>OW386285.2:202401735-204801735 GCA_936432065.2 Rutpela maculata | reverse complement strand
TGAAGTTTATCGAGCCGTTGAATATACTTCAATATGTCCGTCCAATCAACGTTTATATTTCGTATATGACAAACCATCAATAAACGTATATCTGAGACGTCTGAGTTTTGTATATGGAACCCCACTATTAAACATATACCTAGGACGTCTATATTCCGTATATGACACCCCACTATTAAACGTATATCTAAGACGTCTATGTTTCGTATATGGCACACCAATAATAAACGTAAATCTAAAATGTTTATGTATCGTATATGGTACCGCAGTAATAAACATATATCAGTTATCAAAAAACCAACCTACCTCCAACTCCACCCCCTATTGTGTCATAATACTTTGGAATATTATAAAAATATTTTACAGACGTTCGCATAATAACAGAAATGTCTACATAACCTACACTTCATCTGTTCAAGTGCCTGCATATGCTACGTTTCATATAATAGTATATTTACGCCCGAGGGCAATAAAGAGAAAGGCTGTCTCTCTTTATTCCCGAGGGTTGTATACTATTTTTTTTCACATTTTTTAAAATAGCAACTTTCTATACCCGCCCCGAGCATAAAGTTGCTACTTTAAAGGCTTCTGTGAAAAAAATATACATATCGATTGGTCTGAATTCAGCTGGTCTTATCTCGGAACCAATGGGGCCACGCCCATTTAGACTTTTTTTCTACTCACTGAAAACTACCATTTCCCAGAGTTTCACGAAATTTGACCGGAGCAGCAAAACCCATGTATTGTGTGCGGGGTCCTTAAATTTCGAAGTAGCCTTTGAATTTGAATAAAAGGGTACTTCTCAACAAATTAAACTTAAAATTGGCCTATTTTGTTCATTTGCTTGGATTTAGAAATGTTTTTCCCATTCTTTCATTTCATGGAATTTCAATTTGTCATTACTCCAATTTTTCAAATAGTACCCTGTATGTTTTATTTTTTTATCAGATGGAGTGGTAAATTTGCTATAGACTGTTTTTTCCCGATTAAAAATTGAATATAAATTAAAATAAATATTGAGCTTTCTGTAGAAGCGTTTCGAATTATGAGTCCATATCAAGCTTAATATTTATTTTAATTTATATTCAATTTCTAATCGGGAATCGGGAATCTAAAGCAAATTTACCCAGGGTTGGAAAAAAAACAGTTTTTTTTGTTTTGAACAGTTTTTTTTTGTTTAAAACAGGTTTTTTTAAAGTTTTAAATGGTATGTTTAAAACAGGTTTAAAACGTTTAAAACTATATTCAACTAAAATTAAATGATGCCAGGCACACTATGTCTGCTACTACTACTTGATGTCGGATGGCGCTCTTAAATGGATTTTACAGCACTCTACAAATAAAATGCTCAGTTTAGTACACATGACCACTATATCGGAATTGACCATCATCGGCACTTTTCATGGTTTTCCACAAACTCTTAAACCGTGTTTTAAACAATTGTTTAAAACATCGCATTGTGTATTAAATATGTTTTAAACATTTGTTTAAAACACAGTGCGATGTTTTAAACACTTGGTTTAAAACATTTTGTTTTAAACATGCCAACCCTGAATTTACCACTCCATCTGATAAAAAAAAATATACAGGGTACTATTTGAAAAATTGGAGTTGTGACAAATTGAATTTCCATGAAATGGAAAAATGGGAAAAACATTTCCAAATTCAAGCAAATGAACAAAATAGGCCAATTTTACATTTAATTTGTTGAGAAATACCCTTTTTTCAAATTCAAAGCCTACTTCGATATATTTTAAATTTGTTCCTGAATTCCAAAGCCAACTAAAAATAACAAATAAATGCCACTTCCAAGGATATTTTTCATCCGATTTTAAATCTGAAAAAAGCGTTGGAAAGAGAAATTACACCTTTATGAGAAAAGTGACTTAAATATACTGGGTGCTATTTAAAATAAGAAAGTTGTGGGAATTTCCGGCCATACCGGAAGTGACTTTTTTACCACCGAATGGTCAAAATGTGGCTATTGATACCTATATTTGATTTCCCAAATTTCAGAATTTTATTTTTAAAACTGAAGAAAAAAGTGGGGGGTAGGTACTTTCTGGGTCACCCAGTATATGCCACACCATTAATAAACGTCTATGTTTTAAATTTACAGTCACACAAACAATTTATAAACGCATATGAAATATATCTATATCACATAATATATTATATAAGTGGCATGTAGGCTGGTCTCAAGCCAGACGTGGTTGAGGGTAGATGTCTTTTATCAGCCTCTCTATTATATGCCATTACTTATTAAGCTAAATACAAAATGTAAAAGATGTAATTTTAAATTTCCAAGTGTAGTGAGTGGCAGATGTTTGAAAAGTAATACATATCTCGGTGTCTGCATTTTGCGGTGTTGTGAAGATATATTTAGTGATTGATTGCGCCCATGATCCAGAACTGTACAGTGTTTTTGGTGTAATGTTATAAACCAAACCAAAAAGGGAAAAGAAAAGAACGTATTACAGATAAGTGTTATTTAAAATTTTTTAACGTATTATTTGTATTTTTGTATAAAGAATATTCTGTGGTATTGCATATTCGTTTGCGTTATAAATGTTATACTGAAACACTTTAGATAGATAGCTTTCTAGGAAACATAAGTAAATCACCGATAAGTGTTTAGGTCCATCAGACCCCTTGAAAAGTCAACAGCTGTCGACAATTTATGGGAGGGCAATAAATTATTATTAAAATCTGGCGATAACATTCCTGTGTAAACCTTCAACTAAAACTTCACATAAAAATATTCAAACGAGTTTAATTTAAGTTGTGACCGAAATAATCAATAACGTATTTTCGTAAACTATGGTCATATAAATTTCTTATGTAAACCTTCAATTCTCTTTTCATGATTATTAGAAATATTCGAGCGAATTTGATATAAATTGAACCCCTAACCCACTAAACAAAATATATATCCGTAATATTACGCAATATTAAACTGAAGTAACATATTTATTGTTTTCTTGCAATATGATATTTATATTAAAATAACCTAACTTTGGTATAGCTGAGAAATGTTATATTAAAATAACCTAACTTTGGTATAGCTGAGAAATGTTAAATTGCAAAATATTGAAGAAACATTTAGTTAATATTAGCTCGAAAATATTTCCGTAATATAAAAAATTGTATTTAACAAATGTATGTCACATATTATAATCAATGTATCTTTAATATTGCCATTAAAATAAGCATATTATATTACAAGAATGTAACTTGTAATATTACACTAAAATATTTCACATATATAACTGTAAATGTGTTATGAATGAATCTCATACATTATGAATAATATGCATTTGATCATACATTAACATTATTTGCAATGTTGATTCTATGTAACTACCATGAACTTCTATAAAAACTCGCCTATTCTCGCCTAAAATAGTATGAACATAACCTTAAAATCTTCGATATGTTGTGAGTAAGTGTGTTGCGCCTTAATGCCCTTATTTTCAGAAATGGGTGATAAAAGCGAGAATAAGGTAAGTAGATAATTACAGTAATGTAGAAATTCGTGGACTTTTAGCAACAAAATAAAAATAAACTTTAAATTTTATTTAGTTACCTTAAATTTGCGGTATTTTTACACCTGTGTTATTTGTCGAAGCACACTAATTGCATTTTATTGATAAACATATAACATTAAAATATTATTCTTGTTTCAACCTGCTTATTTTAGGTCAGTTATTTATTGCTTTACTCATCGAGTTGCATATGTGGTCTTAATCACGGGGATAAAAAAAAATAAAAATTTGATATTAGGCCACCGATAAGTGACCAACGTAATAGCTAGGGAGCTGGTGGCAGAATTTTTTATATGATTTTATCGTGTGACAGAAGTCGAAAAGTAAAAGATCTCATAATAACAAGCCGGAAAAACCATTTCAGTCATTACGGCGTTGCTGATTTTTTAATTAACAGTTATTTAAAAGTGCAAAAAAACAAACGCTGCTATATGATTTTATTGTATCAGCCAGTTGTTTTAAACGTTACCTGTCAATATGACATTGATATAAATGCAGTTGGCTGAAATCTATGTGTCTGCGTTTTTTTTGTAATTTAATTTTTTTAATTAATTTATGATATACTAAAAATTAAGTGATTTTATTGTCGCTGTACCATATATCAAAAGTTTCGCAAAGCGATAAGAAACAATAAAACAAACTTCAGTCACCTGTGTACTGCTGCATTTAAAGGAGGTGAATTTTCAAAAATGCGAAAAAAAACACTTCTATATTATTTTATTGTTTCAACCACTTTGCAGGAAGCTTTGTTTGTAAAGCACATAAAAAAACAGTGGCTGAAATTTACAATGCTGATTTCTCATTGGCTGACGTTTCTTATTAATAATTAAGAAGTGAAAAAAAATATGTTTTTTCGAAATAATTTAGCAATGCTCGATCCTACGAGAAGAATGTGGGAAAATGAAGTTTAACGATTTTTTTTTTTCAAAAAATGCTCAAACTTCATTGTTGGGCGAACGGTCCTACCTTTAATACGTACAGGCTTAGAGAGCAGTGTTTTTGATAATAATAATTACTTACATTTATGATATATTGAATGTCTCTAAGCAATTGTGTAAGGATTAAATGTGTGTAAGGATTTTGTAAGGGATTTAAAATTTTGCTGCCAATAGTCGGGACATAAAATTTTATAATTTGAAGTTTCCTTAAAAAATGTTGGATTCTTATCTAAAAATTACAAAAAGAGTATAAAAGCAACTATGGACTCTTTGCCAATTTAAGACCCATCATTAAAATTAATAACTCTTGTTTCCTATTTTCGAGGAATGATGTAAGCCACTGTAATACTATCCCGTCAATTTAATATTTTTTTTAGTTTCAATACAAGTATTATTATAATATATCTTTATTATAATAATACAAATATTATAAAATATGTTGTTATAAACATGCATTATATAATAAAAAAAAATTTTTCTTCTTAAATTCATTTGTCTAACGCTGTATCTCTTTAAAAATTAGACTTACAATAAAAATGTATATACAAAAAATGTAGGAAATTTTGTCCTCTTCAACTTTGTCTTCAACATTTTTCCCCCACCTCCAAGGTTGAAAACTTGTGTTTTTTATCATGGCCTCGACTTAAACAACATATATCAAAATCATTACTACTTCACTTTTTGCAGGGCAAAATTCCCGACTGATTGTCTTACTTTGACATTTTTTGGAGTAAATTGAGAATATTTCTGAAAATCAGCAACGTACACGTCAGCTAATGTTTTTCTCTGCTAATGGATATAAAAACTAACAAATTACCAAACACCATTCGAGGTTTCTATTTTGAATAGTATACATTTTTATTTGCACTTAAGCTTGGTTGCCATTTTGATAATATAACTCGATAACTGAAAGACACTCGACCTATGGTCTCGTGTTTTTGTACCATAATAAAGAAAATGATTAACTATGTTATGTCAGTAACTACGATACTTCTATACTGTATTCTCGATCAGATATTAATATATTCCATTTTTTAACAGAGGCTGTCAAAATTACCTTCTCAGCCACCACAGCAAAACAATTCGAAGATGTGGTAGCTGAATGGCTGCGTTTCGCCAAACAAAGGAAACAGCGAGAGGGGCAAGGAATAATATGGATTTTTTTTTTTATAACACTTGTTGAGAATTTGAATTTTTATTTTTATTTATTTTTATACATTGTATATTTTTAACAAAATATATTTTTGATTAAATGTTTTCTCTTTTATTTTAGGTTTAGGTGATTATTTATTAAATACTATAGATGCCTCAACTGGTGCAAGTTAGTGCTGAAGGATTATGGACAGCCTGTCGATTAATGTGTCCCCCACTCATTTGTACAGTACATCTTACAATTTCCTATGAGTAGAAACACATAATTTGACACAATATTTCTGTCCGTAATCCTCTAATACTAACTGGCACTGGGACAACTATAGTATTCAACCAAGGTTGTTACTTTGGGTCAATATTAATTCAGAACTAAATTAATGTTGCCTTAATATTTACATTTATCTTGATACTACATTGCCTTACTAGTATTCGAATCAAGTGCGGGTCTAGAAATTTCAATAATTTTTTTCTCGTCTGTGGCGCATGGGACCCATACGAAATATGGGAAATAACATCTCGAGAAGCACTTCTGTAACGACCCCTAAAAAATTTTGAAAAAGCAGTTTGCGAAAAAAATTTTCAAAATTCGGTTACCCCCCCCCCAGGTCTAGGGACTCCTGTTTAATTTTTTTTTTTTTTGTCATGCATTTTACTTTTTATAAAAATGAGTTTGTTAAGTTCTTCTTTTAACATCAGCAGCCAGGTTGTGCAAACATCTACGGAACAATTCGACACGCATTTATCCTCATTCAATAGTATTATAGCCGCTTCTTTAATTGTATTTTTATGAAAAGTAAAATGCATATAACAAAAAAAAATAATTTTAAACAGGAGTGCCTAGACCTGGGGGGGGGTAACCGAATTTTGAAAAAATTTTTTAGGGGTCATTAGAGAAGTGCTTCTCGAGATGTTATTTCCCATATTTCGTATGGGTCCCATGCGCCACAGACGAGAAAAAAATTATTGAAATTTCTAGATCCGCGAATGATTCGAATATTAAGCGTACATTGCAGCAATGATATTCATGATGAGATATAAATAAGTATGTAATGTAATACGTTAAATAAGTATGTAATATGACAAGTTATATTGATAAATTATTACGTCAATATGTTATGAACATTAAGTAATATTTTCACAATGTTACCTTTTTAACAATGTAACAGAGTAACATTTAATAGTATGACAAATTACTTTGTAGTAACATTACGACACTGTTCATGATCTGTTTTACATAACATTACATGTAACTTTGTAATATTGAGGTTCTATTAAAGTAATAATGCATTGTTTAGTGGGAATAATCAGTAGTGAATGCATACTTCTTAAAGAATGGTCATAATATAAATTCCTTAGTTAAATTTTCATGTGAGGTTTTTCATGATTATTAAAAATATTCAAACGAATTTATAAACAATTCTCTTCCAGCAAAAATGCGTATGACTCAACCAGGGGAGTACCATTAGGATAACAGTACACTGCGCCAAATTAAATCAATTTAAATATAATGAAAATTTGGTACAAAGTGTAAAAGATATAATTTTAAGGTTTCAAATGAGTGATAAGTTTGAGGAATAATACACATCTTAGGACGTGCAATAAACGATTCTGTTGTAGTGATTAATTTCGTACCTACATAATCTGTATTTGTATTAAAAAAGAGTGTGTTTTGTGGTGTTACATATTCATTGCATAATAAATGCCGTAATAAACTGCTGAGAGGCTGATTCAAACAACTTTCTTAGAAAATCTGAGAAGTGACTATACATCCAAAACCTTGAAAATGTGGACTGCTCTTACCACAAATTTATAGCAAAGCAAATAGATTGTTGAAGTATGGCCATGTTATTCCTTAAGATAAACAGGGCTCCTAAGATAAACAAGCGGTAACTTGGGTAATAAATGAACAACCTGATCAGTGGAGTACTATTGGTATAATACGCCGGGGGCTGAACCTCTTGCAGTTCAATAGAAATACACAGACTTTCCCAGGAAATGGTATCTCTACACAAGAATGATGGATCAAATACAGAACGTAGGAATGAAAGAACACATCTTGGTAGGCACAGAACTGGGGGAACGAGTCAGGGGCGTTAAAGCGGGGGAGATATGAAATGATAACACATACACGAGAAGAGACATACCTTTGCAACAGTGGAGATAAACTGGAGTAAGAAGAGAAAGCAAAAAATGAACAAATCAAATTAATACAAGAAGGCCCTTTAATAAGCCACTATCCAAGGAATTCCAAGGAACAATTGCTAGAAAACAAGGTTGAGCAAGAAGAAATGCTGCATATGGAACAGGCAAAATAAACAACGAATTAATGCACTATGGAGCCAAAAGGACAAAGAACTCATCACCAGAGCAAGGCTTAAACGTTTATATCCCTAATAGCACAACATTGTCCTGTGGACATCTGAAGGACGTCCTCGACGGACATGCAGTACATCCGATGGACGTTCGTTTTTGGTCCAAAGTACATCCGACGGGCAGCCGAAGGACGTGCAAATGTCACAACTTGGGACAATTTTTGTACATTCTAATTATTTAGAAAAAAAAACCGGAATGAGCAGGGATCGAACCGTCCATCTCGTGACTTGTAACTCGATGTTCTCTCACTCGGCCACCAACTTGGCTTATTAGTGTTTACTTAAAGACTGTACAGTTGACTAATATAACTATTTATTTCAAAATGTAGAAGGTATTTGAATGTTTAATAAATATTTAGTATCAAATCAGCACGGTAGCTCAATCGGTTAAGGCGTATTGAGTGGCGAATACGCTGATCGACTCGCTACCGCGCTCTGGGTTCGACCCCCAGCCCCGGTATTGACAACACCGGTGGGTGTGGATGTATGTCTGCGTTTTTTCGAATGTGTAACCCCCTTCCGGACAGCCTTGGCTTTGGATTTGGGGGTTGTCTACTATCTGTGGTGTGTTTTTGTTTTATGTTTTTTTAAATAATATCATTAATAATTTACAAAATTAAATTATTAATGATAAATTACAAATTATTATAAAAAATAAACTTCAAATTTTACAGAAATAACGGTCAAATGTAAACAAAAAAACATTGTAAAATTGAAAAACCAGTTTTGTTAACGTTTTTTTGTTTTTATATTAAATAGACGTCCTGCTGCTGTCCCTATAGGGACCTAAAATGTGTGTACTTGCCGAAGGACGTCCGTTGCGGCACATATGTTGGACGTTAAGTGTGCTATTCGCTGGTATGTATACATATTTCGGAAACGTGTTGGTGAGAAAGCGGTATGGGATATTATCATTTATTGCAAAAAATATAATATTTAAATTAACGGACACGAAAAGGACGTCCATCTCCTGTCCCTATATGGACATAAAATGTACATGCTTCCCGTACATAAAATGGACGTACAGAGGACGTCCATTCCGTACAATTTCAAAGTAAATCCGATGATAAACGTCCGGTAGGCGTCCAGTTTATGTCCATGGACGTCAGTACATTAAATGGACATAAAACGGACGTCCAGCGGACATCGTGTGCTATTAGGGATGGTTTTTCCCAAGGAAATGGTATCAACACACAAGAAAAATAAACCGAATACTGAATCTAAGAACGTAAGTTCAGATTACATCCTAATAGGCAGGGAAGCGGAATAGGCAGAGGTAACTGGGAAAGAAAAGCGACAGAGGAATCAGAAGATGAAGAAGCAGAAATACAAAAAGAGGAACATAAACACTTAATATCACGAAACAATACATATTTCACAAGAAGACTAAGAAGAGGCAGAAGTCCAGAACCAAAAACACAAAAAAGGGAGCTTAAACGCTCCCTCACGACACAATGCGGTAACGCATCTCATAAATACCTACACCTCCCATCCCACATTCCTTTACCATGCGCCATGTGGCTCTCGCTGCTGGCAACAAGCATGACCTTAGTCCAACCCAGCGTGGACGTAGCAGGCCCAGCTGTATAACCTGGGAGTGGCAGCAATGCCTACCGCACGCTGGTAAATCAATCAATCAATCAAGTGGCATGTACATCATATAAATTTATTCCATATGCATTTAAGTATTGTTTGTGTGAATATAGAATACAAAAAAAGACTTACAAATGTATTACTTATTTATTAATTCACCTATGCGTATTGACGATTCTTTCACTTACCTATATGAAACCTAAGTTATAAAAACCTCTTTACGCTAAATGAATTCTCCTATTATTTTTTATTTTATTTTCAGCTACTTAAGATGCTAATGGCTGACAACAGTGTATATATTTATTACCCAGTAACAATTAGTCATAACAAAAATAATAAGAAAATCATATAGCCTAAGCAAACTTTTAAGGTATATTTTATAAAACAACCCGGTCTTATTTTGTTATTTTACTTACGTTTAAAACTTGAGATTGTCGTAATAAAAACAAATCACTTTAGAAAATAAAAATAATGAATGTCCATTGCATTGCACTAAATACTAATTAGAAAATTTTAGTGCTTTTATAGCAAGAGAATTGAAGAAAACAAACCAACGAATCTTATTCAGTTATCATTTTGGTCTCTTAGCAGAATTATCTTCAGAATCTGCTTTCAGAAATTGAGTATAGTTAAAATAGAAAATATAAGCTAATAAGCTAGAAGCAAAAAAGTCTAAGTAAAGTAAATAATTTAACATTATTTTAAATGAAACAATAATAAATTAGGAAATAAAAAATTCATTTACTGCTATTAGCATATCTAGATTTAGCTAGTTTCAGCCAATCTTGCACGGCTGCTTTAATTGCAATTTCACTGACCTCCTGACCTGCCTCCCTGGAAACATTAAAAAAGTGTTAATTTTTCTTGGTGAAATTTTTTTTTCATTTTAAATTAATTAAAAATCAGAAAATAAAATGTAACGATTAAGCACTAAGTTCAGCTTTTTACATTTTTCAAAAAAAGATTGAAAATTTGTATCTAGGCTTATTTTAACATTTTAAACAACTTTTTCAAATAACGCGAAAAATAAGGATAGTTATTTCTTCAACTATTTTTATATTTTCTATATTTTTGAGCACCTAGTATATATTTTTGGCCATTTCACATACCGCCGATTGTAAAGTACATATTCTGTGAGCAAAAAAAATGTAAATAATTTCTACGAGGAATTTTTTGTTTGTATAATGCAGGAGATTGCCAGTCTTTTAATTAATCCGCGAGTTCTATTATTCATCGATTACACAGGCTCACAAAAAAAAAGTGTCTGCACCGAGACCGAGGTCATAGATAAGAGATTTATATAGGTTATAGATGGGCGACTCCCTCTCCATCGACCAATACCTGTTTGGGTTCGTACTATGAGCGCCTGCGGCGCTAGTAGCGTTAAATTTACGCGCTCTAGGCTTGGGGGGAGGGGAGATTTAAATTCAAGCCCTGCGCACTCCCACTATATTTCAAAACAGCGTGTTTAGTTTGAACTTCTGTCGATCTGTCGCTACTTGTACTTGTCACACGGCGGCTGCGCAAATCTGAGGCATATTTTTGCGCATAAGACGCTACAAACCGCGATAAGCGGAGCCATCCGAGCGAATAAGTGGTATCGCGCGGTCTCACTAGGGCGCTAGAAAATGTGTAAGCGGAAAATAGTGGAGATATGACATAAGAACGTTAGAGATGGTTAGAATTAAACTGTTAAAAAAAGCTAAAAAGACATTCATTTTTGCGGAGAAATATATGATGACGTAGCGCTTAAAGCATTGGGGTAAGACGCGAGATCGCAAAAATATGCCTTTGGTTCTTGCCCGACTGTCAGTACTGTCAGTTCCACAGATCAAAATGCTTTGTGTTTTGGACATTAAACTAATAATTATTAAATTCATAGAGCAGGAGTCCATTTGCTTATTTGTAAATAATGTGAGTTTCCAATGAAACTGATTAGAAAGGACGCTGTTCTGTTAAATATTAAAAACTGTAATGGGTTATAAGTGTTGTGTGTTCACGTCGTGTTGCGACTTCGAAAAATTCCAACATGCATAGGTATTATTGATTTGCAAGGAACGAGTCTCCCAAGAAATTGACTAAAAACGAAAGACTGACGGGTTGTACACTTCTGTGCAATGAAATCCCGTACACCTATTTTTCACCTTATTAAATCATTATTTATTTGTCAGTGTCATATTTTCGCAATGCCAAAATTAACTGAACATGAAAAAATTTTAATTCTCTTTAAAATTAAAGAGAGATGGTCTATCAGAGCAGTTGCTAACCATTATCAATTGAATAAAAGTACTGTTATGAGTGTGAAGAAAAGTGGGAAGAGGAAGGTAGCGTAAAGAGAAAAGACGGTTCAGGCCTATCGAGAAGTTCAAATCTCGTTCAAGATGAAGCACTCCTTGGTTATTTGAGGCAAAATCCGTTTCAAACAGCAGGAGACGCTGTGTTCATGACACATTTTCTAGTGTCGAGGTTAGCAGCTAGCCGAAGGATAGGAAAATCGAAAGTAAAAAACTGTATAAGTGCCAAGAAGACCATATTAACAGGAGAACAAGCAAACCCGCATTATGTTTTGTTTAAATTGTGTCTATCGCCCGTTGGAGTTTTGGACCAATGTTGTGTTTACCGATGAAAAAGTTTTTCAGTCTTGTAATGAAGGACATGTACAAATTTTTAGGTTACATTATTTACATAATAAATACAATCGCAGCTATGTGCAGTTGCTGTGAATTTTTCAACGTCAGTTTTTACATTTGTTATAAATCGAAATCATTCCCATCGAATGGTGTAAAAAAGTAAAAAAACAAAAATACCTGTTTTTCTTCTGGATTAACATTCAAATACATTACTTATGACGTTTCATAATCAATGTCAGTTTTTTGTAACCTATATGATAATGAAAAATCTAAATTCCAAAAAGACTGATTCACACCACTTAATGTTAGTAAAGGACGTGAAAATGTATATTATAGCGGGTTTATACGTGCATGGATTTAGTGGCGCCAGTAGATATTGGCACGCTAGTAAAAAAATATTACACATATAAACAGTTACTGGCGAGCAAGCTTTTACCTTGCATGCATTGATGCATGCTCGCCAGTAACTGTTTATAAATAAATAAATAAATAAATAAGAAATTTATTATGTGCATATTAAAGACAAATACAGAGTGGATCCAGTTTGTTTTAAATATTTTAGAAACAGTTATAGAAGCAATATTTTTACTACACATAAAAGGTGAAAGTTCATCCATAAAGACAATTTACAACTTCACCCTTTGGCTTAAATATCATATGATAAAAGATATAAATAATACATATAAATAAACAAATAATAATATACACAAATTCAAAACAATAACTAAATGCAACTCACAGGTTTAAATTGTATAATTCGCGTTTCGCATAATTTCTGAATTGATCAATTTTCATATTGAAACAATTGTTGGGAAGAGCATTGATAATTTTAGTTGCTATGTACGTAAAGCTTGAATGAAACAAAGTTGTAGTATGCTGAGGAATATCTAGATCATCCCGATGTCTGGTTGTAACATCGTGTACATCAGATCTATATTTTAACTTATTGTACAAATATTTAGGCACTTTTTCAGTTACGATTTTAAATACGAAACATAACAAATGAATTTTTTGTCTTTCATCCATCCGTAGCCATTTGATTTCCTTTATGTGGTGACTTGTTGGCTCTCTTCTGGGTAGTTGTAAACAATATCTTATTCCTGCATTTTGTACTCTCTGGACTCTTTTTTTTGTTTTTTCTTTAAGGCACGGGTAATACACACAGTCACAATAATTAAACAATGATAGCACTAATGAGTCAACAAATAAAAGTTTAACATTTCTAGGAAGAATATTTTTATATTGATAGAAAGATTTTAGTCTCATAAAAGATACTTGAAATTTACTTTGCACATGTTGTTCGAAATTTAAGTTCTCATCCATTATTAGACCAAGATTCTTTACACTTGTTTTGTACTCTAGAGTTTTACCTTTTATTTTGACTTCACAGTTCAATTTTATTTCATTTAGAAAGTTTTTAGAGCCAAATGCAATCAATTGTGATTTTGTGGGGTTGACTTGAAGGCCGATATTGGTTATATAGTCCACAAGGTTATTGACGTCTCTGTTTATGACTTCAGTGGCCGCTTCTGTGTCTTCGTGCTTGAAACTATAAAGAAGTTGAAAATCATCGGCATACATATATATTTTGCAATGTTCTAAAATTTCAGAAGCATCAAAAGTGAAGATATTAAACAATAATGGTCCTAATATTGAGCCCTGAGGAACTCCTGTTTCAACAGCACATGGCTCTGAAAAAATATTAATATTCTGTTGTTGAATTCTGGTAATAACACTCCTTTCATTTAAGTAATCTGAAAACCATAGTAAACCATTTTCTCTAACACCATTAGAATGTAATTTAGCTAATAAAAGTTCAAAATTCACAGAGTCAAAGGCTTTTGACATGTCCATAAGTATTAAGATAGTTGCCATATTTTTATCTTTTGCTGAAATAATGTCATCTACAATACAAGATAGTGTTGTTGCAGTGCTAAAACCTTTTCTAAATCCAGACTGTCGGAGTGGAAATAAGTCGTACCTATTTAAATGGTCATATAATTGATTATACACTATTCGTTCCAAGATTTTTGATTCAACAGGTAAAATATTTATTGGGCGTAGATCCTTGATCTCTTTCACTGTATCTGTTTTTGGAATTGGCTGAATTATACTTGTTTTCCATTCTCTAGGTATTCTACCCATTTCTAGCGATATGTTTATTATATGAGTTAGGGGAAGCAAGCAATAAGGAAGAATCAGCTGTAGCATGTGTACTGATATCCCATCAATGCCAAATGATTTAGATTTAATTTTATACAATGCCTTCTTTATATCTTCTGCTTCAATTAATGTAAAACTAAAATTTGGTATGTCATCTTTTTCATTATAGTGATCTATTACATCTCTGCTTATTTGAGTTTTCGTCACACTTGTTTGAAAGAAGTTGCTAATAATTTGTGGATCATTTATATTCGGCGGTAACTCCAGATTTGCATATTTTCTTCTTATTCCAAGTTTTTGTACCTCTGACCATATGTCTGCATTTTTGTTTTGATGTTGTCCAAATCTATGCCCATAATACGCAGCCTTTTCTCTATTTATTGCTTTTTTCACGCGCAATATTTTTTTACTGGCGAGCCAATATCTACTGGCGCCACTAAATCCATGCACGTATAAACCCGCTATTATTTAATTGTATTACAGGTATTTTGGTACATTAGTTACTTTAACATTTTACTTATTTCAAGGCAGTTTCAACATCTTAATACTTTTGTAATAATTTTACTTACGTTAGTTACTTTTTAAATGTATTTTTAAATATTATTGTATTTATTGTAATGATTTTCCGTTAAATTAATAAATGATCAATTTCTAGTTTTGAAATGACTTATTTAATTTTAAGGCCACTGTTAGACTATAAAAGTTCTTTGACAAAGATCTTTTATAAAAGATATTTTATGAGTAATTTGATAGATATTTCATCTCATAAAATATCTGTTATAAAAAATCTTTGTTAAAGAACTTTTGTAGTCTAATGATGGCCTAAGCAATTTGTTTGAAAATCATTTAAAATTCCCGCCTATGACAATCCCGCCTATAGGTCGCGTGCGCTGACGTCACAGATTCTGAGACCTTAGGAAAACAAACAGCTGTCATTAAGTGACATGCCGATGAAACGTGTTGTTTTAAAGTATATTTTGCCGTTTTTGTGATATTTTAAAACTTAATTTTGGATTATTTAACATCCACAACTATCCTTAATTATTGTGTCTAGGAAATATTGTTCGTTAATATGAAGATAAGTTTATATTTTACGAAATCGTCTCATAATGTAGAGGAAATGTATGGAAAAAGTTGGTGTCATCGAATTAAATCGCTTATATTTTGAGAAATGATGACTTCAGTACAGATATTAGTGTATTTCATAATATTTCACAAAGGGATATTGTGAACTACTTGGTTTTTGTGAGAAATGCATAGACAAAAGGATGAGTTCAAGGCATTCGAAAATCTTGAAACTATTTGTGGTTGGGTGAAAGCAGTACTCTCCAAGAAATTTACAGGATAAAAGCTTTTTGCAAAGGTAAGAATTATTTTCAATATATGCTTACCTAATTAAATATTGCTTAATGAATAATTGCTAACATACAAATTCATTTTCAGGTTATGAGCTTAGCGGTGCACCTTGAACAAAAGTCATTGACTCCTTGGACTATTGTTGATCCAGATGATCCTTCAGTACTCACTGTGACTGTGTTACTACTCTAGACAAAATTCGTTCACTACCCAGTTTTTCATTTCAATTTCTTTGCAGTAAACGGTGGCTATGGTCGAAGGGTTAACTTGTTATGAATTTTATGAAAAATACCACATAAACAATGAAGGGCTGAAGTACTATGAACTACTTGAAATATGTAAAGAAGTGTACACAATTTCTTCCAGTGGTTGACCCCTTGCCTATGATATGATATACCTATAGATTGAACCATACAAACCATTGTAATTTGTGCAAGAACTTTTTCTTATCGTGTCTTGCTAATATTATATAATATGTCTAACATGTATTTTATTATTTCATGTAGGTAGGCCAATAGTTAAATATCCCTTGTATTTTATTAAATACGTATATTCACTTTTTATTGCTTTATTTATCACTCGTATTATTGTCAGCAGTAAATTGAAATAAGTAGTCGATTATGTTGAACTTATATATATATATATATATATGCATCTTTGCATCTAACTGAAAGTAAAACAAAATATACTTACTAAATATCAAACTTTATTATCCAACATTCCATTAGTACTCATAAGGAGAATCAACAAGAAACTTACAGGAGATGCAAAGAAAGATCTATATTGCAATAAAAAATAAATGATTATATTACACACTTACACTAATATCTAAGTAGTAAGTAACATTTGTAATTACATAATTCAAAGAACATTTATAGCTACAATTTGACACTTTTAAAGCCCATTCGGACTTTGTGTGTTCAATGACTGAAAGACTGAAAGTGATCTCACTTTTAGTCTTAGTTTCATCCAACACTGGGTTTTTAAACACCACACAATATACTTCAAAAGGACGTTTAGTTTCCAGATCAATCAAAGACAGCAATACTTTGAATTTCCTTGATTTATGCACTTCATCAGATATCTTAATGTAGCCTGTGTATTTTCCTCTTGAGATGTACCTGATTTAAAACAATTTCTGCTATTGCACTTCGTTCACCTTCTGCATCAGCTCTAGCCTCGCTCAACTAAAACTTAAACACAAGAAATGATTATTAAAAATGCTGACAAATCAATATAAAGTATTATTTTTTTTACCATGAATTGTTTATTGTTTCCTTTAGCAGTAGTTATTATTATCACAAGCACTTTTAGTTTCACATTTGGGTTTAAAGTTGTATCCAATATTAACAGAGAACGCCAAACTGGATAGATCATCGTGGTCTTGAATTACGACCGTCTTTCCTATAACATAAATCCTCACTAAAAATCAAATTCTTAAATTAACAAGTAACAACTTACCATTAATAAAATGCTTGGAATACCCCAGTAAAATAATTCCTTTTAATTGCTTGGAATCATTTGATCCTAACCTCTTCTGGCTGTAAATCGACGTTATTTTATCAAAACTGATGTTGTCTCGGATTGCGTCCCTGCCACAACTAATAATACAACAAAAACTTGCCATTTTGTGTGATATAATGTCCATAAAAACTCTAATATTATGAAAACTTTTAATTCGTATGTTCAGTCAGTTGCCATTTGACAGCAGTGACAGCGGTTTGTTTTCCTAAGGTCTCAGCTCTGTGACGTCACGCGCACACGACCTATATAAAAAAGGCGGGAATACAGCGCCACTCTCGACGTAAGTTTTGCTGTTCAAAAAATTCTTGAGAGTTGCCTATTTATAACATATAATATTCTTTAATCTATGTTTAAATTCATCCTTGAGATTTTGGGTAAAGACAGATTTAGACGATCACATATTGTGATCCAATTTTTTGTTGAAAACTATCTTTTATCTTTAATTAAATAACAATTAGGTGTTTTCACCCATTGTTACCAATTGCGTTAAAATGTAATTGGTAGAAACTGGTGATACCTAACGATAGTAAATAAAGACAGAAAATATTTTTAAACAAAAATTTGTCACAAAATATGACCGCCCAAATGTACATTGTGTAAATAAAATAAGAAATATCCAATAGGCCAGTCCAACAAGCTGTCACTTTGCTTTGTTTGTACGGTTTGTACTACAGCAGCCATCTTTTGTGGGTAAGTTAGGGTTTTCGACAGGCCTAAAGGGCACCATACACGTTCAGTAATCTCATTACCTGAATTTTCGCGTTTTTTCAATCATACTTAATTCAATAATTATAGCTAGATATGCTTTTTTCTTAAATAATGGACATGTAAGGTGTGAAAATAATGACAGGGAATGACGGGAAAATTTTTAGTAATGATGTTTCTGTAACGAACTTCTGGAATGATATTATTACTGAACGTGTAAGGTTCCCTTTAGGCCGGCCAAGAATATTTACGTTAATTAGTTCGTTAATTAACGTAAATATTCTTTGACTCTACCCCACCACAAAAAAAGATGGTTGCTGTAGTACAAACAAAGCAAAGTGACAGCGTGTTGGACTGGCCTATTGCCAAGTATATTTTAAAATGTAAGCTTGACATTTCATCCTAAAGCATGTGTATGTATAAAATACGCTATTGACGGCTGGCAATTAGGCACACAGCAAACACCATAATGGTTCCTTGTTCCTGTCGACACCAACAGCAGACGCAGCAAACACAACTTAACAGCAAACTTTACACAAACAACCCATGGGTGGTTTGTGAAACTTTATTAACATAATAACACTTAAATACATAAAAACACCGCATTTGTAGCTAGCGAACAAGTCATCGGCACATTTACAGTTTGACATTTGACACACGTGTTCATAGATTACTGGGAGGGATAGATTGGAAACTTCAATACTAAAACTTGTCGCTTTGCGGAAATGTCAACTCGCCATCTGTTAATTTGGTCTGGTACTAATCTATAAATCTGTAGTAATTGGTTTTTATAACCACTAATTTTGAATATTCTGCGCGTGCGCACCCATTTGAATATTTAGTGCGTTCCGAATTTCCTATATGGATATTCATATTATACAGCGTGAATATAGGTTATTGGGAATAATAATAATAATAATAATTTTTATTTTTCTATTTCAATATACAACAATCAAATACAATACACAAGATACAGAAAGTGTCAGAATTTAACAACACTACAATTACAATGAGCATAAAACATGAATTGAAACGTAATACAAAATATACAACATAGAGGGTAAAGTTCCACATACAAAGTTATATTAGAGTCTTAATAGTTACGACATACAAGATACATACAAACAGCAATTGATTTATTGACTTTTTAGTAATAAAAATATAAAAATTTTACCACATTCAATATGAAAAACTATTTCGAAAGTATTAAATAATGGATCAACAATTGTCCCAATCCAGTGAATGTGCCAAATAGACAACCAGTAACTCCCAAACGTACAATTGAAGGCTTTCAAATCAGAGCGCTATACTGTTAGTACCTATGAATCAATTAAGGTACTTGTGTACTAAAATGAACTTTTACAGTTTTAAGTTTAATTTAGTATACTAATAAATAAAGTGACTTTACACTTGAATTTTTAATAAAATAAAATCGTCCGTTTAGTTTCGGAGTAATATCGATTCGGAAAGTTTGACGAATATGCCTTACTTGACATAGTTGAGCTCGGATGCACGCTAGACTAAGTTAATTTTTGCTCTAAATACCACAAATATGCTTCAAAAACTAGCATAACATTAAGTAGTTTTTTATTAACGCTCTGTTAAAATCCTGAAAAAATCGTCCGTCTAATATAAAAGTTATTAGAAGTTTAATCAATTTTAAGTCCTAAATTTGTTATGTATAAATAAAGCAGCTACTGAAATTGATTTGCAGTTCTGCACATTTCGAATATTTAAATTTTTTAAAAGTATAAAATTAATTGTAGTAATATCATTGTTGTATTTTTTTATTTGTTTAATGAGTTGCAGAATTTTGTTTATATTCGTTCACTTCATGCACTTTTCCTGTACGTACAACCGAAACGACTGAAAAATTTTTGCAAAAAAACATTCCAAATTGAAACTGAACCACAATGTTTTTCACTTTCTTTCAAAGAAAGCATTAATGAGCATTCTAAACATTCTAGATTTTTACCAAGCTCCATTACATTAATCACGCGATTTCCTTCGCAAACATGATCTTGGCATTCGGTTGAAAGGTTAGAATCGGGTTTGTTATTTCTAATGCCTTTTTTAAGTCTTGTTTTTTAAGCACTTTTTAAGTACCTAAACTTGACTTTATATTTTAGGTGTTCTGACATTTTTAAATATGTTGTATTAGTATTTAAGGTTAATATCTATTTTTAACTTAATCTAATCTGAAAATATACTTTGCAAAACTTAACAGTAACAACCAGATTAGTATAATATACTGTCATATGACAGTCGTATTTAATACAGTGTTGACAAATTTTTTACTCTATCTCTCGCGCGTTCTAATTTATTAAATATATCGCTAGATTCGCTCTTATCAGTATACAAGTACCTTAACTAATAGCTGTTAATTTCTGCTTCTAATTGTAGGATCTAAGTCAAATGCATTTTCTTCACTGAAACAAAACACTGTTTCTGGATTTAGTTTCTGGAGTGAAATATGGATCGCATATTCTATATGACCTATAGACTAGTTGGGATCCAATTTAATTATGTTGCTGTTTCCAGTAGCTTCCAGACGCTTTTTAAACTTTTCCAAATATTTATTTGGCATGTCAAATCTGTGTCGGGATGAATCGAAATCATCACATTTTTCCACAGCACATTTCCAGCTCCTTATATCCAGATTTTGATCTAAAACACATGTTGGTTAATATTATTGTGGCTAATATAATACATAATTTTCATATTATATGACCATTTTTGTATAATGTAAGCATAATCATCAGGCACGGAACTAGCCCTGCAGTATTGGGTGGGCCGAGGATGGGCCTATAATTTCTTAAGTGGCCTAGGGGATAGGAATTTAAAACGACTTAACACAATTTTTACATTTTTCAATACATTAGACATTCTTAATTTGTCAGGGTGTGCACAAGGGTGGGTCAACGTAAATTAAGGTGGGCCATGGCCCACTCACCCCACTATAGTTCCATGCCCGAGCATATAATCATAGTTAAGTCTTCAGCTTTGGCCACCCACGAAAAAAAAATTTTTGCGCAAAAATTTTTTTTTCGAGAAGGGCAACAATATGAACATTCTAAAAAAATAAATAAATTATAAAAAATAAATAAACTCTAAAAAATAAATTAACTCCAAAAAATAAATAAACTCTAAAAAATAAATAAACTCTAAAAAAATAAATAAACCGTAAAAAATGTAACAAATAAACTTAAAAAATATATATAATTATAAATTACAACAAAATGATGAGAAATCAAAAAGGAGTAAAATTTTTCCAATTTTCATATAATAATTGACTTTTGGTCCTAATAACATAGAGTTAGGTTGATTCTTCTGAGGTTTCCTCATCAGAACTAGAACCGCAAGGTGGCTAGACCATTCCCATAAATTTAAAAAAATGATGAAATTGGTCTCTGTGGTCAGGATATTTCCTTTGGAAAAGAAATTCCGCCAAATAGCCGACGAAATGACTCTTTCGACGACCATATTTTGGAATTTCTCCCCGCACATCCCTCCAAACCCGTTCTATGTCTTGAGTATGGGCACCACTTTCGGGGTCAACGAAATGTAAAGAGTGGTTCACCGTGGCATGTTGGAAATTCTCGTTTTTTAAACAATCGTAGGATTTCCAACAGTCAGAATATATGGTAGTACCCGGTAGTATCCACTTCTTAATTACCTCGAGCAAAGTTTCTGAAGTCCTGTCCTCAACAGGAACATAAAAACATTTTTTTGTCCCGCGTTCAAATCCACCAAAAACCCATTGACCCTCTATCACCCTACCCCTATTGTACTTTCTTTTACCCATTTTTGCTTCATCAATCTCTACAATTTTTCCCTCACCTCCAATCCGCTCCGATTCGTCGACCATGCAAACTAAACAAACCTCCTTGCAAAAATTTGACCAGTCCACCACCGTATGGGGAGTCATATGACATTCGCGATTCGCGAACAAGCTTTTCATGCCCCGTATACAACCAAAATGCAACAAATTTGCAAATCTCCTTTATACTCAAATGAGATTTTTCAAAAAATGACCCTTTAGCTAAATAACTTCTTTGATTGAAGCGTGTTCTGTGTTTTTTAATTATATCACCTAAATATCTCCTCTTAAAGTATCCCAAAAATTACATGTTACTGTGACGTCATCGTTCGTCCGTTGAAATGGAAATATCGTATCAAAATCAGGGGCAAAAATCGCCTACTAATTTTGCTCGTTACCTTAGACACAACTTTAAACTAGGGATGGCTGATCCACACATTTTTATGGATCAGTTCCAAACTGATCCAGTCCAGCGAAATACCTAGTCCAAAAATCAGTTCCAGTTCCTAGTTCGAGTCCGGACTACTCAAGGGGTACTCGTACTGCATCTTGGACGTGTACCTGTACCTTGACTGCCTTGTTGATCATTTCAATTCCGTCTGCGATTAGCAGTCTATCCCATCGTTCGCCGCGTAGGCCGGACTCGGATTGTTTACTGTTATTAGCACTTTATTAGGCACCTCGATAGAGTTGATTTGCTTTTGTTACAGAAAAGTTTAAATGCGTTTTGTTTTTACGTTATTTCAAGTGTTATATTTATTTTTATTTAAAGAATATGCATTTCGTTTTTGAGATAAATAAATAAACTTAAATTAACCAAAAATATAAATTATTTAAATAAATATCAAAATATTTTAAACTATAAAATCTAGCTCGTATAAATGTATAGAAAATATAAGACAATGTTTTTTATAATAGAACTGTAAACCGAGTTTACATTTCACACCTATTTATCTATAGATCACTTCGCCATCATTCAGTGCATTTTATATTATAATATTTATAATTATGAGAAATAATGACATAATAACTCAAATAGTCCAGTGGGTCTCCGTAACGCTGTTGCAGGTCTCAAAGGCCGAGTTCGCGTTTTATTTATTTTTTGTACTTTGCATGTACTAGGTTTACTAGTTTTAACCAAAAAGGATATGGATTGAGGACCTTGAGTTTCAGTTTCCCGCTATGTGTGGTAGTGGGGGGATTTCATGCTGCCTAGGACTCGCCCAGGTGGCGCAGGAAAACCTTGTACGGAAAAATACATTGTGGCCATATGGAACCTTCCACTCTATCTTATCCTTTTTGGTTTTAACCTGTAGGTTCGGTTCTACTCTATATAGTCTATACGGACGCGTTTGCGGCCAAAGCTTCTATGGGTTATTTGATTCCAGTCACAAACAACCCACACCTATAGACGTTCTACTGCCGTACATTCAAATGGGATCAAAACTGAAGCGCCTCTGGTGGTTGGAAGCGCAAGCGGAGCTATATTGGCGGCCGGCGGGAAGTTTTAAATAATCTTAAATCTCATTTAAATGCTTTTAAAAGCAGTACTATGCCACATTTGATAATTAAATATCAAAATATGACTAGCACAGTTTCAAAGACACTGAAATTATGCTGCAGAAACAAAACATTTTGGGTAATAAAATTAATGATTCAAGAGGTTTGAATAACATATATTAATTAAAACTGAATAGTGGAAGCCCTTCTTTGAAATAATTAATTAATCATGATGATCTAATAAATCACTTTTTACATTATTTTTTATCACTAATTTATTGTAACTAAACGTTACTGCAGTTTCAACACTAAGCGTGTCATTTTCAAATATTTCACATTTCACAAGAGATCCTCGTTTCAAAATGGAACGCTTAATGTTGAAACTGCAGTAAAGTTTACTTACAATACATTAACGATAAAAAACAAAGTAAAAAGTGTTTTATTAGATCACCATTGTAAAGCACCTTCCGCATAAATAATACCGGCTTTCAAAATGTCGATGACAAACAGTGGATTGTTAATTACTCTTAACCACTTTTTAAAATCTATTGAGGTCTTTAGATGGATGAGGGAACCGATGCTTATGAATCATACTGTCCTCACAATTAATAACACAACATTTTATATCCCATTTCCAAACAATAAACAACTTTGACCATAACTTTGACGTTTGTGACACCACGTCGCTGCCAACTATTTTTTTTGCTACCAACACTATTGATAAAATTACTCTAGAGCGCGACATCTCTGGGTTGGAAGCGCAACTACACTTACATCACGTGACCGTACAAAGTGATTCCATTTGCTTCCATATAAGTTGAAAGTCTATAGGTATGGGTGGTTTGTGATTCCAGTGCCGCTTGCTGATCTCGGACTCATACGCGTACTTGTTTTGATTTACGTGTGGCTCAGTTCCACCACAGTAGAGGAATATACAGTATACCCACTCTATTTTTTCATTATGGACTTCAGTGGACCTTAGTTTGGTTTTTTATGTCTAGTCCAGGACGAGTGAGTGTAGTCCACGCGCATGTAGGGGAACGCGCCAATTTTAAAATCGAGCAACTAGAGGTGCTAGACCTGTGGTGAAATGTCACTATGGCTTGTCAAATTTGTTGGTTATGTCGTAATTAATCAGAATACAAAATGCAAATAATTTGAATATTTAAAACAATAAACATTCTCATGTTGCTACATAACCCTGCCAAAAATTCCACATAGAAACTTATAAAAAAAAAGTGATGCGGTTTTATCGTTCCTATAAGTTATATTAGTATTATACAGACAGGATTTTATCTGTTTTATTAAGTTTTAAATCGGTTATGAAACAGTAATTCCGAATGAGCTATTTGGAATTATCATGTTGCCCTTTCATGAGTACTTATATGAAATATACATCAACAAATCTACAGTTTAGTGTCTGCAAATGCACCCTTGCCCTTATATCTGTAAACATATGGAATTACAGATACAACTTTAAAGAGATTCTAAACTTTTCTATAAGTAATATCATAAGAGTTCCAGTCCGTCCTTTCTCCAGTATCTATCGTATGTAACACACCATTTATCAACATGTTTTTATTGTAAATTTCAACATTGTTTTTTATTAGTATTAATGTGGATATACATGTCAACAAATGTACAGTTTCAATTGTATATTTTACAGATGTATTTTTATTGTAAACTTCCATTTTGCTTTTTTATTAGTATTAATTTGGATATGCATGCCGACAAATGTACAGTTTAAATTGCATATTTCAAATAGAAATACTAATATTGTGGTAAACACAAAATTCTGCAAAGTCCTTATTTCCTCGGGTGTTCTTGTTCTAGCCTAGAAGCAATGAATGAGTTAGCAGTGAAAGAGACTGCTTTGTTTTTAATTTAACAAACACACTTCAGTTCCTTAGGTCACATTAGATTAGATATGAACTAGCTACACGTATACAGCTCCCTCTACTGGAGCCTGGAGTAAAGTTGCTGCTGAAATTTCTATCAGTTTCTACCAGAATGGAGCAGCAAACATTTACTTATACCACATCAATGAGAATTTATGAGAACAGTATCTAAGGTAAAACGTGCGGCTTTCCGTGGTTAAATGGCAAGTGTTTCTATAAGAAACGAGCTGCATTAGGTTGACTTGCAATTGAAGATTACTAATTATAATGTTTGAATAGGGATTTATGAAATCAGTTTCTATGAGTATTAATGTTTTTTTTCAGTAATATATTAAATGTGTTTTCATTTGTTTGAATGGGTAAAAAGAAAGGTCAGTTTTCAACTGCAATTACAAATACAAGTTTAATCACTTTGAATGGGGTTATATGCGATTAATTTCTAAAAGTATTTATGCTGTTTTCCGAATATAATTGTGATGAGGTTTAATCAGTAACAAATTGTTCACTACTTGTTATGATATGGTCGGAAATTCCAAGTACACATTTAGTATTCCTTCAAAAGGATTGATGAGAGCAGTTTCTACGAGTATCTATTTGTTGTTCCTCTTGTAAATTATATAAGTCTTTACATTTACTTATACTATCTCAATGAGAATTTATGAGAACAGTATCTAATGTAAAACGTACGCCTTTCCGTGGTTAAATGGCAAGTGTTTCTATAAGAAACGAGCTGCATTAGGTTATAACAGTTTTGATTTGCAATTGAAGATTACAAATTATAATGTTTGAATAGGGATTTATGAGATCAGTTTCTATGAGTATTAATGTTTTTTTTCAGTAATATATTAAATGTGTTTTCATATGTTTGAATCGGTAAAAAGAAAGGTCAGTTTTCAACTGAAATTACAAATACAAATTTAATCACTTCGAATGGGGTTATATGCGATCAATTTCTAACAGTATTTATACTGTTTTCCGTATATAATTGTGATGAGGTTTGATCAGTAACAAATTGTTCACTACATGTTACGATATGGTCGGAAATTCCAGGTACATATTTAGTATTACTTCGAAAGGATTGATGATAGCAGCTTCTACGAGTATGTATTTGTTGTACCAATAGTAAATTATAGAAGTCTTTATCAGTATGCATTCGGATCTAATTTAAATATGAAAATTATATCAGAATAAAGCAACCAAATATTTTAAACAGAATCTATTTGTAAATCCAGACATTTACTTATACTATCTCAATGAGAATTTATGAGGACAGTATCTAATGTAAAACGTGCGGCTTTCTGTGGTTAAATGGCAAGAGTTTCTATATGAAACGAGCTGCATTTGGTTAGAACAGTTTTGATTTGCAATTGAAGATTACAAATTATAATGTTTGAATAGGGATTTATGAGATCAGTTTCTATGAGTATTAATGTTTTTTTTTTCAGTAATATATTAAATGGGTTTTCATTTGTTTGAATGGGTAAAAAGAAAGGTCAGTTTTCAACTGCAATTACAAATACAAGTTTAACCACTTCGAATGGGATCATATGCGATCAATTTCTAACAGTATTTATGCTGTTTTCCGAATATAATTGTGATGAGGTTTGATCAGTAACAAATTGTTTACTACATGTTACGTGTGGAAATTCCAGGTACATATTTAGTATTACTTCGAAAGGATTGATGATAGCAATTTCTACGAGTATGTATTTGTTGTGCCAATAGTAAATTATATAAGTCTTAATCAGTATGCATTCGGATCTAATTTAAATATGAAAATTATATCAGAATAAAGCAACTAAATATTTTAAATAGTATCTATATGTAAATGCAGCCATTCACTTATACTATCTCAATGAGAATTTATGGGAACAGTATCTAATGTAAAACGTGCGGCTTTCCGTTGTTAAATGGCAAGAGTTTCTATAAGAAACGAGCTGCATTAGGTTAGAACAGTTTTGATTTGCAATTGAAGATTACAAATTATAATGTTTGAATAGGGATTTATGAGATCATTTTCTATGAATATTAATGTTTTTTTTTCAGCAATAAATATATTAAATGTGTTTTCATTTGTTTGAATGGGTAAAAAGAAAGGTCAGTTTTCAACTGCAATTACAAATACAAGTTTAATCACTTCGAATGGGGTTATATGTGATCAGTTTCTAACAGTATTTATGCTGTTTTCCGAATATAATTGTGATGAGGTTTGATCAGTAACAAATTGTTCACCACATGTTACGATATGGTCGGAAATTCCAGGTACATATTTAGTATTCCTTCGAAAGGATTGATGATAGCAGTTTCTATGAGTATGTATTTGTTGTTCCAATAGAAAATTTGTCTTTATCAGTATGCATTCGGATCTACTTTAAATACAAAAATTATATCAGAATGACACAACCAAATATTTTAAACAGTATCCACTTGTAAATCCAAACATTTAAAGATATATTTTAATGAGAACCAATCAGAACAGTATCTAATGTAACGCGTGCGGCTTTCCGTGGCTAAATTTTAAAAGTATTTTTAATAAATAGCTTTAACGGATTTGAACAGTTTTAATTTGCAATTCCAGATGAATAGTTTTAATTGTTAAATAGGGATCTATGAGATCAGTGACTTTGTGTAATGTTTGTTCCAATAAAAACACATTTTATTGAAAAAAAAAAAAACATTACACTGACCTCATAGATCCCTAACAATTAAAACTATTCATCTGGAAATGCAAAACTGTTCGAATCCGTTAAAGCTTATTTATTGCAAATAATTTTTAAATTTAGCCACAGAAAACCGCACACGTTACATTAGATACTGTTGTGATGGATTCTCATTATAATATTATCTTGGATTTACAGGTGGACACTGTTTAAAATATTTGGGGTTTCATTCTGATATGATTTTTGTATTTAAATTAGATCCGAATGCATACTGATAAACACTTACATAATTTACTGTAGGAACAACAAATAAATACTCGTAGAAACTGCTCTCATTAATCCTCTTGAAGGAATACTAAATATGTACCTGGAATTTCCGACCATATCGTAACATGTAGTGAACAATTTGTTACGGATCAAACCTCATCACAATTATATTCGGAAAACAGCATAAATACTGTTAGAAATTGATCGCAAATAACCCCATTCGAAGTGATTAAACTTATATTTGTAATTGCAGTTCAAAACTGACCTTCCTTTTTACCCATTCAAACAAATGAAAACACATTTAATATATTACTGAAAAAAAACATTAATACTCATAGAAACTGATCTCATAAATCCCCATTTAAACATTATAATTTGTAATCTTCAATTGCAAATCAAAACTGTTCTAACCTAATGCAGCTCGTTTCTTATAGAAACACTTGCCATTTAACCACGAAAAGCCGCACGTTTTACATTAGATACTGTTCTCATAAATTCTCATTGAGATAGTATAAGTAAATGTCTGGATTTACAAATAGATACTGTTTAAAATATTTGGTTGCTTTATTCTGATATAAATTTTCATATTTAAATTAGATCCGTATCTTTACTGATAAAGACTTATATAATTTACTAGAGGAACAACAAATAGATACTCGTAGAAACTGCTCTCATCAATCCTCTTGAAGGAATACCAAATGTGTACTTGGAATTTCCGACCATATCATAACATGTAGTGAACAATTTGTTACTGATTAAACCTCTTCACAATTATATCCGGAAAACAGCATAAATACTTTTAGAAATTGATCGCATATAACCCCATTCGAAGTGATTAAACTTGTATTTGTAATTGCAGTTGAAAACTG
Organism: Rutpela maculata; assembly: GCA_936432065.2. Taxonomy (NCBI): domain Eukaryota; kingdom Metazoa; phylum Arthropoda; class Insecta; order Coleoptera; family Cerambycidae; genus Rutpela; species Rutpela maculata. The sequence goes on along the minus strand of OW386285.2, from coordinate 204,772,743 downwards.
ACCTTTCTTTTTACCCATTCAAACAAATGAAAACACATTTAATATATTACTGAAAAAAAACATTAATACTCATAGAAACTGATCTCATAAATCCCTATTCAAACATTATAATTTTGAATCTTCAATTGCAAATCAAAACTGTTCTAACCTAATGCAGCTCGTTTCTTATAGAAACTCTTGCCATTTAACCACGGAAAGCCGCACGTTTTACATTAGATACTGTTCTCATAAACTCTCATTGAGATAGTATAAGTAAATGTTTGGATTTACAAATAGATACTGTTTAAAATATTTGGTTGCTTTATTCTGATATAATTTTCATATTTAAATTAGATCCGAATCTGTACTGATAAAGACTTATATAATTTACTATAGGAACAACAAATAGATACTCGTAGAAACTGCTCACATCAATCCTCTTGAAGGAATACTAAATGTGTACTTGGAATTTCCGACCATATCATAACAAGTAGTTAACAATTTGTTACTGATTAAACCTCATCATAACTATATTCGGAAAACAGCATAAATACTTTTAGAAATTGATCGCATATAATCCCATTCGAAGCGATTAAACTTGTATTTGTAATTGCAGTTGAAAACTGACCTTTCTTTTTACCCATTCAAACAAATGAAAACACATTTAATATATTACTGAAAAAAAACATTAATACTCATAGAAACTGATCTCATAAATCCCTATTCAAACATTATAATTTGTAATCTTCAATTGCAAATCCAAACTGTTCTAACCTAATGCAGCTCGTTTCTTAAAGAAACACTTGTCTTTTAATCACGGAAAGCCGCACGAATTACATTAGATACTGTGCTCATAAATTCTCATTGATATGGTATAAGTAAATGTTTGGATTAACAAATAGATATGGCTTGACTCATTTTGCTGGTCAATGCGGATATAAACTGATAACAATTTCAACAGCAACTTTACCTAACTCTTATAGAAACTTATTGACCATATAGGTTCTCATAGATACTTATTAATTTTTGATAATTTTCAATACGGATTGATGAGATTTTTTTGACAGGGAACGTACACTATAAAGGCAAGAATCAAACAATATTAATGAAATTCGTAGGACTCTAAAAATTGTATTGGAAACTGAGCTTATACCAGGTATGTTATTAAATTTATTCTTAAATAATTTAAGAACTTGTAGTTTTATTATTAATGGATAAATAAATAAACCACTATTTTGACATAAAAAATCGTATCTTAATATTTTTTTTGTTACAGAAGTTTAAATCATGATATCATAACGTCGAAGGCTAAATTCTTACTTAAAGAGTAATGGAAGTAATAAGAAATGTGGACCAGGTATGTGTATTGTACAAAAATATCTGGTAATGGGAGTATTTTATATATTAATATTAAAATTAGATTTACATATAAATTGACCAAAAAAATATTGATGTTTTGCCCTTTCTATAGTATATACGATAAATCGCAGCTCAACAAAATTCATCACGTTTTTAAAAATTATTTATCCCTGGTCTTTATTTTGAACAGTATCTCATGGACTTATGCCATAATTTGGTAGATATTAGGAGTAGCATAAAATCATCTTTGGTAAAGAGTCAACCGCTGGAATTTTTTTTATGGTATCTCATTCTCCAGGTAATTTCGGTGCTTCATAGTCTAATTTGTCTAGTGTTTTTTTATATTTTCTTTCTATTTTTTTGAGTATCAAGCATAAAACATATACATACATATATACACAACTCTCAAGTCCAAAGCCATTACCCACCAACATTGCAAGCATCGGAACTGGGAATCAAACCCAGTACACGATAAACCATGTGGCCAAGTGTGCTCTTCTCCTATGCGCTTTGGCCCACTGCACTACAATACCGATATTTCATATCTGTACTACAAGATATTCATGGTCCAATTTATGAGGACATGTTTCCTCTTAAGTACTTAATTTACGATGTCTGTACACCATATTGCATAGGGATAAACCTTTCGCTTTGGGTGCTTCATTTCAAAATTAACAATCAGTTGAGGGTAATTTGCAACATTCACAAAAATTCATTGTTAAACTCTAAATAATCCTTCGTGTATTTTGTCAAATTCAAAACAGATCTATTTTTTAGTTAGTTATGTAACATTATAATTATATAATTGTTCATTTTTCCATACTACTGTTGGAATATATTACAGATTTATCAGCACGCTGGGACATTTTGGGTTCATGATGAATGGAATCGGAGGACATGAAGAAAATTTTTATGAAGATGAGAGCATAGGCAAAGTGCGAAAGGTGGAAGGGCAACTATATTTCAGATCACAAAAATAAATCTAGAATAATTTATTAGGGAAAAATATGCCTATAGAAGAAATTGCAATGTTGAATTAAATGGTACAGTACATAGGAATATTGTGAACAATTTAAGTAATATTTCAATTGAGAAGGATTCTTTATGCTTCTCAACTAAAATAATAGAAGTAATTAACATATCATTAAATCATGCTGTTTCGACAAAAAATTCCTCAGAAAATAAATATTCAGAAACGAACATACCACCTGCAATCGAAGAGAAAGATGAGACATGTCTATGATTTTAAATACATGTTTTGTACTGATAGTAATAACAAAATAATGTTATAGGTATCTTTTGAAAAAAAAAATTTGAGCAAATTTACTGTTGTATTAGTTTCTAATTGTAACTTCTTACAGTAATGATACCTTAAAAAATTTGTTAAGAAAACATCTCTTAAATAAGTAAATAAATTTTTATTCAAAATATTTGATGTCAAATTTTAAATGTATTTTTGACATTATGAAACGTCACATTTTTCATAATTGTCAGTTTCCAATTTCATTACTGAACTAATGATGTAATGAATTTTTACGTATTGATTTCTGTCATTTCCTTTCTATTTTAAAGTGCGATTAGATAAAATTTTGTACTTAACACGTTATGAAAAATTAATTTTCATAACTGGTTACATAATAGTTATTTACGTAACCAGTTATAAAAAGACTAATTTTATTTGACGAATGTAATATTTGCCAAAACAAGCGAGCGAAGAGAGCGAGTTTTGCAAATTACATGAGCCAAATAAAATTACTTTTGCATAACATTACAAAATTTTATCTAATCCCTCTTTAAAATAGGAAAAAAAAATTCATTACATCACTAGTTATGTAATGAAACTGGAAACTGACAGTTATGAAAAATGTGACATTTCGTAACATGAAAAATGCATTTAAAATTTGATATTTCATAGCGGGGTTAAATAAATAACTATTGAAAACTACAATCACATAAATTTCCAATAAATATATTATAAACATTATTTAATAACAGATTTCTATATTTTCTAATGATTAACAAATAAGTAAGAAAAATATAATAGATGGATATATAATAATATAATACAGTGAGAAACCTCATCAATAAATATAAACATAAAGTATTATGAAACTTAACAATCAGGAGTTTGTATTTTTTTTTCAATTAAATATTACGACTATTTTATTAAAATTAAGAATATAACACATTTTAAAAATATTTCTATTTATATTTACCTACATACGTGACAAATGCAATAAAAAAGACGAGAGTACAAATTGCAAGTGATGATAAAGCAAGTTGGTACCTATTACTGAAGTAAAACAACACTTGATGGCTTATATCTTCTAAACGAGACGTTGAGGTTATTAGACGATGGTCATCCTTACTTTGTATGGATTATTCTGTAAAATAAAACATTATTTTTAATAAAAATATGTTCCTAAGTAGGTAACTAACAAATAGAAAATAAGAATACAAAGCGAAATGATTTTTTATCTAAAAATTATTGTAGTTCACCTTTTTTATTTATATTTATATAGCAAATTTTGAACAAATGAATTCTCTAAAAAACGAAAATTATAACAACTATATTTTACAAACTGAATAATGATTTTCTTCTATTTTTTACTACATATTTATGAAATAAATAATCGTGCTCGTCAAAAACATCAAATCATATTTTTATATTTATTTAATAGGTATACTCACCAAGACGAAACAATGAGGGTAATGCATCATTTTTATATGAATCGTCTTGCATACTCGTTTTTGAAATGCACACTGCATACCCAAATTGTTGAACACAGCATTTTTCTGAACTGTATTTATTATCTTCAGATTTATCTACGAATTGTTTCCACAAGTAACCTGGCAAATATTAAATTATATTAATAAAATTATAAGTACATATATGTAACACAGTTTATCCAACAAACAACTACTGCTTTCAAATGTGTCAAAGAATTTACATCAAACCATGCACTTCACGACATGATCATTGAATATGATCGATGAATTTAAACTACATTTATAAAATTTTCTGTTCAAAGTAAAAAACTTCTTCTTTTAATACTAAAAAGTGTGGCTACAAATTGATATGAAAAACATTTTCTTTTCTATTTACCTACAGGTCTTTAAATAGCAAAACGTGTAGCTGTTATTATTTGGCTCTTATTAACTAAATTAGAAGAAATCGATACAAAAATTATCAATGCTGACACGAGTACTGGGCACAATTATTGAAAAAGTGTCCATTCAATACTAAATTTGATAAAGAACACGAACAAAATTATTGGTGACTATCTCACCTTGGTTCAACACTCTAGCACAGGTACTGCTTGAACAACCAGGGAGCAGAATGATATTTTCTATCAGTGTCAGTATTGGTTTTTACAACTGTTTCTAACTATTTGCATTCAAAATAAAATAATAACCTAATTTTGCGTTTTGACACCGTGTTTCTAACCTAAACGCAAAATTAGGTTATAGTAATAATATAACAACAAACCACCGTTGCTACTGAGTGTAGTCCACGCGTCGATAGCGTGAGTGGGGGGTCTTGGACAAAAATGAGGGGAAGTGACCCAACTGTATATTTTTAAACTGTGGTTCCACTGATGTGCGTTTCGGACGTATCGTTTATTCGATTCCAATCCACTCGCTGATCTTGGACTGATACGCGTACTCGTTCTGATTTGCATGTGGATCAGTTCCACTGATCCCGGCCGTAAAACCTGTTCCAAAGGATCAGTTCCAGTATTGGGTAGCCATCCCTACTTTAAACTGAAGATGCACATGCGCATTGGTTTGACAGTTTGATGAATTTTCATTTCGTTGTTTATTTATAGAGTGAATAATTTATTGTTTTTTTTTCATGAAAAAGCAATTTTTTGGTGCGTAAAAGGTGCATTATTGTGAGGAGCACTCATTACATCGTGAACACAAGATAGAAGTTGGTCGAAATTAATGGTGTTTTAGTGTTTACAGTGACGGAGAGTGAGTGTTATGGTGGAAAATTTCAAAATTTTTTTTTTTGGAAAAACTATGCATTTGCGCCGAAAACTGACTTCAGATTCGTGCTCTACGTTAGTGTATCCTGAAAAAATTTCGCAAAAATTCGGATGTTACGCTAAAATGCAGAATTACCTTATTGGCATTCGTAGTTCACATAACATAAGACGTAAGCATAAGAAAATGGTTTATTTTTATTTCTTATCGCTTATCGCTACGTAATCGGTTAAAGACGTAAGTGATCGGGTAAATTTGGATAGACCACAGACCACACATGACATTTTCGGAACGACAGCAGAAAAGCTATTGGCTAATAAACAGTCTATTGCGCATGCGTATAACTTACGTTTATCACACTATGAATATCATTTCTTTAAGTTAAGTCATACGGCATACAGTTATGTCTTACGTCATATGTTATGTGCACTATGAATTAACCTTTAGTTTTTCAATGCAAATAAAACTCAAATAGGTACTGCTTATTAAACCAGCTTCTGTATATTTGGTTTAAATTATATAGGTATTGCATGAGATCAAATACCGTGTGTGTAGTCGCGGGCTAGGCATGGGGAGAAGAATTACATCGCGCGTGCCAGCCGGCTGAAATGAAATAACAGAGCTGGAATGCTCCATCGACGGACGAATTTACGGCTGACGGTGTTGTCAAATCTCTCGTGCTATGTGAATGTACATGCCTAATGGGAAATTACACGCACGGTATGAGTTAATAAATTGATAGTTTAAGTAGGTAGTACAATTTATTAAGTGTCATAATATATTATATCTATTTTTAATGTTTTAGATTTCTAAAAGAATTGGATGCCCAAAAATAGTGACGGAAAATTGGACCAGTTATAGAGACACAAGATGTATGCAAAACGGCGTTCAATAAAGTAAAGTACTTAGGAAAAGTACCATATTATCTATAGCAAGCACGTTAAATATTCAGAACACATTCTGTTGGGTAAGTATAATCTACACTACCGAAGATATTTTAAAACGTATTGATCAACTGCATGCGACGTTCAATTTTGATTCTATTTCAATACAATACAATTACTTTTATGTGACTTTTATGAATGTATAGCATGAATAAATAATAAAATGTTTGTACTTCTGCTCATATTAACAGTTGTTGCTTTAAAAATTGGTACATTGCAAGATAATAAAGAATATTTCCGAATGACTTATTTTATAAAAAAAATAATCAGGATAATCTTAGTATGGAGTACGAAAAGGAACAAATTGAAATATCTCAAAAAAAAAGGTGATACAGACAGTAAACATTTTTTTAAAAACAGCTGTTTTGAATATAATTTAGGTTAACAATGTACATTTCCATGAAAATCTGAATGTCAGTTTATGCATTCACAATACTTGCTTTAATAGCGAGTTTATATGTGCATGGATTTAGTGGCGCCAGTAGATGTTGGTACGCCAGTAAAAAAATTATGAACGTATAAACAGTTACTGGCAAGAACTGGCGAGCAAGTCTTGACCTTGCATGCAATGATGCAAAAATATTAGGAATTTCCAACTTTGTGGCCCGCCAGTACCAAGTTGTACGCCACTATGAAGTAAAATTGACTTAAACTTTGAGTTGTCTAGAGACACTATCCTGGCTAGTTACTTGTATTAGTAGCTGGTACTGTCGTGAGCAAAAAAAAAAATAGGACAAATATTTTTTCCTAATATAAATCTGTCTCTATTTGCACACTTGCAATGAATTTTGACAAATAACTGACAATGTCACAAAAATTAGTTAGATGTACAAAACTAGATTTTATACGATATAAGACTTGTCCCATTTTTTTTGCGCACAGCAGTACAAGTAACTATACTAATATAAATTCGTCTATAGAATATAAAAATGAGCATTAAGAAAACAACAAATAACAGTGGATTTCTGAGGAAATTACAAAATTTCTTGAATTATATGAAAAAGAGGCGTGTTTATGGGCTGCGCATTTTAATTGTTATAAAAATAGAGAATCTCGAGTAATTGTTCATGAAAAAATAGCAACAACAATGGCGATTGATGGTTTTGACAGTGTGAATGTAAGGCTAAGATTCGTTCAATAAATGGTTTCTAAAAAATTCAGGATCTTCTATTGAAAGTTTTAACACTCTTTCTGATGCACCTAAGTTTTCTCTACTTGCAATCCATTTTCTTAACCAGATACGGTCTCTTTGCTTATCATTTAGTTTATTTTCCACGTTGCTAATCTGTTGAACAATCCCTCATAGAACAATGCAGCACCCGGTACGAATTATTATTTTCTTTAATTTATTACTTGACATTTTGTCTCAATAACCACCTGCACTCAGAAGTCAGAGAATAAGACTGACTAGATAAAATTTACAATTGTGTGTAAACCTCTACTGGCGCGCAAGTTGGGCTGGCGTGGCAACTGGCGCCAGTAAATTCATGCATGTATAAACCTGGCATTAGGTACATTTTATGAAAAAGACAAATTATTCATATTATTTGTTAACAAACAATCATTTGTTAAAGCACTCTCTATGTTTTATTTCAGTACCAACCTTTACCACTTTGCTTTGAGGATGGTTCATCAGATGATATACATACACAGAGTCTAAGAAGAAGAGCCAGATGAAGCTCAACATACAAGAAATTACTTTTAGAGCTTAGCGACACTAGAAAAATTAAAAAGTAAAAATTAACATCGTTAAAACAGGAGCTGACAGTCTTAACTTGCTAAGCTATAATAACGAATTATTACCGAACTAACCGCTAGTAATATTTTCTAATAATGCTAATATACTAGATATGCACTGACAGATTTTCCAAATTTATTAAGGTACCTATCACCTCTATATATATAACCTTAAAATATTCTAAATTAGTTTTAAAAACATATCGATTTCAGTAGAAATTAATTAAATGAAAAATTATTGTTTTAAAATAAGATTAAATAATATCATCAAATAATTTTCTCGGTTTGACCTAAATGCCACTAGACATTCAGTAAAGATAATGCAAGTGGCTGTAAAATATGTTGGGTGCATTTCTCAATATAGTATAATGAATTGGTCATTAGATTTTAAATTTTTTGCCTAATCATCAGCCAAGAGAATGTGTTATGTGAACAACGCAACTAATTACCATATCTATCGTAGTTTTAAGTTTGACTTTTGGCCCTGCTAGAGAGTATAGTAGAAAATTGTTGTACTTCTCATTTTTCCAAATCGCCCCCCTTTGGCACAGAGTACATATACTTTTCATCACTTCGATGAGGATAGTGATGCGAATTTTAGAAACTAAAAATCATAATTGAAGTTATTCTCAGTCTTGGTGTCATATCTTTAATTTTTGGACAGTATTTATTTGACATTTGAGCGTTACTTAAGAGTACGCAAACCTTTTAGTCTTTTAATATATTGTATATAGTTTAATTATTGAATGGGTTTCATATATACCAATTTTTGTAGAGAATAAGTTTTTGTTAACCCAGCTGATATGAATATATGCAGCGATTAAGATTCGACTCATTTATTGTATTGAAGGTGTATTTGTTAATTAACATAGAAAAAACGGCAATAAGTTATAATAACCTAGTATTGTTAATTTCATGTATTTATATCTTCTAATAAAGAACACATTTTTTATATTTTTACTGTTTATTTAATTACTTATTTATAAATTGTTTGTTTTCAGCAACGTCTTTATTAAATTATGATCTAATTAAGATGTACTTATACTTAATAAAATATCGATACAAAATGTGTGTTTTAATTCTTACTTTTTTTTTGTGAAAAAACATTTTGCCTATAAAACATTTACTTCATATGATGATCGACCACGATAACTCAGTCGGTGTACTACATAAAGTACACCGACTGAGCAAGGATAAACTAGTTGGTGTCTATATAGTCCTGGGTTCAAAGGGCAGCTTGAGATGGCAAATTTTTTAATGCACGTATGTACTTAACTTTATTAGAATTTATGTGATTTGTGTGAATTGTTTTATGTTATTTATGTCACACATTACCTACCAATACAAATTATACAATACACACAAGAAAGAGAATACCATCAGTGACTATTTATTACTATTTGAAAAAAAATATGAAAATATATTTTTTCCCTCGTGAAAAACAGTAATTTTTAAACCTAAATAATGACTAATAATTGTATTACTAATTTTTGGCAACATCTCTGCTTTATACAATAACAAGTATTTTTTTTATTATCTAGAAAAGCTAAATTAATATCTCCATTTGCAATTTTCCAGTAGTAGATAATGACTAATAATTGTATTACTAATTTTTGGCAACATCTCTGCTTTATACAATAACAAGTATTTTTTTTATTATCTAGAAAAGCTAAATTAATATCTCCATTTGCAATTTTCCAGTAGTAGAATATTATTGTTGTAAAAGTATGCTTATAAATTCGAAAAAAATATTTTACTCGGGCTTAATTTTAAACATCACAATGTTAATTAATTTTATATATTATCCAACATTCAGACCCTTTCGCGAATACACGCCACTGGCAAGGGTCCCGTACACAGAAAAATATCCCCCTTCAGCACCCGCGGCTGCCGTAGTCAGCGCCGCCTTAGTATACATAACAAACTCTCTATACTTTTGCTAAGATACCGGGTCTAGGTAATATATGAAGTACATTTTTGCGACATACCGGGTAAGTTGTGGTATGTATTATTAGCTTACCGCTTCATTTTCGCGAGAAGTGGTTTAATAGGGGAGTACGGTTTCACGTGATTCTTGATATGTCAAAACACTAACCGCAGCTTACCCAGCTCTCGACGTAGGTTAGAAGCGGTATGTATCGCTGTCCTTGTTTACTGTCGAGCCCGTAAACTTATCTCTTTTTGAATTTGTAAGAAATAATTTAAAGTAACTATTTATATTTTCGCGACACCGGTTTATAAATATATAATAATATGGTGGGAGTTTAACCACTACATACCACTCTTATTTAACCCGGTATGTCGCAAAAATGTACTTATGGTCGAAGTTGCAACCCAACGAGGTCTAAAGTATAGAGGGGCAATCCCGATTCAGTATACGTACGGTTTGTTTGGACATACAATAAACTCCCGAGGGACGCAGTGGGGGTGTATTTGTTGGCCCTAGTTGCCAAGATTTGCAGTGGAGTACTGCTTTGAGGGATACAATTAATGAATGAATATTGTTTTTATCACTGTTCTATTATTAGTTGAGCTCAAATCTATTACTCAAATTGCTGTAGAAGTAGTAATAAATTATATTATATTTAAAAAAGGAGTAAATGCTGCTCTATACATTTTTAAAATATTCACAAATTCCATAACGTTAAGTTCAAGTGACGCCCATGCGGACTAGTTGCTTGAATATGTTCTGGCCATGTGCCACGCCTACTTTTCCAGTCTCTCCTTATTATGTCGCTGCTACATGATGCACTGTAGTAGGCACAGTAGGCACAGAATTCAATAGTTCGAATGTCTGTCTGAATGTAGTAGATTTGCACGGTCATTAATATAGTTTTCTGACCATGGTAGATTTGCACCTACCAGAGAAAGAACTTACTAGAAGGTCCTGGGCCTCTATTCTTGACCGTGATAGAATAGAACAATCCCCGGGGAGCGTTCCCCGGATTTGTTCTACTGCCATTCTATTACAAGCATTAAACTGTATTCGTGTATTCTTGAACAGAAAGGAGGGAACAAAATATTAGGGAATATACCGCAGCGTTGCCAAACTTATTCACCAATCATAGACCAGCAATTCTGACAATCGACATGTGCATAACCATAGTTCATAACAATAACAATATTAACAAAATCATATTCAAAGACGCGCAGAGCTGTTAGAACCTGAAAATGAAGCAATGTTTTGAAAGATTCGGTGTACTAAAAAATAAGCGGCAATATAATTATTATATTTTGAAAAGAGATGAGAATGTTGTCATATGTGCCGGGGTACCAATATGTATTCTTAAGAACAGAGTTGAGCCCAAAGCAGTAGGTATTATTATTTGAAAAATAATGCTTACCCTAAGAAGACCACAAAACCCCAATAATATTATCATCAACGACGAGGAAATAATATCCCCAGACAGCACCGTATAATCTAAGAATATTCTGTAATTATGCAAAAAAGAATGAATATATTCTGATTAATTCTGGAATAATCCTGGAATATATATAAGATAACGGATTATTCTAGTAATATAATTTTAAACATATACCTGGAATATTCAGCATGAATATGATAGTAATATTCATTTTGGAATATATATTCCCTCCTGGGTCAAGAATATTCTAACACTTTGAGAATGAAAGAATAATATTAATTGTTACTCAACCAAATCAACGTTTTATAAAAGCTTTTAATTTTTTCTGTAAAATGTAACTTAAATATATGCGTGTTATTATTTATTTTAATTAATAAAAAATATGTAATATGATTATAATGATTATATTATACAATGATGTTATTCCCAGTTTTAAACAAAAGCTCAATCCATATTTTTGTTATCAGGTTATCAGGTTTGAGCAGTGCAGCCAAGGCTAGACTTCAGAAATAAAGCCATGCACATGTATATAGTGTTTTAAACTACCCGCGATTTTTTCCTATTTACGTATCTCATAACATAACCTCAATATCAGAATTTACGTGCTTTAATCGTTTGTTATTGTTGAGATACTTAAATGTTTCTATGTGTAGTATAAGTGATAAGTGACCGATGAACAATAAGTAAGTACATTAATCTTTTTTATAGGGAAAATTTAACAGGGCATCACGGCACTTGTACATTTTCTTACTTAAATGAAAAGAAAAAGGGATAGAAATACTACTGGTACTGGCGCAGCTTCATAGAGAACTTAATAGAACTCTAAAACTCCATTAGACCATAATACTGATGATATAAATCAGAGACAGTTATTGTAGTTGAACCAAAGCTTACCAACAAATTCTTCACATTTACAAGAAAGTACTTATTGAGTGCATCAGTCAAAATAATTCCCAAACTTTTAATCATAGTAGTGCAGGCACCACGAACATAATAAGTAGTTTTCATTTAGAGAATATTGTTAGAAGTAATGTTTCAAATAGTGGCAGTGAAAGTAAAGTAAATAAGACATAAAACATAAAATTACTATACTTCCATGTACCTGAAGTTTTGAACGTTCACTTGAACAAATTTCATTTGAAAAGGGAAAGATAATAAAAATTATAAATCGACTGAGGCGTACCACTTTTACGGTAATATTTAACTTCAATTTTTCAATTTAAATTCGTTCAACTGAACGTTCGAAACTTCAGGTACATATACTTCTTGGAATATGTGACTAGCAAATGATAACCCTCTGTGCTTAGAGGCAATGGACAAATAATTTGTAGTAACTTTTATTACAAGTTTTCATTTTAATCAATATTTTCTATTATTTTTTGTAAAAAGATATTAATTACCTGTTTGTATTTTTTTTTCTAGATTGATAGTATGTGTAGATTGGGTGGCGATAATTACAAGGAATGTTCATGCCGCTTTATGTGAAAAGTAATGAGTGATGACTTGACCAAAAGCTTTACAGTTTACACGGACACAAAGACAAAAAAGTGTTTTCCAAAATGCACTTTTCGCAACAGTTACAGGTAATTATTCAACATAATATATTTGTTTGCGGTTCGGATATATACTTGCTTAAATGAGAAAGGCCTGTAACTCTCTATTTTTTGCACGATTTGAATATATTTTTTTTTATGTAGAGTGACAATATTCCTATGTGTATAGGTGACATTAATTTGGTTTTAATTTACATACGCGGCCTCCTGCGAAGCGTTTTTTCACCAAAAACAGTAAATCATATTAGCAATTTTTTTTTTAAACAGATGGTATAATAAATATCCTTCTATTTTAATTTTTTTAATGTAATTTTTTTTTAATTTTGATAAAACTTACTATCAAGACATATGGCATGCTGAAGAAGAATCAGTTATTTAAAAAGAAATCTCTAATATGATTTAGTGTTTCTTGGCAAGAGGAATATAACTTTCTAATTCTATTCTGAATTTTGAATACTTTTTTAGATACTCAGGGGTGACACAGGAATTTTCCTAACTCAAAAAAATTTTCTTCAATGAAAATGATGAGCGGGGCGGTAAAATTTTTCTCGAATTTTCCCAACTTGAAGCTTGATTTTCCTAACTCGAACCACAATAAATAAGAATTCCTTCGAAAATAAAAACTGATGAGGGGAGGGGGTAGGAGATGAAGGATAATGTAAAAACAAATTTTGAATCCTTTAGTTCTTGTACACACGCTAAATCACGGGGGCGGCTAATGCCAAAAAATGTTTTGAAATATTAGCTTTTCTTATATGTACTAAATACCAGTTTTATGGGCTCTTGCTTGATTTACCTCTCAACCCTTCAACGGAATAAGATCAGAATATAATCCTCGTTGAAATACATATAATTCAAGTCAATATGTTAAAGGTTCTAGAGTAATTGTGCGCATAAAAAAAAGTTACAGACCGACGGACATTTTTTTTTTGCTCAAACTTAAAATCTCAACGTTTCATGACATTCTAAGTCTATTTGAGCAATAAAATTTTTCAATTTTTTTTTTGCGCTACTATACTTCAAAGTAATTACAAAATACAAAAATATGAGTTGATTCTTGGTTTTACCATTAGCTTTCTTCAATACACAAGTTTAAATTCTAAATAAAAATCCTATAAAATGTTTTCTTTTGTTTTAGAAACAATGAAACGGACAAAGAAGATTAGTCTTAAGATAGATTCAAAATATAAATATATTTATTAAATACTTAATAAATAATTCTGCAATATTATACTTTCAATATTTTATTTTCCCATATTTTTAGAATTTTTAGGAAGAAGGCACTAATATGCTAGGAGTGGAAAGTTTTCAGGTGATTACTGTTATTATTTTACATTTTAATTTTTATATAATTATTTAAATCGAAAAGGAAGATAATCAGATCAAGCTGAAGGAGCTGCTGTAAACAATTGCGAGTGTCTTTCCCTTATGCAGGTGCATTTTGATGATGTATTAGTTTTATTTCTGCTTTTACCAAAAGTGACCCACGTATACCAGAGGACCTGTATACATTCTCACGGGAATATTTCTGAAACCAGCCTAAGGGAATATCCTATATAAACCTAGATTATACCAGGAATATAAATATATATTCCTGGCAAAAGCTGTGTATATGTTTGAAACATATAAATATTCCTGGATTATTCTTGGAATAATTTGGTAATATTCTTAAAGGAATAATCTAGGTTTATGTAGGATATTCCCATTGGCCGATTCTAAGAATATTCCCTGGAGAATTTATATATTCACGGCCTATTCTAAGAATGATTCTTTATTCTCAAGAGTATATTCCAGGAATATTCTAAGATTATATTGTGCTGTCTGGGATCAAACCCTGCAGACAGTGCAATTAAATATCTAAGAGTATACTTAGATAAACGACTAACATGGAGTTACCACATCAAAAAAACTTAATGATGGTTACGCAAGGTTATCAATGTTATATCTCATTAATAGAAAATCGAAGCTCAGAGTTAAGTGCCCGTGTTAATATATAAATCGATCTTAAGACCATCGGTAACTTACAGCTGTGTGATAAGGGGAACTGCTAGCAAAACTAATATTAAAAAGGTGCAAACATTTCAAAATAAAGTGTTGAGATCTGATATAAATGCCCATTGGCTTATAAGAAACAGTCAAATTCATCGAGAGCTTGACGTGCCACAAATTGAAGACTTTATGAAATCATGTACAAAGACATTTTTCAAAACTATAAACAACTGTGCAAGTGCCAGAAATTTAAACCTAAATGAAAAGACTCGTAATAATAGGTTAAGAAAAAGACTACCACAAGATATCTTACTTCCGGTAGCGATTCCGATTGATATTAATATCAATATTCTTCTATTGTTATGTTAAACCATGGCCGGAAACTTATATGGTTATCATATATATAAATCTTTTATCTATGTGTTAAACCAAATATTTTGTTTCTGTTCTTTATTTTATTTTCAATTGTTATGTACTGTCTTACTACACACTACCATTGTATAACATTAATTTGTTGATCTGGTATTTTTAAATAAACAAAAAAAAAATAATGCTACCAATTATTACTTAAAATATATTTTGTACATAGTTTGTACAGACAGGGAAGATTTCTATTTATTTAACGTCGGTCTATTCCGCTACCAGGGCCTATCACCGATGCCAGGAGACGGACTACCCCCAACCTGGAAATTTTGCCTTCTCGTAAGAAGAGTAGAGATCTTGCCTAACATTTAATAGACAAGGGACCGACTGCTTTACATCTCTAAGATCTCTATTAAATCCTGGCAAACGCGCTTAAGTCAGACAGAACAATGTCATAAATTTTTCATTTGATAATAAAAACTGATCTCTGTGGAAGAATCTCTCTCAACCTCTAGGAGTTCTTGAGAATTGTTCACGTTGTGGATTATTTCGTCCCAATATATTACTTCAGGCAGATTTATCTTTATCCCAGCAAACACACAAGCATCGGCCGAAATGCGGTTTAATGATGGAAATGATGGGGAATCGGTGGCATCAAATGCCAATTAAGTAACAACGTTTTTCTAACGGTGGCAAAAAGTCACGTTTATGGTAAACGTTGGCCCGAAATCGGCACTTGAACGGCAGATTGGCATCGAAATCAAACGTCTAGAATTAATCGCATATTTATTGGGATTTGATGCGCATTATTTGATGTCATTGGCTAGTCCATGTTCTGTGGGTATGGGAAAGATCAAACACGATCCCAGTAAACATAGCAAATCCGGCAAAGTGCCGGGCCAATGCATTTATTGCCGGGCAACTGTCGCTATTGATGTCTGTCGCATCAATACAACGACGAAGTTCGTGGCGTTATTGGTTATTTTTTCGAGTTTTGAAGTTTTACTTGTTTATTTATTGAATAGTCTTTATTATCATGAAGAGGTAAGTAATTGATGGCTTTATAAAATATATGTTATGTTCAGTTTATGGATAAATTATAATTGTGCCATGATTTGCTTGAAGGTTATGTTTACAATTTTTCGATTAATTTAATAATAAGTATTTTAATTTTATATTTTATTTTCAAAACGAAATTAGGTATGATTTTCTATTTATTTTTATTTTAAGGTCTGTCAATTACACTTTCGGCAGGATAAAATTGAAATTGAGACAAGCGTGTGTACACAGGAAGGGAAAAGACTCACGGCTCCATTACGTCGCCCCCCGTTTGATAGAAGGTTTGCTATACTAATTAATACTTAACTTCTTTTTAGTTAATTTTCTTTCTATCATGTGCGGTACCTAGTCAGTTTTCAAATTGTGTTCAGTATATGTCGAAGCCAAATAATATCCATCGAGAATATATATCCTACAGATGGTGTTGATTATACTGTTTTTCTAGGTTTGGCAGGTTATATCTATACGTTGATAGTGGTGATTGATTTGTTGGAATTTTCAGCAGACAGATGAGATAGTTTTTCAAATTAAAAAGAAAACTGAAGTCAACAAACATCTATTTTTATTATGGACAAGTGAGTATATATATTACATAACATTAGAATTACTTGCTGTAGCTTTCCCACGTTTGATTAATAATTTTTATTATGTTTACAAAACACACGTGAAAAATTTTCAAACATTACTCTTTTATCATGCCATTGAAAATTAATGACCATTACCTTATATTTTTTTGAGATGTTGGTTACCAAAATTCCAAAATGAGGGTATAATATGCACGAATATACAAGTAGGTACTTTAATTTAGACCCTCCAAGTGTTGTTTTCGAGGTGTTTTTTTTTTATTTCGGTTTTTACAATGGCCGGATCTACACTTGTGTATTGTATATTAAATTAAATTCTTTATTACCCATTATGTGATACATTACATGCATATTTGGTAAGTCAAAACTAATACAAAAGTAGTAAATGTGGGTAACATATTATAAGTATAGGTCATATAAATTGTAAATATTATAAAAAGGTACAACACGGACAGTACGAATGTATGTATAAGGTACAAAATATATTAAAATCACAAATATGCATATTAAACAATTCCTAATTGTCTGAAATTTTGTTGCATAACATTAAAACAAATATTCTGAATCGTACTGCTTTGAACCTGTAATATAGACTACCTATTAGGTTTAAATGAACATGTTCACGTTTTTTAAATTTTAAGGATTTAAGTCCTGGAGAATAAAAATGTGGTTTGTTTTCTATCAGGTCAAAAAATAAATAAATCCGGAAATATTATATAAGAAAACTTGTTTCAGCTGTAATAAGAGGAAATCCAATGGGAAATAGGAACTACCATAATAGGTTTGGTACGATCTTTTGCTAATCGAGAAGAGGAAGAAAATAATTAAAAGCAAAGGAGAACAGAAATAAGACCAGGAGAAGGAATATGAAATGTATTTTATTATGTTCAGAGAACTGCGTTTTGATGATTTTGAATGTTAACGTATTGAATAAATTTTAATTTTTTCTTAGTAATTTGGACTAATGGACTCAGTTCTTAAGAAATAATGTGTCAAGACTTCATAGGAATGTACTGGTTTTCATTTTTTTAGAAGGGGCAAATTTAAAAACCACGTTATATTTATTTAATCAAAATTTCATTTAGACGTTCCCAAATATGTCAGTTGACAATTCAAGCAGTATGTGATGTATGTGGTTATTAACGGACATGGGTAATATGTAAAAGAAGTTTTGAATATAAATATGCATATGGTGGTAACTTAATTTTTAAACTGGCAAAAAAATTTTAAACAGAAAAATTCTATCTTGAAGGTAATGGGTCGTTACTTGACAAAAAACGAACCATTTGACCACGCTTTTTTTGTATTTACTGGTCAAAAATTTTATAGTCCTATAACTTCCATGTCTCGAAAACATTGCTATGATGAAAAATAAAAATTTTAAAAATGAGTAAGGTTTTAATGTCGTTCTCTGTATGTGCACTATTATTAACTTGTTATTTTTAGTTGCATTGGTTGATTCACAAGTATTGTAGATTGGTTTGCAGATTATAATGTTGAAAACAAAAAATTTAAATGTAGCATATTTCTTTTGCATGGGTCACCCTCTATGTTTTCAGATATTTCCAAAAAAAAATGTTTTAAATACTGAACAAAAAGAGTATAATAATCCGAACAATAGAAACATTATGACAGTTTTTTAAATTTAGAAATATAATTTTCAGTGTGTCAAAATGAACACCTTATTTTTGTTCCGATTTTAATCTTCCGAAATATTTGAAAATATACGAGGCATTTCATTTTAAATATTAGTTAATTTCTAACTTTAGCTGATTTGTGTTATGTATAAATATACATACGTGTGTGTGTGTGTGTCTCTGTCTATGGAGGATCTAGTCTCGCGACTCTAATAGGCTTCTAGAGGAGCCATGGTTGCTTGAACAACATTTCGACAGAATCATCGGTCATCTTTAGGTTCTCGCTGGTAGCTGCTTACTACGGACCATCGTTACATGAACTGAGAATTTCTGAACTAAGTCAGTTCAAATAAAGAGAAACCTCAGTAGAGTAAACAGCTAAATGTCTTTGGTTACGCAATTGATGTACATTGGCATTACATTGGTCTATACTTAAATAACTGAATCGTCCAGATTACTTTTGAAAGTCAAACCTGCATTGCACCATGCACTACCTAGGAAGCTCCTATATGGCTGTTTACCCCTGGAGCAGGGGACATGGTTGCTTAAACAACGTTTTTACATATGCCATCTTTAGGTTCTCACTGATATATCAGTGAGAACCTAAAGATGGCATATGTAATTCTGTCGAAACATTATTTAAGCAACCATGTCCCCTGCTCCAGGGATAAACTGCTATAGGAGCTTCCTAGGTGGTCCATGGTGCAATGCAGGTCTGACTTTCAAAAGTAATCTGGACGATTCAGTTATTTAAGCATAGACCAACGACCAACGACATTTCACTGTAGGCGAACCTTGTTTAAACATTATGTGGTAGTACGTAAGTCCAGCATTGGTAGTCAATCGTTACTTCTTCGAAAAGTACATAACAACTGCATCTTGCCGGAAGGGGACCATTAAGTTTGATGGGTTTAAGTCGGAATTTAACGTCGGGCCGCTTAAGTCGTAAAAATAGTGGCCGCCGGCGCATTTTGATTCTGGAGATGCATTGGAAGCCAGCATCGTACCAACGTTTCGTTTTCCGGCAAGGGGTTATTCCCCCGACAGCGGCCCAATGTAACCCGTATAGCCAAACAGTAAAGACCCTTTACAGCAACTATATGCATATCTTGATTCGATACAGGCAATCCGCATCGTATCGTCAGAGAGTTGATAGAGAAATAATATCTCTACTGTACAGATCCCAGTATAGAATTTCTTTACCCTACAGATACAGCATAAGTACAAAATCTATATCAAATCTGTAATGTAACTGTATAGATTAATATAGGCCAAAATTACTGTATTATTCAATATCTCATTTTTTTTTCTATTTTACACGTACCTACGCGCTGACGATGGGATTATATAAATACACATATAACACACTATTCACAATATTTAATAAACACAACTTACCTCTTGTCCGGCAGCAGAGTTCGAACCGTGGACCTTTAAAGTGGCAGTCGGGTACGTTTCCACTGTGCTATTTCCTCCATACAAAATGTTAATAACAGTACCTATTTATTTATACAAAATAGTTACAAATACGCGGTTATACTTATATATGATTCAGAATCGAGTATAATAGCGAACTTCTGTAGGTAGGTACTGAATTTATGAGATGTAAATTGTTCATGTAAATTTCATATATGCGACATAATGCCGAAACAAAACCTTCGATAATTTCGTCGTCATAAAGGTGTAATAAATTAGTCAGGTATTACACATAAGTACTAATAGAAATAAGAGCATAACAGCTAGTCTCTGCACAACTAATATAGGGCTTACGGCTCAAAGGTATGTAAAAATATTGTAGGTAGATAATGAATATTATGCCTTATATATGTTGTGCTATTTCTTTTATAATTTAACAGAAAACAAGAGAACCCATATTACAGATTCAAAGAAGGTTGTTATTGCCATCACCTGTCAACATGATGTAACTCCGCCAGGATCATCTGTTGGGCATAACGGATTCTTTAAGTTTTGTGGCCATCGTTTTTTGTTTATAAATCGCCCGGCGTTTTAAAATACATAATAGAAGTGAAGAGCATGAGAAATGAGGTTAAGTTTAAGTGTCGGTTGTTAAGGTACAGTTAGAATAAAGATATCACGTACAGTTGAGATAGATATGCGGTATAGTTTAAATTTAAATGTAGCTAGGTATATATGCTGCACAGTAGCAATAAATGTTTTATCGGTAAAGTTTAGAATATAGACTCGGCATAGGTGCTATAAATACACGACCGATAACGACAAATATATATAGCATCTTTATCTATCTTTATCGAAAAAAAATATCTTTATCGAGTGGTTATACGGGAAACGTGTTTGTTGGGATATTAAGTCCAAAATCACAAGAATATTAATCAAAAGTGAAATAAAACATTCAGTTTTTGACAGCATTCACTTTTCTAGGTTAGAAAAGCAGAAAATGGCGGCATTCCCCGACTGTTCCCTGAAAATAACCAAGAGAAGCATCAGGGATCAGTTTTTGATAGAAGCGACGATAGAAATAAGTTCAAGAATTTCAATAGAGACACTTTCTCTTGATTGTTCTATTCTACTGCCGTCAAGAATAGAGACCCTGGTAAACCGGAAAGCCTCACCGAAGCATTTCAAAATGTTTAATCAACCGCATGCAACCAAATATTTACCGGGGAAAAATGTTTCTAACCGGTTCCCTCCACCGGTGAATTTACTGGTGAATATTGAAAAGTACGGCTTCTTGGGATTCCTCGGGCATTTTTTTTTTTGCTGTTTTTTGAGGTTATGTCGAAATTCCTAACTGATCGGCCAATTCTGACCTCAGATTCGGTCTCAGCGCCTCAAAATATGTATGGAAATGGTGGTCAGCTCATTTAAGATTTTTATTTACGTGTTTGAGATTTTTCGGGCCGTCTTCGAGGTGTTTTTTGGGGTTAGGAAAAATGTAAGAGTCAATCCGGCAAAACGGACATCGGATTCGTGTTCAGCGGGTCGAAATGCATGAGAATACGTAGGTCTGCCTTCTAGCATTTTTTTTTGTGGGCCTGTGTAACCGTTGAGAGTAAATTGTTTCGTTGCTATGGTGCATAATACAAACAAATTTACTATTGTTTACAATTTACAACATGTATTCGGCAAACGTAATAAACGACGGCGATTTCACAAAAACAATTTATAGTTTGGTAAGTCCTCAATTAAAATTATTGTTATTTAGGCAAGTAGGTAAGTACATTTTTTATTTTTTAGATTGAAGATAATAGATTTAGTGATGTTATAAAAATATTACACGGAGTTCCCGAATCGAATACGACGAGAGCAGGATTATCGCTGCTAGCATTTTGTTACTTTAATATACAAGATTTTAATAATGCCGCAAGTTATTATGAACAACTTACAGAATTATATTCTGATATCAATGATTATAAGCTTTACTACGCTCAATCCTTATACCAAGCCTGCTTCTATGAGGAAGCAATTCAAGCCTCCAATAAACTAGCTGACCACCCGGAATATAAAAGCCAAATAACGAAACTGCAAGCTGCCATTAAATACAGTCAAGAAGATGTACTGTCTGCTAAAGGATTAGTAGAAGCTTGCCCTTCTGATGATTCCGATAAAGATATAAATATAGGCTGTTTGCTTTATAAGGTAATAGACGTCTTTTTATTTGTTATTTTACATTGAAAAATTAGTTAATATATAAAGTACAAATTAGGAGAACACCAGCTTTTATCACATCATCAAGTTGCGCACAGTTCGGATTTAGGGGGGGGGCTATAGCTCAGGGCGTCAAAATCCAGGGGCGGCAAATTTTTTGAAAAATACCAAAGGAACATAAAAGCAAAAAAATTATTATTATTAGTATGTACTATAAGAACATTTTTAATTTATTTGAGAATGTGTTTTTTATTTTAACTAAAGTTCCGTATTATAGTCAACTGTACAGGGTGGTCGCGCGAATGTTAGAATGTCATTTAACTTCCTTCTTTTTGGAGTTACGTAAAAAAGTTAAAAAATAAATGGTTATGAGAAATCATGTATTTTCGAAAAATCATTTCAGAGAAACAATTAAAAGTCGAATTTCGGAGATATGAGCTTTACCTTGGTTTTTTTAAATGGAACACCCCATATATTTTTACACCATTTGAAAGGCCACAGAAAAACTTTTCAATGATGTATGACACAGTATTTTTCTTAAAAACTATAATAGATATTAAATTTTATATTTTCTTACATTAAGTCATGGTAGTCTGAAAAATATAGTGTGTCCCAGGATAGATGTAACAAGAGGTGTAATGGACCAAACATTTTGGAATTTTGGAATGGTATTTGGAGATTGAGTCCTGCTTGTTGTAAAACTAAAGTATATCAAAAATGACGTGATTTGGTGTTCTACAGGGTGTTTTATCTATAAGCAAAGTTGTAAAAATCACCACTAATAAAGTGCCTTTATTTTTCAAAATATGAAAAAATTCCACTAAGAAAAATTATTTAGAATGCAATTTTATACCTCTATACCAAATTTCAGGAATATAAAATTATTTTTTTGAAACTTCCCATTTTTTGCGAATTAAGAGTTGAATTCATATTTAAAGTTGTGTAGGGAGCAAATGTTAATCATCTCAAAAAGTAGGCTATTGGTAAATAAAAAATTGAATATACGAGATGTAAGAAGGTATAATGTTAATCGAACTAATTGTAAAACAAGAAACAATTACTAACACAAGATTAATGAGGTTTAAAAATTATAACAAGTAATAAATGTCAAAAACGTAACAGATTCACAAAGAAATTAATTATTGACCAATACAAAACAATGTTTACAATTTTTTTATTATTCGACGTAGCTACCACCTACATCCACACACATTTTGATCCTTCGCCTGAAGTCCTTAAAACTGTTTCGAATATGATCTAACGGTATGGAGTTTACAGAATTTGTAATTCTCTGCTTCAATACTGCTACATCGTTAGGAAGTGGTTCAGCGTAAACCAACTGCTTGATGAGATAAAAAGAAATCCAATATTGATAGGTCTGGGGATCTCGCCGGCTACTTGATCGGTCCATTCCTGGCAATCCAATTTTCTCCAAAATTTAAATTCAACCACCGATTAACCATTCCTGTGGAGTGGCCAGGGCAACCATCACGTTGAAAATGAACTAAAGGCATATCTCTTAAAATATTTAAATGTTCTTCAGAAAATCTTTCAAGAAGCTGTAAATAAGTGCGCCGATTTAACCTTCCCTCAATGAAATAAGGTCCAATAACTCCAACGTGATAAGAAACGGCACACCACACATTCACTTTTTTATAATATTGTCTTCTACAATGAATTCTAAAATTCGGATTTTCAGAAGCCCAAAACCGACAATTCTGAGATGAAACAACACCATTGGTTGTGAATGTGGATTCATCTGAGAAAATTATGAAATGATGAAAAAATCTTCCATGATTTTTTCTCCAATGGTCAAACAAAAATCCAACCTATGGCTGTCATCTCCCTCTTCAAGCGTATGTTTATAATTTGCTTTATATGCCCTAGTTTTCTTTGCCTTGTAAATTCTTTGGAGTTCAGACTTGCTAATATTAATAAGAGCTGATCTCTCTCTTTGTGGCATCCTAGGATTTTCTATAACAGAGGCATGAGCTATAATAGCCCCAACATTGTCTTCATCATATGCTTTTATTTTTCTTTTCATGTTAAGAACACTACCAGTAGCCAGAAACTTTTTAATTATTCTCATAGCCTGAGTACGCGACAAAGCAGTGTTTGGAAATTTCAAATTAAATTGGCTTACCACTTCTCTTAGCGAGTTTTCACCGCCAATTCCGTAGCATTGCACAATATAAATTTTTTCACACACTGTGAGTACCATTTTCACTTAATTTTTTATGCTTGGTTCGTTAATTTGAAACAGAAATTAAGGATAATATTGACTACGTTTGACAGATATGTCAGTAATAAATGATAAATGTGTATCTACTGCTTTTCTCATAGCCTACTTTTAGCTTCTACATAACTTTAAATATTAATTCACAAAAAATAATTTCTATGCAGTTTTAATTGAATGGTTCAAAATAAAATACTAATTTATTGAAAAAAATGGGAAGTTTCAAAAAAATAATTTTATATTCCTGAAATTTGGTATAGAGGTATAAAATTGCATTCTAAATAACTTTTCTTAGTGGAATTTTTTCATATTTTGAAAACAAAAGGTACTTTATTAGTGGTGATTTTTACAACTTTGCTTATAAAACACCCTGTAGAACACCAAATCAAGTCATTTTTGATATACTTTAGTTTTACAACAAGCAGGACTCAGTCCCCAAATACCATTCTAAAATTCCAAAATTTTTGGTCCATTACACCTCTTGTTACATCTATCCTGGGACACACTGTATATCAATTAGTGAAATTCTCCATTCTATTTAAAATAAAGTGAAATTAGATACTAGCAGGTATTTTGACAGAACTAACATATTGTTTATTTTAATTCACATACCTACTTTTGTTTCCCATGGCTAATTTGATAAATTGTGCATTTATAGTAAATTATTTCACTCATTAACATTATAGCCCAGCGGTTTTCAACCTTTTTCGAACCACGACCCCCTTACAAAAAGAAAAAACAAGTTTACCCTCTCATGACCCCCAAGCTCGATCTCTATTAATAAAATCTAAAATCAATTAAATTTTAAAATTTCTTGTTATAGTTTTTTGTATGATTTCTCATTAAAAATTGGTTTCATTAAAATTGTATGTGTGTAATATTTAGATTTTTAGATTTAGATAAATGATTTAACTTTATTGGTTTTTTTCTCAATAGCTCGGGACCCCCTTGGAATTGCTTCGCGACCCACAGGTTGAAAACCGCTGTTATAGCCAATGAGAGCTCGTTTTTTCACAACATTGAACCAATCAGACGTCATTATTAGTGGTAATTCAAGCTAGATCGGCTTTTGTCAGTACCAGCATGCAAAATTTATCGCTCTAATTTTTTTTAGTGATGAGCGATATCGCGATTTTTCAATCACTCCATGATCAGTGACAGCTATTTTTGAATCACGGTGACTTTAAACAGTGACTGCGATCGCGGTTTAGTGCAAAAATCTGTAAACTGTTATAAGTTTGCCGTGACCGGCTTACATTACATATCTGCACTGCGTTTTAAACAGTGGCGACTACGATCGCGGTTTAGACTGAAAGTGAACGCAATCTGTGAGCTTGATATAAGTTTGCCGTGATTAGGCATATTTCGCTGCTCTGCATAAATAATAGGAAATGGAAATAAACGTGAACACATTTTACTATTTATAGCAACAATCTGTATAATAAACAATAAAAAAATTAATATATAAATACTAAACATAAATAAATAAAAATTTTAGAGTCAAAAGTATTAGAACTTAGAACAGGATTCATAATTCACATTTAAAAATAACAACTTCTTTATTTTTTTGTCGTTTAATCGGCTTCTTCTGTCCTTAAGTACTTGTCCAGCCAACTTTACAAAATAATCATTCGCATATGGCACGGAAGTTGCTAGCACACACAGTTTTTCTCTTGCTACCATTGACAATTTGGGGTAATTATCAAGCGCTATTAAAATCACTAATCGCCGTGACTTTGTTTCCTTCATCACTGTTGCTATCGGTGATTTCCTAATCACGGTGATTTAATTACCGGCAGTAAAATATCGCCCATCACTAAATTTTTTGTGTCGCTGCAGCGGCAAATACTGCTATAATTTTTGGACGTTTTGTTTCGTGAAATGTTTTCGGCAAATAGGGCAACTCAAGCTTTTAAATTTTATCTATAAATATCTTCTCTAGCTTATTACTAATTGTTAACTTACCTTGTAAATTGTAATATTGTATTTGTAATAGCAAACATAAACACACCACATATATAGTAAACAATCATCAGTTCCAAAGCGAAGCCTGTCTGAAATATGTAGGCTATAACCCTTGTATATCTATAACTATTTCAATTTGCCTACTTTTCAATCAGGTAACAATAATATACAAAGATTGTACTTAATATAGCTCATAATACAGGAACAAGTCAAGCACAGCTTTCAATAGCTCAATAATGTAGTTAGAAAGGTAAGCAAATCATTTATTATAAACGTCAAGTAAACACATTCGCTCTGAAAACAAACTAAAAATGTACTTACATACAGTAATCTATCAAAAAGTAACGAATTGAAAGTTGAATCAAAGCTGTGCAACATTTTAATTTGTTGTATTTAAAATTCTCTCTGCTTAACAAAGCAAACCTCAATATAGTTTGTAAACTTTGTAAGTTAAAAATAAGGATTAAATACGTAAATATGTATCAATGAACATTTATAATAATAATAATAATAATAATAATAATAAATGTTTATTGAAATAGGATAACCTAATATACATATATAGACTCATAAAACAGCTTAAAATCAAGATGTATAAAACAATAGACAAAAAAATTTAGAAATTACAATACAATACAGGATTGACATATAACAGAAATATATTTATAAAGTTTGATCATCGCCTTTAAGGTATTGCAATAAATGATTTTTAAATAAATTTAGACTATTACATTCTTTAATAGTTTTTGGTAGCATATTATATTCCTGAAAACCATCATAAAATAATGTGTGCATATATTTGGTACAGTTTTTTCTTTCAATGTGTAGTTGATCATTTGACCGTGTTAGATGATTGTGAACATGATTATTAAAAACGACATATTTGTTAAAGTAAGACGGTAATACATTATTTAGGATCTTATATATGAAAATTAAAGTAAAGTATCTTAACCGTTGTTTCACATTTAGCCAATCGAATACATTTAGCATTGTTTTAATAGGAGTATATCTGTTGCAGTTTTTGTAATATAGCAATACTATTATTATCCAAGAAGTTTAAAATACTTGCACAATAGTTAAAGTGAGGTTGGATTATTGACTTGTAAATAGTTATACTTGTTGCAACCGATACAATTTGCGATACACATGAGAAAAAGAATAGTTTTTTTGATATTTTCTTTTGTACATACATAAAATGACTCTTTAAACTTAAGTCATTGCTAATAATAAAACCTAAGTATTTAATCTCGGTAACCAATTCTAATTTATCGTTGTTAAAAGAAATATTAATATTATTTGTATTCAGTTTAGTGTAATTATATTTTTTTGCACAAATCATTGCTTTGGTTTTGTTAATATTTAATTTTAATTTATTACTATTTAGATATTTTGAAAGTTTATCAAGTTCACTATTCATCTTACTCACGGCAACATCAATGTTAGTATCCGTAATCGAAATCAGTGTATCATCAGCATATAAGTTAACAAAGTCACAATCGATTGCTAGGTTTATGTAATTAAGATATATAATAAAGAGAAGTGGCCCTAATACACTTCCCTGAGGAACTCCTGTGTTAATTTGCAGATAGTTCGATGTTACATTATTAACTTTTGTACACTGAAATCGATTACTTAGATATGATTTAATCCACTCTAGAACGGATCCCCCAATTCCATAATTCTTAAGTTTTTCAATTAGAATATTTCTATCGATTGTCTCAAATGCCCTCTTAAAATCTAAAAATACTGCAACTACATACTTGTTATTATCTATATCATTGTTCCAATTTGCAATTGTTAGCTGTAATGCAGTTTCACAGGAGTGTTTTGCCCTAAAATCAGATTGATTACCTATGATTATGTTATTGTTATTAAAATAAGCAACTAGTTGGTGGTATACAGCTAATTCCAATACCTTCTCCAGAGGGGGCAATGTGTTTATGGGTCGAAAATTGCAGGCATAATTTGAGTTTTCAATTTTCGCAACTGGGACAATAATGCTAGTTTTTAATTGTTCGGGAAATTGACCTTTAGACAAACTGGTATTGATAAAATGAAGGATAACGTGTCCAATAACTTGAAAAATTCTTTTTAAAATATTTGAATTCAAAATGAGACTGTTAGTTTTGTTGTCTAGAGAGGAAATAATAGAACGAAGTTCACTCAATGATAGCAGTGAGAAATTATTAAAATTTGATTGTAGTACTGTATTATTAAAAGGTGACCATTGGAGTGTATCAGGGATGGATTCAATTATTTCAACTATGCTTTCTATAAAATATTTGTTAAAATTTGATGCGATATCCACATTTGTATTTGATATAATTAAAGAATTATTTATTTCAAAATGAATATTACTTGCAATAAATGAATCTTGTTTTGGTTTAATCAAAGTTTTTAAAGTTTTCCACATTAGTTTAGAGTTACCACTACAATCATCAATTTTTTGTTCAAAGTACTGATTCTTTTTTACCTTTAATAGATTAACAACTTCATTTCTTTTAATTTTAAAATTCGACCACAAATTTTGCTTTTCAATGGCATTACATTTTTTGAATTTTTTATATGCGAGGTCTCTTTCTTTAGCTTTGTTTTTTACATCTGTATCGTACCACGGCAAATTATTATTTATATTTTCAATATTTTGTATTGGAGAAATTCTATTTATAATATGCTCACATTTATTTAATAAAATATCGTAAATTACATTAACATCACTAGAATTTAACGGCCAATCTTGGTGAATTAGTTCAAAGCAAATATTGTTTACATTCGTTTTACTGAAATTTCTAAATATCTTTTTGTTATTATTATTATTTTGAGTACGAGATATCCTTTCAACAGTAATTATAGAATGATCGGTAATCTTTGGAATATCATGTACTACACAGTTAACATTATTACAATTTGTTATAACTAAGTCAATTAATGTACTGCTTTCATGGACACATCTTGTACAGTCTTCAACAATTTGCTCGAAACCAAATATAGTTATTATATTTTTTAATTTATTAGAATAAAATGAATCTTCATTAAAATTAATATTAAAATCACCCACAATAACAAGCCGATGCTTTTTACTATTTAACATTTCACACCATGCTTCAAAGTCATCTAAAAATTCAGGAATGCTTGCACTTGGAGATCTGTATATTCCACATATTTTCCACTTGACATTGTTTAACGTAACATTTACAAACATACACCAATAATTTCCAACTTTTACATATTGTTTCATACCAGAATATTCAGTTCCATGTTTAATGTATATTACAATACCACCAGTGCGACGATTAGTTGAATCAGATCTTAATATATGATAATTATTTATATCAATTTCACACGACTGAACATCATTTGTAATTCTAGTTTCACTTAATATAATAATAGATGGATACAGTTTTGATATTTTATTTTCAATATGATCTTTGTGGGCTATTAAACTTTGAGCATTTAAATATATAAGATCTTCATAAGACAGT
The DNA here is from genome assembly GCA_936432065.2 of Rutpela maculata. NCBI lineage: Eukaryota > Metazoa > Arthropoda > Insecta > Coleoptera > Cerambycidae > Rutpela > Rutpela maculata. The sequence continues at coordinate 204,742,874 of OW386285.2, read as the reverse complement.
ATACTAGGTTCAATTATATGTTTTTTTCCATCGGTGATCCTATATCTACAATTGTGGGTATATTATTAATATATTTGATCATTTTATTACCACCGTTTTTATAATGGAATATAATTCTAGTAGCGCTAGATGGCGCTCTTTATGTCAATCTCGGTACCATGAGTGTATAGTATATATGGGCGGGACATCGGCAATAAAGTACTAGTCAACCATCCTAAGTTGGCAGGTAGCCGCGCAGAGAAAGAAGAAATATCGTCAGTGTTGGACAGAGACAAACAAGCTTTTTAAGCTTCTTAAGCTAACTAGCTAGCTAGCTGAAGACGCTTGTTTTGTCTCTGTCCAACAGAGGCGATATTTCTTCTTTCTCTGCGTGGCTACCTGCCAACTTAGGATGGTTGACTAGTAGTGCTCACAGGTTAAAGATGTAGTGCTCTCTCTATCGTTCCTCGTCATATTGTACCTGAAAGGTGTTAAGCCAGTCTATATATTATAATATCTGAGGTTTCAACTCGTTTTATTTACTAGTTGCCATAGAAACGTCACTAGATTATGTTTAAAATATAGTTTCCAGCAACCAAAACCGAAACCGAAATCCGCACCATACTTACGACTTTAAAGTTCAAAAAATATGGTTGAAATCGAAAATTCAAATCTCTATACCATGATGTAGAAATACCAAATTGTATGGTGAAAACCATATCTAAGTCGATTTGTCCATTATAAAGATTATATAAGGCAAAAGACAAGTAAAAAGCCAAAAACCGAAATCGAAACCGTAATTACTAATTTTACTTCCACATCAAGTGTATAGTAACGACAAAAAAATGTTAAAAATTTTTATTGTTCAAATAGGCTTAAAATGTCATGAAACGTAGAGATTTTAAGTTTGAGCAAAAAAAAATTTCTGTCTGTCGGTCTGTCTAACTTTTTTTGTGCGCACGTTTACTCTGGAACCGTTTAAGATATTGACTTGAAATTTGGTACACATATGTACTTTAATGAGATCTGGAACTAGATTATATTTTCATCTTGTTCCGTCAAAGGGTTGGGGGGTAAATTGAGGTAAATTTGGGGTAAATAGGTAAATCAAGCAGGTAAGAGCCCATAAAATTGGTATTTAGTATATACAAGAGAAGCTAAGGTCTCAAAAAAATTTAGTGCCACCCCCCATTACCACCTCCACCCCATTATTAAAGGGGATAAAACAAAATTTTGATTTAGTGTATGTACAAGAACCAGAAATCTCAAAATATTTCTTTACTTCCACCCCCACTACCACCCCCTGTCACCACCCCCACCCCACTACCGATGTGGGGTATCGTTTTATGGGTTTTTGGGGTAGAAGATATCAAATATTATATTATTAAAGTTCCATAAACATTTATAGATTGATAGATATATAGATAGATAGATAGCTTTATTGGTGCTATAAATTACATTTTACACAGGTCAATACATACAATACAATAAACAGAAACATTAGAAATAAAAATTACAATATAAAACAACTAAAGTGTAACACATTACAGTTAAAAAGTCGAGTAAGAGAAAAAAAGAAACAATTTAAAAAATTTTAAAAACTTGTAGGGGGACTTGGATACATGATTACAGTTCAGAAATCAGTACATGATTTTAAAGTGATTACGTGAGGGGCACACATAACAACTAAATATTTTTGATATTGGACAAAATCTCATCAATTGTGTAAAAGGTATTTCCAATGAGTAGTTTTTTAACACAGTTTTAAGTTGGTTTGGAGTCAGATTCCTTACTTGGATCGGTAGACAATTGTAGGCTTTTGAACCATAATAGTTTAATCCATTTCTTGATCTGTTAACTCTATGAAAATCTATAATCCGAGAGCTAGGGGGAAAATGTTTACGTCATCGCCTTTAAAAGGTTTAATCCTTTTAAAATATATCTAACAGAGTCAATTAGAGGAAAAATTGTCTGCCGGCAAACAGTTGACGCGTTAATTAGGGATGGCCAATGAAGTGGTCTTCATTTTATGTGTCAATTTACGCCATACCTTTAAGAATAAATTTTGCGGCAAATAATTTATTTTAAGGAATAAAATGTAGAAAAAATTGTCTGTCACGTGACAACTGAAGCGAACGTGGTGGCAGATATGCTCAAAAAGCCAAAAGAATACACATCAATTTACGTCATCCCTTTAAGGATGAAGCTTGCATAGAAAAATAGCTTCATTTATGCATAAACAACAAATGTCTCTGCAGATAAAATTTTCGGATAATTAAACTGCGGAAGATCACCCCGCTAATAGCGTACCAGCACTAGCCCGCATAATTTACCTAGATACCTATTTTTATCTACCAATACATATTTGTATTTGTGGATACAAAGCATAATGTGTCTGTCTTGGCCGGATTCTTTATATAATTTTTGAACATTCTATAATGTACTCTTCGCAGTTTTTTTGAAAAGAAGTTAATTTCCTAGGTGTAATTGCTATATTTTCAATTTTAATCATCACTTGATTATGCTTTCGTGATTGGCGAAACGTTCATCAGTATATTATATTATGCAGTATTTTGTGTCCTTATCACATGTTACAACACTTTTCATGTATTTTTTTTTTTCGTAAAATGTTTCATAACTTTTAAATTTACCAATCGGTTTTGTTCAAAAGCTATTAAAAGTTATTCCACTAGCTAAAACTAACTTAGTGTTAAAATTTCACACCGATCGGACTTTTCGCTCTTAAGTTATTGTACTAACAAAAAAAATAAATATGACGGACGGACAGATAGACAGACGAAAAGTTAAAAAGTTGTTCAGAATTCGATCACTAACACAGTATGAATTTTTTTTTCAATGGATTTTTTTTGCTTCATTTGATTCAGAGTGTTCCTAAAACCGTTGAAAAACTGTCCACTAAAATGTTGCAAACTGTAACTCAGACACAAGCAACTAGTATCCACGTTATATTTGACCAGTATCGTAATCCAAACATTGAGGGGTCAACCATTAGAATAGATAAAATCATACTTTTCAGATAGACAACAACTCGTTTCATTGCGTAAAAAAATGTGGTATACAAATCGGATTTGAAAAATGTTAACGTTGGGGTACCACAAGGTAGTACACTCGGACCAATATTGTTTATTATTTTTATAAATGATTTGGTTAATAGCGTTGAGACTAATTTGGCTATCTTATTTGCGGATGATTTTTCTGCATCAGTTTCGGCATCTAATATCTAACTTCTCGTTTAAATAATTGTAATAGAAAGCTTATTACTTGGTCGGCAAACAATGGAGTCATACCAAATTCATCTAAAACTAATCTTATGCTGTTTTCCACAAAAAAAGATTTACTACAGTTTGCTTGTCAACATGGATGAGAAGAGTTTGCAACAACAAACCACGGTGAAGTTTCTTGGACTACACATAGATACTAACTTATCTTGGGTTGTCCAAAGAAATTCTGTTAAGAATAAACTAGCCTCATATAATAACGTGTTATTTCAACTTGGAAAATCTGTTCATAAACAAATTTTAAAAAATTATTATTTTTCATTTCTTCATTCTACAATTAGTTACGGCATTCTCTGCTGGGGAAACTCCGTAAAGATACAAGAAGTATTTATACAACAAAAAAAAATTATCAGATGTATGTGTTTCGTTAGTTTCAGTCACTCATGTAAGAATTTATTTAAGGAACTTAGGATTCTAACAGTATATTCTGTTTATATTCTCGCATGTGTCATGTTTGTTTATAAAAATTATTCGAAATTTCCTAAATGTAAAAATATTAACCAATATAACACAAGACGATGCTGATGATCTGTTTATACCAAGTTGCAGATTAGAATTAACTGCCAGAAGCTCATACATAGTGAGAGAGAGAGAGAGAAAATTTATTAGCATTTGTTGCTATACAAAGACAATCATATCTTACAGATTACAATTATTTAAAATACAATACATACATATATAATAAATAAAACAAAATAAGCAAAACATTTAAAAACAAGACTTAACATAACTTGAGATACTTCTCTTAAATATGTTAACATTGTTAATATCTTTAAGATGCGCTGGAAGAGAATTATATAAAATTAGACCCCTATAAAATAATGAATTTTGTGTCCTAGTCTTCTTTGCTGTTAAAAACGAAAATATTACTAGCATTTCTTGTATTATAATTGTGGATCTCACTCACAAAAGTAATTTTATCACACATATAATTAGGTAACAGCTTATGAACCATTTTAAAAATAAATAATAGATTATGGTGCCTCTAAAATTATTTAATCGCCTTCCATCTTCTATACAGAGTGTGAAAAACATTAATCGCTTTAAAAATAGAGTTACAGAGATTTTGTTAGCAAATAGCTTTGATAGCATCGAGGAATTTTTAAATTGTACCTTGTAAAACTTACAGCATAGTTTGTAATTTACTTGTTTTAATGTTTTTTTCTATGTGTTGTTTTATACTATATTTATACAATTTAGGGCCAGTTGTACGAACTAAGTGAAGCCAAGTTCAGCTTGAACCAAGATCAAAAGCCAAGGTTACGATTGTTACAATAATCGTAACCATGGATTTTGATCTTGGATCAAGCCTAACTTGGCTTAACTTATTTCGTACAACTCGGCCTTAAATGTAAAATTTGACTATTTCTACACAAATGATGGCGCAGTATAAAGACGGTATGGGGTTAGTTGCTCCCGAAGAGTTGACGAAAAATTGCATAAAATGCAATGATAAGTTAAAAATAAATAGTTCGTGCAAAGTTTGTAATGTTCCGTTACATGTGAAATGTGAAAAAAAGTGTCTAGTGAGGAGGAAAACGCCAAACTAATACTTTACTGTGAGGCGTGCTCGGACCAACATGTCAGCTGTAGTCAAAGCGACTCGGTGTTTGATAGCTCCACGGAAACTGTGTTAGAAGTGAACCAGTCGGCCACAGAGGTAAACTTATCTCACGTTATTCAAGAAAATGTGTTTCTACGTAAAGAAAATATTTTATTAAATCGATTAATAGACGAAATGAGTGAGAGAATCCAATTAATGTGCTTTAAAATAAACGTTCTGGAAAATAAAGACATAAATCACGGCAAGTTCGTTAATATAGATCACGTAAATCCTACTGTGCTAGTGTCACCATCTAGTAGGCACACCCGCAAGGACTCTAAACCTAACATAAATGGTAAACTAAATAAAACTAAACCAAAAACGACAACTTCCTTATCGGATGGAACGAATAAAACCTCTGCGAGCGCTAGCTCCAGCTGTGTATCTAAAATGGCGGAAAATAACATTTCTGTGAACAATAATAAACAAATAAAATGTATCAAGAGCTATTCTTGAAACCAAAAACCAAGCTAAAACTTTACGAAATCATAAATCTAAATGAGGAAATTGAGGGTGAATTTACGATGGTTAAATATAAAAATAAAAATAAAGTTTCACGTCAAATAGTAGGTGAAAACTCTGCTTGTAACATAAAAGGAGTACTTCCTGTTCGTTATTTACATGTGTACAAAGTCGACCAGCTGACCAGCGAGGAAGAAATGTATACCCTTCTCAAGGATACTTTTCCAGAAGTAGTGGTTGAAAAAATAAAATCTAAATATCCACATTTTTATGCATCGTTTAAGATCAAAATCGAAGAAGAAAATTTTGAAAAGGCCATGGCTCCGGAGGTGTGGCCAGCTGGGGCCCATGTAAACGAGTTTTTTCATCGGAGAAACAAATATCCAACGTCGAATTAAGCAGTTCCAATATAAATTCAAAAACAAAAGTAAATTCAGATACAAAAAATGACAATTTGAATAGAAGTAACAAGGCATATCTAAATAATGTAAGCATTTTTCACATTAACATACAGTGTTTATCGAACAAAATTGACGAATTATCCTTATTCTTAGATAATCATAATTACTCTGTCTTGTGTATATCAGAACACTGGCTTAACGCAGATAATATTAAGCTAGTTAATATAAAAACTTATACTTTACGTTCTTTTTATTGTAGATCTGGCAGCATACATGGTGGTGTGGCTATATTTATGAAATCATACATGAAATGCAAAACATTAAACTTGGACAGATATTCAAGGGAATTTGATGCTGAACTTTGTGGGCTTGAACTTGTGAGCCTAGGCATGGTAATAATAACCTTATACAGATCCGGCATGGGCAGGGGCGGACTAAAGGGGGGGCTTTAGGGGCTTAAGCCCAGGGCCTCGGATACTGAAGGGGCCCAGAACGCTGAAAACGGACTTAAAAATCAAATACGATCTCATTGATGGTATAAATAATAAATATAAAAGTATATAACATTTTTTGCTCGTCTGCTTCCGCATCGCAATCCACAGTTTTTGCGCCACTGTATGCATCTGGATTTGATTAGTCGCAACCAAGGCTACTCGCTATTATTATTATAGTTTATTTCAGTATTTAGCCAAAACAAAGTGAAACGTGTTTTGGTGGTGCGTGATCTGACCTGATCTCAAAAAAATGTTATCTGTAGTAATTATCGAAAATTCAACATCAACACGTGTTGCTTAGAAACTGCTTGAGTTCATTTTGATGAGATTTGACGAAAAGAGATGCAGTCGAGAGTACTTTTTCAGTCAAATTTCATCAAATTGAACAAATGCGGTTTCTTAAAAGCAACACGCTTTGAGTGTTGAATTTTAAGATTATTTTTAACCATTGAGTTAGAAGGACGGGAGAAGCAGTCGCGTGATCAAAAACGGCATCACTTGGCCGCCGTGTTACTACTTTTCCGTCAAATAGTGACAGTTTGTTTTCCGTGCGATTTATTGTGATTTTTATTGATAGTTTTTAAATTTTGGACAATAAACATTAAAAGGACTATGATGTAGTGTGTCAAAAGAAATTGCTCTTCTAGAGATGGTGTTGACAAGAAAAAATTAACGGGAATAACATTTCATAGGTAGTGTGAACAACGAACAGAATCGCATTAGAAAGAAACAGCTAATTAAATATAATAAAATTTTATTATTTAGAGGTCACTAAACATATGTTAATTTGTTTATTTTCTGTTTTATTTGAATATGTTTGTTCTAATTCTTTTTGCTAAAAATCTTGCATTTATTGCATTCAACATTTTCTTGCATTATTCAGATAGGCCGCCTCGTCGGGGTACAAAGTTCTTGTAATTTTAAATAGTCCGGATCTGGCAAAACCACCATCTTGTTCCAACGTTTAGCCGGTGCCGTTTCTGTATAGGAAATTTATACAGCATGGCATCTCCTTCCTTATATTCTAACTCAATGTTTTTAATGCACGAAATATATATTTATTAGACTATTTCCAGAACAAAACATAGAACAAGAAATATTTTTTATTGATATTGACGTTTTGACGTTTTTGCTGTCAAGACTTGTGCAATTTTCGCTGGCTGTCATTGTATGTGAAATATTCACTTGGAATGCAATTTTCTCTGTGAGTTTGTTCTTATTGGTCCAAATTTTCAAAATCTTGCTATTTCATTGGTTCTTATAATGTGAGGGAAATAGTCTTATGAGGTGGGAAGGGCCCCAAAGCATTAATAGCCTAGGGCCCCGCACCCGGTTAGTCCGCCCCTGGGCATGGGTGACTTTCAAATTTTCTTAGAAAAGATTGAGGAACTGTTAACCGATATGTCTACTAAATACCAGAGAATTATTTTAGTAGGAGACTTTAATATAAATTTTTTGGGTAACTCAACTAATCTAGTGGATCTAGTATGTTTAATTAGTCAATTCGGCTTAGAAGTAAGCATATCTGAACCTACGAGAGTGACTTCAAATAGCTCTACTTGCATTGATAATATTTTATTGAATCTGGGAGGTTTCAGATACGTAACAGGTGTCATTGATCCGTGTTTGTCGGACCATGCGGGTCAGTTTATTAATATTGTTAGTAAAGGTGAACAAATCTCAAAAGCAATCTGGAGGAGGAGCCTTGGCGGGGGGGCCATTGCCAGATTTAAAATTGCCTTGAGTGCTGTGGATTGGAGTGAATTTGAGTGTATAAATTTTAACATAAACAGATTATCATTATTTCTAGTCAGTACATGTCAATATCTTATTAATAGTCATTTTCCTATAAGAAAGATTATTCCTAGGAAGAATTGTCCTGTAAATTGGTTTAATAATGACTTAAAGAACATGAGAAATAATTTATTTGCTATAAAAACCGTTTTTGATGTTACAAAAAACCCTGCTGATTATAAACTATATAAAAACTACCAAACACAGTATAAAAATTCTGTTTTAAATACCAAACAATCTGCATACAGCAACTTCATGTCAAACTCAAATAATAAAGCAAGGGATGGGTGGAAACTGGTAAATTTCGAAAGAAATTCACAGGTAAACATTACCAGGACAAATTCCGAACTTGAACCTCATGTGCTGAACAACTTCTTTGTTTCAATAGCAGAAAACGTCATAAAATCTCTTCCACAAAATGATCCTAGTAATAATAGTAATATTACATTATATAACATACCAATAAATTTAAAGTCATTTTTTCTTGAGCCAGTTACGGAAACTGAGGTTATAAATGCTATAAATTCACTCAAGGACTCAAGCGCTGTTGATATCTATGACATAAACACTAAAATATTAAAAGAAACAGCTTTTATAATTGTTGCCCCGTTAACAAAGCTGATCAATGCATGCTTCGCTGAGGGGATTTTTCCAGATTCATTTAAACTGACCAGAATCGTACCGGTTTTCAAAGGGGGAGACAGTGACTCACCCAATGATCATCGTCCTATTTCAATAATCCCGTACTTTGGTAAAGTTCTCGAAATAATGTTAAAAACTCGTCTGTATACTTTTATAGAGGGTAATAAATTATTAAATAAAAATCAATATGGTTTCCGCAAAAATTGTTCAACGGTCCAGGCTGTAGCTAGGGTGGTGGCTCGGGTAGTGGAGGGCCTTGAGGGGGGTAAACAGAGTGCTGTCACACTTTGTGACCTCAGCAAGGCCTTCGACTGTGTCAGCCACACCTTGCTACTGGATAAATTGGAGCGTTACGGAATTAGAGGAATAACTCTTGGTCTTATACAGTCTTATTTAAAAAACAGACAACAATGTGTCATTATTGGCGAAAGTAAATCAGATTTCAAAACTATAGAACATGGTGTACCCCAGGGTTCGATACTGGGGCCCCTGCTCTTTATCACATACATAAATGACCTTTCATATTATCTAATGCCAGAAAAATGTATCTTGTTTGCTGATGATACAACGTTGGTTCATACTGTCCCAAATATGATTAACCTTAACCAGATAATGAAAATAAATGAAAATAAAACTGAAACGTGGTTTAGTGCTAACTACTTGAAATTAAATCCGGATAAGACACAGAGGCTTATTTTTTCTAGTTCAAACAATAACAATAATGATAACATAAATAATGTTAAGGTCTTGGGGATCACTCTCGATAGTGGGCTAAATTGGTCTGCCCATATAAATAATTTAAGTAGTAAACTGGCAAGTTGTAATTATCTCCTTCGGCAACTAAAAAATTTATTAAACCCTGAAATTTAATATACTGCATACTTCTCTTTATTTCACTCGCATTTAACTTATGGCGTGACCCTATGGGGTAATTCATCACAATCTATAAAAATTTTCAGACTCCAAAAATATGCAGTAAGAGTATTAGCTGGTGCAGGACTCAGAGATCACTGCAAACCACTTTTTATTAAATTTAGAATAATGCCACTTCCTTCGGCATATATATATTGTCAAGTTTTAGAAATACATAAAAATAAATCACTGTTCTGTACACATGCTGATATTCATAATTACAACACTAGATTTGCAGATAAAATTGTTCCGAATAAGTTCAGGCTCACAAAATCACTGAAAAATTCCTTAAATACAAATCTGTATAATATCCTACCTTCTAATATAAAAAACTTAAATGATTTTCAATTTAAACATAGAGTAAAAAACTATATTCTAACACATTGCTTCTATTCAATAAATTAATATTTAGATGCACCAAAACCTGCTGAAATTTAAGAAAGTAAACCAAATGACTTTCAGTATATTAATTGTATACATTAAGTGTCACACCCATAGTTGCTGACCATTGTTGTTAACTTTGCCTACATAGCAGATTGCCACACTTTACTTAAAAAATCGTACTGTTTTTACTTTGTTGTATGTAAATTTATTTTTTAATCCTTTTGTTATATACTTAATACTTTATATAAGTGTATGTATATATGTACAAATTTCGTATTTTGTCCCTATACATTTTATATTTTTTATATATATTCTTGTTCATGTACCTACCTATTGACTTGTGTAAAATACTATATGTATAATACATCAATAAATGCTACTCTACTCTACTCTACTCTACTCTACTCTACAATGTAAGTTTGTCTAAAGAAGTAAATAAATAATAATAATAATGATATTGAGAGAGAGAGACAAGGGGGGGGAATTTATGGATATAAATCGTCAATGTGTTATACACGGACCAGATCAAGTCAGACTGGTGGATTTCAATAAATCATTAAAAGTAGCAAGTTCAAAGGAGCCGTTTGAAGTTCTAAAGAAATAAAACCATTTATATTACAAACAAAAACATTTGCTACTCCATTAAATTAGTAATTGGAAAAAAAATTGCTCCGGGGAAGAAGACTTTTATTGTCTGCATGAAGAGCTGATACGCGGATAGCTTTCCACATAAGTAGATTGCAAGAAGAAACCACTAATATTGTTGTAAGAACAGCAGATACTAATGTGTTAGTCATTCTTTTAGCAAACTCCTATGAATTTCGAAACAGTCTCAAGATATGGATGCAAGTTGGTACAATAAGAAACAACAATCTGCGATACATTGCAGTGCATACATTACTTGAAAAGCTAGGTGTACCACTATATAGAGCACTTCCAAGTTTTCATTCCTTCACTGGATGTGACTATACATCTGCGTTTTTCAAAAGAGGGAAGAAAGTGCCGTTTAATATTCTCTAGAACTCTAAGAAATTTCAAAGGGCTTTCCAACTATTGGGAGAAGGTGACCTTGACAGAATAGTTAATGATATTCAAGAATATGTTTATCTTATGTAGAGTGTAAAGGCAACATAAGTAAAGTAAATGAAGCTAGGGAGATACTTTTTGCAAAAATTACATGCCAAAAATTCGAGTTCTGTTACAAAAAATAAAAAGAACCCAATTTGTATCAACAATTTGGTGCAATGCTGACAAGCAAATACCTACAGAGCTAGTACCGGAAGAATGTGGGTGGTGGCTGGACGAAAGCGGAAAGTTGACCCTCTTGTGGTATGAAGGTGATCAGGCACCTTCAACAGTAGCAGATGTGATGGGTAATGAGGAAGAACTCGAAGCTGAAGAAGGTAAGAATTTAACAAACTCAAATATCTACATACTTCCTTAATTATTACATTATTTCTAGAAGATAATCAGTTGGACAGTGGTGATGAGACTGAGTGAAAAATTGTTTCGGAAAAGTTTTAACAGTTTATTTTCCTTTGTTTTGATCTAAAGAAATTTATATTTATTTTTACAAATGTTATATTTTCAGTTCAAAATTATTAATATATTTTATATTTATATTCCAATACGTTAATGTTTATCATAACTATTTGTGTTCAGGAATATCAAATATACCTTTAAAGCCATGATATCTAATAATTTTGCTAAATTTGATGAAAGGAAAATATTTCGAGCAACTATTAAAATCTACTGAAATAAAATTATAATGTGGGTAGTACATAATTCAAAACATCTTATATAAATTATCTGCAGTACAGGCCTGTCTGGCAGCAACCAGTCTGCCATAATATAAATTCTTCGTAAACAATTACCAGAATTTTTCTATGCAAATTTTGACTTTAAAGGGATGACGTAAATTAACGTAGGTACATTTTTAATCATATTGAACGTGTCTGCCACCAGATTCGCTACAGTTGCAACCTGGCAGACATTTTTTCCTACATTTTATTCCTTACAAGCAATCATTTGACGCAAAATTTATTCTTAAAGGTATGACGAAAATTGACATAATAAATTACGGCCCTTTAATTGACCGCTGCTAATTAACGCATCATGTCTGCCCTGGCAGACATTTTTTTCTCCAATTGGCTTCTTGTTAGACATGTTTTCAAGTGGTCAAATCTTTTAAAGGCGATGACGTAAATTTAAAACCCCCGTCTCTCAGACTACTAAGCAAATATTATTACGATGTCTAGTATCATGATTATGAATATTTTCAAAGTTGATTGTATTATTTTTTGTATGCATTATACATTCCAAAATATAAATACTAGGTAATGTTAGGATGCCCAGTTCTTTAAAAGACTCTCTGCAATCCTCCCTATATTTTAAGTGATTTATGATACGTATTGCCCTTCTTTGTAAACCAAATATTCGTCTTGTTGAGGATGCATGGCCCCATACTGTTATTCCATAGCTCAGGCGACTATGAATTAATGTGAAATAGACCGACCTCATTACTTCGCCAGACACTAAATTATTGATATTTCTTAACATGTAAGTATGTTTAGAAATATTTTTGGCCAAGTGATTAATGTGATCATCCCAAGTTAACTTATCATCCAAAAAGATGCCAAGGAAACAGACTGATTTGGGATTTTGCAGTTTAATTGAGGTTTTTAAAGTGAAGATCATGGTTTCTGTTTTAGACTCATTTAGACTTAAGTTATTAGCTGCAAACCAGTCGAAGGCCATCTACCGAGCGTTCTCCAGATTACTGCTAAGAGCTTCGTAATTCGTATTTCGATCCACAATAGTTGTGTCATCCGCAAACAGCACATGCTCAAAACCAGAGATACAATTAGGGAAATCGTTTACGTAGACAAGAAATAGCACCGAGCCAAGTACCAAACCCTGTAGCACTCCCATATCCACGTTCCCCAGGAAGGAGCATGTACCCTCCAAGGACACAACCTGTTTTCTGTCATTTAGATATGATACTAATAAATCAAGAGAGATATTGGCAACACCATAATATCTTAATTTAATCGCAAGATCCTTGTGAGATAAACAGTCGAATGCCTTCGACAGGTCGCAGAAAATGGATCCAGTATATTATCAAAGCAATCAGTTATAATATTTATTAGTTTGTGTTTTATTTTCACATACAAAGTTTTTTCCTTGTGAGTGACTTGGATAGAAAATCTGGATGTGGAAGTAGTGATTCCTTGGGCAGTAGTTTTTTCTAACAGAAGCCGAATTGCCGCGGATCTGTAATCCGAAACCATAACCGAGAACCGAATTGTTGCTGCCTTGACAACCGAAACCGTAAATGAAAACCAAATTGTCGCTGCTATAAAAACTGAAAATGGTATACGTTATTTAACCCTAACCGAAATTAATTTCGGTTTCGGTCCCTGGTAGTTTCTACTGCGTTTGTTTCAAATTTTCTGTTTTGACAATATGAGTCGGCTTGGAAATATTTCTTTAAGTATATCAAATTAATGATGAATTTGAAAATAAAGGTCAGTAAACTCTAAAAAGTGACAAGAAAACGACTGAAGGCAATTAATGACAAAACATAATATTGAAGATGTACTTTAATGAATTATTTATTCGTGAAATATTCTCCTCAAATACCACTCTTGCTTTTAAAGTTGATCTAAAAATTTTTTCTCAAGCTAAGTTGCCTAAAAGTTAATATAACCCGTGCAAACTGGCAGTTCATTATCAAAGATTATATCCCTCCCGCTAAAGCGGTCAGGATTTAATCAGGTAATAAACTGCCAATTTGCACTCTTTATATTACCAGGCAACAACGCTTTCGAAAAAAATTTCGATAAAATTTTAAGCACTAGTGATATTACATAAGATAAATACCATGCATTATATATGATTAAAAAGCTTTTTTTATGGCATTTCAATTGGTGTAAATATATATGGAGTGTTCCATTAAAAAAAAAAAACAAAGTAAAGTTCATATCTCCGAAAAGAGACTTTCAATTGCTATTCTGATAATTTTTGGAAAATACATGTGATTTTCTATAACTTTTATTTTTGTACTTTTTTATGTAACTCCAAGAATAACGAAGTTAAATGAGGTTCTAACGTTCGTGCGACCTCCATGTACATAGATTTTTTTCAATATCTGTTATAGAACTTAAATTAGTAGGAGTTGTTTTGCTGATTGCTGATAAGCCGATGTGGTTTTTAATTTATCCAAAACCACTGTTGCTAGCTAATGATTTTGTGCTATGTGCTATTGACAAACCTATGGGGAGAAAGGGTAAGAGGGAGTGAGCGAGGAGGGAATTAACCCTTTAAAAGGGGAGGTGAGGTGTAGAGGAAATATCATTTTTTACTGCTGAGGCAAGGAGCAGAGAGTGGGAAGGGGGTGGGAGGGCAGCAAGTTTCCGATAGCCCCTAGGCGGCAGAAAGATAAATCCGCCACTGGTTGTGCATGTTTTTGGTATAAGATTTATATTCTACAAATTTTGGGCTTCCCGATTTTCACCGAGGTGAGGATAACGTCATTTACTCGACGTTCGCTAAACATATGGAAATATGTCACCGCATGCCTGAACACAGATTAAAGGTGCACGCATGCTTAGATGTCAGATAACGCGATCCTGTAATAGCGAATGTCGTTATGTGACAATGCAATATTTTTTAAACTTAGAATTGAATGAAATTTAGTTAAAGTAAAGTTTATATGTTTCTAAGACACCTTGCAAAATATCAGATTTTTCGTCTACATATAGAAAACTGGCTCGAAATTTTCAATCATTTCAACATGCTATAGCTTTTGTGGCTATAATTATTATTTATAAAAAAATAAATATTAGATCATAATTTGAATGTATATATTAAACATATTTAAAAATGTATTTCATTTATATATTCGACATTTTATATTTTTAATATCTTGTTATTCTTCTTTTTTCTTCATCACCTTAGTTACTTCTTAGTAAACTGAGTAACTTGAAGAATCTTATAGTACAGGATCCGTACTAAGAACGACCTTCACTGATCAGGTAACCGAATGAAATCTATTTTTTTTTAAACAAAATATGCTAACAAAAATAACGGTGATGGGTTGCTTAATGAAATATGTTCAAGGCTATATTTAATTGAAAATTCAATAATTAATTTTTTTTCCATACCTTCATCGATCTTCTAACCAAAAAAATTTAACACTAATCGAAAGTGAGAAACCTATAGAATATGTAAACATGGGGTTTAGTCTGGCAGCCACGGAGAAAACCCAACAATTTCGTATTAAGTTTTTTCAAAACGGATTTGGGTCTAAGGGTCTCCTAGTTTTGATATCCAAGTAATGACAAAGCGTCATCCTTGAGCAACTCCAGGTGCGGGGTGTCCGATAAGTAAGTAGGTGAAATATCACTCTTTAATTTTTTTGGAAATTTTACGTAAATAAACGAGTTTTTTACAAACGGTTTGCTTCTCATAAGGTTTATATAAAATTTAAACAAGAAATTTTAAATACAGGGTGTTCCAAAAGTATATTATATTTATATATATTAGATTGGATCATTTTCTGAATAGATTTCATCATTGGAAAGTGAACATTCATCTTCTTCATTGTCGTTCACAGTGGCAGTAGGGGTCAGTTCATTGCAGCAGTGTTCATGTGCTCTGCAAACGCAGAACATTGTACAGAGTAACCTAGAGCTTTTACAGCTATATCTGTTTGTACTGCATGGTTTGTTAGTGCTACAGGAGCACCTAATTAATTTTAAAACATCAGAAGGTGCCACTTCTACTTTCTCTGGTAAAGTGATCGGAAACAAACACTTGGCATTCACATCTTTATAAAAACCGTAATTGGTTGGCTGTAGACTTGGAAGGTCTGATTGCAACGCATTTTTCAAAATGCAGGTCTGTAAGTGGGTACGTTTCACGTTTTCAATAAATGCTGCATTTGTTGGCGGAAGAGATCGTAAAAGAGGTAATTTTGGCCTTCCGCATGCTGTTCTCTCAGCCTACAGACGAACACGAGCCTCAGATGTTGATTCGCAATTAAGTTTTCCATAGCATGTAGATACAAATTTGGCAGCCTGCTTTGTAATGTCACTAATATCTTGATTTACTTCGCCCATGTATGACAAATATTATCCTTTTTTAAAACTTTATAAACTTTGTTCTTACCAATTCCAAAACACATTGCAGTGGTGTCACAACCACTAAGGGTGCTACTAAAACATCCGATATTATGTCCTGATGCTTTAACACCGACGCTTTTATATCAACTATCGCATGGCCAGCTACAACGGACTCCATAAAAACGTGATTGATCATTTCAACCAAATTACAAAAATACAAAAGTAACAGAAACACATCAGTATCATCTGACAACTATTATTTCGGCTTGTGGATTGGTCTTAGCTTCAATTATAGCTTGTTGTACAATCATAGCATCAGCTTCTTCGTGCGTTGCTCTTAAGTCTGTTCTGCGAGATACCATACCATTATGAATTTCGTAGGATTCAGATTCTTCACCAGTTATAACTAATTGATGCTTAAAGGCATGCTTTACGTTGTAGGCATAGTCCTCTATAAATCTAAGACAAATAAGGTTAATCAATTGTTTTTTGTTTTCAGTTTCATCCATTATTGCTTTTCGGGCAGGTAGTTGTGTTAAATTGTTCAGCTTATATTTTCTACTAGCGATTTTGCCCCTCTCAGACCTAGTGCACTTTTTGGTGCTGTATTCAATATAACGATCAAATACTAAGTGGACGTTCCCGCGGTCCAAATGCTTTCCCACAACTGTTTTAATTTCTATAATGTAATCTTGTACAGTTCCTTTTTCGGGCCAGCGGACGCACCATAAAAGCAATTATTACAATAGTGTGTGGGTTAGGTATCTTTCTTGCAGAAATCGTCACGTGTAGAGCCTTTTTTCGAATTCTCATGTATTTTTCATTACAAACACAGTGCACAAGATTTCATCAAAATCCATTCATTAGTACTTAAATTGACTGGACTATAGTAGTAACGTTCATTTTAGAAATTTTCTAATTAACGTATTTTCTTCAATTAAAATGTTTATTCAAAATTTATAGATTTAAGTTGCTCCAGTAGCACCCAATTTTGTACGTTTAAAATTTCAATTTTCGGTGATATACCAAATTGTAACATTTTTTCTATTTCCTGTAAAACTTTATAAAATCAATAAATTCAATAAGTTAACGTATAATTAACCATACAATAATGAGAAAAAATTAAGAAATGAGCAGTATTCAAGTTTAAAGCTAAAAACATATACAATCATTTCATTAATAAGATTTTTAATTTTTTTCAGCATATTTTGGTACCACAGGTGGCTTTGCCTTTGTAGCAGGAGAATGTTTTTCCTAATTTGTTCTATACTTGAGTAAAATTTGATTCAAATCGAAAACAATAAAAAAGTTATAAGGGCGTCTTCATTTTAAGTGAGTCACACTGTATATTTAAGGAAATGTATAGATTTCGACAAAATATTACATTAGTAAATACGTCGAGTGTTGTAAAATAGAGATCGTTTTGTGACTGATTTATTAGCAGACCATGGTATACCGCTTTGATAGAAATATTCAAGGTACCTAATACTTTTTTTTTTTTTAATTATCTAGTTTGGCTGGCGAATATCTCGTAAACTATAACACATAGGAAGAAAATGAATATAGACATTCTTGTAGGAAATTTAATCATGTTTTATTTTGCACAGATTACCTTTTTCCGTACGATGCATCGTAAAGCCACAAACATACAATCATCTTATTGTTTTGAAACTCTCTGTATATCTCAAGTTGCTCAATGATGCCAGCTTGTCATCAGTCGGATATGGTAAATAGACATATAAATCTACAAGAATCCATTAAAAAAAAACTTAATACGAAAATTTTCACTTCAGGGAAACAAACACTGTTCCGCTGCCAGACTAGTTGCTTACCTTTTTCTGTTTAAGGCTATAAGGTTGCTAGGTTTAAATAGGTGAGTCGAAAGGTGATAGGTTTAAATAGGTGAATCGAAAGTGGTACCTTGTGGTGTATTTTCAATTAAATATAGTATATAGTATTTTCAATTAAACATAGTAGGTATATAGTATTTTCAATTAAATATTGCCTTGAATATAGCCTTGAATATAGCCTTAAATATAGCCTTGAACATATTTCATTAAATCGCGACACGAAGTGGATTTTTCCTATGTCCCTTAATTCGAGCATAATTTTCATGGAAAACAGGTTTGAGTCGCTCAAAAAAAATTTACCTAAGTAGAAAATCAACCTCGTGTGTATTACAGAAGATTAATATATGATTAAAAAATATTATCTAAAATAATTATTAAAACAACAAAACTGTTTATTTAATGTTTTAAAAATAACGATTTATAATAAAAAATAAAAACATATTTTATCATGTTATAATTCCAATCAGTCAAAATATTTGCAAGTTCATCATAGTAATCGTACCTTTTTCGAGGGAATAATGCTCTTTGCAAAAAGCGTTAAATTGTTTCCATGTAGAATTTTTAGCGTTTCTCGTTTTAACTGGGACACTTTCATTCATAGCTTCGTTAATATTTTCTGGTGAAACATCACCAAATCGCTTTTTCTCATTCATTTTGTGTACAGAAATCAAGATGAAACGTGAAATGTCAGAGTTTAATAATTTCAATGACTTTTTTAGTTTGACACATGGCTACTACGAAAAAAGTAACATACATTTTGCTCGATTTTTTCCACTTATCGATAGCCATTTTTCTCACTTTAAACAAATCCTATTGGTCGATTTTTTTGAAAATGTACGTTTTGATTGGTTAATAAAGTAAGAATATATTAATCATAAAAAATAGATTTCATTCGGTTACCTGATCGGTGAAGGTCATTCTTAGTACAGATCTTAGACTATTAACTTAGAGGTAAAAGTGAGATGCTACACATGCTTTCTTATGGGAAATCGTAATATTTGTGAAGGGATAATGCAATATGTATTTTTGACATTTGGCAACTTTGACGATCGATGGCTCATAGCTCATATATTTTTGTTTGTTTACTGGTTTGAATGATCAACATTATTTTTTCGTCAGTTTCTACAACTGGCCTAGGAATATCAGCTCTTTCAAACCGAAAACTTAACTTTATGTCCTCATCGGACATATTAAATGTAAAAATTATTCTTTCCTCTTCCAAATCATTTCAGCTCCTGTTGATTAAACATTGTCCAAAATTGCATACTCAATATCCTCATCATTTGCCCCTCCTAGAATGACAGCTTCTAGAATTTGTTCCATATTGAATTTAGACAAAACAAAACAATACATCTGTACCAAAGCACAAAGGATGGAAATATATATATATATATATATAAATATATATATACACATATATATATATATACACATATATATATATATATATATATATATATATATATATATGTATATACACATATATACACGTATTTACCGGCATTAGGAAGCCCGAAATTGTATGTTTTCCAGTTGATAGGAAGCCCGTGACCGACTTACGCGGCCCGACTTCGGGCTTAGTAAAACTTACGTGTATATTCAGCGATAAAATATAGTATGGGTCATTGACAGTTTATCTCGCTTCTTAGGGGAGGTTACTGAAGTCATTGCTTACCTTTCCACATATAATTTTAGTTAAAATAAATTACAATACAAGTAATTTAGCGTTTTTACTGATATTTAGAAGGGCCCGTTAAAGTCGTTGTGTCTCTCAAAAGATACAGTTTTAGTTCAAAGAAATTCCGCACTAAGGGCGCCTACGAGAGCTGTATATACACTGTGGATGTAAGCCCGATTATCGGAAGCCCAGTATTTTAGTCGCACTATACGTGGCCCGTAAACTTGACAACAGTGTATCTGATAAAGGAACTCAAAGATCATGGTATAATATGATATTTGAGGAACTTGTAATGAAAGAAATCGAAGGTGCTCTTAAATTCGCTTTTATTAAAATCAAAGTGAAATAATTAAATTAAATTTAAGTTAACTTTAACTAATAATCAAATACAATTATTTCATCTAACTCAAACAATTACAATTAAAGCCAAAATATTGAAAAGAAACATACTGGAAACAACAAAGCGCCAATTGTACTTTAAAAAATCCATTTCAAATTTCCATCGGTGCCAGTGACACTTTCAACTACGGGATCAACAAATAAACGTCTACAGTTTTGCTATTTTTTTGTTCACTTGAAAAAATTGTGGAGAATAAAAGAAGAAAAATAATTCAAATAGTAATCAAAGACATTTAATTATTTCTTCTGTTTGAAACAATTACATTTGTTCTAAATGAAAATAGTAAAAAGAAACACATTAGACGCATAGTACAGTATCTAGATGTTTTAACTTCGGAATAATGTCGTATTGAACAGATTTCGTTCATTTTTGGCAGTATAGTAGTAAATGGTTCACAGAAAAGTTTCTATATTGTGCGGGGGCTTGCTAATTTATAGGGGGTGGATGCCCTTTCAGGGGGTGGCACTTAATATATATATATATATATATATATAGGTATAGACGGTACATTGTGTAGCCCGATATATCGATAGGTCGCTCATAAGCCCGGCATTTCCCGAGTGTATAAATTAACAAATATATTAAATATGGCGATTGTTATGCATCTTTTCTAACAGGAAGCCACTAAAGGTAGCTAATTATTATTTTTCTTTTAATTATATAAACACGGCATATTTCAGAGCCCGGATATATTTACTGATCGTTTCAAAGCCCGCTGTATTTAAGAATATAGTTAGCGTTCGTTCTCCGACCCAGCGATGTTGCCAGTATAATAGGGCCTCAGTAGGTTATATTTTTATAATATATATTTCTTTAATGCGTGCATCGTCACGAAGCACAATATTATATGGTTAGGAGTACTTTCTATACTGCGCCACTATCATTACTGTTTACAGTAGAGACGCTATTGGAGGGCCAGCTAATAAAGGAAATATATTCGTTCTTTGAACTCCATAATAATATAACAGTTACGTTTATTATTATTCATTGTTATGAATTTGAAGATATATTAAAAGAACCTAATAAAATATTAGGTTATTTTTTTATGCAATTATATTATTAATAACTGATAATGTAACTACTCCGTGGTAGGCCTATAAGTATTTAAATATTTTGAATTTGTCCTCATTTTTTGTTTTCCACTTTTGAAGTATTGCCTCATTCACATTAGAATAAAAAGATGCAAAGGGGTAGAAATTAAATTACGTTTATTTACCTAACAGAGATATATACAACAAATTGTTTTAATAGTTCAGTAACATTAGGTATAATAGTAAAATAATGCCTTGATGCAATTTTTCTTTTGAAACTGTACTTATTTTGAGACAGCAAGTTTGTGTTTCCGAGTATATGGGTCAAATATAAGCAAAAATTGATTGCCATCGAATAACAACAAAGCATGAAGTTCTCTTTGAAGTATTTATAACTTTTTTATTTAATTTTATTTCACTGTCACTATACTTATAGGCTTAATTTTAAAAAAGTTATTACAATGACCTCTACTACGTACCGGCTGTCCCAAGTTAACATCAATTGAAAGTTGCATTATATGAAATAAGTTTTCAGATTCAGTTTGTCCCACTGTGCAAAGACGGATACTTCTTTAAAAATAAAAAAATATATATTCTTTTAAATTGCGCGGAACCCTTAAGGTGTAGAGATAAATGTATAGGAACAAAAGTGTCCTCTTTACAACAGCTTTCAAACAAAAAAAAAAGGAAATAGAAATCGAACCATTAGGAGCTGAGATACAAAAACATTTAGTGTGGCTAATGGCGGACATCTTTAATGGCCGCCATTTTGGTGTTCTGCACGGATTTTAAAGTGGCCCCCTATAGGGAAAGTTACCTTTTGGAACTATGACCACAGAAAGTGGCACATCCCAATCAAAAAGTGCAGCTTTTTGGCTTATGTACCCGACGTACTATAAAGCACAAAGTTTCCTTTTAGGTATGGCAAGCAAGAAGTGCAATCATATAGAATATTTGTGGCCGATATTAATTAGTCTTCGCAGGTTACACTCTTAAAAAGAAATTTGTGTGGTATTCTTTTCTTTTCTTTCTTTTCGGGTTCAAAAGTTACTAACAATAATTGTAACAAAATGTGCTTTTTCCCCAATATTTTGAAAATTAAGCAAGATGGGGCAAAACACTATACATACATTTTCGGTAGAGCATAAAATTCTCTAGTATAATGGTTATAATAAAAAACGGTATATTGATAGTTAAGTTATCGTTATTAAAAGTAATACAATATTTATATTTTATTTTATATAATTATTTATAATTATATGAAAATTTAGTTTAATAGTTTTCTCAATTTAATGTAATATAGTCCACACTACATCGCCTTTTTTTTTAATGATTAGTAACAGGCTAAATTTTCGTGAATAGCTTCGTTTTGACGAGACGCCCAACTTTTCGCCCAACTTTTCTCTCTGCGATCAGATTTTATTTAAAGTGACATTTTCCGCAGTCATTCTGAAGTTAGAAAATTTGACTTTGTAATTGCAGTTCATGTGGTAAACGCACTATTTTATTCCGGTATGTGAAGATATAATCAAGGCGTGTGGCAAATTCTTTGCCGCACGGCGTGCGGCAAAGTAATATTTTCTGCAGTTATTTTGAAGTTAGAAAATTTGACTTTCAGCGTAGAAAAAAATATATTGCCAAACAAATTTGACAGGTTGTCGAATTGTCTAATTCGTGTAAAATAGAAAAAATAATTTTTGCTGTTAGCTACCACTACCCAGAATTTTCGCAGAGAGAAAAGTTGGGCGTCTCGTCAAAACGAAGCTACTCACGAAAATTCAGCCTGTTACTAATCATTAAAAAAAAAGGGCGATGTACTGTGGACTAATATTGTGTACAGTCATAATATGTTTTCTTAATGTATATGGCTAGTTTAGGCTAACCTCTTCCTTTTGTGTCTAAACTCTTTTGTGCACAATGAACGCTTATTTATTTATTTATTTTACTTAATTAAATTTGTACCGGTCACCAAACTATCAAAAATGAGGTAACGAAACGCTTGTCTGTCATCATTTTTTAATTTTTTTGTAGGTAATTTAAAATGCAATTAAATATCTGAAAAAGCTTACGTCATCTGTAGATTCCAGAAAACACTTTTCAAGAGACAACGGATTTTTAAATTCATGTCGTTTCCATTTAAATAAAAATTGATTTCTTCGTATTGTCACCACATTTTGCGATTTTCGGGTCTTAGATAATTCTATTATCTTATAGAAACATAAAAATAAAAACTTTTACTATGTAAAATTATAAATAATCCAATCAAAATTCTGCGAATTTACTAACTAAGAAATTTGTGCATTTGTTAGTTAACAAATAGACCTTTTGACATGAAATTTGAATTGGTTGAATTTTTATTTACACATGAAAAATTATTACAATTATGTTAAACGTTGTTAGAACACTTTATATTTCGGCAAACGCGTGATCTTTCTTTCTCTCTCCCTCCTGCGGTGTTGTATTATGCCTCGTTGAGAGTACCTTTTTTCTTACATTCTTCTACCTACATTCAACTTAAATTTGGTGACATGTTGCTTTCTTGCACAGAGCAATAAAACAATTAAAGCGTCTCAAATTTCAAAAGAACTGTTGCCAATGGTATACAAAGCAACACAACGCCCGTTTAAAGCAAGATAGAGTTATATTACAGTATTTAGCCATAAATCTAACTAAAAAATTATTAGTCCTATATTACTAGGACGAAAATTAAATGTATAAATAGAGCATACAAAATTATTTTAGAATTCGTTAAAATTAAATGATCAAAACATTAGAATACATTACAACAAATTAACTGAGCAATTGGAAATTTAAAATGAAATGAAAGTCATTGTTTATAAGAAATGCTTTTGTACAGAAAAAATAATTTTCAATTCCGTAAAAATACATGGCTAAAACTGCAGTCCTAGAGGTAATGACGTATACTTCACGAAATTTCTTTATTTTTTTAATAGACAGATACGTGATATTTTTAACTTTATTATTTTATAAACAACTCGAAAAATAAAGCAATAAAAGATATAGTTTCACTCACTTTCGTTATAGATTTATGCATTTTTACACTATATTTCTTAAATTATATATAGATAGTAATATTTAAAAAAAAAATTATTTTCTTGCAAGTTAACAAATTATCAGAAAGTTTTTTTATTCAAAATTTGTCTTTTTATTTTTTGCGATTACTAAGACCGGAGATAATAAGAAAAATAGCAGAAAATTCTAATATTAACACATACATTGTTTATATTTTTTGAAGCAATGCTTAGATTTAGTTCAGGACTTCTCATTGCACTTGTTACGACACCCAAGCAAATTAAAATAATAAAATCGCGGCAGAAAGAATTCCATAATCACCTTTCTTGATGCTAAAGTTGTTTAGGGCAAACGCTCTGCTCTTTTACCACTAATATTTGCGTTAGTGTTTTCTAACTGTGATTAAAATATACCTTTTTTATCTAAATATGTAGGTATATTTGCCTACATATAATAAAACAAGAATAGCAGTAGTCCATGTTTTGATTCTAACTTGTATTAAATAAAATGGACGTTTCAGACAGAACGCTTTGGTTATGCAGACAAAATTAATGTTTTGAATCTAGCTTTTGTCAATTTCCACGGCATACTTGATAAGAGTATTTTCTCGATTTTTAAATTATTATTCACAAAATAATTTTCATGCTTATGTATACCTACAGTTGTTTTTGTTATTTTTTTTATCTAAAAAAATATAAACACATTCGGCGATTGTTAATAACAAATTGTTTATTAGATAAACAAATAAATTAACAACAAAAAAAATCTGTTTTCCACCTTGTGGAGAATTGCAAATAATAAATTTAAGAATAATTCTTTTTCTCAATAATTTGTTTAAATAATGAAAAAAGAAAAAAAGTGATTATAAACAATTAAAAACAATTTTTAAGAAATTTTTTTTAATCATAATATTTTATAACAAATAAAATGGCAAAAAAATATTTTTCAAAAATACGTAATTTATCTATTTGTTTATAAAATTTGTTTAAACAAATAGCAATAAAAATTTAAAGTTTATGTAATCTATAGCCCAATCAACGAATGCCCAAAAGAGGATTGTAGAGAACATTTTGGAGGGGAGAATTTTCCTCTTCAGGGATGTGTTGGGGGCAGTTAGGAGGTAAAAATACTAAAAGTCGCCGCCCTTGGCCCCGCCGCATCAGGGCGGAGGGGGGTGGAAAGGTTCCTTTTTTCGATTCTTCGTTTATAACTCGGAAACGATGCGTCGCTTAGGGAAAAAAAAATCTATACAAAATTAAACGGAATTATATTTTCCACAAGAATGTTTATATTCATTTTCTTCCTATTTGTTATAGTTTACGAAAATATGCTGAAAAAAATAAAACATTTTGAATGTTAGACATTCTAAAAAATGCATCCGATCGGCGCCACAAACGTACATACACCAAAATTTGATTTGGCTATTGATGGGGGATTTCTCATACATAAACTCATCTGGCAAAGGGGATCCTCAGTTTCCGCAATTTGTGGTGGCTACGTGAAATTCGTCAAGACCCATCAATATGATTTTTAATATTTTTTCTCATATTTTGCTACCGTAGGTGAAAGATTTTCTGGTCATAAGTAGATCCTAATTTGTTCTATACTTGAGTAAAATTTGATTCAAATAGGAAACAATAATAAAGTTATAAGGGTATCTTCATTTTAAGTGAGTCACACTGTGTATTTAAGGAAATGTATAGATTTCGACAATATATTACGTTAGTAAATACGTCCAGTGTTGTAAAATAAAAATTGTTTTGTGACTGTGATTTATTAGCAGACCACGGTAAACCGCTTTGATAGAAATATTCAAAGTACGTAATTGATTTTTTTTATTATTAATTATCGATTTTCGCTGGTGAATATCTCATAAACTATAACACATAGGAAGAAAACTAATATAAACATTCTTGTGGGAAATTTAATTACGTTTAATTTTGCATAGATCACCTTTTTCCATACGACGCATCTTTTCCGAGTTATAAGCGAAGAATCGAAAAAAGGAACCTTTCCACCCCCCCCTGAAGCGACGGGGCTAGGGGGCGAGGACTTTTAGTATGTTTACCTCCTAACTACCCCCAACACATTCCTGAAGAGAAAAATTCTCGCCTCCTCAATGTTCTCTACAACTCTTTCATTGACTGGACTAATAGTATTTTTGAATATAAAAACAGTAATAATAAATTTAAAAAATTTTCGACTTCTCTATTTTATTTTTTACTTTTTTGTTAGGTTAAATAATTAATAACTAATAGACTATAACAATTAAAAACATAGCAATGTCATAATCCCATAAAGTGTAGTTGACATAAGATCGCCACGAAGCGAAATAATTTTAGTGACTTTTGTTTAATAATTATCCGACTTAAAATATAAACGCAAACTCTAAAAAAAAAAATTGTTAACAATAGGCTCATTTTATGAAAAAAACCGCTGCCCAAGGAATCCCTACTTCCACATCCAGATTTTCTATCCAAGTCACTCACAATGAAAAAATTTTGTATGTGGAAATAATTGTTTATGGAACTTTAATAATATAATATTTGAAATCCTCTACCCCAAAAACCCATAAAACGATACCCCACATCGGTAGTGGGGTGGGGGTGGTGATAGGGGGTGGTAGTGGGAGTGGATGAAGTAAAAAATATTTTGAGGTTTCTGGTTCTTTTACACACACTAAATCACATTTTTTTTCATCCCCTTTAATAATGGGGTGGTAATGGGGGTGGCTAATACCAAATTTTTTTTTGAGACCTTAGCTTCTTTTGTATATACTAAATACCAATTTTATGGACTCCTACCTGCTTGATTTACCTATTTACCCCAAATTTACCCCTATTTACCCCCCACCCTTCGACGGAACAAGATAAAAATATAATCTAGTTCTAGATCTCGTTAAAGTACATATGTGTACCAATTTTCAAGTCAATATCTCAGACGGTTCCAGAGTAAACGTGCGTACAAAAAAAAAGTTACAGACAGACAGACCGACAGACAGACAGAAATTTTTTTTTCGCTCAAACTTAAAATCTCGACGTTTCGTGACAGTCTAAGCTTATTTGAACAATAAAAATTTTTTAAAATATTTTTGTCGTTACTATACTTCCACTGGATGTGGAAGTAATTGGTGAAAAATTTTGTTCTCCAACGGGATATTGTTCTTTTAAGTGTTTAAATAATATCATAATTTTTATAAATTTTTAAATTGATATATAATAACACAAAAAAATCTTTTTACTTGTTACGGATGGTTTCAGAGCATCGTAACGGCTTGGTGTTCGCTGCGCGGAGCTCTATTTTCAACATTAAATTAAAATTATTAATAGATGTTTCGGAGTCAGGACTTTTTTATTGGAAATTTCTTCCTCTTTAAGAATCATTCTTTAAAATTTCTTAAATATTAATAGTTCTGGAGTTATTTGCAAAAAACGGAACTCGTTATTTTTCCAATCTTTATTAGTTTATAACTTTTGCAATTGTTTATGTACGGGTTTGAAACTTTTGCAGATTTTTCTAGACGTCACACATAGGCGAAAATAAGTCAAAACCTGGACAAAACTTGTAACTATGTAAATTACTTTTCTTTTGGTCTTGATTAATTACGTATTAAGTAAAAATGTAATTTTAATTTAGTTGTTGTGTTAAAATAGCCGTAATGATGATAATAATATAATAATAATAATAATATGACTTTATTTCAGGCGGAGTCTAGCTTAGCTACTAGAATCTGGTGAAATACGAAACAATAACACTATATAAATTTAAATAACTATTAAAAATTATTATTTTTGAACAGGCATTTCTAAACCTTATTTACAAAGAAAAGAAATACGTATTTAACAAATATTACATACTATAAAGTCTTTGTTTACCTCCAGGAATAACATCCATTGAAAATAATTAATTTACAAAACACAAAAAACTGAATAGTATAGTCTGAAAAATAATCCTCTACTGTCTCCGATTAAATAATATACATTTGTCTCTCAACAAGTCGAACTTTGAAGTGACTATCAGAAGCGGTATGAGACAGCTAAGGTATTTTTTCCTATTGGTTGCGTTTGTCGGTCTTTTCTCTAACCTATCAGGGTCGATTTCATGTTGTCATGTGATTATTGTATTTTAAACTTTTATCCCGGTTTTTAATTATTTTCGCCAGTGTGCGTCACTCCGAATCCAATGTAATCAAGGTAGGTGCATGATGTTGTCAGACGCACCATGCAGAGAGACCGACTACAAATATAGATTCAAATAACCATCATAAAAACATGTGTTCATTAATAAAAAAAACCGCTGCCTAAGAAATCACTACTTCCACATCTAGAATTTCCTATCCAAGCCTTTTACAGCAAAAAAAATGTCGATAATATATTTGCAATCCAATCTCCCCCCCAAAACTTCAACGGAATAAGATCAAAACATAATCTATTTCCAGATCTCATTATAATACAAATTTTGAGTTAACACCATGAACGGTTCCAGAGTAATCGTGCGCACAAAAAAAAATTACAGAGAGATTTTATTTGCTGAAAGTTAAAATATCGACCTTTCGTGACATTCTAAGACTGTTTAAAAAAAATTTTTTTACCTTTATTATACGTCCACTCCACTATGTGGAGAGCTTACGGTTATTATGGACAATGCCTATTTATCCTTATAATACGTAAATCATCATTCTGCATAATAATAATTGTTGTATGTATTGTATGTATGTCCCGATGAAACTTTTAGCACCAGAATTATATAAATTAAGTATAGTATTATTGAATACTGAATGAAAAAAAAAACACAATCCTAATTTAGGGACATGGAAACATCAATTTAGTACAACAATAAACAAAGACAATGTATTTTATATTTTGTTCTTATTCTAAATTCTTTCTCTTATGATATATCTTTTATCCCTTTATTTGAATTTCTGTATTACAATTCAAAACACATTTTAAGATGTTTAAGATGCTAACAACTAACAACTATTCTTCTTTCATAACACTGTACCATGTATTTTATAATTCTTAGTAGACATATAAATTTTTAAATTTAGAAAAATTGTTCGAACATGATACAATACTTGTGAGGTTAAAAAATTGATTCGAATAAAGAGCTTTCATTCATCGATTGTGACTTCACGAAGAAAGTATTTAAGAGGAAATAAGAATCGAACGTTATCGAGCCATTGCAACGATGCCAAATATCGGGCTATATAACGTGCGATAGATATCAGCTGTATAAGAGTCTTGGATATACAGGAACAGCGCCGCCTGACCCAGTAGTGCTGAACTAAAAGTGTATCTCGGAACATAAAAATATGACTTTTTGAAGCCCACCCCAAAATTTTGTAGGAAGGAATCTGACATGATTTGTGGCCCTTTAGTGATGATATACACAGGGATACGTTGATGAGCCCGATCCCGGGCTTCACAGCGTCAAATCGGGCTGCACTACAACCGCTCAGTGTATGAAACGGGCCTGTATATGACCCTTGACAGGGGATGGCGCTTGAAAAAAAAAAAATTTTGGATCTGAAGTAAAATCAAATTTTAAGAAGAAAAGGTTCTATGCAATTTTTCGCATAAATTGATAGCCTATAAGTTACCTATAACGACTTCAAAATTGCGATTTTAGCTTAAAAAAAAAGGTATTTCCAAACGGTTTTCGTCAAGTATCTCGAAAAGTATTACTTTACCGAGAAAATGTTACAAACCAATTACAGAAAGTACAAACTGGGAATTTATTTATTTACATAGATTTAATAGTTTCGGAGATATGAAAGTTTACAAATGGCGTCCGAACGTTTATAAGATGAAAAATGCAGTTTAAATGTTAAATATCTCAGAAATTGTGACACCTACGTCACGCATGCTAAGAAATTAAATTAAAGACAATTAATTGCGCTTTCGAATTATTTTTTACTCTTTCCTGTAGCATAAGAAATAAAGACGTTATGGCGGAAATTTATAGGGGGTGGATGCCAGCCTCTGCACTTAAAAAATATATATATTTATTGGAGCTGAAGTAGAATCAAATTTTAAGAAGAAAAGATTCTATTCAATTTTTCACATAAATTCATAGTTTTTAAGTTATAACGACTTCAAAATTGCGATTTTAGTTTAAAAAAGGTATTTCCAAACTGCTTTCGTCAAGTATCTCGAAAAGTATTACTTTATCGAAAAAATGTTACAGACCAATTAGAGAAAGTACAAACTGGGAATTAACTATATTTTTTGTTTATTGATGTAGGATTAATAATTTCGGAGACATTTAAGTTTACATTAGGCATCCAAGTGTTCATGAGATAATTGTTTAGAGTGAGAGTTTAAATATCTCAGAAACTGTGACACCTACGCCAAGGATGCTAATAGGTAAAATAATAGGTTATTAATTAAGCTTTCAACTGTTTTTTTATTTGTTTCTGTAGCATAAAAAACAAAGTTATGGCCGAAGCAATGTGCGTCTACACACTAATAACAACGTCGCCATTTTGTTACTGTAATTAGCCAGTAATTAAAAAAAAAAGGAATTTCAAACACTGTTTCTCATTAATATATAGGATAACGTAGATGCTCAAATTTTTTGGTTTGTATACACTTGCTTTAGAAAAAGATACAGTTTAAACTATAAAGGTATTTTCGATAAAACGTAATTTTTTTCCTTTTTCAAATATCTCGATAAATATTAGTTTTATTGAAAAAGGGTACAGACCAAAAATAAAGCTCATAAACTTGAATTTTGCTTGTTTATTTATTTACATAGCTTTAATAGTTTCGGAGATATGAAAGTTTACAAATGGCGTCCGAACGTTTATAAGACGAAAAATTCAGTTTAAATGTTAAATATCTCAGAAATTGTGATACCTACGTCACTCATGCTAAGAAATGAAATTAAAGACAATTAATTGCGCTTTCAAATTATTTTTTACTCGTTCCTGTAGCATATGAAATAAAGAAGTTATGACGGAAAAATGTGCGTATTTATATTTTTTTATATAAAGAGGTCGCCATTTTGTTACTCTAATTAGCCAGTAATTTAAGAAAATTATCTCAAATACAGTTTTTCGTTAAGATAAACTTAAATATTTCCGAAATTATTAATCCTACATCAATAAACAAAAAATATAATTAATTCCCAGTTTGTACTTTCTGTAATTGGTCTGTAACATTTTTTCGAAAAAGTAATACTTTTTGAGATACTTGACGAAAACCGTTTGGAAATACCTTTTTTTTTAAGCTTATATCGCAATTTTGAAGTCGTTATAACTTACAAACTATCAATTTATGTGAAAAATTGCATAGAACCTTTTCTTCTTAAAATTTGATTCTATTTCAATCTCAAAGTAGGCCATGACGCCATTAATTTCGTTATTTTTTTCTCTTTCCAACGATATAAAACATGTCACAGAAATTTTAACCGATAGTGTCAATATTTAATATTTTACGAATACCACAATTCATATAATTGAATCGTAACAATCAGCTGTGCCATAATAGTAAAAATTCACTTTATAATAATTATAATTCCGTAATTATTTATTACAATTTAATACAAACCAACAAATATCTCATAAATAAAAATACAAGTACAAAACGAACATGTATAACAGTACTACCTACTACTATATTGAAAAGAAATTGTGTGTATTTATTTTTCTAACTACAAATGCTCAAATTGTGCACCATGCATTCTGACACATAAACGTGCTCTACGAGACACGTCACGCATTACATTTTGGAGCATTTCAGGAGTAATTGCCTCACATGCGTTTCGAATTCTGGTTTTGATGTCCTCAATATTTTCAGGGGCAGTTTGAAATACCTTGTCTTTAATGTAACCCCAGACGAAAAAATCCAAGGGAGTAATATCTGGTGATCGAGCTGGCCATAGAATGGGTCCATAGGTGCCTATCCAGCTATCTGGCATAACTTGATTTAAATAATTTGTACATATTACAGCAGTGTGAGGTGGAGCCCCATCTTGTTGAAAATATGAATAATTTAATCTTTCTGCCAATGTTAATTCATAAAGAAAATCTTGAAATTCGTTTTGCAGGAAATTAAGGTATCTACGAGCGGTTAATTTGTCATCATAAAAATAAGGTCCAATTACTTTAGTCCCTAAAAGACCCAACCAAACATTCTTAGAAAATCTTTCTTGGAAAGCAATCTGTCTGCACCAATGTGTATTTTCTCGTGTCCACTTATAATGCATATTTCTATTGAAAAATCCATTATTAGAAAAATTTGATTCGTCCGACCAAAGAATTTTGCTACATATCAGCGCGTCATTCTTTTTTTTATTTAATAACCATCTACAAAATCTTACTCTCCTTGGCTTATCTCCCTCATTTAAATGTTGAACTTTCCTCATTCTGTAGCATCGAAATCCGTTTTTTTTCAATATTTTTCTTGCACTGTCTTTTTTTATGCGACAGTTTCTCTGAATTTGTCTCAAAAAACTTTCCTCATTTTGGTTAACATAATTCAATACTCTATTCACTTTTCTTACATTATCCGCAACATGCGCTCGCCTTACTACTTTTTTTGAAAATGAACCGTGCGTTTTTAGATTTTGAACTAACTTTCTAAACATAGTTCGATTTGGCTGCGGAGCATCTGGAAATCTATCTCCGTAAACCGTGACTGCCATCTCAGCGTCAAAATTGCACTGACAATAAATGCTAATCATATCGAATTTGTTATTATTGGTGTACACCATCATTACTGTTATAAAATTTGTCTTAGAACTCGACAACGCAACATACAACATACAACAGTGACAATCTGTCAAATTTGTTAATAACTGTATACATTGTTTTTCACTAATTATGGCACAGCTGATTATTACGATTCAATTATATGAATTGTGGTATTCGTAAAATATTAAATATTGACACTATCGGTTAAAATTTCTGTGACATGTTTTATATCGTTGGAAAGAGAAAAAAATAACGGAATTAATGGCATCATGGCCTACTTTGAGATTTGTATTTTTCATTTTTGCACAAGAGCGTATGTCAAAGCCAACTGCATTTTTCGATTTTTCTGTTACACGTTATTATTCTTATTGTCTTTGCCGTCAACTTTCATTCCTTTAACTTTTTTCGTATCTCCTCAAATAAGGAAGCTATAACCGTTTGTGGTTTTCCTATTTTTCAGGTTTTTGTAATATATCTCATAAAGTAGGCTATGGATTTCAAATTTCTTTTTACTGAAATATAGCTCACAAAAAATGGGATAACTGTTTCTAAAACTTTATTCTTCTACAATAAATATTAAGCGAGATATTTGGTGTGGCCCTCGTAAAATAGACAGTCTGTATATATATATATATATATATATATATAAAAATATATAGATATATATTTTTATATATATATTTCTTGATTTTGTTGTAAGTGATTTGCAAGATGTTAATGGCATTATTCAGCAAAATTCATATTTTTTAGGTTATCTAGTTTTTCCCTTGAAAATTACAGTTTCTTCGACATAAACGGTGTCTGGCTAGTTAAATATTAATAAACTTAAATATTTCTTTAAATTTATATACAGTTGTAGTCTAAATCACTTTTTTTTTCAGGAAACATGAGTGACATTTAGGTTAAGCATATTGCAATGTATGGAACATTTGTGAATCACTAAAAATGTAAAAATTCTAAGTGTGTGTATGAAGGGGAATATGTTTTAAATGCAGAACATATTGTTTTGTGTGGTACAACCCATATTCAACACAAAACTTAATAAACGTTTATGCTCTATGTTTACAAACAAGTGTCTCAGATTCAAATACCCATGAAATTAGTGGTACATTGAATATAACTGAAAAGATATTTATTAATTCTTTAAGTTAAATAAATGAAACAGTATTTTATGAAATATGAAATAGAAATATTCAGAGGTAAAACATAATAGTGCATGGTGCAATAGTATATATTACTTTTAAATATACTGGAATTACATATATTTACTTATTTCAAAAATTTCACTTACAATGTGTGATTGTCTAGGACATTATTATTGCTACTTGGGCCATGGTTATTTGCACCAGCTTTTTCCCTCTCAATGCCTGGTTAAAGGTGTCTACATCAAAGAGGATATGCTTTGAACATTGTCGTGCCAACTCAACTTTCACGAGTTGTCCCTGCAATCTACAAAGGATACCGACTAGGTTGGCTCCAGCCAAGTGTAGCCCCTTTAAACGCTATCATATTTTTAATAACTTAGCATCTCAGTTTATCATTTACTTATTGTTGATATCATCGTACACTAAAGAGACAATGACAGAAAAGCCCATAATTGTTTGACTATAGACCACCAGATGGCGTACTCCTTATTTTCAGACGCCTATAAACATGGATCCAGAAATCCGTATTAAGAGAGCTAGGACCTTCTGAAGTGGCACCCAAAATTGGGATTTTACTTAACATACCAAGCATTGAGCAGTTTTTACACATTATCTGATATCAATAAAGGTCATTATTTTATGTTATCCTTCAAGAGAATATTAAATCATGTGAGCGCAAACTTTTTTATCTGTATTTTTTTGTGGTTGTCTTATTGGATCGTCCTTGATCAAAAATACTCAGGAAAGCTTAACTTCTTGTAACATTGTAGGACCAACTGTTTTCAAGAAATATGAATCTAAAGAAATATATTTATTCTTCTAAAACATGAAACAAAGATATCTCGCTCTCCTGTGTAATTTGGAAAAACTTTCAACAATGACCAACCTATGAAATTTACTTTTTATTACGTGACTGATCATAATTTTTTTTAAATTGTTGATATCTGATGTCGTTTTATTTTCTTCAGAAGGCCCTAGCTCCCTAAAATAGGAATTTCCAGACCCATGTTTATGGGAAATTTTTTAAATATTTTTTAACATAGAATCACTCCTAAAAATTAATGACTGCATACCTAAAACACCCTGTACTTACAAAGTTAGTAGATCATTTCAATTTTTTTGTTCAAGGATGGACACTATGAAGAGGCTTTATCAAAATTTACTAATTCCCTTCAGAATCAAGGATTCAAACCATATTTAGCATATAACATTGCTCTGTGCTACTATAGACTAAAAGAATATGGACTAACATTAAAATATTGTGGTAAATATAATTAAAATAGAATTAGTAATTATTTCAAGTAATAGCTACCATACAATTAAGGAAGTATTATAATAAAACATTATTCTGGTCTATTATATTGATAGTGGAGTCAAAATAAAATTTGAATGGAATTCTCTGGCTACAGCAATTTTATTGTTTTAATTTGTTGTAGGTATAATAACAAGTGTTATGAGCAATTTTTTGCTAAATCCGTCCATTGGTTCTTGTAGAATTTTAACAATTTATTTTTCAACACAGAAATTTTCTGCTATTTTCCCTATTATCTCAGGTCATAGTAATCGTATCGCAAAAATAAAAATACCAAACTGTTCGCTATAGAATAATGAATAAGACTAGGCATATGAAGAAACTTTTTGATAACACCGGCATATAAAAAAAAAGAAAGTCGAGTGCGAGAAGACAGACTATGTATTCCCATGCATTTTGACTTGCTGAACACGAATTCGATGTCCGTTTTGCCCGATTGTCTCTTATTTTTCCTAACCTCAAAAAACACCTTAAGAATGCAAGTAAATAAAAAGCTTAAATGAGCTGACCACCGTTTCCATACGTATTTTGGGGCGCCGAGACCGAATCTGAGGTCAGAATTGGCTGATAAGTTAGGAATTTTGACATAACCTCAAAAAACACCTTAAAAATGCCCAAAAAATCCCAAAGAAGTAAATATAAAGTTTACATGAATTGATCACTATATCTATACGTAATTTGAGGCACTGAAACCGAATCCAAGGTCAGAATTTATGCGCAGTGTTCGAATATCTTGTGAAGTCCATATTTAGGATGAAAACGTACCCAAAAATGACTGAATCATAGTCCGAAATTGACTTTGCTCTACATAATATCTGAACATATAATTTCCGATGTATTTTCACGAAGCTGAACACAACAGTAGAATTAAAGCACAATCTGCAAACTTTATAGAGAAATATCATTTCAGCATATATTCTCATCAACCCTAGTAAGCGGGATGGGTAACTTTTAAATTTTTAAGTATCTAAAGGAAAATATTACTGAACAGTGACATTTTTAGGAAAAATTTTTTGGACAAAGTTTGCTCTGTTGAGAGAGGAATATCGTTTAGACTTAACATTTACCTACACCCTCCCTTGATGATTTTTTACTTTTTTTTTTCTTAGAGCTGTTTAGAATTGTATAGTTAGAATAGAATAGAATAGAACTTTATTTTCCTATTTGGATCTAGTATAAGATATTGGATGTGTCAAAGTATCTGGATCTGGATCTGGATTGTTTGGCGGGGGGTGAGCTTATGCTCACGTGCACTCAGGCCTCATAAGCGGGCCCATTGTGCTGCCCCCGTAAGTGGTGGCATGTCCACCGAGCCTCTCATTCCTCAAGCCAACCAACACTTGTGATGTATTTGAGGAGAAGACCAGGTGAGACGCCACCTATGCTGGCCATACTGGGCCAGAAGTCCCCCAGTATGGATCCTCTTTTCGTTGAGAGAGCAGGGCAGTGACAGAGCACATGCTTGGCGGTCTCGTCATCCAGGTTACACCCCCTACACTTGGAGTTGTCTATAACTCCCAGTGTATGGAGGTGTTTGTTTAGTCTGCAGTGTCCTGTTAGCAATCCTACATAAATGCGCAGATTACTCCTGGACATCTGGA
The DNA here is from genome assembly GCA_936432065.2 of Rutpela maculata. Taxonomy (NCBI): domain Eukaryota; kingdom Metazoa; phylum Arthropoda; class Insecta; order Coleoptera; family Cerambycidae; genus Rutpela; species Rutpela maculata. Next base: position 204,706,034 of record OW386285.2, on the reverse strand, counting down.
GACAGTGTTTGCCTAGCTTACGACTGGGTGTGGCCAAAGCCATTCTGCTATGTCTGCAGCTGCTCAGACCACCCCAACAGTCCGCATGGCGTTTAAGTGTATAGTTCTTTAGCAGGGAACTGTGGACTGAATCTGAGAGCGCTATTGCAGGTTCTGGACCATGCAGGGCGCTCTCAGATCCCTTGCGGGCTAAAGCGTCCGCTTCTTCGTTACCCTGAATTCCGTCATGTCCTTTTACCCAATGGAGCTGGACACTATTATTTTGTGCGAGCACATCTAGGGCCTTTCTAATATCCAGAACCAGCCCCGAGCCTGTCCTACAATTGTTTAGGGCAAGCAGGGCTGCTCTGCTGTCCGTTAATATGCGCACCGTTTTACCACTGACGTTTGCCTTCGTGGTTTCTATTACCGCTTGCAGGATCCCTACTAGTTCCGCCTGGAAGATAGTGGCATGTGTGGCACAGTCCATTTTTGAACCATCGGTATAGATTGATAGTCCGGCTCGTCATTACCGGACACGTTCAAACTCACCTCAAAGTTCTTGTTGAAGTTATATATAGGGGTATACGGTCAGTTCCCATTCCCAGAAGAGGAATTTGTTTTGTAGCCTCTTCTAGGATGCGGGCATGTCTCGTAGCCGTGCCCTTAATATACCATTGGCCTACAGATTGCAATCTCAGAGCAGTCCTCAACGCCACCTCCTCTATGTACAGATTTAGAGGGGGGATGCAGAGTATAGTCTCCATTGCAGCTGTAGGCGTCGTTTTCATCGCACCAGTAACGCAGAGACATGCCAGTCTTTGAACATGCTCCAGTTGAGATGCTGCTGTTTTTTGCCTTACTCTGGGCCACCAGACTATGGCTGCGTAACAAAGCATGGGTCTTATCACAGCAGTGTACAGCCAGAGGGAGATTCTGGGTGAGAAACCCCAAGACCTACCGACCGCCCTGCGACACTGCCAGAAAGCCGCACATGCCTTGTTTATCTTAACTTCCAAATGTCTCTTCCAGTTCAGAGTGCGATCAAGTATGACCCCCAGGTACTTGACCTCACTCGCTAAGTGGAGTTGACTGCCCGATAATTTGGGCATTTTCATATTTGGTAGTTTCCTTTTCTTGGTGAATAGTACTAGCTCAGTTTTCTGGGGGGTTAACTGAGAGAAAGTGTTCTGTGCACCAATTATCTACCAACTTGAGGGCTGTTTGCATAAGTTCGCATAGCAAGCCCTCAAAGTTTCCATTTAGCAAGATGGTAATGTCATCTGCATAACCTATTGTGAAGAAACCAGAGTTATTGAGGCGGTGTACGAGGCTGTCGGCGACCATAACCCACAGTAGGGGTGATAGGACGCCACCCTGTGGACAGCCTCTATTGACCATGCCTCTAGTCTCTATGTTCCCCACATTTATTCGGACGGCTCTCCATTTGAGCATGTTTGTTATCCATTCACTAAGTGTGTTGGGAACACCATGCGTTTGGAGGGCTATCCCTATACTCTCGAAGGTTGTTTTATCAAAAGCACCTTCGATATCAATAAACGCTCCCAGGGTAGACATTTTCATATCCGCCGATCTCTCGATACGAGATACCATGGAGTGAAGTGCCGATTCTGTTGATTTCCCTGGGATGTAAGCGTGCTGATTTGGATGCAGTGGATGTAAAACTAACACTGTATCTCTAATTTCTCGATCACACAGTCTCTCCAGACCTTTCAATAGGAAGGAGGAGAGGCTGATGGGCCGATATGATTTTGGTAGGGAGTAGTCCGTACGTCCTGGTTTGGGTATGAATATTACCTTTATTTCCCTCCACTTCACCGGGGTGTATTTAAAAGCAATACACGCCCGGTAAATATGCACCAGGTGGTGGTGTATGTATTCCAGCCCCCACTGGAGTAGAGCTGGAAAGACACCGTCCATACCTGGTGATTTAAAGGGGAGGAAGGTGTTGATCGCCCAGGCTACTTTTGCATCGTCCACTGTCCCATTCGCGACCTCCCAGTCAGCTGCAGTAGCGACTGGGTGAGGTACGTTGGGCCAGTCCATACAGGACGACACAGTGCTGCCTGGAAACATTGTTTTTAGCAGGAGTTCAGAAGTTTCAGAGAGGTTGGTTGTAAAGGAGCCATCCTCTCGTTTCATGAGTCCTGGTTGCTGTTGGGGATCTTTGGAGAGTATCTTATTGAGCCGAGCTGCTGAGGCAGTAGATGCAACCCCGCTACAGAAAGATCTCCATGACGCTCTTCGACTTTCGCGAATGGTCTTTTTGTACAGCCTTTGACTGTTCTTGTATGCCTCCCAGTCTTCGGCATTTTTAGACTCCATCGCTTTATTGACAAGTTTTCTTGTCTTCTTTCTCAGCCGGTCGAGTTCTTTGCTCCACCAGGGTGTTGCATGCCCCGTTCCGACTTCTCTTAAGGGACAAGAGTCCTCATAACTTGAAACGAGGGCTTCCTGTAACTTAACCACGTTACTATCAATATCCTCTATCATTTCTATGTTATTTGTGTTGAGGGGCCCCAGGCGGCTAATAAGAAGTTCTTGGAACTGTGTCTTATTTGTTCGCCTAGGATTCCGGTAGAAGGTTCTTTCTACCAACCCCCCTTCCAAATTAAATTGAATCCACCTATGATCTGACATGGAAACTTCCGTAGATACATGCCAGCTCTTGATGTGTTTTGAGATGTCCCGAGATGCCAGAGTGATATCAATCACCGTCTGACTGCGCGAGGTAACGAAAGTGGCTTCGCTGCCTCGGTTGAGAATCTCTAAGTTAGTGGTTGCCAGGTATTCCACTACCGATTTTCCTCTGTTATTGGTATGTTCGCTGCCCCATAGGACATGGTGCGCATTGGAGTCACCACCAATGACGAGGTGTAGTTTCATTGCCTCACAGTACTCTACCAGCCTCACCATCTCTTGAGATGGGGGTGGTTCTACCGAGTCGCTTGGGAGGTAAAAAGACGTTATTAAAACTTGTTCTTTGCCGTTGCCCAAATCACAGTCCAAGCTCACTGTTGTCATATCCCGTGAGCTGAACTGTGGTGTGAGACTAGCTTGTATACCCTTTGGTACATATATACATGTCCTGGGTTTTTCTGCGGAAGGCAGATAAAATATTCTTCCGTTCAATTTGCCCAATCCACCAACCCTGGACTTGATTATCCAAGGTTCCTGGATAAGGGCTATAATGTTTGGTCCACTGTCGAGGGAGCGGCATATGGTAGCCACTGCCGCTCGACAGTGCTGTAAATTGGCCTGGACGAAGGCCAGCCGACTGGACGAAGCCATTTTATCAGCTGGCGTCCGCTCCGGAGTGATCCGCAACGGCGTTGACTCCTGAGGGCCCCGCCGCCACAAGGGCGCCCAAACTTTCGGGCACCTCCATGGCTTCGGGAGCAGCAGGAGTCGTTGTCTCAGCCGCGTCTGAGGACTTATGCAGCCTAATAGTTAGGGAGGTGAATTTATAATTAATTCGACCTCCCTTCTCATTTATGGCTGCACGGTCCTCATCCCCGACACCGAAAATGAGCAGCCGGCCTATCGGCTCCTCCCTTACGGCATCGTGAAAACGCAGCCATTTATTTACGTTAGCCCAGGTGTTCTGCGCCTGCAGGCGTCGCATCACCACCTCCGTCTCTTCCGGTACTCCCGGAATGAACAGGGCCGCTTTGCTCAGCCTGGGGAGCTGACCTACCTGGACTACGTGTAGGTTTGCCCCTTCCCATGGGTTGGGGTTCTTTGCAATATTTGCCGACAGCCACTCCAACGACCGCTCATCTCCGCATATGACTCTCAGAATCTCCCCGGAGAAGTGCATGCCATTGAAAATGGGTGCCAGCAAGCTCGGATTTTCTAAGGCACTGGATACACTTTCATCCAGTGCCTTACTAAGAATGTTTTCAATCAAATCCGCCTGGTCTTTAGTAATTCTACCAAGCGGATTCGATCTATCAATGATAGCTACACGGAGGTGCGAAGTTGCAGCCTCCTTGTAGCTAAGTTTCTTCGAGGACGAGGAAGGGGAAGGGCCTGCCCTGTGAACCTTGGCCCTCCTACCGGTATTAGTTTCCGGCGAGGGCCCCGATCCAACGGAGCGACCCCTCTTCCTCCTGTCTGAAGGTTGGGATTTTGTCTGGGGTTACCAGACTGTTGGGGTTTGATGTGCCTCTTACCCCTCCTACCAGTGCTAGCAAGAGTTGCCAGCCCACGGTTGGAAGAGGAAGAGGGCGCCTTACCCCTTGAAGAGGTTTGAGGGACCTCTCCAGCTGCCCTAGTGCTAGCAGTGGCTGCCAGCCCATGGGAAGAGGAGAGAGCCCCCCTAGTTACTGAGGGCTCCCCAGCCCCCACTCCGGTGCCGACAGTGCTACCTGTCAGCTCCCGAGCAGGGGAAGGAGAATCCTCAGGGACTCTTTTTAGAGGCGAAATCCCGGAGCCAGTGGAGGTGGTTGCAGATGCCTCCGCCTCTGCCAGCTGACGGGCTTTACGCCTCCTTCTTACTTCGGCCCCACAGAGCCGTTTTCTCGGCCTTGTAGGGGCCTGATTTGTTTCGCTAGGAGGTTCGAGGTTCTAGCGTGGTTTTTTTGTTTTGAGTTTGTATTGAATCCATAATGGTTTTTTTATATTCATCTCTCTGGCTCCCCACCCGCCATGGAGCCCAACTAGGGGATGTCGAACTTCGACATCAGAGCTACCAGAGAGATATAGCCTCGAGAGACGTGTTACACTAAGACGAGTGACAGATCCTGGGACGTGCCACTCCCCCGTGCCCCAACGTCTCACAGAGACTCACCCTGCCGGCCCTCTGACGGGACGGCGCAGCCGGTTGATCGTGGTGGGTTAGTCACGACCTCCCGTTTAGGTGGAAATCCAGGCCGAAGTGGCGTGTTGCCCTGCCTGGCTAGGTGGGCTCAACCACCAGGATCCCTTCATCCCACCGTACGGGTCTCCACGCACGGCACAAACACGCGGGTGACCATAAAAATACCCCCTCCAACTCAGTCACTAAGCGGAGAGGGCGTTCAGCCTTAGTCTGGATCCTCCTCCAGAGCCGGATCCAGCATGGGTGGTCTGTACGGAGATTTTTACGTCTCGACAGACCACCTGGCAGAGCCGCTGGCGCGCGCCCCTAGATTCATCGAACCACGCAAGTATCAAAGTATCATACAACTAATAACTATAACAGAAATAGAGAACAGACTTACATACATAAATAAAATTTTAAATACTAGTGTAATTAAAACATTACAATAAAATACAAATAAAAGAATTAAAAGTAAAGCGTGAGCATGGTAGTATTTGGTATAAAAACAGTTCAGTATATCACAATATATACATATATATCCTTATTAGTACATAATATAAAAGAAAAATAGAATAAAACACATACTTATGCATGACTAAAATACAATGACTGGGTAATTACATATTTAAGATTCCTCTATGCTGTAAAAACAGTGATTAAAAAGGTATGCTTTTAACTGATTTTTGAATTGCATAATGGAGCTGCATTGTTTTATATGCCTAGGCAGTTTGTTATAAAGTTTTCTTTATTCTGTTTGATTGGCAAAAGTAGAGAAGGAGTTTACGATGCAGTATTGGCGGTCGGTCAGGTTGGGAAAGCGGAACTGCGGGCGTCGTCATCATGCAACCGCAGCTCTGGTGAAGTGGGAAACTTGGCTTCCTATGAATTTAGGGCTACAAGAAATTTGCATGACTGTGTAAATAATGCGAATTTCTTCTGTTTTGTTTGTAGTAAATTCGGGGTTCCGAAAAATCGAAAAAAATCAGTGATAAAATAAAAAATATTTGTCTAAACTTTATATACTGTATAGGAAAGTGATGGTTTTGGAATGGCAATAAGAGCAAGCGAGAGCGAAGCATGCAATCGTGTACGTGCTTCTCTTGATGGGCGTGTCACTGTTTACCTCTGCTAGAGTGCTGGTAGACGTCTTTATTGTGGGCGGTCAGTTAAATCCTTGAAACTAGTGTAATACCAAAATAAATGCTTTCCGATTCTGTATGATAGGTTCAAATATATTCATCAACCTTCTTCATTATGACAATATAAGGGCAAGTGTTCTTTTCCTTGTGTCTTTTTCTCTATGAGCTAGAACAAACATAACTTGATACTAAATTGTCTTTTTCCATAATCGCCGCTAAATATTCTTCCCTACCATTAGATAGACCAAGATTTCTAATAACATTATTAAGTGGGTTATTAAGTTTATCATTTCACCAGTTTTAGTTCTTATCGAACACTCACATTCACTATCTTCATATTCACTGTCATTTTCATGAGTTTCGGAACAATCAGTTTCCATTCCTTTTTTAGCATTAATTCTGGAAACATTTGTATTGCTAAAAAATAACACTCTTCACGGATTCCAGGCTCCTTCCATATTGTTGGATTTTTATATTTTACTTTTTAATGTTCTTTCCATTTGTCCAACATTTGATGCAAGATAAAATGGAAAACCTTTATCCACTATTTCCATACTATAACATTTTAGATAAATATTTTTTATTTTATCGTTGATTTTTTTTCGATATTTCCTAACATCGAATTTAATAAAAACAAGGCAAAAATTTTACACAAAGAACTTTAAACCAAGAACTCTAAATCTAGCAAAACTTAAGGCAAGAACTTTGCACCAAGAACTCTAAATGTAACGTATTCTAAGACAGGAACTTTACACAATAAATTCTAAACCAAGAACTCTAAACCTCAATAGTTCTTGCCTTAAAAATTTAACAGTTCTTTTCTCAGGTTTTGTTGGGTTAAGAATTCTTAGTTTACAGTTCTTCATTTAAAGCTCTTGCCTTAGGTTATGTTAGTTTTAAAATTCTTAGTTTAAGCTTTTAATTTATGGAAATCCAAATTAAAAATCCATCCGACGTGTCTTATTGCCAATAACTACAAACACGCGGAAGCGGCGTGTATCAAAAATCTAAATTAAAAACCTCTCAAAAAATTGGAAGTAACTCAGGAGAAGAGAAAGGTACCAGATACCTTTTGGCTTTTTTGTAGCAATAGTAACATATATGTTGCTTTTCAGTAATAAGATAAAGCAACATAACACAACCTTAACCTAACCTAACCCAATTGGCACATTCAGGTATGAAAATAATTTTAAAGCAAAGAAAAAATATCTCAGACACAAAAAAACACAAAAAAAAATTGCAGTTGACAAGATTTGAACCCACAACATTAGTATTGAGAGGTAACTACCTTACACACTGAGCTATCGACTACCTGACTCGAAATGTGTAAAAATGTAACTTAACAAAGAAATTAAAGACTCGTCCGACGTGCGCATGCACACATCGGACGGGTCTTTAATGTAGATTTCCGTACAAGCCGTGGCGTGCATGTAATTATTGTCAATAAAACACGTTGGACGAGTCTTTAATTTGGATTTATCGCACACACCGCAGCGTGTGTATAACCACTTCCTTTAATTTATTTGTTTTGGATTTTTGGTCATTTTTTAGGTGTTTTTTGAGGTTATGTCAAAATTCCTAACTGATCGGCTAATTCTGACCTCATATTCAGTTTCAGCGCTCCACATTACATATAATAATAATAATAATAATAATATGCTTTATTTCAAATGCCAAAATACATTGGATATGAAATGTCACAAATGAATAATTGTAAACTGTGGAGATATTGACACTACAGCTATTAAGTAAAAATATAAATTTAAAAAATCTCCTTTCCAAAACAGATTTTAATGGGTTATATAACTTAACTGATACCAATGAAGCTTGGCTATATTTTTGGTCAAACTTTAAATACGTCTTGGATTTAACTTGTCCCATTAAAAACGTTACGGTTCCCCATGTATCTTGTGACAACTGGATAAATCTGCATATTGTAAAAGAAAGTGAGGAACTAAAAAACCTATTTTGGCTCAGTAAGAATAGTAACATCGAAGTATATAAAAAGAAGTATCAGGTTGCCAAAAACTGTTTTCTGAAAAAATTCACACAGCTAAAAATAATTTCTTTAAGGACAAAATTATAAATTCAGCTAATTGCACTAAAACCATCTGGCAAGTGGTAAATTCTAACCTTGGTAGGGTAAAGCAAAAGACTGCTCCCTCTAAAATCACCTCAGAAACAATAAACATTAAGGAGCCATTAGAAATTTGCAATGCCTTCTGTGAATATTATACCACCAGTGTTGATCAATTACTTGCATAAAATCTAGACCCAAATCACATAGGCTGCACTCTTCCTGATTCAATTGGTAACTCTATTTTCGTTGATGAATTAACAGTAGACGAGCTTTATCTGGCTATGTCACAACTTAAAAATAAATATGCCTGTAGCGGTCTAGATGATTTACCGGTTTTCGCTCTGGAATTTATCTGGGACATAATCCAATTTCCCTTATGCTTTCTCTTTAATATGTCCCTGAAAACAGGAATTTTTCCAACTAATCTGAAAGATGGTGTGGTCATGCCAGTCTATAAAAAAGGAGACCCCGAACTAATTGAAAACTATAGATCTATAACTGGACTAATGAATTTTTCTAAAATTCTTGAAAAAATTGTTGTCAACCGACTTGAATCATTTATTGCTAAACACAAACTATTGTCAGTAAACCAACATGGGTTCAGGAAAAATCACTCAACATGCACTGCAGCATTCCAACTTGTAGAGTTCATCTATAAATCACTAGACGGAAACAACTATACATTAGCTTTGTTTTTTGATCTCACACGTGCATTTGATTGTGTGGATAGTGATTTTCTGATAAACAAATTGTTCATGATGGGCATAAGGGGTTGCATGAATGATTTGATAAAGTCATTTCTGACCGACCGAAAAATTAGAGTTAAAATTGGCCAAGAGTCATCAGACTTCGGATATCTGAAACACGGCGTACCCCAAGGCAGTGTTCTATCACCACTTTTATTTACGCTTTTCATTAACGACATGGGAAAATACATCGGGAACAGCATTGATATACAATTAGTTTTGTACGCAGATGATACCACAATCGGCCTATCTGCTTCCTCAGAATATGAGCTATATTGCAAGGCACAAACATTGCTCTCTGAATTTTATAGGTGGTGTAGTAGAAATAAACTTGTTCTTAATCCCTCTAAAACTCACTACATAATTTTCTCTAAAAGACGTAAAACTCCAGAATTTCAATTAAAACTTAATGACACCATGTTGGAAAGGTTAGATAATTGCAAGTTTCTAGGTCTCCATATTGACCACCAGCAAACGTGGGATGCACATGTTGGCTTTGTGACCAGTAGGCTAAATTCAACATATTTTGCAATCGTTAATCTGAAAAATATTCTTGATACCAAGAACTTAATGAATGTCTATTATGCTTTGGCCTACTCTCATTTAAGCTATATGTCGATTTACTGGGGTCAAACAACTGAACTCAGCCGCATTTTCGTTATACAAAAAAGAATAATACGAAAAAATTTTTCTGTTAACCCAATGGAGTCCTGTAGGCCCATCTTTAAAAAGCATCATATTCTACCGCTTCCCTGTATAGTTATTTATGTGGCACTGATTTTCGTTAAAACAAATCAAGGAAAATTCCCACAAAATAATTCAGTGCATGCACATGATACCAGGTCTAATACCAATATTCACATTTCGAACTTCAACTTGTCAATGTATAGAAAGAGTCCTTACTGTTTTTGCAGTCATATTTTTAATCATTTGCCCAACTCTCTCAAAGATATTAATCCAATAAGCAAGTTCAAAAACCACATTAAGCGCTACCTTCTAGAAAATTGCTTCTACTCTTTCCAGGAATATTACTGCAGTAATTAATTTTAATATTTGATGTTGTGTACTTTGTCTTCAAATTCTTTGTGTGACTAACTACTGTTTTTTATTGTTTTTTTATTTATATTCTCCTGTGTGTATAATTACAATTAATCAGTTGACGTTGTCAATATCTTTTATAAGATCTTACGACAATAAAGTAATTATTATTATAAAGTATAATATAAAGTAAAATAATTTTAAATATAATTTTGTAATATAATGACAATAACATATAAGGTAAATATACAAAATAGTATTTTATAAAAAAAAAAAAAAAATTCCACCTGTGCGCCAGATCAAAGTACTCACCTAGTGAATAATAAGCTTCGTTTTGAAGTAACTCTAGTAATTTTTTTTAAGTTTAGCTCTACCTAACTCTTTTAACGGCTGAGGGAGATTATTATATATATTGCTACAGGTGTATTTTGGGCTTTTTTTAAAAGTACTTAGGTTGAACTGGTCTATTTGAATATTTGTGTTATTTCGTGTAGTGTAGTTGTGAATATCATTCCTGTGACTATATAACTCTGGCTTTAGCTTGGTGAACATTACTGCTTCTAATATGAGGATGCTTGGTAAAGTTAATATTTTGTTATCTTTAAAAGTAGATTTACAAGACTCTCTTGGTGATAGCCCAAAAATTATTCTTATAATTCGTTTTTGTAAAATAAAGACTGTTCCAATCAGTTCCCTGTCCCCAATATATGATTAAGTATTTTAGATGTGGATAAATTAATGTGTAGTAAACATTAATCAGATATTTTCGATCTAAAAAGGATTTGAGGTTTGTAATGGCGAAATATCCACTGTTGAGTTTACTCACAACATTGTCAATATGATTTGATGATTTGACCATGAGTGTCTCATCTATTGTAATGCCTAGGAACTTAGTATGTTTTGATGGTGATATTATTTTTTGATTTATGAGAAGCTTTATTGGTTCTATTACTTTTTTTTTATGAAATGAGATATATGTGGTTTTAGATACCTACATTAACTATTAATTTATTTCTAATACACTTTAATGTCTCAAGTAATAAAACATATGTAACCAATATACAATACTTTATTGTTAACCACAACTATTACAGTTCTCGAATGCTATGTACAATTTAGTAACCGCGTCTTAACATGCTGGGAGTCTCGAGCCAAGTGCCCGGAAGTCGTCCCATTGTCCTTTTCCCCCATTCCTCGGCCTTCAATGCTACCAACTTAACACCCCCACACTTAAGTCATTTTATTGACAATAACTACAAATGTTAATCGACATTTAATGTAGACATTACCTTTTTTTTTTTTTTTTCAACTCCCCTATCCTACGTCTTACAGTACTACTCAAGCTACTTATCGAGACCATTGCTACTTTACACATGTGTGTTTGTTACAAACCATTTTACAATTCATCTCTGTATACCCTATGATGATGTATTAATATTTTAACGCGTCCCTAACCTATTTGTATATACCGAAAAAATTATAATTTGCCACCATATGTGTGCTGTAAAATATGTATTTTACTTCTGCTGACATTTGCAAGATTAACAATCAGCCTACCTAGATTTAATTACGTTTTAAAGCATACATTTTGGTATATAAACATCCTTTCCATGGTACTACAATAAGCTCCTACTTTAAGCTACATAGTCCTTTGCCTTTTTGGCGTTTGTCTTATGTTACTATTAGTGCTGGGGTCTGGCATTACAACTCCTACGTTATTATCTAATTTATTATTTATCACAGAAGAAATATCACAGTTTTCCTTACGTCTGCTATTAACATTAACATTCACATCTCTACTAAGGATAATTGAGCTATTATTTAAACTTAAATCTACATTTACGTTTGATTCAAGCGTGTCGTTTTCTGAACTTACTTCAATTCCGGGTTCCGTTCTTTCAGAATATGAGCTTGGGATAATGTTGTTGTCGATGTCGTTTTGAGAATTTATCTCTAAAAGCCTTGTCTTGGTAGTCGGAGACATCGCTAGGGTCACCTTGGGTTGACTTGTTTGAGTTCCTAGCTCGATAATTTTAGTTTTCGGATCCGGTACCTCTGTTCTACGTCCAATTTGGTTTGCGTCACTTCCACAACTGTCCTGTCCCTATTTCACATAAATATGTGGTGCGACCTATTTTTTCGTGATCTTTGCTACTATCCATCTTATTTGGTTTGCTGCATGGTAATCTTTTACCATCACCTTTTCTCCCACTTTAAACTGACAATCGTGTCCTTGATGATGCTTTATTTGATAGTCTTGACTTTTCTTTACTCTTTCTACTACGCTATCCGTCGTTTCTTCTGGTATTTTTTCCTTGATTTGGGTTAAGATGGTTCGTTCGTTCTTAAGCATTAAAAACGCTGGTGTTTCCCCCATCGTGCAGTGTGGTGTTGTCCGATACGCCAACAAAAATCTTGAGACTAAGGTTTGCAATACTGTCTTTCTGTTTAGTGGATCTGATAATGCTGCCTTCATTTTGCTCTTGAATGTTTTCACTGCGTTCTCGGCCTGACCATTAATTTGCGGGAGTCCTGGTGGTGATGTTATATGTTTTATTCCATTCTTCCTCAAGAATAACTGGATGTCGCCTCCCAAAAATTGCCTGGCATTGTCGCTCACCAGAACCAAACCTAGAAAAACAATCTCTTAGTTTTTCAATTGTTTCTTGCATGGACATCGATTTTACTTGATATGCTTCCATCCACTTTGAATATGCATCGATAATAATCAGGAATTGTTGTCCTTTAACTGGTCCTAAGTAATCGATATGTATTCTGCTCCAAACTTCCGTCGCAGCAGGTCACGGTGTCAGGACCGATTTAGTGGGCAGGAATTTGTCATGTTCTCTATGTCTGCATCAATCTTGGGCCACCAGAGTAACGATTTATTTATTTATTTATTTATTTATTTATTTGGTAATAAATACTCAACAGGCACAGCCCCATTACAGAGTATTGTGAAATGTACAATAAAAAATATAAATATAACAAATTTAAGTAAAAATGTATAACGTTAATATCACAAGTTACACAAATTATACATACACAAATTATTAATATAAAAATACACATAGTTGCCTACATAACACAGACATTACATCACATCTTCTAATATATTTTTTAACCTACTTCGAGTGCAATGAAAAATATCAACAGTATCTTGTATGCTATTATATAGTGAACACATCCGATATAAAGGTGAATTGATTTGACTGTTCGTGTGAGGTGTTTCTAGGTAAAATGTTCTAGAATTTCTAGTGGAATGAGTCGGCACATTCAGATGAACTAGTGAGAGATAGGAAGAATCATTTATGCCGTTATTTAAAATTTTATGTAAATACAATACAGAACTTATTCTCCTGCGTTTCTCTAGTGTACTGAGATCGTATTGTAGTAAAAGGTCTTCTTTTGGTAAGGTATTATCATATTCTCCATTTTCTTTGTAGTTAAGATATCTTAAAAATTTGTTTTGAATTTTTTCTATGTTATTTATTTGATATCTATAATATGGAATCCATATTAAGGAACAATACTCTAAAATACTTCGTACAAAGCTTATGTATAATTGCTTAATGCATTTAAGATTGCTGAACTGTCGCGAGTTACGTACAAGAAATCCATACATTTTACTAGCCTTATTTGTCATAATCATAATGTGTCTATTAAAAGTAATTTGACTATCATATGTTACACCTAAGTCTCTCATTTCACTCACCCTGGCCAGTTCTGCTTCCTGAATTTTATAGGAGTAATCAATAATGTTAAGTTTTCTTGTAAATGTCATAATACTACATTTATCAATATTAAATAAAAGCTTATTTTCAGTCGACCAAGTACATATATTGTTTAGATCATTTTGTAGTTTCAGACAATCTGCTCTTTCATCGATTCTAAGAAATATTTTTAGGTCATCTGCGAATAATAATATTTTTGATGATTCAATCGAATTTGTTATGCTATTAATAAATGTTAGGAACAGCAGTGCCCCAAGGTTAGATCCTTGAGGAACACCAGATGTAGCTATAAATGGTTCTGAAACATATCCCTTCATAAATAATACTCGTTGCTTATGACTCTGTAAATAACTTGACATAAATTTAATTAGGTTTTCATGGAAACCAAATTCATTACATAGCTTACTAATTAGTATTTTATGAGAGACAGTATCAAATGCTTTTTGAAAGTCAGTATATACTACATCAACCTGACCTCTATCCTCTAATGTGTCCGATATAAATTGTGTAACATTACTTAGGTTACTGGCAGTGGATCTATATCGCATAAAGCCATGTTGATATACTGATATTTGATTTTGGACTGCATTATATATATATTTAAAAATTATAGATTCAAAAAGTTTTGCGGGTGCTGGTAGTACTGCGATAGGCCTGTAGTTTTCTATGTTATTCTTGTCTCCTTTTTTAAATATAGGACATATTTTGACCTCTTTCCAGACATCAGGAAATGTTTTAGTTCTTAGACTTAAGTTAAACAATATATTTAATGGCTGCACAAAAAAATCAATACAACCTTTGATTATATATGATGGAATTTTATCTGGGCCTACAGCTTTGTTTACTTTCAAATATTTTGCTGCTTCATATATGTCCTCATTTGTAATTGTATTTAATATTACTTCATTAATATGAGGTGCTTGTTTTATGTGTGAGATATCAGTATTATCGTCTACAGTGCAAACACTACTAAAATGACTAGCAAAAGCATCTACTATTGCAGGCCCTGTTCTATATTCATTGCCTTTCAAATTCATCACGTTTGGAATAGCTATGGATTCTTTTTTATTGTTAATGAACTGCCAGAATAATCTAGAGTCTTCGCCTATGTCTTGTTGTATTTTGTTTATGTATGTTTGATAAGCCAAATCTATGTCTCTTTTCGGTTTATTTCTTAAATTAACATGCTCGTTTTTTAAATGTATTAGTCCGGTTTTTTTATATTTTTTCCGAAGGTTTTCTTTTTTCTTTAAAGTTCTAATAATTTGTCTGTCAAACCATACAGGGTATTTTTTACTTGGCTTGGTTTTAGGCAAACAAGTGTCAAAAATACTGTATATTTTTGAGTAGAAAAAATCAACAGCATGGTTAATAACAGCAAACTGCTCGAGCTCAGTCCAATCTGTATTCATAAACAAGTCATACATAAGTGCATAGTTTTCTTTTCTAAAATTATAATTACTTACCTTATTTGCTTTTAAGTGTTTGAATTTATCAACATTTACTGACAGGTGAATTTGTAAAGTAGGATGATGCTTATCTTCCTCGACCAGTCCAACTAACGCCCGACTCAATTCACAATTGACGTTTGCTATTACAAGATCTAATAGGCGGTTCATATGATTTAATATACGATTATACTGCACACTGTCAAAGAAATTCAGAAAATTTAACAGTTCATTAACATGAGGTTCATTAATATTGTTGTTAGTGTAATATTCATTTAATTTAGAAATATTGAAATCACCTATTATGAGATAATTACTGTTGTACAGATGTGGTAAGTTTTCTAAGAAGTTAAACAAGTTTTCGAGTGATAACAAAGAGCAATTTGGGGCAACATACACTACAAATATGTATAGTGAAATACTTTCGCTAATAGTAATCTTGACACAAAGGATATCGATATCTGAATCGTTAAGATTTAAAGTAACTTCATGACATTGATAACAATTCTTTATGGCTAACAGAACTCCTCCTCCATTACATTTTCCTGCTGATTCAAAATCTCTATCCCTCTGAAAAACCATGAATTCACTGGGAAAAAGTTCACCGTTATACACACTGGGTTTTAGCCAACTTTCTGTTATTACAAGGATGTCGTATTCTTCGGATGTGAGAAAAATTGCATTATAAAAACTTGTAGTCTTGGTGTTTCAACCTCTGACGTTTTGGTAAACAATGCACAATTTTTTATCACTGTTATTTATACTGTGTAAGTTCAGATGATGTACCTCAATCGAATTCAATTCCAGTCTGAGGTTGGATGTGTCTACTAATGTACTAAAAAACAATCCTGTTGAGAATTGCTACTGGTATGTGTTGAACGGGAGTTATCTAAAAATCGCCTTCCCATCTTGAAGTCAAACCTGTCAAATATCACCTTTTTAGGCCAAAAGCTTGGTTCATAAATTGTAGCTTGCAGTTGAGGGTCAACTCCCACCATAAAAGACTGATTATCTTTTCCAGCATTAATTGTAGGTAATTTCTTTATATAAACATCATTGGTATTAGACCGCTTTTCGATATATTGCTTTATATTTTCCTCAGATATGGAATCTGGCACCTTGGATACAAATAACCATATTTTTTTGTTAGGTCTATCATTGCGACCATGAAGGTTATCATCTCCATCACCACTTCCTACTTTGGGTTGTCTTCGTCGTCTTCTTCTTATTTCACGAAAACCTTCACTTCTAGAGGGCTCTGTACTAGTATTTTCCTTTGAAAACACTAGAGGAGCTGAACCAGCAGTGCTTGCTGATTCTGTGTTTCCTGTGTTTCCCCCATTTCAAAATCATAGAGATTTTGCTCGATACCTTAGACACAACTTGAAAGTCAGGATACGCATGCGCATTAGTTTGACAGTTTGATGATTTTCTATTTTCTGGTTTCTAGAGTTTTGGTAAATAATAATTTATTTTTTATGGAAAAGCAATTTTTTTGGTGTGCTTGGAACACTTGGAACACTTTACACGGTGAACATGACATGAAAACCGGCCGAAATGGAGGGTTTTTAATGTTTACAGTGACGGAGAGTGAGTGTTATGGTGGAAAATTAGAAAATTTTTTTTTGGAAAAACTATGCTTTTGCGCCGAAAACTGACTTCAGATTCGTGTTCTACGACCCCAAATTAGTGTATCCTGAAAAAATTTCGCAAAAATTCCGATGTTACGCTAAAATGCAGAATTACCAAATTATCTACTTTGTCATTAAAAAATAACCTAGTTTCTTTAGAAATATTATTTTGTAGTTCAATTACCTTATTATTATTTACATTCAATGTGTACACTGGTCCTACTTCGCTATCTCTTATTTCATCTTCCAAATAATTGAAGTTTTTTCCACATACTCTTTCCAAATGGAGTCCTTGGCACCTCCTGCATTTGAAATTCTTGTATCTGCATTCGTACTTGCCATGGTATTTTCCGCATATTCTGCATTACCTTCCTTCTCTGTTTTCGAAACTTGGCCTATTGGGGTTATGTTTGTTTCTTTTACTTTTGATAGATCTCCCTACTGCGCATGCTCCAGTTTTGGCACTGTTTCCGTTTCCCGTGCGTCCATTTTGTCTTTAATTGCGCGGCAATTTTGCATTTCTCACGAAATTTACCTCTTTTTCTTTCTCCCAGTGCTCTTTTGTCAATGCCACTTTTTTCAATTCTTCTAAATCTGCCATCTCTTCCTCCTCGCATAATCTGTCGAATACTAGTCCTTTGTGCAACCAGTAACAAATTTATTTTTGATGGTGAATTCGAGTGCAGTCCCGAATTTGCAGTTTGCTGCATGACTTTATATGGGCATACCATTCTGTTTTAGATTCATCTGCATTTTGTTGCAATTCGAAGAACTTCCTTCTTTCTCTCCAAATACTAACTTGGACAATGCTTTGGTTAAGGTTTCATACGATTTTACTTTAGGCAGTTCAGGATCACACAGGTCTCTCAGCAACTTATACGTATTCGCGTTCAAAAGGCTTAGTAAAGTGGACACTCTCACCTTTTCTTCTTTTATCCCCTGGGATTCGTAATACTGGTCTAGTTGTTCTGAATATATGATCCAGTCTTCCACATCAGGGTTGAATTCTCGGAACTTTACCATTTTCTTTATAGCTTCTTATCGTCGGTCTGCGATAGATTAGGTACTCGCCACGGGGTTACGCCGGTTCCAATTTCTGTCGTCCCGCTTATTTCTCCTTTCACGATTCTTCTTTACCTTGTCGCCACTTTAATGTCTCAAGTAATAAAACATATTTAACCAATATACAATACTTTATTGTTAACCACAACTATTACAGTTCTCGAATGCTATGCACAATTTAGTAACCGCGTTTTAACATGCTGGGAGTCTCGAGCAGTGTTGCCAACAAGGTCCTCCTATATTCTCCGCCATGAAGTGACGAATTCTCCGAAAATAGGTGAAATTCTCCGCACAGTAAAATAATAATAATAATACTTCAAATTTGCTGCCTTACTAAAATGAGCCAGTTATTTTGAAAAACCAGCTTCTATTTGACCTGTCCATTTTAAAAATAGCGTCTTCCACAAACCGAATTTTAACATACAAACATAACATTTGACGATTTGACATTCGACATTTGACCATTTGATTTGACATAAACGGCCGTTCGTAGCAAGATTGGTAGAGTATGAGGTTCCTTAATATACAGCTTTTAGGCAAGATGAGGAGTGCGGAGATGAAACGTCAGACTATCCTTTTTCTTCGAACGTGCAGTAGCGGCGCAGTTATCTCACTCTACAAGAACTGTCCGTACTGGCCCCTAAATGTGGTCTGAAGTGTACTGCGATTTGTAGCGTTACATTCTACAACTTATCCTTATTACCACCATGCAGAACAGTGACTCAAAATGCGAATAATTACCCCCGACCTCAAAAGCGAGTAATTGTGAGCCCGTTCCAATTACGAGTTCTTTGCTTAATTAACAGTACACAAATTCTTACAATATTTTGAATAAGGTCCTGCATCTGGTGTGATTTCACAATAACTGCTCATTGGCTAATGGCATTTTTTGGTGGGGATCGTGAGTTATATTAGGCCACGGTCAATAAACGGTACGGTTACCTCAATCAGCAGCTTTAGGACGAGAGAGACGCGGGGGACGGGAAATCGAATGAAAGAGACAGACATATCTGATTTCCGTGCAAAAGACAGAGACAAAGATGCCTGTAGTGTCTACAGGTAACGTAGGTTGTAGACCCTACCGGAATCTTTATCTCTGTCTTTTGCACGGAAATCAGATATGTCTGTCTCTTTCATTCGATTTACTGCCCCCCGCGTCTCTCTCGTCCTAAAGCTGCTGATTGAGGTAACCGTACTGTAACACCCCGTGTCTAGGCCGTGTATTTGTAAATTAATTTTCTAAATTTTAAATAAAATTTACATATTTCAGAACTTTAAAACCAATCAAAATTAAATATTTTACGATAACTATTCAATCAATTTCATGCATAATTTACTTAAATACAGAAATATTATTTTCTTTATAATATTATGTACAGTTTTAACGGGGTTTATTTTCGACGCAAAAGTTGAGGTTCTCACAAACGTATTGGCTAAAAGAATGTGTTACATAAACAGAAAGATCATCAACGTAAACGATAGCAAGCCATATTCATTATACACTTAAGTTCGAAATTTCTTATTAATGAGTAATTTAGATAAATGAAGGGTTGGCCAAGCACTAGTTGCCTACGTGACAAATATTGCGTAGATCGCGAAGCTCGCTTGGTTTACTGTCCTTTTCACCCTTTCAGTTTGAGAATTCTTGTCTCTAATTTTAAATCCTATATAAGCGCGGTTCCGGGGAAACAAATTGGTCTTTTATTGACCTGCTCTTCAAGAGTACACTTGCTGGCCGTATTAATTACTCCGGTACCTACTTTTGTTTGAGTTCAGCTGTGCGGCCACCCCAAAGGTGGTACGTAGTGCGACCATCGTTAGATGGTACGTATTTGCGGGCTATCCGTGGATAGTTTCGTAGTGCGGATCATCCTATATGATTCCGTAGTTATACAGATTTTCTTACGAATCTGTGAAAGCTGAACGACGAGGCAGGGACCGTTGAAATAAAAAGGTTTACTGGCTTTTTCCATCTCCGCACAGAGCGACGAGTGCTTTGAGTAGGTAATTCCTTGTCTATCCGAGCGTAACCCTCTGGGGTTGCTCTTGGCTAGACCGTGAGGTGCCTACCGTGGGTCACTCGCCCGTCCTTCGGGAGAAGGCAAATGTTAGTTAACTTCGTTAGCACTGTGTACTTTCAAGTTCGCTCTTAAGATGGGCGACGCACACGACGCCGACGCTACTATGGGAGCTGGGGGAGATTTAACTGGAGACCTCACAGTATATCAAACAATAAGTATAAAAATTTATTTAATCATATGCGACGCGTTGTCCTTTTTTGTTCTGCTCATTAATTTAATATGAAATTAAACTCGAATTTTTATTTTTCTAAATTTACTAAATTTAACCTAATGACAACGTTAATCGCTTTTTCTTCTCCTTAAAATTTACGACTCTATAATCTGCGAAGTCAACTCAAAGGTAATTTGCGTTTAGGTTTTCATTGTGGTACTTTGATAATAGTTTATTTAAAAGTATGCATTTTCAGTATGGAAATTAATTAACTCACGATTGTGATTTGAGTAGTTTAATTAATGAAAAGTTTCGTTGGGTTTTTAAAATGTTATTACAACGGTTGTTGTTTTAATATCCGCTCAGCTATGTAAATAATATTTAGTACAGTCGCGAATGGTCTATTGCAGATTTTGCAATTATTAGTCTTCAGCTTTTGCATTTAAGAATTCTTAATTGCCATCTCTGCATTTATACCTCACCAAGTTATCATTTACATATGATAAGATTTGAACACAGCTCTTTTTTTTATCAGTTTTAATTTCGAAGATTTTCGAAAGGCAAGCACAAGACTTTGTTGGTTGTCACTTCATCTATATATAAATAACAACGATACAACGAAATGGGACCAATTGGTCTCGGCCAAGTGCAATTGTAACTAGCCACAACAACAACACTACGCTTCGAACATCGCCATCTACGACAGTTGTGGCAATTTGATAAAATTTTGTTGATTGCTTTTTACCATCATATCATGACTGGGAAATTTCCCGAGCTGTATCAAATTTTACGTATGTCGACGACCATCATAAATTCTTCAGGAAAATGACTATTGTCATTGTAAACAATTTATTTTATTGTTTGCATAGCTGACCTGATTATTTAACGGATTAATGTGACAATTGTCCCAACGAATACTTTCCTTCTTTTCATGTAAACAGTGGCAATTGCCCCAACAATTATGTAATACAATGTTTCAAATGAATATGACAGTTGTCTAAAATAAACGTATTAAAACGTTTTCTGTGTTTTCCTTCAATATTCTACTTTTTCAGGAATAAGTGAGATTTTAAATAAGAATATAATTCTTTAGACAAAATAAATCAATTACAAATGCAATTTGTAATTACAGTGAAATCAGTATTAAATAAAGTACAGTCAAATAAAAAAGGTCCCAAAGTAAAATCATC
The DNA here is from genome assembly GCA_936432065.2 of Rutpela maculata. Taxonomy (NCBI): domain Eukaryota; kingdom Metazoa; phylum Arthropoda; class Insecta; order Coleoptera; family Cerambycidae; genus Rutpela; species Rutpela maculata. Next base: position 204,684,930 of record OW386285.2, on the reverse strand, counting down.
TAATAAATGAGTGTTGTCAAAATTAATTTGATCAGTAAATAGAAACAAGTAATATCAAACTTTATAAAAAGAATCTATGGTTAAACAAAAATACAAGCACAACGTAAATTTGGGTTCTAACTTTAAAAAACTAGACGATCACGTCAATGGCCAACTTTGTATATTTTTCTGTCTCACTCAAAAGAGAGAGATAAATATACGACGGGGGTTGGGGGTGTTTCAGTACCGTTTATTGATCGTGATATTAGGCCACTTCAGACTCTACCAACCTTGCGTTTGTAGTACAAAGTACAACGTACAACCCAAGATTGGTAGAGTATAAGGTGGCCTCGTAACTCACGATCCCCACCAAAAAATGTCATTAGCCAATGAGCAGCTGATGTGAAATCACACCAGATGCAGAGCCTGATTCAAAATATTGTAAGAATTTGTGTAATGTTAATAATTAAGCAAAGAACTCGTAACTGGAACAAGCTTGCAATGACCCGCCTGGGGTAGGGAGTAATTACCTCGCATTTTAAGTCACTGTTTTGCATGGTAGTAATCAGGATAAGTTGTAGAATATAACACTACAGGTCCATAGGTCATAGTATACTTCTGGCCATATTTCTAGAAAGAGATAACTGCACCGCTACTGCGCGTTCGAAGAAAAAGGATAGTCTGACTTTTCATCCCCGCACTCACTTCTCGCCTAAAAGCTGAATACAAAAGAACCTTATACTCTACAAATCTTGACTACAACCAACCACATGTAATGGTAGTAAAACGTAACCGGGCGGGGATTTCTCATTTGCACCAGATGAGTTCATCAAATACCAATGAACGCTGTTTGGACTGCATATGTTGATGAGATATGGTAAACTCGCGGTAAATCAAAATCGTAATTAAAATTTTGTGTATCATATTCTTCGCAAATTCTCTGTCATTTGCCATTCTCCGCTAAATTCTCCGCACCCCTGAAAATTCTCCGAAAAGCAGAGAATTCTCTGCCAATTGGCAACACTGGTCTCGAGCCAAGTCCCCGGAAGTCGTCCCATCGTCCTTTTCCCCCATTCCCCGGCCTTCAATGCTACAAACTTAACATACACCATTCCTCGAATCTGAGTAGATTCGTTGCGTTTTTATGAAGAGTCTCTAGAGATATGGCTGATACCAGTAAACTAGTGATGGGTAAAAGCTGTTATTTTTTAATAACAGGTTTAAACTGCTACTGCTATTTTGAAATAACAGTTTAAAGTAACTGTTCAAAAATAACAGAGCGCTGAGAAGTACTGACATTGGTATACCGCAGCGCGCAGTTTGCAACTGTTATTTCATAGACGTTATCATTGTATATAGACTACCTAGTAGTATAACCTTATGGAGATTTCGTTGGATGTGAAAGGAGGCTACGTATAGATGGCATAACGATCGAGGGATGCCAGCGATTTAATTGGTGGAATGAAATGATTATTATTAGTTGAAATCTCTTGCCTTGACTTTGAGCTAGAGTATTGTTCTGCTTGAAAATACACAGGTCCGCATTTAGTTTCATTCTTCGTCCATTCATTTTGATTGATAATAATATTCCATATTGCAAAATTAGATGTCTGTATTAATATTTTTGTGTTTCGATTTTCCATTTAATGAACAATTTGTCTTAGATTTAGTTGAATTTGAATAACGATACGGGATGTGTAGTTTTTAACCTGATTCCTCATTTTTGGGGAATCATAGGGACGCAAAGTGCCATTTTTAAATTTTATTTTATGTTTTGCTTTAAAGTAGAAATTACTACTTAACTGGAACGAAACGTCAACCTTTATTTTATTAACAAGTTTCAATATTTGTAACTAGAGATGAGTTGCTATTTAACAACCTGTTATTTTATAACTGTTGTATGTAAAAAGCATTAACAGACTGTTATTTTTGTTCGAAAATAACAGGTGAGAAAATAACAGAAAATGTAAGTTGAATATTATTATGGGTATCTTGAGTCATCGGCTTTATGTACACAGTTTCAGTTGTTTTTTTTATTCATAATATATTCAAATCTTTTCAAATTTCTTCTCCGTGTGTATGTTTTCGATTACCCGCACAGCGAGTTTAAAAATGAAGGACTACCAGAGTTGAATATTTTTGTAGAAATCTCAAGCGATCCACTTTATGTAATGACTTTTAGCTGTTTTTTAATCATAATATGTTCAGAGCTTTTATATTTTCTTCTCCATATTGTAAATTTTAAGTTCCAGCACAAATTGAAGATGGCGAATCCCATATGGCGAATCGTAATTTCTTATCCAATTTACATAAATCTTGTTACTCGGGGGCTTTTGAGGTCGCTGATAAGAATCTAATATCCAAGTTGCCAAGGTTGCAAGATGGCGAAATCAATGGCGGCTATAAAATGCTAAAAAATGGTGAAAAATAATGTTTTTTTAAAGTTTATGCCGAGAAGTTTTAAATATTTCTGAGAAGTACTTTTAAGTTAAAATAGGCTAAATTTTAAGTTCCAGGAAGAAATTCAAGATGGCGGATCCAATGTGCCGGCAATAAGATGATAAAATACTAACCTAAAAATAAATTAAATGCATTAAACCAAATAGGCTATTCCTAAGAATTATTAAAAAATTTAAAAAGGAACAAATTTTCTGAAATATATCCAATATGGCTGCCATACGTTAATTATCAATCATAAGTATGTGATTCAATCCTCCATTAATTTTGAACATAACCTTAAGTGATTCATATTAATATTTCTTTTTTTTTATCTGCTAATAATTTTATTTAAATGTATTTAGGATATAATTAACAATTAAAAAAATTTTCAACTCAATTAGAGTATTAATATTATTTAAACAACACAAATTAAACAGATAAATTTAAAATTTAAACAATGACAAAAAATTTTGCACTAAGTTAGGTTCGAAGTTCATGGTGTAAAATTCTTGCCTTAGGTTATGTTCGGTATAGAGTTCTTGGTTTAAGGTTCTAGCAGGCTTATGTTGTTAGGTTTAATATTCTTGTATTAAAGTTCTTGGTGTTAGGTATTTATTATATATTATTAGAAGATAGAAAAAAGAAATATTAATATGATCTACTTATGGTTATGTTTAAAATTAATGGAGGACTGAATCGCATATTTATGATCGATAATTAATATATGGCAGCCATATTGGATATATCTTAAAATTTCAGAAAATTTGTTCTTTTTTAAATTTTTTAATAATACTTAGGAATAGCCTATTTAGTTTAATGCATTTAATTTATTTTTAACTTAGTTTTATCATCTTATTGCCACCATATTGGATCCGCCATCTTGAATTTCTCCCTGGAACTTAAAATTTAGTCAATTTTAACTTAAAAATACTTATCAGAAATATTCAAAAGTTCTCGGCATAAACTTAAACAAAAATATTTCATTTTTCATTATTTTTTAGCATTTCATAGCCTCCATTGATTCCGCCATATTGCAGGTTGATTTATGTCAATTTGGATATCAGATTCGTAATCAGCGACCTTAAAAACCTCCCAAGTAACAAGATTTATGTAAATTGGATAAGAAAGAATAAGTTTTTATTTTTAAGTTTTATTAAGATTTAAATAAAAAATGGCCATTTTGGCTAAGCTCAATAATTTTGGGTAGCGTAATTCAAAAATCGACTCTCTTACGTTTTTGGCAAATTAAATAACGAGTATTTAAAAAAAAAATTATCCCAATCGGTTGAGAAACAAGAGCCCTAGATAATTTTGAACGAAAAAATCAAGGTTCGTACCACTGTGCGTTCCAAAAAACGTAAGAGAGCCGATTTCCGCATAAACTTAATCAAAAATATTTAATTTTTCATCGTTTTTTAGCATTTTTATAGCCGCTGTAGTGTATCGGAATTATTTGCATCTAACGTTGATGAGTCATAAAGTATTACCGAATACCAGGTGGCGCTCTGCAGCTCACAGCCGGAGGAGACGGCAGTTTATATCGAACAGCGGTACGAATAGGTCGGTGGTGTGAAACTAAGTGAAGTGTCTTATTCTAACAGTATAAGCGAAGCGAGACATAATCGGGCATATTACAGCCGCCATTGATTCCGCCATCTTTCAGGTTGGTTTATGACAATTTGGATGTCAGATTCGTAATCAGCGACCTCAAAAACCCCCAAGTAAGAAGATTTATGTAAATTGGATAAGAAAAATTCACAGATCTCGCACCTACGCAAGCATCCTATGTATTGAAAATACCTGACACAACTTCTTACATTTTAATGTTTTCCTTTTTGATGATTGTAGGATTAGGTTATGAAATCGGAGCGCGTTTGTTTTGTTTATGATATATGTGTCATATAAAGTTATGTGTCATATAAATATTCTCGAACAGTAAATAAAAACAACAAACCCTTTATAATATAGAGAAATTCAACAATTTTAATATATTCATTTCTATCAGTTCTTTGAGTGCAATTACACTGACAATATAAAATATTGTCCTAGGGTGTTCACCTAAGGATTGCCCTCGACTATATCTCACAAACTGCTGTTCGTAAACATATAAATTTATGTGTCATATAAATATTCTCGAACAGTGAATAAAAACAACAAATACTTTATAATAAATAGAGAAATTCAATAATTATTAATATATTCATTTCTGTCAGTTCTTTGAGTGCAATTACATTGACAATATAAAATAAAAGACATTATTACAATTCAAATAAAATGTATTTTATATTATAAAGTACATATTATAAAAAACATGATTACAATCCATATAAAAAAAACAAAGCGATCTCGAACCTAAAAGCTTGGCTTATAAAATATTGTCATACATTCAATAAACTACTTTATATCTTATATTATATAGTATTCTCTCTTCAAAGAAGAGCTGTCAGAATAGTTGCCGGTCTAGATTACAGGGACGACTGTAGACCAGCTTTTATAGAACTAAAAATTTTAACTTTCCCCTGTCTTTTTCAATGTTTGCTGTTCGTTAAGGATAACATGATGTTATATAACACGCACGATGATGTGCATGACTACGAGACAAGAAACAAAAACAATATCTACGTTTCCTTTAATCGGGTAAAGAAAACACAAACGGGAATTAGATTTCTAGGGCCAAAAATGTTTAATAGATTGCCACTCACAGTGAGGTCCCTCGACAGACCCAAATTCAAAATTTTAGTTAAAAACTATTTACTTAGCAAGTGTTTTTATAACATTAATGAATATTTTAAAAACGACTTCATTGACATGCTGGGTTTTCTTCATTAGACTTTCACCCCGCCGTGTTTTAATTCTCAACGTCTCTCAAAGAATGGATGTAATAAGTTTCCTTTTGTCCGTTTACTGTACATATATATATTGTAGTTTGACACTCTAGTGAGATTGTAGGGCAAAAATTTTTAATTTTGGACCTGATAATGTATCAGCCCATTTTACATAACCCTAGAAAATGTTAATTTCAAGACGAGACGTATTATTATTCTCTACTAAGGCATACTTTCACCTGTTCTGCTTTCGATTTTTTTGCTTATAAACTTTTTCTATTTTAAAGTGTTTTAGATAGACTAATAGATATGTCCAACCGACACAGTTTGGGCATGTCTTTAGTAATCTATTTTACTTGTTTCTTTTTTCTTTCTCATACATGTTTTTAACTGTTCTTTGTATTTGACTTGTGTAAGCACCTGTAATAGCACCAATAAACTATTATTATTATTATTATTATTATTATTATTATTATTATTATTATTATTATTATTATTATACAGGGTGTTCAGCTAAGGGTTGCTCTCGGCTATATCTTACAAACCACTGTTCGTAAATTATCTGAGGTAACTCTTAATTGAACACCCTGTATAAAAGAAATGATTAAAATCCATATAAATAAAAGAGGCGATCTAAAACCTAAAAGCTTGGTTAAAAAATATTGTCATACAAATTCAATAAACTGCTTTATATTTGATATTATACAGGGTGCTCAGCTAATGGTGGCTCGATCTCACAAACCACTGTTTGTAAATTATCTGAGGTAACTTTTAACTAAACACCCTGTATATCCGCCCGCCACTGATTCCCCCCATAACTAAAAATTTCGAACCGCCATTGATTCCCCCCCCCTTATCACAAATTTCCGGGCCGCCACTGATGCTCCCTCCCGTGTATAATAAGTTTCCGGCCGCCACTGAAATCCCCCCCTTATCTGAAATTTTGTTATTCGATAAAAACAAATAGTAACCCCTTATCTAAAAAAATTAGTAACTCCTTCTCTAAAAATTCGACCCGCCACTGATTCTCCCCGTTACAACAAATATCGGACCGCCACTGATCCCCCCCTAACTAAAATATCATCCCGTCAAGTAACCCCTCATCTAAAAATTTCGACCCGCCACTGGTCCCCCCCTTACAACAACTATCAGACCGTCACTGATCTCCCCCCTCTAACTAAAATATCCGCCCGCCACTGATCCCTCCTTAACTAAAAATTTCGAGCCGCCACTGATCCCCCCCCTATCACAAATTTCCGGGCCGCCACTGATGCTCCCTCCTGTGTATAATAAATTTCCGGCCGCCACTGAAGTCCCCCCCTTAAATTTTGTTATTCGACAAAAACAAATATAACCCCTTATCGAAAAAAATTAGTAACCCCTTCTCTAAAAATTTCGACCCGCCACTGATTCTCCCACTTACAACAAATATCGGACCGCCACTGATCCCCCCCTTAACTAAAATATCAACCAACCCGTCACTGAACCCCCCCCTTAACTAAAAATTTCGAGCCGCCACTGATCCCCCCCCCTCTTCGCAAAATAGGCCATTTTAATCTCTGCTGTACCTCTAGTGTAAACATTGAATAAGGCTTTTCATTCTACCTAATTAAATTTAGATTCTAGATAAAATGACACTAACTTACCTTATTCAACAAAATATTATTTAGTTGTAAAACATTAAACGTTTATATATACATAAAACAATGGTAACCACATCTTGTTTTTACTTGCACTAATATTAAATAAATATTTAGGTATTATCGCAAGCAAGATATTTCAATACTAAAATTTCGAGCCGCCACATTAAAGCAGTATAAACATTGAATAAATGTCTTAGATTACAAAGAACTAGTTATGTGCCTCGACCTTGCTCCGTCGACACTTTAACACTGGCTTTTTGCCGGTCGAGGTCACGACATCCAATGTTACGTTTGCATAAAAATGATCCCAGTAGTATTTTCAATAGTAAAAAAAGTTTTTATTTGTAAGTAACATGGTGATCACAGTGTAACATGGGCATTTTGGTTAAGCTCAATAATTTTGGTTAACATAATTCAAAAATCGGCTCTCTTACGTTTTTTAGGCATGAAATAACAAGTCTTTTAAAAAAAATTATCCCAATCGGTTGCGAAATAAGTGCTCTAGATAATTTTGAATGAAAAAATCACGATTCGTGCCACTGTGCGTCGGCCAGCAGCTGCAGCATGATGTATAAAATAACGTCTCTGAAATAACGTCTCTGAAATAACATTTGCAAACTGCACGCTGCGGTATGCGAATGCCCAGGGACGGATACAAGATTGACTTCTCGGGGGGGGGGGGGGGGGGCACCGGAAGTCTGGAATACCCCTTATATACGCTTTTTTAGCCATATTATATTATATTAAAAATTAATATTAGGTATATTTCACACTTCTGTGGGGGGGGGGGGGGGGGGCACCGGGCCACATACTTCTTCCCATCGATATGTTATTTTTAAACTGTTATTTCAAAATAGCAGTAGCAGTAGTTTAAACTGTTATTAAGAAATAACAGCTTTTACCCATCACTAATTTGTACGAATTATGTCCGCATTGCCACATGCACAAAAATTTCTTTAGTATAAGATATATGTTGGAAATTATGATTATAAATATTGCCTAATTACGTAAAATACAGCTAGGATCTGGTTAGGTAAGTTGGAAAATGTAGGTGTGCATAATTTATGCCATGTACAGCTAATATATATGGATATTGTTTAAATTCTAAAATTAAGTACCTATTTATTATTTTAAAACGTAACCACATTATTAATTTCGAATTAAACAGCAAGAACCTTTTAACAAAATTATGGGAACACATGAAAATTTTCGCCTCGGTTGTAAATATGTCCTTGACCATAATAAAATGTGTAGTAAATTTCCAGCTACTAAGGATTCTACCTGCTGGAACCCTTTTGATGTGCCGCCCACCAATTAGAATTGTTGTCATCGAAATAATCGGTTTATTATAGTTTATTGGCATATAATATAAAATATTCAAATTTAGTAAATTGAATAGTAGTTAGATTAGGGTGACCATACGTCCGGAATTTCGCTGGACAGTCCAGCATTTTGGAGTACTATCTGTGATCAAAAAAATTTTTCCTCTCGGTCATCAAAAAATGTTGGGATCAAGAAATGATTTTCCGGATTTCTGTTCCCCCCACTCATCAATTTTTTTCCCAGCAGAAGTGTCCAGCACAAAAATCTGGTCACTCTAGTTAGATGCACTTTTATATTTTAGTCATAAAAATTTAAAAACTTTAAGACGTGATAAAACAATTTTTATTTGTAGAAATGTAATAAATAATTCCCTTGTAAAAATAACGAACCAAAAATTACTTTGTTAAATATCACTAAATTTAGTGACATTTAGCAAAGTAATATTTGTTTTCGTTATTTTAAATGTCGGATTACGCATTTTCATTTAGCTTGCACAACGATGTATTTAATATACCCTGGCTTGCACACAGTCACCTGAAGAAACCTTAATCCGTTCCTGTCTCGATAACCACTAGTTCAAATGAAGTCTGCATAGAGGTCTCATCTGCATGGGTTAAAAATTCATTACTTTCATTAGGTCCCTGTAGATGACGCTTGAGATCGTATCCAACAGTTGATACACACGCGTTATACTACTAGGTAGTCCATATACAATGACGTTATATTATACATTATCTGCTGCCGCTGGCCGACGGGCAGGAAAAATTCTTTGATTTTTATGTTTTATAGAGGTATTAATTGATTTTTTCTTACATTCATATACATATAAAATATAAATAATTTTATTTATATAAATCATTTTTTAAGCCTCAACGTTTAATTATTATTATTTTATGTTAAATTAATAAAGAAATACCAGCATAGAAACACGCCAAACACAGCGTATGCAATGACAATATTGGAGATGCAGGTAAAAGAAAATATACATATGGAGAAGAAAACATAAATGCTCTGAACATATTATGATTTAAAAAACAGCTAAAAGTCAGTACACAAAGCGGATGAGATTTCGAGATTTCTACAAAAATATTCAACTCAACTCTGGCATTCCTTCATTTTTAAATTTGGTATGCGGGTAATCGAAAATATACACACGGAGAAGAAAATCGAAAAGATTTGAATATGTTATGATTAAAAAGCAACTAAGAAGTGTATACAAGATACCCACAATAATATTCAACTTCACTACATTTCTGAATAACAGTTTAACAGCAGTCAACAAGAACATTTTTACTACGTCGTGTTTCTTATCTGTTATTTTCTCACCTGTTATTTTCGTACAGAAATAACAGTCTGCTAATGCCATTCACAAATAACAGTTATAAAATAACAAGTTGTTAAATAGCAACTCATCTCTACAGTAAACTTACATCATCAGCGAACTGAGCGAACATGACTAGGAGTGAGTCTGGGTTCCTCATATGTGCATCTAGGTCATTGATAAAAATTGTAAGTAGTATAGATACAGTGATCAGCTCATTTAAGCTTTTTATTTACTTGCTTAGGATTTTTCAGGCATTTTAAAGGTGTTTTTTTGAGGTTAGCAAAAATGCATGAGCCAATCAGGCATCGGATTCGTGTTTAGCAGGTCAAAACGCATGGGAATACATAGGTCTGCCTTCTCGCACTCGACTTTTTTTTATTTTTGTGTGCCTGTGTAATTAGTAAATTTGTAAAAAAATAAAAACCACTAAAAATTGCCTTTTTTAACAGTTTAAGAAATATGATGTAATAATCCATCAATTTTAATGAAAGTTGATGGAACCATGCCCTTTATTGAACTAAAGCTCCATGCCAAATTTTAGCGCAAAATATTTATTTATTTCTTTTTTTTTTATCTATTTAACGTCGGCCTATTTCCGCTACCAGGGCCTATCACCGCAGCCAGGAGACGAGCTACCCCCAACCTGGAAATTTTGCCGAACCTCTTCTCGTAAGAAGAGTAGGGATCTTTTACTTTCCTAACATTTAATAGACAAGGGACCGCCTGCTTTACATCCCCTCCGAAGGATGGTATATCCACTATGTAATTCTCGTCTTTGATTACATAGCTTCCGCGTATACACTGACATACAAGCCGCTAGAAGGTGGGACGAGATCGCTGTATTTCCCAAGATGGGTGGGTCACCCATCCAAGTACTGACCGTGCTGCACGTTGCTTCACTTGGAGTATCAAGGATACATACACAGTGGAGACGCATCTACGCTTGCCCCAAAATATTTATTGAAACGGCTAAAAATCAACAATAATTTCGAAATTTCCATCACATTTTGTTTAAGTGCATCGACTCGTAGTAGGACAATTTTTCTTTTAAAGTGTAGGTTTTTATACGGTAATGTTGAGAAAGAAAAAAAATTTAAACTTAAACCAATTTTTTGGAATTTAATTGTAATTATGGATATTGCACGTATAATAGTATATTGTGTATCTAGGTGTGAAAGCGATACATTCCTGGACGACGATGCAATTGTTGGCCGAGGGGCTAGCCGAGGCCAACAAGCATCGAAGTCTGGGAATGTGCTTTCACACCGAAGTACACATACTTTTTTTTCTGAAATCACAATAAATACTATTTTAAACGTATAAAAATAAAAAATATAAACATTTAAAAAAAAATTCTGAATTCACAATCAATATTATTTTAAACATATAAAAATCAAAAATATTAACATATTAAAATATATATAAAAAAACCGTACGGGAATGTTACTTCCCGGCCTAGGCCGGGAAGTAACATTCCCGTACGGCTTTGTTGATCGTTGCTTGGCAACGGATCTTTTCCGGTCTGTTTTCTGATAGTTTCCTAGCAACGGACTAAAATACTGGAATTGTGCATTTTTCGCCCTAAAATCGCGCCGAAAATGTAGACATTCCCGATCGATTTCAGAAAAACAATTTTAAATAACTACGTGATTTTTTTGTGAAACCAAAAACGATAAGCGAATTATGAAAGTATATGAAATAACTAACGTTTAAAAAAAAGAATGATGTTCTACTTGCATTTGAATCCATGATACGTTAGTTTTTGCGTTTTAGTCGATTATAAATAAAAATATTGATATTTTTTCTTGAAAGGAGGGTCTCTAAGGCCGGTTTTCGGCCTAATTTATTTCTTGAGGAAAAAATTTGAAAAACATTTTTTTAGTATCTACTAACAATATTTAATCGATTCCACCCCAAACAAAACTTTCCCGCACTCACCTCCCTTATTTATACCCCCCTAAACTATTAAATAATCAGCATTCAGTTGATTTGTTTGCAGGTCATTGAAACATTTTAACATGATTGTTGCTGAATAAGGATATTTTTGATTTTGTACGTGTATTTTCGTTGTTTCGGAAGTGGTGGGAGGGGGGGGGGGAAGTTTTGTTTGGGGTGGAATCGATTAAATATTGTTAGTAGATACTAAAAAAATGTTTTTCAAATTTTTTCCTCAAGAAATAAATTAGGCCGAAAACCGGCCTTAGAGAACCTCCTCCTTTGCGCATATTGTTCCAAAATGCTTATATTTTTCTCTCTGCTAGCTGAAAATTATCCACAACTACAATTTTTTAAATTACATCGCATAAAGCGGACATAACGCACGTTCGAAAAAAAATTATCTCCCCGCTCCTTAAATATTGTAACTAGACAACTAACAATTAATGGTATACATCACCATTTTCATCGTATCGAGTCTTTTTTTTTTTAACATTTTTAGTCTTTTTCCGTATACTCTGATTCTTTTATTTAACAAAATATAATTTGTTAAATTTCTATTCATCAAAAATTCAACAAACTTTGTTTTTTGATATTGTTTTTGGCTTTTGTCATATCTGATTTTCTATTTCTTTTTAAAATGTATTTGCAACAAAATGCTTCGATTAGATAAGTCAGAGCACAATGAATTTATTCAACTTGGTTACTTTATGTTCAAACAAGCAATAAATTTTGGTACGGAATCTCTTCAGACCAGGCAATAGAAACGGGATTAATGCAAATTTTCAAAGACCCAAAAAACTCATGGTAAAGTCACAGATGATGCCGATGTTGCAAAATGGATTTTATCTATGCCCAGTTTGATTGATATCCTGGAAGCATTTCAAAATTATTGTTCAATTTCGTTTGGTACTAGTGATCAGCAAAAAAGAGGCATCCATGTAGAAGGAGATATATCACGTATTAAAAGAGATAATTTAGATTTGCAAAAATTGTTGAAATGGCTACACCTCCGTTTCAATAATTCAAAAAAAATTACGTCATTAAGTACTAGGATGACTAGCATAGCAGAGTGAATTGTTACAAAGCATTTGAGGCTGCATTGGAATTAAAAAAAATCTTCAATGTACAATTGAAGGATGTCAAGATACAACGGAAGTTGCATGTAATACCCTCAAGAGTGATGTACTCGGGGTGCATACAAGGCAGCAGTGCTACTGACAGCATCAGAGGCATTAAAAGTACTAAAGAGGGTAAAGTACTAATCACCCTCGACAAAAATGCCGAAGCTCTTCAGGAGATCCAGAAGGCAATTAGAAACCCTAACGAAAATCTTAGCCTACATACAGTCGGGCTGATATGGAGACACTCCATATCACACAGGCGATCACTCTGAGAATAAATAAGGGAGACGCGGCATCGCTCTTGGCGGACAAAGACATTTATTTATTTATTTATTTATTTATTTTATTATACTGTACAGCAAACAGATAAATCCAATTACATGATGCACAGTGTATGTGGTAATACAGGTATAAACATGTGTGACATAGATTACAAAACCATAAAAATATGCGATAAAAACAAGAATTAAAACTAAAACAAAAGCACAGCATATAAAATCACAAATAAGACATTAACACATTTCTATTAACATTACAGATATCTATATCATTGTTCCTTACGAAGTTATTTACTGCAAGCAGACATTGTTCTATTGGTGAATTTAGGTTTGAGATTTTAAACATACAATTTCTTACTCTTAATCTTATATCAGGCACATTAAAGTTAATAGCGTATAATATTTCAGGTGCATTAAAATTATCATGCAAGATATTATGGATAAACAGAATTTGAGCTGTCTCACGTCGTTCAGAAAGAGGGCTTATATTAAATTCAATTAGTTGTCTATTATATGATATTAAGTGTGGCCACACTCCATGGTTTTTTAGATATAGTGATCTTAGAAATCTTTTTTGGACTTTTTCCAACATTTCCGAGTATATGAAAGTTTTCGGATGCCATATAATGCAAGCATATTCAAGTTTTGACCGAACATATGAGTTAAAGAGCAATATACGCGTCCCACAAGTAAAATCATGAGTAGACCTATGGATGAACCCAAGTCGTCTGTAACAGTCAGCTGACATTAGGGTCAGTCTGGTCAAATGCTCAGTTGAAAAAAGGGTGGCTATGAACAGATGCAACAGATGCTGGGAATACAACCACTCAGCCGCGGAATGCAAGGGATCGGATAGGTCCAAACTATGTTACAAGTGTGGGGAAGAGGGACACACCACCAAGGATTGTCCTAACCCCCGAACGATGCCCCATCTGCTCTGAGCAAGGTCATAAGGCTGGAGTTGGCAAATGCCCTGCCTTTCGAAGGGCGCTGGTACAGAGCAGAATGAAGGACAAGCCCTCTCAGAGAGCCGGAGAGGCCAGTAGCGGTGGAGCACAAACCGGAAAACTCTCCAGCGTTCAAGTCGACCTGCTTCTTGCAGATCAACTTGAATAGGAGTCGCGTAGCACACGATCTTCTCTACAAAACTAGGGAGACTTATGGTGCCCACATTCTCCTGGTCACCGGACCTAATAAAAAGCACATGAATAGCACCAACACCTGGTTCAAAGACCAGCTATTGGACGCAGCAGTAAGGGTCTACGGCAGAAATGCCTATGACCCAGGCAGTGGCAATGGCATCACATGGTACACTGTGGATTGGCGTTTTTTCCTGCTATAAAACGCCCAACTGCGACATAGCAGAGTACGAGACCTTTTTGAGCGAACTCTCTGATTGCATGCGACTGCTTCAAGATACTTGCGGTGTCATTGTCACTGGCGACTTTAATGCCAAAAACCAACTTTGGGGCTCGGCAGTACAAGATGCTAGAGGCCGTATGCTTGCGGAATGGCTGGCTGGACATGATCTAATTGTGGCAAATGAAGGAACTAAGGCCACGTTTAGGAGAGGTGATCAGGAAAGTGTCATTGATGTGACGTTCGCGAGTGCTGAGCTGTCCGAACTCATCCGAAACTGGCGCGCGCTCGAGGATGAGAGCCTTAGCGATCACCAGGTGATCGCGTTTGATTTGCTGGAGGAGGTTCCACAAAATGTTCGGGGCCTGGTCACCACCACATCTAGGTGGCGCTATAAGCCCGGCAAAGAAAGCGCGGTCACTGAGCGACTGCACCATGAGTTTGGACAGCTGCGTGGCGCGAGCGTCAACAGCACCATTGAGGCACTTACTAGGGTGTGCAAAGCCATCCTGCCTGCGCCGGGCCACCGGAGGGGAAAACCGGTATACTGCTGGACCCATGAAATCATGGCACTGAGATGCAATTGCCTTAGGAGAAGGAGGGAGTGGACTAGACTCAAGACAACCCGCCCGGACGACGCCCTAGCAATAGAAAACAGCTACATGGCCTACAGTGAAGCTAGAAATATATTAAGGGCTAGCATCAAAGCATCCAAGCGCAAATGCTGGGATGCAATTATTGACAACGTTGATAATGACATGTGGGGCAATGGCTATCCCATCGTCTGCAAGAGGACTGGTGCTCGCAACCTTGTGTCTTTGAGTACTGAGCGCAAGCTAGAACTCGTAGATGAGCTGTTTCCGCAACGTGCGGAGATTATCTGGGAAACAGATAGATAGATAGATAGATGTCTTTATTGGTTCTTTACATATACCCAAACGGGTCTGGAACATGTCACAAAACCCCTAGTAGCACAAATACGCCACTAGGGTATACTAGCTTATTGTATATATATAAACTACGTAAAAGTAATAAAACAAATGAGTTGAAAAAAAATACACTATATCTCGACATACACATATCAAAAAATATTAACACATGAATTAAAAACATATTTAAAGTGCTACAGGTCACTAAAATCATCATTGAAAAACTCGTTCAGAGTGTAGTAAGCTTTTCTCAGAAGCATGGCCTTAATAATAATAATAATAATAATAGTATTTATTTTCACAGACTTTACAAAAAAGTATAGAAATATTGTCAACACATGATGTTATGCTTAAACATTGATATATCATTAATACGGTATGTTAAAAAAAGAGAAAAGGAAATAAAATTTACATAACAGTTTAAAAATTCTTGAACAATTAAAATGTATACTTAAAAGTAAATGGTTATAAGATTAAAATGATTAAAAGGCAGAGCTCATATACTCATTTATGGAATAAAAACTATTATCAATTAAAATAGATCTTACTTTTTGTTTAAAAGATTTAATACTGCTTATCGCCTTTATTTCTATGGAGAGTTTATTGTACAATTTGATAGGCGTAATATTAGGTCCTTTTTCTACCATGGTTAATCTATGTTGTGGAAGCATGAGGTTATGGTTTGCCCTGAGCTGATGATTTGGATTATTATCTCTTGGAACATACTTGTGAGATACACAATTGAAAATATATAATGAAGTAACAGTTAATATGTCCAGTTCTTTAAATATATTTCTACAAGACTCGTGGAGATTTAAATGTAATAGTACGAATTATTTTTTTCTGCATCATAAGAACTCCTATTCTGGAACAATTCCCCCAACAAATTATGCAGTAACCAAGACAGGACTGTACATATGCATAGTAGTACATTTTTAATATATTTAAACTGACGTGTACTCGCATTTGCCATAATATAAAACAGAGTAGATAATTTTCCTATGAGTACATCAATTTGATTATTCCAAGAGAGACAAGAATCAATCTGGAGTCCAAGGTATTTGACAGTGTTGCATTGAACAATAGATTTATTCTCAATTTTTATTAGAGAACTAAGATTGAGAGGCTTAGTTGAAAAGGTTAATGCATTGGTTTTTTTGAACATTTATATTTAGACCATTAAGAGAACAGTATTGATGCATCACCGATACTGTGTTGTTTGTTTTGGATATTAACCTACATATGTCATTGTCCGAATTAGCAGTAGCTGTATCATCGGCAAAAATTGATGTAAAAGATGGTTACAAGTAATCTTCAATGTCATTAAAGAAAGTAATGAATAGTAATGGTCCTAAAACACTCCCCTGAGGCACCCCACTGGATACATGTTTAAAACCAGAGTTGTAAACTTTATTATTTGATGTTAAAGATACTTTTTGGCCCCTATTTGATAAATAAGTTTTTATCCAACTCAAAGCTGGTCTCCTTATACCATATTTTTCCAACTTGACGACCAGTAGGTTATGATCGACAGTTTCAAAAGCGCGTGCCAAAAGAATACACATGTACATTTTTCTTTATTTTCAAATCCTTTAAGTATGAAGTTATATAGAGATAAGATAGCATCTTGTGTAGAGCAACCACTGCGAAAGCCAAACTGGTTGTTTAGTAATATTTTTTCTTTATTTAAAAAGTTACTAAGACGAATGTAATATGATTTTTCATAAACTTTAGAAAAAATTGACAATAGTACTATGCCTCTATAATTAGATAAAATGGATTTATCAGACTTCTTATGAATAGGAATGACTAGTGCCTTTTTCAATATCAAGGGAAAAATACCTTCTTGGAATGATAGGTTTACTAAACAGTTAAAGGGTTCTGTTATATATTCCATAATATTATTTAATAAGGAGTATGGTATCCCGTCATCTCCTGATGAATTCTTTAGTGACACAGTTTTTATAATTGTACTCATTTCCATGGAGGTAATTGGTGATTAGAATATGGACCGATTGTTGTTGTTTATTTTTGAATTCTTGGTTACTGACATACTCTGGGTAAGCTGATTAATAGAATCAATGAAAAAGTCATTGAAAGCCTGGGCAACTGATCTGTTAGTACATCACCATTGATATTTACGAATTCATCATGAAAATTTTTTGATTCTACATTAGGATTTTGATTTTTTATTGTTTGCCAAGCTGTTTTTGACTTATTATTAGAATTAATAAGTGATTCATTAAAAGCTCTTTTTGCCGTATTGATTTTTCTTTGATGATTCTTTTTCAGAATTTTGTATCTTATGAAAACCTCATTATCATTAGTATATTTATATGTTTTATAAACATCTCTAATAAATATGCCCTCATTTATCAAGTCCTGTGTCAACCAGGAGGTTTTGTACGATTTTTAACTTTGCGAAATTCTAGGGGAAAAGCAATATCAAATATTTCAGTGAATTTATTGTGGAGCTGTGTAGCATCACTGGCTAGAAGAAATGACCATTTTTCTATAGATAGCAAGTATTTAAAATAATTAATGTTTTCAACAGTGTTAAAATTTCTTTTGAGTATATAAGAGCTCTCATTTGTTTTATCATTCACATAAGGGAAACTTACTATTTGAAGAAAATGATCAGAAAGGTCACAAGGAATAACTTTTGGGTGTAAATTTGTTTACACTTCTTTAATTGTACCATTTCTTAAAATGTAGGGAAGTTTATTATAAATTTTTATTAAGGTATTTGGCATATTTTTTTGAATAAAAGTAAAACTTGTTTTGATATTTAAAAGATCATTCTTGAGCAGAGCAATGGGTACTCCCACCACCCCCAGTCACCACCAACGAGGTCCTAGCGGCTGCTGCCATGCTTAAACCTAATAAGGTGCCCAGACCAGACGGTATGCCTCCTGAAGTGGTCAAAGTGGCAGCGAGTAAACACACTCAAAACTTTACCGAAGTTTACAGCGATATTATCACAACCGGTGTCATTCCCTGGATATGGAAACAGGCTAAACTGGTGCTTGTGCTTAAGCCAGGCAAGCCGCTGGACGCGGCACCCCGACCAATTTGCTTGATAGACACTAGTACAAAGCTGCTAGAACGAATCATTACATCGAGACTGGCGGATGAACTCAATATGAGAGGGGGCCTATCAGATAATCAGTATGGCTTCAGAGAAAGCAGGTCCACAGTGGATGCCGTCCAGGAGGTAATGCGCATTGCACGTTTTGCAAACACGGGCAACTGGCGCCACAGAGAGATCTGTCTGGCAGTGGCTATAGACGTTATGAATGCCCTTAATACGGCTCCTTGGATGATGTGCTGACACGTAGAGGGATACCTGTGTACCTTGTGTAGCTGGTGAAGAGCTTTACCGAAAGAAGCCTCCTGGTGGATGATAACATTAGGAATGTCACGTGCGGGGTTCCGCAGGGGTCGGTGTCGGTCCTTGGACCACTCCTCTGGAACGTCCTGTACGATGGCATTCTCGAAATGGACACACCTAATACTACCAAAGACAGCGGGTTGGTAGCTTTTGCAGATGACTTTATTGTAGTCGTTGTGGACAGAACTGAAGAGGGCGCTATAGCCAAGATCACAGCCGTAATCAATGATGTTAACAATTGGATGACAACCCACAATTTACAAATGGCACCGGAAAAATCTGACGCAGTTGCACTCACTGGCCGTAAACATGTTAGTGATATGACCGTCAACATCCTTGGTAAGGATATCACCACCAAGACTGCCATTAAATACCTGGGGGTATTTATCGACCAGAAGCTGAGCTGGAATGATCACGTAGTGTATGCCACACAAAGAGCCGAGAAATCGGTCATGACCCTTCAGAAGCTCATGCCAAGAATCGGAGGGCCAAAGACTAGCACAAGGAGAATGTTGAACTCGGTGGCTACATCTATTCTGTTGTATGCTGCCCCGGTCTGGGTCGATGCCCTCAAAACCGATGTATGTTGCTACATATCAGCTGCGCCTATCGCACTGTTTCCACTGTCGCCCTCCAGGTTTTAACGTCCATACCACCCATCGACTTGTTGGCCAAGGAACGGTTCTATAACCACGGTGCGGACAGAGTGACTAAGACTTTTAATAGGAGCTGTCTAATGGAATGCTGGCAGGAACGATGGAACCAAACGGCGGAAGGTAGATGGACGTATCAGCTCATCCCTGACGTGCGATTATGGTACGCCCGTAAGCACGGCGAACTGAATTATTACCTTACCAGGGTTCATAGCGACCTGGAAAACTTGGAAAAGCCAGGGAATTTGGAAAATTTTATGAAAAGTCAGGGAATTTTAGTAATTTTCATAAAAAGTCAGGGAATTTGAAAATAATTTTTCAGCTCCCCGCTCATCAAAAGAAATTTTGAGTTTTGTACTTCTAGTTTCGTTCCGATTTTTTTGTGACGCCACAGTGCCTCATCAATTATTAGACCTGGAAAAGTCAGGGAATTTAAGTTTGAAAAATTGCTATGAACCCTGCTTACACAGGCTCTTAGTGGACATGGAAATTTCGGTACCTACCTTAAAAGAATTGGCAAGCGAGAAAATGACACGTGTGCCTATTGCCTTATGACAGACTCCACTGAACACACGTTGTTGCACTGCCCCAGATTTTTAGTGCGGTCAAATCCCACATATCCCTGCACGCTGCAACACCAGTGCAGGGAACCTTTTGAAGGTTTTTCCCTCTAAAAAAAAAAAAAAAAAGAGTGATGTACTCTACTGTTAAAGTAAATAAAAAAGAAATGCCAATTGATCCTACTCTTCTCTACTCTTCTATTCCGAAGAATATCCTTGTTAAAGAAAGATGATAAACAATTAGAAAAATTTTTCAAATATGAACTCTCACCTTACCCTTTATGCTTATGCGATAATAATGATATGCGAAAGACGCAGAAATCAGTATTGTATGAATTATTTGAGCCTCTTGTGGATATTCCGAATTTATATAATTTGCTTTTCATAATTGATGATGGTTTTTTGTTGCATAAAGTTACTTGACACCGTGATTTCACGTATGCAGAAAATATATATTTATACGTAGAATATATAAGAAAATATTATTCTCTGATAATAGAAAAATTTTTTTGGAGAGATTTCGTCTCCCGCTATTAGCAAACATGAGCTAGCCCCAATTGTTTTTTCTCACTTTTGGTTTTTCACTTTTATTTCGTTCACAAAATCTAAGAAACCTGCTGTTCCTCAACATAAATTTTTGTCAAACAGCACAAATAAACAAAATTTTATTTCAATGCTGGCTAAAGAATTAAATAGTTGTAAAATAGGTGTCCTTTTACGCAAAGAAGACGCATATACAGACATCATTCAGACTGCGATTTCTAAAAAAAATATAAACAACAATGTAATAATTGTAGGTGAAAATATCGATTTACTAATTATTTTGACACAGCTCGCTGCAATAATAGAAGACAATATTTATTTCTACAAACCGATGATAGGCAAAGTATGTGACAAGTATTTTACTCAAAACAGTTTTAAAGTATCAAAATTTAAATAATTGATCATGTTTCTTCACGCATTTTGCGGATGTAACACAACTTCTGCCTTTTCAAAAATTGAGAAAAAAATTATTAGTATACTTCTGAAATAATCCATGCTTACAAAAAGATGTGTGAAGTTTTTTACGATCGACAAGCTGCAAAGGCAAGGATATTTGCTGCCAGCATAAGTTATATCGTAGCACTGTATGGTTCAGATCCAATGAAAAACACATGTTTATATGTACTGTATTTTGAATGTTTTAAAAAATGCACTTCAAAAACATCATGCAAATTATCTGTTCTCCCACCAACAGAAGAAGCTGCAAACGAGCATTCATTGAGGGTGTATTTTCAAATACTGAAATGGTTAGGATTTGCAGATAAAAATCCTGCAGAGTATGGTTGGAAAGATACCATAAATAGATTAATGCCAGTGACAACAACAAAAATCCTTTGCCCAGATAATTTATTGAAGACTATTTGCTGTATGTGTAAATCGGGTTGCAAAATAAAACTTTGTTCATGTAAAAGGATAGGGATTAAATGCACAAAGTGTCATTTTTGTAATGGATTAAATTGCAACAACTGTTCTAAAATAACATTGAAACAAACTGAGGACGAACTTGACGACAATAAAGACGATGTTTTATCGATTTCTGAAATGGAAACAGATGAAGCAGACTTTAAAAATTCATTTGTTACAGCGGAAGACATTGAAAACAAAGAAATAAGCAATGTTTTGGAAAGTGAGGACGATTTTCAAATTGATAGTGAAGAAAGCTCCGTCGATGAAAATGAATCAGATAATTCAGATTCTGTTTGTAAAAAAGGAAACTACAATAATATTTGTATGTATAATTGTAGAATATTTCTATTCTTCTTCTGTACCACTGCATTACATCTCTATCAACGTTCCCTTACATATGAAATAAATGGTACCGCCAGGCCGAACTTACTTTCTCTACTGACTTACAAATTTTTTGTTTATCAGTAAACTACCTTTATGTGAATTTTACGGAAAAAAACAATAATGGTATGTTGTTAGATCAATTTGCAAAATCATTAAAGACAAAATGTAAATTATCTATGTATGTTGATTTATCAGTGAATAAAAAATAAATAAATAGGTATACCAATTAAAAGTAATCACGTTAATTTTATAAATGGAATATATTTTAACCATCATTTATGTAAATGTCTTCAATTTTCTTTATATTCAAATATCCAGTCTGGTCCCACAAAATAAATATTTTGAAACTAAAATTTCCAATGCATTTTAATTAAATAACAGCTAAACAAATTATTTTATGTTACAATACATTAAAAATTGAAAATGAACACAAAACACATACATTTTAAAAAGAAACAGAAAATCAGATATGACATAAGTCGAAAATATTATAAATAAAGATTGTTGAATTTTTGATGAATAAAAATTTAACAAATAATATTTTGTTAAATAAAAGAATCTATACGAAAAACGACTAAAAATGTTAAACAAAAGATTCAATTTGATGAAAATGGAGTGATGTATACCATGAATTAAGTTAGTTGCCTAGTTACAATATTCAAGGAGTGAGGAGATAATTTTTTTTTCGAACGTGCGTTATGTCCTCAAGGGTGCTTTATGCAATGTAATTTAAAACATTTTAGTTGAGGATAATTTTCAACTAGCAGAGAGAGAAATATAAGCATTTTGGAACAATATGTTCAAATTTCAAGAAAAAATATCAATATTTTTATTTATAATTGACTAAAACACAAAAACTAAAGTATCACGGATTCAAATGCAAGTAGAACATCATTATTTTTTTTAACCGTTGGTTATTTCATATACTTTCATAATTCGCTTATCGTTTTTGGATTCACAAAAAAATCACGTAGTTATTTGAAATTGTTTATACGTGCAGTATCCATAATTACAATTAAATTCCAAAAAATTGGTTTAAGTTTAAATTTTTTTTCTTTCCAAACACCACCGTGAAGTACGTGTAAAAACCTACACTTTAAAAGAAAAATTATCCTACTACGAGTCGATGCACTTAAACAAAATGTGATGGAAATTTCGAAATTGTTGATTTTTAGCCATTTGAATAAATGTTTTGCGCTAAAATTTGGCACGGAGCATTAGTTCAATAAAGGGCATGGTTCCACCAACTTTCGTTAAAATTGATGGATTATTACATCATATTTTTTACACTATTAAAAAAAGGCAATTTTTGGTGGTTTTTATTTTTTACAAATTTACTAATTATCAAAAAGTTTCTTCATATGCCTAGTCTTATTCATAATTTTATAGCGAACAGTTTGGTATTTTTATTTTTGCGATACGATTATCTGAGATAATAGGGAAAATAGCAGAAAATTTCTGTGTTGAAAAATAAATTGTTAAAATTCTACAAGAAGCAATGGACGGATTTAGCCAAAAAATTGCTTAGAGCACTTGTTATTATACTTACAACAAATTAAAACAATAAAATTGCTGTAGCCAGAGAATTCCTTATTAACCTATTTAGATCCTTAATTTGACTCCACTATAATTACTCTAATTTAATTCATATTTGGCATATTAGCCTAAATGGTATTTTATTATTTACAAACATACAACGGGGTCATACTGTACATTCTAAATATAAACTTTTTTTGTTTTCTTAAAATATTTGAAATTAACTAAAATCCATACAATTACATTTGATACTATTTTTAGCTGATATAATTGAAAAAGGAATACGGGACCATCCAGAACTAAGTATAGGAATGCAAACAGAAGGTATAGAAGTGAGGTCTGTGGGAAATACATTAACTTTGCACGAAACGTCTCTTACTGAAGCATTTAATTTAAAAGCTGCTATTGAATATCAGTTGAAAAACAGTAAGTAAGACATTCACGTAAGTAAGTGACATTAATAAATTTTATGGAAAACAAAAAGGCATTATTCAGATCATTGTTACTTCCATGTTCCAAAGGAAATGGAAGAGTGATGATAAAATCGAAAAATTGCATCCGAGATAAGGTTAGATTTTGATTATACTACACTCAAAAGTCAAAACATAAAGAAAAGTGATTTTCTGCATGGCGGCTGTACATGTGTCTGCATCTACTGCATGTACAATAATTTCTGAAAAAATCCATCGAGTTTGATTTTTTTTTTAATGCGCATCCCAATGAGGGCTCCAGATCTATTAAATTTGGTGCCAATTGGATTAGCAGTTTTGGAGATATATACAATTTTGGAATGTGGAAGTCCTGTTCACACCGGTATTTTCATGGTAAAGTCAAGAAATAATCCAAATAATCAACCTCTTTATGTACTCTTTTTTGGCAGCGGTTTTTGAGACATCACTATAGACTCAGGGAGGGCAATTTTTTATATATGTGTTTTTTCATGTACTTTGCTTTATTTTTACCATTCATTTTATAATTAAATTTATGCATTTTAGTTGATGCAGCTAGAGAAGCTCTAACTGACATGCCACCAAGAGCCGAATATGAGTTAGATGCTGTTACTCTTCATAATCAAGCATTAATGAACTTTGAACAAAATTCAACAGAAAGTTTTGAAAAGTTGCAGTTTCTTTTGCAACAAAATCCTTTTCCTCCAGAGACTTTTGCTAATCTGTTATTGTTGTACTGTCAACATGAATGTTATGAACTTGCAGCTGACATTTTAGCAGAAAATGCACATCTTACTTATAAATATCTTACACCAGTAAGTATTACATGAAAATTATATTACCACTTACGCAATAAGTATTGTAAACTGGGGTGAATAGGAACGATTTTGAACTTTTTTGTTATTTGACATACAGGTGTTCCGGGTTTTTGATATATTTACAGTCCTCACTTGTACTATACTTGTTCACTATAAATATATTCATAAAGGGTAGGAATAAAGCGTTCGATATTTAAAGCTGATTTGTATAATAAAAAATTCAAAATGTAAAATAAAATAATACAAACGCACATAGCACTGATCGATATTCAAATCACTTTTGCATGTTAGAAAGAATAATTGCTCGATAAATTTAATTAAAGTCTGCAGGGTAAAAATATTAAATGCTAGATAAACTTTTGCATGATATATTATCACATGCTGCATGGTAGCTTTAGAAAAGTGTAACATAACTTTAAATATCCGCTGCTGTTGCTTCGATACTCCACGTGAGCCGGCTATTACATGCTGTCTAAACATAACCTCAAAACCAGAACAAATTAATTATTCGCTCGATCAGCTCCATGTATGTGTACCTACTTGTACCGGCTTTTGAAATTAACTTCTATACAGTATAAAGAAAGTCATAATAACAATGGAGTTTGAAGCTAGTGCGGGAAGTTCCGTGAGTAGTGAAAAACAACAAAGATTGCAAACAATACCGGCATATGTAAGTAGTTCGGAAGAAGAATTAGGATACAGCACCGTCTGTTTAAAAGCGTAGGAAAAAAAGATGTTTGAAAACAAAAGGAATCGGCTCAGCAAGCTGTCGAGTCTGAAGGGATATGGAGTTTCTATCATAAGAACGTTGACACAGATGGCACTGTAAATAACATTTACCATTGTAATAAAGGGAAATATAGAGGTGAACAATGCCAAGCTGGAGTTTACTTGAATTTTCCGTCCCATACTACGGAGATAATTATATATCGTTCACAGCTTGCACGTACTTGTGACAAAATTCCCACAAAATCCAAAAATAAAATTAGTGATGGAGTAAAGAATGAAATAAAGAATTTGTTTGATGCTGATACTAAAATAAAACCCAAAAGGATAATGGAAATTCTAAATAAAATAAATTAGAAATACCGAATATGGTAAACTTGAAAAATTATTTGGCAGTTTTAAGAAAACAAAAATTTGACCCACACTCAATAAGTCTTGGTGAATTAGAAAAGTTTTTTATCGACAATTCTGCCATCCCTGAAGATGAAAATAAGGGATTTGTTGTATCATATGAAACAAATTATGACGATCCGTCATATTTTCGTGTTTTTGTTTCTTCAAAAGTTCTATTAAAGTTAGCAATTAACGTAAAGCATATTCATGCTGATGCGACTTACAAACTTGTTTGGCAAGGTTTCCCTGTACTAGTAGTGGGAACAACAGATGTAACTAGGCAGTTTCATCCATTTGGATTGGGTATTTGTTCAAACAAACAAACCGAGGACTTTATTTTTTTGTTTAAAACCTTAAAATTAGGAATCGAAAAAATATTTGGTGAAGAAATATGCCCTACAATGATAGTTTGTGATGCCTCTAATGCCATTCAGAATGCTTTTAAGCAAGTTTTTGAAACAGTAATTATAATGTGTTGGGCGCACATGAAGAAAAATGTGCAGCGAAAGGCACAGCAGCTTTTACACCCTAAATCAGACGTAAAGAAAATCATAAGTGGCATAGATGTTCTTCAACTAAGTAAAAATGAAGCCGTTTTTCAGCAAGCGTCACATTTCTTTATTAAAAAGTGGCAAAAACAAAAGGAATTTATTACATATTTTAAAAAAGAATGGCTTGATTGCAACCAAAATTGGTTTGAGGGTATCTCGAAAACTGTGCCTAGCACCAATAATGCTCTGGAAGCATTTAATTGTGCCATTAAAGATGAAAACACTTTGAGAGAACGATTTCCCATAGGACAGTTTTCAGTCATGTTGATGTAGTATATTGAAACTTTGTCTAATAATTACATTGCCAAAATAAAAACAGTTTGCATACTACCGAACTTAGATCTTCAGTTATGGGCAAAAGCATATCAATGGGCTAAAAAAACAAACAAATTACAACTGAAGAAACTTCTGATAGCTGTATATATTTTAGTCCATCGCAAGACAAACATGAATTCACCGAAAATGACCTGACGAAGAATAAGGAAATGGACTTTGACTCATTTGATGAATATAAAGTAGTAATGTTTAATATTTGGAGTACCATTTTACAAAACAACAAAGAGAAATGGATTGATGGAAATTGGGATTGTCCACAATATTTTAAAAAAAGAATTTGCAAGCACATTGTTGGAATTGCCATACGAATGAAAACTGCCATTCCTCCGCCAGAAGCCAAAGCCCTTCCCCTGGGTATGAAGCGGCGCAGAGGGCGCCCTACCAAATCAAAGAAGGCATTATTAATACAATAAATGAAAGGGGAGATTTATTTTATATATAATTATATTTCAAAAAAATTACTGTCAGATTTTTTTAGGAAATTCACTTCTTCATCTGTTAATAGTCATATCCACAGATGCAACACAAGGATTCCTAATTTATTTTAATATTTACGTTTAGAATAAAAGTTTTATTTTGATTTAAAAAAGTTTAAAGTTCTGTTTTATTTTTTATGTATTTGTTATGATATGCTACTTTTTTATATATTTTATATATTATTATATATTTTCTAACTACTAAAAATTATTGTTTATCGTGCATTTATTAATTATCAACAATCGGTTAAATGTATTGACTCTTTACATTTTTTATCTAACAATCATTATTTTCATCGAGCGTCTACTATTTTGGTTATGTGTTATTATTCTTATCGCAAATCTAATTGTTTTATTGGGCGATCATTCTTTTCATCTTGCATTTGCTCGATTTACCGGACATATTTTATTTTTGTTGAATATTAGTACTTTTTATGTGCATTTAACCATTTTATCCAAGGTCTGATATATTTTTATTATGCATTGTTTGTTTTTATCGAGCATCTATTATTTTTATCGAGCGTTTATTCTTTCTATTGAAAATGTTATATTTATACCAAATAAATGTCATTTTTGTCGAGCAGTTTATATTTTTACCGAAAATTGAATATTTTACCATGCAATGAATAAAACATCCTGCAATGTCTTTTTTTAATCGAATAAGTATATCGTGCGTAGAAATTAATTACCGAAAATTTAATTTGTAGCGATTCATAAATACCCTATGAAGTTTTCCAACTTTCAGTTGGATTATAATGCCCGTTCTACCTAAAATATTTTCAGTCCTCCAGCTATACAGGGTGTGCCAAAAGTTGGTACCAACTTTCTTATTTTACATGGAAACCTACAATTTTTTTACATGATTCGATTGGCCTTCCAATTCTGAGTCTAGACAACCCAAGTTATGTTAACTCATCCGTTACAGGTTTTGATACATGTCAATTTTTTTGAAAAAAATTGCCACTGTAGTAGTTTACGAACAAATTTGTATCTCGCAAACCGTTCAAAATTATGAAATCAAATTGATGAAGCAGTTAGCTGAAAGTCCAGGCTAACACCTGATGTCCCATCGGTGGTCCCGTCTTGTACCATATGGGCGCAGGCGATTTTCAAATGGCACCTACTGTTTTTTTTTGACATAATTCGAAAGAAAATTTAAGAGTTACTTAAGCATTCCCTATACCTAACTTCACCCCCTATCGAGTTATTCAATAAAAATCAAGAAACACCTTATCTTGCTGAGATATTGCTTGGTTTTTCAAGTATGCCATGGAAACAAAAGACAATTCTAACAATGTACTTAAAAATATGTATGAATATTTTCAGTCGTTTTTGAGTTATTGGTATTTTCTGAAAGAAATATTATTTCTTTCCCTCAAGGGTACTAGGCTTTGGAAATAATCGTTTGATTTGAATTTTTATTCAAAAATCGTATTACAGTAACAAATAGTAATAACAAATGAAGAGATTAACAAAATAATTTATTTCAACACAAATGCTCAACGCGTGCACTGTTTTCATTGAGACAGTCTACAATACGCTCCTGAACAGACTGCGTTGCCCTCCAGATTTCGAAAGGCTCCAAATGATCAAAAGCTCCAACTATCCGCGTGGCATGTTCTGTCAACTATTCTGTTATTTTCACTATATGTTACAAACAAATCAAAGACAACATCATTCGGATAATGTTCCACGATGAAAATTGTACGACTTAATTGAAACAATAAGATAAGAATGACACAATAGTGGCTAGGTTTGTCATTTGGCAATTTTTCCAAAGCCTACTACAGAAAATGCCAATAACTCAAAAACGATATGCATACATATTTTTAAGTAAATTGTTTCCATGACATACTTGAAAAACCAAGCAGTATCTCTGCAAGATAAGGTATTTCTTGATTTTATTGAATAACTCGATAGGGGGTGAAGTTAGGTATACGGAATTCTTAAGTAACTCACCCTAAAATTAAATTTTCTTTCGAATGATTTAAAAAAAAAACAGTAGGTGCCATTTGAAAAAATCGACTTTTTGACGATTTTTTATTGCGACATTTGAAAATTCCTGCGCCCATATGGTACAAGATGGGACCACCGATGGACATTAAGTGTTAGCCTGGACTTTCAGCCAACTGCTTCATCAATTTGGTTCCATAATTTTGAACGAATTGCGAGATACAAATTTGTTCGTAAACTACTACAGCTGCAATTTTTTTCAAAAAAATTGACATGTATCAAAACCTGTAACAGATAAGTTAACATAACTTGAGTTGTCTAAACTCAGAATTGGAAGGCCAATCGAATCATGTAATGAAAATTGTAGGTTTCCATTTAAAATAAGAAAGTTGGTACCGACTTTTGGCACACCCTGTATAGCTGGAGGTCTGAAAATATTTTAGGTAGACAGGCATGATCAATTGGGAAGTTTCCATTTTTCTCATTTTTTCGTAATAAATAGTCGTAAAAATTAAAAAAATATCTGTAATTTTTTTTTTAAATTATCTCTATAAATAAAAAAGTTATGGTCCTTCCAAGTTTAAAATGCTGCGATCATCTGGGCTGAGGCTCGATTACGTCACAATACATGATTCCGCCAACAGCGAGCGGGCGCGGGCACCTTTATACTCGCTGGCAGGCACCGGCAGTTTATAGCCAGCTTGCATTTGAGAGTCGAAAAAATTGCTAAAACATGCAATTTTGGCACGTTCATATTTTTCGAAAAACACCATTGGGACGGCCGTATGATGTCGCGACGTAAAGAGGAAGTCTTCCAGATAAACCTGATCATAAATTGCACGGCGAAATTCGAAAATTCGGCTCGGTACGAACGAATCAAAAGTGACATTTTGTGACATTTCAGAAAATCGAGCACATACACTAAATAAAGGGAATATACGGCGAGCCGCCTTCGTGGAAAGTCAGCGCGTTATGTATTGTGACGTCAAAGTGGACTTCAGCCGAGGCGAAGTATTCAAATAAGAAATTGAATAAGTTTGTGAGTTTTTCAGATATCGAGATAATTTTTTTTTGTTTGACTAGTTATCTGAAAGACTACTAAATGAGGTTGAATGTACATGATATTTCTAAAATAGGAAACTTCCTAATTATGGCTGTACACCAAGTTTCAAGTTTGTAATCCAACTGCAAGTTGAAAAACTTCTAACGAACGGCCTACGTGAATCACCATGTATATATATTTTTTTGGTGCAGTTTCTATTCGCCCCCCACCCCCACAAGAGGCCGAATACCTATTTAAAATCATAGAAATTCCTATTGAACCCGTTCGCGTGGCCAATAGGAACACGTAAAATGTTTTAAAAAATTTTTTTAATGCCATAGGTCAGGAAAACCAATTTGGCAGGAAAAATACGAAATATTATGTTATAAAAATGTAATAAAAAATAAATAACATGTACTTTTATTTTATTAGGTACAAATGTGATTTTATAAAATAAAACAAAAATAGTTTTTCTTAAAAAGCTAGGAACATTTACTCTTATTCTACTACAGGTATACAAGTTTCAAATCACAGACAGTGGTGTTTAAAACCGAACTTAAAAATTAAACAAAAATAAATTATATTTCTTTGCAAAATTTACTCTTCGACGTCCACCTCGAACTTGAGTTGTCCTCTTCTCAGTTTTATTAGTGGATCAACTTTTCCCACAATTGAGTTGGCGGAGAATTATGCCTCATCTTTGAAAATTGGCCAAATAAAAATTGAACCTTTATCTATTAAATGGGTGATATTTGACACAATTTGCTGAAAAGTAACCTTTATTCGACCCTTTATTTTCAGCAAGAATCTGCCCAATATAAAGTGACATTTTCAGTGTTAGAGGTTTTGAACTGGCAACATCGTTAAAGTCAACTAGCACCCAGTCCCCTGATAACACAAACATAAACTTATGTTATTCTTGAAATATTTCTACAGAATATTTAATTATTCTTAGAATAACACAAAAATAATTATTATCTTTTAAGAATATTCCTAGAAATAACCAACGGTACAACTATATGTCTCTTTAGAATAATTTCAGAATAATTCGCACATTATTCTCTGGAGAATCTAGAATATTTTGAGAATATATTTTTATGGTTAATCATAGATTATGTTTTCAAGTTATCTTTATACTAATGCTAAAATATATGTGCATAATATTAAATTATTTTCAGGATATTTTTATGTTTAATCATGAATCGTATTTTCAGGTTATCTTTATATTAATGCAGAATATGTGCATGATTGGTTTTATTACCGCATACGTCCTTATCTTCAAAATAGTCTAAATAATTTACAAATTACAAAATTATTAATTATTATTGGAAATAACTTCTACGCCTGTGACTTTACGGCAAAGGATGCAGTTAGAGAGTGTTCTTTTTTGACAACTAATATATAGATATAAAAATATCAATAATAAATAATTATTCACTGAAGTTTCGGAAACTTTCTTTCTCAAAGAACTTATCTTCTCTTTGACCAAAGAAAAGGAAACGGATTTAGTTTCCGAAATGTCAGTGAATAATTTATTTTTGATATTTTTATATCTATATACTAGTTGTCAAAGAAAATAACCTGTAACTGCATCCTTTGATGTAGTCACGGGCGTACAGATTATTTCCAATAATATACTATTTTGTGAATTATTTCTGGACTATTTTGAAGATGAAATGGCGTATAATAAAATCCAAAAATAAAATAGAAAAAACACAGAAAATGCCACAAATAACTTTTAGACAATATTAAATTATTCAAAGTATATTTTTTTCTGCAAATGTTTTATTGTCAGGGAAAAATAAAAATAAATGTTATTTATATATATGTATACGGGTTTAGTTAAGTCAATTTCAAAATTCCCGTCTTCTCCAATTCGAGCTTATGGAGCAATGATAACGGTGCAACGATTAATGCTTTTCTGTTCGCCATACAGCAAAGTTTTTGTTTTTACTCCATCACGAATATAAAAAAAATAGTCAAAAAATCGTTTTTTTTTATTAAAGTTGCTGCGATAACTTATATGCTTTGGAGAAGGTGGGAAACCTTAAATTTACTTGATAGGATGAAGGCTTACGCAGACTAAAAAATACCAACATTTATTAACAAGTTCATTTACGTGGCCTATAGATAAAATAACGAAATAAAAAACAGTTTTAAATAACAGAGGCCTTTACTCTTTAGTCAAAAAAATAAAGAGATATTGTAATTAACAATGTAACAAAAAAAAATCCAAAATTTTAAACAAATTGAAAAAAATTCTTCAAATGAAAGTAAAGAAACAATTTCTCAGTATATTGAATCGCCCATATTAAGACACACTGATTAAATATATTCCTTTCCTTTTTACCCTCAAATCTTTCATTGGCTTTAGTAAGCCCACTTGCACTTCAATCTCCTTCACTGTTTGCACCGATCTGATTTTAGCTGCTTCTAGATGTCTATACCATGTTGTGGTTTTAGTTTTCTTATTAGCGTGAGACATACTTAGACAACTTATTTGGACACATACGTATGTTCGACTCTGAAAAAAAAAAGAAACAATAAACCTTTTGCAAATTGATATCTGGTATCTGGTGTCACAGTGACAAGTAAACGATATTTCATATTGTTCTTTAATCATACCTATTTACTTAATAGGTACATATCTACTTAGTAGATACATAAACTTTAGAATTTTATTTTGGACCAAAAGATGAAAATTTAACCTAACAAAGTTGTAAACGGTGTACATACGTTATCTTTATAAGGGCCTGACATGTAATGATGTGTAAGTAACAGGAGGAAAATAACATTTCTTTCGTTATCAGTCCGTTATATGTTATAAAACGTGTACATCATACCGCTTTAATAAAAACTACAGAAATAGGCCTGTTATATTTGACAAAGCACGGCTGTTAATATGAATAACGAACGTACCATCAAGGCCTAAATAAAGTAGCTATTTTTACTTACCTTATTTATTATAATTATAATGATCTGGACATAGTAATTATGAAATTTTTATCACTAAATACATACGGCGTCACCACGAAATGACCGGCGTGACACATAACCATACACCATACATAAGAACTACACCCAAAGACCGATTACTTTTTGGACAGAACACAGAAGAATACGAAAAGACGATATATGGTAAAGGACAGAAGCAGCTGAAAGTTCTATATTTCTCTTAAAAAATATTCTTAATAAAATATTTTCAAAAAAATAATCAAAAGATAATGTATGAAATTATTCTTAAAGTAAATGCCCAAATAGATCCTATATATATATTTTCAAATATTCTAAAATTATTTATCGGATCATATTCTAAAAGTAATCACAAATTATTTGATTATGCTAAGAATTACTTAAAGATAACTATTGTAATTAATCTATAGATATTTTTTAAGAAGATTGTCAGATTAATCTAAGAATATCTTGTGCAATCTGGGTCTCCTATTTGAATTTATGAAGGGGTTTTGCTGACTCCACTCAAAACTTTTCCATTGTAAGATATATATTGCAACTTTTGATTTAGGGAAGTTTCACACTTCTTTCAGTTGAACCTGAACTTTTTGAATCACAATTGTCTTCCTCTAAAATATTGCAGTAATTATTTTCTGAAATATTCTGTTCTGGTTCTAGAATATTGGAGTCTTTGTTCAAAGTCTGCCCATTATTCTATCTATCTAGATATTTAAAAACATTTTCTCCCGGTGTAACAGCACGCTTTTTGCGAATTCTTTTTTTTCGGCATATCATCATGCTTCAATTTCTGCAAGTATTAAATAATGGTCTGGTTAATGCCATCTTCTATTTCTTCAGCAGAAACATTGTTTTTCTCTGATAACTCAGGCAGCCACTCCAAAACTTTTTGAGGGGATATATCCCACACTTAGAAAATCCAGATTTGATATTTTGTTTTTGGTTTACCTCTAGAGCCAACATTAATTTATTCAATAGACGTGGGAAAACGTCCTTGGGGATTCCACTTTCTTTTCTACGCGGTCTTCATTTATATTCTATCAGAATTTTCTTCTGTGCTATTTTAAATGATCTAAAGAATGAAACATCTAGAGGTTGAGCTATATGTGTGGAATTGGCTGACAAAAAAACTAGTTCAATATTATTCTCTTGACACATCTTTACAGCGTCAATTGTTAGATGGGAAGAGAGGTTGTCTCCTATTATTTTTTTCCCTTCAAGTTTCTTGCAGTAAGGTACCAAAACAGTGGCTATCCAATCCTCAAATGACGATGAATCGAACCATCCAGATGCACTTCGATTATATCTACATCCAGAAGGGCCTCCAACTGTGCACATATTATACATGTAGGATTTATATTTGTAAACCACATAAATTGGCAAAAGTTCTCCCTCCACAGAGCCACGGCACATGATGGAATTTGCAGATTTGGAATGATTTGGTAAGTTATTTTTGAATTTTAAAGGGGGAATCCCTCGCTTGTCTAGGTAGGTTTTAATTATAATACGTATGTCAAATAAAGAGCATGGATAACCCCATTCTGTCATTATTATAATTTTTTTTTACCAAGAGCTCTTCTATCTCGGGTGGCAGAACGGTTTGACCACCTTGTTTTAGAACTTTTTCCCAAGAACATTTTGCCGGGGTAAAACAGTTGTTGGTATATTAAATTTTTCTGATGTTTTCCCATAAGACATCCCATTTTTTATTGCAGCCAATGCTTTTTCAATTTGATTCGGTTTCTGTTTTTTTTATACTACTGTGAGGATCCGGCTTGTAATTTCGGACCTTATCTAGGTATTTAAATATATTCCTATTCGCCCCCTTTTTTAACCTGAAAATGCAGTGTATTGAAAAAAAAATCACTGAAATATAACAAATACGAATTTTGTATTGGGGCTTGAAGAATTATGTTTAAAAGTAGTCTGGTTAAAGATAATATATAATTAAAGCACCCTATCTGGAAAAATTTGGCACCTGGAAACCAATGTATGACAACTTATCAAAAACTGATAATTTTTGGTTGTGAGTAATTGAAACACCAACATTGTTTTGAAGTAAAAATAGAGTGAAGTGGAACCCCTTGCAATTTTAAATATCTAAACACTATGATATGTATGGCACATTGTCACAAAGCTGACATCGTAGGAAATTTATTGTTGTATTTCTTTGCTGTGTATGCTCTAGACTTAAAAAGTTCATATTCATTATTACTATACACACTGGCCATTCCTTAACTTCGCCTTGCTGTGGATTTGACTCTTAAAAAGAGAGAAGGGGAAGTCAAATGGTGCAGTGGTTTCCTTGTTTTTACATTTCAATGGCAATAGCTCTTCGTGATAAATCATTTTACTTGCATACCTACTGTTGTTGTTCTTTTTTCTTTTTTATTTGATTGCTCTCAGAGGCACATACAATTTTAACAAATATTGGCCCGCTATATATAAACATTTAGGTTTAATAAAAAATATCGAAAATAATTTATATACCTTTTGAACAGTTGGGCCAATTTAAATTAAGAAAATATATGTTGTGGATATATTGATAGATAGATAGCTTATTCAGTCAATACAATATGCAAATTGTGTACATTCATCAAAACACATATTAAAAGTTACATAGGTATTTAATAAATAATGTTTACAGTAAGGAACAATTTAAAACTTTAAAATATTCAAGTATCATTTAAGAATTCAACTATATCATAGTATATGTTTTTTTAATAAAATTTGTTTCACATTATACTTAAAAAATGTTCAAATCTAACAGTTTGAGCCATCAAGTAATTTATTGAAAAATTTTGTCTATCTGTATGACATTAATTATATTATACTTACTTTAAGTTTTCACATAAATAAGACACTCATAAATGTACGTAAGGTATGTATTTGATATTGAATAAAGCAGTGAGTTCTCATATTTACACCGCAGTAACCCTCACATCGATATCTAAAAATTCTTTCATTCTAAAAATATTTCCCTTATTCACACAATGACCCCAAAGTAATAAGCCGTATTGTAGGTGGCTGTGAAAGAATGCAAAATAGGCTGTGCAAACCATCAACAACTCAGTATTCACAATAGAAAAAGATTGGATGCAAGTTTCTTGGATAGGCTTGAGGTATGAGCACACCAAGTAAGTTTGCTGTCAATATGAAAACCAAAACTCGAGTTTCACTGGTTCTGCGTTTACATTATTTGGTTTCAAGCTTCTAATGATTCCTTGGGTTTTACCAGTGTTCATTTTAAATTTTTCGGAGGAAAAATATTCTTCAGTTTAAGTTTCCACCTCACTTGACATGATCTAAGAGGCCAAACCTATATCCCGTTTGCAAATTATCAATCTGGCATTATCCACATAGAGGACTAGACTTGTGTCTGTGATACCGCCAGCCAGATTGTTGATATACATGATAAACAGAATTGGTTCTATCATGGATCCTTGTGGCACCCCGTAAGTAATTTCCTTAAGGGCTAACTTTCCCTCGAATGCGAATTATATTTAGAGGACTCCGACTCCTTGTGATATTATAATGTTTGAGTTTAACCAACAGTATCTCATGTACAACACAATCAAATGTCTTGCTCAGGTCACATAAAGAAGCAAGACATCCCTCCTCCAATGCAGGTAGTATAACATCAACAAACTCTACCATTGCCGATGCTGTTGATCTACCTTCACAAAAACCATATTGTTCCTGTGTAAACATATCATTTAAATCAAATTAATTCAAAAATCTTTTTTTAATTACTGCTTCTAGTATTTTCGAAAGTATCGGTACTATTGATATTAGAAGATAATTTGAAGTGTCATCTAAGTTGCCTTTTTTATGTAAAGGGATCGCTTGTTAAAATTGAGCAAAAAATTTGACGATACAAACTTCGAAAAAAAAAAAATCATGTTTTTCTTATTTTTTTTAGTCATCATATCATTCTGGCACACTCACTATATATTTTTTTAGTGAAATCACAACATATAATTTTCTGCAGTCGAAAAAATTATTTTTATTTTTTTATAAATCTTTATATGTTTACAATATATAATTTTTTTAGTGAGAGGTAGAAGAAAAATAAAAATGGACAAATATGTTAATAAAACATAAAACAAATGTTTAAGAACATCATACTTTACTTGAGAAATGTTTATATTCATACAAAGAATTTTAATCTGTATTTGTTTATTGTGTTTTATATTTACTACTTATTGTCTCACCTTGTAAACTAAATTTTGTATTTTTTTATCTTACTGACGTTCACATCTGTATTGTAACAGCCCAAGTAATTATATATATAAATAAATAAATAAATATGACAGTCATTAACAATGAATCGTTATCACTGTCTTCTTCAATAACCACTGTCATATTTTCTTTCATAAATAGCTGAGTCAATTGTTCAGCTTGACGTGGAATTTTAGATAAATATCGTCTATGCAATAAGTAGTAGGTACATAATAGTGTCCAAATATGAGCAACATTACACTGTTCTACGTCCGTTGGAACACTCAAAAATATCTATTCAGTCCTTTTCGCATCCATTTTTTCAGGTATAAACTCAATAAAACACAGATATGACTATATTGTTATGTGCCTGCATGCATTGTCATTCAATCTCTATGATGGAACATGAATTTGTTAAAAAAATAGTCATTTTAAAACTGCAAGTGAGATTTTAGCTTGAGAAAACAGGTTATTTCAAGACTTCGTCGAATAACCCGAAAAGTATTACATTTACCCAGGCAGCAAGGTGCCGTCATTATGACGTCGTTTTTTCGGCATTAATTACGTCAATTTTACCTTCAGCATGACGTGAAAAAGACGGCACAATGTCACAGCCCAATGACGTCATACATATGACGCCAATATGACGTATTGGTAATCAGTGAATTTTGCGATAAGGGATGCAAACCTCTCATTATAATATTTTTCCACAATTATTAATAAAGTTTTTGACGAAAAAAAAACCGGAATGTGCAGGGATCGAACCGTGGACCTTTTGCCTCGCAACCTAACAATCAGTCAATCAATCAATAACAAGTTTATTAAAATTGGAGTACATGTATGTGCTTCCCCGGAATCTGATCCGGAGCCAGCCAGACAACCACGACGCGCAGCGTCGTGGTGGGTGTCGGACTGGGCGGGGCAGGTCCGGTTTAGCTAAAGCTGAGTGTGAAGGTTAAAACTCCTGCCTAAGAATAAAGCTTAAAATTAACAATTTGGATAAATAATAGTACACAAAAATACTTAAAAAATAATTAAAATTAGCACTTTAAAAAACTAGGGGTTCCGCGCACAGACGAACACTTTGGAATTTTGATTGCTGACACGGGAAAACAGAACTCAACGAAAAAACCCGTTCGAAGCAATTCCACCCTGGTCTTCCTGCCAGGAAAGTGTGGTGGATGAAGGTGTGGTTTAAAATATTTGGATTTTTAGAGAATTTTGGGCCAGACGGAATTTAGAAACAAAATGGACAAAAGAACAAAAAGGACAAGAACAAAATTGAACAAAATTAAACAGAGATAAAGAAGAGGGGGTTGTAAGTTGCAAAGTTGAGGAAAGGTAAAGAGTAGGGTAGAGATCGCAACCTAACACTTAACTCTCTGAACCATTGAACATCTTTGTTTAAATATGTTTAAAAGCTGTATACCTAGTTAGAAATAGTAAAACAAAATTATTATTACTATGTGGCAAAAATTGAACTAGTCACTAAATACTTCTATTTATTTTTATTTTATAATGATTTATTTCACGTCAAAATAATGACCTAAAAGAAACGTGTATTTGACGTCTTCATGATGACGTCAGAAGTACGTATTAAATATCACGTCTCTGGTACGTCATTTATTAATGACTTCAAAATAATGCCCTAAAAGAAACGTGTATTTGACGTCTTCATGATGACGTCAGAAGTACGTTATAAATATCACGTCTCTGGTACGTCATTTATTGGGACAATGACGTCAGCGACGAAAAATCACCTTTAAAAGACGTCATAATGATGTGACCTTGCCACCTGGGTAGTAAAACAATGCTAAAAATGCATAAGTAAGCTTAAAAATTGAGGATCAATTTTGTTTTTTTCTAATTTCTTTATAATTAACAGTTTCAGAGGTATGAGAGTATAAGGATGGCGTCTGAATGTGTATACGACAAAGTATTTAGTTAAAAAATGTTAAATATCTTGGAAATTATGACACTTACATCAAAAACGCTAATAACCAAAATAAAGCTATTAATTAAGCTTTAAAATGATTTTTTGCATAAAAAACAAAGAAGTTATGACAGAAACAATGTTCTTATATATATATATATTTTTTAGTAAAACGTCGCTATTTTGTTACTATAATTAGTCAGTAATTAAAAAAATATAATTTTAAAATACTGTTTTTCTTTAACATCCTTTGACATGGCCTAGATGCTCAAATTTTTTCATGTTTACAGCACTTGCTTCGGAAAAACACCTTAAACTATTAACAGATTTTCGAAAAAATGTTTTTATTTTTTTTATCTTAATATTAGTTTTAGCGAAAAAATGGTGGAGACCAAAAATAAAGCTTATAAACTAATTTGGTTTGAATGTTGAATATTTTATAAACTACAACACTCACGTCAAAAATACAAAGAACCAAAATTAAAGATAAGTAATCAAACTTTAAAATAATTGTTTGTTTCTGTATCATAAAAGGCAACAAGGAAGGGATGGCTAAAACAGTGTTCGTCTTCACATTTTTTTAAACAATAATGTCGCCCATAATTGTCCAGTCATTAAAAAATATATTCTCAAATATTGTTTTTCATTAATATATAGCATCATATAGATTTCTATCCACCATATATTGGAGCCGCCATTAATTTTTTTTTCTTTTAATCTAAATTGGCCCAGTCCAAGAGTATAAATTATTTTTCATATTCTTAGTATTTTTTATTAGGTACACCCAAAAGGTTAAATATTAAGAGCTAATATTTGGTAAAATTGAAAGTGTCACTGATAATCTAAATTAAAAAATAAACATCATTGGTATTGTTGAGGCAGACTGGTCATTCATATCCTGCTACACTCTTTCATACGAAGGTCTTTAATCAGAATTAAATTTCATTTCATACTTTTCGGAATTCTTTTGAGCACAGTTTTTTTTCAAATATGTTGGTATCTATCCAGCTCTAATACAAATGGATGCGGAGGTACTATTGGGGCACTTAGATCTTGCTTAGCTCTGAGTTACATACCAGTGTCCTGGGGAGAAGAGGAAGTGGTCTTTATACCAAAGACAGATCGTATCATATATGATCAGATCAGACATTTAGACTGATAAGCTTGACTTCCTTTTTTTTTTAAATATTGGAAAGGTTAATAGAAAGGTTAATAGAAAGGTATATAAAGGATGGGGTATTGGCATTATCACCAATTCACCCCAACCAAAACATGCATACCAAGCCGAAATATCTGCAGAAACGCTTTCATCAGATCGCTTTGTGGGCACGTGGAATAGTAAAAACACCTTT
Organism: Rutpela maculata; assembly: GCA_936432065.2. Lineage (NCBI taxonomy): Eukaryota > Metazoa > Arthropoda > Insecta > Coleoptera > Cerambycidae > Rutpela > Rutpela maculata. The sequence goes on along the minus strand of OW386285.2, from coordinate 204,644,579 downwards.
TTCAACATTAACTGAAATGTAATTTAACATTAACAAAAAACACATGTTTATCTAATAATTTTTCAATGATATTTTAAGTAATCCAACATTCCAAAAAAAAAAAAAATAACTAGACATGATATATACGTCAAGGCAGCGGCCTCATTTGGGGGGGGAGCCGACAGCTCGGCCCTTCCTGACTATGCATTGCCTCGATGCTGTCTCCGTTTCCATTTTCTACTTTTTCTGTCTCTTTATGGTTTGGAGTTATCTTCTTCACCAGGTCCGACATATTTCTTAGCCATTTTCTGGATACAGTCAGTGGATACTCCTGTTCTTTTTATCAAGTCATATTCTCCGACTGAATACTTATTATGTTCCTTTCTTTTCTTGTTATAGTTTCTTTCATCATTCATAGCTTGACTAATTCTAATATTTTCCACTACTTTGTCTCGCAATGCTTCTCTTTCATGTATGTAATTCTCAATGTCTTCTTCCTCTTTTATCATTTCATTCAAATCGGCATAGATATTGTTCTGGATTTTGTAATCAAATAATATTTCGCGGTGCTGTTTCGCGTAGCTTTCTGGATAATGCTATTTAGTGAAATTTGGACTTTCCCAAGAGCTTCAAGTCATTTATTAGGGGCACTCTTTTAGAAGTGCTGGCATTACAGTTCTGATGTATCGTTCAACCTACCCGTTGGCACGTGGCATCTGTACAGCGATGTGTGTTAGTTTTACTCCATAACTCTTACAGAAATTGGCAAACTTGTTGCTCGTTAATACAGTTCTACAATCAGCTACTTTTCTTCGAGGAAGACCAAACGGTTTAAACAAATTTTGTAAAATCCTTATTGCTTTTGCCGAATTAGTCGTTTTTGTTGGCTCTAAAAATATAAAATTGGAAAACCACTTAAATATGTGTCGGTGTCCTCATGTCGACTTTTCTAAGGGACCAAGATGATCAATATACAAAGTGCTCAGGGTCTGTCAATAAAATGTAGGAATCCCTCGTTAATGTTGGTCTTTGTGTTGTATTCAATACATTTTAGATAGTCCGTCAGACATTTTCTCACATATTTTCTCATATTTTGGAAATAATAGTGATTTCTTACCTCTTCCAAAGTCTTGTCCGTTCTTAATGGGAGATTTTTTCATAAGTCTTCATAACAGTTTTCTTTCTCATAGCTCTGGGAATTAATAGCAAATCTTTACCTTGATATCTCTTAAAAACTTTTCCGTTTATAACCTCGTAGTCTTTGACGTTCTTGATTGTACTTACAAGCCGTTTGATTCACCATTTTCTTTGTGCTATAGCTACGTCGGAGTCCCCGTCCTCATTTATTGGATAAGTTTCAAACATTCGACTTAGGCCGTCAGATATTTCCTATGCTCTACAATATAATCAGATTCTTCCAAGGCCAAGGCCCATCTCACTATCTTGGCATTGACAGCTTTCTTGCAAGGTGTCTGCTTTAATGTGTTGCAATCGGTCACCAACATAAATTTTTTTCCCAATAAGGCCTGAATTTTTCTTATGATTTGATCACTGCCATAATTTCTAAATCAAAACTATGATATCTGCTCTTGGCATCGGTGGTTAGCGAACTATAATAATATGTAGGGTAAAATTTATCTTCTGGTGATTTTGAATTAAAATTCCTGCAACGGCATGAGAGCTTGCATTGGTATGAATTTGAGTCTCATGGTTAGGATTATATATTGTCAATATCGGTGATTTGGTCAGTAAATCTTTTAAACTGCGAAATGTATTCTTCTCAGTCTGTCCAAATTGAAAACTCTTATTTTTCAACAGTTCAGTCTGTTCAGTAATTGAGTAATCTGGCATGAATCTTTTAAAATAACTCGTCAATCTTAAGAATGTTCTAAGTTGATTTTTAGTTTTTAGTTCACGAAAATTTAATATTGTCACAGTTTTAGTAATGCCTGGTTTTATCTGACCTTTCAAGACTTATCCCAAATACTCGAATCTCGTATAAAAATAAACATTTATCATTCTAACTTTGATGTTATGTTTCTTTATTAAATCAAAGCAGGCTCTAAGAGTTTCGAAATGTTCTGGAATAATTTCTGTTGAAATGAGTATGTCATCGATATATATTTCAATTTTTTGTGTGCGTAATAAGGTCATCAAAAAAAAAAGACCCCGCACACTCACCTCTGTAAAATGGCTTTCAGTCAAATTGCTTCAAATTCTAGTATGTTGTATATTTCGAGGTCCTGATCAAAAGTCTCCGGGGACACGGCGCTTCAAATGCCTTACTTTTAGCTCCAGAGCCTTGAGATCGTTGAACATGGTGTTTCCAGCAGTATCAATGAGACATATGTTGAAAACTATATATAAGACAAATATAAGGACCATTTTGTGTGTATGTGTTTGTGTGTGTGGGTGAGTGCGTGTTGTCGCACAAGCATGTTTATTAACCTTCAATTATTCGTGGATTGTTGAGATCTATCTGCGGGGGTCGGTGTGCTGCATCCATAATTGTATTCAATAGAAAAGATAGATCTTTTATGTTTTATACTTTTCAGTAATACTGCTGAAACCATATTTCTTAATTATTTTGCCTTTTTACAATATAAAGAAAATTGTTCCTCTGTAGTTAAGTGCTATTCTTTTATGTTGTAACACATGATTAAAAGCGCAATTCACTAATCGAACAATTTAAAAATTAGTCCCACTATCCAGCACTTAAATATATATATTTTTTTTTTAATTTGTGGAATTTCTTTATCATCTGTCATTATTGACGGATTAATTATAGTTGACTGCCTTAGGCATTAAAATTTTTTTTTTGACCGTCAACTGGTGGAAATATGGCATATCAGAATATGCGTCCTTGTTTTGTTTGCAATCTTGCTTTACCTCAACGACAGTTAAAGAGAAATAAAAGAGAAATCACCATGGAAAGACGGAATGTAATAGATTTGCCCCCTCTCGAGATGGATGATTTAGCGAGATTGTGCATTAATTGTAATCGATCAATAATCAAGGAGATCAGAGCTATTGAATTGGATCCTGCCTGTATGCATTTGAATGTACTGACACAAACGTCTAGCCATACATGCTTTATTTGTGGTGCTATTGCTGATCTGCGGAGACTGACTTTGAAAGCAAGAGTGAAAATCTTTGTCGATCAGGATATCTACATTCCCAAGGGAGTGAGATCTTGTCAGCAGCATTTAGATGATGAAGCCTGTGTAACTATTGCTTTACTACCAGGTTTGAGGTTTGTAAATAGACCTTATGTCATTAAAGGCGTGGAATTGCAATCCTTTCTGCAAGCATCCACTAAAATCCCTGATTTCTCGGATGAAAGTAACTTGAATGATGCTGATTTCAACTGCTTAACATCGCTGACAAAGGATCAGTTCAATCTATTGTTAACGCACTGTGATTCAGTCCTAGAAAATGGTAAAATGAGACATGTTTATAAGAAAGATCTTCTAACTTTTCTATGCAAAATGCGCCAAGGAATGTCAGATGAATTCCTCAAAGTTATATTCCGCTATTCGTCCCGGCAAGTGGTCAGCTTGGCAAATGCCAATGTACGAAAGTCGTTGATGCAGAGATTTGTCACTGAAAATGTAGGACATCGGGCTAAAACTAGGGAAGACTATATTGCCAGATGTGTTACTCCCTTTGCGAATGAGTTATATAATCCCAATCCTGAAGTTCCAAAAGCGATTGCTTGCTTGGATGGTACATATTCTTATATTAACAAGAGTTCAAACTTTCGCATGTTACGACAATCTTTCTCCCTGCATAAAAGTCGTCACTTGGTAAAACCAGTGCTAATAGTTGCTCCGGATGGATATATTCTTGCTGTTCACGGACCTTACTTTTCTGACAGCAGGAATAATGATGCCCAAATGTTGATAAATGAATTCGAGAACGATGTGAATGGTATTCGAGCATGGTTTCAGGAAGGAGACATTCTTATAGTCGATCGCGGTTATCGCGATGCAGGAGATTACTTCGAGGCATTAGACATTTCTTATAGAATGCCGCACGTACTTCTCCGAGGATGAACTCAGTTCACTACTGAAGAAGCAAATGAGACTCGTTTGATCACGAAAACAAGGTGGCTAATCGAATCCAGGAACGGTCATATAAAGAGCGTGTTCAAGTTTTTTGATAATGTTATTAAAATGCCACATGTCGAAAATCTCAAATATTTTTACCTTATAGCGGCAGCATTATTAAACAGGTTTCATCCCCCAATCCAGATGACAGGTGCCGATGTGCACATGGCGAGGAGAATGCTGGATAAATCCCGTGAATCGAACGTTGTGCTTTTCCCCGACTCTCCTTGGATTATTTGAGAAATCTCACATTCAGTATATATCAAATATCTTTGGCACCATCGTATGTTAAAGAAAAGTTGCAACGAGAAGAAAATGAAGAATTCCAGATCATTGAATTAATGAATGAAAGGGGATTTTTGAGAATAAGAGTTTACTCTAGATTCAGGAACAGGTCCAAGTACGAGATATATTTTTCATACAATGAAAATGTAGCAGAAGATATGGATGAAAATCTCAATAATACCTTGGTTGATGGATATTATTGTACCTGCAAAACTGGAGCCAGGACTCTCGGCACATGCGCTCAAGTGCAAGTGTTCTGTGGTATCTTGGGTACGCTAGGTATGAGCAGAATGTTCATTATTCTTCAGTTTCCTATTGAATACAATTATGGATGCAGCACACCGACCCCGCAGATAGATCTCAACAATCCATGAATAATTGAAGGTTAATATACACGCTTGCACGACAACACACACTTACCCACACACATAACACATACACACAAAATGGTCCTTATATTAGTCTTATATATAGTTTTCAACATATGTCTCATTGATACTGCTGGAAATGCCATGTTCAACGATCTCGAGGCTCTGAAGCTAAAAGTAAGGCATTTGAAGCGCCGTGTCCCTGGAGACTTGATCAGGACCTCGAAATATACAACATACTAGAATTTGAAGCAATTTGACCGAAAGCCAATTTTACAGGGGTGCTTTAGTTACTTTGAAAGACAGATTACACATACCAAATGACATTTTTGTATATTCCTACAGGCCACAAGCCGCTGGGGACCACAAATGCAGTGTACTTTTTAGATGATTCTGCAATGTCTATGTGGAAAATCCCACTTTTCGTTTCGATTCGTTCGTTCGTTTAAATTGCTTATTAAATCATCTATTACTGGTAAAGGAAAACTGTCTCTCACTGTTATTTTATTTAGTTCACGATAGTCAACGCATAGTCTGTATTCACCATTTTTCTTAACTAATACCGTAGGGCTTGCATATTCAAATCAGTGTATTGAAATATCTTAAATCTCTCAATAGAGAGTTACAGCATGTTATATTAAAGATCTAAATCTTCTCGTAGTATCTATCTATAGATCACCATTTACTCAAAACGTAAATAATTTCATAGACATTATGGAACAAATCCTAAAAGTTGCTGGTGCTTTTAAAAACATAAATAAAAAAATTCTACTTGCTGATGATTTCAATGTAAATTCCTTGGATCGAAACGATAATAACACATAAAATATCATTTAGTTATTTTTAATTCCATGGACTAATTCAAATAGTCTACGAAAATACCAGATGTCAGAACAATAAGGACACTTGCCTAGATAATTTTTTTTGTAAATTGTGATTATTTAAACTCCTCCGTAATTGAATTAGGTCTGTCTGATAATAATGGGCAATTATTGGAAACGATATATATCATGGATCCCCAAACGATGTTAGTTATAAGAGAAATTATAGTGCGGTGAAGATAACCCAAATGATTAAGTATTTAAGTTATGAAAATTGGCTTAGAAGATTACAAGCTAATTCTGCAGAGACGAAATATCTCAAATTCTACAGTACCTCAGTTTATTACTATAATATTTATTTTCTACTAACTAAAAAACAAACCAGAACTCCATCTAACTAGATCACACCTGAAGTTGTGAATTCAAAAGATCTTCTGTTGTTTCTAAACTCTCTGTCAAAACAGAGTCCGCCAAGTGAAAACAAACACATTTACAAAGAGTACAAAAAAGAATATAATCAAATTTTGAGATGTGGTAGACAAAATCATACACATAAACAACTCACTAAATCGAACAATCTTAACAAAACAATGTGGCACATTATAAACTCAGAAACTGGTCGTACTACAAAACCTATGGTACATCCAGAAAACTTATCTGTTGATAATTTAAATGAGTTCTTCTCAAATAATGCAAACAACTTAGTGAAAGATATGTCTAAACATAATAAGAATTTAAACAATGACTGTTTTCTAAACAATAATATCTCATTAATGAATTCAATGTTTTTTAGACTACGGATGACGTTCGAATAGCCATAATGTCTATCAAAAATTAAAAAACCGAAGATCTTGACAGAGTTAATATATTCATAATAATAAAATGTGCAATGTTTCTGAATCTCTAACGGATATTATAATATCCGTTAGAAGCTTGGATTTATAAATCCAAGCTTTGAGCAAGGTCATTTCCCATTCCTATGTAAAAATCTGAAAAAATTGTGCCCTTGTATGAGAAAGGTGACCAGTCGGAGCCTGGAAATTACTGACAAATCTCTGTCCTCCCAACCTTCTCAAAAATTGTGGAAATAATCATTTACAACTTAGCCAGCAACTTAAATCAGAATAAAGTCATAAGCTCTAACCAATTTGGTTTTCAAAAAGGTCTGTCTACCATAGGTGCCATAATGTCATTCACCAAATTCATCGAATGCAGTTTTGAAGAAAAAAAAATTGCTTAGGAATTATCACTGATTTGTCGGCAGCTTACGACTGCGTGAATCACTCAATTGTTTTACAAAGACTATTTTTTTAAAGCAAAGGGGGCAAAAACCTAGATCTATTTAATTCATACCTAAGAAACATCTCAAATAGTAGTAAGTGGTAATAAAAGAAGTAAGTCATTGGAAGTCCTGAAAGGCGTAACTCAAGGTTCTGTCCTGGGGCATCTTCTCCTCCTTGTCTAGAGAAATGATATGTCAAAGAATATAATATACAAAAATTCAATATCGATATTATTTGCTGATGATACAATATTTGATATAACTATAGACAAGGAAGAGAGCTCTAGTGTTGTCTATGATAACATTATCCACCAAGTAAAACAATGGTTTACCGAAAACGATCTATTTCTAAATGAAAGCAAAACTGTTTCTGTAAATTTTATTGTTAAACCACTCTCAAATGTTGGTACCATGTACGTAAAATTTTTGGGAATCCATATGGATGCTCAATTAACATGGGATGATCATATCAACTTGCTCTGTACTAAACTAGCTAAAATGGTATATGCTGTAAGTGAAATCAGAGAGTTATCAAATCAATCAATAGCGCTAACTACATACTACGGATTATTAGATTCACTCCTCCGCTATGGAATTCTGGTATGGGGCAATGCTGCAAATGTTAACACTCACAAAGTATTTGTTCTACAAAAAGTGGCAGTAAAAGCAAACTGGGATGACAGTTGTAAACCATTTTCTCTTCTCTAAAAATAATGACTCTTTATGCTATTATTGTGTATGAAAATTTATTAAATGTAAAAAAACATTGTGAGGACTACATAACTCATGAAGATCTTCACAATCTTAATACTCGGTCTAGGTATACTTAGTAATACCTCATCAAAGATTAAAAAAAACCATAAAATTGGCATTCAACTTTTCAATAAACTTCCTGTGGCACTCAGAAACTTACCTTTTAATAAATTCAAAATCCATCTGAAATTAATCGTGTCAACAAACAGTCTGTACAGCATTGAGGACTTTAATAGGCTGTGTATGGAAAATTTGACATCTCAAATATACAATATTAATATACAGATTTGGCCCTGAGATAAATGAGCGCAAGAAAGAAGGAAAAAGAAAGATGTATCTATTCCCACTACGGTGGTTAGAAGCAATAGGTACCGATGTCCTATGTTGACACAAGACAAGGTGATAAAAATAAGATTTCACGAAGTGTGGAACGTGCTGGGAGCAGTACATCCGTCTTTCTTTTTCTAATTTCACTGTTTCCTTTCTTGCTTTCATATATCACAGGATATATAAAACTACATTTGCCGAATCTGTATATTTATTAACCTAAACTACTTATATAAACAACTTCAACTAGGTAAATATTTTATTGTTCATCTGTTGTTCTTTTATTTGTCATATTAAAATTGTATCGTTCATATAGTTTGATCATCTTAAACTGTAACCTATTTAAATATCTTTTCTGTACAAGTCCTTTAATTATTATTGACATGTGTAAACATTTTGTAATGTATTAACATGAATAAATGAAATGAATTGAATTGAATCGGCTTGGACGAATCACACCATTGTTCAATAGGTCCCTAATAATGTCATTTGTAACTTCTCGTTTAACATTTTTAAGTTCAATTTTCAGTTTAATACATGATGCATTTTGCGGGTTTAAGTTTAAATTTTCTTCACAGTCACGAATAATGTCGATCACATCTTTACGGACTGTATATACCATTTCCTTATTTATGTTTGGTGCTATTTCTCTTTGTTCTACTTGTATGTTCATCATGATTACGGCTTCGTCCTGGAGTTCTTCTTTCGTAAAAGTTATTTCTCCTTTAGAGCACTTCTAATCGACCATATTTATTTATTTATACTGCTTATACACAGGTATTCCCTAGTTACATATATACAGTGAAATACAAAAGAAAAAATAAATACAGGCATGAGTGCAACATAGTATAAATAATAACAAATAACAATCAACAATAATAACAATAATAAAAACATTAAGTATAAGTATATGACTAAATATTTATGTTATCTCGTCACAGACTTGAATTTGTTCCTGTTAATATTAAACATCCTATTTATTAGTAACAGACTATTATTCTAAATATGTTCATGTTGTCAATTTACATAGAGATCTTTTATGTCAAAACATTATAAATAAATTAAAAGGTATTTTTTCACAGTTCGGAATACCAACGATTCTTGTTTTGGATAACGGACCAGAATTTACCAGTTATAAGTTTGTTCAGTTTTTTAAGGACTATAATTTCCAACATGTAAAAAGCTCCTAAATATTCACAAAGTAACGGGGTCGTAGGAAAGGTCATTAAAACAGTAAAATCTGTATTAAGAACATGTTATTTTGATAGGGAAAGATTCCTACTTAGCCTTCTTAGATTTACATAATACATCAATTGAAGGAGAAACGTCCCCTGCGAATGTCCTTATGGGTAGAAATTTAAAATCTCATATATCTCAAATTAATAAAAATTTATTCCGAAGAAGTATAATAAAAAGAAATTTGATAATTTTATCAATAACTCGCAGAAAAAACTAACATTTTATTATAACGACAGAGGTACTAACAACACAGATCAAACAAACCAGATGTTTCACTTATGATGTCTCATGGTTTAGATAATAAATCAACTCCTGGAAGGTACGAATTTGTGTAGTGATCTGCGCATATACCAAGCAGACTTAACCAGCGAGTATAGACACAGGAGGGAGGTGATGACACGTAACAATAATTAAAAGTCACCTAATAAATACTCAAAAAAACCACTTAAATGTATAACAATAAGAACTCTAAGCTTCAATAGAATACACTGCATTCCAAAATAATTAATATCACTGTTGTAGCTGATGACGACTTCCATCTCTGAGATTTAAGTACTAAACACTCTCTCCTGTGATATTGTACTCGCTGGTCTTAACTTCCATGTCAACCGCTAGGTTGCTCTGTTTATGACTTCTGCGCAGAATCCTGGAAGGTAAACGTCACACGACAAAAAATGAAACTGGTTACATAGGGAATACTATTAAGTGAAACATCTGGTTTGTTTGATCTGTGCTAACAAGTTGAATGATTTAAAACCAAACTGTAAAATTACGGTTCAGTTAAAACCGAAAGGACATTGGCAGAGAGGTAAAATAGTTACAAAAGTGGGTATTAGATCGTATAAATTATGCTTGGAGGATGGTAGAATTTTTATTCACAACCGCAGATTTATTAAACCTTGGATACACCAGGCCCATTCCTTCAAACATAGTCCATACAGTAAACACGATAAAAGACATAGTAATACTAATTTAAATAATAGAGATGCTGGCGAGGATTTTAGTTTGTATAGAACGATAGGTGTAGAAAATAATGTACCACTCGACCATGCGATTGTAGATGTAGAACTACCTCGTAGCACTCAGATTACTAGTAATTCCAGTAAATGATAAACAAGTATGTTACTGGAAGAGCTTTTGGCGAACACCTAGAAGCTAAAGAGAGCGAGAGCCTAGTTGATAGGGAAGGTTTAAACAAAGTTCAGTGTGAACGCAATAATAGTAGTAGTAGTACCATGATGATCAATTTGAAAATTGTATTAACAATCAAAGTAAATAAGTTTTCAGAAAGAAATTCATCATAATTTTCGATTGAATGCAAAAAGTTTTCATAAGCTGCCAGATTCAACCCAAACTTAATATACAGACAACAGACAGAGGCCGCTCTATCTCTTTTGCCGCCCTGGGCGAAATGGCATTTTGACGCCCTGCACTATAAATAAAATATAAATATTCTCTTTTTTATAAGTATTCGTATTCTTATCGCTACGCCGAAAATGCCGCTCTTATAATTCTGGCGCCCTGGGCGGCCGCCCACTATGCCCGCCGTCTGGAGCGTCTCCTGACGACAGATTAGACAATTAATTTTTTTTATGACATTTGACACATATCGACTGGAAACCAGTACTCTTACTTTTGCCAATGAGAAATAGTTTGTATTTCTATTTCACTAGACACAAAATGCCTCCGCCTCTTTGGATTCCATATTCGAGCGTAGTTTCTATTATTTCTTCATTACATAGGTTCATATCACATAATGAGTCATCTAGCCAGATTTCCGTAGCACATATGAGGTTAAAATTGCACGCTAGCGCGTTTTCATAAAAAATTTTTGTTTTGAACCTTAAGCCTCTCACATTCTGGTAAAAAATTGTAACGACTTTTATGTCATTTATATTTTCTCAACTTTGTCTACATTCATCAAACTGTCGGTAACATCTTGATTGCCAATTGCTCCTAAAAAAAATAACTTTTTTTTGCATATTAAAGTGTCTTAAAACTACACCTCTCGGCCAATTGCTTTCATCATTTAATTTTCATAATAGGTGAAATGGGACACTGATTTTGAAAGCACTAAAACGTCCTTTAGTATCCAGTTTCTCTATATTCTTTTCTATATTGAGAAACTCCTGTCTAAGTAGTGTTCATCGCATTACTGGGCACGACAGATTTGAATAAATAATTCCATCAATAGAAGGGCTCATTAAAACTACCCTATCATATTTTAACACAAGTCCAATCAATGTACAGGTTTCTGCAAGACATGGTAATTCCATGTGCGGCAGTAGCTTTTCACTAACAAGGTTTTTTTTTGCAACCGGTATTGACCAATGCTTCAACCTCAGTTTCTCCTAGTCTGGGGGTTTTATTATATCTGGGGCTCTGTGACAGTTCAATATTTAAGATAGTGTCCGGACGATCTGTTTTGTGTGCTGTCTCTTCCTTCCTAGGAAATGTGAACACTCTCCCCACATTTAAAACACTTGGGCACCTTCGATGCCCTTCAGCGCTATCTTGTCTCTTGTTGAAGAAACATTTATTTGATTTATGTCGCTCTCTTGAAAATCACTTTATATGTTTCTTTTCTTCTTTAGGTTTGTTGGAAATATCTGGAACCAGCTGTTTCATCAGATGAAGCAAGTTTTTTAAAGTTTTACATCTTATGACAGTTAATTGGATACATATAGTAAAATTGTCAATTCCTTTTATTATGTGAGAAATAATTTCTTCATCTTCATTTCTGTTTTACGTCCCAATCTAATTTTATCGTCATAATAGTTTTCGAATTTCTCTTTTTTTTCCAATGGCTGGAGCGAACCTTATCTATTGTTACAGCGATGTCCTCGACGAACTTAAACATATCGCAAATCACAGTCTTTAAATTTTCCCAGGTCATGGTGCAATTTCGGAAAAAGCGTCTTACCATTTTCTAGCATTACTCGACAGTCTGTTCGTTGCCATAACTTTTATTACATTGTTGCTCAGATTGTACATTTTCTGTAAATTTTCGACTCTTCTCAGATAGTCTTCTATACCTAGAAGTTCGTCCTCTCCACTGAATACGGGTATTTGAGTTGAAGGGTAATAATAGCTTTGCTTGACTTTCATCATTTACATACGGTGTACCTTTGAATTTGGTCTTTTCCTTCATCAATTTAGTAATTTCTGCATCACTTCTCTCAAAAAGGGTAACCATATTCGTTAATGTGGCTATCATTGTTTTCATACTTAGATTGCATCTAGCAATTTGCTCCTGCTGTTCTTGCACTGTTTTTAATAATTCTTGTTCGTTTTCACTCATTTGAGTGGGTTTTCTTTTACAGGTCAAAGGTTTTTTTGAAATTTACAGGTAACGTGTGCTGAACACAGGACTTCAATTCTTTTTTTTTTGTGCAGTACGTCAGCAAAATCAACAAATAAGCCGTGGAACAATAGCACGTCATAAATTTCTATCCTATCAACAATCTGAAATATTGTAGGCGTGTGGAATGGTTAAAACACCTTTTTTAACATTAACTAAAACTTTACTCAAAATGTTAACAAAACATTAACAAAAAACGCATGCTTATCTAATAGTTTTCCAATAATATTAAGTAATCCAATATTCCAAACAAAAATAACTAGACCAGTGAACTATACTAGTGTAGTTCAATGAACTAGCCATGATGACATATGTCAAGGCAGCGGGGTCTCATTTTGGAGGCGTCTACAGTTGTTAGGGTTGAGAAGGCGCTAGAGCAGAAAGAACTGGCATTGGTAGCATTCTTGGATATTGTAGGAGCATTCAGTAATCCAACCTTCGATTCTCTCTGTTAAGCAATTGTGGACCGCGGTGTGGATGGCACCATAATTACATTGATATTGTCCATGGTGATCACCCGCAACATTGAAATCACACTTCACAATGAAACGGTTAGGGCCAAGGTGGGCTGTCCACAGGCTGGGGTACTAACTGTCCCCACTGTAACCCAGGAATTTTAGTCAATATATCGCTTTTACCCGGAATTAATTATTGTAAAGCTGAAAATTTGTAAGATTGTAGTTTTCGTCTAGGACAACGCGTACCAAAAAGTCCCCTACTTCCCCCGTTGGCTTCCCTGTTTTTGCGAAGCAACAAGGGCCTAAGTCGCAGAAATTGCAGAGCTGGCTATAAAATGCAGCAGAAAGGTTGTTACTGGTCCGTTTGGATCGAAATGATCATAAAAGCTTTGGAGAAGCATATCCGTTCGTATTTCAGATGTTGCATGCATATTTTGTTCATAATTTTCCGTTCTAGTGCTGTCAAACTTTCAAAAATTGAAAAAAAATTCCGAAATGGCGCCATTGCGAATAAATGAGGAGTGGAAAACATACTCGAAAAAACATTTCTCTTCATACTTTGGGCTTTCCATTCGTATGGAACAACTGACGAACGACTGACGAAACAACTGACAATATCATGGATGAAGACCTGGATGAGGAAGCTGAAAGAGAAAACATAAAAAAGGCCTTAAGAAAAGAAATCGAACTAATGACAACAATTATCAAAGACAAAGATATTATAATAAACGATAAACAGAAAATCATAGAAGTATTAGAAGAAAATATGAAATACATAAAGGAAAATAAAGCCATAAATAGTTATAAATTAATTAATAAAGCAGAAAATCCCAGGGAGCAAAATACTTATGCAAAAAAACAAGAAGATAAACAGGTAACACAAAAATCACAAATATTGACTAGAAATAAAGAGGCAGGAACTTCTAATCAAACAGATACAGGCACCCCCAAACAACTATATACAGAAACTGGGGCACTCATTAAGGACAATCAAGTGTCTTATGGTATATTGGAGGCAAAATCCAGAACAATAATGAATGATATCATTCAATTAGGTAAAACGGAAAGTGATAGCAACCTTCAATCGAAAAAAAATACAAATTATCACCCACAAACGACAAAACAATCTAAAAAAATAGAGGGTAAAAGATTGAACTCTGATGATAAATTCAAAGCAGTTCGACAAAAAGAAATGATGTGGTGTCATGCTACAAATTTTAATCCACTCCTAGCTGCCGAAGAGTTAGAGACGCATCTGAAAAACAGTCTTGCAAATCAATCCATTGTTGTCAAAAAATTAACCAGAAATCCGGAACAAGCTAATTTTAGTTCTTTCAAAATTGGTGCTGCTGTAGACATAGGTGATAATCTCTTGGATGAATCTTTATGGAGTGAAGGAATTGTGGTAACCGAGTTTCATGAGGGGGCAGTGAGAAAGTATTCTGGAGGCAACCAAATGTCTAAAAAACAAAATTTTTTTCGGAGATCATGGGACCACAGAGGAAATGGTGGTAGCTACACCTACAAACGTCACAGAAGATTCTAGACTAAATACACTATCTATTTTTTATATAAACATTCAATGCCTATCCAACAAATTATTACTACTTGACGCATTTCTTTCAGAAAATAAATATGATATTCTATGTTTTAGTGAAATCTGGACACGTGATGATCAAATAAAATTAGTTGCTTTAAATAATTACGTACTGGTCGCTTACTATGAAAGGTCTATCCATATCCATGGTGGAGTAGCAATTTTTGTCAAAGTAGGTTTAGATTATAAAACATATAATTTCGCTAGTAATTATTGCGAAGAGTTAAATATTGAATTATGTGCGATTGAATTACGCAAAACCAAGTCGGTTATTTGCTGTGCTTATCGTTCTTGTAAAGGAGACCTAAATATTTTCAATAATAAGTTAACGGCATTTCTGAATAATTTTTCCACTGAAAAATGTATTACATTTTTTGCCGATTTTAACGTCGACTTTTCAGTTAAATCTATCAATTCTCAACTGATAACGGATTTGTTCTTGTCCTTTGGCATGCAAGAGTGTGGTAATGATTTCACAAGAGTCACTAATAGAACTGCAACCAAAATTGACAATGTGTTCTCGAATATACAGCAAAATATTAGTAAAACCAGAATATTTAATCCTCACTTATCCGATCACAACTGTTTGTGTTTTTCTTACTCAGAGTCAACAAACATCTATAGATCCAAAGAGCAGATGACATATAGATCAATAAACAATTATACAATAGGAAATTATAAAATATCACTAACGAACTGTGATTGGTCACATTTTTACCAAACCCTTGATCCTGATCAAATGACCGAAATTTTATTAAATAATGTAAGAAATTGCTACGATACTTCTTTTCCCATCAAACAGTACAAAAAGAAAAGACATAATATAAAATACAGTCAAAACATAAAAGTTATGAGAGATAAGCTTATAATGATATATGACTTAAGTAAATTTGACAGCAATCTCAAAGTTGATTACAATAAACTCAAAAAAGATTACAAACGAGCTCTTAAAAATGAAACTATTAAGCACAATACTGATCTTATAGCCAATTCAAAAAACAAGCAAAAAACGGCATGGTCAATTATTAAGGAAACCTCTAATCATAATCAACTATCTCGCGAAATCAGTGCCGATGACCTGAATAATTATTTTGTTAACATAGCCAATGAAATTCTGGAAAATTTAAATTGCAGTAATTCTGATTATATAAATCTATGTAGGAACAATAGCGTACCTTTTTCCTTCTTTTTAGAACCAGTCTCGGAATATGAAGTTAGTTATCTAATAGATAAATTAAGTACATCTAAATCTAGAGACTATTACGGTCTAAACAGTGATACTATTAAAATGGCAAAAGATGAACTCTTACCTTTCATAACTTATTTCATTAATTTGTGTTTTAAACAAGGAATATTTCCTGACTATCTAAAAATATCTAAAGTAACGCCTATCTTTAAAAAAGGTAATGTGGATCAAGTCAACAATCACAGACCAATATCAATTATTCCAATTCTGTCTAAATTGCTTGAATTAGCTTTTAACGTAAGGCTAATACTGTATTTGGAAAATAAAAACTTACTAAAACCCAGTCAATATGGTTACCGTAAAAGTACTTCTACTATTAAAGCATTAACCGATATGATTGTATTTATAACAGATGCACTTGAAGATGGACATATGGTAGCTGCTTCTCTGTTGGATTTGTCTAAAGCTTTTGATTGTGTGTCTCCTGACATACTATTAATAAAAAACCGCTGCCCAAGGAATCACTACTTCCACATCCAGATTCTCTATCCATGTCACTCACAACGAAAAAACTTTGTATGTGAAAATAATTGTTTATGGAACTTTAATAATATAATATTTGAAATCTTCTACCTCAAAAACCCATAAAACGATACCCCACATCGGTGGTGGGGTGGGGGTGGTGATAGGGGGGTGGTAGTGGGGAGGTGGATAGAGTAAAAAATATTTTGAGGTTTCTGGTTCCTGTACATACACTAAATCACAAGTTTTTTTCATCCCCTTTAATAAGAGGGTGGGGGTGGTAATGGGGGTGGCTAATGCCAACATTTTTTTTTGAGACCTTAGCTTCTCTTGTATATACTAAATATCAATTTCGTGGACTCTTACCTGCTTGATTTACCTATTTACCCCAAATTTACCCCAATTTACACCCCAACCCTTCGACGGAACAAGATGAAAATATAATCTAGTTCTAGATCTCGTTAAAGTACATATGTGTACCAAATTTCAAGTCAATATCTCAAACGGTTCCAGAGTGAACGTGCGCACAAAAAAAAGTTACAGACAGACAGAAATTTTTTTTTCGCTCAAACTTAAAATCTCGACGTTTCATGACATTTTAAGCCTATTTGGACAATAAAAATTTTTTTGTCGTTACTATACTTCCACTGGACGTGGAAGTAATAAAATTAGAGAGTCTCGGTATAAGAGGATCTGCACTTTCTTTCATTAAAAGCTATATGTTAGACAGATGTCAGTGTGTTAGCAGTAATGGTGAAATCTCTTCCTTAAAGTCCCTCAAGTTTGGCGTTCCTCAGGGGTCGATATTAGGACCAACGTTATTTATTGTTTATATCAACGATATATCAGATCGCATCTCTAGTAAAATTATTGCTTATGCTGATGATGGTACTCTTCTTTCAACCCATAATAATATGGATAATCTCACTAATATGTCAGCAGACGCACAACAACAAGCCGAGCAATACTTTTCCAATGTAAAACTAAGTCTAAACACTCAAAAAACGCAAAATTTAATATTTCATCTAAACACACGAATTCATATTGACAATAATAATCCAGTTAAGTGCTTAGGTGTTACTTTAGATAGCAAATTGACATGGGAAAGCTACATAAATTGCATGTCTAGAAAATTGTCCAGTAGAATATATTTGCTGAAAAAACTTAAAAATCAAATCGATCAAAATATTATCTTGACTGCATATCACGGACTCTTTCATAGCATAATGTGCTATGGAATTTTACTGTGGGGCGGCTCTGCACACACTGTCAAGATTTTAAAATTGCAAAAGAGAGCTATCCGAGTTATTACGAATTCAAAATATAACGAAAGCTGTTTGTTTAAAAGGTTAGGTTGCACTAATCAGTATATTTTAGAGTACATTCTTTTTGCTAGAAACCATCTGTCTCATTACCAAACTCAGAATTGCTACAAAACAAGGAGTGAATCTGTTGTAGTTCCTTTCTTCCGTCTGACTAGAAACATAAATTCATTTAGATATCTATCTGTAAAATTTTACAACCTACTGCCAAATAGCTGGAAAACACTTAAGGATATTGCGTTCGCCAAGAAAGTAAGAAATTTTCTGAAAGAAAACGTCTTTTATGAGATAGATGAATTTTTCACGTACTTTAATTGTTTTTAAATGTAATTGTCTGTATTGTTGATCTTAATTGTTTTATTTAATGTTATATTCCAGCTTATAATTGTAGTACTTTTAGACTGATGTTCTTATGCCATTGTTTTATTTTATCTTAACGTAAGTGTCTATATTAATCTTTGTATCTGACGAGTGTAAACAATATTGTATTGTCACACACAGTAAATAAACTACTACTACTACTACTATGTCTATCTTCTCTGTAGCGTCACCCATTATGGAGTTACGCCACTCGCCACGCCTAGCCTTGCCGTGTCGCCACGCGGCGACACTCGGACAGTTAAGTGCATTCATTGTTGTGTCACGTCTAGTCTAAACAATCCAGCAGGCGCACGGCGAGCTATGTCTTCTTAGTTCAGTAGCTGTGATAGTCTTCGGAGTGTGTCCATCGCTTCATTGGTGAGGAAAAATCGAGTGATCGTAGTTAAGTCACACAGGCATTTGCGTTTTTGGAAGTTGTCTCTTGAAGATGGAAACGTTGTGGTGGTTCAGAGTGGGCTATCAACTTTGCCTCGGACTAGTTTGGAAAGAGGAGACACTGAAAATGAGGAGTTGTAAAGATATCGTGAAGAAAAATGCATCTACTACCGTACATGTGACATGCAGGTAAGTTCTACGAAACTCGCTAGTTGTAGAGAAATGTTCTGAGTAGCCCAAGACGTTGGTGTCTTAGTCACATACATAGTATTACAGTGCCATTTTCCCTTGCAGGAAAAATCACTCTAGACCTTCCACTATAAGGAAGGACATTGCCATGGCCAAAACTGCACAGCCTGGAAGTGAGACGACTGAGCCGCGGCTCAGATCAGCGCTCAGTCTTTGTGATATAAAAAGGGACTGCTCTTCTGTGGAGAGGAGGCGTGTATGAGGAAGGAGAAGAAGAAGCAGGGCAAGTACAGGTGTTCACGAAGTAGAAACTGTTCCGTTCTAGGATCGGATTATTGATCGAGCTCTGGAGAGAAATGACGAGTGGGGTGAGGTTGGGCAAGCTCCTGTATCACTGCAGTTGTTCTAGTCGCCGCTGAAGCCAAATATCACCATCAGTGCAATTTTCTGTTTTTCTCTTCAGGTTCGTACCGGTTCTTGCGTGTCTTTAAAACACAAAGCACAAGCTCTAGATAAAATTCCCGCAACTTAACCTTTTTCCTAACATACAGGTTCAGTTTTCGGAGAAGATAGTGCCAAGAGAAATCATGGAAGACCCGAAGACACGGTGAAATCTACGGTATTCCTCTAAATGTGTTCGTACATAGAGGATTCTGACGACTGCCAGTTTTCTTTGATTGAGCTGATTGATATCATGAAAACTGATGAACATGAAGATGTATCATATACCTTGAAGTGCAGGAGCTCTAGAGGATTTAGCTGCACAAACAGCCAGTCAGTGGATATGGATGATGATCCCAGTAAATCATTGATGTCAATTGTCTTGCCGAATAAAGTCATTTTCTGAGTCTGACTAGTAAAATTTCATTCAATAAATCTTATAAAATACCAATAATATATAAACAGGAACAAGTTTCATCGTAGTGGCGTAGCTCTGTGAGGCTACAGAGAAATCAATGGAAATTGCCAAAGTATCAAGAGAAATGTTTCTTGGGATACGTTTTCCCCTCCAAGTCTACATTTATCTGCAATGGCACCATTTCGGAATTTTTTCAATTTTTGAAATTTTAACGGCACTAGAACCGAAAATTATAAACAAAATGTGCATGAAACATCTGAAATACGAACAGGTATGCTTCTCTGAAGCTTTTATGATCATCTCGACCGAAATCGGACCAGTAACAACCTTTCTGCTGCACTTTATAGCCAACTCTGCAATTTCTCCGACTTAGGCCCTTGTTGCTCTGCAAAAACAGGGAAGCCGACGGGGGAGAGTAGGGGACTTTTTGTAACATGTTATCCTTGACCAAAACTACAAATCTGCAAATTTTCAGCTTTACAATAATTAATTCCGGGTCAAAAACTAAAAATCCTGGGCTACTATTGCAGAACCTCATGCTCAAAGGGGAATTGGGGGAAGCAGGCCTTTATGCGCGAGCTTATGGAAACGATCTGGCTGTAATTATAACAGGCCAAAGGTTTAGGAATAGTGGTTGGAGGGTAGGTCGGAAAATATTGTCACCATCGTGTTCCCCGACTTCGAAAATGAGGGGGTACATGTCTTGCGGTTCGGTCGCAGAACTTTTGGGGTAAAAGCTTTACCTCAAGGCATTATACTCTCAAGGGGTGAAAACCACCCCCTGTACTTAAATATTCAATATTTGAAAAAGTATTACAAATGTAGGATAGTTTTGTTTTTGGGATCACTGGTTATGAATCTGAAGTCAAAATAAAAAAATTTGAAATGATGGCTCTAACAAATGTTTTGAACTAACAAAACAAAATGAGCAATTAGGTGATGTTATATATTAAGAAGCAGCATTTAAAAAAAAAAAATCAATTGCTGGTCAATTACAATACCAAAAAGGCGACAGTTTGTTAAAGAAACATGTGAAAACGCACATTGTATTGGCTATAACTTCTTTATTTTTAATGAGGAGCCATCCATAAATGACGTCACGCCAATTTTTGAGATTTTAGACCCCCTGCCCCTCCCATTGTCACGTTTTGCCACGCTGAGTTAGACCCCCAAAAAATTACGTCACGCTTATATTTTTTTTGATTCCGTTATTTATTATTCACGATATTTTCATTATACTAAAACATTTGTAACCACATAGTTGTTCATCGTATGAAATATAAAACAATAAAATATTGCAGTAATATAGAAATATATTTATTAGATATTAAATAACACAAAACAGGTAACATTTCGTTAAGAAACGGAAAATAATAGATAATTTAAAATAATAAAAATAAAATCACTATATTTTCGGTATTAGTAGTGGTAAAAATTGCTTTTGTCCAGATATTCTTATATATTGGTGAAGCATTGATTATAATTTTGGTACTCCAAATTAAAATTAATATTCGATTTAAATATTTCAAGTGCGATCCTGTGCACAATTCATAAAGGTAAATGGTATTTTAATGAGGTCATAAAGTTTTTATACCGTTTTTTGAGTGCCACAAAGCGTTGCATTGGACTATAGACGTTTGTGATTTTTAAAAACAGATTTGATTAAATTTATTATTCATTATTATTTGTGACCGTCGCATAGCGCCGTTTTACCTGACGATGTGTGATGTCTATTTTAAATTAGTATCGACATTTAACAGGGCTGTCGAATTGAGAGATGTAGAGTGCCAATAAAAAGTGTTTATTATACGATATTTTTCTTTTCTTGATTCGTTCACCATTCATTACGTCACACTGAATCGGTACGTTACACTTAGTCACGTAATACGGACCCCCCCCCCCCTGGAGTGTGACGTCATTTATGGATAGCCCCTGATATAGAAAAAAATCAAAAATCACACTATAGATTGATTAGTTATCTTTAATTTTGTTGCTTAAAATTTTTTATGGAAGTGGACACAATTTCTAAAATATTCAACATTTAAACTAAATACTTCATTCTAAAACGGTCGGATGCCATCTATAAACTTAAATATCTCCGAAACCATAAATCCAACACAAATATATAACAGAAACAAATTCATTCTCAGTTTATAAGCTTCATTTTCGATGTTCACCATTTTTTCGTTAAAACTAATATTTGAATACACTATAAGCAAAACTCGGTTTTTGCAAAAATTTAAAAAACGCAGGTTTTATGTTATTAAAATATAAGAATGTATTGTTCACAAGACTATTTAACCAATAAGATGAGTAAGTCAGTATTTTGCTGATAAAGTAAGTGTTAAAATCTAACTCAGCTGCAGAACTCAGTATTTGTTTGCTTCTGTCAGATGCATAACTATGTATTTGCTATTAACCAATCATTGTGCAGTTTTATATACCACGTGGGTCAGCAATTTTGCCGCCAGAACCGACCTTAGTGTTTACTGAATTTAAAAAGATTTATCAAGACAATGTCTTGATAAATTTGAGAATTTTTATTATTTTTTTAGAAATTGTTTCTATTTTTGAATCATTTAATTAGTGTTACTGATATATATCTACTAGACATTGTTTGAAGTGGAAAAAATCTTCAATCTCCGATCTTTCGGAAAAGCAATAACACAGTTTTAGGCAGATTGCTTCATATTTTTAAAATAATCAATAGACTAATTCAAATTGTTTACTATTTTATTGGTGTTTGCACATTTCATTTGCAAAAATTGGTCTTTGCATAAAGCAGATGCAAAACTGGATTTTTGAAACCTTTAACTGCAATTATTTTTTGATACTATGTGATTTGAAGAAAAATTAAGCCTTTTTTCAAATAGTTATTATCTCAGCTTTAGTTGTCTGCAACGTTTCTAAAGATTTACAAAAAAATAAACACGAGCGTTTTTTGAGTTTTTCTCAAAATCACTTAATCTGCAAAAACCGACTTTTGCATCATCAGTGTACTCATTTATTGATATACTTGGAAACAGATAAAAATGTTACATTTTTCCTAAAATCCTTTTACAGCTTAAAATGCAATTTTTTTCTAAAGCAAGCACTGTGAGCGGACGAAAAAATTTGAGGGTTTAGATCATAATATATATTAATGAAAAACAGTATATGGGAATATATTTTTTTAACTACTGATTACTTACATTAACAATATGGCGGCGTTCTTATTAAAGAAATGTGAAAAAGTACAGTCATAACTTTTTTGTTTTTTATGCTATAGAAATAACCAAAATCATTTGAAAGCCTAATTAATAGGCTTTCATTTTGACTCTCAGCATTTTTAACGTAAATGTCATAATTTCTAAGATTCAATATCTTAACATTTAAACTAAATACTTCCTCTTATAGACGTTCCAGATCTCCGAGCCATTAACTCTACAGAAATTAGAAAAAAACGAAATTCATCTTCAATTTAGAAGCTATCTTATTTGTTTCTAGCATGTTTTTTCTCAGTGTAGTTCCTTTCGATTTATTTGACGAAAACGTATTTGAAATGAACTTTTTTCAAGCTAAAATCTCAATTTTCTCAAAATTTGATTCCCTTTCGGTTCCATCGTTTTTACTTTTTTTTTTTTTTTTGGTGCCACCCCATAAAAAGGAGTAGCATCCACCCCCTATAAATTAGCAAACCCCCACACAATATCAAACTTTTCTTTGATGCATTCTACTATTCAATTGCCAAAAATGACCGAAATCTAATTCATTTTTCATATGACATTATTCAGAAGTTAAAAACCTCTAGTTACTGTACTGTTGTACAATTGAAATTGTTAACACAATAACTTGAAAGAAACCACAGTTGATGACACTCTTGGAAAAAATTAATTAGTACATATCGTAAAGCTCTTTGAATATGCCGTTTTCATTTATTACCCTCTCCACTGTACGGAAATATATGATGAGTTGGTAGCAATGTTGGGGATACCAGTTGGTACCAATGAAGATATGACAGTTATCACCAAGTGTCATTGTACATCACATTATTTGTTATATCATATCAATCCATTTAATAAAGTTTTCACAGTCCACAGTAATCAACGACGTGTTTAACATTATTAGGAATTGTAGAGTACAAACATTCAGTACATAGTGTCAAGTGTGCTTAAACGCGACAACTTAATAGGGAAGCCTGCTATTGAAAAACTAAACCTTATTCAATATGTAAAACAACTTTCATGCGATAGAAGTCAGCTAAACCTGGAGCAAATAGTCAAGGAATTTCCAGAGCTATTCGACGGAATTGGAAAACTCAACAATTTCCAATACAATCAGATTTACCAAAATTTACCCTATTCAATCACAACACCACAATGACTACCTATTCCTCTCCTAGAAATAGTGAAAAATGAGCTACAAAAAATGGTTCTCGAAGACATAATCGAAGAACTAGATGTGAATAACCCAACCCCCTGGTGCGCGCCTATGGTTTGTGTTTTAAAAAAATCAGGTCAAGTGCGCATCTGTGCAGACTACACGGAACTGAACAAGTTTGTGTGCAGAGAAAAAATAATCCTACCTACGGTTGATTCAACATTAGCGAAAGTGCTTGAAGCAAAAATATTTTCAAAATTAGACTGTACGTCAAGCTTTTGGCAACTATATTTGTCAGAACATTCCCGTAATTATACTACGTGTTTAACACCATTTGGCCGGTTTAAATATAAGAGACTTCCATTCGGAATAACGTCTGCCCCGGAAGTGTATCAACGAGCTATGAATAAATTGTTCAACGGAATGTCAAATATACTAGTGCATATGGACGACATAACTATCTTTGCAAAAACACCAGAAGAACATGAAAAAATCCTGAAGAAGACATTAAATATTCTAAAAACTAACGGACTTACCCTTAATAAAGATAAGTGTCAAATTGGTATTAGCCAGATTAATTTACTTAGTCATATTATTGGACAGGATGGCATCAAAGTAGATAACGACTATGTCAAAGCAATTGCTGAGTTTCCACAACCCGAAAACATTACGCATGTTAGACAATTTCTGGGTATGATAAATCACCTAACCAAATTTTTGGAAAATACTGCCGAGGAGAGTAAACCACTCCGAGAACTTTTAAAACAAGACAATGTTTTCCAATTCAATATCGAACACCAACGTTGTTTTGAAAAACTGAAAAATATAGCTACGTCATCCCCAATATTGAAATTATATGACGTTAATAAAGAAACTCGTATCCAGCCTGATTCATCATCTTTCGGGATCGGAGGATGTCTTCAACAGAGACAAGATGATGGCAGATGGGCAGTAGTAATGTACTACTCAAAAAGTTTAAGCAACGATTTGCTCAGGTAGAAAAAGATGCCCTTGCTTGTGTATGGGTTTGTAAACGGTTCGAGGAATTTTTAATTGGGAAAAAATTCGTTATACAAACAGATCACCTCCCATTGCTGACTATCCTGAAGAAAAAAGCTATTAATGACCTAACGATCAGACTTCTTCAAACATTTCTTCTTAGACTTACACGATTCGACTTCGATGTAGAACATGTTGCTGGAAAAAAGTTTTACATACCAGATACCTTATCTAGACGACCCTTAAGCTGCGGAACAGACGATGTAGTCATATTAGATGAAGAAGAAGAGATAACGTATCATGTAGACGTCATCAACGCTGATCTTGAGGAAAGTTTCCATACAACAGAGAAGAAAATAAAAGAATGTCAAACGAAAGAATTAGGAAAATTAATAGAATACACCGGATAAAGAAAAAGTAACGGAAGAGTGCAAGAAATTTTTTAAGTATAAAAATGATATCACTATATATAAGGACACACTGTATTACAAAGACAGATTTGTAATTCCTACTGAAATGTACAAAGAAATGTTAAATAAAATTCATATAGGACATCAAGGCATCAAAAGCTGTAAACATCGAGCAAAAAAATCTATATGGTGGCCTAATATAAATATCTTTATTGAAGACTACGTAGAAAAATGTCATGATTGTATTAAAAATAGCAAACAGGAAACTGAACCAACGACTCTCCGAAAATTACCAAATTTTCCATGGGACCATATAGCTACCGATCTTTTCATTTACAAAAATAAAACATTTTTGGTTATTCAAGATATTTATTCAAAATACCCGATAGTGAAACAACTGAGCAAAACCAAAAGCAAAGACATCATTGAAACCTTAAAAGAGACATTTTCTCAATTTGGGATACCAAACATAGTTTACTCAGACGGTGGTCCACAATTTAGCAGTTACGAATTTACAAGGTTCACACAAGAATATAACTTTGAACATGTGATGAGCAGCCCAAGATACCCTAGAAGCAATGGTCAGGCAGAAAGAGCTGTCCAGCTAGTGAAACAGTTAATGAAAAAATGCAATGACTGTACTTAGGCTTACTAGCTTATAGAAACACCGAACTGCCATGCGAAAATTCGCCGGCACAGTTATTATTCGGTAGACATTTAAAAGAAATTTTACCATGAAAACAAAATGAAAACAAAAAACCTATTGCCGAAGTTGCCGAACCATGAAGAAGTAAAAAAACATAACAAAAAGGAACAGGAAAACCAAAAGAAATATTATGACAGAAGACATAGAGCGAAGCCACTACCAGATTTGGAATGCGGTGACATGGTCTGGATCAGGGACATGAATCGGGAAGCTCAAGTCATTGGTAATGCAAAACAACCAAATTCGTTCTATGTAAAAAGCGAGGAAGGAGAACTGCGTAGAACAAGGAATGCACTAAACAAGCTACCTGAAGAAGACAATGACGTGGATACAGAAAACAGTAAAGTCAATCAGGAAAATGAAAAAAGTAGTGATAGTAACAAAGAAGAGAATGAGATACCGAGTGAAACAAAAGAAAGAAGCGACATCGAATTAAGAAGAAGTAAAAGAAGTATCAAGAAACCCAAGCGGTACCTAGATAATTAGAAAGGGAGATGTACGGAAATATATGAGTTGGTAGCAATGTTGGGGACACCAGTTGGTACCAATGAAGATATGACAGTTATCACCAAGTGTAATTGTATATATTAACATTATTTGTTATATCATATCAATCCATTTAATAAAGTTTATCCACAGTAATCAACGACGTGTTTAATATTATTAGGAATTGTAGAGTACAAACATTTAGTACATCCACTTTAGGATCAATTGTTATATGGAGTTACCTAAACACCAATATTCATGCTATGATGTCATGTTTCAGAAGGGGGTAAAATCAGGCAAGTTTTAACTGCTTATATCTCTGGAAGAGATTTTTTGAAAAAATTTTATTTTTATCTACAAAATAAAAACTATAGCTATAATCGAATAAAAAGGTGTCTGTGTATATGTTTTTTATGAAAACAAACAGGACTAGACTTAGTACATCAACTTAAATGCCTAAGCTATGGAATGTGCAAATTGGGAACAATGTAAAAATAATAATCTGGATCCAAAACACACAGACGATATCTTTCCAGCATAGTACATCTAGCAGAAGTTTTATCTAATATATTTACATCAGAAAATATTCACGTCGTTATTCATGAGGACAGCGACGAAGGTTAATTATATGGTAATAATTAATTAATTTATACTGCATGTAAACAGGTATTCTCTAGTTACATATATACAGTAAAACACAAAAGAAAAAATAAATAAAGGCTTGGGTACAACATACTGTAAATAATAACGAATAACAATCAACAATAATAACAATAATAAAAACATTCAGTATAAGTATATGACTATAAAAAGAAAACTAAATATTTATATTATCTTATCACAGATAGCTTTAACTTTAATTTGTTACTGTTAATATTAAACATATCTGTATCACAAATTATATCATTGACTGCAGATGAACATCTTTCAACAGGTGAGTTTGTATTTGCAGAGGTATTAAGGGCAGAAATGAAGAGTATACTTATCTGGTTGCTTAATATTTATAAAAAAATAGTTCAAATATTGACATAGTATTTGGTGAATAACTCGTATCCAAAGATAAAATGAAAAAATAACGTAAGACCAGTTTAATAATAAAAGACTCAGGTGAATAAGGAAACAACAACATTTTTCCAAAATTGTAATTTTAGGCAGCAAAAAATTATTAAAAGTAACCGAGAAGACGTAAATTAAAATGTACGTCGTGTCGGTCATGCAAGTAGTTATTTTTAATACAATTCCTTTCATAAGATACATCTATACTCTTAAGTTATTATTTGCAGAGAAAATGCAGAAAAAACGTTTTACTGAGAGATGACGTTAGAAAGTTAACCTTCAAAAGTATGAATGAAATAAAATTCAGAGAATTTTAAATTTATTACAATAAATGAAAGAACATCAGATAACTATTATTGTTGTCTGTTTATTATATTTTCCAGATTTGCGGGTTTATATTAGAGAAATAAGCACATTATTAAGTTACGTAAGTATATACTGGCATTATATCTGTAAATGTCCATTGGAAATATATTTATTATTGCTTAATTTATTGCCACTTTATTGAAACTTGAAAGCACATATATAAACACACCACATTTAGTAGACAAAATCCAAAGCCAAGGCTGTCCGGAAGGGGGTTACACATTTGGAAAAACGCAGACATACATCCATACCCACCCGTATTGTCAGTATGTGGGCTGGCGGTCGAACCCAGAGCGCGATAGACAGTCGGTAGCATATTCGCCACTCAATATGCCTCAACCGACTGAGCTACCGTGCCGGTATAGGTACATATAGTTAGAAGAAACAAGATTGTTATAAAATACATACGTGTACCTTTCAAGTCAATATCTTAAACGGTTCTAGAGTAATGGTACACATATGTATTTCAACGATATCTGGAACTAGATTATATTTTTATCTTATTCCGTTGAAAGGTTGGGGGTAAATTGGGATAAATGGGGGTAAATAGGTAAATCAAGCAGGTTAAGAGTACATAAAATTGATATTTAGTATATACAAGACAAGCTAAGGTCTCAAAAATTTTTTTGACAGGGGCTGAAAAAAAATGTGATTTAGTGTGTGTACAAGAACCAGAGGCCTCAAAATATTTTTTTTTACTTCATCCCCCCCACCCCACTACCGATGTGGGATATCTTTTTATGGGTTCTTGGGGTAAACGACTTCAAATATTATATTATTAAAGTTCCATAAACAATTATTTCCACATACAGAATTTTTTCGTTGTGAGAGACTTGGGTAGAAAATCTGGATGTGGAAGTATAATAATTCCTCGGGCAGAGATTTTTTTAGATGTCCCGTTAGGTATAGGTAAACTGAAAATTTGTAGAGACAAAATAATAGAGGAGGAAGCCTCTCCCCCCAAAGTTTGGGCAGTTGGTTCCAAATGCGGTTGGCAAAATGTAGGGGCCATCCATAAATGACGTCACGCCAATTTTTGAGATTTTAGACCCCCCCTCATTGTCACGCTGAGTTAGGCCCCCCCCCCCAAAAAAAATTACGTCACGCTTATAGAGACCCGCCCCCCTACGTTTTTTTCGATTCCTTTATTTATTATTCACGATGTTCTCATTATACTAAAACATTTGTAACCACGTAGTTGTTCATCGTATGAAATATAAAACAATAAAATATTGAAATAATATAGAAATATATTTATTAGATATTAAATAACACAAAATAGGTAACATTTCGTTAAGAAACTGAAAATAATAAATAATTTAACATAATAAAAATAAAATCACTATATTTTCGGTATTAGTAGTGGTAAAAATAAACAGTGCAAAAATGATCACATTAATAAACAAACAAAATGAAAATAAAGTATAATTCTTCACTCATTAGACCATTCAGATTCTAACCAGTCATTTATTGATTTAATTAATGGCATGCATGAACGAGAATTATTTACTGGTATTTCGAAATAAGTAAGATTAACATCATCATCATCTACCCAGTCTGCATCTTCAGAACCAGTGGCATCGTCCCTAATGATACACAACCACTCTTTGCATCGATGTGCTGCTATACGGACTGGGCGTATTAATTCATGCCTGGGGGTTTGGACGTCATGCATAGCTTTAACATGAAGGGCAGCAGATTTCTTTGAGGCATGATAAAGTCCACACATTTTGCACACCCAATTATCTAGTTGTGAGCATACCGACAGGCAATAGAAATCATGGGGTAGAAGGTCTTAAGGTGATGGCTAACTGCGTAAAAAGAGAAATAAATTTTCCCTGCTCCGTATTGAACGGATCCGAACAGAGCTCAAATGTCCCTTGGGATATCTTGATGGGTGGAGGAAAGAATCCCTCTGGAAGCACATTCCTTATGCTGCTTCTAAGCATGCCACAGCATTCTTGATCTTCACACTTAACTATTTGAAGCAAATATTGGGATTCCCGGATGTGACATGCTCGCCATGAGGCTACTTGTTCCTCTGACAAATCTGGTTCGCCTGGTGGCTCATAGAGAGCATGGACTGGATGGCCATCTGCAACAAGCATTTTACAAATTTTAGCAAGTACCTCTCCTGCATGTTAAAAGTTACACAGTTCTAAGTCTGTGTCAACGGTTTCCCCTTTGGCGTCAAGATGAGATCCAAAATGATTGTGTTCCAAGATCAGTCCGAAGAGCTCGTGGCTAAGAGGAGTCATTCGTCTTTCTACGTGGTTATAGGCGCTATGCCCTGGGGCATTAGTTGCCACAAAAAAGCATCGAGATTAAAGTCCTTAAAGTGACGTATTGCAAACGCGATCACTTTTGCATACCTCGGATTTTCATCGGGACCGCCATCTACAGTTATAATCATGACCGGCGTTATTTGTCCATGTTCAGTCTTCGTCAGATCTCTGAATTGTCATTGGCGTGCGTATTGGCAGTGGAGGATGCATGTTTACCACTTCTAATAGCGATATACGTGGGTCCAGAATATGTAACTGCATCTGGAATCCCCAGTCCATTCTCTTTAATGATAATACTGGCATAAACTGATGGTATTAATTTATGACAATTGGCTATCACCCAGTCGTGATCTGGGGGGGAAACGCGATATTGAAGATGCATGAGGAGGGGTGCTTGTTTGTTGGCAGCTGTGATTCCTATTGGAACTCGTGCTTTGTCGTCCTGAGATAAAAACAGTACCTCTTTTGGTCCCAGCAGAGATGCAAGTGATTCCAGAAATCAAATTGAGGTTGTAGCAAATTCAGCGTCGATATGTTTTTTGTGCGAGTCAGTCTGTGCACGAATCAATTTCACAGAGACAGTTACTACATGTCTCTTCCCTTCAGCGGTGTGCGAATTTCTAGGCAAGAGCCTAGTGTATGTTGCACTTCTGCTAATTTTAAATCCTCTTCTCAAAAGCTCAGCACGCAGATCATCAAGAGTTTTGCAACCACGAATTGTTTCACTCCTTCGTCTTTCATCGGCAGAACTACCAAATATAACAATTTCTATGATAGTATTTAATAATCCATCTTGCTGTTCCTCTAGGCATGGCCTACCAGTCGTTAATCTGGTTTTTAGAGTTGTCGCAATATCGGGGTTTGCCTCTCAGCTGTTGAAGCCTCAGTTTTTTACTATCTCGCATTTTTTTTTGATGCCGAGCATCATCTTTTTTTCTTTTAAGAGACGCATATTTAAGAGACATTTGTCATTTTGTCATATTCATTTGTATTTGAACGTCATCTGTAGCAATGCCTGCATCACGCGCCTTTTTGAATGCATCCAGTTTTCCCTGTAAAGATACAATGGACTTCTCTAATTTCTCTTGGCTTGGTTTCGGATGTTGATAAGATATAGGTGTTAATTCCGATGGCTCATCTTCCTCGTCTTTATTGATCGGAAGCGTAGATAATTCCAGAGATGTTGAGGTCGATTCTTGGGACGCATCAGAACTTTGGGAACTTGTTGAAATTCCCTTAGGAGGTCTTGATTTGGTGGCAGATGAAGCCTAAGATGCCTGAAGATGCGAAATCAAATATTTTCTGATGCAATTATTGTTCTGGTCAGAAAATGATGCCTACTTCGGTTTTATTATTATTTTTTTTTTTTTGAAAAGTTTTGTGTTAATTACATTCCAAATTATTACTGTACTTTGTCACTTTTCTTTGTCATTAAATATTTTTTTTAGGGAGTCTAACCTGTAAATTTTTTCACTATATTTTTTCGTTAGCACGCTAGTGTAAACTTCCTATGTCAACTAGTTTTGTAGAAAAAGCGCCAACAGACAGACAAATTGACGGAATTAAACTTAATATTCGTAATATATATAATCTGAAACGTGAAAATCCGTTGAGATCTCGGAGGGTGGTTTTTTCATGATTATAATACTTTATTTGGTTATGCGACAAAAGAAAAAAAATGACATAAGCAATATATTTTTCTTTTATTATAGAATAAAGAATGCGGAATAAATTAATGACTTGTAAAGTTTTTAAGTGCCTCTGGCTCGGGGTTGTCAAGCTCCCAGAAATAACTACAGCCCCCGTAGTCGGCACCTAAGTTATGACCTTGGTTTACCAGAAAACTACATTTTCTTCAAAGGAAACTTAATTCTGTTTCAAATTAAGCAAGTTAATATGTTACTGCACGAACGGAAGATAAAAAACGGTATTTTCTGCCTCAAATTAAAGAAAATAAAAAAGCGTTTATTGTCTTGGTCCATGTGGAAACCAAAGAACAGTCTGTACAGATGTATTTAACAATATATATGATCAAACATATAAATGATTTACTTTTACATTTTTTCGTGTGGTACCCGTTCGTGCAAATATTTTCATAAAATGCACCATTAAAATTAACTGTGTTTGCGGAATACATATTACATCATAAGATTAAAGTTTTTAAAATTACCTGTGCGAAGAACGAGGTGCGATATTTGGCCTTTTGCTGTATTCGGCCAGTCGAAACTCAGAGATTTTCTCTAGGACTTTTCGATCAAACTCACTTCGATCTTTGAACTTTTCTTTTAGCATATTCCACAACACAACTACTTCTGCTTGCACAATTTTTTTTTTTTCGGCCACTGTGCCTCTTTACAGCAGCCTCAAACAATTTTTCAGAAAGTTTGCCTCTTTGAGATGGCTTTATTTAGCGGCTTAAATTTGGAAAACAGTTAATTAAAACACTAAACAAATAAATGTGGCAATGAATGTCTCTTAAAATATTAATGTTTCTATTTTAAATGCTGTGATAAGAATGAAGTTAAAATCTAGAGTGTGGCCATAAAAGTATGCCGCTTGCGGTTGCGCATACGTGTCAGGTGTTTATTCACTTCAAATAAAAATGTAGATTACTTATAGTCAAATGCAATAAAGGTACGGGACACTCAAAAAATGATATAAAAACTTTACAAGCTCCTTATATCTCTCGGTGACTGTGGTATCATCAAACAAGCCGACACACGTAAAAACCTATGAAGTTATTTATGACTCAATTTGCCGGCCGCAGTACTTGCACTAGTACAGATAATTCAAATATTCGTATGCATTAGAATGTATATAAGAGATTTAAAAATATAGTCTTTGGTAAATACATATTTCATACCATTTCTGGTAAATTTAACAATCTTAACCTGTTTTGCTTGTGTCCACATAGGAATATCTTATATATTGGTGAAGCACTGATTATAATTTTGGTACTCTAAATTACAATTAATATTCGATTTAAATATTTCAAGTGCGATCCTGCGCACAATTACCTTTACAGTTAGTTGAATGGTATTTTAATGAGGTCGTAAAGTTTTTATATTGTTTTTTGAGTGCCATAAAGCGTTGCATTGGACTATAGACGTTTGTGATTTTTAAAAATAGATTTGAATAAATTTATTATTATTTATGACCGTCGCATAGCGCCGTTTTACCTGATGATGTGTGACATCTATTTTAAATTAGTATCGACATTTAACGGGGCTGTCGAATTGAGAGAGATGTAGAGTGCCAATAAAAAGTGTTTATTATACAATATTTTTCTTTTCTTGATTCGTTCACCATTCGTTACGTCACACTGAGTCAGATCCCTCCCCCTCTCCCCCTCATCTCACTTAGTCGCGTAATTACGGACCCCCTCCCTCCCTGGAGTGTGACGTCATTTATGGATGGCCCCCTACCTATAACCACATACAAATATACAATTTGAATTTTACCTTGTAACTCCCACAATCGCGAAATTAACACAATGATTATTATTAAGCGATTGGCGACCCTGTAGATATTTTATTTTATCAATGGCGTGTTTTCCATGGAAGCTAGGGAAGCACAGTTTCCCTTACATGACACAGAATCCCTATTTTTAATATTAATTTATTATACATAAATTCATTTACTAGAAATACTAGAACTAGCAATGATTTTTAAATAGAATCTATATGTTTCTAGTGATCTACTTTACTAAAAACCTGTAAGTATACGACAACCGCTTCCACTTTTGAAATAGTCTCGACATGCTCCTGTATTTTATTCCACCCAAGCAACATGCTACAAAGTCGGCATCGCGGCTCGCGTCTTTTTCGTCTGTGACCGCATGTTTATTTTTAATGCGTGATCAAAGACCTCTTTTTGTTTAACATTTGATAATGGCATTAGTATGTTGACAACTATGCCAGCAATAACTTTCTTGGGAATCAAAATTGACGCTAGACTTGACTGGAAAGCCCATACGGACGACCTCACAAATAATATAGCCAAGTATTGTTATGCTCTAAAAGTGGTAGCGCAAAACATTAGTGTTGAGGCAGCTTTTATAGCTTATTATGCATATGTAGAATCCAGACTCAGATATGGCATTATCTTCTGGGGCGGAACAAGCATATATATAGAGTATCGTTTATCAAAACCAAAATAAATTTACATTAAATTCTGACAGACACACATATAATACCCGCACAGCCAATCAGATATCAATTAATACCTATAACCTCGCTCTATTCAAAAAAAGTCCGTACGTCTGCTGTGCCAACATTTTTAATTCGCTGCCTGTTGATATAAAAAATCAGTCAAGTTTCTCTGCTTTTAAAAATAAGTTAAAAAAGTACCTTGTAAGCAAGTGCTTCTACACTCTACAAGAGGTTCTTGAAAACGGCAGTGACGAATAAATAATTGTAATATAATGAATATATCTATATGTGTATTGTATATGTTATAATATTTATCATACGTATAAATTACTTTCAATTTTAATTTTCGCATTTTATACATAAGTGTGTTGTTTATATTAATTGTTCACCCTTAAATACGCGTATTGTTTTTATTTATATATATTTATGTCTAAAAAAAAAAATCATTTTATTTTTGGCTACGGGTCACTAAAATCATCATTGAAAAACTCGTCCAGAGTGTAGTAAGCTTTTCTCAGAAGCATGGCCTTCAAATTTGTTTGCACTTCTTTAATTGTACCATTTCTTAAAGTGTAGGGAAGTTTATTATAAATTTTTATTAAGGTATATGGCATATTTTTTTGAATAAAAGTGAAACTTGTTTTGATATTTAAAAGATCATTCTTGGTTCTTGTGTCATATACATGATTTCTATCATGAATCGCAAACAGAGAAGTATTCCGCACAACAAAAATAATGGACTCAGATGTAGTGACTGATTAAGGTAAGTATCTTTTTTTCAATAAAAATTGGCTTACCACTAACTGTTTGTTTAATGTTCAAAATATTTCTCAGACATCTCTTTTGTAGCACAAATAATAATAATAATAAATTCTTTATTCACGTATGCTATACAAAGTACAGATGTGACAAGTCATATTTGGATGTACATTTATTTGATGAATATTGCAGTAAAATATTAAATTACAATTTGTAGAATAAAATGATTTTTTTTTTTTAGACATAAATATATATAAATAAAAACACTACGCATATTTAAGGGTGAACAATTAATATAAACAACACACTTATGTATAAAATGCGAAAATTAAAATTAAAAGTAATTTATACGTATGATAAATATTATAACATATACAATACACATATAGATATATTCATTATATTACAATTATTTATTCGTCACTGCCGTTTTCAAGAACCTCTTGTAGAGTGTAGAAGCACTTGCTTACAAGGTACTTTTTTAACTTATTTTTAAAAGCAGAGAAACTTGACTGATTTTTTATATCAACAGGCAGCGAATTAAAAATGTTGGCACAGCAGACGTACGGACTTTTTTTGAATAGAGCGAGGTTATAGGTATTAATTGATATCTGATTGGCTGTGCGGGTATTATAGGAGTGTCTGTCAGAATTTAATGTAAATTTATTTTGGTTTTGATAAACGATACTCTATATATATGCTTGTTCCGCCCCAGAAGATAATGCCATATCTGAGTCTGGATTCTACATATGCATAATAAGCTATAAAAGCTGCCTCAACACTAATGTTTTGCGCTACCACTTTTAGAGCATAACAATACTTGGCTATATTATTTATGAGGTCGTCCGTATGGGCTTTCCAGTCAAGTCTAGCGTCAATTTTGATTCCCAAGAAAGTTGTTGCTGGCATAGTTGTCAACATACTAATGCCATTATCAAATGTTAAACAAAAAGAGGTCTTTGATCACGCATTAAAAATAAACACGCGGTCACAGACGAAAAAGACGCGAGCCGCGATGCCGACTTTGTAGCATGTTGCATTTGATATGTGTATGTCGAGATATAGTGTAATATTTTTTTAACTCATTTGATTTTTACTTATATATATATATATATATATATATATATATATATATATATATATATATATATATATATATATATATATATATATATATATATATATATATATATATGTTATATAATATTACACGCTATCTTATTGCGACTTAGCCATAATAAACCTGCTCAGGTATATCGTATTTCACGATAACAGCTTCTCTTATTAATTGCTTATCTTCAAGATATCATATTACACCTTTATTTCTCATAACTTGTGCAGACTGCAGAACTGCAATTCCTTTGTTATATATTTTGCTTACTCAGGTTCTGTATGTTATAAATATGACTAAACACGCTTTGTTGAATCAGTTATTAAACTCACTTAGAATGAAACACTTCTAATTATTATTATATTCCTTCTCCAAGAGCCAAAGTTGGCTCCATTTAAGTAAATAAATCTTTTTAAAAAGTCACTCATGTGAACCGTGATCTAACATTGGCGCAGTCGGTAGGATCCGTAAACATCATCAGAATAAGAAGCCTAACTGGTAGTGAAGCATAAGAGAACAAGGAGAACATCTGCAAAAGGTGCCTAACTAGTGCGAGTACATCTATTAGAACAAGGAGACCTTCCTCACTGGTGGTGGCGGATCCCAATCCCTTGACGGACGAAGAACCTACCCATGGAAACTAAACTAACGTAAGTCATTTTAAGAATCATCTCGTACCATTTTTACTATTTTATTATTCTTCGCAACTTATTCTATTAAAAGTGTATTATACTGCTAATACACTCGGCGCACAAAGCCAGTTCTCTTGTCAAAGTGAATCCATTCCTTTACAAACGCAACGAAACAAGATAATTTTAAGTTTATTTATTTTCGTATTTACGAAACATTGTGTATTATACAGCTAATATACGATCCATTTACGCACGCAACGTAACAAGCTAATTTTAATTTAATTTATCGTATCATACTGCTGATACGCAACCAATTTTTGTCCAAGTAATTTCTAAATACAAAAAGCAAAATGCCAGATAGAGCTCAACCAGAGCCAGTTCAACCAGTGCCACCGGCACCAACCGAACAACAACTACAACAACTACAACAGCAACAACTACAACAACAACAACAACAACCTCAACCAGAGCAAATTGAGCCTTACAAGCTCTCTGAGATATTTTCGTTGATACCCGAATTCGATGGCAATGCCATTAATTTACAAACATTCTTAAATTCATGCCATTGTGCACAAAGTATGGCCATTAACGACCAGAAAATTTTATTAACAGTCCACATCAAAAATAAATTAAAAGGCAAAGCTGCCGAACTAATTAACTCACGTAACCCCGGCACATGGCCAGAAATAAAAGCACTACTGGAAACCCACTTTGGGGACTCCAGAGATTTAACGGCCCTAATTCAGGAC
This sequence comes from Rutpela maculata, assembly GCA_936432065.2. Taxonomy (NCBI): domain Eukaryota; kingdom Metazoa; phylum Arthropoda; class Insecta; order Coleoptera; family Cerambycidae; genus Rutpela; species Rutpela maculata. Next base: position 204,607,097 of record OW386285.2, on the reverse strand, counting down.
CTGCAGCGCATTCACCAATTGCCAGGTGAATCCGCCCTTACATTTGTTTCGCGTTTACAAACGCACAATGCGAAAATGCACGCTGCAGTGCAAAAGCAAACTCTTATGACAACGCAAAGAGCTGCACAATCAGATCTCATCGAAACGATGACACTTAACAATTTACTAACGGGCTTAGAACCAAACTTAGGCCGCATCATTCGTGCTAGCAATCCTCCTAGTATACTAAAAGCCGTTAGCAGAATCCGTAGAGAGCTACAACTTTCCTACTTCGAATCACAGAAATTCCCAAAAAATAACCAAGTAAAAAATACAATGCCTCCTCAGCAAAAACGACCACAAGGTCCCAATTTCCAACAAAAATTTTGTTCATTTTGTAAAAGAAACGGACATGTAATAAGCGAATGCCGCACAAGGCAACAATCGCAAACGATGCCAACAACGTCACAGAACTTTCAAAGACCAAATTATCAAGGAAACCCAAATTTCCACAATTTTTCTCAAACCAATCAATTTAATCAGAGGACATTTCCTCAAAATAATCAATCTAGTCAACCACAACAAAACAGGCCCTCAGCCATAAGACCGAACCCGAATTTCAATCAACAAAGACCCTCTGCTATTCAACCAAACCCAAATTTCAACCGTTTTAATCAACAAAAAACGCATCATTTAAATTATGAACCTTATGAAAACCAATGCGATTTTAATCAATACAGTGACTATTCTTCTGATTACCAAACTGCAGAAGATACTTACGAAAATTATAACTTTGAGACTAACCAAAATCTTCAAGAGAATTATACAGCTAATTCTCAATACGAACAGTACGAGGATTATACTGCTAATCCTCAGGATTTTCGATTAGATCCGGAGTACCCCACGGATACTCCAACACAACAAACAGAACAATTCGAACCAATTGCGGAACTAGAAACTCAAATACAAACTATGAACCTCAACGACAGTTTCGACCCAATGCTGAATTTCCCAGAACAAACGTTCATGTAAATACGCTTTCCCATACCCTACTAACTGTAAACTCAAAAAATCTCTATTATATGAAGGATGCAACTGGTAAATTAAAAATTCTAATTGACACAGGCGCAGGTATATCAATTTTTAAACCTAAAACAGCTGAAAATTACAGACGTAGATCTCCTGAAAATGTAATCATACAGGGTATCACTGATCAAAAAATTTATATCAACGAATCTGTTCTCATCCCCTTTTCAGATGAGTCACACAAAGTTTATATCTATAATCTAGATATAGATTTTGATGGATTATTAGGCGCAGACTTCCTAGAACATTACGAATGCAAAGTAGACTTTAAAAATAAACAACTAGTCACAAATTTCAAAACCGTACCACTATTTAAAGTTACGGAAGAAACTGCAGTAAATTTACCTTTACAACCGACTATTAATCCTGATACAAAAAATTCAAATTTAAGCAACATCAAAAATTTAATTTCTATTGAACCTCGCATGGAAAAAATTTGTAAACTAAAATGTAACCTGCGAAATACCGAGGCTATACTGTTAGCCCAGGAAAACGAGAAAGTACGCTTACCAAATGCTATTGTCAAAATCGATAACAATGGAGAATTTTTAACCTCAATTATAAACGCGAATGCAATACCAAAAACGGTAAATTTTTCTAACATAAAACTAGAGCCAGTACAAAAATTCAAATCAATTTTCAATTTAAACACTCAAAATTCTGACTCACACCTACAGACGGACAGATCCTTCGAAATTAGGAACGAATTGCGCTTGGATCATCTAAACGAAGAAGAGGCCGAAATAGTAACGCAGCTTTGTTTAGACTTTCAAGATATATTCTATTTGGAAGGAGACAATTTAACTTTTACTAACGAAATTAAGCATTCCATTGATACGAACGATTCAAAACCGGTTTTCACAAAGTCATATCGCTACCCTCATATCCATAAAGAGGAAGTCAAAACACAAGTCTCTAATATGCTTGATCAAGGCATCATTAGACCTTCGATTTCTCCCTGGTCCTCTCCGGTTTGGGTTGTACCAAAAAAACTCGACGCCTCCGGTAAACAAAAATGGCGAGTTGTAGTGGACTACAGAAAACTCAACGAACTGACTATTGACGATAAATACCCGCTACCCAATATTTCCGACCTCCTCGATCAATTAGGCAAATGTCAATATTTTACAACTTTGGACTTAGCCTCCGGATTTCACCAAATCAAGATTGATGCAAAAGATATTCAAAAAACTGCTTTCACAGTTGAAAATGGTCATTTTGAATTCGTAAGAATGCCTTTTGGACTTAAGAATGCTCCATCAACATTTCAAAGAGTGATGGATAACATTTTATTAGGTATCCAAAATGAACGATGTCTCGTCTATATGGACGATATTATTGTTTACTCCCCTACTATTCACGAGCATATTTCTCGATTAACGGAAGTTTTCAAACGATTACAGAAAGCGAATCTCAAAATTCAACCCGACAAATGCGAGTTTCTCCGCAAAGAAGTCGCTTATTTAGAAATCAGAATCAGAAATCTTTATTCATCACAAAATTGATACAATGTACAGCATCAATTATCGGACTAGTCAAACAAAAGCTTAAAACTAAAAGACAAATCACTAACAGAATATACATTAAATTTAAAATTGAAATTCAAGACATACAAGATAAAAGATATGGTAAAATACATAAGATGTGAATAAAATACATAAAAACGTGAATAAATAAATTACATACAAAAATATATTATTTTTCTTTAGAAAAATTTTGTTTAAGGAATTCATCCACAGAATAGAATGACTCATTTACTAGAAAAGCGTGTAATTCTTTTTTAAATAAATTTACATTATCAAAGTCTAAGATACTTTTTATCCTGTTGTAACATATAACCCCTATATAACTTGGATTACATTGGCTTATTGAGAGTCTAGAATATGGCTGATGTATATTTTCCATATTTCGAGTACAATATGAGTGCGTATTTAGGACATCTCATTACAAAAGACGGCGTAAAACCGAACCCTTCGAAAGTTGACGCTATTCTAAATTTCCCTCAACCGAAAAATCAAAAAGAAATTAAATCATTTCTAGGCTTAGCCGGATATTATAGGCGCTTTATCCCCAATTTCTCCAAGATTACCAAGCCCTTAACAAAACTACTACAAAAAGACATACCATTTCTCTTCGACAATGATTGTATAAATTCTTTTCAAAATTTAAAACAAACATTAACGACCACTCCGATATTAATCTACCCCAACTTTGATGAACCTTTCGTTCTAACCACTGATGCGAGCGCATTTGCCGTCGGCTCGGTGCTGAGCCAGGGGCCTATTGGCAAAGATTTACCCATTGCCTATGCTTCTAGAACCTTGTGCAGTGCAGAAACTAAATATTCAACGATTGAACGCGAGCTTTTATCGATAGTATGGAGTGTAAAGCACTTTAGACCATATCTGTATGGTAGAAAGTTCAAGCTTGTCACCGACCATAGACCACTCACCTGGCTATTCTCTATAAAAGATCCAGGAAGTAGACTTGCCCGTTGGCGACTCAAATTAGAAGAGTACGACTATGAAATAATTTATAAACCCGGTAAAATCAATAAGAACGTGGACGCACTTTCCAGAATCAAAATTAATCATTTTTCCGAATGTTCCAAATTCTATTCAAAAGTTCTAGCTGCGAATGACGAAGAGTCAGACGACGACGAAAACCCAGACGATAACAACGAAATCACTAACGAACAAATTTCCCGAGAATTTGAAACTTTCACCAACCTATATAAAACAACATCTTTAATTGACTATTCGAAAATCAAAGCCTCGAACAAACAACTTTTGTATCGAGAACATAAAGATATTATAACCTTCTTCCAACAAAATAACTTACAAGACCTACATCACAAAATTATTATTCGAAGAAAACCCCGAATTTCATAACGATAAAATCAATATTGTATCGAGCAAAACAGTCAGACATAGGAGATATTTTATCATTCCCCTACCGTTTGATATCGAATCCGTAATTGAACATTTATTTTTGGTATTATTTAAAAACCAAGATGTTCTAGATCTCTCTAAGACATACTTTGTTGAAAATAACTTAGACCTCCCCATTCTTGAAATCCTATCATTCATTTTTGCGGAAAAAGACTTAAAAGTAGTAATTTGTCAAGATATCGTCAGAACTGCCGACGAAGATGAAATTCCAATTATATTGGAGCAAAATCATTTTGGTAAAAATAATTTACACCGTGGAATAAATGAAACGATTCGAAGAATTAGAGAAAAATGCACTTGGCAAGGTCTAACTAAAGACGTTGAAAATTTTATAAAAAATTGCGAAACTTGCCAAAAGACTAAAGTATGCCGGAAAAACCTTAACAACCCTCTAGTAGTCACAGAAACCCCAAGAACACCATTCGAAAGAATTAATATCGATTTATTTGAATTCCCAACTCGAAATTACGCTTTAACTATTCGCGACGAGTTAACTAAATTTACACTAGCCTATGCAATCCCGGACAAATCCGCAAAATCCGTCGTAAATACCTTGTTGTTATACTTTCAACATTACGGCACCCCGCTAAGAATCCATTGCGATTACGGTGGCGAATTTGACAACCGTTTGCTCAAAGATCTCTGCACCCTCTACGACATAAAACTGACGTATTCAAGCGTAGGACATCCCCAATCGAACGGATCCATAGAAAGATTTCATGCTACTCTAGCTGAAATGATAAGAATTCATAAAACTGAAAATCCGAACGAACATCCTTTCACAATTTTACCATATGCAGTAATATGCTATAACAATTCAGTAAATAAAACACACGGTTTCACCCCATACGAACTTGTATTTGGACATACGTCCAACAGACCACCTGAAACTTTGTATAACCAAAAAGAGTTAATAACCAAATACGTTAGGGATTTAAACAACAGAATATCTCACTACTATAAAATAGCCCGTAGTCGAACGCAAGCTCAAAAGGAGAAAGCGAAAGTTCGCTTTGATAGAAATGTTCCCCAAAAACGACCCGAATATAAAATAGGTGACTTAGTTTACGTAAAAGAATCACAAATCAAAAACAAATTGCAGAACAAATTTAACGGTCCTTTTAAAATAAAAGAAATTTTTCAAAATTCTGCTACCTTATTAAACCTCGAAACGAAACAAGAAACCAAAGTAAATTTTGATAGAATGAAACCATATACTGAAAATTAAATTTATTTTCAGGTTTCTCCTGCTGTTCGGATCAGCACTCTGTCAATACAAAATTATCCCAATCAATAACACCGTTGACACTACCACCAAGACACGGACATCGTGGTGACAAATGACAAATGGACTCTACTAGTGCATAAAAACATTTCATCCCTCAAACTAGCTTTTGACAAAAATCAAAATATCTTAGACAGAATCCTGTACACTCTCCATAATGGTGATCATAAGTCAATTATTTTTACGAGTGAAATTAAAACAGACTTTAACCTTTTAACACAAATATCCAACTCTATAAAAATGAAATTTGACGAAATCTTTTCAGATACAAAAAGATATAAACGAGGAATACTTAACGGTATCGGTACAATATTCAAATCCATAACTGGTAACCTAGATGCTGAAGATGGCCAGTACTATACTAATTGTATAAATAAACTAAATAATGACGAACATCAATTGGAAAACTTAATCAAAAATCAAATTTCAGTTACAACTTCTGTTATTAAAAACTTCAACTCGACTATACAAAAATTACAAATTGACGAGGAAACCTTTAACAAAGATCTCGAAGAAATAGAACACACAATTCAAACAATGACTCAAGCTATCGAGGCTGCTCACATAAAACTAAAATTTTTATACATTTCCGAACAATTAATGGCAAGCTATTTGTATATCGAAGATAATTTAAACGACATTCTAAATTCAATAACATTTGCCAGACTAGGAATCATTCACATGTCAATCATAACCCCTAATCATTTGGTAACAGCATTACAAGAAATTTCACAGAGCTTACGAAGGAACAATTTGCCTCTCCCCATTAAATTATCGGCAGTTGCTAAGTATTTGGATATTATTGAATTACAAGCGTTTCAAATGGATTCTAACTTAGTATTTGTTTTAACAATACCACTTGTTGAACCCCAAAATTATAACACCTATCGCCTATATCCTATCCCGATACTTGATAACAGAACTGGTCTACATCACATTTTATCTATTTCACAAAAATATATCGCGAGAGATGATGATTCTTTGATGTACATACCTATACAAAATTTGAAAGAATGCAAACCACTTTATTTTGGAACCAAACTATGTTCGAACCTGTTTGCCTATCCTATCGACCAAAATGCCATATGTGAAGCCAGAATACTAAAACCATTGCCAAAACTTCCAGAGAACTGTCAAACTTCCTTCATTATTAGTCAGGGATACAACGTCCAAGAACTTGAAGACAACACATGGCTAGTAATTAATTCCGAACCACTTCACATTACCATCAACTGTCCAAAGAGAGAATCCACAACAGAGTTAATCAACAAAAATTCCATCATCAAACTACAACCAGGATGTTACGCCTATGCAGGCATTACTAGAATACAAGCCAGTGCCAAAGACTTTTCCGAAATTAAGGACAATTCACATCCTATCCAAATTCCTTTTGAATGCTGTAATCACATGCCCGACAAAATCGAAATTCCAAAATTAAAACCTCTCAAATTAAACAATCTCGACGTAGAAGACCTAGATATTGCTAAAAACAAATTGGACCAATATTCCAAAGACTTGGATGACCTCATAAATGAACCTTTTGTGACCAAACACATATCTTGGTTCACATATTTCATAATCACTCTCATCATCCTATTAGTTCTACTTTACATAACTTGTAAATGCAGAAGAAGAAGATGTGGAGCATTGCGAATCCAACCCTCAACGGATAACCCTCCTTCACCTCCTTCAGAGCGAAGCAGAGTATTTACCAAATTTCCTAGACTGATCCCTCCAAGAAAGCGACCCGGTATTAGACCTCAAGAAGAAGAGGACATCGAGTTAACATAGACTTTCATGTGGAGTTTTATCCTTGTCTATTAATTTAGACTATTGTATTTTATCCTTATTACGTTATGTAATGTTTTATTATCGCTTACCAATTTTAACTTTTACATTATTTTATTATTTTGCTTTGTATCCATTCAACATTGTTTCAATTTATTTTTGCATTATATTCATTTAACGTTTTAACAATTTTCAAAAGTTGCTGCATAACATCAACTTTTTTATTAAGGGGGAAGTTATAAAATATTACACGCTATCTTATTGCGACTTAGCCATAATAAACCTGCACAGGTATATCGTATTTCACGATAACAGCTTCTCTTATTAATTGCTTATCTTCAAGATATCATATTACACCTTTGTTTCTCATAACTTGTGCAGACTGCAGAACTGCAATTCCTTTGTTATATATTTTGCTTACTCAGGTTCTGTATGTTATAAATATGACTAAACACGCTTTGTTGAATCAGTTATTAAACTCACTTAGAATGAAACACTTCTAATTATTATTATATTCCTTCTCCAAGAGCCAAAGTTGGCTCCATTTAAGTAAATAAATCTTTTTAAAAAGTCACTCATGTGAACCGTGATCTAACATTATATATATATTGCTATGACAAAATGCACCCTTTGTAAGGAAATGTTTGATAATGAAAAGTGAGTTTAAATCTAAAACAAATCGACAAAATATTTATTATACTTTAAACACACCGACGATGCTTACTGTTAGTCTGAAAGCTTCGCAAGGCTAGTCGACTATGCTCAGCTGGGGGGGGAAGTTTCAGAAAGTATTTAATCATAAGCTAGGTGCAAAAGCACATTTCATAGATGTAAAATTGATAAAAAGACACATTTTGTAAATCCATTTATTGAAATTTGTTAACATACCTTTAAGAGTGAAACACTCCATACTAAGTAAGTAAAAATAAAGTGCTTCGAGTTCACTCAACGACACAAAAGGACCACAGTGCGGCAATGTTGTCTGGAGTGACCAAACCTTCATAAGTATGCCAATAGACTAAGGGCATCAAAAATAAATAAAAAACAATTGGTCAAATAAAATTCAGTAGCTAGGAAAAAAAATCTGAATTATTATGGAGATGAAATGGTTGAGAGAGAAAAATGAAGTAATAAATCAAGATTATATCAGAATATAAATAACAAGAAAAATACAGAATCAATTAAAGAAAATTAAACATATTTCCAATATTGTGATTTAAAGTATAAATTACATGGTATATCGTATGAAAGCAGTTAACCAAATATATGTCAAATCCAAAAAGTCAAATTTGACTTACCAGTTGTAAATTGTTGCAGCATTGTTTAAGGGATATTTTCGAGTATCCATTTTCATTCATTTCAGCAGAAAATTGATGTTATTGAATTTGGTGATCAAATCTAAATATCAAGACACAAATTTATAGCATACTCAAGAATCTATGGACTCAAGTATCAGAAGTATTTAAGAACGTGTCGTCATCTAGACATGAGAATCTATGGACTGAAGTATCAGAACTATTTAAGAACGTGTCGTCATCTAGACATGTTATGAAATTAGTGGAAAACTAGTGAAGTCGCGTAGGAAAATTATACGGAGTACAGGTACCTGTAGGACATAAATATAAAATAACTTAGCTCTTTAACATTAATTTATTTTGCATAAAATATATAAAATTGCTAAGAGACAATTTCTATTTTACAAAAAACTAAAGTTTCAAAAGTAAAGGCCTATTATATTTAAGTTACGTACGAGTTTATTGTTCAATTTTCTTTAAAAAATATTCCAGGTATTTAAAATAAATACAAACTTTCTTTTCTTTGTAAAACTGTGTCTCTTTGACTGCTTCCTATATTTGAGCAATTTTCAACCTGCCTTCACCCTGAAAAGAGTCGACTCATGCTGAAAATTTGCAAAGCGTTGCTAGGTAAGATTTAAAATAAACAAATTTTGATAGTGTTATCCATATATTATCTGGCGTCCATAGCAAATAAATGTCGCCAAGCAACGTGGGGCAAACAGGAAGCGTGTAGAGATAATAAACTCAGCTAAAATAAAATTCATTATCAAACATTGAAATTTCAAAGATAATTCAATAATAAAGTTTTCAAAGGGTAAGGTTTTTTCTTGAAAGGTGTAAAATTTGAAATTTTATTAGTATTAGTCAATGCGATTGAGATCAGGTAAGAGTGCAGCTATGGCAGGAGACAACCCAACATCTGGTACTTCTACCGATAGCACACAAGAAAACCAACAAGCAGACGACACCACCGTGCAATCTAGTCCAGACATGATGACAAGATTAATGGAAATGATGACTGGCATAACTAATAAAATGGAACAAAACAGTCAAGAAATGAAACAAAATAATCAAGAAATGAGACAAAATAGTGAAAAATTGGAAGAAAAAATCGAACAAAATAGTCAAAAATTAGAAGAAAATATGGCTTTGAAACTTGATCAAACTATGCTGGAGATGGAGGAAAGAACCAAGTGGTTAGAGGAACAGGTTGCGTCTGAGTTGGCACAAGCTCACCGGAAAATAGAAGAAAGAATACTAGCAATCACTGAAAATATTAACAAGAAAAACGATGAAAACATGAAAAGAATTGAGGAAAGCACTCAAGAGTTAAAAGGCAGGTGTGATAACCTTGAAGAGAAATGGGAAAGCATGAGAAACACCATAAGCCAAGAAATAAACAAGAAGGTTGGTGAAGCTACCAGAGAAGTGAGGGAGGATGTACGAGCTGAAGTAGTGGGGGTTCTTGAAGAAAGTATGAATGCGATGGATACCAGAATCAAGAGGCATGAAGAAAAAACAGATAAACAAGCAAAAGAACAGGAGAAAAGGGCATCTGAGAGCATGCGAATGTTACGAGATAGTACACGCTTACAAACACCACTACACAATTACACGTGCAACAAGACACCATTCTACTTTTACGGGGATCATCGGACACACCCCAAAGTTTTCATTACATGACTCAAACAGCACATGGACACACTACACAGTTCAGCAAACTTAAAAACAAATATACAAAACATGATCAAGGGAGAATGTGAGTTCTGGTTCCAGTCAGTTGAAAATCGTTTTGAATCGATCCAAGAGTTTGAAGTACTACTAATGAAGCAGTACTGGAGCGATCATACGCAGCGCAAGGTACGGGAAAATTTATTTAATGGGAGATACAACGACAAGATGGGAATGTCTAGGGAAAATTACATATTAAGGAAAGTGTACAATATTAAATATTTAGAACCTGCATTCACTGAAAATGAGATAGTGAAATACTTAGCGCGACACTTTTCAAATTCAATACAAAATGTAATAGTTACCCAAAGGATTAATACGTTGGACGATTTATTAGAATATCTCCAGGAAATTGACGATTATACACCAAATTATTTCAATAATCAAAATAAATATGGTAGCAATAACTATGAGTACAGAGGTAGAAATGACAACCGATATAGAAATTCAGAAAACCGGTATGATAACTATGAAAATGCACAAAATAGAAATGAATTTAAATATTTCAGGGGTAACAATGAATATCAAGGGAGGAATTACAACAATCCGGGGAACAATAACGGTTACAGGAGAAACCAGGACCGTAATTTTAATAGATACGAAAGGTATGATCGTAACGAGGGATAAAGTAGGAATTTCAATGGGAACGATCAGTACAGGGGACAAGCAAATGTGATCGTAAACAGGGATTTCAATAACCAGGGAAATGAGAGAAAACAGATACATTGGGACACTAGAAAGCCGACATATAGCGATGCGAAAAATGAGAATAGATCATATGCACAGGTAGCAAATACTGCGGTACGAAGGGGGGATACGAGAGATGATACACAAAATCGGATGCACCGGGTAGAAACTGAAGTACAGATAAATAATAGGCCTGAAAATCAGGATTTTTAGTAAGTAAGATTTTAACTGTCAAAGCCAATTATGAACATATGCGTGAGTATTTAGGAACCGAGTCGGATAATGATTTAAAAACCGTTAAAATTAGTCAATTACCAATAATAAATTTACAAATAAAAAATAAAAATGTTAAGGCACTTATTGATTCTGGGGCAAAAATAAGCCTGATAAATGAAGAAATTTTCAATAAATATTTTAATAATCGGAAAAATGAATGTATCAAAATGTCTAAAATACAATTGGTAAATTTAAATGGACGTAAATTCGCGGAATCTAACAGGGTATTTAATACAGAATTTAAAATAGAGAGGCAAATGTTTAAGGGAGATTTTGTTATTGTGGGACGGATGAACTATGATGTTATTCTTGGCGAAGATATTTTATCAGAAATTAGGGCAATTATAGATCTAGGGGAAAAAATCCTAGTAGTTGAAGGTGAAAAAACACCTATATTTAATATAAAAGGTATAAATGGCGGAGATGCCAATGGAAATGATAATTATTGCGGTAAAAATATGAAAGGCGAAGGTGCCAATGATGAAAATAATTGCGGTAAGCATATGGTGGGAAGTACCACGTATGTTATGAATATAAGTTACAAGAAGCCCGAAGAATTACTGATAAAATGTCCGAACAAGTATGACAAAATAATGCAAGACATGTTACAAAGATATATATCTTTAATTAATTATGAGCCTAGAGTTGCAAGAGGTTATGTTCATAAGTTAGATGTTGATGAAAATAGACCATTTAAATGTAAAACCTATCCTATTCCATTTAAACATAGAGAACAAGTACAAAATGAAATTAAAAATATGATAGATTCTAATATCATTGAAACGGCTAAAACAAATTACATCAATCCGCTCGTTATTGTTAAAAAGAAAGATGATACAATCAGGTTATGCTTAGATGCTAGGAATCTAAATCAAATCACTAAAGCACAATTCGACGCACCACAAACGATCGCCGTACTATTGTCCAGAATTGGCAAAAATTCAATTTTTTCAAAGCTTGATCTTAAAAATTCGTTCTGGTTGATTCCTTTACATCCAGACTCGCGTAGATTCACGGGATTTAGCATTGATGGCCACATATTTCAATTCAAAGTGGTACCATTTGGGTTGCAATCGGCATCCTCTGCTCTCGTTCGGGCTATGCAAAACATACTCGACAAGTATGACAGTTTCTGCATACATTACATTGACGATATACTGGTGTTTTCTGAAACGGAAGAGGAACATCAGAATCATCTTGATACAATTTTAAATGCATTAAATGAAGCCGGTTTAAAGCTAAACATTGACAAATGTGAATTTTATTGTACTTTTGTAAAGTATCTAGGATACAAAATAAAAAGAGAAGGCATAAGTATAGGCCAAGAAAGGATAAAAGAAATTAAGGACTACCCTCGTCCAGTTAATTTGAAGACATTGCGGGGATTTCTCGGAGTCCTAAATTATTATAAAAAATTCATACCGCGACTATCGGAGCTTGAAATTCCATTATTAGGACTTTTGCGTAAAAATGTCAAGTGGGAGTGGAATGAAGAACGGGAAGACGCTTTTCAAAAGGTGAAAATGAACTTCCACGACAACTTATTACTACACAGTCCCGATTTCACATTACCATTTACATTAAGGACCGATGCGTCCGACAATATTATAGCCGCTGAACTGACACAGGTAATAGGGGGAATAGAAACACCTGTATGTTTCATCTCCAGAATTTTAAAACCGTACGAAATTAGGTACTCAGTACCGGAAAAAGAGATGTTGGCGATCACTTATAGTATTGCTAAGCTATCGTTTTTCTTGACAGGAAATCATTTCATTATTGAAACGGATCACGCAGCTTTGTGTTTCCTAATGAAAAACAGGTTTGCAAACAACCGAATATATAGGTGGTCGTTACTCATACAGGAGTACTCCTTCACCATCAAACACAGGCCTGGTAAGCAAAACGTCACTGCTGACGCGCTTACACGAAACAGACGGACAGACACTATCGACAATCACAACACTTTCACAATAGGTTTACACACATTAACACACAATAGTACACTATACACCTACGAACAAGTATTAAACAGCCAGATACAACTACACGATTTGAGAAAACACGTAGAACAAAATCCACACAACAGAGGCTTCTCTATTAAAAATAATTACATCATTAAAACAATTCAGAACGAGGAAAAGTATGTGGTAGATGAAAGTTTAGCTGCGGAAATATTAATTGATTTGCATATCAAATATGGGCACATAGGTATCCGGAAAACCTGGTTGATTTTCAGGGAAACATTTTATAGTAAGAGGGATCTAGTACTGACGAAGGAAATCTTAAGCAAATGTCATTAATGTTGCTTATTAAAGACTAAGAATCATGTAAATAAAAACACAGTACACAGCATTGTTACCAGTAAACCATTGGAGCTCGTGGCAATGGACTTTATAAGCAATTTGATACCGGACGAAAACGGTTTTAAACACATCTTAATAATTGTCGATGTATTTTCGAAATTTGTAAAATTGTACCCTACAAAAAGGTGCAATACCGTTACTGTTCTAAGAAAATTGTCTCATTTTTGTAAAAACATAGGGAAACCAGATAAAATATTGGCAGATAATGCAACTTACTTTAATAACGACAAGTTGTTTACATATTTAGAAAAGAGGGGGACAAAATTAATATTTACAACCATAAGAAGACCTCAAGCCAACCCAGCGGAGCGCTATATACAAGAATTACTTAGATTCTTACGTATTGTGACCCAATATGATCATCGAGAATGGCCTTCAGCCCTAATAGACGTGGAAAATTATATAAATAATGTTCCTAGTACGGTAACACAAGTATCACCCATCGTAACTATGCTGGGACAGTTACCAGTTAGACCATGGATAAAAAGCGACAATTTAAACCTGGAAAATGTCCACAAAATAGTCAAGGAAAGACTGAATCGCAATGCGAGACGCTATGAACACAGGGAAAACAAGAAAATCAAAAAGAAAGTCTCTTTCATGACAGGAGATAAAGTGATAATCAAAAGATTACGAGTATCGGATTACAAAAATAACATTTGCGCAAAACTACAATACCCATATGAAGGACCATATGTGGTAAATAAAGTACTCAACGAAAACACTTACGAATTGAGAAGTATGTATGATGGATCGATAAGGGGGAGATTCCACATTGGATTGATGTATCCGTATGAGCAAGGTTAGACTAATCAAGACATAAAATTTAAAATTTGACTGTGTGCATGTCATACCATAACTTGAAAACTAAAGGAATTTTTTTTTACCAGTCAAAAATTATTTTAGTTTAAGGGGGAAAATGCTATGACAAAATGCACCCTTTGTAAGGAAATGTTTGATAATGAAAAGTGAGTTTAAATCTAAAACAAATCGACAAAATATTTATTATACTTTAAACACACCGACGATGCTTACTGTTAGTCTGAAAGCTTCGCAAGGCTAGTCGACTATGCTCAGCTGGGGGGGAAGTTTCAGAAAGTATTTAATCATAAGCTAGGTGCAAAAGCACATTTCATAGATGTAAAATTGATAAAAAGACACATTTTGTAAATCCATTTATTGAAATTTGTTAACATACCTTTAAGAGTGAAACACTCCATAGTAAATAAGTAAAAATAAAGTGCTTCGAGTTCACTCAACGACACAAAAGGACCACAGTGCGGCAATGTTGTCTGGAGTGACCAAACCTTCATAAGTATGCCAATAGACTAAGGGCATCAAAAATAAATAAAAAACAATTGGTCAAATAAAATTCAGTAGCTAGGAAAAAAAATCTGAATTATTATGGAGATGAAATGGTTGAGAGAGAAAAATGAAGTAATAAATCAAGATTATATCAGAATATAAATAACAAGAAAAATACAGAATCAATTAAAGAAAATTAAACATATTTCCAATATTGTGATTTAAAGTATAAATTACATGGTATATCGTATGAAAGCAGTTAACCAAATATATGTCAAATCCAAAAAGTCAAATTTGACTTACCAGTTGTAAATTGTTGCAGCATTGTTTAAGGGATATTTTCGAGTATCCATTTTCATTCATTTCAGCAGAAAATTGATGTTATTGAATTTGGTGATCAAATCTAAATATCAAGACACAAATTTATAGCAGACTCAAGAATCTATGGACTCAAGTATCAGAAGTATTTAAGAACGTGTCGTCATCTAGACATGAGAATCTATGGACTGAAGTATCAGAACTATTTAAGAACGTGTCGTCATCTAGACATGTTATGAAATTAGTGGAAAACTAGTGAAGTCGCGTAGGAAAATTATACGGAGTACAGGTACCTGTAGGACATAAATATAAAATAACTTAGCTCTTTAACATTAATTTATTTTGCATAAAATATATAAAATTGCTAAGAGACAATTTCTATTTTACAAAAAACTAAAGTTTCAAAAGTAAAGGCCTATTATATTTAAGTTACGTACGAGTTTATTGTTCAATTTTCTTTAAAAAATATTCCAGGTATTTAAAATAAATACAAACTTTCTTTTCTTTGTAAAACTGTGTCTCTTTGACTGCTTCCTATATTTGAGCAATTTTGAACCTGCCTTCACCCTGAAAAGAGTCGACTCATGCTGAAAATTTGCAAAGCGTTGCTAGGTAAGATTTAAAATAAACAAATTTTGATAGTGTTATCCATATATTATCTGGCGTCCATAGCAATATATATATATATATATTATATATATATATATATATATATATATATATTGTTATGTCTGATAACAATTTGTAGAGAATTAAATTTAATATTATTTCCAATAAGCTTCAAATTTATTTATTTAAATTAAAGTTAGATCTTACCTTTGTTATATTCCTTTGTTATATATTTTGCTTACTCAGGTTCTGTATGTTATAAATATGACTAAACACGCTTTGTTGTATCAGTTATTAAACTCACTTAGAATGAAACACTTCTAATTATTATTATATTCCTTCTCCAAGAGCCAAAGTTGGCTCCATTTAAGTAAATAAATCTTTTTAAAAAGTCACTCATGTGAACCGTGATCTAACATTATATATATATATATATATATATATATATATATATATATATATATATATATATATATATATATATATATATATATATATATATATATATATATATATATATATATATATATATATATATATATATATATATATATATATATATATATATATATATATATATATATATATATATATATATATATATATATATATATATATATATATATTGTTATGTTTTTAAGTCTGATAACAATTTGTAGAGAATTAAATTTAATATTATTTCCAATAAGCTTCAAATTTATTTATTTAAATTAAAGTTAGATCTTACCTCTTATTGTCAAATTCAATATAACTCCCTCTATGAAATGACTCAAAAATCAGCAGTAAGTTCCCAAACTATCTTTGCAATGTACTACTTAGTTGTATAAATGATTGCATATATTTCAGTAATAGATTTTATTAAATAACAACAATAATGACAAAACTTACATCTAATTAATATGACAAATAAATTTTTATTATGCTCGAGACTTAATTTGTGTCAAACAAAGGTACCTTTTTGTTTTCTTTAATCTTCTTTCCTAATTTCTAAACTTCAATTATATTAGTCTTTTAAAAAATTCCTTTTGTCCTCTTCTGTTTTCTTTCCAATTCCAAATTCAAAACGTTACAATGACATAAAATTTTCTTGTATAAATTTAGTTGGGTAATTTGATTTTATTTAAATTTATACCTGCTTCAATATAATTACACCTTCATACACCATAGGTAAATATTTTAAACAATAATTTAATTATATAATATAAGTACTTGCTTAATTACTTCTTGTACCATAGAATTTCAATTATAGTATTTCTTTAATGTTATTGACTTTTGTTTGACCTTTCTAATTCTGACAGCTTTTTTATATTTGAGGTTATTTGCTTCTCAAAACGATGTCTACTCTTCAGCAGTATGAAATCAACTGAACCTTTCAAATATTAATTTTAGTGCCAAAACTAGTGACTTTTATCCGAATTTACCTACTTGATTTACAAATTTCCTAACCTAACATTCCTTTGTATTGAATTTAGTCCCTTCTCCAATAAATTCTAATAGTGACTTATCCTTATTTAAATTATAAATTATATTTTCTTTCTAATTGTACCAAATAATATCTGTTTAATTTAATTTATACTTTAAATAAGTTTTACTGCCAAATTTAAAATTTTCTGATATTTTTTAAAAATAGGTTCTATTATCATATAAAATTTCTTAATATCTAACTTATAACTAAATATAAACAGTTTCCTATCTTAGTAGAGTCTAAATTCAATTTTATTTAATTTACCTGTCATTAGTGACATAAATATCTTAATTGATACATTCCAATATTTATTAGCTTAATGGCTATTTGAAATTGTACTGGGCATGGCTATTGAATATTTCTCTTCCAGCATAGAATGTTTATATAATTGTTTAAAATCTTAAATGAAGATAATTTATTAAGATATTTAAATGTCAATTTTAAAATATTAATTTTGAAATATAAGGCCCTAAAAGAGTATTAAAATAAAATCTAGATCTACTATCTTGAAAGGTAAATATAGGTTAATAACAAAACTTATATCTAACAACAAAGAACTAAATATTAATGAAATATATGTTATCGCTCATCGCTTGTGAAATACTGCTCAAATTTATCTGTCATCCCTCAGATCCAATCATTCTATTCATATTAATTTTTTAGCAAGAATAATTCATAATATGTGAATTTTCATAACATTTCTCCCCCCATTTGGAAAAGTTCTTTGAAACTTTAAGAACTTTGACAAATTCAAAATAAAATTCACAGACTTAACTGTTCGTCAAAGTCTGGATACAGTAAACTAATATGAAATTTTCCCCTTGTTAAATTTTTCATTATGTGGTGTAATTCGTATGTATTTTCATTAATAACCTTGCTAATTTCAAATGGCCCTTCGTACGGATACATGAGTTTGGCACATTTTCCCAATTTTCTGCTTGTATATCTCAAACTTTTAACTATGACCAAATCACCCAATTTAAATTTGACATGTTTCTTTATTTTCGCTCTCTCTCTTTTTAAATAGCGTTCTGCATTGTTTTTAATTCTTTTCTTAACAATTTGATTAATTTGTTCTAAGTTGATATCTGTTTCTTGTATCCATGGCCTGTCAGGATGTTGTCCCAACATGATAGTTACAGGTGATATTTGTGTAACAGTACTTGGTACATTGTTTAAATAATTTTCTATTGTTGGTACATGTTTAACCCAGCTTATATGACTATCTTTTGTTGCAATACGTAAAAATCTAATGACTTCTTGGATATTTCGTTCGCATAAATTCGCTTGCGGTCGTCTAATTGTTGTAAATATAACTGTTACCTGTTTATTTATCCAATATTTTATAAATCTTTTATTGTTGAAATATGTTGCATTATCTGCAAGAATTTTCTTAGGCAGACCTACATGCTCTATGTATTTATTTAATAAAGCCATAGTTGTCCTCGTGTTACATTTTTTTGTAGGATATGTCTTAACAAATTTTGAAAATAAATCTACAATTACTAAAATATTTTTAAAACCATCGCTTGTTTTAATCAAATTACTTACATAATCGATAGCTACAATTTCAAGTTTTCCTTTTGTGATAATGCTTTGAGGTGTATTCTGGTTTGTGAGGTTTTTATGTTTTCCGAGTGTACATTCATGACAGTGTGATATTATTTGTTTTGTCAGATTGATGTCTTTGTGTGAATAAAAGTTTTCTCTGTAAATAAGCCAAGTTTTGCGTATACCTACATGTCCGTATCTGATGTGTAAATCATTTATAAGTATTTTTGCTAATGTTTCGTGTAATACATATTTTTCTTCATTTAATATTGTTTTAATAATGTATCCATCCTTGATTGTATAACCTTTGTATATGTCTCTTGTTTGTAGAATGTCGTATAACTCTGTAAGTTTGTCTTGACTGTCTAATATTTGTGTTTCTGAATATAGTATTTCTGAAGGTGAAAATAAATTTAATGCAACTATGTATGTTTTTGGTTTTATGTCGTCTATTTGTCTGTTTCTCGTCAGTGCGTCAGCTGTAGTGTTTTGTTTTCCTGGTTTATGTTTAACTGTGAATGAGTATTCTTGCATAAGTAATGACCATCTGTATATGCGATTGTTTATAAATCTGTTAGTGTTTAAGAAGCAAAGTGCTGAATGGTCTGTTTCAAGTGTAAAATGTGTTGATGTGAGGAAAAATCTACATTTGTTTAAACTATAAACTATAGCAAGCATTTCAATTTCCCCAGTTGAATACCTTCTTTCATACGGTTTTAAAATCCTTGAAACAAAACATATAGGAACTTCTATATCTGATTGAATTTGACATAATTCCCCTGATACTATTTGTTCCGAAGCATCTGTTCTTAAAATAAAAGGAAGAGTAAAATCAGGAGTATGCAATAATAAATTTTTATGAAAGTTATTTTTTAAATCGTCGAATGCTTTTTGTCGTCTGTCTGTCCATTCCCATTTATTGTTTTTCTTTAAAAGTTCTATTAATGGTACTTCCAATTCTGATAATCGAGGCACACATTTTTTATAATAATTTAATATTCCAAGAAATCCCCTTAACATTTTTAAATTCATTGGTCTTGGATAATTTTTTATTTCATCAACTCGTTCGTGACCTATGCTAATTCCTTGTTGTCCCACTTTATATCCTAAATATTTTACATTTGTTTTATAAAACTCACACTTCTCTATATTTAATTTTAATCCTGCTTTGTCTAATGCATTTAATATTGTATTTAAGTGTTCATAATGGTTTTCTATATTTTCAGAAAAAATGAGAATATCATCTATGTAATGGAAACAGAAACTTTCATATTTATCTAATATCATTTGAATTGCCCTAACTAATGCTGCACTGGAACTTTGTAGTCCTAAAGGTACTACCTTAAATTGATATATATGACCATCAATACTAAATCCTGTGTATTTTCGAGAATTTGGATCAAACGGAATGAGCCAAATGAATTCTTCAAATCCAATTTTGAAAATATTGAATTTTTGCCGATTCTGTTTAACATGGAAATGATGGTTTGTGGTGCATCAAATTGTGACTTAGTTATCTGATTTAAAATACGTGCATCTAAATATAGCCTAATCGTATTATTTTTCTTTTTAACTACTACTAGAGGATTAATAAAATTAGTTTTAGCTGATTTGATAATATTTGCTTTCAGCATGTTTTCGATTTCATTGTTTACCTGTCCTCTGTGATTGTATGGTATAGGATATGATTTGCATCGAAATGGTTTGCTTTCATCTACTATTAGCTTGTGCATATAGCCTTCTGCTACTCGTGATTCATAATTAATAAGAGAACTGTATTTAGTAAGTAAATTTTTGACTTTATTTTCATATTTAGGAGGGCAATTTATATTATAACTTTCAGGTTTTTCATTTTTAATTTTAAATGTGGATATTTCCACTTTACCTATTTCATTTTCGACTTTCTCGTCGTTTAATAATTTATTAATATTACCTATTTTGGCTTGCTCGCCATTTACCTCATTTATTCTACCTATATTTATTTTATTACCATTTAATTGCATGAAGCGCTCCCCCATGTCAATTTTTGCCCTTAACTTAGTCAATAAATCTTCTCCTAAAATCATATCAAATTTCATGTTTGCAATGACTACAAATTCTCCATAAAATTCTTCACCAAGAACCATTATTTTAGTATTTAAAACTTTATTGCATTCAGAAATTTGTTTTCCAATGGCATTTAAAAGTTTGATCTTTGAAATAGAAATTAAATTATTAAGTTTATCTTTATTTTCTTCAATTAATTTGCTATTTATAAGACTTAGTTCTGCACCCGTATCAATCGAAGCTTTAATTTTAATATCTTGTATTTCCAAATTTATGATTGGTAAATTACTAATTTGTAAATTTTTATCATTTCCATTTTCATCGCCAGTATCAATAAATTCTTTCATATGTGAATATGTTGTAGTTAAAATATTTTGATTCAAAATTTTTGATTCAACTATTAATTGTGCATTTGAGGCACAATTTCTATTCTGTTTATTTCCGAGGCCCTCATTGAGTTTTTTGAATCATTTTCCCTCTCTATATTAGAATTGGTGATTTGAGCATACGTTTTTCTTTGATCTCCATAATCACCCCGAGTTTGTCTGTCTTCCCATCTAACCTGTTTATTTTCATAATTCCTATTTCCCTGATTATTTTTATAATAATTTTGCCTTTCTCTATTATTGTAATTATTATAGGTCCTCCTATCATTATTTTCATAACTGTTATTATTTCTATTAATTTCTAAATTTCTATTTCCATTATAATTTTGCCTATCGTTATTTTTATAATTATACTGTTCACTATATTAATTATCAAACCTATTGTTGTATTTAAAAGCTGAATTTTTCCATCCCGTTTTATATTCGTCTATATTTCTTATATATTCAATTAGATTATCAAAAGTTGTGATTCTTTGAGTTATTATTACATTATGTATGTCATCATTAAAATGTCTTGCCAAATACCTTACCATTTCATCCTCCGTAAATTTAGGTTCTAAATACCTTATATTATATATCTTACGTATGATATACTTTTCTCTAGATATACCCTCATTCTCAGTATATTTCCCATTAAATAAATTCTCACGTATTTTCCTTTGGTCAGATTCTCCCCAATGTTGCTTAATAAATAAAGTTTTGAATTGATTAAATGTGTCAATTCGATCTTGGACCATTTCAAACCACAGTTCTGAATCTCCCCGTAATTTTTCCTGAATAAATTGTTTTGTGGTCATGTTGTGTTTCGTATTTTGTAATTGTTGTAACAAACGTGTAATAAATACTTTAGGATGCATTCTATAGTCCCCATAATAATATAGTTCATCTTTCTTTGTTATTATGTTCGTATTTGTGTGTGTACTTGTGGAATTTGTTGAGTTTGGTAGTTGCTTTAACCTTATGATATTCTCATCTATCTTTTTATCCTGTTCTATTAAATTTTGTATGAGTGTTTCATCTTGTTTCTTGAATCTTGCATCTATTTCAGTGAAACCTTCTACTATCAAGTTTTTCACATTTCGAGTAACTTCTCCCTTAATTTCCTCTGTAAATGATTTCACTTTGGTATTTACGTCTTCAATAACTTCTTCTATAATTCTGTCCATCCTAACTTCCATATTATCCATTCTTCCCTTTATTCCTTCTATACACTCCTCCAATTTCTTGCTGTTTTCTGAAATTTCTTTTTTTGTTTCCTCCATATTTTTCTTTACTTCTTCGAATTTTTCTTTCATCTTCGCACCCAAACCAGTCATCATTGTCATTAATTGTTGCATCATATTTGTGTCAGATTGTGGAGTGTGTGTGGTGTCTCCTAAATGTTCTTGTATGATGTCCCCAGCTTGTGATGTAGTGGCTGTGTTTTCTGTTTGTGTATCATTTGTATTATTTGTATCTTCCATATTAGTTACCTTACCCGATCTCAAATCCATATACAACTAGTAAAATTTTAATTCTGAATGCACAAAAATAGTTTGATCCCGCCGACACGTTGGAACGCCAACATTGTTATGTTTTTAAGTCTGATAACAATTTGTAGAGAATTAAATTTAATATTATTTCCAATAAGCTTCAAATTTATTTATTTAAATTAAAGTTAGATCTTACCTCTTATTGTCAAATTCAATATAACTCCCTCTATGAGATGACTCAAAAATCAGCAGTAAGTTCCCAAACTATCTTTACAATGTACTACTTAGTTGTATAAATGATTGCATATATTTCAGTAATAGATTTTATTAAATAACAACAATAATGACAAAACTTACATCTAATTAATATGACAAATAAATTTTTATTATGCTCGAGACTTAATTTGTGTCAAACAAAGGTACCTTTTTGTTTTCTTTAATCTTCTTTCCAAATTTCTAAACTTCAATTATATTAGTCTTTTAAAAAATTCCTTTTGTCCTCTTCTGTTTTCTTTCCAATTCCAAATTCAAAACGTTACAATGAGATAAAATTTTCTTGTATAAATTTAGTTAGGTAATTTGATTTTATTTAAATTTATACCTGCTTCAATATAATTACACCTTCATACACCATAGGTAAATATTTTAAACAATAATTTAATTATATAATATAAGTACTTGCTTAATTACTTCTTGTACCATAGAATTTCAATTATAGTATTTCTGTAATGTTATTGACTTTTGTTTGACCTTTCTAATTCTGACAACTTTTTTATATTTGAGGTTATTTGCTTCTCAAAACGATGTCTACTCTTCAGCAGTATGAAATCAACTGAACCTTTCAAATATTAATTTTAGTGCCAAAACTAGTGACTTTTATCCGAATTTACCTACTTGATTTACAAATTTCCTAACCTAACATTCCTTTGTATTGAATTTAGTCCCTTCTCCAATAAATTCTAATAGTGACTTTATCCTTATTTAAATTATAAATTATATTTTCTTTCTAATTGTACCAAATAATATCTGTTTAATTTCATTTATACTTTAAATAAGTTTTACTGCCAAATTTAAAATTTTCTGATATTTTTTAAAAATAGATTCTATTATCATATAAAATTACTTAATATCTAACTTATAACTAAATATAAACAGTTTCCTATCTTAGTAGAGTCTAAATTCAATTTTATTTAATTTACCTGTCATTAGTGACATAAATATCTTAATTGATACATTTCAATATTTATTAGCTTAATGGCTATTTGAAATTGTACTGGGCATGGCTATTGAATATTTCTCTTCCAGCATAGAATGTTTATATAATTGTTTAAAATCTTAAATGAAGATAATTTATTAAGATATTTAAATGTCAATTTTAAAATATTAATTTTGAAATATAAGGCCCTAAAAGAGTATTAAAATAAAATCTAGATCTACTATCTTGAAAGGTAAATATAGGTTAATAACAAAACTTATATCTAACAACAAAGAACTAAATACTAATGAAATATATGTTATCGCTCATCGCTTGTGAAATACTGCTCAAATTTATCTGTCATCCCTCAGATCCAATCATTCTATTCATATTAATTTTTTAGCAAGAATAATTCATAATATGTGAATTTTCATAACAATATATATATATATATATATATATATATATATATATATATATATATATATATATATATATATATATTGTTGTTTCTTAGGTTTTTGCGGATGTTAAATGAAGTGTTGGTGTATTTCCGGGTGTTTTCCCAGGAGCCTATCAACTACGCGGGAAAACACCCGGAAATATACCAACACTTCAAATAAATATATATATATATATATATATATATATATACACAATATTTTAGAATAAGCTAGTATACCCTAGTGGCATGGAACAAGAACAAGAAATGT
Source organism: Rutpela maculata (assembly GCA_936432065.2). Taxonomy (NCBI): domain Eukaryota; kingdom Metazoa; phylum Arthropoda; class Insecta; order Coleoptera; family Cerambycidae; genus Rutpela; species Rutpela maculata. The sequence goes on along the minus strand of OW386285.2, from coordinate 204,582,590 downwards.
TCGATAACTTTTTTCCTACAGTTGATATCTTCAATGTTATTTTTTTTAAATTAAAAAATCTCCAATTTCTCGTTTTTGACGCTCTAAACGTATAATAAAAAAACGTTTTTTTAAAATACATAATTTTTTGTAATATATTTAGACCTTGTATATGACCTTCCAAAAAATGAAATTGACGATTTTTAATTTTGTATCTCAAAGCGACCACTTTTCTTCGACGGTTTTTGAAAAATTCATGTTGAAGAAAAGTTGTCATATGGATTTCGGCATAATTACTTCCACGTCCAGTGGAAGTATAGTAACGACAAAAAAATTTCCAAAAATTTTTATTGTTCAAATAGGTTTAAAATGTCATGAAACGTCGAGATTTTAAGTTTGAGCGAAAAAAAAATTTCTGTCTGTAACTTTTTTTTGTGCGCACGTTTACTCTGGAACCGTTTAAAACATTGACTTGAAATTTGATACACATATGTACTTTAACGAGATCTGGAACTAGATTATATTTTCATGTTGTTCCGACGAAGGGTAGGGGGTAAATTGGGGTAAACTTGGGGTAAATGGGTAAATAAAGCAGGTAACAGTCCATAAAATTGGTATTTAGTACATACAAGAGAAGCTAAGTTCTCAAAAAAATTTTTGGCTTTAACCACCCCCACCCCCTTATTAAAGGGGATGAAAAAAAATTGTGATTTAGGGTATGTACAAGAACCAAAAACTTCAAAATATTTTTTTACTTCATCCACCCCCACTACCACCCCTTTCACCACCCCCACCCCACTACCGATGTGGGGTATCGTTTTATGGGTTTTTGGGGTAGAGGATTTCAAATATTATATTATTAAAGTTCCATAAACAATTATTTCCACATACAAAGTTTTTTCGTTGTGATTGACTTGGATGTGGAAGTAGTGATTCCTTGGGCAGCGGTTTTTTTTAATTTAATTAAAAAGTTCTTTATCTGGAAATCTGAAAATAGGAGCCTTACATTTCCTAAGAAAGCATATGCAGTGTGCCAGGAAGCGACGTATGATTACATGAGCAATTCATTTTTTGGGTTCAACCTGTGGTAGAAATTAATTGACAGAATTTTAATTTCGAGAAATCTTATGTCTTGGAAATTTACCAAAAAAAAGTTATTTTTCTCATTTATAAAATACCTTTTCCGTAGGAGATAGGTCAAAATCTTAGAAAGAATTGTTCAGAATGAGTATTATTTGAGATTTTTTATAGAAATTGTTTTTAATTAGTCACATTTCAGTTTGTCTTAATATTTTAAGGTTTTTCAAATTGTTTAAATAATTTTAATTTATTTAAATAATTATAATTTATTTAAGCAATTACGTTTTGTTGCAAATTTATAGCATTTCCATCTTTTTTTAGTTTCACAATTTAGTTATTTAATTTTGTTTATTAAGAGTTTGATAATGAAACCTGCGAATTATTTAAACAACTTATTATTGTTTATTGCCAACTTTCTTCAGAATAGAGTTAGAGTGCTGCAGTTTTTAAGAAATTTTGAACATTTCATCGACTTTCTGCTCATATTTAAAATAAAGAACATTTTTGCGACTAATTAAAAATAATTTCTGCAAAAAGAGTCAGAAATAAATAACAATAAATGCCAAAAATATATGATACTCTACGTTTGTTCTTATGGAGTCATTTTGTGGCCCAGTAGTTCTCATGAGGGTGTAATTGAAAAAATAATTATTAATTCGTATTCTTTGAACTATTGTGAAATTTAAAAAAAAACTGGAAATGTTACAAATTTATAGCAAAATATAATTTTTTGAATAAATTATAATTGTCTAAACAATTTGAAAAGCATTAAAATATTAACACAATCTAGAATGTGATTAATTAATAATAATTTGTGTAAAAGAAATCTCAAATAAATAATAATAATAAACGTTAAAAGTACGTGATACTCCAACTTTTCCCTTATATGGTCACTTCGCAAGTGAGCAAAATTTTAACAAATTCGGTTAAATGTCATCTGTCTATTACACATTTAGATAATCATTAAACATTAAAAATATCTAATACATGGATAATAATAAACATGCATGGTTTATCATCCCAAATAATTTCAATTAACAATATACTCCAACTTGGAAGAAACCTACATTATTAGAATAAAAAAAAAGAAATATTCAATATAGGCACAGGGTTTTGAACATTGAAATTCTTATTCAGTTTTATTTTTCTGAATATTTCTTTACAGCATTCTGTCCTATCCCGTACAGAAAAAGCACATTACTGGAGGGAAAAATTACTTTTTTGTAAATTTCCAACACGAACTTCATAGGATTTGACAAACAGCAGAAAAAACTATCTGCGAGAACTAAAAAGAAAAACTATCTATAAATTAAATTTCCAATCATTACAGATAGTTTTTCTTTTTAGTTCACATATATTGTTTTTTCTGCTGTTTGCCAAATCCTATAAAGAATATGTTTTATAACAATTATAAGCAAATAAAAAGTAATTCACTTTTACGCGAACTTTATGTTTGGAAACTTAAATTGTGACATAAATTAGTATTCTCACAGGATGAAATTTTAATTAAATAATGTTCAGATTTCCTTGTTTACTTATACGTCGACAGACTGTAATAATATTCTTCTAGGCAAATACGATAAAGCAGCATAGCATACATCTGACAACGCCGCCGGAAGTCAATTAAACCTGTAATTTTTATATTCGGGTGTCATTTTACGCATCGATTAAAATATTCATAATGGATGCCAATTAAACCGTAAAACAGGTAGGATGCTAACCTAGCCTTTAAATAAATTTTGTGTATATCAGTGTGTATATTAGTGGATGCCAAGTGAGAACGTTATTAGGTTGGATGCCAACTGATACCTTATATATATATATATATATATATATATATGAAGTGACGGTGAGAGGTAAACTCTCATATGGTCAGATGCTACTATACGTCAGACAAATGTCACTGACGTATAGCGACTTGCTTTTTTGCAAGTACCAAGAGCGGCGACCTCTAGCCTTAGTGGGCTATACTCACTGTTTATGAAATCGGATTTGAGGGAAACAACTACTCAGCGGGCAAATACCCCGACCTGCATTGAATTACATCTTCAAATCGTGATCAGTAACCAACTATCACTTGTCTGTTCCTAACCAGACATAGACCGGTTTCGAACTTATTATGTTCTCATCAGTATGCCATAGGTCATGGAACAGACAAATGATAGTGGTCAACTTGCTAGTCTTATACAAACTGAATCAAATGAAGTGACGGTGAGAGGTAAACTCTCATATGGTCAGATGCTACTATACGTCGGACAAATGTCACTGACGTATAGCGACTTGCTTTTTTGCAAGTCTTGCTCTTGGTACTTGACCGTCCTGGAGTACTTACTACTTTACATCTCTCTTTAATACAAACTTGCTCATATGTATGTAACAAGTAGTTATGTGTTTGTAATTTAAATAAATAAAATAAATGCTCTGAATTACAGTTATTATTTACGTTAAGAATAAGAAAGGTGCAGTATAGATAAAAATAAAGTCCAAGAAAACGTTATTTATTATGATACAAATTATTGTATTGTATGTTTAAGGGCACGAACGAAATGTCAAATACTCGTAAGCTAGTACTAGATGGTATTGTGTGTATAATATTTGTATTTATTCCACAGTGCTTTTGCAGCAGAGTTTCCAGATACAGAGAAAATTCCCCGTTGCCTAGAAAAATTAAAAAATATTTTTGAGATTTACATGCGCAAATAAAAATTAAATTTGTGTGTGTGTAAAAGTGACTCTAATCACTTTTAAATATATTACTGTATGATACCTGCATATTTCCATTTATCTGTGGGATTATTATTGTTTTGAGATTTAAATTTTACTTAAACTGAAATAATAATTTTTCGTTATAAAAAGCAAATATGTACTAGACATATTACAAAATGAAACACAAAAAGACATTTTTCAGAACGAAAAATAAATCAAAGGATATTCGTTGCAGCTAACGCGGCAACAGTGACCTTTTGTAGTAGTAAGAAGGTATTTGCACAGCATAAAGATAGATAGATAGATGTCTTTATTGGTTCTTTACATATACCCAAACTGGTGTGGAACATGTCACAAAACTACCCTAGTAGCACAAATACGCCACTAGGGTATACTAGCTTATTGTATAAAATGTTGTATATATATATATATATATAACAATCTAAATTTAGTAGGGCTTCGGACAATTGTCCGAAGCCCTACTAAATTTAGATTGTTCTTTAACTAGTCGGACGTGACTATCCTTCATTATATATATATATATATAAAATACGTAAAAGTAAGTAGATGTCTTTATTAGTTCTTTACACATACCCAAACAGGTATGGAACATGTCAACAAAATTACCCTAGTAGCACAAAATACCAGACCAATGCACAATCCATATGGGACTAATAATCATATTGGTCCCACACGGACCACGCCGGTCCAACACTCCATGCCACTAGGGTATACTAGCTTATTCTAAAATATTGTGTATATATATATATATATATATATATATATATATATATATATATATATATATATGCCACTAGGGTATACTAGCTTATCCTAAAATATTGTGTATATATATATATATATATATACACAATATTTTAGAATAAGCTAGTATACCCTAGTGGCATGGAGTGTTGGACCGGCGTGGTCCGTGTGGGACCAATATGATTATTAGTCCCATATGGATTGTGCATTGGTCTGGTATTTTGTGCTACTAGGGTAATTTTGTTGACATGTTCCATACCTGTTTGGGTATGTGTAAAGAACTAATAAAGACATCTACTTACTTTTACGTATTTTATATATATATATATATAATGAAGGATAGTCACGTCCGACTAGTTAAAGAACAATCTAAATTTAGTAGGGCTTCGGACAATTGTCCGAAGCCCTACTAAATTTAGATTGTTCTTTAACTAGTCGGACGTGACTATCCTTCATTATATATATATATATATATATAAAATACGTAAAAGTAAGTAGATGTCTTTATTAGTTCTTTACACATACCCAAACAGGTATGGAACATGTCAACAAAATTACCCTAGTAGCACAAAATACCAGACCAATGCACAATCCATATGGGACTAATAATCATATTGGTCCCACACGGACCACGCCGGTCCAACACTCCATGCCACTAGGGTATACTAGCTTATTCTAAAATATTGTGTATATATACACAATATTTTAGGATAAGCTAGTATACCCTAGTGGCATATATATATATATATATATATATATATATATATATATATATATATATATATATATATATATATATATATATATATATATATACACACAATATTTTAGAATAAGCTAGTATACCCTAGTGGCATGGAGTGTTGGACCGGCGTGGTCCGTGTGGGACCAATATGATTATTAGTCCCATATGGATTGTGCATTGGTCTGGTATTTTGTGCTACTAGGGTAATTTTGTTGACATGTTCCATACCTGTTTGGGTATGTGTAAAGAACTAATAAAGACATCTACTTACTTTTACGTATTTTATATATATATATATATAATGAAGGATAGTCACGTCCGACTAGTTAAAGAACAATCTAAATTTAGTAGGGCTTCGGACAATTGTCCGAAGCCCTACTAAATTTAGATTGTTATATATATATATATATATACAACATTTTATACAATAAGCTAGTATACCCTAGTGGCGTATTTGTGCTACTAGGGTAGTTTTGTGACATGTTCCACACCAGTTTGGGTATATGTAAAGAACCAATAAAGACATCTATCTATCTATCTTTATGCTGTGCAAATACCTTCTTACTACTACAAAAGGTCACTGTTGCCGCGTTAGCTGCAACGAATATCCTTTGATTTATTTTTCGTTCTGAAAAATGTCTTTTTGTGTTTCATTTTGTAATATGTCTAGTACATATTTGCTTTTTATAACGAAAAATTATTATTTCAGTTTAAGTAAAATTTAAATCTCAAAACAATAATAATCCCACAGATAAATGGAAATATGCAGGTATCATACAGTAATATATTTAAAAGTGATTAGAGTCACTTTTACACACACACAAATTTAATTTTTATTTGCGCATGTAAATCTCAAAAATATTTTTTAATTTTTCTAGGCAACGGGGAATTTTCTCTGTATCTGGAAACTCTGCTGCAAAAGCACTGTGGAATAAATACAAATATTATACACACAATACCATCTAGTACTAGCTTACGAGTATTTGACATTTCGTTCGTGCCCTTAAACATACAATACAATAATTTGTATCATAATAAATAACGTTTTCTTGGACTTTATTTTTATCTATACTGCACCTTTCTTATTCTTAACGTAAATAATAACTGTAATTCAGAGCATTTATTTTATTTATTTAAATTACAAACACATAACTACTTGTTACATACATATGAGCAAGTTTGTATTAAAGAGAGATGTAAAGTAGTAAGTACTCCAGGACGGTCAAGTACCAAGAGCAAGACTTGCAAAAAAGCAAGTCGCTATACGTCAGTGACATTTGTCCGACGTATAGTAGCATCTGACCATATGAGAGTTTACCTCTCACCGTCACTTCATTTGATTCAGTTTGTATAAGACTAGCAAGTTGACCACTATCATTTGTCTGTTCCATGACCTATGGCATACTGATGAGAACATAATAAGTTCGAAACCGGTCTATGTCTGGTTAGGAACAGACAAGTGATAGTTGGTTACTGATCACGATTTGAAGATGTAATTCAATGCAGGTCGGGGTATTTGCCCGCTGAGTAGTTGTTTCCCTCAAATCCGATTTCATAAACAGTGAGTATAGCCCACTAAGGCTAGAGGTCGCCGCTCTTGGTACTTGCAAAAAAGCAAGTCGCTATACGTCAGTGACATTTGTCTGACGTATAGTAGCATCTGACCATATGAGAGTTTACCTCTCACCGTCACTTCATATATATATATATATATATATATATAAGGTATCAGTTGGCATCCAACCTAATAACGTTCTCACTTGGCATCCACTAATATACACACTGATATACACAAAATTTATTTAAAGGCTAGGTTAGCATCCTACCTGTTTTACGGTTTAATTGGCATCCATTATGAATATTTTAATCGATGCGTAAAATGACACCCGAATATAAAAATTACAGGTTTAATTGACTTCCGGCGGCGTTGTCAGATGTATGCTATGCTGCTTTATCGTATTTGCCTAGAAGAATATTATTACAGTCTGTCGACGTATAAGTAAACAAGGAAATCTGAACATTATTTAATTAAAATTTCATCCTGTGAGAATACTAATTTATGTCACAATTTAAGTTTCCAAACATAAAGTTCGCGTAAAAGTGAATTACTTTTTATTTGCTTATAATTGTTATAAAACATATTCTTTATAGGATTTGGCAAACAGCAGAAAAAACAATATATGTGAACTAAAAAGAAAAACTATCTGTAATGATTGGAAATTTAATTTATAGATAGTTTTTCTTTTTAGTTCTCGCAGATAGTTTTTTCTGCTGTTTGTCAAATCCTATGAAGTTCGTGTTGGAAATTTACAAAAAAGTAATTTTTCCCTCCAGTAATGTGCTTTTTCTGTACGGGATAGGACAGAATGCTGTAAAGAAATATTCAGAAAAATAAAACTGAATAAGAATTTCAATGTTCAAAACCCTGTGCCTATATTGAATATTTCTTTTTTTTTATTCTAATAATGTAGGTTTCTTCCAAGTTGGAGTATATTGTTAATTGAAATTATTTGGGATGATAAACCATGCATGTTTATTATTATCCATGTATTAGATATTTTTAATGTTTAATGATTATCTAAATGTGTAATAGACAGATGACATTTAACCGAATTTGTTAAAATTTTGCTCACTTGCGAAGTGACCATATAAGGGAAAAGTTGAAGTATCACGTACTTTTAACGTTTATTATTATTATTTATTTGAGATTTCTTTTACACAAATTATTATTAATTAATCACATTCTAGATTGTGTTAATATTTTAATGCTTTTCAAATTGTTTAGACAATTATAATTTATTCAAAAAATTATATTTTGCTATAAATTTGTAACATTTCCAGTTTTTTTTTAAATTTCACAATAGTTCAAAGAATACGAATTAATAATTATTTTTTCAATTACACCCTCATGAGAACTACTGGGCCACAAAATGACTCCATAAGAACAAACGTAGAGTATCATATATTTTTGGCATTTATTGTTATTTATTTCTGACTCTTTTTGCAGAAATTATTTTTAATTAGTCGCAAAAATGTTCTTTATTTTAAATATGAGCAGAAAGTCGATGAAATGTTCAAAATTTCTTAAAAACTGCAGCACTCTAACTCTATTCTGAAGAAAGTTGGCAATAAACAATAATAAGTTGTTTAAATAATTCGCAGGTTTCATTATCAAACTCTTAATAAACAAAATTAAATAACTAAATTGTGAAACTAAAAAAAGATGGAAATGCTATAAATTTGCAACAAAACGTAATTGCTTAAATAAATTATAATTATTTAAATAAATTAAAATTATTTAAACAATTTGAAAAACCTTAAAATATTAAGACAAACTGAAATGTGACTAATTAAAAACAATTTCTATAAAAAATCTCAAATAATACTCATTCTGAACAATTCTTTCTAAGATTTTGACCTATCTCCTACGGAAAAGGTATTTTATAAATGAGAAAAATAACTTTTTTTTGGTAAATTTCCAAGACATAAGATTTCTCGAAATTAAAATTCTGTCAATTAATTTCTACCACAGGTTGAACCCAAAAAATGAATTGCTCATGTAATCATACGTCGCTTCCTGGCACACTGCATATGCTTTCTTAGGAAATGTAAGGCTCCTATTTTCAGATTTCCAGATAAAGAACTTTTTAATTAAATTAAAAAAAACCGCTGCCCAAGGAATCACTACTTCCACATCCAAGTCAATCACAACGAAAAAACTTTGTATGTGGAAATAATTGTTTATGGAACTTTAATAATATAATATTTGAAATCCTCTACCCCAAAAACCCATAAAACGATACCCCACATCGGTAGTGGGGTGGGGGTGGTGAAAGGGGTGGTAGTGGGGGTGGATGAAGTAAAAAAATATTTTGAAGTTTTTGGTTCTTGTACATACCCTAAATCACAATTTTTTTTCATCCCCTTTAATAAGGGGGTGGGGGTGGTTAAAGCCAAAAATTTTTTTGAGAACTTAGCTTCTCTTGTATGTACTAAATACCAATTTTATGGACTGTTACCTGCTTTATTTACCCATTTACCCCAAGTTTACCCCAATTTACCCCCTACCCTTCGTCGGAACAACATGAAAATATAATCTAGTTCCAGATCTCGTTAAAGTACATATGTGTATCAAATTTCAAGTCAATGTTTTAAACGGTTCCAGAGTAAACGTGCGCACAAAAAAAAGTTACAGACAGAAATTTTTTTTTCGCTCAAACTTAAAATCTCGACGTTTCATGACATTTTAAACCTATTTGAACAATAAAAATTTTTGGAAATTTTTTTGTCGTTACTATACTTCCACTGGACGTGGAAGTAATTATGCCGAAATCCATATGACAACTTTTCTTCAACATGAATTTTTCAAAAACCGTCGAAGAAAAGTGGTCGCTTTGAGATACAAAATTAAAAATCGTCAATTTCATTTTTTGGAAGGTCATATACAAGGTCTAAATATATTACAAAAAATTATGTATTTTAAAAAAACGTTTTTTTATTATACGTTTAGAGCGTCAAAAACGAGAAATTGGAGATTTTTTAATTTAAAAAAAATAACATTGAAGATATCAACTGTAGGAAAAAAGTTATCGAACATTTCTTGTTCGAAATTGATCAAAAAATATTTAAAAACAGTGTTTCATTGAAAAATGTAATATTTCCTTTTGTTATAAACAAAATTGTTTTAAACAACATCAGACCGGGTTACCGTCTGGTAACATGGATATTCATAATCAGTAGTGTCTCCAGAACTGATTCCAACAAATAAACTGCGTCTGAAATGTATTCGAAACTCATACGCCCATAGTGCCTGCTGTATAACTAGATCTCCCAATTTTATAGACCGTTAACAACTTCGTAAAAAAGTGAAAATCGGCAAAGGGGCCACGGTGTTTCATTTCTATATAAAAACTTTTAAAAAGTCAAAAACCTAAACCACATTCCAATTTAAAAAATATAAATGACTAAGTTCTAAAATCTAAAAAGGAAATAACGACAAACTTTACTTGAAAACGTTTTTATTGTAAAAAAAATGAATACAACACAAATATTCAGCATTTATGAAAATGTAAACATACATATTTCAAACCAAAATAATACAATAATGGTAAAATGAAACAAAAACCAAAAGGAAATTTATTTTCTCTGTCTATATAATCCCAGGATTGTTATGTGTACTTTGTAGTTCTAACACATTATAGTGTAGACAAATTTGCATTTCTGACTAAATAGTTTACCGAATGAATGGATTTTCTCAAAATTTTGTGGATTCTGTTCGTTTTGAAGTCTGGATCAAACTAAAAAAAAAAAAATTTGGCCGCCATTATTGCCCCGCAATTGTTATAATCAATGATTTTGTTGCTAATTTGTTAACTAGTAAAATTGAGGTAAATTTAAAAAACAAAATGTCTTTTTAGGTAATTTTATGAAAAATAACAACTTTTTACTCCTGTAAAATTTTCGAAAAAATGCGTATTTTCCAAGATATAGCAGTTGAATTTTTCCAAAAAGAGTGGAGTTCTTCCGGAAAAACCCGAAAAAGGACCCTTATCGGAAAATGGAAAATCTCGTAAACTATGAAATTTAAAAATCTGGAAAAATTCAAACGTATAGGTTAATAATTCTTTAAAATGTTGCTCTCTTCTAATTTTTTTGTAACATCCATATTTTCCGTATCTAATTTTTTTCATGATACAAAATGCATTATAATCTCTGAAATTGTAATTAATTTATATACACTCCTGGCAAGCCTATCGTTTCCTATAGCAATTACAGTGCAAGTCGAGGACAAAGGTATATTGAACGGGTGTTAGACAGAGAAGTTATACATCCGTTGATGCCACGTGTTGTCTATGCTCGAGTTTGTTGACCACGCCCCGCGCGCACAAGAACGCATGCCTAGAAACAAAGAAGGGTAGCGGAGCGGAATTCTGTGAATTATAATATTACTCATTTATTGATCATCGATCCTCCGCCGTGTCTAACTGAAAATACAACTGAAGACTTATTAAAATTACACGATGTCTGTTTACACATTAGAGGAGAAAGTACAAATTATTAAATGGTATTTATTATCTCAAAGTGCGGAAGAAGTCGTTGGGCGATTTGTATTTACTTTCGAAAATCGACCAGTACCCACTACGAAAACAGTCTTAAATATTTTTCATCGATTTGAAACGTCGGGTTGTATTACTGGGTGTAGAAAGTGTTGCTCGGATCCAATCAACCCGAGAGACAACCTGATGAGCGAAGGGTAGAAAAAGAAATAGCCATTTGTGCGGCGGTGGAAGTAAGTGAACCTTGTTCTAGTAGGCAAATCGCGGAACAAGTTAATGTGCCTCCGCGTACAGTGCGGAATATTTTGAGAAAAAATGGATACTCGTGCTACAGGTTAAAACGTACTCAAGAATTATTTCCCGACGATCATTACAGGCGTCTTGAGTTTTGTGAATCCATGAGGGAAAAAGCAGATGCGAACCCAAATTTTCTAAGCAATGTTTTATTTAGTGATGAAACATCCCTTTCCCCTCATGGAGCCCACAATTCTGCTAAAGTTTGTTACTGTTCGATGGAAAACAAACACTTGAGTGTGCCTTTACGTACACAGTATCCACAGAAAGTGAATGTTTGGGCTGGCATTTTAGGGTCTTCCATTATTGGGTCATTTTTTATAAATGGAACTCTAAACGCCGACAAATATTTAACGATGCTCGAAAATCAAATTATTCCGGCTGTTCAGGCATTGCCCATTAATTTTGAGGAAGTGTGGTTTCAACAAGACGGTTGTCCGGCTCATAATTCTCTACGAGTAATAACTTTCTTGGAAGCTACATTTCCAAAATATCGGGAATACATTCGAATTTATTACGAAATCTACTAATAACGATGTGCACCCTACTCTTTGATAATGAGTACTGGCTGGTCATGTCATGAACGCAACGTACGCGCCGCGCGGTGTCGATGGTGGGGACACCGTCTGCCCGAGTCGACGGAGGGGGAAGTAAACGAACATTGGTCATCACAAGTTTTTGTTTTGTGACGATGTTAACTTGACATCGCCGCAAATTATATCTATAGTTGTTTATCTTAAAGCTTAGCATAAATCCATCTCTTTATTCACATTGTAACCCCCTATGTAATGCTGGGCTTGCCAGGAGTGTATATTTTAATAGAAAAATATCTAATTTGTGAAGAAAAGACAGAAAGAAGAAATTTCTACAGCAGCCTTCGTCAGCAAATATTAAACCACCTTTACCCTTTCAGATAGAAAGATGTAATGGGGAAGTAAACTGGAGTGTAAGTCGATGAAGTCTATTTATTTTGAACAATACAAAATTACACAATACTTCTTTAAAATATCTGTACAGAAAATGTTTACGAATTTATAAAACCAAACATATTGTCAGAGTATGTTGAAGTTAATAGATTTCGAAAAGGGTTTTTTTTACAATAGAGGCCTTACCGCACAAGCATCCATAATAAGATGCAATAAAACTGTCTTTCAGAAATGACAGTTGAGAAATATATTCGTTCACTTCAAAGAGACAAGTCAATTAGTTTCAGCAATACAACCCATTATTGTCTGTTTAACCGAAACAAGAATAACAGAACGCATTTTATACTCAATGTAGAAAATTTCAAAATGTATCTATACAACTCTCTTAGCTGGCATATTCTACATTAGTGATAATTTATATAATCAATACAATAGAAGGTAGCTTAATTGAAAATATTACATTCATCTATAATTATATAACATATTATTATAAAATATACCATAGTTTAAATATACAAGAATGTTATTTTTAATTTTTGTCACTTTGTATTTAGTAGTCAAATTATTAAGCATTTATTTTATTTTGTAATATATTGAAGTTCATGTCGATTTACGTTTATTTCAATATTGAGTAACTGCTATTCTATACTAATAAATTAGAAAAATTGTCACATCGCCTGAATATAACTGTTATATTACGATTTTACCTACGGACAATTGTAAGTTAGTGTATGTACAAGAACCAGAAACCTCAAAACATTTTTTTACTTCATCCACACCCACTACCACCCCCCCTATCACAACCCCCACCCCACTACCGATGTGGGGTATCGTTTTATGGGTTTTTGGGGTAGAGGATTTCAAATATGATATTATTAAAGTTCCATAAATAATTATTTCCACATACAAAGTTTTTTCGTTGTGAGTGACTTGGATAGAGAATCTGGATGTGGAAGTAGTGATTCCTTGGGCAGCGGTTTTTTGTATCGCATATTACCAAATATAAGCCACTTTTCGAGCGGCTTTTGCACCGTTATTGTAATACATTCTGGCGATTAAGTGAAATGCTAGAATTCTTATAATGATGTGTTTCAGATCTCGTTATAATACATACATGTAACAACTATCAAGTCAATATCTTAAACCGTCCCACAGGAAACGTGCGCACAAAAAATACAGACAGACAGACAGACCGATAGATACCATTTTTTTCGCTCAAATTTAAAATCTCGATATTTTCATGACATTTTAAACCCATTTCAACAACAAAAAAAAAAAGAAGTTTTTTTTTACGATTACTATAGTTCCAATCCACTATGTGGATGTGGAAGTAAAATTTACAACTCAAATCATCTAATTCCCCAAACTGAGATACAAATTGTGCGAAATTTATTAAGTAATTATAAATACTGATTTAATAAAGCTAAAATATTATGACATGGGGGTTTATTGATAAGTAAAAGTGTATTTTAAATAAAAAGAAACATTTCTTATTATAAAAACACAATTTGTAATGTTAAATGATGTTAATAAAATTAAACATGCCTCAAGTTTTGCAACAGGTATTTTTCTTTATAGTGGTGTAAAATATTTTAAAAAATCTGAGGCTTTGGCTTCTGGTAGGTATATAGAATGTACACCAAATCCCAAATTTCTCTATTCTTACCAGCTTGCTTTACTCATTTTCCCCCATTTAACCCCCCACTCCACTACGTGGATGTGGAAGTAAAACTAAACAGTAAAAAAGAAAATTCACCCGTGATTGTTTAGTTGTAGTATACTTAAAGAAACTACACTAACATTTTTCTTTGTATGTCTTACAAAACATTTTTACAATAATTATAAAATGTTTTTTTCCAAAATTTTATTTTAAGGATAACTAAATAACTATATTTCACAATAGAAATATAAAACATTTTATTTTTTTTTTATAACAAATTCGGATAAAAACAAATTAGTTTTAATGAAAATATATGCCATTTGATTTATTACTTCCACATCCACGTAGTGGACTGGAAGAATGTAACTATAGTAATTCAAAAAAAAAAATTAAAACTTTTTTTGTTGAAATGTTGTTGGAATTGAGGTAAATAGGGAAAAACAAGTAAAGCAAGCTAGTAACAGTCCAGAAACTTAATTTTTAAAAGCTTCTATTTAACTTCATTTTAAAAGCTTTGTATGGTAGTTAGTATGTTTGGGTCAAATCTTGCAACCAAAATGAATCCTGGAAGGTATTGTTCAATAGTGGATTCGGCGGCGCCCGGAGAGATTCGGCAGTGCCCGAATACAGATTCGGCAGCATCCGAATGAAAATGGATTCGGCAGCATCCTAATATCGGTTCGGCAACGCCCGGAAATTGCAAATAGATGTATTACATATTTTTGAAAAGCATTTTTTTGTCATTTGTTATTAACAATCGCCGAATGTGTTTATATTTTTTTTAGATAGAAAAAAAATAACAAAAACAACCATATACATAAACATATCAAAAAAAAAACTTTTAATATTTTTTATAAAATTTTAAATTTTAAACATTAAAACATTTTTTTTGACATGTTTATGTATACGGTTGATTTGGCTATTTTTCTATCCAAAAAAATATAAACACATTCGGCGATTGTTAATAATAAATTGTTTATTAAATAAACAAATAAATTAACAACAAAAAAAAATTCCACCTTGTAGAGAATTGAAAATAAAAAAATTTTAAGAATAATTTTTTTTCTTAATAATTTGTTCAAATAATGAAAAAAAAGAAAAAATTACTATAAACAATTAAACAAATTTTTTAGGAAAAATTTTTTTTCAAAAATAAGTAATTTGTCTATTTCTTTATAAAATTTGTTTAAACAAATAGCACTAAAATTTTAAAGTTTATATAATCTTATAGTATTTTTGAACATAAAAACAGTATAGTACTTTTAAAATTAATAAAAAAAAAATTTCAACCTCTCTATTTAATTTTCAGTTTTTTGTTAGTTTAAATAATTAATAACTAATAGACTCTAACAATTAAAAACATCGCAATGTCATAATCTCATAAAGTATAGTTGACATAAGGTCCCCACGAAGCGAAATAATTTTAGTGGCTTTTGTTTAACAATTATCCGACTTAAAATATATACGCAAACTCTAAAAAAAAAATTGTTGATTAACAACAGGCTCATTTTATGAAAAATCGGTGAAAAATGTTTTTTGTTCCTTTAAGTGTCTAAATAATACCATATATTTTTTAAAAATTTAAATTAATATTTAATAACATAAAAAAATTGTTTTACTTCTTACGGCCGGTTTCAGAGTATCGTAACGGTTTAGCATTTGCCGCCCGGAGCCCCATTTTCATCATTAAATTAAAGTTATTAATAATAGAGATAAAGTTCCGGAAGTCCAGACTTTTTTATTGGAAATTTCTTACTCTTTAAGAACCTTTTTTTTAAATTTCTTAAATATTAATATTTCGAGTTATTTGCAAAAAACAAAACTCGTTATTTTTTCAATCTTAATTTGTTTATAACTTTTGCAATTGTTTATGTGCGGGTTTGAAACTTTTGCACATTTTTCTATACCAGTGGCGGCTCGTCAGGGGAGGCAGGGGAGGCTGAGCCTCCCTTTGGAAGAAGCAGTATATCTTCCAATCTTCCAAATTAATATCTTTTATTTGTAGAAATATTTCTAATTGTCTTTCAAAATATCAAGCCTCCTCTGCAGACAATATCACAAGCCGCCACTGTTCTATACGTCATTCCGAATCCAATGACCCCTCACTGATATTTTTACGAGCTTTATCAAGAATTAAAACGTGTTTGAACTTGAGAATTAGACTAATAGAATTCTTTAACATTAACGTAATTTTGTAGTTTATTACGTACCTATCGAAAACGTTTTTGCTAATAACTTTTCTCTTACTTCTGTAGTTTAATTAAACTACAGAACACTATTTTACTTATAGCCTCGCTGAACCATCCTTAACAAAAAACGTTTACAATCAAGAAGTACAAATTCCATCCTCATTTTGATAATTCACGAATTGTCTCCACTAAGTTTACTTTTCCTAGTAGTAATATATTCAAGCAAACTAAAACATCTGCTGCTACTCGCTACACCGCAACATCTTTTGTTTTTGTTATAGGACAAGTACCAATTTACAATTGCTTAGAAATACTTATCAAAATACAAGGTATATGTTATCCGAAATCATAAATATTTTGAATTTTTAGTGAAAATATCTTTCAATTACTATAGCATTTTCGATGAATTTAGGACAATAATTGAAAACAAAAGGCTGAAAGACTTCGGTCGCTGGCCTTTTGGAATATTTTATCCAATAAATATTATTCTATCTCTCTTAAAAACAAATTGTTTGATATTTTACTTAAGGTTGACGCATCGGGGTTTTAGAAATCATAGATAGGAATACGAAATTGGAATTTAAATATATTGACACTTCATTTCAACTGAGAATATCGCATAAATAGCGGAGCAGAAAGAAATTTAAAAAGTTGCGTGTTGTAGAACACTGACTGTAAGTGTAACCCAATTAACGTTCGTTAGATAGTTTGAAAAATCGAAAAGTTAACTTAAAAAATGTTGGTCCTATTAATGAAATTTTGGCCATAACCCAGATTTTAATTCGTTATGTAAAATGTTCCGTACATAATTAGCGATAGAGGAGGTCGACCTGATTCCAAAACTCTGTCATATGTACCCTCTGGAGCATTTTCTGTTATTAATATACAGGGGATTTTCTAATTTATGCCAAATTTTTAAGGTATCATATTTTTAAACCATTTTCTCAAGTAGTTAAAATTTAGTACATGCTATTGTAGTAGTTTCGGCTGCACGCAGCAATGTTTTTAAAAAATACAGTGTCGGACTGGAGAAAATGTTTTTTGTTAAAATCGTTTTGTGTAATTTTTTATTGAGGATACGAAAGCCACATGAATCAATAACAGATAAATATGTAATAACATTCTTGGGCATCAATACTGGTGAATACTAAGACTGATTGTAAATTCAGTTTCATAGTCCCTAGATGATGCCAACATGGCTGGCGAAACGCGAGTCGAGTAATATTCAAGTGTTTTGGTGTAGAAACTATTTCAGAGGCAGCACCACACCGAAGGTTTGACCCCCCTCAAGGATTTATTTATTTATTTATTCAATTTACGAACCCAACAGAATTTACATTCCCAGTATAGTGTAAGTACATTTAACCAGAAATAATATTGAGTAATATCAAAGGGTTGAGTGAAATAGGACTCTTCAATCAACGTTCAAAGAAAAAAAATGTTTATAATTTTGTTGATTTACATTAATAAAAAGTAGTATTAAATGAATACAATGATTATTATAGTAAATTTAAGGATATTTTACATAAATATGCTATTTTCTTAGAATGCAAGCTCATACCATTAACAATGTGTATTATTTAAATTTCATTTATTGAATGAACCTGTCGATTTTAATTCCATATTTTGTTTTACTTCCATATCCACGTAGTGGAGTACAGCAATGGTAAAAAAATATTGAATTTCTTTTTATTCAAATGGTATAGTCCAATTGGCGGGGGATTTTGCCCTGCAAACGGTGGAGTAGTAATGGTTTTGATAAATGTTATTTAACTCGAGGCCCTCATGAAAAATACAAGGTTTCGACCTAGGGGGAGGGAGGCGCGAGCCACCATCTTGATCGAAAGTTGCAAAAAATTGGTTTTCAAAATAATTCGGCAACGCTCGATCCTAAAAAAAAAAAACGTTCGAGACCAAGTTGAAGACGACAAAATTTCCTATATTTTTATTGTAAGTCTAATGTTTAAAGAGATACAGCGTCAGAAATATGAATTTTAGAAATTGCCGGGATAGTATTACAGTTGCGTACATCATACCTCGAAAATAGGAAACAAATTATTAAATTTAATGACAATTATTCAGAAGAATTCTCTATAAAACATTAAATATCTCAAGGGTCGGTACTTGCCCCTATTCTCTTTTTATTATTTTTGTATAATCCAACATTTTTTAATGATCTTATTGGTATCAAAAAATTTCAAATTATAAAATTTTATTTCCCGACTATTGGCTACAAAATTTTAAATTCCACACAAAATCCTTATACATATTTAATCCTTACATAATTGCTTAAAAACATTCAAAATACTTAAAAATGTAAGTAATTACTAGCAAAT
Source organism: Rutpela maculata (assembly GCA_936432065.2). Classification (NCBI taxonomy): domain Eukaryota; kingdom Metazoa; phylum Arthropoda; class Insecta; order Coleoptera; family Cerambycidae; genus Rutpela; species Rutpela maculata. Next base: position 204,563,854 of record OW386285.2, on the reverse strand, counting down.
TGAAAACACTGCTCTCTAAGCCTGTGATGGTCTTTTTCGACCATTAGAAAAGAAACAAAGAAACACGAGGGACGGTCTATACTTGCTCTAGGAGACATCTACTACAAAAAACAGAAACTTGAAACTTGAAATTTACTCCGCCGTACCCATAAGAAAATGTATAAATAACAAGAAAAATCACTTAAATATGAAATAGTTTGCCTATACAATCTAATTGTGATGTGGAAAAACGTTCTTCTTAGGGTATGTAGCAGTGGACTAGACCGTGGTTGTGTGAGAAACAACACGGTTAGTCGCTCTCCTCTTCTGAGTTCGAGTCTCAGCTGCAGATGGCAATGTCGCAGGGAATGGATATTGTGATGTTGTCTATGTGTATGTGTCCTGGTCAAGTGGTAGAATAGCCTGCAGCTAAACTCCGCCAGGACGTAAATATGAAAGAAACAACATATTATATCAAAATCATTACTACTCCACCTTTTGTAAGGCAATTGTCATTTTTTGCATCTACTGACTGGATTATTAGAATATCATAAATCGTCGAGATTTTAAGTTTGAGCAAAAAAATGTGCCTATCTGTCAGTCTGCCTGTCTTTGTTGTGCGTATGATTTCTTTGAAACGGTTTATGATTTAACTTGTTTGGTACACCTATGAATTATAACGAGATCAGGAACTAGCCTATATTTTGATCTTATTCCATTGAAGGGTGGGAGATAAATGCGGGTAAATAGGTAAAACGAGCAAGTAATAGTCCATAAAATTGAATTTGATGTATGTATGTATAAGACGCCAAGGTTTGGCATCAGCCGCCCCCACTATCACCTGCATTATACCACTCCCACCCCATTATTAAAATGGTTAAAAAAAAAACAAAATTATGATTTAGTGTGTGTATAAGAACCAAAGGCGTATTTTTTTACGGTTTTTGAGGTAGACGATTTCAAATATTATATTATTAAAGTTCTATGAACAATTATTTCAACATTGTGGAGGGCAAATGTATTATCAATATTTTTTGCATTGTAAGAGACTTGTATAGGAAATCTGGATGTGGAAGTAGTGGTTCTTTATGGACCGAACGGCGGTTGTACAAAAATGTTGCCCCATTGATTTAAAGAAAATTTCATTTTCGGGGCGAGCGTAGAGGCGACTTCAATGTGAAAACCAGTCTATATTCCGTTGAAGCAACGTCGAGCGCGGTTAGTACTTGGATGGGTGACCCATCTTGGGAAATACAACGTTCTCGACCCACCTTCTAGCTGCTTGTATATCAGTGTATACGCGGAAGCTACGTAATTTCAGACGAGGATTACGTAGTGGATATACCATCCTTCGGAGGGGATGTAAAGCAGGCGGTCCCTTGTCTATTAAATGTTAGGCAAGTAAAAGATCCCTACTCTTCCTAAGGGAAGAGGTTCGGCAAAATTTCCAGGTTGGGGGTAGCTCGTCTCCTGGCATCGGTGATAGGTCCTGGTAGCGGAAATAGGCCGACGTTAAATAAATAGATAAAAAAATATATATATTCATTTGCGTAGTAGTAGTTTACTATTAGTAGATCCGACAGCTTTGTCGTCCAACCCCGGAGGTTGATTCCGCCCCTCTCTGAGACTGCACTAAATACTCATGTAATTAGAGAATAAATTTATGTTTACTTAATTGTTCTTAAGCAATGTAACAAAGTAAAAATAGTCGGCTGCGTGATATCTTGGTGGGTGGGGCGGGCCAACCGAAGGGGATGGTAATTTCTAAGGGATACTTTTTACCCATCGATTCAAAGGATGAAATTTACGCCAAAATAAAGATAAAACATTTACCTTCTTTTTCTCATTGGTCGTCTAAATCATGACTTGGTGGTTTCTTACGGCCGACCAAATTTATCCGTGAAAGTCAGATCAGATCACCCGTTACTCATTCCATTAATATATTGTTTAAACATAAGGCTCATTCAATATGAACGTGAACGAGTATAATATTTAAAAGTCTTTGTTTTATACTAATTTTTAGAGAGAAAATAATATTTATTGAATAAAATATTCCAAAAGTCCAGCAACCGAAGTCTTTCAGCCACTAATTTTTAATAATAATAATAATAATAAATGAATTTATTGAACCAAAATTGATTCAACAGGCTATTGACCGAAGTCCTTCTGCCTATTGTTACAATATTAATATAATTTTTTTTCCTTTTTTTATTCTATTCTAGAGGTGCTTTATATACACATATACATATATACATTAAAAAAAAAAAAAGTGATGCATTATATTACAATCTTCAATTTAAGTAGATAAAAAAAATAAATAAATAAATAATAATAATATATACACATATATATAATAAAATATATTATAAATTTTCAATCTTTTCAAGAATGGTGTGTTCGGGATGCTTGTGCCTGGTTCTAATTAATGGAGTTCTTCTGATGCAGTATTTTACTATGATTTCCATATTCTGAGGGTTTTGGGCAAACCTTGTAGACAGTTGGATGAGACGTTCTTCAATCGGTACTATGTTGGTCAGTTGGTAAAGGAGGGGGTTGGGTGGGTTGTGGAGGGGATTGTTGGGATGTCGTATCTTTGTTATTTTCCTGATTGCCGATGTTTCTGCTACTTTTAGTTTTTTTAAAGCTTGCTTTTTGCAATTTAAAAACAAAGTATGACCGTATTCAATCATAGGACGGCATATTAGGTTGTATATTTTGCTTGCAGTAGCTATGTTTATACCATTCCTCCTGTATGTCAAACTTTGAAAGTGTTTGGCTCTTGAAATCATGTTCTTCTTTTTGAGTTCTGCATGTGCATTGAAATTAATTTTATTATCAATGAGGATGCCAAGATAGTTTGTAGAAGATTCAGGAGTAATGGTGTGTTGATACATGTCGATAGTTGGAGAATCTGGTGATATTAGATGGTTGAATATGACAAAGTGTGACTTTAGAGGATTTGGTTCAGAGCTGGGTAAAGTACTCTGATAAAGTGCTTCAAGCACCAAGTACCAAGCACTTAGCCAGAGTGCTTTAAAACATCAAGTACCAAGTACTTTTATTTACAAAAGTACTTCAATTACCAAGTACAGTACTTGAAAAAGTAAAGCACCAAGTACCAAGCCCTCAGAAATATAAATGTCAAGCGGTAATATGAGATTAAAAAACAAAAGCAAGATTATTGTCACACCAATCACACCTTTATGATATGACGATCATAAAAAATTCAGGAAAAATAAACGCTCTAAAAGAAAATTATTTATGTATTTGTTAGTAAGTAATATAGGTAGGTAATAATATTAATAATATACGTAGTGTTTAGGGAGAACCTTTTTTTGCTGGAATCTGGCATATGACACTATACATTTTTGTCTTGGGGCGAGGTTGACAAACAATTGAAATTACAAAATATCGTATTTTCTCGCATTTTTATGAATATCTCCTGTCGTATTGGTCGTATTGCAAAAATATAAAATGGAGATTGTTCACAACAAAATTTCAAATAGATTAAGATATACAATGCAGAGCTGCAACATAACGGGAGATTTAAATCATTTTTGTGATTTAAATCATTTTTTTGATTTAAATCTTTTGAGTTTAAATATTTTCTTTAGTAATGATTTTTGATTTATGATTTAAATCTTTTTAGAAAGTATCTTTGATTTTCTTTAATAAATATAAAATTTAAATATTTTCAAAAATGATTTAAATGTTTTCCTAATATTTAAATACTACAAAAGTGAGTTAAATCACGCAAGAAGTAGTTTAAATCTTTTTCTACTACCATCTATATAAATGACCTTTGCAACCCTAGCAACACGCGCGATAATGAAAGTAAACAGTCGAGTTACTTGGTTGCTAAGGAGTTGCTAGCTACAAAAGTAGAACTTTCGTGGCCAGGACAGAAAAATAAAAAAAAACAAATTTTAACGCTTCATAAGTTTGCATATATCTTGCTTTGGATTTCTTGGGGTAAAGCGAGGCACAAGCAGTATTGGCTGCTTTTTGTATCCCATTTTCACCGCCACCAAACATATTTATTTATTTTAGTTTGAAACCACCAGAAATTAAAATGTTTAACATAACCTCGATGACAGATAGTAATTGGTTTGCTGGCATGGAAACAATTTTCACAGACAGCCTCCTAAACTATAAAATTTATTAAAAACGTCAAATAAATTCATTAAATAATTAGTTTTAAATTATTAAATTCCATAATATCTTTCGGTAGTAAAAAAAAGGTAATACATTACACGATGCGAAAGCCCTTTTAGGTGTTCGGTGTTTTTTAAAGGTTTCGGCTTCGCCTCGACCATTCAAAAATCACCTCACACCTAAAAGTAAACATTATTTCCATCTAGTAATGTAAATAAATATTTCTGGATAAGCAATAACGATTTTTATTCCCAGCACACACTAAGAGGGCAGAGGGTTTGTGTTGAGTTGTGATTTGCCATGCCACTGACTTCTCTATTGGTTTTAAACTTCGCCTCTCCCTCCCCCACTGCTCGCCAATTTTTTTTTTAGATATCTTCCTCCCGCTCATCAATTTTGAAACACACTTTCTCAAATCATTTAGATCATACCTCATTGATTTAAAACAGCAAAAATAGTAAAAAATATTTAAATCGTTTGCAAAATGATTTTAAGTATTATAAAAGATTTAAATCTCAAAAATTATTTATAATTTAAATACTTCTTTATAGACAAAAGTATTTTTGATTTAAATCATTTGATAAAAGTAAAGTATCTTTAATCTTGTATTTAAATCTTTTTTCAAATGATTCGTTGCAGCTCTGAATTATACAATATGTACAAACTTCAAAAAAAAAAATGAACAAGCCAATATATAGCTTTTTTAAATAATTTAATATAGCTTTAATAATAATCTATCCATTTACATAAAATTTTGAAGACATACTCTTTATGTATGTACTTTGTAAACATGTTAAAACTTTTAAGTTTTGTAAAAATAATCGCAAAAATACAAGAGCTAAACGAAAAAAAAAAAATTACAAGACATTGTTAAACATAAAATAATTTCGTTAGAGCCAATTAAACGCACCTTTAAACCCTACAGTTTAAAAAATGTTTCTTCAAATTCAATTATTGCAATATATTAAGGTGAAAATAAATTAACTGTCTCAAATTATCATCTCTTCACTCCTCAATTATTCTAAAACTTAGACTTAACCTATTCTTTATTTTTTTACAATACACAACAGAAATGGTAATCGCCAATTATGGATAACTAAACACTGAACAGTGAATACAGACGACGTTGTTTTTTTATTAGATACTGACAATTCAGGATGAGACTTGTCTGGAAGGGCCTCGAATGAATTTTAAAAAGAGCTTGCACTTACTTTTGAAATACTTCAAGCACTTAAAAAGGATTTCAATTACTTTCTAAAGTAATTGAAGTACTAAAAAGGACTTCAATTACTTTAAAAGTAATTGAAGCACTTTCGAAAGTAATTGAAGCCCTCTGAAAGGGCTTCAAAGCCCCAAGTACTTAAGCAAAGTAATTCAAATGTCAAGTACCAAGTACTCTCTTTTAAAAGTAATTGAAGCACAGTGCTTGAAGCCCTAAAATTGCTTCAAGTACTACTTCAAAGCATTTTAGCAGAGTACTTTACCCAGCTCTGATTTGGTTTAAGTCTCCAAGTATTAAACCAGGTGCATGTTGAGTTACATAAGCTTTGTAGGTTTTGAATTGCCTTGTTCATGGTGATGTCATGTGAAATTAGGGCCGTGTCATCGGCAAATTGCAGGATGTATCCCATCTGAGAGAAAAACTCTGGATCTTCATATTGATAATTATATATGTCGGCACAATATAGATTATATAGCAGAGGAGACAGTGGAGACCCTTGTGGAAGTCCCTGTTCTGGAGTGAATTCGTATGAATTGGCATTTAGGATTTTAACTTTAATTTTTCTATCACTTAGCATGTTATTAAGGAGAAAGAGGATATATCTGGGACATCCCAGCTTATTAAGTTTAAATAGTAGACCTTTGTGCCACACGCTATCGAAAGCTTTACTAATGTCGAGAAATACAGCGGCAGAATACTTCCCATTGAGTTTGCTGGTTTCTATATTACTACAAAGTATTGTTAGTGGGTGAAGCGTTGAATGCCCAGTTTTGAAGCCAAATTGATATCCCGGAATTTTGTTTCCTATAGTTTGCTGCAGTCTGTTTTTAATAATCTTTTCAAAATTTTTTCCTATAACTGGTAGCATTGTAATCGGCCTGTAATTAGTCATTTTAGTGTGGTCTAAATTGGGTTTGGGGATGGTGACTATTGTCCCCGTTTTCCATTCAACGGGTATGAAGTGTGTTTTCAAACAGAATTCATATAACTTAATAATATACAGATGAATCTTGTCATCTAATTTTCTCAATAAACTTTTTGTAATATAGTCATATCCCGGGCTTGTGCTTTTACCTTGTTGGAGTATCTCAAAATATTCCTCTTCTTCTATGTGATGTTGTTCATCTGGTAATATTTCTTCGAAAAATGTGTCATACCATTGTATTACCGGTTCATGATGATCTTCGTCAAAATTATTATCTCTGCTTTGCTTATAGCTTTTCTCATAATGTTGGGCAAAAATATTTGCCTTATCTGAAGCCGTTTCATATTTTAATCCGTTTTCCTCGATAACTTTATTATTAGCAAATTTATTTTTATATTTGGATAATTTCTTGATTTCTTGCCAATAAGTTTTACCCTTCTTTTCGTTTATGTTTTCACAAGCCTGTATCCATTTATGGGTTTTGAATTCCTGAATCAGTTGTTGAATATTTTTATTAAATCGATTGATATCAGATTTCATTGCAGGATCTTCCATAGCTCGGTATTCCCAGTACATTTGCCTTTTCTTTTTAATCAGACGTATGATAAACGGTGGTAATTCATATGTGCAATACTGATACTTGTTTTTGGGCGTATTTTCTAAAATTTGTGATGTTAATTCGGCATTGAAGTCAGATATGCATTGCCTGTCAATTTCTTTAGATTCGACACTTTGTAGATATGCTAACATGTTTTCGTTTACTTTCGTTATGTTAGTTTTGTGGAAGTTGTACCTCAAGACGTCTTTGTGTTGGGTGTCTTTTTGTAAATCAATTGTTATTTTGAATGCTAGGTGATCGGAACCTAAATCTGGAGTTTCTTCTACGTTTAAAATATTGTTGGTTATGTTGGATGTGTGTAAAATGACATCAGGAGTGGTGTCGTTATTGTGTGGCATAATAAATGTTGGAGCAGTATCCCATTTTTTAAAATCACTATTCTGTAAGAAGTTATTCAGTTGCCTTTTTTTGCCTCTGTTATTGATATTAAAATCTCCAATTATCAAGGAATATTTGTAGAGACTCGCCTTAGTGAATATGTTCTCCTCAATTCGTGCATTCGGGTGGATATATACTACAAAAATGTGCAATTTGTCGTCTGTAAATGGAACAGTATAATGTATGCATTCATTCAAATAGTGATTTACAGAGGGAGGATTAGCTTTTCCAATTTTCAGACGGGGTGAGCTTGTACCAGAGAGCCTCCCCTTGTTTTATTATGAATTTGGTTAGCATTGTGCTGTATAACTGACCAGTCTCTATAAGAAGTGTTAGTGCTATTGTTGGTTTTAGCTTCAACGAACATGGTACAGTCAATTTGATGTTTTTCTATAAAATTGTTTATTATAAGTTTTCTCTGTGGGTAGCTATTGATGTTACAGTATAAAAAATTAACTACTTGACGATTGAACATGCTGGATATTAATACTGTTATTGATACGTTCAGTTGGGGACAAAGCGTCTTCATTATCAAGATCAAATATGAGAATATATACCCGGCTTCCAGAAAAAACCGCAGTAGTGTCTACTTTGAAGTTGTCTATAAATCTTCTTCTTAGTTTTTCTAGTAATTCAGCTCTATTTACATTTTTGGGATTGTTGAGCCCATTAATATAGGTGTTAATAATTAAATCGTGTATTGTTACAGGGTCATGTATTCTCGATTTTTTCCTCTCAGGTGATATGTTCTGTGATTTTTTATTCAAAGACTTTATTTGGATATTTGGTACGCCTGCAATTGGTCCCGTTGGTCTTTTGGGACACTTGAAGGACCATGCCTGATGTTCTTCGGAGCCGCAACCTGTACATTTCAGAGGTAATGTGGAAGTACATTTATTTAATGGGTGTGTACCATAACATTTTGGGCAGCTTGGCCGCGCATTACATGCTTCTGTGGGATGTGAGAAGGATAAGCATTTGCTACAAGGTCTAGGGGTTGGGTTGGGTGGTTTGCTTGGGTATACTGGGTAATGCCGATATTTGTAGAATAAGCCTTCTTTAAGTAGTGTTTCAAATGTATGCAAAGAACCACTGATGATCCTAATAAGGGTTGTTGGTGCTTGTGTTGCCTTAGATATAATTCTTTTACAGTAGCGATGTTCAAGTTTAAGGTATTGCAGATGCTCACTAATTAGTTTATCCTCGATTTCCTGTTCAACTGAACCGATTATGACGGAGTAGCTTGCTGTGGGTGTAGACGGGGTGGGTTTATTATTTGTGGAAGTTTCCTTGAAGTTTTGTATTCTCTTGACTTTTACCAGATTTTGAAGTGTTCTTACAATGTCATCTTTGTCTTGGTTGGTTTTGAGAAGTAGCCCAGTTTTTGTTTTTAAGATTTCATCATCTGTTTTTGGATAAAGTTTTTCCCAAAGATCGCAAAATGATATTCTCGAACACCCTGTATCTGTTGTTAAATAAAACATGTGTTTATATTTTTTGTGTGTTAGTTCATTCATGATTGTGGAATAGTTCTTATGTTGACTGTTTTTTGTTGTTTGTGTTTTTGTAGATGAGTTTATCTGGGTAGTTTTTGTTTGCTGACTGTTTATATTGGAAGTTTGTCCTAAAATAGCTTGCCTTATCTCTTCTGGTGTAAATTGTCTGTTTCTTTTTGAAATACTTTCTAGCCTCTCCCTGGATTTTCTTTTATATTTAACTTTCCTTCACTCTCCCTGGTCATCCATCTCCATCTCACTATACGATCCATCACTATCCGTGGTCATTTTTAGCCTCTCACACTAAACCAGTTATCACAGCTAATCAATAGGTCTTCACTCTATCACTGCTTAGCTTGTACTGACTAATTTTTATTTAATTAAAAATTGGTAAATTGAAAGTGTGAATTAATTTGATGATGTATTTATTTATTAATTTTCGATAAAAAAATTATTGTGGGTCGATTATTCTGAACATTGTAAATCGGTGTTAAATTTTTATTCTCAATGGATTTTAATAATTTTTCTCTATTCTTATTGGGATGCTCTGCCACATGTATTCTTCTAAACAATGTCTGAAATCTACAAAATAATACAATTAACCAGTATATTTCTGGAAAATAACCTCTACGCCTGTGACTTTTACGTCAAAGGATCAGTTAGAGGGTGGTTTTGACAAATAATGAATAAGAATAAAAATATAAAAATGACGTATTTTGCTGACGTTTCGGAAAACGAATCTGTTTCCTTTCTCAAAGCGTATTATAATGTTTGTAAGCTGTGTATATTAAATACACAACTTTAAGAATATATTTGTTATATTCAGTATCCATAGATACTTACTGCTTACACAGAACTGTTGATATATCTAATTGATAGTTTTATTTTAAACAATGTTGAGTTTGTTAAGTTCTTCTTTTAACATCGGCAGCCAGGTTGTGCAAACATCTACAGAACAATTCGACACGCATTTATCCTCATTCAATAGTATTATAGCCGCTTCTTTAATTTTTCTTTTTTTGCTATCTGTCTCTTTTGTTAAAATTTTTGCCGAGTCCCAGTTTATTCTATGTCCGTTCTCCCAAGCGTGTCCGCAAATCTTCGATTTCTGAATCTCATTTTTTCTAATGTAACCCTTATACTCACCCAATCTAACACTGAATGGTCTGGATGACTCACCCACATAATGTTTATTACACTCACACGGAATACTATAAATGCAGTTTTTTGAAGATTGCTCATGATTTAGCGGTTTTGTTTTTGTTAAAATAGATCTCAATGTATTGCCCGTTTGAAATATCATCCTAATATCAAATCTATTGCCTATACGGCGTAGCTTTTCAGATAATCCGTGTACATAAGGAATTAACGTCGTGTACCGTTGTTCAGGTTTTTGTCGTACATGATTATTATTTTCTATATATGTGAAAGTTCTATCAACAAAAGCTTCAGGGTATTGATTATTTATAAGAACCTCTTTTATAAAGCGCTTCTCATTGTCTAATATTTCATCATTAGAAGAAATTATTTTGGCCCTCTCATATAAGCATTTTATGACACCCTTTTTAACATGCATCGACTGATTTCAGTTAAAACCGCTAAATCATGAGCAAAATTCAAAAAACTGCATTTATAGTATTCCGTTTGAGTGTAATAAACATTATGTGGCTGAGTCATCCAGACCATTCAGTGTTAGATTGGGTGAGCATAAGGGTTACATTAGAAAAAATGAGATTCAGAAATTGAAGATTTGCGAACACGCTTGGGAGAACGGACATAGAATAAACGGCAAAAATTTTATCAAAAGAGACAGATAGCAAAAAAAGAAAAATTGTTTTGTAGATGTTTGCACAACCTGGCTGCCGATGTTAAAAGAAGGACTTAACAAACTCAACATTGTTTAAAATAAAACTATCAATTAGATATATCAACAGTTCTGTGTAAGCAGTAAGTATCTATGGATACTGAATATAACAAATATATTCTTAAAGCTGTGTATTTAATATACACAGCCGACAAACATTATAATACGCTTTGAGAAAGGAAACAGATTCGTTTTCCGAAACGTTAGCAAAATACGTCATTTTTATATTTTTGTTCTTATTCATTATTTGTCAAAACCACCCTCTAACTGATCCTTTAGTAAGTAAGTAAGTAATCTTTATTAGCAAAAGAGGAATGCTATATCTTACAATTATAGTATAAATACAATACACTACAATTAATATAATATGACATATAACATATAAATCACAAACGATTAACTTAATATACAAAATAATTGACTTTAAAATGTTGAATTTATAACAATTTTTTTCATTTCCTTTTTAAATTTTTTTAGATTTAAATTTTTGGTATCATTATTTAATTGGTTATACCAATTCAGGCCCTTGTAAAAAATTGTATTTTGCCCTGCTGATGTCCTTTTGTATTCTAGTACATAGTTTTCTCCATATCGAGTATAATGTTTATGAGTGTCTTTTACTTTATATAACTTGTCAGTTAAGTACGGAGGAACTAATTTTAGAGTCATTCTATGAATTAATATAAGAACATTATACATTATTATTTGTTTAACAGAAAGAATATTTAAGTGGCTTAACATTTTTCTTACACTAGTGTGTCTGTTCGTGCTTAAGATAATTCTTAATGCTCGGTTTTGTACCATTTGTAGATTATGTATGTCACTTTCATTTAGGATCAGTAGTAATGACGAACAATAGGTAAGGTGAGGTTCAATGATAGTTTTATAAATAGTTCTCTTACACCATTTAGTTAAATCCTGCCCAATTCTACCCAAATAGTTAACTTTTTTATTAACTTTCCGCACTACATATTTCACATGTTCTTTAAAATTTAAATGTTCATCCAAAACCATTCCCAGATACTTATGCATTTTAACACATTCAATGTCTTCATTGTCAATTACAATATATTAAAATCTGAGAGGGCTGTACCCCTTACTCTTTCCAAATTTACTGCAGCAAAGGCTTTTTTCGCGCTCAATTCTCTGGGCGCGAAACGGTATTGACGGACACACAATAAAATGCTTACTGGATTAGGATATATTTCGTCGAATCCATTTAACGATTAACTTCTTAATTAACTGATTAAATTTGTCCGTCTCTTTCTGGACGAATTTTTGAAACCCTCAATTTTTATTCACGATGCTCCCTTTGTCGTGTCGTTGCATTTTGCAATTTTGTTGAAATGTCAAAAAATGTCACTTTTCATACGTTCGTGTCGGGCCGAATTTTCTATTTGCCCTATGAAATTTACGATGCGGTTCAACTAGAACTCTTCCACTTTCCATCGCGACATCGTACGGTCGTTCCGCTGGTGTATTTCGACAAATATGAACATTTTAAGATTGCATGTTTAAGGTAAACGTACCTATTTTCGGCACTTTAAGAGCATAACCCAACTTTGGTATTATATAAAAAAAGTTCCTAAAGCCCTAGGTTTATGCAATTTTATCCCAAATACTTAATGAACATTCATCTTTTATGCTCAATTTATGTGTGTATTAAAATATAGTTTATAAAAAATAGAGAAAATAATATATGGAGAAAACACCAGCTGTACCTATTGCCGGCACATAAGAATGAAGCAAGTACCTATTTTCGGCACACATAATTATCAATTACCGGCATATGAAACAATGCAAAACTTTTTTATTATTTAATATATGTAAATAATTAATATACAATTTATTTCAGTTGTAAATTACCTACTTATTACGTAATACTTATTAAATGAAACAAATTTATATTTATGTATATATGTATTTAGTATTTAATAGATAAAAAATGCTAACAAGCTAGAGAACAAAAATTCTTGAATTTAATTTAAAAATTCAGACATTTCTTCTACCACGTAGAGTCCTCTTTTATTTTTTGACACAGGTGCAGAGATTTTTTTAAGAATTTCACACTTATCATAGATAAGAATATCGGGCTTTTCTGGCCAAAGCCAATTAATTCCTTTTTTCTCCATATGCGTTACTTCGTATTGAACGTTGTCGCTTTCACCTTTTACACCAATTATTTTCCCAGGGTAATACTGGTTATTATATGTTGCTAGAACATAATCATCTAACTCATAGTCCTTATCATTTCCTACTACTTGATCTGAGGTTAGCTTGGAGGTTTCACTCGGTTCGAAGATTTGACGTGTAGCGTTGTTTTTCGTTTTCTTCTTCCTATTATTTTCTAATTCCATTTGTTTTCTTTTCCTTTCTTCTTGCCTTTGAATTTTCTTTTCCTCTTCTTCTTGTTTCTTCTCTTCCTTTGCTTGTTTCCTTTTGAGTTTCTGTTCCTCTTCAATTCTTTTCTTTTCTTCTTTCGCCTTAAAATACTCCTGCCATTGGGATGATGTAGCTACAGCTGGCACCTTTTCCTTTGTTTTTTTTTGGTCCAGTTAATTTTTTGGGTTCTGGCCAAAACAACGATTTTTTAAATGGAGTAGGAATACCGTCATTTAATGTTTTTTCACTATGGTTGTTTTCTTTTTCTTGCGCTGTTTTTTTGGGGGGTGTCTTTAAGGTTTGGGTTATATGTATTAAAATGTCTGCATTTTCGGTATTAATTGTAGTCTCAGACAAAGGAGAAATTGAATAGACCTCCTCTGTTTGAACAGGATTCGTTAATGTTTTATTGATTACAGAAATATCTTCTATTTGTTTAGCAACCATTTCATTGGTCTCATAATTATCTTCTAATTGACTAACTATATTATAGTTTGCTTCATTTGTCACAGTGTTTGTATCACATTCATTTACATCCATATCTATATCATTATTTGTTTCATTTATCACATTTATTGGTTTCATTGTACTACAGTCATCTATATTCTTATCTATATTAGGAACATTTATTGACTCAGTGGGAATATCTAGAATTAAAGGGAAAGAAAAATTATCTACGTGCAGCATATCTATTACCTCCATTTCACCATTAGGTTGCTGAATTTCATTATTAGGTACTAATTCCGCTGAATCTTCATTAGTTTCTTGGTTATTCTGAATTTCAAAATTGGGCACTAACTCCATTGAATCTGTATGAGTTTCCTCAGCATTATGAATTATGCTCTGAGCCTCAGTTACTGATTCCGTTAATTTTGTATTTTTTTCTAATCGTGATTTTATTTTCTTCCAAATAATAAATAGATTTTTATCTTCCACTGGACCCTCCCAGTTTTCTCCTGAAGATTGGAACATAATTAAAGTACCTTCAGCAATTTCGGATTCTAATAATTCAAAGGCTGCTTTTGTTGCATTATTATCTTCTTGTTGGAGGTGAACAGTATTCTGTTGTGTCTTAAAAAATTTAGAAAACCTTATATTGTTAGGCTCAAAAGGAACTAGTCCACAGGTCTTAAATCCACTTTTTACCACATCTGGAAAGTTTTCCATTTTTTTAAAGTGGTTTCGAGGATGGGAGCGAAAACTTCTCTATTCATTTTTTGCCCACAATTTTCTATTCGCCAACAATGTACGCTTTTTTTCCACTCCATCTTTAACGGCCTAAATACTGCCACATCTAACGGTTGCAAGATGTGGGTTGCATTCGGGCATAATGCTATTAGAATAATCTCATTTTTGGAACAAAAGTCGCTGAGTGCAAGTGTGAGATGAGACGAGTGACCATCCATAAATAAAATTACTGGAAATTTAATTTTTTGTTCAACGAGCCATGGGTAGAAAATATTAGCAATATACTCAAAGAAACTTTCGCCCGTCATCCAACCGTTTTCACTTCGACCAATGCCCCAGTTTCTCGGAACTTTCTCAGTGACCAATTTTGGGACTCTTTTATAGCTGTATACTATCATTGGAGGTGGTAGTTGACCTGAGGCACTACAAGTGATTAGTGTAGTCAAGCATTCTTTTTCATCGTTATTGATGAAAGAATAAACTGTTTTATCACCTTTTTTTACTAAAACTTTATCATCTTTAGGGCTCAAAAAGAACGCGGTTTCATCACAATTAAACACACGATTTGGCTCCGAAGTTATTTCCAAATATCCGGCGCCTCTCAGATAAGTCTCCACTTCAGCAAACCACTGTCTTATTCGAGTTTCGGACAAATTTGCCCGTGAACTGGTTAAATTTTGTGACACTCTTTTAGTCAATTCAGGATGCCGTGCCAGAAATCCCTCATACCATTTACGACCAGGTCGTCCATCTGTAAATTTATTTGGTCTTTCTAGGTTCTTAACTAATAATTCTACACTATCAAGTAACTGATCTTTTGTGCCAGGAAATCCGCAATTAGCGATATGAAACAGCCAGTTTACAAGTAATTGTTCTTCATCTTTTGTTAATACTGTTTCAGGACCACTTTTCTTTTCTAACGGAGTTCTTCCTTTTACCTTGTCCTGCAACGTTGATCTGGGTATGCCATATTTTTTGCTTGCTGTTTTGAATGGCATTCCTGATTCTATTTCTGCAACGGCCTTTTTTAAGTTTTCAGATGTGTATTGAAGTTTTCTTGCTTTTCCTTGCATTTTAGCAGCTGAAATAAAGAATATCCTATTTACGGCACTTACTTGTACCTATCGGCCCTAAAGTTACAGTGAAAATAAGTTTTTCATGGTTCATGAAATGGGGTGCCGGAAATATGTCCAAGTACTATTCTATGATTCGTCTACCGCGCCATGCTACTATCATTATATTATATCCAGAATGCAAACGAAAACAGACCAAAAGAACTAACTTTGGGTCGTACATATTATCGGCACCCATGCCGATAATATAGCCAATCACGAATATTCAGTTTCTATTTTCGGCACCCTGTTTTTAACTAATACAACTCATAAATTGGTTCTTTTGCGTAAATATAATCTCATTTTCACTTTAACTATAATATAAGATCAATTTTCAATACCGAAGCATAGAAATTATAACAAAAATATCGGTATAAAAACTTACCTACTTCTTACACTATACAACAAGTAAAATGCACTTTCCGATGGTCAGCGGTGTAACTGTTGATACGATGACGCGTCTTTTTTACGTATATTTTCTGTTGCGCATGTGCAATTTCAAATTGAAAAAGGAAAGTATAGAGAGCATTACGGTTGGGTTATATAGAAATTACAATGAGTCATTACCTTATTATTCATGAAAATGTGTTGAGGGTGCCGATAATATGGTCAATGCCGATAATAGGTACGTTTACCTTATGCACTTTTTTCGGCTCCAAAACGCTACTTTTTTTTCCGCCGTTTTTCGTTTATATCTCGGAAACGGCTGCAGCTAGCTCAAAAATAAATTTTCACGAGGGTCCAGATAATTTCTTGGGAAATCGCCCAGTTCCATCAGAATTGTCCTAAATACTTTCGTTTCGGAGAAATCGACCCAAATGTATGGCGATGCACGACTCAAAATGGTACATTTTTCACTTAAAACCTCCATAACTCCTAAACAGTGGCTCCTAGGCAAAAAACTTCGCCCTAACGAATTTGCACAGAATTAAATTATCTAAAAGTTTTTTTTTTAATTGTCCTGCTTCAAGAATTAATTAACTGCGGACGGCCAAAGTGGAGGCTCCTTTTAATTTTTTTTCGTCCCGACCGTGCCTACGTCATAGCTAAATATCGAAACGTCCAATCAGATTCGTCCACTGCTGTCAATCTGCGAGGCGATAAATGAATAGAGATAATGACTTCATATTTAAAACGTTGGTAACACTATTGAAGAAAAACCGAAATCCGAGTGAATCAGGCTACGTCACAAAAAAGAATCTCTTACCACGCACGTATGAATAGAGATAATGACTTCAAATTTGAAATATGGGTAACACTATTGAAGAAAAAACGAAATTCGAGTGAATCAAGAATACACCTACGTCACAAAAAAGACAATCTCTTACCACGCACGAACGAATAGAGATAATGACTTCATATTTAAAACGTTGGTAACACTATTGAAGAAAAACCGAAATCCGAGTGAATCAGGAATACACCTACGTCACAAAAAAGACAATCTCTTATCACGCACGTATGAATAGAGATAATAACTTCATATTTGAAATATGGGTAACACTATTGAAGAAAAAACGAAATCCGAGTGAATCAAGAATACACCTACGTCACGAAAAAGAACATTTGTTACTAAACACGTACGGATAAAAATTATGACTTCATATTTGAAATATAGGTAACACTATTGAAGAAAAAACGAAATCCGAGTGAATCAAGAATGCACCCACGTCACAAAAAAGACAATATCTTACCACGCACAAACGAATAGAGATAATGACTTCATATTTAGAATGTTGGTAACACTATTGAAGAAAAAACGAAATCCGAGTGGATCAATAATACACCTACGTCACAAAAAAGAGAATCTCTTACCACGCACGAACGAATAGAGATAATGACTTCATATTTGAAATATAGGTAACACTATTGAAGAAAAAACGAAATTCGAGTGAACCAAGAATACACCTACGTCACAAAAAAGAAAATCTGTTACTACGCACGAACGGATAGAGATAATGACTTCATATTCGAAATATGGATAACACTATTGAATAAAAAACGAAATTCGAGTGAACCAAGAATATACCTACGTCACAAAAAAGAAAATCTGTTACTACGCACGAACGGATAGAGATAATGACTTCATATTTGAAATATAGGTAACACTATTGAAGAAAAAACGAAATTTAAATGAATGAAAAATACACCTACGTCATAAAAAAGAAAAACCCATACTACGCACGAACGGATCGAGATATTGATTTCATATTTGAAATGTATTTGGCACTATTGAAGAAAACATGAAATCGGAGTGAATCAAAAATACACCTACGTCACAAAAAGAAAATCTCTTACTACTCACGAATGGATAAAGATAATGACTTCATATTTGAAGTATAGGTAACACTATTGAAGAAAAAACGAAATCCGAGTAAATCAAAAATACGCCTACGTCACAAAAAATAAAATTTCTTACTACGCACGAACGGATAGAGATAATGACTTCATATTTGAAAAGTAGATAACACTATTGAAGAAAAAACGAAATTCGAGAGAATCAAAAGTACACCTACTATTTAAATGCAATCGACGAAAATTAGGAAAATAATGTGTACTCTTCACCAATCCTCTGAGTTTTTTATAACTGTTACACATTCTATAGGATACTTTTCAGTTTTTTTTTTTGTAAATAATGTTATTTTTTGGGCATTCTAAATTTTGTGATACCAATTCTATTGTGAAAAAAATATATAATTAATAACTTCCTTATTTACTGACTGACTTTCCTCAAAAACAATAAGGTTCTTCCTCTAGCTAACACTAACTTCATTACATAATCAGTAAGCAACTAATAGAGATTAATTATTTCAAAAATAACTCAATTTGATTGGTTCTTTGGTAATTGCAGTCAGTTCATTCTGGACGAAACAAACACAGCTAATGTCACACTAATTAATTCATACTTCACGTTCACGAGAGTCACTTATACGTAACATTTATAGCTGAGTCTTTCATACGTAAAATTGTATATACAAGTATAACGTGTTTCTTATTACATATGTTTTTACTATTATAATTTGTGAAGACATATTTACACTTTCACTAAATTTATAGTGTATTAAATCAGCAATGTACCCCAAATCATTACACCAAATGCTTATTTATCTGATGAAATATATAAATGAGGGTTACTTTCAAATCACGGAAATTGTACAGACGTTCAACACACACAAGCAAGCTTCACAACGCCATCTATCAATTCACATGTCAAATTAAAAAAATAAAGTTGAGCGCGAAGCACTCAAGCCCTCCGCTAGGAGCTAGAACGGGCTTCAGCCCGTTCTAGTATTTATTTTAAATTCTGATATATCAACTTTATTAAATGCACTACTAATTAACATTGATTTAGTTTTTTTTATATTCAGCTTTAATCCATTTTCATTTAACCAGTCCTGCACCAATTTAAGTACCTCATTTAGCACCTCTACCAATTTCTTTACATCATTATCATGCCAATATATTATAGTATCATCAGCAAACATTTTTATTTTACATTTATGTGTTATTTGATTTAGGTCATTTATGAAAAGAATAAACAGAAGTGGTCCCAATACAGAACCTTGCGGGACCCCATAGTCATTTTTTAGATTACTAGAAACACTTTGACGTAAAAGTCACAGGCGTAGAGGTTATTTTCCAGTAAGATACTGGTTAATTGTATTATTTTGTAGATTTCAGACATTGTTTAGAAGAATACATGTGGCAGAGCATCCCAATAAGAATAGAGAAAAATTAAGAAAATGCCACAACCAACGTTTAGACAAGATTTTAATAATATAAAATTTTTGTAATTTGGAAAATAAAAGCAGTTTACTCTTGCCAATTCTTAGAAAATTGCTTCTAAAATACGCTGTATATAAATAATTTCAATAATATTTGGAATATCTTAATTTCAAATCAAGTAGGAGCTAAATCCAGAACATGAACAGCATCAGTTCAAAATTGTTTGGTCTTTCATACCTATTCATTTATCTCTCCATGAATACTTGCATATTATGTAGGTATAAAACCATGGAAATAAAGCATAATTTAAAGTCTATAGGCTAAATGCATAGAATAAACTGGGACTCGGCAAAAATTTTAACAAACGAGACAGATAGCAAAAAAAGAAAAATTAAAGAAGCGGCTATAATACTATTGAATGAGGATAAATGCGTGTCGAATTGCTCTGTGGATGTTTGCACAACCTGGCTGCCGATGTTAAAAGAAGAACTTAACAAACTCAACATTGTTTAAAATAAAGCTATTAACTAGATATATCAACAGTTCTGTGTAAGCAGTAAGTATCTACCCACACAGCACAGGATGGCCACGGGATATCCTAAAATGATCCCGTATATCTGATAAATGGATTGTTCATTTGGGATGTCGATAGGAAGTCCACTGGTTATCCTTTGGTCCTAATAACAGCCAAAATAGGTATATCCATTGGATAACCTACATGACTATCTATAGGATAGCCTTTAGGGTTATTGATGTCCTATTTAAAACCTATATAGGGATAACCAAAGGCTATCCCTAGGGCCATCCATAGGTCAACTTGTTGGGCTAATGTAGGTCCCAAATTCATGATAATTGATAAATTCACCTAAGGTACAAATGAGAATTTTTTTATTTAGTTCATATTTGCATTATATTTTCATTGTGACGAATGCATTTTATTGACGGAAGACATTACTTATAAACTATGGTCCTAATAACAGCCAGAATAGGAATATCCATTGGATAACCTATATGACTATCAATAGGATAGCCTTTTTAGGGTTATTTAAAACCTATATAGGGATAACCAAAGGCTATATGCCTAGGGCCATCCATAGGTCAACTTGTTGGGCTAATGTAGGTCCCAAATTCATGATAATTGATAAATTCACCTAAAGTACAAATGAGAATTTTTTATTTAGTTTATATTTGCATTATACTTTCATTGTGACGAATGAATTTTATTGACAGAACTTACAAAATATGGTCCTAATAATAGCCAAAATGGGGATATTGGCTAGCTCGTTCTTAGCGCTAGTTTCAATAATTCATGTTAGATGGCTCTCCTTGCAAGATGCAAATTACTTCTGTTGCGATACTCACCTAGTAAGCCTGAAACTACAGGTTGTGTAATCTCACGGTCAATAAACGATACGGTTGCATCAATCAGCAGCTTTAGGACGAGAGAGACGCGGGGGGCGGGAAATCGAATGAAAGAGACAGACATATCTGATTTCCGTGCAAAAGACAGAGATAAAGATTCCGGTAGGGTCTACAACCTACGTCACCTGTAGACACTACAGGCATCTTTGTCTCTGTCTTTTGCACGGAAATCAGATATGTCTGTCTCTTTCATTCGATTTCCCGTCCCCCGCGTCTCTCTCGTCATCAAGCTGCTGATTGAGGTAACCGTACCGTTTATTGACCGTGGTGTAATCTATCCACTACGCAGGAAATGCACATGTCTTGCAAATACCTCTTTTACGAGAGCTAATTTTTTGCAAGATGAGATTTATTTATTACGCAAGGGGGGTGAGTATACCCCAAATTTTAAATTGTCTACAGTAATCACGATTTTACACAAGATCAATTTTGATCCTGTGTAGATACTATGGGTAACCAGATGCAACTATGTGTGGATGTCTGTGGTTGTCCAGATTTTAACCTAAATTGGTCCCTTTTTCTTCCTATGGACAACCACGGGCTATCCTATTGTGGACATCTGTAGGTTATCCCGATTTTAACCCAAATTGGTCCCTTTTTCTTCCTATGGACGACCATGGGCTACCCCATTGAAGACATCCATGGGCAAACCCGATTTGCACCAAAAGGATATCCACAGGAGGTCCGAAATGGGGATTAACCCAGTTTAGGACGTCCCCAGAATGTCCCGCTTATCCTCCAGGTATGGCCAGTGGTTGTCCTAAGGCTATCGAGTGCTGTCTGGGTATGGATACTGAATATAACAAATATATTCTTAAAGCTGTGTATTTAATATACACAGCCCACAAACATTATAAATACGCTTTGAGAAAGGAAACAGATTCGTTTTAAGAAATGTCAGCAAAATACATACATTTTTATATTTTTGTTCTTATTCATTATTTGTCAAAAACCACCCTCTAACTGATCCTTTGACGTAAAAGTCACAGGCGTAGAGGTTATTTTCCAGTAAAATACTGGTTAATCGCTGCCGGACAGGGCTTCCGTGGCCTCCGACACCACACGGTAGCCGCGCCGGCTAATTAATTACAGCCACTCTCCACGACCTGTGGAGTTAGTGACTGTAAACACATGAATCATGTGCCCTAAGCAGATGAAGGGACCCCAAGATAACCGCCTTCTGCATGTGACCTGCCAACCATTCTGCCGAATTCTGACAGGCCGGTATGATCTTTAATTCTGAGAGCAGCGAAGGCTTCATCCCTCCGAGTACGCCGATTATTAGGACGACCATCTTGACCGAGTAGTCTGGGTACAGCACTTGGAGCTCATACCGGAGATCATGATATTTGGTTCGTTTTTGCCCCTCCTTCAAAGCGATGTTTGTCCAGCAGGTGCTGAGAATTCGATTACAAACATCACTTTGTTCTGATGGTCGAGGAAGACTTTGTCAGGCTTGTTGGCTCGAATTAGCCTGACGGTCGGGAACGAGTAGTTCCAGTAAATTCGGCACCTCTCGTTCTCGACAACGGACTCAATATCTCCGGGGATGTAAGGCAGCACTGGTGTTTGGTCTACCCCGTACGAGTGCCGTAGATGGTAGTATAGCACTCGTAAAGCCGCGTTATGGCGGTGGATGTAGGCCGAAATCGCATATATCGGGCATGCTGAAAGCAAATGCATCAGCGATTCCGGCGCCTGATGGCAGGTCCTGCAGTTGATATCAGGGACCTCTATACCCATTACGCGGCTTCAGTAGACCAAGGTGTTTATTACACCATCATGACAGGCCACAATGAATCCCTCGGTCTCCGACTTAAGCCCAGCTGACCTTAAAAAGGCGAATGTCAGCCTAGTCGATAAACCCAGTGTTTCTATGTTCTTATAGTACACACATGCTGCCTGAACAGACTCTCCTGTTCGGCAGCTTTTATTTGGGCTTTCAGACGATTTGGCTGAAGCTCGGTGACTGAATCTGGATCAGCGCCGGCCACCTCGTCTGACGTCGAATACGAGGCCAAGTTCATCTGCGGCTCTTTTTGCTGCCTTGAACAATTATTTTATAAAAGCCAGTCACCCTTTATACTCTGTGGCTCCGACACTCACAGAGGGGAGCTGGTAGTACGGGCAGCCACTCCCCACGTCCGTGGGGTGAGTGACTACTGGGTCCGAGAATCGTGTGCCCTGAGTAGACATAATGAGCCGAGGGTAATGGCCTTTTGCATCCTGCCGGCTAAGATCTCTGCCGAATTTCGGCATGCCGGTATGATCTTTAGTTCTGAAGGCAGTGTGTGCCTCATTCCGCTGAGGGCTCCTATGATCAGGACCACTAGCTTAACAGTATGGCCAGGGTAAAGCCTGCGGAGCTCGAAGAGCAAATCTCGAGATTTCGCCCGTTTTTCCTCCTCCTTCAAGACAATGGCAAAAGAGAGGTATCCGAGTTATTACGAATTCAAAATATAACGAAAGCTGTAGACCTTTGTTTAAAAGGTTAGGTGTTCTCACTTGCACTAATCAGTATATTTTAGAGTGCATTCTTTTTGCTAGAAACCATCTGTCTCATTACCAAACTCAGAATTGCTACAAAACAAGGAATGAATCTGTTGTAGTTCCTTTCTTCCGTCTGACTAGAAACATAAATTCATTTAGATATCTATCTGTAAAATTCTACAACCTACTGCCAAATAGCTGGAAAACACTTAAGGATATTGCGTTCGCCAAGAAAGTAAGAAATTTTCTGAAAGAAAATGTCTTTTATGAGATAGATGAATTTTTCACGTACTTTAATTGTTTTTAAATGTAATTGTCTGTATTGTTGATCTTAATTGTTTATTTAATGTTATATTCCAGTTTATAATTGTAGTACTTTTACATTGATGTTCTTATGCCATTGTTTTTTATTTTATCTTAACGTAAGTGTCTATATTAATCTTTGTATCTGACGAGTGTAAACAATATTGTATTGTCACACACAATAAATAAACTACTACTACTACTACTACAGCACTCGTAGAGCCGCGTTATGTCTATGGATGTAGGCCGAAGTCGCATATACCGTACATGCAGATAGTAAGTGCATGAGCGACTCCGGCGCCTGACGGCAGGTCCTACAATTAATGTCAGGGACCTCCACACCCATAACGCGACTGCGGTAGACCAGGGTGTTAATAACACCATCTTGGCAGGCCACAATGAATCCTTCGGTCTCCGACTTTAGCCCTGCTGACCGTAAGAAAGCGAAGGTCAGCTTTGTCGATAAACCCAGCGTCTCTATGTTGTTATAGAATACGCCGTGCATGGGTTTATCGACGTGCTGCCTGAGTAGATTTCTCTGCTCGGCAGCTTTAATTTGGGCTATCAGACGATTTGGCGCAAGCTCAGTTACTGATTCTAGTTCAGCACCTCGCCGGCCTCCTCGCCTCCAATTATTATTATTATTATTATTATTATTATTATTATTATTTCGTTGTTTGTTCACGAAGTTTGTACTTCGGTAAAGCAGTTACATCGGCTGTGAAGCAAGATGTAATTGTATTTTAGCTGTTGTTGTTGAGGGCCTTTCTCACTATTGCACATGTTTCTAGCACAACTATCTTCTGGAGCTCATATATCATATATTCAGCTATTTTTAGTGTTCTTAGGCTGTCTAGGGTGAATTTTGGTACTTCTGCTGTTGCCCCTATTATTATTGGTACTATCGTTACCTCTTCCTGATGCCACATGTTTCTTATCTCTTGTGCCAGTTCCAGATATTTATGTATTTTGTCCGTCTTCGTTTTCATGATATTGTGTGCGAGGGGTATAGCTATATCTATCAGGTAGGTCTTTTTTTCTATTTTGCTGGTGATGTTGGTTTATATTTGTAATAGGGTACTTCCTCATCTATTAGTTTTAGATTTCTCAGGATTTTTTGATGGACAGTTCTAGCTACGTTGTTGTGCCTTTTGGTATATTCCTTTGGTGCCATGGTTGTGCATCCCCCAATTATGTGTTCTATACTTTCTGATGTTTTGTCACACATTCTGCATTTGTCTGTTGGCATATTCCGCTCTTTAATGATGGCTTTTCTGTAGTTTCTCGTGGCAACTACTTGATCTTGGATTGCCATCATATGCCCTTCCGTTTCGGCGAATAGACTCCCATGTGTTAGCCACGCACATGATTTTTCTTTGTCAATGTTGTTATTATTGAGTTGGTTTATATATCTGCCGTGCATTTCTTTACTCATCCATCTATCTATTTTGGCGTTATTCGTATCTATATTGATGTTTGGATCGTAGTGTACATTTGCTAGGTTGAGTGGTGTCATCTTGTCGTCCATTTTTGTTATTATTTCGTGTAGTCTAGATGTTACTTTTTCGTGGAAGTATTTTCTTAGGTTAATTATTTGTGTGTAGTGTGCATTGGTGATGTCTGTTATTCCTCTTCCACCTAATTTCCTTGGCATATGAAACCTTTCTTGTGAGCATCTTGGGTGGTGTGCTCTGTATTTTGTATGTATTGTTCTGACCAATCTGTTTAGTTGTTCTAGTTCTGTTTTTGTCCATTTGATCACTCCAAAACTATAGACTAGTGCAGGTATAGCAAAGGTGTTGATGGCTTTGCTTTTGTTTCTTCCCGACAGTTGCGACTTCATAATCTGTTTTACCCTAGTTGTTAGTGTGTTTGTGAGAGTTCTTTTGGTTGTTTTATGGTCGATTCCTCTGGCCTGCATATATCCCAGGTACTTATACATCTCATCTTCTTCCATTCCTATTATCGTATCTTGTTCTGCCTGGCCGACTGTACACCCTTCCGTGTTCTCCCATTTTCCTTTTTTCATTGTGTTGGTTCTGCATTTGTCTAATCCAAATTTCATATTGATATCTCTGCTAAATTTGTCTGTGTGTTTTATCAGCTGTTGTATATGAGCTTCTGTTTCTGCATATAGTTTAATATCGTCCATGTATAACAGGTGGTTCAGGACGGTTTTGTCTCTACTTCCTATTGTGTATCCTATTTGTTTGTCATTTAGCGTGTTGGAGAGGGGATTCAGTGCCAAGCAGAACCATATTGCGCTTAGCGCGTCTCCCTGGAATATTCCATTTTTAATTTGTATTGTGTCTGTTGTTATCTTGTCTTGGTCTTTACCTCCACATATTACAGATGTTCTCCATGTCTTCATTACTGTCTCTAGCGTTTTCCTTAATATTGGGTCTATTTTATATATTTCTAATATATGTTTAAGCCATGTGTGTGGAACACTATCATACGCCTTTTGATAGTCTATATATGTGGTATAAAGGTTTTTCTTCTTCTTTTTGGCATTTTCTGTTATTACGCTGTCAATAATCAGTTGTTCTTTGCATCCTTGTGATTTTTTTCGGCATCCTTTTTGTTGTTCTGTCATTATGTTATTTCTCTCTATATGCCTATAAATTTTTTCTGTTAGTATGGATGTAAGTATTTTGTACAGCGTGGGCAGTAATGTGATGGGTCTATACTTTGCTGGGTTATCGGTTGGTTGTGCTGTTTTAGGTAGTAGAATGGTTATTCCTTGGGTTAGGAATGGAGGTGTGTTTTCGGGTTCTATAACTATGTGGTTTAGGTGTTCTGTTATTTTTTCATGTGAGGTAGTGAATTTCTTGTACCAGTAGTTCTGTATGCCATCCATACCTGCAGCCTTCCAATTCTGCGTTTTTCTAATGGAGTTCTTGACTTCGTCTATTGTTATTTTGTGGTCGTTCATAGTCCTGATATTTGTAACCCTTTTCTTTTCTTTCTTAATCCAGTCTGCCGTGTCATTGTGGCTTGTCTCGTTACTCCATATGTTTTCCCAGAATTTTTGCAGCGTGTCCTTTTCTGGTGTTTTGCCTCCTTCTTCAGTCTGTGTTGTTTTTAGCTGTCTATAGTATTGTTTCTGGTTAGTGTTGAATAGCTTATTTTCACTTATGCGTTGTTTTCGTTGTTTGAGGCTTCTAAGCCTAGCACTCATAGCTGCTAGTTTTTGTTTTATAAAATCCAGTACTTCAGTTGGTGTTTTGTTTTCTTCATTTTTGTGATTCAGGACAATTTGGTTTGCTCTCTTCTTCGTGTTGTTTTTAGTGTTAGTTTTGTGGATCACGGATGTCAGTATTCCCGCTTCCTTTCTCAGTTTTTCAATCCTGTCTTTTAGCCTGCGTTCCCATGGCGGTTCTGCTTTGGTCTCTTTCTTACTGCGTTGCTGGTTTTCTTTCCTTGGTATAATGTTTTGGTCATGTAGTCTTAATGTAGCTACGGCTCCTATATAGATAATACTGTGCGTCTGTTCTAGGTTGTAACCATCTCGGATTTTTAGCCCTATTATTTTATTTATGTTTTCCAGTATTTTGTTGGTGTTGTTGTTTGTTTTAAGTCTGGGTAGCTTTGGTCTCTTCATAGGACTCGTTCCGTAGTACTGCAAGTAGGCTTCTTCAAATGCATTTCTAGTTGTTTCTGGTATGTCATGTTCTAACTGATTATTTTCGTCCTCTTGTTGGTTTTCTTCCTCTACCTGTATTTCTACTTCATCTTCCATTCCTAATTCTATAGCTACCTCCCTTCGTATCGTATCCATAATATCTGGTGCTATTCTGTTGTTTATTAGCAGTGTTCTTCGTTGATCTAGTATGTTTTGTATGCTTTTGTTGCTGAGCTCTGGGTATTTAGTCGTTACTAGATGGTTTAGATCCTGACTATAAGATGTTGTTATAGTTTCTAGTTGTGTTAGTTGTAAGTAGCATCGGTACAGATAATTGTTCATGTCGTCTGTCCATTTAGTACGATGCCTCCTATTGGCTGTTGGGGCGGTTGGTGGTTCAACTCCTTGGTCTGTCTTTGATCCGTCTGTATATATGATTTGACAGTCTGGGTAGTTATTTCTTATTTCATTAAATGTCGATAGATATATGGTGTTACAGGTTTCTCCTTTTTTAAATGCAGCACATTCAAAGTGTATAGTTGGAGGTGCAATTTTCCAGGGTGGGATTTCGCAGTATGTTAGTTCATACGTTGTTGGGAATTCTTCATCTAAATTATTTAACAGCTCCTGGATGCGTATACCCACCGGTCTTGTTATTGTGGGTCGTGACTGGAAGATATCAAACTGAGCATTATAAAGAATATCATAGCAGGGATGGTTTGGTTGTGCTCTTATTCCTATTCCATAATTTAGTAGAAATCGTTGTCTTCTGTATTTTAATGGAGGTATTCCAGACTCGCAACATAAAGATGCTGCCGGGCTTGTACGAAAAGCACCTGTAGCTAACCTTAGCGCTGTATTTTGAATACGATCTAGTACTATCAAATGAGATTTACGTGCTGCAGAGTAAATCGTACACCCATAGTCCATTTTTGATAAAATCAGGTATTCATACAATTTAAGTAAAACTTCTCTGTCCACACCCCAATTGATGCTAGATAAGCATTTGATCAAATTTAAAGATTTTTTACATTTTATTGCCAAATTGTCGATATGTGGTTTCCAAGAGAGTTTTCTATCCAAAGTTAGCCCTAAAAATGTCGTGGTTTCTTTGAATTCTAACGGGCGTCCTTTCATTGTTAAGTTTGGATCATTATGTGGTGTTCTTAACCTGCAGAAGTGAATACAGTGGGTTTTTGTTATTGAAAACCTAAAGCCTCGACTTTCAGCTTTATCGACAATTTTATTTATGGTACGTTGCATCGTCTGTTCAACTTCTTCCATACTTTTGTCATCGTAAAAAATGGCAAGATCGTCGACATAGAGTGATCTTCCGACTCTTGGATCAATATCCTCAAGTAAATTGTTGACAGCTATGGCAAACAGAGTGACACTGAGTGTTGAGCCTTGAGGAATTCCATTTTCTAAGGTGTAAGCATCAGATAGAGTGTTGCCAATTCGAACTCTGAAATTCCTATTTGCTAGAAAACTGCAGATAAAACGAGCTAAATTTCCTTTGAGCCCCCAGTTATAGATGGTTTGGATAACTCCATACCTCCATGTCATGTCATATGCTTTTTCTAAATCGAAAAATACCGCTACAAGATGATTTCTGTTTGCAAAGCTAGTTTGAATAGCATTATCGAGGTATGTCAATTGATCAGAGGTGGAGCGGAATTTTCGGAAACCCATCTGGAAGTCTGATAGAAGATGATTTCTCTCTAGATACCACATTATACGCATATTTACCATTTTTTCAAGGAGTTTGCTAAGACAGCAGGTCAAAGATATAGGACGGTAACTAGCTGGATCCTCGGGATCTTTATTTTGCTTGAGTAGTGGTATAATAGTAGCTTCTCTCCACTGATCTGGGTAGTTTCCATCTGACCATATTCTGTTGAATAAGGTAAGCAGTAACATTTTTACATGTCTTGGAAGTTGGCGCATCATTTCGTATGGAATGCGGTCTGGTCCCGGAGAGGAGTTACTTACATCTTGAAGTGCAGTTTCTAATTCATTCATGGTAAAAGAATCGTTGTATTGTGAGATATTGTTTTCGGAGAAATCTAAGTCTATTTCTAGTGTTGGTTTCTGCTGTAGGAAAATTGGATCATAATTAGCTGACCCGCTCGTTGTTTGAAAGTTGCTTCCCAACAAGTTTACAATATCCTCTGTGTTTGATATTAATTCATTATTAGCCCGAAGTACTGGCGAGGGATTAGGAAATTTTCGTCCAGCTATTGCTCTTACCTTTCTCCACACTTCTGTTACAGCTGTATCCGGAGTAATAGAATTTACGTATTGTTTCCACGAAGATTTTTTACTCGCTAAGATTAGGCGGCGAGATTTTGCTCGAAGACGTTTAAAATTAATCATATTTTCTCGTGTAGGGGATCTTTTAAAAATGTTAAGAGCTCTTTTCTTTTCTTTTACTGCTTTTT
The DNA here is from genome assembly GCA_936432065.2 of Rutpela maculata. Lineage (NCBI taxonomy): Eukaryota > Metazoa > Arthropoda > Insecta > Coleoptera > Cerambycidae > Rutpela > Rutpela maculata. Next base: position 204,534,530 of record OW386285.2, on the reverse strand, counting down.
TTATTTCTTCATTCCACCATGGTACAGTTAGTTTTGATTGAGTATCTCTTGTCATGGGAATACTTAATTCGGCAGCATGTACTATAGCTGTAGTAATAGCATCGACCGTTTCTGTAATAGTATCTTTCATTTCAATTTGACTAAGTAGTTCTGCAAATTGGTCCCAGTCAGCACGTTCTAGTCGCCATCTTCGAAAGGAAGTGTTTTGTATGTTTCGTGTTGGTAGTTCTATGGATATTGGATGGTGATCGGTGAAAAGATGGTCTTTAAGGACGTTCCATGACAAGAGATGTGCTATTTCAGGTGAGCAAATTGACAGATCAATAGCTGTAAAATTATTTGATCTAGAATTAAAGTAAGTACCATCTCCTGTATTTAATACTACTAAGTCAAAATTTTCCAGTAATTCTTCAATTGCTCTGCCGCTTGCGTCTAAGTGGCGAGAGCCCCATATAGGATTATGGGAGTTAAAGTCTTCTGTAATTAGAAACGGTGAAGGTAACTGTCGGACGATATTAGTTAGGTCTTCCAACCTCCAATTAGCATCAGGTAAGTATATGTTACATATTGTTAGATTTATAGGGAATTCAATTTTCACAGCTATCGCTTGCAGTTGAGTCTGAATTAATATTCTGTGAGTTTTTATGTTTTCTTTAATTAGAAAGGCAACACCACCCCGGGCTCGCAGATGACATCTTGCCTAAATAAATTGAAGCCTTTTACCGAGAGTTGTTCCTGGGGTTTTAGATGAGTCTCCTGTAAGCATAGGCAAAAAGGTTGTTTTTCTGCTATTATGCTTTTCAATTCTGGAAAATGGGTTTTACATCCATTACAATTCCATTGGATAATTGTATCCATTTTTTTTTTTTTTTTTTAATATGTATAAATAAAAGCAAATAAATATATGTATAAATAAAATTAATAAATATAAATAAAATAATAATAAATAATCACAGATAAATATCACGGTAACGAGTGATCAGATGTTTGTTTGCGCGGCTTGCCTTTTGGCCAGCCCGCTTTTTTCTTTTTCTTCCTTATTTCAGCAACTTGGGTTCTTAATGATGTTTCATCTCCTGATGATAGGGTTTGCTGTTCTGGGGAGTCAGTTCTCTTTCGTTTTTCTTGGGCTGGAGGTTGTGGGGGTTGTAAGAAAGATAAGGCATCTACAATTTTTGGAACTAATTGTTTAACAAGATCTGAAAAATCAATCTTGGCTGGAGTGGATACTGCTGCTGCGTAGCTCACTCCCGGGGAAGGTAGAGATATATTGACTTTTCTTTTTGCCTCTATGTATGAAATATTTTCTTTAACCTTGATTTCTTGGATGGCCGATTCTTGTTTGAATGTTGGGCATTTTCGAGATCTTGCGGAGTGAGAGCCTCCACAATTAACGCAGGTAATTGGATCTTTACATGGTTCACCTTCATGTAAAGGTTTACCACATACACATACTTGTGGTTGACTGCATCGAAGAGATGTATGTCCGAACTTTTGGCATCTAAAACATCGCATTGGTGATGGAATATACATCCTGACTTCCAGCGAATAGAGTGCTACGTTTATGCGTTTTGGGAGAAGAGGCGTGTTAAATGTCAAAACGTGATTAGGCGTGTCAACTAGTGTTCCGTCTTTATTTGTTCTGATCCGCCTCACTTCTAAAACTCCTTGGTTCTTTAGACCATCTAAGATATCCTCTATTGTGCAATTTAAAAGATCTCTGCAGTATATGACACCTTTTGAGGTGTTAAGGTTTCGGTGTGGGATAACCTCAACAATAAATTCTCCTAGCTTCTTTACTTCCAGTAGACGTTTTGATTGAGCTGCAGATATTGTTTCTACTAACAGTCCATCATTAATTTTTCTTACATTCTTTGGTGTACCAATCAAGCTATACAACGACCTCTGTATTACGAAGGGACTCACTCTTGAGAAGTCGCCTTCGTCTCTTTTCACGACCAAGAACCGAGGGGGAACCGACGTCTCTTGGCTCGCGTTATTCTTGGCGGTATTTTGGGGTGGACCTCCAGCCACATCCATATTTATAGAGGTGGACATCTCTTGGTTTTGGTTTTTGTTTTTTTGACTCATATATGGTCCCACGAGTAGGGAAGAGGAAGTGGTCGACTGCAGCAGTGCTCCCTTACTACAGCAAGGCTGTTTTCCAACCGGAGGCCGCCTGGTATTATTATTATTATTATTATTATTATTATTATTATTATTATTATTATTATTATTATTATTATTATTATTTTTTTTTTTTGTCGCGTGTGCGATGCTGGACAGTTCTCCCGTGTCTCCGACATTCTCACGGGAGAAGCGCCAGCGGATTATCTGCAGCCACTCCCCGCGCCCCGCAGGGTTAGTGACTGTAGATGCCAGATTCGTGTGCCCTAAGAAGACGAAGGGACCCCAGGATAACTGCCTTCTGCATTTGGCCTGCCAACCACTCGGCTGACTTTTGGCAGGCTGGTATGGCCTTTAATTCCGAGAGCAGCGTAGGCCTCATTCCACCAAGTACACCGATTATCAGGACGACCATCTTGACCGAGTAGTCTGGGTATAGCACTCGGAGCTCATACCGGAGATCTCGGTATTTAGTCCGTTTTTCGCCCTCCTTCAAGATGATGTTTGTCTCGGCAGGTGCCGAGAACTCGATGACATACATCATCTTGGTTTGGTGGTCTAGGAGGACTATGTCAGGCTTGTTTGCCTGAATTTGCCTGACCGTCGGAAACGAGTAGTTCCAATATATTCGGCACTTCTCGTTCTCGACAACGGACTCGATCTCTCCGGGGACGTAAGGCAGCACTGGTGTTTGGTCTACTTCGTACGAGTGCCGAAGGTGGTAGTATAGCACTCGTAGAGCCGCGTTATGTCTATGGATGTAGGCCGAAGTCGCATATACCGTACATGCAGATAGTAAGTGCATGAGCGACTCCGGCGCCTAACGGCAGGTCCTACAATTAATGTCAGGGACCTCCACACCCATAACGCGACTGCGGTAGACCAGGGTGTTAATAACACCATCTTGGCAGGCCACAATGAATCCTTCGGTCTCCGACTTTAGCCCTGCTGACCGTAAGAAAGCGAAGGTCAGCTTTGTCGATAAACCCAGCGTCTCTATGTTGTTATAGAATACGCCGTGCATGGGTTTATCGACGTGCTGCCTGAGTAGATTTCTCTGCTCGGCAGCTTTAATTTGGGCTATCAGACGATTTGGCGCAAGCTCAGTTTCTGATTCTAGTTCAGCACCTCGCCGGCCTCCTCGCCTGAAGTCGAATACGAGACCGAGATCATCTGCGGCCTTACGTGCTGCCTTGAATAAAAATGCGCCAACTCCTGCAGTTTCATGATCTCTCACAAACCGCAGGAGTGGGTCCGAGCTCCTGAGGACGTTGCATGCCACACTCAGCGCTACTCTGCCATGCGCACACTCCAGACTCAAGAGTCCTCGGCCCCCCCGTTGGCGTGGGAGGTACACTCGAGGAACGGACGACCTAGGATGGATGCTCCTGTGAACATGCATCATCTTGCGGGTATCCCTATCCAATTGGCGCAACTCATCTAGCGTCCACTTAACTACTCCGAAGGAGTAGAGCAGAATCGGAACGGCAAGCATATTAGTTGCAGACACCTTGTTCTTCCCCGAAAGTTCAGAAGACCAAATCTTTCGGAGCCGGTGTCTGTACTTGCCGCGGAGAGTATCCTTAACTTGTTTCACGTCCTGGATGTGATGTTGCTCCACACCCAGGTACGTGTAGGTCTCTCCGGCATCCAGATGTCGTAGGATGCTTCCGTCTGCGAGCTGCGCATCTTCAAGGAATATCCCGCTTCGTCCTCTCTTGAGGTGGACGACTGCACACTTGTCCAGCCCGAATTCCATGCCAATGGCCCGCGTATACTCTTGGACCACCCTTAGAGAGTTTTGGAGTTCGCACTCTCCGGAGGCATAAAGTTTTAGGTCATCCATATAAAATGATATTATTATTATTATCATTATTATTATTATTATCATTATCATTATCATTATCATTATCATTATCATTATCATTATTAGTAATGCTTCACAATTGGTTATGTTGTTGACTATTTTATACAAGAAAACAACGGAAAGCATATTGCGGTGTCGAATCAAGCTGTTCATTTCAAATCTATCAATGAACGATCGAAGGACAAGAAATTCAGAACTCTTTAAAATACCTTTTCATCCTACAAATTATGGTCAAAACGAGCCCATAAGCAGGTTACTCAGAACAGCAAACTCATTCCATAAAGATATAGAACTCTTTGGCTCGTCATTATATTCATTCAAAAACCAAGTTAAACATTGTATAAGTAATTAATTAATTAAAACATGGTGTAGCTAAATTTTATTGTATTTGTAAAAATGTTTTTTATTTTTCTTATTTCTATGTAATTATACTCTCATTTATTGAGTTATAAAATGTAAAATGGCTCTGCCGTATAATAAATAAATAAATAAATAAAAAATTTCCTGTGGAGTACCTCTTTGGGGATATTGATTAAAAAATTTTCGCTGAACTCGCTCAATATTAACAATATGGGTGTTATATATGAGATATGTTCGCTTATAGGCAAGAATGCCAAAATCAAGCGGACGTTCCCCGACTCAAAAGAGTCAATGAAATTCGTAAAAACCAAATGAATTACCAAACGCGCTACGCGCCCAATGTGGCGGTAACGCCTATTGTTTATAAAGTGGGAGATATGGTGATGGCTAAAAGGATCATACATTTACACCATCTTGGAGTGGACCACATAAAGTTATTAAGAGATTATCCAATGAGGTTTACCTCAGAGTAACTAAAGGAGTAACTTCGACAAGATTACATGTTGATGCCATCAGGCCAGCACCTGAGGGAAACCCCGATGTTGAATTGGAATTGTCTGAAGAATCAGAAGATAGTCCGGATGAAGCTCATCTTAGTGACGACGCTTCCTCATCAGACAATGAGATCGCTCCCAGGTCAGAGCGATATAGCGATACCACACTAGTTCAAATCAATGTTCCCGATGACGCTCGAGATGAGCCAGACATAGAAGAGTCGCCTCTAGATAATTCGGAGGTCGACCACGGCTAATAGCCATTTTTGCTTTTTTACATTTTTTCTCAAAATCTAAGTGGTGATTTAATCTATATACAGTCGAACTGTAAATATCAATATTATCAATATCCTATGTAGTAATTCAATCCATGTACAGATGAATTAGCGATATTAAGTCTACCCCATGAGCAGGCATGGAAAGACGGCGAACCCGACGCAAGAGTGCGATCCGGTAAGCCTAGCTTCTCAAGAGCGAGAGCCGCCAAGTTCAAGTAATGGACGTAGGCATAAGTACTAGTCAGTACGAGTTTCGGAAGCTGTTTCTCTTATGCAAGAAGACACCTTTTAATTCAACCATTTTAAGTTAACAAAATTAACATATACCCAATGAAAACTTCAAGACGAGTTTCGGAAGCTGATCTTCGCCTAAGAAGACGCTTCAATTTTTCTTTTTTTTATATTTTTCCCAAAGTCGTGATGACCGCACGAGTATCGTAAGCCGATTTAATCTATCTTACGAAGAACCTATTTTCAACCATTATAAGTTAACCAAATTTATGTTAAGAATGTTTGCAATGAAACAACACGTTAAGTTGTTAGTCGACGAGTTCCAGTCGACGACTTGTTATTGACCTGTATATGTACGTTCCATGAGCAGAGATGGAAAGATGATCCAGTCTGTCACAAGGGAGCGGCACGACAGAGTCTGGGACTCAAGAGCGAGGACGAATCTAATCTGCGATATGGAGGTATAATCAGCCTCTTCTAGAAACAGCCATAGTCATGGAGGATCAAGACAAGTGCGAAGACGCGAGTGCTACGAATTAATGAGAGTGGAAGCTAATCGAAATTGTGCTAGGCTTCGCTTTGTACCTCGACGCGAGTGTAATTTAATAATAATAAAAGAACTTTATTGAAATGAGCTAATACATTTCAAAGGGCAATTGACCGAGGTCCTTCAGCCCGTTTCGATTTCCATCTTAATGTCATTTAACAAGTATACATGAGTTAATATAATTAATAAGTTCATTTGTATTTATATAAAACAAAAAAGAAAATTTAATGTTTAAATATATAAAAAAAAAAAAACATGCATATATGTGTGCTGTATATTTTGTGGTGATTATCCCAGCATTGTGATTTTCTCCCAAAGAGTATTTGCAGGATAGATATGTCTGCTTCTGCCATTTCTTCTTATACAATACTCATCTATTATATTTTTATTTTGATGTTTTTGACAAAATCTGCGTGTAAGAGAGGAAAGTCTTTCCTGAATTGGCTGGATGTGGGTTTGTTCATACAAGAGCTGGTTAGGCGGGTTATGTAGGGGATTGTTGGGATGGCGAAGTTTCGTGATAGTCCGGATGGCACTCGTTTCGGCTACTCTGAGGTTTTTGATGGCTGGATTTTTTATATTAGAGAGAATTACATGTCCATATTCTATAATGGGTCTGCAAATAAGTTTGTAAATTTTACCCATGGTGGTAAGATTAATTCCTTCTCTTTTGTATGTCAGTCCTCTAAAATGCTTGGCTCTAGAAATTATTTGTTTGTTGGCGTTGGCTGTGTGGCTGTTAAAATTGATTTTATTGTCGATGGTAATGCCAAGATATTTTGTGGATGCTTCTGTTTGAATTGTCTGATTGTACATATATACTGTAGGAGAATTTCTGGAGGGAGTGTGGTGAAATATCATTAGGTGTGATTTGGATGGGTTGGGTTTGAGCCTCCATTTGTTGAACCAAAGAGATGTGCCATCGACGAGATTTTGAAGGTTTTCCATAGCGGCATTAATGGTTTTATCATGTGAGATCAAGGTGGTATCATCTGAAAAATATTGTGGATCATTGTGGTAAATATCTGCACAATAAATATTGTACAGGAGTGGTGAAAGTGGAGACCCCTGTGGAAGACCTTGTTCTGGAGTAAATTCATAAGATGTAGCGTTCTGGATTTTCACTCTTAATTTCCGGTTGGAAAGGAAGCTGTTAACTAGAAGAAGGAGATCTCTAGAACATCCTAGTTTGTGTAGTTTGTAGAGCAGACCCTTGTGCCATACACTGTCGAAGGCTTTATTGATGTCCATGAACAATGCCACCGATTTGTTTCCATTTAACTTTGAGGTTTCAACATTGTTTATTAGTATCGATAAAGGATGGGATGTAGAGCAGTTAGTTTTAAATCCAAATTGATAGTTTGGTATTTGATGGCCAATATTTTGTTGTATTTTGTTTTTTATTAGTTTTTCGAAATTTTTTCCTAGTACTGGCAGTAAGGTAATTGGCCTGTAGTTAACCACTTTGGAGTGATCGGTGCCACGTTTCGGTATCGTTATAATCGTTCCAGTTTTCCATTCCTTTGGGATGTATTGGTGTTTGAGGCAATATTCGTAGATTTTAATTATGTATAAGTGTATTATTAAGTCGAGTTTTTTTACAAAATTCTTTGTGACATAATCGTGCCCTGGTGCTGTATTTTTGCCATGATTTACTATTGCAAAATAGTCTGCTTCTTCAATTGAATGTTCTTCTGTTGGCATAGGTTCATCAATAAATGTGTCGTACCATTCTTGGACTCTTTGGTAGTGGTTATTATTAAAATTTATATCCTGTGTTTCTGAATAGGCTTTTTCGAAGTGTCTTGCAAATACTACAGTTTTTTCCTCTGGTTTTTCATATTTTCGGTTGTTATCTTCAATGGTTGAGTTTGCTACCCCTTTATTTTTGTATTTAGATAATTTATTTATTTCTTGCCAGTAATTTTTGCCTTTTTTTCTGTTTATTTCGCTGCATGTGCTGATCCATTTATGTGCTCTGAATTGTTGGATTAATGCCTGTATGTTTTTGTTCAGAGTGTTTATTCCCCTTTTGGCTTCAGGATTATTAGTATTTCTGTACTCTCGGTACATTTTTCTTTTTCTCCTTATCAATTGCATTATAAAGGGTGGCAGCTCGTGTGTGTGGTATTTTATTTCTTTTAAAGGCGTGTTTTCAATGAATGACTGTGAAAGTTTTGTGTTAAATTCAGTTATTGACTCTGTGTTTATTTCCTGTTCTTGTCTCCCATTTATATACTCAATCATGGTTGAATTAATTTTGTTGATGTCAGTTTTAGCGAAGTTGTATCTCATTAATCGATTGTTATTTACTGGCCTCTGTTTATCTAGTGCTATATGTAGACAGATGGTCCGAGCATAGATCAGGAGTAAGTTTAACTTTCAGATTATTGGTTATGTTGGGAGTGTGTAGCAGTATATTGGGAGTTGAGTCGTTGTTGTGTTGCATTAAGAATGTAGGTGGAGTGTCATATTTGCAGAAACCAGTATTTTGGATGAAGTTATTTAGTTGTCTCTTTTTTGCTCTATTGTTTACGTTGAAATCTCCTACAATTAACGAGTATTTGTATAGTGTGCTCATGGTAAATACATTTTCTTCGATTCTGGAGTGTGGGTGGATATAAACCAAAAATATGTGAAGGTTGTCATCTAGGAATGGAATGGTAAAATGTAAGCATTCATTGAGGGGGTTGTTGATTCTGGGTGGGTTTGCTTTTCCCATTTTAAGGTCAGGATGTGTTTGTACTAAGCTTCCGCCTCTTGCATGATTGTGTATTGGGTTACCGTCATGTCGAAGGGTGCTCCAATCTCTGTATGAGGTATTGCTGTCTTCTTTTGTTTTTGTCTCCACGAACATTGCACACTGAATATTATTGTTTTCTATGAAATTATTAATTAGATGTTTCTTGGATGTGTAGCTATTGATGTTTGCATACAAGATATTAGTTACTGACATAATCGTGCTGTACATTGTTAGGCTGGTTTATGGGTTCCGTGGGAGAGTAGGGGTCTTGTCCGTCCATTTCGAATATTAGAATATATACTCTGTTTCCAGTGAACACTGCTGTTGTGTCTACATTGAAATTGTCTATGAAGCGCTTTCGCAGTTTAATCAACAGTTCCTCTTTGTTTTTGTTGTTTGGCTCATTTATCTCGTTAATATAGGTATTTATTATCGTGTCATGTATGGTGACAGGAGCGTGGATTCTAAAGTTTTTGTTTTTTTGTGATATTTCATGAGACTTCTTATTTAGGGATTTTATCTGCACATTTGGAATGCCATCTATTGGTGCTTTCGGTCTGTTGGGGCATTTGTATGACCATGCTTGGTGCTCCTCGGAGCCACAGCTGGTACATTTAGGTGGTAATGTGGAAGAGCATTTGTTGGATGGATGAGTTCCCAGACATTTGGAACATTTGACAGGGGTGTTACAAGATTCTGTTGTGTGGTCAAATGCTAGACATTTGCTACAAGGCTTTGGTGTTGGTGGTGGTGGCTTGCTGGGGTAAACTGGATAATGTCGGTAGTTAAAGAAGAGTCCCTCGGTGAGAAGAGTTTCAAAAGTATTTTGTGAACCAGTGATTATTCGAATAAAAGTAGTAGGTTTGTTAGTTGTGCGTGATAAAATTCTTCTGCAGTATCGGTGTTCCAATTTTTGCTCGTTCAAGATTTCACTGACCGTTTTGTCTTCTATTTCAGGTTCGACATTTGCTATGATTACTGAGTAGCTTGGACTTACAGCAGGTGTGGGAGTTTTGGTGTTTGGAGATGTTTTGTGGAAGTTAAGAACTCTTCCCACTTCTACCATTTTGTTTAAGATGTTAGTAATAGATTGTTCAGGGGTATCTGTTTTTAGTAGAAATCCTTTTTTTGTTTGTATGATTATGTCCTTAATATTAGGAAAGACCTTACTCCAGATGTTTGTAAAGTCTAATCTTGTGTAACTGCTCTCAGCTGTTATCAAAAATAAATGTTCATATTTTTTGTGGTATATTTTATTCATATGAGGGGATTGGTTTTTGTTTGGGTTGGTGTTTTTGTGGGTCAGTGGATTCTTATCTCCTGTGTTTTTTGTGGCAGAATTTATCTCAACATTTTTTGTTTGACTGGTTTGTGGAGCATTTCCTATTATAATATTGTTAATCTGTTCTTGTGAAAACCCTAGTCTTTTCCTCTTGGCGTTTTTCCGGTCTATCTTTGCTTGTGTCCATCCTTGAGTGTCCTCTACAACCTCCATTTCACTTCCATCACTTTCTGATGACATTTTTAATCACAATATAAAACTTTCAAAGAGCAGCAAATATAGGTGTGACCTCTATCACTGTTGGCTTTGAACTGAGTGTAATTTAAATTGATAAAAATGTTGTATCAACTTGGCTTATTGTTTGGGAAAAATGTATTTATTTATTACCATTTAAGTTAGATAGGCGAATCAGCCGTCTGCCCAAATTTAGGAAGGCACTTTAAACTTCTGTACCATAGGTCCGATCATCAAATGAAGGCATACAGGCATACAAGTGAATACTGAATTAAAGGCAATCGATCGATATAAAAGATTTAACCAAAGAGGGGAGTGTTGCAGAACTCTCCAGAATCGACCTAAGTCGAAGACAGAATCAAAATTTGACTTAGGCAAAAATTTAATTTAAGGACATTTTCAAGAGTCTGAGGGACTACAGAGCCACAGACCAGTTCATAAGGACCGTTATAAGTTCTATAAGGCATTAGAAATGACCAGGTGAAAATACTAAGAAATGCCGAATTTTCACTTAGGAAAATGTGTTTTGGTTCAGGATGTGAGAGCGAAAGTATATAGTGGCAAGGATTTAAGAATAATGTACTTTTTCAAAGGTGCAACAAAGCTGGACTTTGAAGAAAATAATATTTTTTAAAAGTACGCCAAAAATGGACTTGAGAATAATTTTTATCAAAAGTACGCCAAAGTTGGACTAGAAGATTAATTTTTCAAAGGTACGCACTTTGAAAAATATTAAAATATTTTCCATTTTTATTCCTCCACCAAAGACATTGACCATTGAGGTACGGTCATTCAATGTCCTGTTCTAAAGTATGAGCATAAAATTGTAACGATGCAATGCATCTAAAAGGCGAAACCAAAGACAAAGACGGCGTAGCGCCAATAAGCAAAAATTTGATAAAAATCAATGAACATGCACAAGGCCGGTTTCTTGCATAGAAAGAGTTTGGATTCACTCAGCGGCCCGCAATTTGGTTGAGTGTGTTGAGTAGTCCATACAAAGCGATGGTAGGAAAGCCAATGGCAGAGCTTTCCAAATAAGAACATAAACTACAGTGAATATATGTGTGGTTTTTGAGCAGCTTTCAAAAACTAGGAGTTTTATAGTGGAAAATCTTTATTAATAAACATTTATCTTATATGAATATGCGGATAAAGATCTGTGTGATAATTCTATCCAATCAGTGGGTGCATTAAGTGAACTATATTGCAGCAAAGTTCAATTATTTAAACATAAACAATTGGTTTTCCTATCTACAACCAGACTTTTTTGTGTAAAATAAGAAGCTATTACCATTTTTTATCATAACATTGACTTTCTATATCAATTCAAGATAAAGTGAATGTTAAAAATACAGGGTGACTAACTAAATAGTTCAGTCACTTTTATAATTATTATGTCAATGATTATTTGAAAATACAACTAAAACTACCACGTCAGGGTGCAACAAATGTAAACTAATAGCAAGAAAATATGCCTGTTGTGATCAATGTAAGCAGTCATTATGTAAAACCTGTGCGGACCTGCAGGAAAGCGAATGGAGATGTGTTATTCTAATCAAGCGAAGAATGAAGTTCTTTTGTGAACTCTGTGAACCAAATCAAAATCTAAGTGAAAATGAAACAACTGACAATATCATGGATGAAGACCTGGATGAGGAAGCCGAAAGAGAAAACATAGAAAAGGCCTTAAGAAAAGAAATCGAACTAATGACAACAATTATCAAAGACAAAGATATTATAATAAACGATAAACAGAAAATCATAGAAGTATTAGAAGAAAATATGAAATACATAAAGGAAAATAAAGACATAAATAGTTATAAATTAATTAATAAAGCAGAAAATCCCAGGGAGCAAAATACTTATGCAAAAAACAAGAAGATAAACAGGTAACACAAAAATCACAAATATTGACTAGAAATAAAGAGGCAGGAACTTCTAATCAAACAGATACAGGGACCCCCAAACAACTATATACAGAAACTGGGGCACTCATTAAGGACAATCAGGTGTCTTATGGTATATTGGAGGCAAAATCCAGAACAATAATGAATGATATCATACAAGTAGGTAAAACGGAAAGTGATAGCAACCTTCAATCGAAAAAAAATACAAATTATCACCCACAAACGACAAAACAATCTAAAAAAATAGTGGGTAAAAGATTGAACTCTGATGATAAATATAAAGCAGTTCAACAAAAAGAAATGATGTGGTTTCATGCTGCAAATTTTAATCCACTCCTAGCTGCCGAAGAGTTAGAGACGCATCTGAAAAACAGTCTTGCAAATCAATCCATTGTTGTCAAAAAATTAACCAGAAATCCGGAACAAGCGAATTTTAGTTCTTTCAAAATTGGTGCTGCTGTAGACATAGGTGATAATCTCTTGGATGAATCTTTATGGAGTGAAGGAATTGTGGTAACCGAGTTTCATGAGGGGGCAGTGAGAAAATATTCTGGAGGCAATCAAATGTCTAAAAAACAAAATTTTTTTTGGAGATCATGGGACCATAGAGGAAATGGTGGTAGCTACACCTACAAACATCACAGAAGATTCTAGATTAAATACACTATCTATTTTTTATATAAACATTCAATGCCTATCCAACAAATTATTGTTACTTGACGCATTTCTCAGAAAATAAATATGATATTCTATGTTTTAGTGAAATTTGGACACGTGATGATCAAATAAAATTAGTTGCTTTAAATAATTACGTACTGGTCGCTTACTATGAAAGGTCTATCCATATCCATGGTGGAGTAGCAATTTTTGTCAAAGTAGGTTTAGATTATAAAACATATAATTTCGCTAGTAATTATTGCAAAGAGTTAAATATTGAATTATGTGCGATTGAATTACGTAAAACCAAGTCGGTTATTTGCTGTACTTATCGTTCTTGTGAAGGAGACCTAAATATTTTCAATAATAAGTTGACTGCAATTCTGAATAATTTTTCCACTGAAAAATGTATTACATTTTTTGCCGATTTTAACGTTGACTTTACAGTTAAATCTATCAATTCTCAACTGATAACGGATTTGTTCTTGTCCTTTGGCATGCAAGAGTGTGGTAATGATTTCACAAGAGTCACTAATAGAACTGCAACCAAAATTGACAATGTGTTCTCGAATATACAGCAAAATATTAGTAAAACCAGAGTATTTAATCCTCACTTATCCGATCACAACTGTTTGTGTTTTTCTTACTCAGAGTCAACAAACATCTATAGATCCAAAGAGCAGATGACATATAGATCAATAAACAATTATACAATAGGAAATTATAAAATATCACTAACGAACTGTGATTGGTCACATTTTTACCAAACCCTTGATCCTGATCAAATGACCGAAATTTTATTAAATAATGTGAAAAATTGCTACGATACTTCTTTTCCCATCAAACGGTACAAAAAGAAAAGACATAATATTAAATACAGTCAAAACATAAAAGTTATGAGAGATAAGCTTATAATGATATATGACAGCAATCTCAAAGTTGATTACAATAAACTCAAAAAAGATTACAAACGAGCTCTTAAAAACGAAACTATTAAGCACAATACTGATCTTATAGCCAATTCAAAAAACAAGCAAAAAACGGCATGGTCAATTATTAAGGAAACCTCTAATCATAATCAACTATCTTGCGAAATCAGTGCCGATGACCTGAATAATTATTTTATTAACATAGCCAATGAAATTCTGGAAAATTTAAATTGCAGTAATTCTGATTATATAAATCTATGTAGGAACAATAGCGTACCTTTTTCCTTTTTTTTAGAACCAGTCTCGGAATATGAAGTTAGTTATTTTAATAGACAAATTAAGTACATCTATATCTAGAGATTACGGTCTAAACAGTGATACTATTAAAATGGCCAAAGATGAGCTCTTACCTTTCATAACTTATTTCATTAATTTGTGTTTTGAACAAGGAATATTTCCTGACTGTCTAAAAATATCTAAAGTAACGCCTATCTTTAAAAAAAGTAATGTCCCAGCAAATATAAATATATAGCATATACGTAAATGCTACGTAAACTAAGTTTCACAGAAGTAACGTGCTATGTAAAATGTGACGCATAATCATATGTGCATACTCTGCGAAATGTCAGCAACATGTGCATATGATTTTTACATAGTGAAAAGGTAACACTGTGACCTCACGGTATGGAACAAATGACGTAGCGTATTTGTATATTCAACCACTTGCTATGTAAAGCATACATAACTAATTTTATCTCTTTATGATGTAGCATATATGTATATTCAACCACTTGATAGTGACCTTACGCTACGTAACTTATATACTTTTTATCTCTTTATGATGTAGCATGTATATATTTTATCTACCTACCGTATGTTCAAAATAGCATATCCCAGCACTTTTTAAATATTGATACTACACAATTGGATTTTTAAAGATATATGAATAAAGTTCCTTATAAGTTATACAGAAAAATATATTTCTTTAGAAAATTACCGAAGTTGACACCAAGTTTTATTTTTAAGTCGGATACCTGATTTAGAGAGCCGAGTAGTTTTATATTTTGAATGAAAATTTGTTTGTAAAAAATGGTTATATTTAAAATATAAAACTATCTAATCTAACTTTCTAAAAATGTTCAGAGGTATTCTACTTAAAAATAAAAGTTGATGTCTCCTCCAGTTATTTCCTAAAGAATATCGTTTTTCTGGACAATTCATGAGGAATTTATATTCATATATTTAACTCCAGAATCCAGTTCTCTAGTATCAATATTTAAAAAGTACTATAGGGTGCTATTTTGAACATTATGGTAGGTATATAAAACAAATACATGCTACATCAAAAAGAGATAAAAAGTATATAATGCAAGATATGGTTGTCTGATTTGTCAACATATATTAGCTTAGGAAAGATTCTCGAATTGAATGACAGTTTAAACTAAGTTAATTAGTATCAACAAAGTTTCAATTCCATCATAATCTCTGCATATCCCAGTAGGTAAACCAGGCATTAGGCGTTGTCCTCGACGTTGTCATCTATATCTTCTTTAGAAAGCAGCTATACGATATTTTTCTTCTCCAATGATGTATACCCACCTACCTACCTTGCCTTGCATTCCTAGTAAAGCTCAAATTTCATATAATTTATTTTATTAACTGTTGATTTAGGAGAGATTAATAGTGTCTTTTGTGTAACTAATCTATATTCAAGTTAACTAAGTATCTACAATAAGTGTTAAGCATTTCTCGGGTCGTTTCTGATTGTACTCATTCTTTGGTCAGCCTTCGTCACTCTGACATTTGCTACTTGAACATCAGTTACACAACCTGTGAAAATAATTGAAAAATTAGTCTATTTCATATACGGGGTGCCCATTTAAAACTCCCCAGGCTTGTAATTTTCTTATTTTTTAAGGCACATCAAATTGTAGATATTTTTAAAGCATTAAAAAAAATTTTTTTTGAAAAAATTGTTAAGAAAGAAATCTTAATTTCCTTGAATATTTTTTTACGTCATCCTGTACATGAACTGCGTTAATGTTTTCTTATAAAGGTTTTAATTAGATTCAATTTATATTATTACGTCATATTCGAAATTCTTTTTGGTTTTAGAGAAAGGAATTAAAAACACTCCAAACTGATTTTTTTTTTTAAATTACTTTGAAAGGAATGTGAATAATAATTTTATGCTTTATCTGTAAAAGACATATCACAAACAATATTCAGCGTAATAAAACAGTAACAAAAAATTTAAAAAAATATTTTTAAAAACTAACTTATATTAAAATGTACTAAGTAAGAAATTGCAAATTTTTTATTTGTCAAGTTTTTTTATTTTAATGACATAAATTGAAGCTAATTAAAACCTTTATAAGAAAACAATAACACAGTCCATGTACAGGGTGAGGTAAAAAATATTCAAAGAAATTAAGTTTCATTTCTTAACCATTCAAAAAATAATAATAATAATCACTGTATGGATATTTAAAGGCTTTAAAAATGTCTACAAGTTGATGTGCCCAACATGATCATCGCTTCGAAAATAAAAAAAGTTACAAGTCCGGGGAGTTTTAAGTGGCGCACCCTGTATAGTGTAGTAAATCTGGTTATATAGCTTGTATCCCTTTACTAAATTGTGAAGAAAACTAGAAGCAAACTATTTTGATCAATTTGTTAAGTTATTAAACAATTTATGATAGCTTAAATAATAATGTATGTATTTTTAAAAATTTTTACGAAAACACGCTTCCAATGGAATGGAAAATTTGAGGTCGATTCGATAAGTTTCAGAAGTATACTCCTTTAAACATGAACCGATGTGCTCAAAGTGCTGTCATTCAATCCGAAAGTCTGCTTCAAAGTTGAGTTTATACTGTTAAAATCCAGCTATTTAACACGTTAACTGCGATAGAGAAATTTGTTGCCTCTCCAATATTGCGATACATGCCCTCAAAGATATGTAAGAAAACTGTACTAATATGCGATACATATCTCCGAGGATATGTAAACTATTTCGAGATTACTGCCCTCTAGATTAGAGTAGGCTGAATTATAAAAACTTTTAACGCTGGAATCTGTTACTTCGATAGTCAATTAATATGGTACTGCGAACGTACATATCTCTGAGGACTAGAACCGCATATGAATGAGGAGATGAACAACTACAGTTTTAAGGTTTATTTGTGAGGAAACATTCGTAACAAATCAAATATTTTCAACCAATGTGTGATAATATATTATAATATGATATTTCAAATATGATCTGTATTAAAGCAAGGAAGGACAACAGCCCGGTTTCTTCGGACAATTGTCACAAAAGATGATTACAAGCCGAACTTTCTTGTCCGCTTCCCGACTGGATAACGTTGCCCTCAGCTTATTATAGCACTCTCTGCAGGGTTTCCTTTTCTTTTTACCAGGTCCCTCTGGTTTGATAAAAGTATGTGTTCTTTTTCGTGCATTAGGTGTAATATCTTCTATATTCTCAGTAAGTTGCACGTTGCATCAATTCATTTGATAATTGCTTCCGAAATTCAATTATGCCTAATTTTGTATCAGATACCAGATTTATAGGGGATCTTTAGACCAATAAAGATTTATGGTAGGAACTGTTGTCAAGCCCATGACCAGTGTAACTCCTAAAAATTTGCTGATTTCAAGTTTATTGGTGTCAGTCCATGACTTAATCCTAGACTTATTTGATAGACGTTTGTTGAGTTTGTTTGAGTAACAATTTGTTCAAGCAATTCATCATTAACAAAGTGCTTAAAAACGTCTTAAGACCTTTCATAATACAAATCAAAAGGAACATTTGTAGGTCTACCAATTATATCCCACTCTTCACTACCAACAGGTGTTGCTAGTGAAGAGTAGATATCCGTTTTATCCTCGTCAGAATCAAAATTAGTTTCGGTTTGAATACCACTATTAAAATCAAGGTTTAATTCCTCCTCCTCCAAATGTCCATGAGGGCGGGGTGGGAGTGGAGAAATCCCAAAAGAAATTTTTGATGAGCGGGGAGACAAATCCGAAAAAAAAAAATTATTTCGTTTCCCGAATAAATTCTTTAAATTAGGAGTCTAAAGTTACAAAATAAGCCAGTAAAACTTCATACAAAAAATTAACTGACACAATGAAAGTAGCACTAACGAACTAACACTGACAACGCAGTACTGATGTCTGTTTTTCTGGTAGCTGATAGGTATACAAGTGCAGACTCACGTACCGACTTACTAAAACCTATACATATCCTCGAGGATATGTGCCGCAGGTGAACTATGTTTTTCTATTCATATGCATTACATAACCCTCGCGATATGTATTGTATTGTTTCTGATATGAATTCAGTAACTTCCGACGATTCTAAAGCTATATTTGAAGTGGTAAAATTCTAAGTATAAGTAGTTAAGTCTGGTTTCGCATGCTGGAAGGTTATGTCAGATTTGTGGTGCGCACATCAAAATAATTCAATACATATCATGGGGGATATGTATTGCAGCTAACGTGTTAAAATCAGATTTGTCTAATAATAATAATAATCATTTATTAATTCCCATAGATCAAATACATGATATAGGACAAGTCAAATTAATTTTGGCACAATTGTTTACACATATTTACAAAATACAAAAAACGCAAAAATACAAAAATATTTATCTGCCAGAGATGGTGATTTGGGGACTATTGGAGTATTTCAATATAAGAATATGCAGCATATAACTGCCGAAAAAAATGGGAATGAAAATGCAACTAGGAGTGAATGACTTCACACAGCGTCTATATTCTTGATTAATTTTAAAGCCTCTAGAGATCTTAGAATATCCTGGTTTTTTGAATTTCGCTCTAAAATTAAGAGATTTTTTTGCAAAATTTAATAAAAAAATATGCTGAATAAGCCCATTAAATCATCACACCAAATTTCAAGTGGAAATGTTTATAACAACGCCAAAAAAACAATAACAAAGTCGAAAATTGAACCGTTGACTGTTTAAGTGCATCAAGTCATAGAACAATTTGTTTTAGAATGTAGATTTTTCTCCTACTCTTCAGTGGTGTTAACACAATTTTTTTAAACTATTTAAAATCATTTTAAATTTTTTATAAAGAATTTTTTTCTCAGAATTAAACAATTAAAAATTATTAGAATGCTTCAAAAGATCACAAAAAAAGAAACAATTTTAAAAAACGCCAATTGGGTGCCGTGAAGCGTGAAAAAAATGCATTTGTTAAATAATTGCCAAAAAATTGTTTTAAATAATTTTAAAATACCTACTTATTTATGCAACAATTGTGTAAAGCAGTACTTTTTTCATGCATAAGTTGTGCATCAATCTTGTGAGAATCCCATGATAAAAGTAGTTTCTTTAACAGTCATATAAACAAATTGTTAATTAACGCCACTGAAAAGTAAACAATCAACGATTCAATTTTCGAACTTGTTACTGTTTCTTAAGCTTTTTTTGTATAAATATTAAATTATATTATACTATTACATTCACCGAGAGCCATTTGATATAAGAAAATGTGCGGGGTCCTTTACCAAGATGATTTAATTCTACCAGAAGCATGTTTTTAATGACAAATCCTAATGGTCTTAATTTGTTGCAACAAAATTAACCATAAAGGTTCAGACAATTCTAGTTTTCTTCGTAGTTTTATAATGATCAAATTAATTTTTTTAATGGCGATACAAGCAATATCATTAATCACAAGACAACAAAAAAAAAAGGGCTGCACTTTTGATCAGAACCGTCTAATCCTGTTTTTTAACATGTTGAAACCGATTCTGATATTAAAAAGAAATTTATCAGTTTTTGGTTACCACTCCTTTTATCCCCTAAAAAGGGGCAATGGTTTTGTCCTAAGATTCTGATCTAATTTTTCTGAAGTATTTTGACGTGCTGAAGCCAATTTTGGACAAAAGAAAAATTGCAGGAAAATATTAGCCTACTTTACACATACAAAACCTTGAAATATATGTACAATACAGTAACGAACACAAAGTAGGTGCTATAAGATGTCGGTAAACAATAACCATACCTATGCATAGTACTTCGAAAAAGCTTTTGGTCACTATTAAGATCTGGGTTTCCTTGAATTACAACTTCTTACACTGGATTCAGTTGAACTTAATAATGTGGGAACAGCACCAACATACAGCTTTGGTGTAACAAAATACATGTAATGATATAATTGTCTGTTGAGAATAATGATTGCCCGTGAAATAATTCTAACCTATAAAAAGATTACATTTCATTTAAATAAATATCTTTATAAAAACGGTAGAACACAAACTTACTTTTGGGTCATTCACTGGAAAATGGTGCACCTCCAACATAGGTATGTACACCAAATTCGCAAACAAGAGGGCATGTTTATGTTTGCACCTAACCTCTACACTAATAAAACGTCCAAATAAAATAATATTCAAAAAAGTCACAACGCTTTATGGTTCACAGTTCTGCATCAAAGTTATTAAAACACATCATCCACAATTTTTCACAAAAATGATCAAAAAACACAAACGTTAGATTATACATCATTTTACACTGGCGTGCTGCGTGAGCGTGACACTGACGCGTTCCATGACTTCGATGTCGTAAAATGAAGTAGGTAAACATTTTTAAGTAAAATTATGTAGCAAATATGTAAACTTGTGTATAAGTAATTAAGTTAATATGTTGACTTAAATATGATATTATTTTATGTATATGTTATGTAAAATTATGTAAAATATTTTATATAAAAATGTTCTATTAATCTTACCTCTCAGAGAGGTAAAGTTACATTAATGTTTACTGGGTGTGGATCAAGTCAACAATCACAGACCAATATCAATTATTCCAATTCCATCTAAATTGCTTGAATTAGCTTTTAACGTAAGGCTAATACTGTATTTGGAAAATAAAAACTTACTAAATCCCAGTCAATATGATTACCGTAAAAGTACTTCTACTATTAACGCATTAACCAATATGATTGTATTTCTAACAGATGCACTTGAAGATGGACATATGGTAGCTGCTTCTTTCTTGGATTTGTCTAAAGCTTTTGATTGTGTGTCTCCTGACATATTATTAATAAAATTAGAGAGTCTCGGATAAGAGGATCTGCACTTTCTTTCATTAAAAGCTATATGTTAGACAGACGTCAGTGTGTTAGCAGTAATGGTGAAATCTCTTCCTTAAAGTCCCTCAAGTTTGGCGTTCCTCGGGGGGTCGATATTAGGACCAACGTTATTTATTGTTTATATCAATGACATCAGATCGCATCTCTAGTAAAATTATTGCTTATGCTGATGATAGTACTCTTCTTTCAGCCCATAATAATATGGATAATCTCACTAATATGTCAGCAGATGCACAACAACAAGCCGAGCAATACTTTTCTAATGTAAAACTAAGTCTAAACACTCAAAAAACGCAAAATTTAATATTTCATATAAACACACGAATTCATATTGACAATAATAATCCAGTTAAGTGCTTAGGTGTTACTTTAGATAGCAAATTGACATGGGAAAGCCACATAAATTGCATGTTCAGAAAATTGTCCAGTAGAATATATTTGCTGAAAAAACTTAAAAATCAAATCGATCAAAATATTATCTTGACTGCATATCACGGACTCTTTCATAGCATAATGTGCTATGGAATTTTACTGTAGGGCGGCTCTGCATACCAAACTCAGAATTGCTACAAAACAAGGAGTGAATCTGTTGTAGTTCCTTTCTTCCGTTTGACTAGAAACATAAATTCATTTAGATATCTATCTGTAAAATTTTACAACCTACTGCCAAATAGCTGGAAAACACTTAA
This sequence comes from Rutpela maculata, assembly GCA_936432065.2. NCBI lineage: Eukaryota > Metazoa > Arthropoda > Insecta > Coleoptera > Cerambycidae > Rutpela > Rutpela maculata. The sequence goes on along the minus strand of OW386285.2, from coordinate 204,513,051 downwards.
GGATATTGTGTTCGCCAAGAAAGTAAGAAATTTTCTGAAAGAAAATGTCTTTTATGAGATAGATGAATTTTTCACGTACTTTAATTGTTTTTAAATGTAATTGTCTGTATTGTTGATCTTAATTGTTTTATTTAATGTTATATTCCAGTTTATAATTGTAGTACTTTTACATTAATGTTATTATGCCATTGTTTTTATTTTATCTTAACGTAAGTGTCTATATTAATCTTTGTATCTGACGAGTGTAAACAATATTATATTGTCACACACAATAAATAAACTACTACTACTACTACAATCTTGGGGTAACATTTGATAGTAACTTAAATTTTGAAAACCATGTGATAAATAAACTAGGTATACTATATATGAAATTAAAATCTCTATACAAATTTAAATACATATTGTCACCAAGTATTAAGTATAAAATAGTGGAGTCATTTTTATATCCTCAAGTTGACTATTGTCTAACTCTATATTACGGCTTTCTAACATACCAATTTAAAAATAAACTACTACTGGCCCAAAATACATGTTTACGTTTTGTTTATTGTATTAGGAAATATGAACACATTCTATAAAGAACATTTACACTTAAAAATTGAATTCCGTTATAAATGATTTATGGGTGTATTTTTGTATAAAATCTATTTTGGTCAACAGCCATGGTCAACAACCAGAATATCTTTATAGTTACCTGAGAACAAGACAAGATGTTCATAATTTGAATCTCAGAAATATAGCCTCTAGGTTTGATGTTCCCCAGCATAAAACATCCAAATTTCATAGTTGTTTTGCCGATCTCTCAGTAAATTCATTAAATAATACAGAATATTATAATATGATACAAAGTAGCAGGTCTGTGCATTCATTCAAACAAAGATATAAACAATATTTACTTACTTTACAAAATGTATTATAATATGATATGATATGTTATATGTTTAGTATTGTTACTTTTACAAATGTGATATACTATTTGTTTTTGTTCCTTCTTGAGTGGTTTCTGCGGTCATATGAGGGCTTGAGCACTGTACGTGATCGTGTTGCTTGGTGCGTGTTTCGCCAGTCATGTTGGCGCCAGACGGGGGTGACCAAGATGCCTTGGCTCTGCACTAAGCTCCTGTATTTGGCTTAGTACAAGTATAGGACGGTGGTTTGGAGCTGGGTGTTTTTGGTGCGTCTCTGGGTGTTGCCGGCATGGTTGGCGGTGCACGTGCCATGTGAATATTTCGAGTGTAGTGTTTGGGTATTCGGTGTTCTGTGAGGACTACTCAATGTCGGGATCATAGTTTCAGTTTTCTCGGCATTTTAATTTTATTTATTATCCTTCATAAGGTAATTAGTATTTTATTATATATGATAGTGTTGTTCATAGTTAGAGTCTTGGGTGGCGTGGAAGAACGTTTATACAAACGTCACCTTTTGTGTTGTACACTGTATTTACAATGTGCTTACAATAAATATTTTTCTATTCTATTCTATTCTATACTACTACTACTAATAAAGACATAGAGGAAAACGCCTTGTGCATGAAAAACCAAAAATTCAATTTTGCCTAAAAGTCACTCAGAGGTGGATCGTAATTTTGCTAATATTAAATTGAACAACTGCATAGGGACCATCAAACTGAATCAGCACTGAATCTTTCAGCTTTCGTGAGGTTACATACAATGAAGTTAGAGACATACTGAATTCCCTAAAAAACAGTAATAGTAAAGACATATATGGCCTGAAAAAAAATTCAAGATGGTGGAAAGTGAAGGTGAACCATCAGTAACAGCAAAGAAAATTTGCAAATATTGCAAAAAGAATGTGATAACTGTAGGTTTTACATGCAAAATATGTGATATAACATACCATCCTAGTTGTGCTCAAAGAATAAAAACCTGTTGTGAACACCCACTGCAAGAAAAAAGTAAACAAGAACATAGTGACACAAGTTACACAGATGAATTATTTCTAAGAGAAGAAAATGCATTACTGAAGCAAATTATTAAAGATAAAAACACTATTATTTTGGACAAGGAAAGAGTAATTTCATTATTACAGGACAAAATAATGAACTTAGAAGAAAAATTTAAATTAACACAAGCAGAGCAAAAAACCCAAATCAAGGAAAGAACAGTATCTGTCCCAGTAAAAAACACAGATGATAAGAAATCAGATAAAATTAAAAAAGTATCTACTAAACAACAAAACAATGAAAACAAAAAACCAACTAACCTAGAGATACTTCAAAATAAACAGGCTGATATTATGCAACACATAATAAACTTAAATAATGACGAACTTGATAAATTACCTGATGAAACTCCAAAGGAAGATGAAACAGCTTATCAAAAAGTTACATATAAAAAGAAAAGTAGAAGTCCAAAAATACAAACCGAGGAGGCTAAAATCGGCAACGAAGATAGATTCAATGATGATTTTAAAATTGCACCCAGAAGAGGACGCTACAAGATTGGAAGTGGAAGTGGAGACAGCAAATTTTATGGAAGAGAAAATAAAGACAAGAAAATATGGCTCTTTATATCGAAGGTACCTGACAGTGTGACCGTAGAAGACATAGAAAACTACATAAAAACACGCACAAATACAGAGAATCCCTATGTAAAAAAATTAGAAACGCACAACATGCGTGCTGATAACCAGTCGTTTATGATAGGGGTTGAACCTCAACTACTTCAAAAAGTCTATGAACCTAGCTTCTGGCCGAAAAAAGTAATTTTTAATCGATTTGATTTTAGATTAGGTAAACGCTTCCTTGATCAACCACAACATAATCAAGGACAATCTCAAGGAGAATTAAATAATTCATCTTTTTTATCAAACCCAAATCAAGAATAAGCACAAATACAAATAATGTAAAGTTTTATCACAAAAACCAAGCAAAAAAGGATATAATAAGATTAATGCATATAAACATCCGAAGTGTTAGAAATAAAATGAACGAATTGGAAGCATTTATTATTAATGAAAATGTACCATTAGATATTATATGTGTCACTGAACATTGGTTAAATAATAATGACTCAGATTTCTTTGAAATAAACGATTACTGTTTGGCTAGTATATTTTGTAGATCTGAATTTTCTCATGGGGGTACCTTGATAGCATTAAAAAAATCTTTAGATTATAAACCTTTAACTTACTTAAATGATATCTCTGCTGAAAAACACTGCGAAATAGCAGCTGTGAAAATAGAAAATTTTAATATTGTTGTTATAAGCATCTACCGTTCCCCAAATGGAGACTTTAATATTTTTACTGAAATATTAGAAAATTTATTAAACAAAATAGGCACCAATAATAAGGTGGTAATGTGCGGGGACTTTAACATAAGGTTTAATACGTCTGATCGAACTAATACAACATTAATCGATCTACTCAAAACATTTGGGTTTGAGCAAACTGTGTTTGAGAGTACAAGATTGACCAATTGCATTGATAATATTTTTATAAATTTTTCAGTAGATGACTACAAGTCCTACAACAACGAACCACTCTTATCAGATCACTTGTGTCAGATTTTAGAGGTACCAATATATTCTAATATAAAAAATCAAGAATATCACAAACTGATTAGACCTATTACATTTACTGGCAAGAATAAATTCCATGAAATTATGTCTGTGTACTTGGGACTTTATTGGTAATGACACTCTGAACATAAATGAAAAATTTCAGTTATTTTTAAATACCATTTTAGAAGCTTACAATGAGTCTTTTCCAGAAAAGCTAGTTCATTTTAAAAACGCTGATTCATTTAAAAGCACTTGGTTCACAGAAAACTTGAGACATATGAGAGATCATTTGCAATTTCTCAATGAAGTCTGTAAAATTCAAAATACAGAATCAAATAAAAACATTAGAAATGAATTTAAACTAAGATACAGAAATGCACTGAAAAATGAGAGAATTACAGCGAATGACAAGAATATAAAAAAATCTGGTAATTCTGTAAAAACTATGTGGCAAATAATAAATTCAACTAGGAAAAAAAGTTATAGACTGGATCCACATATTGAACCAAATGCTTTTAACGAATTCTTTATTAATGTCGCCGGAGATGTTATTGATGAGCTTCCTAAATTAAATATTGACCCTCTGCACTATGTCGAACAAACAAATAGCACTGAATCTTTCAGCTTTCGTGAGGTTACATACAATGAAGTTAGAGACATACTGAATTCCCTAAAAAACAGTAATAGTAAAGACATGGCCTGAATACTGACTTAATAAAAATTGCAAAAAATCATATCATAATTCCCTTAACTAAGCTAATAAACATGAGTTTCAGGACTGGTGTGTTCCCAGATGCACTTAAGATAGCGGCTGTCCTTCCGATTTTCAAAAAAGGTGATACAGAGGAATTAAGCAACTACAGACCAATTTCTCTGCTTCCAATTATTTCAAAAATATTTGAAAAAGCCATTAAAAATCAAATAACGGAATACTTAGAAAGAAATAAAATGCTATTTAAACACCAATTTGGATTCCGTAAAAACTTGTCAACAACAGACGCTATTTTAAAATTTACAGAACACACATTAGAATGTTTCGAAAAGGGACACTACTCTGCTTCTTTGTTCTGTGACCTCAGCAAAGCATTTGATTGCGTATCACATACTCTACTGGCTCAAAAATTATCTAAATATAATTTCAGTACGACGAGTATCTCACTTATTAAGTCTTACCTAGAAAATCGAAAGCAAATAGTCAGACTAAATGGAATAACATCCGAGGAGTTATATATTAAATCTGGAGTACCACAGGGCTCAATTCTGGGTCCTGTTTTATTCTTAATTTATATCAACGACTTGCCGAAAGCACTTGAGAAAGTCACTTGTATATTTTATGCTGATGACTCAACACTCCTAATGTCTGATCCTAACTTGGGTGACCTAATGTCGAAGTGTGACAATAATAATAATAATAATAATAATATTTATTTGTCCAATAGATCATTTTACATGATATAGGATAAGTCTAAAAACATTAAAATGTAACTATTTAAATATTAAATAATAAATTAAGTTAAAAGTCATCAGTAAAATATTCGTTCAAAGAATAATAAGATTTTTCCCTCAGTCTGGACTTGATCTTATTTTTAAATTCCTTATCACTAAGTCCTTTGTAAAGATTCGGCAATTTATTAAACGCCTTTATAGCCATGTACTTGGGGCTCTTTTCATATAATGTTAAATGATGGGTAGGAATTACTAGGGTAGCTGAATTTCTGGTGTTATAGTTATGATTATAGTTAAGGGTGTCCAGATTACTTAATTCTGACTTTGCATAGAGTAATAAATTCATTAGAAATATGCTAGGGAGTGGTAGAATTCCCAATTGCTTGAAAATGTTCCTACAGCTAGTTCTCTTATTTATACCTACTATAGAACGCACAGCTTTTTTCTGTAGTTTAAACACTCGTACGGCCTCTGGTGATGAACCCCAGGCAATAATTGCATAGGAAATTATTGAATTGAAGTGAGCATAGTAATATGTTCGCAAAACTTGTTGGTTTGTTACATCTCTCAACTGATTTAAGCAATAGCAGACCGGAGCAACTTTTTTACAAATTTCATTAATATGAATAGTCCATGAGAAGTTGTCAGTAAAATGTAGACCCAAGAATTTGGTTGACCTAACTTGTCTGATTGTACTTATATTTGATTTCATTAGAAAGCTGTGATCAAAGTCCACATTACCAGTATTGAAACGCATGAAGATAGATTTATTATTGTTTAAGGCTAGTTTATTTTCAGTGAACCAGGTGTGTGCTTCACGTAATTGCTGATTTGCCATGTTAACTACCATTTTTGTATCAGTTGCACTAACAAGGATGGATGTGTCATCTGCAAACAGAACCGAGCTATTGATATTAAAACTATTTACATAAATGATGTAAAGTAATGGTCCTAAGACGGATCCTTGCGGAACTCCCACTGACAATTCTAATAGATTTGATTTGCATTGTTCAATTTCTGTGTAGTGTTTTCTCCCACTTAGATAACTCCTAAACCAATTCAACGTTTGACCACGCACGCCGTACCTCTCCAGTTTGAATATTAGAGACGCATGGCAAACCAGGTCAAACGCTTTACTCAAGTCAAGGAAAATGCCAATGCATTTGTTTTTATTATCTATATTATCATACAAAGTTGTTAAGAATTTAGTAATTGCAGAAGTAGTAGAACGTCCCTTTCTGAAACCAAATTGATTTTCGTTAAATAGTTTGTGTTTTACAAAAAAACTAATTAATCTCGATGCTATACACTTCTCAAGGATCTTGGAAAATGAACTCAAAATAGATATAGGTCGATAATTTTCAATTTCAGTTCTGCAGTTGGATTTGAAGATAGGTATTATTTTTGCAATTTTCAATCTCTCAGGAAAAATACCCTCAGCCAAAGATAAATTGAAAATAATCATTAACGGTTTACTTATCAGATGTGCACATTTTTTGAGTATATTTACGCTTATTTTGTCATCACCTGCAGAGTTTGAATTTTTTAGGCTTCTTATTACGTCAACGATTTCTAACTCATTCACAGGATAGAAGAAAAAGGAGGAGGCATTGTAGTTGATTTGATCAGTAGTATTATATTGTTGGTGAGCATCATTGACTAATGTTTTGGGAATGTTATTAAAGTAAATATTAAAACTATTGCATACTCTTTCAGGGGACGTGATTATTTCATTATTTATTTTTAAAGTAAGTGATTTGCTATTACTCTTAGTATCTTTGTCAGGGTCAATGATTTTCCAAACTGCCTTAGACTTATTTTTTGCATTTAATATAATATTATCATTATACATTTTTTTGGCTTTTTTTAATAATTGCCTATATATCGACTTATATTTATTGTAGAAAGTTTTTATTTCAGCATTATTGCTGAGCTCTCAGAAGCTGAAAAGTGGTTTACATCTAATTTTTTAACACTTAATGCAACTAAAACAATAAAAATGATCTCAAGTACACGCGACTTAAGCAACTTACCGAATAACCCCATAAATAGTAAATTTCTAGGAGTATTCATTGATCAATCTCTTCGTTGGGATGCTCATATTGATTACGTTGCTGAACAATTGACAAAAAATATATATTGCCTGAGACAATTGTCTAACTCAGTGTCTTTAAATGTGCTAAAAACAGCCTATTTTGCACTTTGTCATTCTCGACTGTCGTATGCCATCCTTGCTTGGGGGCACTCTGCGGGTAAGCACCGACTTTTTGGTCTTCAAAGGAGAGCTGTCAGGATTGTGGGTGGTGTAGGTTACCGTGACGATACTAAACATCTGTTTAAGTCTCTTAACATACTTACCTTGCCTTGCACATATGCATTAGAGTGTATTTCATATGTACACAATCATTTGAATGATTTTAATACTCATGCTGACTTGCATCAATACGAGACCAGACACAGAGATAATATATGTCCTGAATTTACAAGGCTTACCCGGGGACAAACTGGTGTTACATATTACGGTATTAAAATTTACAACATATTACCCAGTAGTATCAAAATTTTACCCCCAAGAAAATTCAAATCTACAATTAAAGACTTCTTCATAAAAAATGCATTCTTCTCATTGGAAGAAATTGAACGTGAAATTAAAAATATAGAAACGTGATATATTATTATTAAGCTGCAATTTTGTCTATTTTATATTAGTGACTGTTACCTGTTCTTTTAAAATTATATACATATTTATACTTGTGATGTTATGTGTGCTTTTACCAGAAGTTATGTAAAAACCCTTTTTCTTGACGTGTGTATATTTTTATGATTTTAACATAAATAAACTATTATTATTATTATTATTATTATTATTATGAATACTGACTTAATAAAAATTGCGAAAAATCATATCATAATTCCCTTAACTAAGCTAATAAACATGAGTTTCAGGACTGGTGTGTTCCCAGATGCACTTAAGATAGCGGCTGTCGTTCCGATTTTCAAAAAAGGTGATACAGAGGAATTAAGCAACTACAGACCGATTTCTCTGCTTCCAATTATTTCAAAAATATTTGAAAAAGCCATTAAAAATCAAATAACGGAATACTTAGAAAGAAATAAAATGCTATTTAAACACCAATTTGGATTCCGTAAAAACATGTCAACAACAGACGCTATTTTAAAATTTACAGAACACACATTAGAATGTTTTGAAAAGGGACACTACTCTGCTTCTTTGTTCTGTGACCTCAGCAAAGCATTTGATTGCGTATCACATACTCTACTGGCTCAAAAATTGTCTAAATATAATTTCAGTACGACGAGTATCTCACTTATTAAGTCTTACCTAGAAAATCGAAAGCAAATGGTCAGACTAAATGGAATAACATCCGAGGAGTTATATATTAAATCTGGAGTACCACAGGGGTCAATTCTGGGTCCTGTTTTATTCTTAATTTATATCAACGATTTGCCGAAAGCACTTGAGAAAGTCACTTGTATATTTTATGCTGATGACTCAACACTCCTAATGTCTGATCCTAACTTGGGTAACCTAATGTCGAAGTGTGACAATGCGCTCTCAGAAGCTGAAAAGTTGTTTACATCTAATTTTTTAACACTTAATGCAACTAAAACAATAAAAATGATCTCAAGTACACGCGACTTAAGCAACTTACCGAATAACCCCATAAATAGTAAATTTCTAGGAGTATTCATTGATCAATCTCTTCATTGGGATGCTCATATTGATTATGTTGCTGAACAATTGACAAAAAATATATATTGCGAGACAATTGTCTAACTCAGTCTCTTTAAATGTGCTAAAAACAGCCTATTTTGCACTTTGTCATTCTCGACTGTCATATGCCATCCTTGCTTGGGGGCACTCTGTGGGTAAGCACCGACTTTTTGGTCTTCAAAGGAGAGCTGTCAGGATTGTGGGTGGTGTAGGTTACCGTGACGATACTAAACATCTGTTTAAGTCTCTTAACATACTTACCTTGCCTTGCACATATGCATTAGAATGTATTTCATATGTACACAATCATTTGAATGATTTTAGTACTACTCATGCTGACTTACATCAATACGAGACCAGACACAGAGATAATATATGTCCTGAATTTACAAGGCTTACCCGGGGACAAACTGGTGTTACATTTTACGGTATTAAAATTTACAACATATTACCCAGTAGTATGAAAATTTTACCTCCAAGAGAATTCAAATCTACAATTAAAGACTTCTTCATAAAAAATGCATTCTTCTCATTGGAAGAAATTGAACGTGAAATTAAAAATATAGAAACGTGATATATTATTATTAAGCTGCAATTTTGTCTATTTTATATTAGTGACTGTTACCTATTCTTTTAAAATTATATACATATTTATACTTGTGATGTTATGTGTGCTTTTACCAGAATTTATGTAAAAACCCTTTTTCTTGACGTGTGTATATTTTTATGATTTTAACATAAATAAACTATTAAACATAAACACAAACATTATTATTATTATTATTAAACTTATGCAGTCATACAAGTCCTCATGAATGTGTTTGAGTAGGTACGTGAACCGCCACGATACAAGAACTTTAAAGCTAAGTAGTCTCTAACGAAACGAAATTTATTTAGTAAAACTTTTATAAATTATAATCAGTCAGCCGTAATTATGAAATTACAAAGAGTCTAAGACTTCTCTAAAAAGCTCGCATTTTGATTCTGAGAAGGTATGCATGAATCTTTTCTACATAATCAATCGTTAGCGTAAGCGCTCTCGCTTGTATGGTCTGAAAGCCGTTTGTCTTAATTGGGGAAAGCACGATTCTTACAATAAGAATTTTGCCTTTTTTGTATAACCATATTAATGATATCTGTTAAATAAACGGATTCTTTGAACTATTGCATCTTAATTGATCTTGAGACTTGTTGCTAGTCTATAATCCCTGGAACTTTCGTATCGAAAACCGGATGTGTCGAGTTAACACACATTAACACTTGACCTTCTGGTTGTCTTCGGAGGTTTGATAGGGATTTTTTTTATGCATTTTTCTCAGAAATCCCCAGGTGTAGAGTCTGTCGGAGAGAAATTCTTTGATAATATTTTTTTTATGCGAAAATTTAACTTTTCAAAAGGTAACCAAAACCTAAATCGAGGAATTCATGACTAGAGAGAACGCCGTTAATGATCTGAGGTAGTGCAGCCTTGATCCATTACTCGGCTATCGAAGTGCATCTTATCTCGAACCCGTCTGGGAGTAGAAGAACGGGGTGCCACGCGACTGGCGCCCCTGAGAAATAAATTGGTGTCTCGTCATTTTGACGCCCGGTAGTGCGTTCTTCTACATGAACACAGGGGAGGTACATTGAAGGTACAATGTAGGTCCACATGGACATACAGGGTACGTACATGGTATGTCCATATCCATATATGGATATAGAATATATATAGAAAATAATATGGTATATCAAACGGATGTATACTGTACTTACATCGAATTACTGGTGGATTAACATTTACCTACCTTCAATTGACATTCTCTAAGTGTTCGTATGCATGAATATTGTAGGCCATTGGTAGATAATTATGGTATTCAGTTTGGATCAATTATGTATGCTTGTACACATATACATGAATATGGATTGCCTATGAAATGCAACTGCATCCATTTATAAATTACGGAAAATAATAATGAAGGAGTTTTGCATTGTTATGGATGTTTCTTTTAAATGTCTCACGTACATATTAACTATGCGAGCAAGCGAGTGTTATCTCCCAATTAGGAATAATCGCAGAGGTCAGAGTAGTGCCCAACCTCAGTATAATATGAGATTTATTGGTGGGGTATTTAAAAAAAAACATAGTAATTTAAAAAAAATAATAACTTACAGCTCAGAAATTAACTACAATTATATTTTTCATTTATTTTCATAAAAAAAATAATTGTTTAAGTGGTTGTAGGAAATGGTATATTAAAGACAAATATCCTTTAGAACGACATTTTGAAGCTACTAGTACTTATGTTTTCATTCTCAATTGACAAATATTGATATTTCATTATTTAAACATTATTGCCAAAGCACGACACAAAAACAATTATTTTCCTTGTCTTTCATATTACCTAGATAGAATCAGAAATGAGATTAGTATGGATTACGAACTTATGTTGATATTATTTACGATACATTGAAAACGGACAGTTTTCATATGTCAAATGAAATTTGTTGCAACATTCATATGGATATACAGGGGCGTTCATATTTTTAACATCTTTTCGTTTACATACCACATACATACGAAGTTCAAATCAATAACAGTATATATTATTTTAATATACACATGGAAATCGTGAGAATGTAAGTAGTATGGGAAAAGATGTTCATATCGATCTCTCCATTAGATATTCACTGATGTATACTCTGGACATCCATTTCAGGTACGGGATGTACTTTGTACTTGATGGACCTAAAATGTATGTCCATAAGACATTGAATGCTATCTGGATTACCTTGTTATTAAAGGGGGTAAAAAATAAAATTGTGATTTAGTGTGTATGCAATAGCCGAGAGCCTCAAAAATGTTTTTGGCATTCCTCTCTACCACCCCCCATTATTAAAGAGGTTCAAAAATAAAATTATAATTTAGTATGGATACAAGAACCAAGGGCCTTAAATATTTTTTTGGCATTAGCCTCCCCCTCCTATAAAGGGGGGTAAAAATAAAAGTGCGATTTAGTGCGTAGAAGAAGCAAGGACCTCAAAAATTTTTTGGCATTATCGTTTTATGGGTCTGAGGTAGACGATTTCAAATATTATATTATTAAAGTCTACGAACAATTATTTAAACATAGTTGAGTGCAAATATAGTATAAACCTTTTTTTTTTGTTGAGAGACTGATAAGAAATCTGGACGTGGAAGTAATGATTCCTAAGGCAGCGTTTTTTTCTGTTATAGTACCTGTATGACTTTTTGGATGCTATAATAACTCAACAAACATCACCTAATGAAGCTTACCAAAAATTAGATGAGTTGGCAAGTCGTCACACTGAACAGTTGAGAAAATTAACAAAGCAAGTTCAAGAACATCGTAATCGGAGTGATACAGATATGGTTAAGAAAACTGTGATTGAATATGAGGATTGTCTAGAGAGATATATACCTGTTTTGATGGCACAAGCAAAAATTTACTGGGATTTGGAAAATTACTCGCAAGTTGAAAAAATATTCAGGAAAAGTGTAGAATTTTGTAATGACAACGATACGTGGAGGTTAAATGTAGCTCATGTTTTATTTATGCAGGAAAATAAATTTAAAGAGGCCACTGGATTCTATGAGCCCTTAGTAAAAAGAAAATATTCAGAGGTATGTATTTATAGAATGGAATAGAATAAGTATTTATCAATAATAGAAAATGTGTAGAACAGGTCAAAAATTTGGTTTAAAGTTGCGACAAAAAATTGAAATAAAATGTTTAAATATAAAGGGCATAGCAGGATAAGCATGTGTTAGGTGCCCCCGCACCAATCGGGTCGAAATTTTTAGCACAAGTTGATAGTAGTGTTAGATGAAATTTCCCAAAATATTATTTTTGGAAAATCATTTTTACGGGAGTTATGGGGGTAAAAAGAAAAATGAAAAAAAATTTTTTTTCTCGAGAACGGATAAACCGATTTTCATGAAAAAAATATATGTTATGGCTTTTGATGGTGCAAATGTGGGAAAAAATTATTGAACCCATTTGTCGAAAAAAAGTGGTAAAAAAATTTTTTCAAAATAAAAAAAAATTTTGTTTTAGGGGATGTTCCAGAGGCACACCCACCATTTTCTTCCAAATAAATGCTTATATGCCCCTTTAAAACATATCCAATTTTCAAAGCGGTCGGAAGGGTACAACATACTCAAAATTGATCATCATTGGCAGACTGCGGGCGGCGCGCAGTCTATGTAATGAAGCACCACTTTTTTGTAAATATTTCGTGCAAAGACGAGATTACCTTCTCCCCCTCATTTTCGAGGGTGCTGAACACGATGCAAGTGGTGGGAGAAGCTTTTGACCGCCGCAACCCCCTGCAAATTTTTTGAAAAATTTTTTCAAAATAAAATTTTTTTTATGGGATGTTCTTGAAGAATGAAGACTAAGAAAAGTCTCATCAATATAGAGTAACCTGATTCGTGAGAGGCAGGAGGACTCACGCAAAAAAGTCAACCCGAATTGTGAGAGGCAAGGGGACTCATAATAACCAAGCACCTCGACTAATGAGCGGCAGGGGAACTTACAATAAACAAACGACTATTTAGAGGCAAGGAGACTCACGATAAATAAACACCCCGACTCATGAGAGGCAAGAGGACTCACAATAAACAGGCACCTTCACTAGTGAAAGGCACTGTAACCTCCTTGTAGTGGACTTTGAAAACTAGTTCTTTCGTAGGCTGACTGCGGACGTTATCCTTGCAAAATCTTCAGATTTTCAAACTAGATTTTGTTTGACCCCACAGTTGACGTCAGAGAATTTTTGCACCACACTTCTTGAAGTTTGATACTGATTTAAATGGTAGGGTTGTAATGGCCGCCAGTGACCGTTGTAGTAAGATATAGTAAGATGTAGTAATGAACCGCTAGTCTATGTAATAAAGGCAGAAATAGTGTAAATATTTCTTGCAAAGACGAAATTACCTTCCTCCGTCCGTTTTCGAGGGTGTTGAACACGATGCAAGTGGTGGGAGAAGTTTTTGACCGCCGAAAACCTCCTTATGGATCTCTTTGTTTTCTATGCGGGTCTGGAGAGTCATTTATCAACGGGTTATACTTGAAATAACATGGAAGATGATTATAGAGTAAGTTGAGTCCAGACAGCAGGTCTAGGGGGTTAATTAAACCCTTCCGAGGAGTGGAAAATCATTTTTTATCAAATAATTCGGGTTCAAACGCGTTTCCCCCGTTTTTGGGCTGATCATGGGAAAAATATTCATTTTTAGCTCCAACCCCTCTTCATCTCTCAAACGGTGAGTGAGAGGTGATTTCTGCCCGTTTGAGGGGGTTGGAGCTAAAAATAAATATTTTTCCCATGATCAGCCCAAAAACGGGGGAAACGCGTTTGAACCCGAATTATTTGATAAAAAATGATTTTCCACTCCTCGGAAGGGTTTAATTAACCCCTTAGACCTGCTGTCTGGACTCAACTTACTCTATAATCATCTTCCATGTTATTTCAAGTATAACCCGTTGATAAATCACTCCCCAAATCCGTTTATATATGAAAACATAAAGGGATCCATAAGAGGGATGGCCGTTTCAGGGGGTTGCGGCGGTCAAAAACTTCTCCCACCACCTGCATCGTGTTCAGCACCCTCGAAAACGAAGGGGGGGAGGTAATCTCGTCTTTGTACGAAATATTTACAAAAGAGTCGTCTTATAATGCTTCATTACATAGACTACACGCCGCCCGCAGTCTGCCAATGATTATCAATTTTGAGTATGTTGTACCCTTCCGATCGCTTTGAAAATTGGATATGTTTTAAAGGGGCATATAAGCATTTATTTGGAAGAAAATGGTGGGTGTGCCTCTGGAACATCCCCTAAAAAAAATTTTTTTTTTATTTTGAAAAAATTTTTTCACCACTTTTTTTTGACGAATAATTCCAATAATTTTTTCCCATATTTGCACCATCAAAAGCCATAACATATATTTTTTTCATGAAAATCGGTTTACCCGTTCTCGAGAAAAAAATTTTTTTTCATTTTTCTTTTTACCCCCATAACTCCCGTAAAAATGATTTTCCAAAAATAATATTTTGGGAAATTTCATCTAACACTACTATCAACTTGTGCTAAAAATTTCGACCCGATTGGTGCGGGGGCACCTAACACATGCTTATCCTGCTATGCCCTTTCTTAAATAAGTATTTAATATTATCATAGGATACAATGGTAACCATATGAATTGTGTCCCCAGAACCAAATATGACAACTACTATTTTGTTTAATGGATAACCTCATTTATACTTTTATTTATATAGTTATTTTACTCACCTATATCATAACATTACTGAGCAACTTTGAAAAGTATGTATTTTAAGATATATTTTTTACACTTTCTTTTCCCTGAATCTAATAAAGATGTGTGATGAATCAAAAACATTATTGCAGCGAGTATTATCCAGAAAATTAAATATATTTTCAATTATATCGCTTAACTATTAATATTTTTATTTAACAAAAAAATGTTTCAAAGGTGATTTTTATAGGGTTTCATCAGAATGATCACCATAGAAAAAATCTTAAATATACCTATACATATGTATATAAACTGGTAAAAAGTTTCATCAAAACCAGACTGCTGCAAGTTGGTCTGCTACAGTTATAATTATTCGATTCAAATAAGAAATTTTAGCTTTGTTATATTTGTTATTAATCATCATCACTATCATGATTTATTATAATAGTTACACTGTCTTTTTTGAATAGTTTTGACAAAATTTATGCTGGCCTCATTGTTCCAGAGAGATATCTGGCATGAGATAACTAATATATTACGGCTGCAACATGTAAACAGCAGCCCACAGTTCTATTGCCGTTAAGGATATTCACAAGTATACCACTTGATGCTGGTATAGCTCTTACTATGGAGAACATAATCATTCAAGAAAGATAAATCTTAGTTTTTGTGCCATGATTTAATTGCAACTTTAAGTATATTTGAAGAATCTTTCACATATTGTATGTCAGGACTGTTTTATTCGGCGATTATTTGGGCCAAATATTGAACAGACTGATATAATTGGTGAGCACTCCTCACTGTTGTTACTTCTCACTTGTCAAATCATTGGTTTTTTACATAAGATGTTTAGTAAACGTTTAAATTCTGAGTGATTTGATTGATGAAATCATTGAATATATAAACAACAAGCGGAATATATGAAAAACTCTCAGCGAAGATGTTGGAACCCAACATTGGACTGAAGAAAAAAGTTTTTTAAACTATTATTGGCACTGGAGGCATAAGATTTTCCTGAACTTAATAAATGTAAGTTCAAAATATTATTTACCGGCTATTATCTCAGACTATTCAATATTTGGCTGAATGGGCCTTTCCCACGTAATGGAACTTGATGATTATTTTTTCATAAATCATTTATTAACACCTAATAAATATTGTATATACACGTCATATCGTGTAATATTTTAATTTTAAATGGATGTTTTAAAAATAAAAATATTGTCTTATTTACTCCATATTTCAAACAAGTAAACGCGCTCAAATTACGTCATGAAGGGATTCTCCAATCAAAATTAAACAATTTCTGGCTTCATAGGGCATCTACACGTGGCGTCACAGCTAACCTCAATTTCTTAAGATTTAAGAGTATTACCCCAGCTATTATTAAAATTTCTGCCTGGTTCCCGTATTTTCAACTAAAATCTAGTTCAGTGTAATGTTTATGAAGTTCTAAATACCTTGTCCTAATAAAATAAGACTCTTTTTGTAGGTTGTAAATCTAACCTGTAATTAGCAGTTTATTTTTATTAATCAACAATATTGAAAAATTATTTATGTGAATTTTTAAATATTTCCTTGAAACCAGTACGGCTCCGAGCTAAAAACGCGTATACTAACATTAAACGTGAGAATAAACTTGAAAAACTTAAAATTTAAGGTTATATTGGATACATGATGCAGATGTCCTATACGAACCTGTTGACGTTTCTGAATTGTACATCTCGTCTGGAAACCTGCCGATGAGACTATTTCCATGTTGCCTAATATATATGAATGTTTAACGTTAGGGGAAATGCTTTAATTATTTCACTAAAGAATGTCTACTTTTTATCTCTGTTTTTGAAAATTATGAATTTTCGTTGAATAATACCACCTACTATAATAAAAATGATAATAATAATTAACAGACGAAAGACACTTACATGTCGGCTCCCAACAAATAAATGACACTTGGCAACATTGATGGAAATAAAATAAATAGATAGGTTATGCTCTCTTATTTAAGATTTACGTTGTGATCGTACAGATCTAGTATTTTGACTTCATAACTGAGTTCTTATTAATTATTTAAAAGTGTGTGTGTTCGTGTGTACTGTGTAGACATTCAAATGGAGAAAGGTTTTGAGAAGGCAGCAATAAAAACACGAAACACTAGAAAACAAAACTACATAAAACGAACTGATTTGATGAGGTCATGTTGTATATCGAAAGTGTCACACGTCATTAGACTTACAACTAACAAAGCTTGATGACATGTCTGTCAATTCGGTAAAGGTAGAAAGAGACAAACACTTATACATCAAGCATTTTTTCGCGAGCTTACCACAACTAACTATAGTAAGGTGTAAAAGAGATGGATATACATACATAACCAATCCACATCTTAATTATATCTAGCCATCTCTTTTACACCTTACCACAGTTAGTTGTGGTAAGCTCGCGAAAAAATGCCTAGACAATCTGGCGATATGTAGCCTCTACCAAGGGTGCTAGAATAAACTGATTGGTCATTCCTCTCAATGTGCCATCAGTGTAGAAATATTGCCTCCAATTTTAAATTCAAATAACATAATAATTTTTTCTGAAGTAAAGAAGCAAATTTCGCAAAAAAGAAAAAATACGGGTGGGTTTATTTAAAGAGAACTTCTCAAATATTCAATAAAAAAAAACGTGGGAAAGGCCCATTAATTGTCGAACAAAATAGTCTTGAAATACAATATGTGGAAGAATTTCCAAATATACTTAAAGTTGAAGTTATATACAGAAGCTACACCATCATCTAGTGGTATACTGTGGAAGGTCAACAGATGGACGTATCTGTTGACCTCTGTCCTGTGGAGGTCGCAGACTAAATTTTAAAAGGTTTGGCCCATGAAAACTTTTCATATATTTTTCCAAATATATAATTATATGACAATTGTTTCGCCAACACAGTGGCTTCTTCGGATGTGAGAACTTTTTTTTTTTTTTTGGTGAGAGGGGAAATCATCATGGACACCCGTAGTCCTTAGAGTCTATCGCTGACGGGTAGTGCTGAACTCCAGCCAGCTAAACCCCCTCCCTCTCTTTAGTGTTTCCTGTTGGTCTGGGACTGATTTCGCTTTTCATCGGACCCAGGTCATTTAAGTTTGTCGGTATTAATTGGCGTTTCTCCATGGGTTCAAACTAGAGATGGGCACGTGACGTGAATTTCACTGTGTCACGGCGTGAGCGTGTACATTTAAGGTACCAAATCACGGAAGATTTTGTGAGTGTGCGTGAGTCAAAAGATCCCGTGCGTGAGCGTGCGTGAGATAGTAGTAGTAGTAGTAGTAGTTTATTTATTGTGTGTGACAATACAATATTGTTTACACTCGTCAGATACAAAGATTAATATAGACACTTACGTTAAGATAAAATAAAAAACAATGGCATAAGATCAACAATACAGACAATTACGTTTAAAAACAATTAAAGTACGTGAAAAATTCATCTATCTCATAAAAGACATTTTCTTTCAGAAAATTTCTTACTTTCTTGGCGAACGCAATATCCTTAAGTGTTTTCCAGCTATTTGGCAGTAGGTTGTAGAATTTTACAGATAGATATCTAAATGAATTTATGTTTCTAGTCAGACGGAAGAAAGGAACTACAACAGATTCATTCCTTGTTTTGTAGCAATTCTGAGTTTGGTAATGAGACAGATGGTTTCTAGCAAAAAGAATGCACTCTAAAATATACTGATTAGTGCAAGTGAGAACACCTAACCTTTTAAACAAAGGTCTACAGCTTTCGTTATATTTTGAATTCGTAATAACTCGGATAGCTCTCTTTTGCAATTTTAAAATCTTGACAGTGTGTGAGAGATAATATTCACGCCGTGGCACGACGCCCCATCTCTGCTTTAAAACTTCAACCTGTCGTGTTGTGACAAGAATAAGAAGCGAAGCGATAGACGGAAGACAGAACACGAGCGCGAGAAGGGAGGGAAAAGGACAGGAGACAGGATGAATGACACAACATTCAAATCAAGCAGCCAGGCCAGGGCACAGCGCAGCAGGGCACCACGTGCCGTGCGACTGCCGGGAGCGCATGAATGAACCATGGGGTAAAGTTAACTAGCTTCGTGTGTGAGCGAGCGTGCGTGCGTGCGTATGCGTGAGCGAACGTGCGTGAGTAAACTATCAGAAAGAGTGAGTCAAAATCGACTCACGCGCCCATCTCTAGTTCAAACCCATCTCTCTTTGCTCCTCTTCCTTCTTTTTGATAATGCGGCTTATTCCCTCCTCCGCCCTTCTCCAGTTCTCTTCCATTTCTAGCAACCTCTCTACCATATCTTCCGGAGACAATAACGACGCCCCTCCGTCTCGTCTCTTCCCTCCATCTGTTGCATGCGAACACGGTGTGCTCCACGTCTTCAACCTCTCCACAGTATGCACACTCTCTGCTGTCAGACTTGCCAATATCATATAAGTACTCCATGAAGCACCCATGTCTGCTCAGGGCTTGGGTGAGGTAATAGCCTACCTCACCATGCCTCCGTTCCATCCACGCTCTGATGTTCGGGATGAGGCGTCTCGTCCACCTTCCCTTGTCTGCAGTGTCCCACCACCTCTGCCATCTTTCAAGCAGCCTGACCCTCGCCTCTGCCCTCCCGGCTTCTTCAAAGATTTCCGTCCGTTCTTTGGCCATCAGTTCCAAACTACCAACACCGCCTCGTACGAAATCTTTTTATATGCACTGCATACTTTTAGTGCGGTACATCGCTGGATCCTAGCCATCCTTCCCCTCGTTCTATCTTTTTTTTTTCTTTCTGAGAGGGGAAACTCATCATGAGCACCTGCGCTTAGTGTCTATCGCGACAGGTAGTGCAGGACTTGAACCCGCTAAAACCCCTCCCCTTTTTCTCAATCATAGGTATTCCTCCCGGTACCGACATCTCTGGCTTTCGTCAGTTGGAATAAAGTTTTTCTTTGGTGTTCGATTTAATAGTTTCCGTGATCTGGGTAAATTCATTTACCCATGACGTTCACGATCATCCTTTTCCTTCGCTTCCATTACTTCACGGATCCATTGGTGAGTTAATTTCCAGTTATCTTCCTTATCTGTCATCTGTTGTATCATGTTATCCGGTGTTAGCTGAAGCCCCAGTTTAATTTGTATATGCAATCTTTTCACTTCCCATCTGGGACAGTGAAAGAGAGTGTACTCTCAGCTCTCAGACTCCCGGCAGTAATTATAAGTGTCCTCGTTTTTTCCCGATTCTCTTGAGATAATTTCCGAAAGTCCCATGGTTCGTCAACGCCTGAGTTAGGAAATATTCAGTGGTTCTGTGCTTACATCGCACCCATTTGTCGATATTAGGAATCAAACGTTTCGTCCACTGTGCCACCTCAGTGGTTCGCTCCCATTCCCTTTCCCATTTGGTTACGGTGGTATTCCGTGCCTCTTTTTCTGCAGTCATGTCCCGCTCTTTTCTCTTTTGAAAAATATATTCACGTTCTGCTACAAGCAAATGTATGGGGGGCGTCCCAGATATTACTTGAGCAGCTGCCGCCGATACTGTTTTGTATGCACTAATAACCCTTAGCAGAGCTTTTCTTTGGGTGCTCACCAGCAATCTAGCGTATGTCTTTACCCGAAGTCCCCCTTCCCAGATAGGGGCCGCATACAGCCTCACCGAGTGAACCACGCTGGACAGAAGTGCTCTTCTTCCTGCTAGAAGGGCCGCCGGTGTTTGGCATGATCCTATTCAGTGCCGCAACCCGATCGTTAGCTTTCTTGCAAGCATATTTAATATGTTCACTGAACTTTTCCTGCCAGTCTAGGACCACCCCAAGGTACTTGAGACTCCTCTTGGGTTCGATGTGTTGTCCTCTCATCTCCAAGTTTATTCGTAGAGCGACGTTTTTAGGACGTCCCTTTAGGAAGATCGTCTCAGTTTTTTCCGGTGCTAGATCCAGATTTTGGTGCCTCAGCCATACATCTATTCGCCTTAGCCCCTCGTTCTATCTACCTTCATCGCACTTTCCCAGACCAGAGCTGCATACAAGAGGATAGGGTGCATGACGCTGCACAGCAGTCTCCTCTTGCTCGCTCTCGGTCCGTACGTATTGGCCATAAGCCTCCCAATAGCTGTGGCTGCCTTTCCCGCCTTCTCGGCCATCTTTGTGGCATGGAAGTTGGTGCAGATGCTGGAGCATTTTTGATTTTGAAAGTTTCAGTTTGTGAGAGTACTTATTCGCCCTTTTCACCATGCACTCCCGCACTTCACGCTTAAATTTGTCTCTCTCATTGTCCACTACCGCCTCCTGCTTCGCGACGTCGCACCGCACAAGGTCCAGCCGTCCATTTCAAATTGGAGAAGAGCCTCTCCCTCAGCCTCTCGCTGTACCGTCCTCAGAGATCCTCCCAGTCAGTTCCTCTCCGAAGGACGACACCGCTGCGCTCCTCCCCTGATCCTCCTCCCTCTGATTTTGGCAGAACTATAAGGAAAAACAAAGTTAGATATCCAATTATATAATACCGAAGAAACAGTACCTGGCTGTTGTGGTCCCGATGGCGCCCCAATGGGCCTGAGGTCCGTGAAAAATCCGGCCAGAATCTCAATGCCGGATCCGATGCTCCTATCCGATGCTCCTATCCGATGCTTCTATCCGACCGCTCCCAGTTCATTAACTGAGCCATCTCTTCCTCAAAGTAGCAGTCAGAAAACTGATCGTCTTCTTGGCTACCTAGGCCTCTTGGGTAGAACATATTTCCACCAGACATCTTATTTTCAGCAGGAAACAGCAGAAATATAAACGTGAACCGCGGTGCACGAAAACGCGGCGAATTAAAATTTAGTCTATGTAAAAAAACTAACACTTAAAAATAATAAATTAACACTGAAAAATAACTTACGAACAAACGAATTAAAAAGCGAAAATTAAAAAAATATAAAAAAACAGAAAAATGACGAAAATATAATAAACTAACTAACACTTAAAAAATACTACTACTCGAACTTACTTAAATAAAATAAACTAGAAAACAAGGATTGAAAAAATATTGAAACAAAATAACTGAATAAAAATTTTAAAAAAACGGCGGAATACAATAAAATCAGTGTGAAAAGTACAGAATGAACTGTTAAAATTCACAGCTGAATTTTACTTTAAATAAAGTTCCACCCCAAACCAATTGTAGGTAGGGAGATGGCTAAGCAGTAAGTGTGCGTGAAATGAACTGCAATGTATGCAAGTTGAATAAACTGCATTAAATTAATGACATACATAAATCGCCGATTATTGCAAGTTGGCAAGGTTAGTCACCTATGGTGTGATTGAATATTTTCCGGTATTATATTACATTGCAAGTCTATTGATATGTGATTTAACAAAATGTTCAAATTATAACATATTAAATAATTAAAAAGATATTATTGCATGGGTGTATTATTATTAAATATTCAAGTTTTTGTAGGGAAAAGGATGATTGCACAGCAAAATATGAGAATGCAGAGGGTTCTCTTTAAATATTTTTTATATAACCAAATAAATAAATAAAATTCGAGGACTGCACATTTTGTTCAGATTTAACTATTTTTTTACCAGCTCTATAATCATATAAACATTGAATACACAAAAACATGCTTGTGTGAAAACTGTCTCGCTGCAATTTTCAAGAAATTATCCAAACAAAGAAATATGACACATTAGTTGATGAAACTGTTAATTTATAACTGTCATATTGCTGTGCAAAATCTGTAAACCAATATTAAGAGTTGAAAATATTTTTCCACTACTTAAATTTAATTCTACTGCTGTCCTATCTCATTGATCAGATTTGGTTTTAAGATTGATTTTCGAAAGATATTTAACACATTCGTGGACAGGACTGCAATTGCAGTTATTTCAGTTGTAATGTACGAGGACATGACTGCAATTGCAGCCCTTCATTAAAGTGGGTTTTATATCTATATACGTTTGTTTCTTAATATTTACTTAGTGCACCATGGACAGCCCTCAACTCCTTTTGACTGTCCGCGAATGTGTTAACGTATTGATATTAAATAATAATATTAATATTATTAAGCTTGCCTAGTCGTTTTATTTTACAGATTACATTTTTTATTTCGAAACAATTTTGAATAATGTCAAAACTAAAAATGTAAAATGTAAATGTAAATGTAAAATGGTCAGTGAGATTGTAGGCCCCTTACATTTCACAAATAAAAAACAAAATACACATGTAAACTTATTACTCATTGCTGATGTTGAAGGTAATACTCATTACACCCTTATTAAAGACTTATCACGATTAGTCTCCAGCCAAAGATCTAAACATCACTGTCGAAATTATATTTGTGACGGTTGCCTACTATTTTTTAATTCTCCTGAGAAATTGTATGCTCATGAAAGAAATTGCCGGTTCCTTTCGTTGTATATGCAGATTTTGAAAGTTTATTAAAACCAATTCATTACAATGAATCATCTGATAGTAAATCATTCTCCGTTAAAACGTACCAACATGAGCCGTATTCATTTTGCATCTACTTAAAGTGTAGTTTTAATGATAATCTCTCCAAACTTGAATATTATCAAGGTGTTTATGCTGTGGAAGTATTTGTGAAAAGATTAGATGAACTCGTCTTACAATTATATCAAAATCACTTAAAAAATATAGTTGAAATGGGACCATTATCACAGAATCAACAAGATATTTTCAATAAAAGTCAAATTTGTCATATCTGCGATAAACCTTTTGAGAATGGTGATGAGAGGGTCCGCGATCATTGCCACGTTACCGGTAATTTCAGAGGAGCTGCTCATTCTCATTGTAATTTAAACTTTAAAATACCTAAATTTATACCAATATTCTTTCATAACTTAACTAATTACGATTCTCATTTATTTATTAAAAAATTAGCTTTAAAACGAGAAAGTATTCAAGTTCTTGCACAGAATAAAGAAAAGTATATTACGTTTTCCAAACAAATTCTTGTAGATAAATCTAATGATAAAAAACCAAAGAAAATTTTCTTAAAATTAAGGTTTGTCGATTCTTTTCACTTTTTACCAGCATCTTTGGATAAACTAAGTCAAACTCTAGAAACACATCAATGCCTCGAAGTAAGAAAATTTTATGCCGATGACAAACAATTCAATTTATTAAGACGTAAAGGTGTCTTTCCATATTCCTACGTAGATTCGCTGGAAAAATTGGATGAGGGCAAATTACCATCACAGGATGAGTTTGTTAATATCTTGAGTGGTGACTCAATTTCTCAGGAAGATTATGATCGGGCTTGTGATGTGTGGCATACATTTAATTGTCGAACTCTTGTTGAATATTCAGGCATTTATTTAATATCAGATGTATTGCTTCTTGCTGATATTTTTGAAAATTTTTGACAAATATGTCTTCAGACATATAAATTAGATCCTGCACAATATTTAACTGCACCATCCTTGAGTTGGGATGCCATGTTACGAAAGACTCACATTGATCTGGAACTTCTAATTGACATTGATATGCTTCACTTTTTTAGAAAGGGAATACGTGGTGGTGTTAGTCAATGCAGCAATAGAAAAGCCATTGCAAACAATCCATTCATTCCAGATTATAATTCATCAGAACCAACGTCATATATATTATATTTAGATGCCGCCAATATGTATGGTTCTTCGATGAGTCAATGTTTGCCCACAGGAGATTTTCAATGGTTAAATGATTATGAAATCGAAAACTTTGATTGTACTATCTTTGGTGATGATTCACCAAAAGGTTATGTACTTGAAGTGGATTTAGAATATCCGCAACATTTGCATGATAATCATGCCCTGAAAACATTGTGCCTCCTGGCTCCAAAAATTCAAAATTATTTCTAAATTTGCATGATAAACATAAATATGTTCTCCATTATCAAAATTTGAAACAGTGCTTGGAACATGGGTTAATACTTAGAAAAATATATAGAATCATAGAATTTTCACAATCTGCTTGGTTAAAAACATACATCGATTTGAATACTGAACTTAGAAATTCTTCAAAAAATACGTTTGAACGAGATCTTTTTAAATTTTTAATAAATTCAATATTTGGGAAGACAATGGAAAATGTTGACAATAGGGTTAATGTAAAATTAGTATCGCATTGGAGAAATAGCATAGGTAGTATGGGTGCCGAAGGCCTTATTGCAAAACCCAATTTTAAATCATATACAGTATTTTCAGAAAATTTGGTAGCGGTGCAAATGTCCTTATTGAAAATATTTTACGACAAACCGCTCTATATAGGCTTCACCATTTTGTATATCTCTAAAACAATAATTATAACTTTTTTTATAACTTCATAAAGAAGCAATATGATGACAAAGCTATTCTGTGTTACACTGACACGAACTCTTTAATTCTAGAAATTTACACAAATAATGTTTATGACGATATTCAAAAAAATATAGAATTATTTGACACATCAAATTTTTTGATTCCAAATGTACACAACATTCCGAAAACGAAATCAGTCATAGGTAAAATGGAGGATGAATACGCAGGTATGCCAATAGAAGGCTTTTTTGGTACCGGGGCAAAAGCTTACTGTGTTAAAGTAAATGATAGCGTAACAAAGAAAACCGAGGGTGTTTCAAAAAGTGTTATAAAGAATCAATTACATTTGGTTGATTATAAACAAATAGTAGAAGACGGCGGTCTCATATATTGAAAAATGTATGTATTCTCTTCACATCTGCATACAATATATACCGAGTTGAAAAATAAAGTTGCGCTTTCCGCACAAGATGATAAGCGATATGTTATACCTGGAAGCACAAAAACTCTAGCATGGGGGCATTACTCTATTCGTAATTTATACGATAACACTGACCATAATACAGCTGAACATAATTTAACGGTTCTTTTAAGATTAGCTAATGCGATTATTGAACAGGAAAATCATGATATCGACTTTGACTTAGATTTATTGTAAGTTTTTTGTTTTAATGTAAAAATTATTTGTAATTTCAATTTATTAAAATTATTATTTTTTATATCATTACCCATTTTTTTGTTTGTATAAAGATATATGAAATAACTGTATTTAGGTAATGTCTGAAATTAATCAAATAAATGATTTATTTTCTAAAATTTTATTTAGTTTTTTATTTCATATTCTATTACACATATCCCATTAGATATAGTAATGACATATATTTCCTATTTTTTGGAACATATTGTACAACATACAATATGGAGTAAATAACGAGCTGCTGTCTTTGCAAGTTGAGTGAACTGCTGACTTTGCTGCTATCTAATACTGTCATTTCAATGAACTGCTGACATAAGTTGAATAAAAATATCTGATGTGCAAGTAAAATAAACTGCTAACTTTGCAAGTTGAATAACCTGCTGACATAAGTTGAATAAAATATCTGATATGTAAGTAAAATAAACTGTTAACTTTGCAAGTTGAATGAACTGCTGACTTCACAAATGTGGTGAAACAGGTCTGAGGTATTTCATGTGTATCTGAAGTAAAGTGGGAGGTATGATCTTTCATTATAAAACATGAACATTAATTGAAGTGATTAGTTGACCGTATCATCATATCCGAAAAAGGAAGAAAAATAGTAACGAAAGATGTGGATGTGTTACGTTAAGGAAGTTGAGATTACTAGTTTGGAAAGTGGTGTCAGACATTTAAGCCAAAAGTTCTCAAATCTTCAGTTTGATGCAGAACATGAGGCAGTATATGGGATGGGAAGATTTTACTCCGAGGATGAATGTAACGAACTAGCGAAAACATACGAAGTGGGTTACGGAGTTTGTCAGAAGTTTTTAAAAGAAAGAATATGTGAGAAGTGCCTTGTCCAGGAGCTGGTGAAATTGGGTTTACATCAATTTCTACAAGTAATAAAACAGTATTTGAAGCCGGATCTTGCAAACATGGTAGATCTTCAAGACAAGGATAATTGAATTAATTATATTTAAAAATTGTATTCAATGTAATAATATTTTTTATTATATTCAAGTATTAAAATAAAAAACAAAAAAATCCATTTTAATATTATTTATTAACACAGAAATAAAAATTTTCATATCAATAATAGACATTAGAAAGTGCACACATGCATTTATTATTTGAGTGATAAAAACATTTTGGGGTAGACTTTCTTAAAGTTGGTTGTTCCTCTAGTTCTAAAACAGGTTGGGAGATAAATTGTCTCATGTAGTCTGCCTTTTCATGTCCTTTTACATAAACACAATCAACCCCCGAAGTCAAATTTTGAATAATTTTGCTGAATAAGTGCAGTGGTGTAAATCCATCACCCCATTTAATACCGTGGTGATTTTTTGTTAACCAGTGAACTTGTTTTTGTAATTCCGGTGAAAGCATCTCAAATGGATAAGGTGGTTTAAAGATATAGTGATACGTTTTCATTCCATCATATCCTGCTAGCTCCTTAAGAATAAATTTATTGTTTTCTATTTTAAATCCTTGAATAACAAAAATTTTAAACAAAGTAAGAAATCCTATGCAGAAGCATCGAAAAGTAATGAAGTAGTTGTTATACAACCCAAGAAAACTCAACTATTTATGGAAACTAAAACAGTTGTTCAAAATGAGGTGAAGCCAGCTGAAATATCTGTGGGGATATCAAATATTCATAAATTAAAAAATGGAGGGGTAGCGATATCATGCAAAAATAATGAAGAGGTTCAAAAACTAAAAAATGAAGTGGAGAACAAATTTGGAAAGGACTATAACATTAAAATACCAAAACAGAGAAATCCACAGATAAAAACTATTGGACTTAGTCAGGAATTATCAGAAGAAGATATAAAAAAAAGTATAAAAAACCAAAATGAAAATGTTGGAAGCAAAATGAAATTTTTCAAAATCCACGTGATGAAAAAGATGAAAACAAGATATTTTATAATTGCTGAAGTTAATAATGAAATGTTTCAAGAAATTATGCTGAAAAATGAGGGTGTACTAAATGTTGGATGGGATAGGTGTTCTGCATATGAATACTTTAATGTTGTAAGATGTTTTAAATGTAGTCGTTACAACCATAAAATAAATGATTGCAAAAACGAACAAACGTGTCTAAAATGTGGGAGATCTAACCACAAGACAGATAATTGTACCAACGAGAAACTTATGTGTATAAACTGCAAAGAAAGTAATGAAAAATTAAATTTAAAATTAGATACAGATCATACAGTATATGATGGTTCATGCTCCGTCTTACAAAGGATTATAGAGTCAATAAAAAGGAAAACAAATTACTCAATTTAGCAATTAAAACCAGTAGAATATCCTGTTATTCAACCTAATTGTGATATAATATACATAAATATACAAAGTTACCTAGCTAACAAGTTTGAAGTTACAACAAATATCTTATGTTATAATCCTGCATTAATTCTATTCAGTGAAAGTCGTACTACAAATGATGTTGAAAATTCTGAACTTAATTTGTTTAACTACAACGTTGTGAGATGTGATTCAACCTCCCGTCACACTGGTGGTGTACTAATATACATTAGAAAAGATATTAGTTTTTCTGTGAAAAAAAGTTATGTTATTGAGGGTAACTACTGGTGTCAAACAATAGGTATAAGTTATAATGGTTTTAAATTATTAGTTAGTGCATTATATCATTCTCCAAGTTCTAGTCATTCATTATTTATAAATGATTTTGAAAATATATGTGAAGAAATATTTGATAATAGTATAAAGAGTATTCTAGTCGGGGACTTTAACTTAAATTATGTAAGTAATGAATATTATTGTACTAAAATAAAAAATGTTTTTAATATGTTTGGCATTCAACAAAATGTGAGAGATTTTACTAGATGTACACTTAATAGCTCAACCATTGTAGATTATGTACTCACAAATTTTGACAAGGTTGTCACGGTGGTTCACGATGTACCCAAAATTACTGATCATTCTGTTATCTCTATTAATTTCTATAACAATAGTATCCACACTGGCAAGATCATAGACGTAAAATACAAAGACTTAAGTGAGAAAAATATGCATAAAATAAATCTGGATCTTATTGAATGTAACTTCTTACTAAATTGTACAGATATAGATAAGTTTTATGAAGATTTTCTTAATAAATGCAATTCTGTTGTTGATAAAATTGCTCCGACTAAAACCTATAAAAGTAAGGAAAACAACTTACCCTATTATGATCATGAAATGAGAATTAAGTCCAAAGAGAGAGACGATGCTTTTAAGTTATTTAAAATTAACAGTAATGAGGAAAATTGGCTTGGTTACAAACAAGTTCGTAATGAATGTGTTAACTTGTTAAGAAAAAAGAGGCAACAATATTATCATGAAAAAATAGATTTAAATAAAAATAATCTGCAAAAAATGTGGAAAACATTAAAGAGCCTTATTAACACTAAATATAATGGTCATTATTTTAGTAACGGGGTTGAGATTGAATATGAAGGTGAAATCAAATCTGTTCATAACGTCAAAGAGATTGCTGAGCATTTTAATCTATACTGTATTGAAAGCATTAAACAAATAGTAAATACAATTGATATTGGTCCAGAATGGCATAGTGTTTATGAATCTGATTGTAAATTTAATGAATGGAAATTAATTGATTTACATGAACTAGCAGAAATAGTTAATACTTTAGATAACAAATCAGGCAATGAAGTTTTGGATGCTAAGTTTATTAAATCTACATTTGGAGTTATTGGTCATGTTTTATTGCACCTTATAAATACATCTTTGGACACTGGCAAGGTTCCTAGTAAACTGAAAATTAGTGTGGTAGTACCAATTCAAAAAGTTCCTAATACTAATAAGTCCTGGGAGTTAAGACCTATAAATACGCTACCTTGTACTGACATAATACTAGAGAGGGTCGTCTATAACCAACTTTTAGATTATCTAAATAACAATAATATTCTTATGTCAAACCAATCAGGCTTTAGACCTAAACATTCCTGTGAATCCTCATTACAACTTACGGTAACAAAATGGAAAAAGTCAATCGATCAAGGAGAATATATTATTGCTTTATTTCTTGACTTAAAGCGGGCCTTCGAGACAATCGATCGTATTGTATTACTAAATAAAATGAAGAGTATTGGTATTGATGGTAATGTATTAAGTTGGTTCAATGACTACCTATCAAATAGAATGCAAATTACAAAAATCGATAGCACTTTTTCTAGCTCTCTTAGTAATGACATTGGTGTACCTCAAGGGAGTGTATTAGGGCCGCTCCTCTTTTTAATATATATTAATGATATAATTTTTTTCCATAATTGTGATTTTATTAATTTATTCGCGGATGACACACTCCTTTCAGTCTCAAATAGTAACCTTGATTTGGCTCTATCAAAAATGAATAGTTCCCTAAAAATGATCAACACCCATTTCAGTACAAATAAACTAAAATTAAATATTGGTAAAACGAAAGCAATGATATTAACTACACCATATAGATATAAAAACATCAAAATAGAGCAATGCAAGTTAAGCATCGATAACAATGTCATTGAATTTGTTACTGAATTTAAGTATCTAGGCTTTATGCTAGATAATTACCTATCATTTAATTCACACTTTTCATATATCTATAAAAAAATTTGTAAAAAATTGTTTTTCTTCAGCAGAATTGCATCATGTCTATCAACTTTCTCAAAAATTACAGTGTATAATGTTATAATACAACCGCATTTTGACTATTGTGCCAGCCTACTTTATTCCCTCGATTTAAATAAATTATCAGCATTACAAAAATTACAAAATCGTGGTATGCGCATAATACTTAAATGTAGCAAATATACAAGTATAACATTGATGCTTAATACATTACAGTGGATTTCAATATCTGAGAGATTTTATTTAAACGCCATGATATTTAAAATATTAAACAACTTGTTACCCTCCTATTTTGAAGAGTTTCTCATTTACAATTCTCAAATACATAGTTATCCAACTAGAATAAATTCTAATTTTTATTTGCCAAAGTACCACTTAAGTAGATCTATGAAATCTTTATTCTATAAAGGCCTTGACGACTTCAATAAATTGCCAGATGTTATTAAAAATGCCAAATCAGTTCATGAGTTTAAAAGTAAACTTCTTACTTATATTAAAAAGTAAAGGATAGTACATGATTCAAAGAAGGTGAGCATTAAGTATTGCATTTATTAAATTACCTTAGCTATTACATTTTTAATAATAATTTTAAATTACCACTTTCATTGTAACAGACGTTGTGCAATAATTAAATTACGTTAGGTATTACATTTTTAGTAATTATTTTTAAATTACATCTTCATTGTAACATGTGTTGTGTAATATGTATTAATTTAATAGTTTTTGTAAGTATATTAGGATACTAGTCCTATTCAATAAAGCCATTCATTCATTCATTCATATCCATAAGCACTACATCTTATTTTTAAATTTTGTAGTTTTTTCAAAACTTTCTTTTTTATGCAATATAATTCCACTATTTTTTTAAAAGTCTCAGTTTCTTTGTGTTCTTTCAACAGTCGTGCATATTCTGATCTCATTAGCATACTTACTTGCTTCGCACTATTTTTTGTTTATGCCAGTAAAGAAAAAAAATGTAATGCGCAGTTCAATGTTGATGTACAATTTTAGTTAAAGGACTATAAGTGAAATGTTTTCATGTAATATAAGACAATATGCAGTAATATCCGAAGTAGTGGGAGTATCTGGCTCAAACTCTATTCTCATGACCACTGACCCCGTCTGTATAGCTTCTTTTTGGCGGGAACAATCAATATACGTTATTGCTGCATAGTCCTTAAATTCTTTTGTATTAAGAATAGATTTATTTTATGAGGGTAATAGGATTCTTGAAAAATTGCAAACATAAAGTGTTGCATATTTATTGCTTTTAAAATCTAGGTATAGATCATTATATGGATATCTTTCGGAATTCAAGAAAACTTTTATGTTTCTAAGTCCACAGTCATCGAATTTACTCATATCAGATGTAATTTTTCCTTTCCTGCCTTTCTGAAACGCTATTATTACATTCCTAGGAGTTTCTACCTTAGTAGACGTCTTGACAGGCCACGTATGTCTGCTTGAGGGAGGCAGATATGGATATTCAATTAATTCCCAGCTTCTAAATTTTATAGGGAAATCTATATTTCGACTTATCAGTTTATTCAATCTAAATTGTTCTGACATATTAACAGTGACATGTGGCACCCTCCAAAATAGTTTACTAATAGTAATTTTTGGTTTTTTAGTATCATCATCACTTGTAATGCTATCTAGATCATTATAGAGTGAGATCCCAGAGCCGCCAGACCTGCATCATTTTAGCAAAGCTAATATTTTGACAACAAATAGTGTAATATCTAGTTAAGAACGTATGCATATTTGCTAGTTTGAAAGCGGGGCCCTTTTGCAGAAAACGGGTATAAAAGGTACATAAAAATTTTACTCAGTACGTTAAAGTATGCTAGCTGGATTATTTTACAAGTGACACGCTAACTACATGGTGTAAGCGTCAACCTCCAGAACTTAAGGTCCGAGGTTCGATCCCTGAGCGTTCTCAGTTTTTTTTTTTTCGAATATATGTACTAAGAAAAAAAGTTATGGCCAAAAATAATAAATATTTCCCTATCGGTTGTCTTTTTCTTGGTAATCGCCATTTTAAGTTAATATTTGTTGAAAAAAAAAAGCTGAGAAAGCTCATGATCGAACCTCGGACCTTAAGATTCGGAGGTTGACGCTTGCACCACGTCGTTAGTGTGTCATGTGGAAAATAAACCAGCTATCATACTTTAACGTACTGAGTAAAATTTGTATGTATCTTTTGTACTTGTTTTCTGCAAAAGGGCCCCGCTTTCAAACTAGCAAATACGCATACGTTCTTAATTAGATATTACACTATTTCTTGTCAAAATATTAGCTTTGCTAAAATGACATAGGTCTGGCAGCTCTGGGATCTTGGACTATTACTGTTACGTATTAATACTAATTCTTGTCTCATATTAATGATAATCATTCGGAAATCTTAAAAAAATCCAACTAGTAATTTTAATGGAATGCAAACATTGAAATTTCCATTTGTATCAGCTATAATTTTGTCACCTTTTTTATTTTTTGGAAACCATCCAGCATTTTGCATGGAAATACTTTCATTTTTATTGTATGATATATAATTTTTTAAGATTGAAACTAATCCAACATTTCTCACTGCGTCTATAACAATTCCATTCATTTCATATCTAATTTCGCGAAACAAAAAAGCAATACCATTATTAATAAACTCCAATTTCTTAGCTTCAGCTCCATCCTCTTTCATTAGTTTACCTTCAATGTATAAATAACTATTGCACGGTGCAGTCTAAGCATCTAAATCTTGGATGGAAATTCTTATTTCATCATTGTAATGCAAAATTCCGGATATATTGGGTTGATATGTATGGAACTGATACTCTGAAATAGAGTTGTCGCTAAAGGGCAGATCAGTAACATTCAGTAACTCCATTATACTAAAACTTCCAATCCAAGTGATTCTAAATACTGATGGTTTTTCAATGTTAATCGTTCAATATTCTTTTTAGGACTGTTGGTTTCCTGCTTCCTCACTCTTTTATAGTATGGTTGATGTCTATAAATGGATGACGTTGAATTAAATATCAGAACCATTTTATTATTTGACTGATTTTCTAAGATGAAGTCTAACAATTAAAGTTTCTTTTTGAAAATTAACAAGATGCCCTTCTTGGTCGACTATTTTGACAGTGATGTTGCTGATAGTTTTAGCACTCACTGGGAAATAAATAATGTTTAAAGGTGATTCCACTATTTTATACCCAACAGACACTGTTGGAAAGAACTGATGAATAATATCTGCAGGTTGTCCATTATAAAAAGAACCTACTGCAATGCTGCAATCGACGCAGATAGTATTCACTTTAGATATTTTTACAGTTTCATCGGAGGTATTGTTATCATTAACGGTTAACTCTCTTTTCTCAAAACCTAATACCGGACCTATCGAGTCCTTTACGTTAAAATTAATTTTCCTATTTGTGCGTATAGTGACTTTGGAAGTATTAATGTCTGTGGTAATTCTGATAACTGCTTCATCATCTTCTTCACTTATTTGGGGGGACGGTAGCTCAGTGGTTTAGCGCGTCTAGCTTGCATACTGGCGTACCTAGCGAAGCAGGTTCAATCCCTGCTCATAGCGAAATAATTTTAATTATAAAATTATCCCCAAGAAGTGGTTCGGACTCCACTATAAGCTGTAGGGCCTCGTTTCTCTTTACCTAACACAAATTCATTCTGGATTTTCAAGGAGTTACTTCGGTGACTTGAGAAGCGGTTAAGAAAACATTTCAAGAAAGAAAACATTTATTTTGTTTACGATATTTTATAATATCATCAATTTCATAACAACCCTCGGGCACTTCAATTATATGTTTATTATTTTTCCCCCACTCAAATTTATTGTTGCTGTTGTCAATATTTGAAATAATATTATAAGTATCAAAATTTGTTAATGCAATTTCATAATCTACCTCATCATCTAAATATATTGGTGGATTAAATTGTAATTTAATACAGAAGATTCTCTACTAAGAACGAAAGCAAATGACATATTTACACATTAACGGTTTATTATGAAATGAACCTATATGATATATGCATGAGATTGTATCTTCCAATTTTTTTAAATCCCAATAAATGGGGTTAGGTTCACCTCCCTCCCATTGACCAATCCCGTTAGAATGGGTGTGGCTTATTCCCTCACATTGACCAATCTTGTTAAATTGGGTGCGGATTATCCCCCCCCCCCCCATCGACCAATCCCGTTAGAGTGGGTGCGGCTTATCCCCTCCCATCGTCCAATCACGTTAAGGTGGGCGTGGCTTATTCCCTCCCATTGACCAATTCCGTTAATGTGGGCGCGGCTTATCCCCTCCCATCGTCCAATCCCGTTAATGTGGGCGTGGCTTATCCCCTACCATTGACCAATCCCGTTAAGGTGGGCGTGGCTTACCCCCTCCCATCGACCAATCCCATTTAGGGCGGGGTGAAGAGTGGGGGGTACACAGGGAGGCATGGAGAGGGGTACATGCCATTTCTCATTCTTTACCTACTCTAATAATATAATTGGGTGAATATTTTAGGTATATATGCTATTAGGTTGTTTTGTTTAATTACTTCACTAACAATTAACGAATTTGCGCTTTCATAGTTATTTAAAATAACTTTGACCTTTGACTCTGTTTATCCCTACTGATTTGATGTCTATTATTTTATTTTTATAAGCTTCACATAAATAGTAACCCACCCGAATCGGGAAGAGTTTACCAATATTTTGATCTTTGTGTTCCATAAATACGAAATATGGACCTTTATCGCCAGGCCTGTAGCTAGAAAGTGCTTTCAGGGCGGGCAAACAATTTTTCAGGACGGGCCCGTAAAAAAGTCCGAAAAATTTTTATTTTTTGATGAGCGGGGGGGGAGAAATCCAAAAAAAACTTCCCATTACGATCACCGTAGGTCGGGCGAAACATATTCCAGGATGGGCGTCGCCCGTCCTGGCCCCCCCCCTAGCTACAGACCTGTTTATCGCTTGGTCTATATTATATTATTGAAATCAATAAACCTATCCATTTCTAATCCGTTTTTATACATATTCATATCAGTATCACTAGTTTTTTCACTTACCGATTGCCGGGCTGTCTCCGGGCGGCTTACGGCCGCCCGTATCTTTATCCATCTTTTGTTATTATGTTATTTTACCTAAGATTTCACAATTAATAGTGGTTGGGATGGTTATTCCTTTGTTTTTTATTTTATATATGGTCACTGAAAGTATATGTTAATTCTTTACTGTGTAAATTCACTGTTTAACTCGCGCAATATATTCTCGAATGAAGTTAATTCGAAACTGCGTATATAGTTTTTAATTCTGTCATTTCATTCATAACTGATGTCATCTCTCCAGAAGTGGTGCTGTGTCCATTTTGTTCTTTTAAATTAGCTATTTCTTGCTTTATTTCCTTTATATCCTCCTCTAGTAATTCAATAATCCTATTAGTGCTTTGAATTTGGCTTTTCCCCTCGTCTATTATTGCCTGGAGTAAGGCATATGATTCAAACTTCATGCTTCACAATACAATTTTAGAATTCTACTTCTTAATTGCATACTCTGTTAGTAATAATCAGTTTTGGAGTTCGCGCCGCAGTTGTTCGTTGATGCACTCTCCATTGTGCGCATGCACGCGCTTTCTATGTACGCGCGTGTCGCCCTTCCAGTCGCCAGTCTTTGTCGTTGCCTGGAGTATAAACAAATAAATAACCTCATTTTATTTCTAACGTTTGGTTTGTTGAGAGTTGTGCTTTGTGATATTCGAAGTTTGTATACTTTGAACAATAATATATTTAGCTGGCTGATTTTCTGCGTGTGTTATAAGGAAATTTGACTTTAATTATGTATAGTAATTATTATTATAGGTTGGACACTGACACCCGGTTTTACAATCGCTGGTTAACTGCCAGTCAGAGTTAACTTTCAGGTTATTATGAAAATTGGGTTTTACAATAGCTGGTCATTTTCAAGGTCGTAGTTATCTAGTAGTTAACTTTACTAGCAGATGAGGTGTGAGTAAACTAGAAGTTGGCAGTTAACTAGCAATTTATAACCTATAGAATAACTGCATGGTACAAAATAATGTTTTGATATTTCGTTTAAAAATGGATACATACGAAGTAAATGCATATAGTGGTAATGATGAGGAGCCAAGAAAACCCAAGGTAATACAATAACTTTTTTGAAGAATACATTTTTTATTCTCTATAATATTTATATACTTTTTTTTATTAAATTTACGAGAATATCCTTCTCATCGGCAGAAAAATGTGTGAACCTTTTATTATCCATGATGTAATGCTTAAAATAAAACACATTTTTATTGTTAAAATAAACGTTTGCTTATGTAGAATGTTTTGTAGTAGAATATAGAATAAATTGTACCTATAAATATGTTTTTTTTTTAAATTGTAAACATTAAATACCTAGTACAGACTTACTTAATAATAAACTCATAAATTGCTTCTGATATTCATATTTGACAGTAAGTGACGTGTGACTTTGACAAAAATTCATACCTTTTATGTATATTACCCATTTTTCTACTACCAACATTATAAATTTTATTCACAACTTCTCGTTTACGAATCATGACTTAACTTTATATTGAAAAACGCAAGTGTCGGTAAAGTTGTAGTTAACCTGCAAGTAAGAGTCAACTAACATGAAAGTTAACTTGCGATTGTAAAACCGGCTGTGAAAGTCATAAGGAAATAAAGTGAGGTTTTTTATTTTTTTATCATCCAGGCAACGACCTTGTGATGTATGTGCATACCATTTTTGTATTTAGTATTTTGTTCAATACTGTAACGGTTCAATTTAATAATGCAAATAATGTAGGTATAATGTAAATAGTAGTTAGTTTCTAGGGTATGGAGTTTGGCGAATAGGTATGGAATGCGTATAGGGAATAATTAGAGTAGGGAAGCTGATCGAGTAGGTGTGATAGAACTAGATTGACAGGTAGGGAAATGACTTGCGCGAGGTATTATTCGGATTTTTGATCGTGGGAAGTTGTCGCAACTAGGCGCTCTGCTCCGAGAAGTTAAATTGATTAATTTCTTAATCATCCTTCATGGGATTCAAACTTTTGGTGGCAGGAATTCAAGATTTCATTGGTGGTTACCTTTTGGAGTGTATATTTATTGAAATCTAACCTCTTGGAGGGATACAAGCCTTGTGACCGAAACTTAACCTCTCTCATTACTCGTGCCACCTGTGCCCTTCTAGGAAGGTATGTCATTTTGTAAATGTTTGGTATTGGTATATTAGCTTTTATTTCATTTAATTAAGGGTCCTTGTGTTGGGGCGAATCGAAAGTAGACCACTCCACGTGTGGGAGCTTTGTCAGTGATATTTGGTCTTGGAGACCTCCATAGCAAATCGGAGCCGCGCTTGGGGTATTCGCCGGTGTCCAGGCTGAGTAGACTGTGTGCTGTAGCTACCGTCGTAATCAATCTGCTGGGTCATAGGCCACGATCAAGGAGCACTGGTGCCCCCGTGCTGTACGGCCTCCTATCCTCGAGGTCTCGCTCAGGAAAACGTCTGTCACGCAAGTTATATGTTTGTGCTATACCTTTGATTTAGATTTTAGAGAATTTAGATATTGCGGTCCCGAGGGACAGTTTGCCGAACTTTTAGTAATAATGTTATGGTAGTATTTTGTGTATATATAGATTAGATTAAAGATAGGTGGGATTATATAAGTGAAGGGGTTAAACTTACCTTATTACTTAATTTGTACAGCGGAAATTAATTACGACAATAATTACAATATCAGCTGATTTGCTAAACCAGTTCAACGCTATCTTACGTAAGGTGCACCCCGAACGTTCTATTTTGTCTTGGTTAATATATAAACCAACGGTTCCAACCCCATGGTTAATTTCTGCTATATGCCTCTAGGGCAAAATGAAAATTGGTTTTATCGTGATACAGACTTGTTAGGTGACCTAATTTACATATAGTAACAGTAGTTAAGTGGTGGCCACTAGGGCCAGTTGCAAGTTGCAATATAATATGTATATATAGTTGTGGTAATACAGACTTAACATACGTACAGGGTGGTCTATTTATTTCAATTGCATAAGAGAATTCCGATTTAGTAACTTGCGGGATTTCAGTAATCACTAGGGGTAGGTAGCTGAGTAGAGGAAGTTGCTTGGCACCCTATACCACACTTATTTACCTAATTGCAGTCGGCCCAAACCGTCTCCACTGAAGCTATTCCGGCACATACCGCAAATTCCAGTAAGTAGATAGGTATCTTGTAAGTGCCCAGGTCCATACAGAGTGTGTTTACGACTGTACGCTTAGAGACACCAAATTAGCGTAACAATTAATTTTGGCGCCTAAACGTGTGGCCTTTTTTTTCTCTCGTTTTATTTTTAAGTCTATATTACATTGTGTTCGGTCGACACGGCCATTTTGTTGTCTCTTTCTGAGCGGTGACGTAGACACCTACGTATACGTCACGCAATGGTAAGATATAACGTTAATTTAATTATGGTCGTCTTAGAAAACGTATGGGTAGAATAGAGCCTAATTATTTTTTTTTGCTTTTGCGTCCCGACGACGACCGACGATTAGCGTCGTTCTCCAAATTTAGGTTAATTTAATATATTTTCAAATTTGAAAAATTTTGCGTTCCGACGCCGACCGACGCCTAGCGTCGTTTTTAAAATTTCGGCTAATTTAGTGTATTTCGATTGTGGCTAATTTGATATATTTTGATTACCTTTTTCAAATTTGAATAATTTTGCGTCCCGACGCCGACCGACGCCTAGCGTCGTTTTCCAAATTTTGACTAATTTAATATATTTTGATTACCTTTTTCAAATTTGAATAAGATTGCGTCCCGACGCCGACCGACGCCTAGCGTCGTTGTAGGGAATTGAGCTTATTTACGACTAATAATTACAGCTTTAGTCCATAGTAAATTTTTGTTCTGTAATTTTAAGCATAGAAATTAGGAACTTTGTTAGAAGACCTGTTTGGTAGTCATCTTAACCCTAGTACTAGAAATAGTTGAAAAAAAAAAAATCTTGAATCTTTAGTTAAGACAGCCAAAATGGACTTAAAACTTGAGGTAAACAGACTTGAGAAAGACGAGTTAACTTATGAACTTGCGTTTAGATGTATTACTAGATAGATAGATAGAATTTATTGGTTTAAAGACCTAAGAACAAGGTATAAAACAAGTCAAATACAAATTTAGCAAACTACATGGGTTTGTGAGACATATTAAAAATACATTTTTAAAGAAAAGATAAATACATACAATACTATAAAATTCAACATTGAACACTAATGACAATAACAATGATAAACAATGCAGTTATCCATAATAAAATTTATACAGAGAAGTTCTCATAAGAAGAACTCGTCTAAGTTATAATATAGTCCAATCCTCAGATAATTTTTTAATGACTTTTTGAATCTGAAATAGGTAGGTTGCTCCTTTATGTAAGTTGGAATTTTGTTAAAGATTCTAATACCATTACTTAAGGGTCCTTTTAGGGTTATATTTAGAGAATTTTGAGCAGCGCCATTTCTTGTGTCATACTTGTGTAAGTCCCTGTGACATTGAAAGTTATGTTTATTTTTAAAAATATAGCATGCAACTTCTAGAATATACAAACAACACAGAGGAAGAATATTGAGATGTGAGAATAATTGCCTACATGAGTCGCTTTGACTTTTATTTAGCATAGTACGTATGCATCTTTTTTGGGCTGAAAATAATTTTTTTGCTGCTGGAGAGGCTCCCCACAGTATAATTCCATACAGTAGACTAGATTGTACCTCAGCGAAATAGAAGTTTTTTAATACTTCAGTGTTGAGTAAAGAACGTATACACCTTATTTGATAAATTTTCGTGTTCAATTTTTTAATAATAAAATCTATATGACTGGTCCATTCAAGAGTGTCCGTTATTGTTACACCTAAAAATTTCACAGTGCTACTTCTCTCTATGTTCGTTTCACCTATGCTTATGTCGATGTTTAGTACTTGTTTTTGTCTGGTATGAAACAATAAGTATTCGGTCTTGCTTGAATTTAAGAATAATAAGTTTATCGAGAACCACTGTTCTATTTTTTTCATTAAGTTATTACAAGCTTCTTGGTTTGATTCATGGGATTCTCTTGAAATTAATATTGACAGATCGTCTGCGTACATCGTTATTTTATAATCGAATAAGTGTTTTGCAATATCAGCAACATAGAGAGAGAATAGTACAGGTGCAAGAATACTTCCCTGAGGTACTCCTACCTCTACATTCAGAGTATCAGAGCAATACCTACTGCTACTTCCGTCCCCTTCATTGTGAGATATCTCAATATATTGTTTTCTATTTGTGAGATAGGATTTAAACCAGTTGTGTGCACTGCCTCTTATGCCCAGCACCCACAGCTTGTGGAGTAGCCGAGGGTGTGGGACGCAGTCGAAGGCTTTGCTAAGATCGCAATAGACACCAACTGGACACCTTCTTTTGTCTAATTCATCAAGGATATACATGTAAAATTCAGTAGTGGCTGTTGTTGTTGATTTGTTTCTCCTAAATCCATGTTGTTCGTTAGGTATTAGGCCGTATCTCACAATAAAGGAGTCGAGTCTTTCTAACATGCAGTATTCAAAAATTTTTGATATTGCTGACGTCAAGGAAATTGGTCTGTAGTTGTCTACGTGATTCTTTGAGTTCTTTTTGTGAACAGGTATTACTTTTGCAACTTTCAGGCCTTCTGGAAATGTTCCACATTCAAATGAGAAGTTTATGACATGGGTTATTGGTGCTAGTAGTTCGTTGCAAAATTCTTTTATAATATTGGTTGGTAGATCGTCAGGTCCGGTACTAGATTTACTTTTTAATTTTGAAAAAATTTTCAACATTTCCTCCTCCGAGAAAGGGAGAAGTATCATACTCTGTGGATTACTAACTAGAGGGTCAGTATAATGTTTGACATGTACTGGGCTTATATTTTGTATCACAGATTTTGGTGCATTAATAAAAAAATTATTGAAAATGTTTGCTATTTGAGCAGGTGAGTGTATTGTTTCACCATTAAGCGATATTTCTAAATTGGATAAGGTAGGGTTATTTTTATTTCTTAGTTTGTTGATAATTGTCCATGTGGATTTACTCTTGTTGGAGGAGTTTTGAATAATTTTTTCAAAGTGTTTTTTTCTATTGTTTTCAACTAGATTTTTGTGCTCACGTTTTCGTTCTTTATATATAGGTTGGAGGTTTGGGTAGAGTTTTTGTAGTTCATGTAGATCCTTCAGTTGGGTACTTGAAGATTTGACTTCGTCAGAGATCCACGTTTTTTCAGTGGACTTACGAAATTTTTTTTTTTAATGGGAAAGCTCTGTTGAAGTGACTCAATAAAGTACCTACAAACGCTTCATATTTGTTGTTTATGTCATTTACATCATACACGTTCTTCCACGTTTCATTTTTGAGAAGTTGTTCAAACAGTTTTTTATTATTTTTGTTATATATTCTACAGAACTTGAAGTTTTTCTTGACTTTTTCTATTACTGATAGGACTACAGTAGAAGACATGCATAAATGTTTACGATCCCTTATAAAACTAGAAATGAGTGACTCTACACTTAAATATCCTCAGTATCCGTTTACATTTGAACAAGATGCGGATTATTTGACAAAGAAAATTTTGGAAATTAGAAATATGGTTCGAGATTTTTCCGATGCTGATAATAGCCCCTCGTTTCTCAAAATTTCGGCAAAACTCGTTCATGCCTTTAACCGAGCAGAGCGGTCGGAATCTTCTAAGAATACGGAACATACACAGTGATCGAATTGGTTAGTGGAAATATTAGACTTGCAAAACTCGATTAAATCAAAAGCTAAGAAATATAAGAGACTTTCTCAAAATCTGGGATTCTCCGTGGATATTAATACGATCATGTCCTCCACAAATATTGGTAGTGATGAGGAAAGTACTAGCTCGGAGAGTGATGAACCAGTGGTGAATGCATCGCCCGCTTCAGTCGATAATCAATCCAAGTCCGTTCCAGTGTCTAAGTGGAACTTAACGAAGTTTACTGGGGATAATTTAAAAATTTCTTTTAAGTGCATTTTTGTAAAATGTTGAAGATCTTTGTGCTTCGCGTAATGTAACTAAGGGGCAACTATTCAATTCCGCCAGTGACCTGTTTTCAGGGAAAGCCCTAATTTGGTATAGGGCTCTTAAAAATATAATTCATACGTGGTCAGAACTTGTAGAGGAATTACGCTTGCAGTTTCAGACCCCAAACTTCAATGATAAATTGTTGAAAGAAATTCGGAAACGCACTCAAGGTCCTGATGGGACAATTGGTATTTATATTGCCATTATGTTTAATAGGTTGACGGTACCGATCCCTGAAGCAGCACGGCTTACCATAATCTTACGCAATCTTGCATCTTTCTATCAGAGCTAGTTAAGCTTGGTGGAGGTAAACTCAATCGATCATTTGCTTAAGTTAGGTCGGAAATTAGAAGCTCATAAGGAATCTATCGACGCTTTTACGCCATCACCTAGAAACCAAAATGCCTTGATGGAACCCGACTTGGCCTATGTATATGCGGATGCGGATAGTAATAGATCATCGACCTCTGCGACGATAAGTGCTGTCGAATGTTGGAATTGCAAATCTCCGGAACATAGAGCTCGGGAGTATACCCAGGTTGCAAAGAATAAATACTGTTTTAACTGCGGCAATCCGGGATTCACAGTACGAACTTGCCCTAAATGTAACAGGAATTCGGGAAACATAAATCGGAGGCGTTAGATGACCGTATAACGGCCTCTCCTGTCAACAAGGCGGTCCCTATTTTTAGTCGGGAATTATCATCGAAACAACTGGCAATTTTAGATTTCATAATCGATCACGCGGAGGGCGATGAACGTCCTTATTTAGAGGTTTCTATTTTAGGTACGAAAATGTTAGGTCTATTAGACTCAGGGACGACAAACACAATTATTGGTGGTAAAGGATGGAAAATTTTAGCTAGGCTTAAATTAACGTTAGACAAAAATGATGTGACATCATGCACCGTTGCGAATGGAGAAAAATGTCAAAGTTTAGGCTCTGTCAATGTACCATTCCAAGTTAGAGATCGCGTCACAATTGTTGAGGCCTTAATTATCCCGTCGTTATCACACACCTTAATATTAGGCGCTGATTTTTGGAGGTCTGTGGGAATTGTACCAGATTTGCGTCATGGAAATTGGAAATTTTCCAATATGCTGGAAACTTATATTGATTCCATTGCCCTACAATCGCAAACAGAGTTAAGTCCATCTCGGGCCAAACAGTTGCATGAACTTGTAGAGGAAGCGTTCCGATAAATGTGATAGTTTAGGATGTACCACTCTCGTGCAACACGAGATAAGGACTTCATCGGCCCCTATAAAACAGCAGTATTATCCGGCGTCTCCTATAATGCAAGCGCATATTGATAGAGAACTAAACAAATTGTTATCGCAAGGAATCATGGAACGTTCTGACAGTCCCTGGTCATCCCCAATTATTCTAGTTAAAAAGAAAGATCATAGATTTTGCGTAGATTATCGTAAATTAAATATGGTTACCGAACGCGATGCGTATCCTCTACCTTATATATCCGCGACGCTAGATAAACTACGGGATGCCCGATACTTATCATCATTGGATATTAGGACTGCATACTTCCAAGTTCCTCTTTCGGAATCCTCATGTCCGTTAACCGCCTTCACCGTACCTAACCGCGGTTTATTTCAATTTAGGCGACTACCTATGGGATTAGCTAACTCTCTAGCTACCTTCCAAACATTGATAGATCGCATACTGGGACCCGAACTCGAACCCTGCGTGTTTGTATAT
Source organism: Rutpela maculata (assembly GCA_936432065.2). Lineage (NCBI taxonomy): Eukaryota > Metazoa > Arthropoda > Insecta > Coleoptera > Cerambycidae > Rutpela > Rutpela maculata. The sequence goes on along the minus strand of OW386285.2, from coordinate 204,468,602 downwards.
CTCGACGATATTATCGTTGTTACTCAAACGTTCGACAAACACATTGAAATGTTCACTGAAGTCTTCAAACATCTTAGGAATGCCAACCTTACTTTATCTAAAGAGAAATGTTGCTTCTGTAGACCCGAATTAAGCTACTTAGGCTACGTTGTTGATTGTAATGGGTTACATGTCAGTCCCGAAAAGATTCAAGCCATTATAGATATACCCACTCCAAGTTGTGTATCTGAATTGAGACGGGTTATCGGTTTAGCATCATGGTATCGATGATTTGTTCCCGATTTCTCCACTTTAATAGCCCCATTGTCGAATTTATTGCGGAAAAATAAATCTTTTCATTGGGATCAAGCTTGTGAAAATTCCTTTAAATCCTTAAAGGAGCATCTAATATCCGCTCCAATTCTGGCGTGCCCAGATTTCCCACTTCCTTTCACCGTTCAAACGAATGCCTCAGGTTTCGGGATAGGCGCCGTTTTGACACAGCACTCTACAGACGGAGAAAAGGTCATATGCTACCTTTCACGATCACTCAATAGAAATGAACGTAATTACACAACTACAGAGAGAGAATGTTTGGCTGTTTTATGGTTATCGAGAAATTAAGACCGTATATTGAATAATAATAATAATATAATAATAATAATAATTATTAACCACCAAAAGATCAGAATTATAATAAAATGTGACATATGAAAATTATGTAGGTGAATAAACACAGAAAATCCACAAAGGAAGACCTGCACGTGGATTAAACTGCGCTTCGACCTGTATACATAATTACATTTTTATTTAAGTTTGAAAGCGATGTGTAAATAAACTATCTTAAAATAATACATATTGTTTAGCCTACAATATTTTAATTTTAATGTAAATTAATCTTACTATTCTATATACTGCTTAGCCTAAAATATTTTAAATCAACTAAATGAAATACTATCAAAAGTGCTTCTGTCCTATGACCTGTGTATATAATTATATTTTGATTTTAAGAGTGGAAGCGACATGTTAAGTGAACTATCTTAAGGTAATACATATTGTTTAGCCTACGATATTTTAATTTTAATGTAAATTTATTTTAATATTCTGTATATATTGTTTAGCCTATAATATTTTAAATCAACTAAATACTATCACAAGTACTAATATTTGTTTTAACTATATTCGGTATATATACATATATATAATATACACATACATACAAGCATTCATAGTAACTGTATACATTTCTACAGTGTCTTTTTGTCTATATACGTATTTTCTTATATATACATACATATATACGTGCACACATTTACACATATACATGCACACACACACATATAATACAAATTTGAATTCATTTTCATTTTCTTTGGGGTTGAGCGGGACTGTTTTTTTTTTTTTTTTTTTTATTTCTCAATCATGAGGTGTACTGATGATCGTGGAATTTCCAGTATCCATTTTTTTAGCTTTCCTTTAAAGAGATTAAACGAGTTTATACTTTTTAGAGTCGTTGGGACTTCATTATATACCTTTGGGTTCCAAGTAAATGTGACAGCGTTGTCCTATGGTTTTTATCATTTTGGGTACTGCAATTGATTTTTCTCTGTGACGCATATCATGATTGTGAGTAATGATATCTTTTGTGTTTAGGTTTCTATATTGATATAAAATCAAGCTCTGAAAAAAACATTGCCTTATATCCATGATTTTAGATTCTTTATACAAATCATCACTCGGGTAAACGTAACTTCGGCTAAAAATAATTTTTAGAATCCACTTCTGCATTGTTTCAAGGCTTTTTATATAGCAGTTTGTTATGCCTCCCCAAGCAATGATACCATAATATAAATGTGGCTGGACTAGAGCAAAATATATGCTTTTTAGGTGATCTATGTCAAAGAATCTCTTAAGGTATTTAAATTTTGAAAGTAGTGATCTTAATTTTTTAACTAAAAAATCTACATGTTTATTCCACCTAAGGTGACAATCAAGCATGACTCCGAGATATTTTATTGATGTGACAGATGATATTTCAATATTGGTGTTTTTATAGTTAATGTTGGTAGCCGAGAAGTCTGGAAGTTTATGAGCGTAACTAGTAAATGATAAGTAGTGTGTTTTATTCATATTTATTGTTAGTAATTTACTACTGAAAAAGTCTATTATTACTGGAATATCTTTCTGGATGTTTGATTTTATTACATTCCAGTTTTTTCCTCTATAACACACAGCCATGTCATCGGCAAAACTGATCACTTCCTCTGTAAGTGGAAGCTTAAACAAGTCGTTGACATACAATGTGAATAATACTGGGCCCAGTACGGTACCTTGTGGAACACCGCAAGATACTGGTTCCATTCCACTCACTGTATTACCAACCTTTACACATTGTGCCCCATCGCTCAAATAGCTCTTCATTAGTTCGTAACTAGTTCCCCTGAAACCCATTCTCTCTAGGGTTTCTAACAAACTTGAATGACTGACAGTATCAAATGCTTTTGTCAGGTCAACAAAGATGCATATAACGGTTCAGAAATATTGACTGAGCTATATATTTTTGCGGTTAAATTAGCTATTGCATTCTGCGTTGATCTGGCCTCCCTAAATCCATACTGTTTGTCACACAGCAAGTTGAATTTGGTCAAAAAACTTGTTATTCTCTGTTTTAAGATTTTCTCGAAGATTTTTGATAATGTTGACAGAAGAGATATTGGTCTGTAATTTGACGCATCAAGTTTATCTCCGGACTTATGTAACGGTTTAATGGCAGCTATCTTAAATGCTTTTGGAAATATACCAAATTCAATGACTCTGTTTATGATGAAGACCATGGGCTGTACAAGGTAATCAATACATTCTCTCACCGGTTCTGCCTGGATATTGTCAATACCAGGTGCTTTTTTAATTTTAAGTTCCCATATTATTTTTCTAATTTCCTCATCAGATGTGAGTGTAAGATATATTGAATTTTCTATAATAGTTGTTGGAAAATCTGTATTGACCGGAGTTATTTTTTTCGTTAAAGTACTTCCAATGGTGCTAAAAAATTTGTTAAAAGAATTTGATATTTCCAAAGGATCTGAACTGACGTGGTCATTTATTTTTAAATTTTGTATTGAATCGGTGTTTTTATGGTTTTCAATACTTTTTATGCACTTCCACATATTTTTAGAGTCATTTTTATTTTTACTAATTTGTGTTTTATAATAGTTAGTTTTTGCTGATTTTATGAGTTCGGAGAGTGTATTTCTGTATCTTTTTAGTTCGTTTTGTATAATTATGTTTTCTGGATATCTTTTTGCTTTTTTTATAATGTTCATCTTTTTTGTTTATTGAATTTACCAATCCTTTACTAATCCATGGGTTTCTTTTAATTTGATTTCTTTTAAGTGTAAATGTTTTGCTACTATTTTTTATATGATCATTTAATTTTGTTATTAGCAAGTCGGTTGCGGCGTCTACACTTTCTAGAGAATATAAATCTGCCCATTGTTCATTGCTTAATTTTTCTCTCAATTTTTTATAATCAATGTATGTTTTTTGCCGATTTACATTAGGTGTGCTATTTTTGGCTTCAAATGGAGGTACGTATTGCAATATTACAGGGTAATGATCAGTCAAAGGCATTTGCAATACTATGGGGATAAATAAATCTAGTGACAACTTGGATTTTAGGAAGATATGATCCAAGCATGAACTACTGCGTCCCTGAACTCTAGTAGGTTTATTAATTGTGGAAATAAAATTATGTTCAGACAGTATATTTAGATATTCTTGGCAATATAACTCCTCGCCGTCTAGAATGTCTATATTGATATCGCCCACAATAATTTGCATATCATGGTTTTCCTGATTATTACGATTTAGGAAATTATTTAGGAAGTGATTAAAATTGAAAGGGCATAATGACGGTAATCTGTATATAGCTATAACTTCGATATTTTGTTTATTAAATAAGATGTTTAATTTAATTGACTTAATGTTGTCAATACTGACTATCTCATACCTATAATTTAAGTCATTTTTTATATAAATGACAACACCGTCACATTTATTTATGTCTCCTTCGTTGTATATAATATCGTATCCAGGTATATTTAGTATGTCTAAGCTATGTAGCCTCCATGATTCTGTAAGTACTATGCAATCAAATAAATAATTAAAATTATGCAAAAATACTTGTAATTGCTCAATATTTTGTGACAAACTTCTTATATTTGTATGGTAAAGAGTAAATTTCGAAGAGTTTGTTTTTTTATTCAATATATTATTGCACCCACTTACGGTATCTATTGTTAGCGTACTAATATTCGCAGGTTTATAATCTCTAATGTAATTATTCATACTTTATTATTATTATTTTTTTTTGTTATGTGAGAATTTTATATTAATATTTTAAATTGATTTATAATTTCTACAATAGTTCTAATTATCATTAATGGCCCAACTAAATTTAAGTTTACTTACAAGTTTTAAAATACGAATTAGAATGCTTTTATAATTTTTCCCTGCATCTATTTTTTCTTTACTGCGTTTCACCCTGTAGATTTGCTGTTCTGTAAATAAACAGATATCCATATATGTAGTAAGTTATTTTCGATTTCTAGTAGTAGGTCCTGCGTTAGATGTACGCGCAGTCTTCTTTATTGTGCCAGTTGGCCTCTTTATAATTTCAGATTTTTCGCCCTCAGTTCTTTTGTCTTCTTTATTTTCCTCAACAATGTCTTTTCCTATTGCCTTTTCATCTGTAGGGTCTGTGGTTTCGGTAGTGTCAAGTTCGCTTATTCTACTTTGGGAGGTTGGTGACGAATAGCAGCCGTCAGTGTTGGTGCTCGTTAGGTCTTCGTATTTATATACTTTTCCTTCTATAATCAAGGTATTTCCTCTTATTTTAGCTTCTTTGTTGTTCTCCTTAGCTACTTTTAAGTTCTGAACCAAACATCTCCTCACTTCTCTGTCTTCTTCAATTAAATCTTCACTAACGGAAATATTTGTACCTTTTAGTTTGTTACAATTCGATAATACCTCCTTTTTAGTGAAGAAATATAGAAATTCGACCAATACAGGTCTTGTTCTCCCAGCTTTCTTTCCCAGTCTAAATATGTTTGTTATATCTAGGGGTTTTATCTCTACTGCGAGTTTTCCCTTTACTATATTTATTATTTTAGCTACCAGATTACTTTCATTTTCTTCCTCGTCTTCTTTTACTCCATAGAATATTAAGTTGTTTTTCCGCAAATTCCTTTCTGTGAATAATAATCGTCTTTTCAGATTTCTATTTTCGTCCTCAAGTGAAATTACTTTCTCTGTTATTTCTCGTAGTTCTTTTTCGAATGTGTTAGACAGTGTTTTTATGTCTGCATTACAGTTTTCGATTTTGATTGTTAGGTTTTCGTTAACTTGTTTTATCAAGTTATATACATCCTCAATACATATGCTTTGTTTTTTCTGGTCGATCATATCCACAGAATAGGATGCCACTGTATATAAAGGAAGTAAATAGGTATATCTTTGTTGATTGGATTCTTTGGCATTTGGCTGACAAGTGTTTGTTTTCTTCTGATAAATAATATTTGTCTTAGTTATGTTTTTAAATCACTAGCTGCACTTAATTTTATTTAAATGCGTACAGTTTTTTAATTTCTAACTTAAGTTTTTACTACTTAAATTGATCAATTTTACAGAGAGAACTAAAACACGTGTGCACTTGACGCTGGTCTAGCTTAATAAGGATCCAAATTTACCGTAGTGACGGATCACCATAGTTTATCTTGGCTAAACCGTCTCCAATCCCCCACAGATAGATTAGCGCGTTGGGCCATTCGACTCCAACAGTACGATTATGAAATTATATATCGAAAGGGTAAAGATCATATTGTTCCCGATACTCTTTCTAGATCTGTCCCAGTAATTGATTTCGTAACTACCACGGCGAAGGATACTATTAAGCCTTCGTCCACCCGTAATATTCCTGATAGGTGGTATCTTAAACTTATAGAAAAGGTTACTAAAAATCCAAGGAAGTTCTCGTCCTGGCACTTTGACAATAAGAAACTCTACAAGCAAATTAAACCTAAGTACCCCGAATTAGCTAGCGAAGGGGATTTTTGGCGTGAAGTTAAGTGCTCAGACATCAATTTCTCGTCCATTCGAATTACTTTGTGAAGATTTAGTAGGCCCGCTGCCTAGGTCAAAATCAGGTTATCAATATATCCTGGTGGTGGCTGATTGTTTCAGTAAATTTCCCCTAATATTCCCGTTTTGTACAGCAAAGTCTCAAATAATTAAATTAATAGAAGAGCAGGTATTTTTAGTGTTTGGTTGTCCTAAAGCGATAATTGTTGATAATGGCTCCCAATTCCGTTCAAAGGAGTTTGCGAACCTCATGAAGTCATTTAATGTCACTATTAAGTACACTGCACTATATCATCCTTAAGCTAATCCGTGCGAGAGGATCAATGAAGTGTTGAAAACTATGTTGCGTTACTTTGTATCCGATAATCATAGAACCTGGGATGCTTGGTTAGCTAAGATTGGTTGCGCTATCCGTTCTTCATGGCATGAAGTGACTGGGTTAACTCCCAATTTTATAAATTTTGGTCGCGAGATTTCTCTACAGGGTGATAAGTTTGATGGGAATGTGGAAATTCAGTTTGACCGTGATAATATTAATGATGAGCGTGCTCGTGGCTCCGGCGAAGAGACGAACAATTCTGGCCTAATGAATCAGTGTGGCAATGAAATTTTGTTTTGTCAGACGCCGCCCAGTATTTTTCTGCCAAATTGGCGCCCAGATTCGTAGGCCCATTTAAAATAGCAAAAAGACTATCTCCTTGGACATACGAGTTGAAAGACTCGCATGATGAATACTGTGGTGTTTGGAATGCGAAAGATTTGAAAGCTCATCCTCCTGACGCATGATTTATGTAAATTTTGTTCTGAGATAAAGTCGATTTACAGCCAAAGCTTTTTTTTGGAAAAAAAAATCTTTAAAGTAGGGGGAGAATTGTAACGGTTCAATTTAATATTCCAAATAATGTAGGCATAATGTAAATAGTAGTTAGGTTCTAGGGTATGGAGTTTGGCGAATAGGTATGGAACGTGTATAGGGAATAATTACAGTAGGGAAGCTGATCGAGTAGGTGTGATAGAACTAGATTGACAGGTAGGGAAATGACTTGCGCGAGGTATTATTCGGATTTTTGATCATGGGAAGTTGTCGCAACTAGGCGCTCTGCACCGAGAAGTTAAATTGATTAATTTCTTAATCATCCTTCATGGGATTCAAACTTTTGGTGGCAGGAATTCAAGATTTCATTGGTGGCTACCTTTTAGAGTGTATATTTATTGAAATCTAACCTATTGGAAGGATACAAGCCTTGTGACCGAAACTTAACCTCTCTCATTACTCGTGCCACCTGTGCCCTTCTAGGAAGGTATGTCATTTTATAAATGTTTGGTATTGGTATATTAGCTTTTATTTCATTTAATTAAGTCTTGGGGCGAATCGAAAGTAGACCACTCCACGTGTGGGAGCCCTGTCAGTGATATTTGGTCTTGGAGACCTCCATAGCAAATCGGAGCCGCGCTTGGGGTATTCGCCGGTGTCCAGGCTGAGTAGACTGTATGCTGTAGTTACCGTCGTAATCAATCTGCTGGGTCATAGGTCACGATCAAGGAGCACTGGTGCCCCCATGCTATACGGCCTCCTATCCTCGAGGTCTCGCTCAGGAAAACGTCTGTCACGCAAGTTATATGTTTGTGCTGTACCTTTGATTTAGATTTTAGAGAATTTAGATTTTGCCGTCCCGAGGGATAGTTTCCCAAACTTTTAGTAATAATGTTATGGTAGTATTTTGTGTATATATAGATTAGATTAAAGATAGGTGGGATTATATAAGTGAAAGGATTAAACTTACCTTATTACTTAATTCGTACAGCGGAAATTAATTACGACAGTAATTACAATATCAGCTGATTTGCTAAACCAGTTCAACGCTATCTTACGTAAGGTGCGCCCCGAACGTTCTATTTTGTCTTGGTTAATACATAAACCAACAGTTCCAACCCCATGGTTAATTTCTGTTATATGCCTCTAGAGCATAATGAAAATTAGAGGTTTTATCGTGATACAGACTTGTTAGGTGACCTAATTTACATATAGTAACAGTAGTTAAGTGGTGGCCACTAGGGCCAGTTGCAAGTTGCAATATAATATGTATATATAGTTGTGGTAATACAGACTTAACATACGTACAGGGTGGTCTATTTATTTCAATTGCATAAGAGAATTCCGATTTAGTAACTTGCGGGGTTTCAGTAATCACTAGGGGTAGGTAGCAGGCTTGGCACCCTATACCACACTTATTTACCTAATTGCAGTCGGCCCACACCGTCTCCAGTGGAGCTAGTCCGGCACATACCTCAAATTCCAATAAGTAGATAGGTATCTTGTAAGTGCCCAGGTCCATACAGGGTGTGTTTACGACTGTACGCTTAGAGACACCAAATTAGCATAACAATACATCAATTTTAGTTCAAGCTGATGCTTTGTGTTTTCCTGTGTTCAACTGAGCCTAAGAAGCATCTATTTCTAACAGGTCATGGACCCACGCTCACGTGTATAAGGAAAAATCGTGTGATTTATTGAACAAAGAAAACGTATGCCCGAATGTTCTAGAAACACCGCCGTGAATTCCGCTAGTGTATCAAGAATTGAACTCCTTGGAAAGGACAACTATGATACCTGGAAATTACAGATGCAGGCAGTGTTAATTAAAGGTGATTTATGGGATTACGCTAGTGGGGCGTCCGCAAAACCCAAGCCGAACGAAAATTATTGCGAACGTGGCAAATGTACGTGCATGGCAGATGAACGGCTCGAAAGCCCTATCCGACATAATCTTGTCAATAAGCTCAAGTGAACTTAAGCAAATCAAAAACTACGCGACTTCGCGGGAAATGTGGCAGAAGTTGGAAGAAGTGTATCAATCCAAAGGTCCGGTGAGAAAGGCGACATTATTAAAGAAGCTAACCTTACAAAAGATGGCGGACGGAAGTGATGTCCGTGTGTATCTAAATTTCTTCTTCGATTCAGTGGACAAACTGAGTATGGGGGTGGAAATCAATACAGATTTGTTGACGATTTTATTGTTGTACAGTCTGCCCGTGACTTAGGAAAATTTCCGATGCGCCATGGAATCACGAGATGATTTGCCTACGCCTGAGGTGCTTCGTATAAAAATCATAGAAGAAAACGACGCACTCAAGAGTGACGCACGAAACGGTTCGTCAGACGCTATGATGGCCAAGAAACGAAATGGTTGCGATTGGCAGGACCGAAGATCCAAACCAGAAATTAACAGAAGTGACGATGGGAAACGAAAAAATGACGCTTTTCGATGTTATAAATGTAAAAAGCCGGGACATAAGGCGATCAAGTGTCGAAGCAAACCAAAAAGAGAAAGTGCACAGTACACGGGCGACGTGGGTTTAAATGTTTCGGTCAGAGGACTCAACGATCCGAACCGGTGTCTAGACAGTGGCGTGATGACACATTTGTGCAATGATGTGGAAAGTTTTTACGAAATTTACAATTCAAGGTGCAGTACGCTAAACCTCGCAAATAGCGCGACCGCTGATACAGTGGGTGAAGGAAAAGTTCATTTTATTGCAAATACACCTGGAAACAAAAGAGACGTGACATTGGACAATGCATTGTACGTACCGGACCTAAGAACCGACCTCTTATCGGTTAGCAAGATAACGGATCGCGGATTCGATATCTGTTTCCGGAAAGATGGAGCCACCATCCATGACTGCAACGGAAGCGTGGTGTTGGACGCTGTCAGAGTTGACGATTTGTATTATGTGCGCGAATCCGGTCAAGAGTGTCAAGACGTGCGTGCTATCGTGTCCGCTTCAAAAGACGTCAAAGTATCACTTGAACTGTTACATAGACATTTGGGACATCCAAATGTGCGGGACATCGCAGACTGTGTTCGTAAAAGCGTCATCAAAGGCGTACAGCTGACAGACACAACGGGAAGCTTGCACTGTGTCACGTGCCTGTGGGGAAAAATGAGGACTCCATTCCCCAGCAAGTCTAACCGGCAGACCAAGATCCTGGAGCTAGTGCACAGAGATGTTTGTGGACCAATGAGGACAGCATTCTTGGCGGAGCAAAATACTTTATTGAATTTATCGACGATTGTTCCAAATGGTGCGAGGTAAGATTCTTAAAGTCAAAAGCTGATGTGTTCAAGGCCACCACCGAGTACATTGCCCTCGCCGAAAATCAAAAAGGTAAGACAGTGAAATGTTTACAGACCGACAACGGCTGGGTGTACACGAGCAAAGTGTTCGACAATTATTCAAAGGAACGAGGGATCACCAGAATCGCACGCTAATCTGAAAAATCGAACCTACCTGATACATTCTGGGCTGAGGCAGTTAACACTGCGAATTACCTTCGAAATCGCTTGCCTACGAAGATCCTGGATGGCAGAACACCTCACGAGGTGTGGACAGGTAACGTCTCCGATGTATCGGGGAGTGTATGTATGGAGTGTACCTTGACCCCAAACTATCCTGGAGGAACCATACATTCCATGTCTGCAGCAAAATCTCAAAATACACTTACTTATTACGAAGTCTTGTGGAAAAAGTATATATATATGAGCTACCTTTGCATTGCAGACCATGCTGCCCAAATTATGTGTGTTAAAGATTTTTTACCATATTCCAACCAATTTATTAAGCAAACTATTACTTACTACTCGCTATATTACTGAGGATAACATAACCAAATTTCAATATCTTTTATATAATACAAATTGGGATTTTATTTACAGTATGGGCCCAATAAATGTTGATGAAGCCTTTATTAATTTTTTGGAAATTATGATTAACAAATTAGATGCTTTGTTTTCTCTTGAAACTAAGCAGATTACTAACAATTATTACAACAATATTACAAACACAAAAAACTGGGTTACGTCAAACATCAAATGTGAAAGTGAATACCTCAAAAAGAGTATGAGCAGGTAGCAATGTAAAAAGTGCCCCCGCACCTACCAAACTAAAATGGCTTCCATAAGATGTCTTGTATGCTGACTATCTTGTGTACAAAGTTTTAAGCTCGTGGACTCTGCATAGGGTGGAAAAAAAATAATTTACCCCTAAATGTTTTATTTTTTTTCTCACCACCTATTTGACGGATCGCTTTGTAATTTGGCACAAATAATATTAGTGTTAAGAGAGTTTATTGCAAAAAATATTACTCTTCTACGATGATTTTATGCATTAAAAAAAAAATTGATACATTTTTTCAATGGCCTGAAGGGTGACTACCCTGTTTGACACTATTACCATATTTTGATATAATATGTATTTAAATTATAACTATAACATATAACAGTTGTAGTTTTATTAATGCGGTAGAACAGGATAAAAATAAATAAAAATTATCTGAACTTGCAATATTACGAGTATATTATTTAATTTTTTACAATTAATTATTTTTTTATTTATTTGCTTTTATCATGATTAGAGAATATTATTCAGGTATTATGCAAATCACAACTTACACATTTCTTATTTATTATGAAAATACCTACTTTCTGTATATTGTTGCCCTAATCTGGGCACGCTAATATACTAGTCAGAAAGTAGATAATTGCATATTAAATAAAAACAGTGTGAATGACTAAATGTAACTAAATGATTTAAGTATTTTCAATATATTTTTTTCTTTAAAATGCTAAGAGGCCTATCATGTAATTTAATACTTCGTCAGTATTAGCTAGAAGAGTAGTTGTTTTGATTAGTTCTCCAATAATGAGTGTTTTAAAGTATTTACCTGACTAGTATATTAGCGTGCCCAGATTCGGGCAACAATATACAGAAAGTAGGTATTTTCATAATAAATAAAAAAGTGTGTAAGTTGTGATTTGCATAATACGTAAATAATAATCTCTAATATTATTTAATATTTAGATAGGTAATCATATAATTCATTCAGACAAGAGTAACTGAGTGATGCAGAAATTGGACCCATATTGCGAGCAAATGAAGGGGGAACCCGACCAAAATGGAAGGATGTCTCAAACAAAGTAGTAGGATTGAAGGCTTTGTGGTTGTAATGGGATTCACTTAGAGCATTAGACGGGCTGTTATTATTATTATATACGAACATCTATAAGACTTATTTCATTAACCATTAGGAACATGATAACTCATAAAAAACAAAATTATTTATCCAAGTCACTTTCCTCATCTAACTGTGGCAGTAAAGAAAGTTTTATTGATTGATTCGATTATAGTACCTCCGGTTTTTTTACATATTATACATTGTTACTGTTTTTGCATTTTAAATTAAGTGAGCTGATTTTGCTCTCAGAACTATTGCTATCAGTTGTAGAACTTTCCATTTCGTGCATAACACTAACTACTATCTAAGTTTTTTAAAAAGGGAAAAATTAAGTATTAGGTACAATACAAATAACATATAAGAAAACCACGAGTACGATGCACTTAAAATTTCGGAGATAAGATACAATATATGAGAATGTAACAATATGAGATGGAGCTACGGAGATTTGTAAGACAGATGCGGATGCGGCAGAGCGGGGGCGTGAGTAGCCAGCGGTCCGGCAGCCAATTGAAAAATGACTTATTTTGTATTTTTAGTGCCTCTACAACTATCACAGCACGCACTTCTGACCGCGGGATGTCTTTAAAGGCAGCTTATACTTCGAGGGCACGCACAAAAGCCTTGCTAATACTTTGATGCCGCGATATTCTAAGAATTCGCCTGACCTTTCCGGCCCTGATGCCATCTAAAAAGGCTCCTACGGCTAGTTGTTCCTGAAATTCTCTTGGTGCACATGCCAGGTGTGCCAGTCTCTCTATTGCAGCTTCGAATTCTTGTAAGCTTTCCCCAACCTTTTGCGTCCTTGATTTTAGCTGAGCCTGGTATACTTGGGCAAGGTGTTGGTTTATCTCAAGTCTAATGCAGCTTCCAAGACTTTTTAAGTCCTTTTGTTTCTCGGGATGGTCTGAAGTAACTCTGAGGTTTGGCCTCTTAGCGCCAGAACTAATGTCATAGCCTTTTCCTCGTTATCCCAGTTATTCGCACTTGCAGCCACCTCAAATTGTCCCTTGTACGTTGTCCATGAACTTTGGTCGTCAAATGAGGGAGATTTTAAATGAGGACATGATGATGCTACCAGCTGGCCTCCTTTCTCTCTCAATTGTCGTTTAAGGCGCTCCACTTCTCCTTCGACCTCACTCATCTTTTCTTTGATATCTCTTACTTCCCCTTTGACTTGATTGACTTCTGTCTTGACCACACCTACTTTATCTTCGACCTTGTTTATCTCTTCTTTGATTTCGTTAGTGATTGAATTCATAGCTCCTTGTTGGATTTTCATTTGATCGCTCAGGATTTTGCTCAGTTCTTCCTGGCGTCTCTCTTGTTCCTCTTTTTCTTCTTGACGTTGTCTTTCTTGTTCTTCTTTCTCCCCTTGACGCCTTATTTCCAGGTTTTCCATTATTTCCTTCAATTCGTGTCTTTCTTCTTGACGCTGCCTTTCTTCCTCTTGACGTCTTCTTTCTTGCACTTCTTTTTCTTCTCGACGTCGCTTTTTTTGGTCCTTCTTTTTCTTTGCGATGTCTTATCTGAAGTAAAATAACTAAACATGAATGAATTATATGATTACCTATCTAAATATTAAATACTATACTCGTAATATTGCAAGTTCAGAAAATTTTTATTTATTTTTATCCTGTTCCACCGCATTAATAAAACTGTAACTGTTATATGTTATAGTTATAGTTTAAATACATATTATATCAAAATATGGTAATAGTGTCAAACAGGGTAGTCACCCTTCAGGCCATTGAAAAAATATATAAATTTTTTTTAATGCATAAAATCATCGTAGACGAGTAATATTTTTTAAAATAAACTACCCTAACACTAATATTATTTGTGCCAAATTACAAAGCGATCCGTCAAATAGGAGGTGAGAAAAAAAATAAAACATTTAGTGGTAAATTATTTTTTTTTCCACCCCATGCAGAGTTCACGAGCCCAAAACTTTGTACACAAGATAGTCAGCATACGAGACATCTTATGGAAGTCATTTTAATTCGGTAGGTGCGGGGGCACTTTTTACATTGCTACTCGCTCATTCTCTTTGCATTGGCTCATCCAGCGTTATAGCTCTCCTGACCTTGTTAACCTCTATAAGTGTAAGAAACGTGAATACAACAACAATATAAGAAACGCCAAGCGTGAGTATTTCTCAAATAGAATTTTAAATGCCCCAAATTCCACAAAGGAAATCTGGCGGCTCATTAAATCTGAACTACATACTAATCATTCTTCTCCAGTCGATGTTAAGTTAAACGTAAATGGCAAAGTCACAGACAATCCTAATGATGTTGCGGAACATTTTGCAAACTACTTCGCGTCAGTCACTGTAGACAAAGTAAAAAATCACTTTGGCGCTAATTTATCACATACTTGCACTTCCAGTGAACTTAATGAATGAATGAATGAATGAATGAATGAATGCTTTATTCAGCCTGAAGCTGTTTACCTTACAAATACCTAAATGTACATTATTAAAAACAAAACAAAAAAGACGGTAACACTATTATAAACATGTATAAATAAAAAAAAAAAAAAAAAAAAAAAAAATATATATATATATGATCAGTCCATCTTTATTTATCCAGTTACACCCGATGAAATAAGGCAAATTATATTTGAATTAAAAAATAAACAAGCTCTCGGTCACGATGGATTGTCCACTAAGTTTGTCAAGTATGCATGTGATTTCATCACATGAACCATTGTTCATTTTGATCAAAGCATCTTTCCAATCAGGTGTTTTTCCATTCATACTAAAAATAGCTACTATTATCCCTATATTTTAAAAAAATTATTCTTTATAACCAGCAAATTACAGACCAATATCCATCTTAAGTGTTGTTTCTAAAATAATTTAAAAAATTGCGTTTAATCGAATAATGGCATTTTTTAATTCTTTCAAAATACTGACAGATCGCCAACATGGGTTTCGCAAAATTCATTTTACTGACACTGCTACAATTCAGCCTTTTGCAATTTGTTTATAACATGTAACACTACCTTGGCCGATTATCAATAATTATTTTTTTTTTATTGAATGTTGACTATCTACCTATATGGTATTAATAAAAAATATTATTAGAGTGAAATATATTGATAACGGGTCAAGAAGAATACACTGCCGCTAGCTCATTAGCTCGGAAGCGTATGGGTCGAGGGTTGTGCAAGCTTATTTTCTTATTAAGATATTGTAAAAGAGAGACAAATATGTATGATGAGCTAAAAAGGTGTTATGTCATAGGCGCCAACCATTCTTTGTACGAGATGCTGATGAATACCAAGAATAGTAAATAATATTCAATTATCAAGATCTCAATATTAATTTATATATTTGTTTCATAGAGTAAAATGGAACTCGTTGAAGTAGCAAGAAAAACAAGATTATGAATAAAAGTCTCATAAAAATTTTAAAATCAGTTTTATTATAAACTGATCAAACTGAGATTGTGTTAAGCCAAAATAACACCTACATTAAAATATTCACATAAATATGGAAAGTATTTATAAGGTATGCATAGAAAATTGTTTATATAAAATTGTAGTAGTTAATCTACTCAGAATTTATCTAAAAAAATTTAACAAGATTTAATTTAATCAAATATCGATAAAAATAAAAGGTTAAATTTTATAAGTTGTACCCTCAAAATTATATGTTCTAAAAATTTATATTCTTAAAGCGAAAGTTATTAATAATTTGCCCCAATATATCACAACATGTATGCTAAAGTGAAAATAGTAATAAAATTTGGTGATCACCAAACCTTGTACAGTTGTATCTTAATAATTAAATTTCATAGTAAGAACTCTGAAGAAAAGTTATTCAATTTTTACAAGAAGGTGCATTTCAGAAACTCTCATTATTTAAGAAAACAAATGCCATTACAATATGTTACGTAATATCTTATCCGTAATGATAAGAAAGATGTAAAATTTCAATTGTGTTTCAGTGCAATAAAATAATGATAGTTATATTGTAAGAATCTTACTTAAATTAAACACTTAACTTGGAAGATCCGTAGTTTTCCTCGAAGTATGTAGGTACAAACGGTGATTGAAAAAATAGGCTTGGTTCTTCTCCTAACAGGAAATCATTATGGCTTCAAAAAAATGGGCCACTAATTAAGATGGCGAACATGCATCTCCATTCCAGGAAAAGGTATACTTCAGTGAATCATATAATGATGAGTGGATATGACTATTAAGTTTAGCTTCAACTATTTGCCATTGAAAAGGTGAAATTATTAATTAACTTTTGATGTTAAATGTGACTCGAGATTAAATCATACTTTTTTAAAATCAGCAAGATATTCCAGCAATGGAAAGACCCTACAAGTCGAAAAAACAATATAAAAAACTATATTTTACAAATGAAACCCCGATACGAAAAGATAATTTTTAAAGTACTTATGGAAATGTTTCCGGCCCTCTTGAAAATTATAACCGTGAGGTTAATAGTTAATGACATGTTTCTTTGGCTAAGGACCGGTTTATCAGTGCGCGGTTAAGCACTTTATCCTACAGCTAAATTAACTAGAAGTTTAGAATGTGCTTCTATTAAACATTTCAATAATGCAACTTCACATTCTAAACTTCTAGTTAATTTAGCTGTAGGATAAAGTGCTTAACCACGCACTGATAAACCGGCCCTCAACCAAACAACGAAATAAGGTGAAAACAAGTTTTTTCTCACATATTTAATAATAATCAGACGAAGTACCGACCATTTGTGGTAAATTAAGAAGGTACTGGGTGAGGACGAAAAGGTCAACGCACCCTTACACTGGTGTTAAACTCGAACAAGTGAATCAGTAAATCCTCGGCGAGAAAAGGGAAACCTTGTCACCGGAAATTATGTTCAATAGACCAACTAAAACATTCCGTGTATTTAATTCATTCTAACTGGTAAACTGTTACTAACGTGAATTCTTAATGTTAAATATACCAATACTTTATTTATTATATTATTAAGTTATTCATTTCGGTAATCGTCGTATATTGATTTACTTTCATATGGGTATTTGAGCAAACAAATACATCAATAAGTAGACCTGTTACATAGATGACCAGTCATACACTTTATAGAAATTTAAATTGATGGAACTAATAGACAGAATTTCATTTGTAATTTTTAGTTTTATTATAACAAAAAAAAAATGATTTACTAGGAAATTTGTGTCAACATATTCCCGAATATATAAAAAAAAACATGGAGCATTATGCATGCTACACCCTAGCAAAATTTTTTTATTGCCATTATACAGGGTGTTTACTGTTACTGTAGAGTAACTTTGCTGACATTATAAAATAGTTTTGCTACCCTAGTAAGATTTTTATTGCCATTATACAGGGTGTTTCAGGATTAACCGGTCAAATTGTAAATTTGGAATAGGTATTTCTAAATATGAAAAATATTTCCTATGGAGGTAAAGGTATCCGAAAATGCCTCATGAAGGAGTATACCATTTCAAAATTTTTAGCTGCCATTTTTGTGGTATAATTCTTCTACGTTGCATTTCTGAACATACCTTCATACATATAGGATTTTTTTCATATTTTGAGGTGTCCCATCCAAATTTAAAATTTGATGGTTAATCCTGGAAGGCCTGTACAAGGCCTTCTATTCATTTTTTCAGGACAAGGAAAAAGTGGTTTTATAAACACATAAACGTTTTTTAATGTCCGAGTCGTTTATTTAAAAATACATTGCTGTATATAATGCAAAAAAAGAAATAAAATCAGTTTAACATTTAGTAACCTATAGGCACCTACTGAAAATGCAACTCTATATGTCAGTGATTTCCACAACAAAAGAATAGAAATGCTTTTTGAAATAACATTTTGATAAATAAATAATATGTAATTGAGGAGTTTCCGTTAGAAGGGGGCTAAGTGTCAAAAATGTCTACGTACCACCTACTAATATGCAGAAAGCGGTTAGTTGCCAATAAGAAGCTGTTTAAATTTAATTTTTGGCACTTCTGCTAAAAATTTTTCCAAAGGACGAATGAACATTGGCAGATGAAAATGGAAAATTCTTGACAGAAAATAAATAAATGAAATCAGTTTCACGTTTCTTAACCTAATCATACTGATACCTAATTATTTGCATTTCGTGTAATTATAACGTACGTATCATAAGTTTTCAAATCTTGAAAGAAAATGCAACTCACTATGTCAGTGATTTCCACAAGAAAGGAAAATAAATGCTCATTAAAACTTTTTGAAACAACATTTTGATAAATAAATATGTCATTTTTTTCATTAACCATTATACTAGAAATTTTGCCAAAGCACGGATAACGATAATTACAACTCGAAAATAACTGGAATCGAAAGGCTTTGCACCACTAATCAGTAATCACCCACTAAACAATGCATTATTACTTTAATAGAACCTCAATATTACAAATTTATATGTAATGTTATGTAAAACAGATCATGAACAGTGTCGTAATGTTACTACAAAGTAATTTGTCATACTATTAAATGTTACTCTGGTACATTGTTAAAAAGGTAACATTGTGAAAATATTACTTAATGTTCATAACACATTGACGTAATAATTTATCAATATAACTTGTCACATTACATACTTATTTATATCTCACTATGAATATCATTGCTGCAATGTATGCTTAATATTCGAATACTAGTAAGGCAATGTAGTATCGAGATAAATGTAAATATTAAGGCAACATTAATTTAGTTCTGAATTAATATTGCCCCAAAGTAACAACCTTGGTTGAATACTATAGTTGTCCCAGTGCCAGTTAGTCTATCAGAGGATTACGAACAGAAATATTGTGTCAAATTATGTGCTTCTACTCACAGGAAATTGTAAGATGTACTGTACAAATTTATGAGTGAGGGACACATTATTCGACAGGCACTTTTTTTTTTTTTTTTTGGAGGGGAAATTCATCATGAACACCTGTGCCTCAGCTCATGCATCTTATACAACAGGTAGTGTGGGACTCTAACCCACTAAAACCCCTCCTTGTCTCCACTCGTTGTATCCTGGTACCGCCTAATCATGGCATAACTTCAGAGATACTGAGTTGTCGATATGAACAATCCTACCAGTCGCCAACGTCCCCCATATGCAGTTGTCTACTATTGGGGCCTCGATTTCTTCTTGCTTGGTCTTCCCTTTCCTCGTTTTCTTTATCTTTCATGATCTTTCTGATCATAGTTGAGATCACCTCCCACTCCCTTTTGCTATTCAGCATACGCTCGATTATGTTGTTTAGGGAAATGTTTTCTCCTATTTCAATCAGAGCCGTTTCTCTATACCTAGTCCATCTATCGCACTCAAATATTGTGTGTTCCACCGTATCTGTGTCCCCACAGTATATGCAAAGGTCGTCTTCCTCTTTTCCGATCCTGTTGGTGTATGCCCGAAAGGACCCGTGCCCCGTAAGGAATTGGGTGAGGTAATAATCCGTTTCTCGGAATGGCGACTTTATCCAGATGGCTAGTTCTGGTATCAGCCTTTTTGTCCACTGCGCGACCGATATTGTGTCATTCCACACTTGCTGCCATGCTGTGATAGATCTCTCCCTTGCTAGATTTCGAGTTGCCTTCAAGTGCCCCCCACCTAACTCATGTAGATAACGCCTTTCTTCTATCAAGATCTCGATAGGAACCACGCCTGTTACCACCTGTACCGCCCTAGTGGATACTGTGCGGTACGCACTCGCCACTCTCAGAAGCATACCACGTTGTACCCGTTCCAGCATATTTTGATACTTTTTTACTCGCATCGCTTTGTACCAGATGGGGACTCCGTATAGGATTATGGAGTGGACGACTCCACATAACACCTCTCTTTTCTCACTCCTTGGGCCTCCAACATTAGGCATTACTCGCATGAGCGCGCCTGCTCTATCCTCCGCCTTTTTTACTACATTAGCTACATGTGCGCCATATATCTATCCTCCGCCTTTTTTACTACATTAGCTACATGTGCGCCATTAGCTACATGTGCGCCATTAGCTACATGTGCGCCATTAGCTACATGTGCGCCATATGTGCCGAGTGCGTACCTTGTTTATCGAAGGTGATACCTAGGTATTTAACCGATTTTGAGGGTATTATGGGTGTACCATTTAGTTCAAAATATATGTCGTTTCTTCTCCTTGGTCCCCTAAGGATCAGGGCCTCCGATTTATGCGGCGCGAGTTTCAGCTTTCGCCCCTCCATCCATTCGTTTATATCCTCTAGAGCTATGTTCGCCTTATGTTTGAGGTCATCATCATTGTCAGAAGTCACCACAAGGGCTAAGTCGTCAGCAAAACCTACTACGTTGACGCCTGCTGGTACGTTCATCCTAAGTACTCCGTCATAGTAAATGTTCCACAATATCGGCCCCAGGACCGATCCCTGTGGAACACCCGCATACATAGGCATGCTATCTTTTTCTACTACAATTTTTCTGTCGCTCAGGTAGCTAGCTATTAGTTTCGCCAGGTAGTCTGGTATTTCCCGTCTTTGTATTTCTTCCATGATCAGGCTCCATTGTGCGGAGTTGAAGGCATTCTGTACGTCGAGCGTAATAAGAGCACACCACCTGTTATCTGTGCCCCTTGCAAGTTCGCTGACCACTTGTAATGCCTGTATCGTCGATCTCCCTCTGCGAAAACCAAATTGGTTAGGGGCTAAGCCTTCCCCTTGCTCCAGTTGCTCCTCCAGTCGCTCTCTGATCAATATTTCGTACAATTTACCTAAGGTGTCCAGTAGGCAAATTGGCCTATACGATGATGCCATCTCAGGTGGTTTTCCTGCCTTCCATATTAGAACCACCTTTGCTACTTTCCAGATGTTAGGGAATTCCTGATTAGCTAAAAGCTGGTTATAAGTCTCAAGTAGCAAATCTGGGGCTATAGCCGCTACGTCCATGACTACTTTCGCCGGGATGCGATCTAACCCCAGGGCCGTGCCCTTTTTCATTTTCTCGATAGCCGCTTTTAGTTCCTCCTCTGTAAAGGGAGGAGGTCTCTCGATAGCCGGGAATCTCATTCTCCTATCATTGTATTTGGGAAAGAGGCTTGAAATTATCTCCTTTTTTTTCTCCTTCGTTAATTCCAGTGGTTGATAGCTTACTAGTCGTTTTACCACTATTTTGTATCCATCTCCCCATATATCCCTGTTTAGGTCTCCGCAAAGGTCATTCCAGTGCTTTTTTTTGGAGGCGTTGATGATCTTTTTTAATTCCTTTTTTTTAATCCTATACTGCTCCTTGTGGTTTAGATATCTTGGGTCATCGGCCGGAATCCTGCCTGTGATCCTCGTTAGTATCCTTCTTGCTGATATGCATTCGACCCGCTTATCCTCGATTTCGGTGCTCCACCAAAAGGGGAGTATAGCTCTTACCCTTCCTCTCCTCACAGTGCTCGCATCGTGTGCCGACCTTATAATATCGACACACACTGTTGGAGTGCTCCCCATATGAGCTGCCCCTTCGATGCAGGCTCTTAATTCTGTCTCAAAACGCTGTTTGTCTACTAAGACTTTCTGACGTTCTTTTTGCCAGCTGTGTCCAGCACCTACCACATCAAACTTAATATGTCGGTGATCGCTGAGAGTTTCGGTGTCTAAGACCTCCCAGTTCACCACTTTCCGGACTGCTCTTTCTGTTACGAAGGTAATATCTATGTAGGAATTACTCGCTCCTCTTTGGAATGTGGGAGTTCCCCCTCTGTTTACCGCCACTATACCTAGCTCTGCCGCCCATTCGTTAAGCAATCGTCCTCTGCGGTCCGTAACTGGGGAGCCCCATAAATGGGACTTTGCATTAAAATCTCCCATTATTATTTTCTCCCCCTGGATTTCCTTTATATCGTCTCCCAGTGCTTCGAGGGACTCCTTATATTCTCCAAGGCGAGCGTTTGGAGAAAAGTAACAACATATTAGGGATATCTTTTCCATAGTCAGGCAGATGTAGCCATCCCTCCTGGTCACTTCTCTTATCTCGATGTTCTTGTTACGTCTGTACACCGCCACATCCTTGCGGTTGTCGACGATCCATGCTGGCTTTTTTATAACACTAAGATTTGGCTCACTGGACATGATCAGATCGCCTTTAATTTCGGCCACGGTTGCAAACGCCATGTCGTGTGCAGCTCGTGACCTGTTTAGGTTAGTCTGTAAGATTCTTAATTTCATTTAGAGGGGCGTGTTTTGGGTCCTCCTCCCTTTTTCTCCGTCTCTCTTATCCACTTCCTAAAATGTGGACATTTGGTGGAATCCGCTCTATGTCCGTCCACCTTGCATTTTGTGCAACTTTCCGCACTTTTGCAGTCTTTGGCCCGGTGTCCTGGCTGCCCACACTTCAGACAATCCCCTGAGCGATCCTCCGTTCCGTTACAGTCTTGTACTCTATGTCCTATTTCTAGGCACTTGAAGCACCGTACAACGCTTATCCGTTCTTTAATTCGACAATTTAACCAACCTATCCTGATCCGTCCCATCTTTACTAGTGCGGCCGCCACCGATCTACCGGCCACTACGGTTGCCGTTTGGTTACCGCTGTTGTTATCCCTGAGGGACTTAACCTGTATGGGATCACCGTCTTTTCCACCGACAGCCTTATTTAGGGCGAGTTGGACCTCATCAATTGTAGTTGCAGCATCAATGTCATAGATGAACAAAGTAGTTTCCCTGATCTTGGTGGCTATCTGGAAATGGCCTAGTTTATTTTCCATTTCTTTCTTCAGTACTCCTGATTTATCATTACCTCCCTCTACAGTGACCAACAGGTCGCCTGCCCCTGTCTTCCTAAGATTTTTTACCTTTACTCCGATCTCTTCTATATTGACGTGCTCCTTCATTGTGCGTAGGAGTTCCGCGTATGACAGGTTTCCCGTTTTGACTATAACGTCACTGGTTTTTTGTTGCCGCGTGTTGGCACCATCAGTCTTATTTCTTTTAGTTTTCCCTAGGTAGCCCGGTGGATTCTGTAGCTTGATGTTAAGGTTTCCCTTTCTTCCAGCATACTCCAGCGTCTTTCTCACGCTTTCCCTGTCAATCGTCCCCTCAGGAATAAAGAAGCTAATATGTGTCCGTCCTTGCTTATCCATTTCCTCCTCACATTTGCGGGTCATATTGTATACCCCTTCCAGTGCCTGCTTCTGTTCACCCTTATAGGGAAGGAAGAAAATATATCTTATCTTCTCCGTCTGATTTGCATTCCTGCTTGTAGTCAGCTTTGTGACACACCGGATGTACTCAAGCTGTCCATCCTTTACTCCTTCGCTGATAAGGTCCTTAGTCTCCGGATATTTCATGACCAGCTGTTTAAAGAAGCCCTTGTCCCCCTGGTCTGTTATGTCTATTGCCACGGCTAAGTCCTCGTTACTGTCTACGCTATTTAGGCTACCCTCCTCCATTTTCGTTTTTTTGTATAACTGTTCCGGCCAGTCCGTATCCATAATTTCGAGTAAATCGTTAAAAGTTTCCCCTTCTTCGATCGTCCTTTCAAAATTATCATTTACCTCTGGGACTTGGATGCCTATGTTCATTTTCTCCTTTGTCGAGGTGCTATCAGTCTCTTCAAAGTGGACTTGGGTGCCTATGCTCACTGACTCCCTTCTCAAGATGCTGACGCTCTCTTCTACCTTCGTCAGAGCAAGCCATTTCTGACTCCTCTTTTCCAGGAAGTCCGTGTTGCGGTCTATCTCTGCGATCATGGTCTTTATTTCCAACTTTGTATTCGGGTTATTTTTAGCTAAGGCTCTTAATGCCTTTGCGTTTTCATAAACCTTTTTTACAAATTTCATTGTATCTGTTATTACTTTAGTCAGCTCAGTGTCTCCCCCTCTTGGAGATTCCACTCTTTTTCTTTTATTTTCCCGCTCCTCCTCGCTGACTAGAGAGTCTAGTGAATATGTTCTCTCTCTTGTTGGGCTTCGCCCTATAGAGTTTCGTCTTTTGAAGACTTCTTGCTCATCCATCATTAGGTCGATAAATCCGCTTTTCGGTTTTCCATCTCCTTTCCATGTCGTCGCCTCTGGTTCTTTGTTTGTCACAGTATTTTTTTTGTCAGCCTCCATACATATTCCCACGAGTCGGGTCGGTGAACGGTCGACCCCCGGGTGACGCCCATTCCGGGAGTAAGACTAAATACTGCGGAGGTCGTCCGGTTTCCGCAGGTTTTTTCGACTTCGCTGTCGGTTCTTTTATAGAGGCTTTCTCCTCGTGGGTCGGCCGGTTAAGGCAAGCCCCCCGGTCACAGCTACCACCCGACGTTCCTCTGCGGTGCCATTTTTTTCTTTTCCGCAGAGGTCGTTGAAGTGTGGGCCGTGATTACGGTGTTTAGCGACAGGCACCTATAATCCATAATCCTTCAGCACTAACTTGCATCAGTTGAGGCATCTATAGTATTTAATAAATAATCACCTAAACCTAAAATAAAAAGAAAACATTTAATCAAAAATATATTTTGTTAAAGATATACATAAAAATATACAATGTATATAAATAAAAGTAAAAATGCAAATTCTCAACAATAAAAAAAACTAGTGTTATAAAAAAATCCATATTATTCATTGCCTCTCTCACTGTTTCCTTTGTTTGGCGAAACGCAGCCATTCAGCTACCACATCTTCGAATTGTTTTGCTGTGGTGGCTGCGAAGGTAATTTTAACAGCCTCTGTTAAAAAATTAATATCTGATCGAGAATACAGTATTAGTCGGGGAGCCCTCCCTAGCTGTACGTGCACCCCCCGCCCGATCCTTGGGGACAATTTTTTTTTTTTTAGGACATGTCTTAAATTGTTCCTTAGGCTTTAATCTTTATGAAAAACATTGTCCTAAAGGATCGGGGGGTGCACGGACACTTAGGGTGGGCTCCTGTAGTATATAGAAGTATCGTAGTTACTGACATAACATAGTTAATCATTATCTTTATTATGGTACAAAAACACGAGACCATAGTTCTCTCTTTCAGTTATCGAGTTATATTATCAAAATGACAACCAAGCTTAAGTGCAAATAAAAATGCATGCTATTCAAAATAGAAACCTCGAATGGTGTTTGGTAATTTGTTAGTTTTTATATCCATTAGCAGAGAAAAACATTGGCTGACGTGTACATTGCTGATTTTCAGAAATATTCTCAATTTACTTCAAAAAATGTCAAAGTAAGACAGTCCAATCAGTCGGGAATTTTGCCCTGCAAAATGTGGAGTAGTAATTATTTTGATATATGTTGCTTAAGTTGAGGCCATGATAAAAAACACAAGTTTTCCACAATGGGGGTGGATAGGCGGCGCGAACCGCCATCTTGAATTAAAGGTGCAAAAAATTGTTTTTTTCAAAATAATTCGGCAACGCTCAATCCTACGAGAAAAATGTTGAAGACAAAGTTGAAGAGGACAAAATTTCCTACATTCTTTGTATATACATTTTTATTGTAAGTCTAATGTTTAAAGAGATACAGCGTCAGACAAATGGATTTAAGAAAAATTTTTTTTTATTATATAATGCATGTTTACAACATAACATATTTTATATTATTATAATAAAGATATATTATAATAATACTTGTATTGAAACTAAAAAAAATATTAAATTGACGGGATAATATTAGTGGCTTATATCATTTCTTGAAAATAGGAAACAAAAGTTATTAAATTTAATGACAGGTATTCAGAAGAATTGGCAATAAAACATGGAATACCCCAAGAGTCGGTACTTCCTCTTATACTTGTTACAATCTGTGTAGAAGTTGCAAATGGACTCTTAAGTGAAGAACAAACACGTAGATAATGAAACACTTTAATGATTACAAATAAGAAAATGAACATAAACGTACTCTACTTTCTTTGCACATGTCAACTAACTAACCTCACTTTTTTGACCGTCAAATATATCTACTACTACCAACCTTTTTATAAAACTAAACATTTCTAAATTCAAATTATACAAAATATGAAAATAAATCTTAACACTCCCACAATTTGAATGTTTTGATATATTTCTTTTTCACTTCAGTTCTTGCACTTTTATTTGATTTCTTAGTTTCTCAAATCTCTCTTTAGAGAGGGCTTTTGTTAGTATATCTGCTTCCTGCTCGACCGTGTTCACATACTCTGGTAATATTATTCCTTGTTCAAATTTTTCACAAATAAAGTGATACCGCACGTCAATGTGTTTTGTTCGAGTGTGAAATTCGGGATTGCGTATCAATCGAATTGCACTTTGGTTATCTATGCATAAAATAGTTGGTTTTATCACTTGTTCATCGATGTTACTCAATAGCTCTTGTAACCAAACTATTTCTTTAGAGGCATGTGAGGCAGCTACGTACTCAGCTTCGGTTGTAGATAAGCAGACACTGGATTGTTTCTTACTCGCCCAGGTAACGGGGGCACCACACAATTTAAAAATGTATCCTGTCGTCGATCGTCGTGTTTCTTTGTCACCAGCAAAATCAGAGTCTGAAAAGCCACTAAGATTCAATAAGGTTTCTTGTTTCTGATACTTTATACCATAACTTTTTGTCCCAAGTAGGTACTTGATTATTCTTTTTACTGCATTCCATCTTGCTTTTGTTGGACAGTTTACATAGCGACTTGCAACTCCCACTGCATATTTTATGTCTGGACGTGTTACTACAGAAGCAAACATTAATGAACCGATTGCTTGTCTGTAGGGAACTTCTCCTTCTTCTAGCACATGACCTGTTTCGATGCTTAAATCCGTGTGCGGGTCAGCTGGAACAGCGTTAGAATTAGCTTCATCGAGACCAAATCGAGTTACGATTTGCTTAATATAATTCTCTTGAGAAATAAAAATTGAACCATCATCTTTGTTTCGAGAAATTTCCATTCCAACAAAATAATTAACTTCACTTGTTGTTATTTCGAAATTATCTCGTAATTCATATAAAACTTTATCTATGACACTCATTTCTGGAGAAATTACAAGTCCATCATCTACATAGATTATTAGGAGTACTTTTATGCCTCTGATGTTTCCGGTATAGACACATTTGTCTGCGTTACTTTGTCGAAAACCAAAATTCTGCAGAAAAGTATGAAATTTCTTATTCCAGCAGCGGTGACTGCTTGAGTCCATACAAAGATTTTTTTAATCTGCACACTTGTCCGGGTTCATGATAGACTCCATCTGGTACAGTCATGTATATTTCATTGTCTAGCTTGCCATACAAGAAGGCCGTTTTAATATCAAATTGTTTCATCTGATAATTTTGTTGTGCTGTAACAGCAAGCAATACTCTTATAGAATCGTACCTTGTGGTTGGAGCAAATACTTCATCGTAGTCCACTCCTTTCCTTTGGGAATATCCTTTCGCACACAGTCTTGCCTTGAATCGAGATATAGCACCACTAGAATCTCTTTTCACTTTGAATACCCACTTCGACTCTATAGTTTTCTTGTTTTCTGGTAAGTTAATGATATCCCATGTCTCATTTTTGTTTAAAGCATTTAGTTCTTCGTCTATAGCTTCTTTCCACTCTCTTGATTCTTTGGACTCCAGTACTTCTTCATAACTTTGAGGTACATCTATCTCTGTTAAGTTCAGTTCAAAATTTTCATACCTTGACGGTAAGCGAATGCTTCTTTGCGGGCGG
Organism: Rutpela maculata; assembly: GCA_936432065.2. Lineage (NCBI taxonomy): Eukaryota > Metazoa > Arthropoda > Insecta > Coleoptera > Cerambycidae > Rutpela > Rutpela maculata. The sequence goes on along the minus strand of OW386285.2, from coordinate 204,440,865 downwards.
ATATTTGGAAGTTCGTCTTCTTGAATACTTTCATTGAAATCTGTTTCATCCCAATTCTCTTCATTTGCTTCGTCCCGGTTTTCTTGATTTGCTCTCGGATTTGCCTCAATTTCCTCTTCAGATGAAGGTTCATCACTATTTATAGAGATCTGTGATCTATTTTGTTTTTCCTGGACACCCTTTATACTCTCATTAAATATAACATTACGGGAAATTGTAATTTTCTTTGCAGATAAGTCGAAGAGTCTGTAATTTTCACTGTTATTGTCATATCCAACTAGAATTTTCTTTTCACTTTTTGGTTCAAGCTTCTTCCGCTTCTGATCGGGAACAAAAACGTATGCTTCACAGCCAAAAGTTTTAACGTGGTGTAAAGAGGGCTTTTTGCTATACCAGAGCTCGAATGGAGTTGAGTTGGGTGCTTGTGTTGTCGGGGTTCTATTTAACAAATAAATAGCTGTATTAATGGCCTCAGCCCACAAGTACTTAGGCACACCAGCTCCATATATCATGCTTCGGGCACTCTCCATTAGAGTTCGGTTGTCCCTTTCCACTCTGGCATTCTGCTGTGGAGTGTAGGGCGCTGTGGTTTCCAATTCTATTCCTTCCTTATCCAAAAACTTCTTAAATTGTGTGTTGCAATATTCTGAACCATTATCAACATGTAGAAACTTAATTTGTGATCCAAATTTATTTTTTATTTTACTAGCGAACATTTTAAAACAATCGAAGACATCAGATTTGTTTTTAATAAAGTAGCCCACGCGAAAACCCGAGAAGTCATCTTTAAACAATAAAAAGTACTTGGAACCTTGCACAGAGGGTGTCGACATTGGCCCACAAACATCACTAAAAATGCGTTCACCAAGTCCTGCTTTCACATGATCCATTTTCTTGAAAGGTGTTTTGTGCTGTTTACTGAACGCGCACGGAGCACAAAAAAACTTGTCCATGTTTGTACAGTCAACGCCTGTAACCAAATTCTTTGACACCATTTCTTTTATTGAATTTACATTTAAGTGTCCGAGCCTTTCGTGCCACAGTTTAAGACTTGCATTACTAACTGTATTAGCCGAACAAACAATTGTGCGGAAAAGCATCTTGTACAGATTGTTCTGATTCCTACCAGCTTCGGCTACCACTATATTATTTTTGAAAATCTTAGCAGTACTGCCTTGTTTCACAATTTTCATGTTTTTACTGCTGGTCACTACACCTTCTGAAAACAGGTTTTTTCGCAATTCAGGGACATATAAAACATTATTTATTGTTCCTTCTGACCAAACACTATCCACTAACATTTGAATTTGTTCCTTTACCTTCAACTGACAAAACCTGGTTGTTTCCCAAACTAACTGTGCCTTGTGTTTCATCTAATGTGTAGAAAAAATCTTTTCTGTAGGAAATATGTGCGGAAGCCCCACTATCCATAATCCAGACATCGTCCCAGCAAATAACAGTATCTTTGCTGTTAACATTGAATGCTGTGGCATTTTCTTGACTGTTGTTGGCCCTTCCATCACTTTTCTCGCTTTTCCTTTTGGGTTCAGGACACTTACTGGCATAATGCCCCTTCTTTCTACAATTAAAGCAAGAAATCTTGGACATATCCTTGCTTTTTCCGTTCTTCTTTGAACTACTTTTCAGCGCCATTGTAGCTAGAGCCGTTTCGGTTTCCTCATACACTGCCAAGGATGCTTCTTCGTCTAATAGTCTGGCTGTAAGATTTGCTACAGTTTGTTTACTCTCATCTACAGACAGCCAAGCCTGACGAACATTTCTGTACTTCGATGGAAGTGTGCTTAGGATTTTTATTATAATTGCCGCCTCACTGATCGTGTCTCCTGACTCTTTGATCTGTTTTGCCAAATTCTCGACTTTGGATATATGATGTGCAATTGTGTCATTTAATCCCATCTTGTACTGGTGAAAACGTTCGTGTACAAGCATTTTATTTAACTCTGATTTTTGGTCAAAAATAGCATCTAGCTTGTCTAATATCTCCTTAGAAGTATCGCAATTTTCTACCAGCGTTATCTGGGTCAGTTCCATCGCGGAAGTGAGAACAAACATAGCTAAGGAATCTTTCTTGTTCCACACATCTAATTCCTGTGCCTGAGTTGCTGGAGGTTTTGGAATGGCTCCATCTGTCATTCCAAATACGCCTTTCGCCTTCAGGGCACATTTGACCTGGAATTTTCATTGTCTGTAGTTAGTACCATCAAATTTGCAAATATTGCCGAGTTCTACTCTGTCCGACATTCTGTTAGATTCGCGCCACGTCAAAAAAGGTTCTAAATCACGATTTTTGTTCAAGTTTCACAATTCCAATTTGCCACGTAACCCGGGCCCATAACCTGTTACAATCTGTGTAGAAGTTGCAAATGGACTCTTAAGTGAAGAACAAACACGTAGATAATGAAACACTTTAATGATTACAAATAAGAAAATAAACATAAACGTACTCTACTTTCTTTGCACATGTCAACTAACTAACCTCACTTTTTTGACCGTCAAATATATCTACTACTATCAACCTTTTTATAAAACTAAACATTTCTAAATTCAAATTATACAAAATATGAAAATAAATCTTAACAATACTCTTTTTATAATTTTTAGATAATCCAACATTTTTTAAAGAAATTTCAAATTATAAAATTTTATGTCCCGACTATTGGCTACAAAATTTTAAATCCCTTACAAAATCCTTACACATGTTTCATCCTTACACAATTGCTTAGAAACATTCAATATACCAAAAATGTAAGTAATTATTATCAAATCAAAAACACTGCTCTCTAAGCCTGTACGTATTAAAGGCAGGACCGTCCGCGCAACAATGGAGTTTGAGCATTTTTTGAAAAAAAAAAATCGTTAAACATTTTCCCACCGCTGTATCTCGTTACGTATTAGACTTACAATAAAAATGTATATACAAAAAATGTAGGAAATTTTGTCCTATTCAACTTTGTCTTGAACATTCTTCTCGAGGGATCGAGCGTTGCCGAATTATTTTGAAAAAAACATGTTTCTTTTCACTTTTCAATTATTAATAAGAAACGTCAGCCAATGAGAAATCAGCATTGTAGATTTCAGTCATTATTTTTTTTATGTTCTTTACAAACAAACAAAGCTTCCTGCAAAGTGGTTGAAATAATAAAATAATATAGAAGCGTTTTTTTTTCGCATTTTTAAAAATCCACCCCCTTTAAACGCAGCAGTACACAGGTGACTGAAGTTTGTTTTATTGTTTCTTACTGCTTTGCGAAACTTTTGATATATGGTACAGTGTCAATAAAATCACTTAATTTTTGGTATATCACAAGGAGGTTGAATAAATAGTCGCCATAAGAAGCAGAATGTGGCAGCACATTCCTCATTTTAGTATGATCGAAACGTCAACAAAACGCGATGTATCTTAGTTAAATATTATTATAAAATAAATGTTTTTGATAGAAAATAGTGTTTTTCGCCATAACATGTGATTTCGTGTCCTCCAGATAGCTGTACAAATCAAAGTAGTATCGATAAAAAGAAATGTTTTGGAATCATTTTTCATAGGTTAAAACAGGTCTGTAATCAAAAGATATGTTGAAACTATTTTCTATTTATTTTAAATTGTATTTTATATTATATTATATTATATTATATTATATTATATTATATTATATTATATTATATTATATTATATTATATTATATTATATTATATTATATTATATTATATTATATTTGCTTGAAATGTGAAACTGTCATCTCATTCATTACTCTACTGGCTTGATATATGATAGTGTCAATGTGTAAAATCCACTAACATGTATCTCCTCAAATGCTGTATAAACTTTTTTTTAAATCAGGACCTGGCGAGCCGTTCATGACAGTATGATCACAAGCCACGCCTTCTGCGGCCGTTTCTCGTTGTAGGATATAAGCTTTATGGCTACACCTTATTTATATTCTACCTCCATGGTATATCATAAATTAATAAAAAAAATTAAATTAAAAGAAAACGCAGACACATAGATTTCAGCCGACTGCATTTATATCAATGTCATATTGACAGGCAACGTTTAAAACAAGTGACTGACACAATAAAATCATATAGGAGCGTTTGTTTTGCATTTCTAATTACCTCTTAATTAAAAAATCAGCAACGGCTGTAATGACTGAAATGTTTTTTCTGGCTTGTTATTATGACATCTTTACACTTTTCAACTTCAATCACACAATAAAATCATATAAAAATTCTGCCACCAGCTCCCTAGCTATTACGTTGGTCGAGCAGCCAACTTAAAACAGGGCAAATTGATTTACTTATCGGTGGCCTAATATCAAATTTTTATTTTTTTTATCTCCGTGATTAGGACCACATATATGCAACGGATCTGGGGTTAAGCCCCTAGCTTCCGGTGAGTAAAGCAAAAAATAACTGCCTAAAATAAGCAAATTGAAACAAGTATTGAAACGAGTATTTTAATATTCCTTTGCATACCAAGTGTAGCACTGAACTACACTGAATTACCCAAAGTCGTTTCTTTGCAAGGATATGGTGTAACATGCACTACATTTTACCATTCCTTCGCCCAGTATAAGGTCCACTGGTTAGCACTGCTGTAGCTTATCTCCACCTGGTCGAAGGCAGGTGTGAATTGCACTGGACATGCGCAATAGAAATATTTGAATTAATAGGGTAGTTTCTGGACTTTTAGGTGAATTATTTGTTGTGTATTGGTGTGGGAAAATTGAGGAAATTCAGTTTAAAATTGCAGGTTGGAAGATGACCCATAAGTAATTAATCTTCTAAGAATTGGTAACTATAAAAAATAGCGTGTAGGAATGTATTATTTATCTAATCTAACAATTTTTCTTAGATGATCAATTCACTGAGGAATTCTTCCAGAAAGCTTTTGAAAAAAATAAATTAGAAGAATTTCAATTTCAATTACACTTGTCCAACCCATTGCTTTTATCACACTCATATACAGTATACACTGAATTTTCAGCTGACTGCGTGTAGTGTAAAACACACTACACTCAAAAACAAAGGAAAGTACCTATATCCTATATTGTTATATGTTTATCAATAAAATTAGTGTGCTTCGACAAATAACACAGGTGTAAAAAATACCGCAAATTTAAGGTAATTAAATAAAATCTAAAGTTTATTTTTATTTTGTTGCTAAGAGTTTCCACGAACTTCTACGTTACTGTAATTATCTACTTACTTACCTTTTTCTCGCTTTTATCACTCATTTCTGAGATTGAGGCACGACACACTTACTCACAAGATATCGAAGGTTTTAAGGTTATGTTCATACCATTTTAGTCGGAAAACGACGCGTCCTGTCAATGGGCGAGTTGTCACAGAAGTTCATGGTAGTTACATAGAATAAACGTTGCAGATAATGTTAATGTATGATCAAATGCATATTATTCATAATGTATGAGATGTAATGTAACACATTTACAGTTATAGATAGATAGATACTTTATTAGTGTTAAAATTCACAAAAGTGTTTACACACGTCAAAACATTTGCTAAATAAGCTAAGTAATGTAACAGTAGTAAGTATGGTTAAAATATATAAGACTAAACATTATAGTTAAAATCGATTATTAAAAACAAAGTGTACAACGTGGACAAAATAAGTAGTAATAAGGTAAAATATATTAATAGATTAGTAAAATACATAAAAATAACATGACAATACGATGTAAAACTCTGGGACAGAGAATCAAATATAATATGAACATACTTAGATAAGTAATACACATTTAAGGGTTTCTTCCACATATTTTATGTGCTATGGAAATTATGAGTTGGAGTTATTTAAGAATAATGCATCAGTACATACAAAGTACATTATCTAAAAATGATGTTGTAGATCCATAAATTCACGTATACTATAAAAAGCTTTATCAAGTAAGTATTGTTTTATTTTCGACTTGAACTGTTTGATATTAAGAGACTTTACTTCAGGTGGTAATATATTGAAGAACTGAATTCCTAAATAGCCCGTTCCATTTCTAGTTTTGCTTAGGCGTAAGAAATTGTTGTTTAAATTATCTTTTATTCTGGTGTTATATGAATGTATTTGGCTTCTAAGGCAAAATGAGTCCTCATTATTTTTTATATATAAGAGGCACTGAAATATGTAAGTACATGGTACTGTCATAATTTTTAATTTAATAAATTGTTCTTTACAATCATCTCTAAATCTTAGACCGGAAATTATGCGTATCGCTTTTCGTTGGGCAGAAAACACGTCAGTGGATGATGTAGCATGCCCCCAGACTAGGATGGCATACGATATAGTGGAGTGGATGAGGCTGTGGTATGCAGTTGTTAGGATATTTTGAGATACTTTTCCAACTAGATTTCGAAGCAGATATGAATATTTTGAGATTTTATTACAGATATACATGGTGTGATTTTCCCATGACAATTTGAGGTCTAAATTAACTCCAAGGAATTTTATGAAGTCTGGGTTGTTTATTTCTGTTAGGTTGCGCAAACTAAATACCATGGTCTCGGTCTTTGATGCATTTAAGCATAAATTATTTGAGGCAAACCAGTTTTGGGCATCTAGTTCGATGTTTGGCATATCATTTAGTAAAACCTCAATATCGGTGTTGGAAATAGTTAGATTTGTGTCATCAGCAAACAATATGGCCAGAATATTATCTGTAAGTGCCTTAGGGAAATCATTTATATAAATTAAGAAAAGTATAGACCCTAGGGCGAATCCTTGAGGAACACCATGTTGTAATTTTAGTGACTGAGACTTAACACCGTCGTATACAACAAATTGTTGTCTATTATTCAAGTAGGAACTTAGAAGAGATCTACTTTCCTCAGTAAAGCCGTAATAATTTAATTTATGGATAAGTTTATCATGGGAGACGCAATCAAATGCCTTAGAGAGATCTACAAATTGAGAAGATATATATTTTCCATTCTCAAATCCAGTGTTTATCATAGATGTTAATTTGTCAATAGCTAGCGTAGTGGAATATTTATTTCGAAAGCCATATTGATTAGAATTGAGAAGGTTATTTGATTCTAGATATATTGTCAACTGATTTTTTAGTACAACCTCATATATTTTAGCTACACACAGTATAACAGATATTGGTCTGTGGTTTGACGGATCATCGATGTTATTTTTCTTATAAACAGGCACTACTTTGGATATCTTTAGGCAATCAGGGAACACGTTCATAGATATGCATATGTTTATTAGAATAGTACGGGGAATTAAGATAGAATGCATTATACCCTTTATGATTCCTATTGAAATATCATAGGCATCTTTACTTTTTTTGTTTTTAAGATTTGTAATTATCTCGGCAATTTCTTGATAAGATACTTGAGTAAAGTAAAACTGGTTCGGTTGGCTGAATTCATCCAAATAATCAGTATAGTGTGAATTATGTGGTGGTAATTCATTTATTATTTTTTCAGTTACATTATAAAGTGATTATTAAATTGTTCGCTGCTAATATTACAGGACACATTATTTGGGACTGCTTTGTGGCTGTTAATAATTTTCCATATTGCTTGTTGCTGATTATTATGGCTTTTTATAAAGTTGTCATAAGATGCTTTTTTGGATAGGTTTATTTCTCGACGATAATCCGACCGGAAATTGTGTAGTATGACCCTATTATTATTAGTGGGATTTCTCTTATAATATTCATAAAGGAAATTTAGATGTTCTCGCATGCGTCGAAGATTGTCGTTAAACCAATAAATTTTTATTTGCTTGGAGTTATTTACTATACGAGATTTAGTTGGAAAAACTGTATCTATAGATTCTGTGATAAAACTGATAAATTTTATGAAACGATCATTTGTGTCCAGATTCAGATCGAAAATAAAATCCCAATTTAATTTTTCAATGTGGTTATTTAAGTCTAACAGGCCGCGCTCATTTATGGGCCTATATGTTATTCTCTTAGAAAATATTTTAGATTCAATATTCGTCTCTAAATGTATTCCTAAATGATCTGACAGTTTGGTGTCTACTGATTGAGTATACAGGTTATTTGGATTGATATTGGTAAAAATACTATCCAAACAGTGATTGTTTCTGGTAAATCCAGTATAACTAGAGGTAAACCCAAATGATTTAAATGTGTTTATAAGTAGTATTGTACGCTGTTCTTTTTCTTTATGTAAATATACATTGAAATCACCTGATACAAACATTATTTTGTCACCCTTGGAGAAAATTTCAAGGGCAAGATTAAGTATTTCCAGAAATAAATCATAATCTGGAGGTCTGTATACCCAGATAGCATTTTTACATTCAGAGCATGTGCTCGGAATGTACTTTATGTACCCATGGAACTAAGAATGAATATTCATTTTGTATTCCATGTAGAAAATCTGAATGTCAGAGAGACGTACAGATGACCGCCTCTCGATATACGAGTAAGATTCCTACAACGTACCCATAGACCAAAACGGAACTTGATATGAACCAGAAACGTATATTGATATACTGATAGATACATGAGGTATAAAGGAGGAAGGTCCATCCTACATTCACAATGTACACTGCATGTTCACGGTATATGAGTACTACCTTCGTAGGAATTAAACCGTAGGTGCCTGGTATGTTACATATGGATCATAAATCTATGATGCATGTATATTGTAGGAATGAACATTATGTATCAGTGGCAGCTATAAGTACTTCACTCATGCCAAGTATTTTCTTCAGAGTTTAATTATTGTAATAATTTATTACTTATTGTAATCATTGATGAGTCGCTGCTTCATTCTGAATATGTTCAGTATGACGCAGCGACTCATCTATGATTACAGCAAATAATAAATTATTATAATAATTAAACTCAAGAGAATACACGATATGAGTGAAGTACTTGCATATAATAAATCCAATATCTAATTTTAAAGTTTAATTGTTACAGTCAATTATTAGGTACTTATTCTAATTTTCCACGTTTCACATTCCTTGTGAAGAATATTACGTAAGTAAATGTGGAATATATGCACAGAAAATTTGTTTTTACCATTAGTTTTCAACTAAAGTCAAATGTTTTATTCATCAAATTTTATTGAATGGAGCATACAAATGCTAAATAAACTTAAATAAAACTGTATTTGTTATAACAATACTTTACAAAAGTCCAAGAATATATGTAAAAAAAAATAGTTTTACCTTAATATAATCTGTTAAAAACCATTTTAAAATGGATCAAACATTTATCACTCTAAAACATCAGCTTAAAAACATATTTAACGTGTTATTTATGAAAAAATCTAACGATCATATTACATTACCTTTAAGTTTTATCTATTTCAAATCGTGTTTTAAATTGCCAAGAACAAAACATGATTTTATTTAGGAAGAGGTATAAATAAAACAGTTGTTACTTTAAATATATTTTTATTTTTTGTTACAAAAATGAATTGCAATAATAAAAAACAATTGTGACAAAAATTTCAAAAATTTTCTTTGCAACTTATGAACTGTCATATTTTACTATAACGAATTTTTTTGTCAATAAATAAAAAATAGTAAAAATTGGAGGGCTTACATTTTCAAAACCAGTGTCCAGGTGTTGCCGATGGTGATACTTGTAATTGCGAAAGTCCACTTTTCATTCTCAACACATCATCTGTGACTGATCCTACTGGCTGAATACTTTCTTTTGGCTTTTCCAATTTTTAGGAGAAGGTATTTCCTTCCTGTCCAGCGGAGGAGATACACGTGCTAGTCCAACTACAAAAGAAAATACATTGTATTATATTTGAATAGGTACTTACTTCTCTTTAAAAACTGGCCATGATAAAGTTGAAAAATATAAAAACATCTTACAAAGATCTTACAGAAAAAATAAAACTGATCAAACATAAATTAAACAAATTGATATTATCATAAAGGACACGGCAGGCACAAAATAAATGGAAAAGAAGGTAAAGTCAAATGGGCCGAAAATGTAGTATGTTGTACTTCATAATATCCTGATCAAAAATTGTCATGGGCACAATATCTGAAAATCGCCAGTTTTTGAGATATGAAAGGTCAAAGATCAGGAATATCGCTGTCATAGTTGAGAGTATCATATTATGATGAGGATTTGTTTAATGTTGTTATTCTAATGTATTTGCACATATGAACCAAAGAGTTCTGACTACAGGAAATAAGCCGTTGATTTGCTGGACGGCGCGAACATCCTTGTCCTTGTCGCACACCTCGTACCCTCTCCTTTGCTCTCCACTCTGTTTTACAAAGCAACAGAGCCCCTCATGTACTGTGCAACAAAGAGAGAACGAACTGTGTGAGAAGGATGAGAATGCTCACACCGTTTGCGCGCTGTCCACTGCTCATACATTACAACTCTTTGATAGGAACACACTTTCACTCTCTCACGCACGCTAACCAACCCCCCCCCCCCCCACTACACACATGCACACCCTCACTTTAAAGTAAGCATAGGAACTTAAAAAAAATCACCACCTCATTCATGAAACCTGCGGCATTTCCGGTCTTTTGAATATAAATAACAACATTAAACAACTCGTCACATAATACTCTCAACTATGACATTAGTGGGTACCGATCTTCCTGATCTTTGACCTTTCAAACTGGCCATTTTCAGACATTCTGCATTTTCAGCCCATTTGACTGTGCCCTTTTTTTCATTTGTTTCATGCGGTGTCCTTTACCTACAAAACATAGATATTTGTTTGGAATTCGGAAATATTTAATGCTTGTGATTTTAAATGTACCTGAAGTTTCGAACGTTCACTTGAATGAATTTTAGATGAAAAAGGAAAGTTAATAAAAACCACACATCGATTTAGGCATAAACACTTCATTGCCACATTTGCTGACAATAAATATCCACAATACTTAAGTTTTTACACCTAAATCGAAGTGTGGCTTTTATTAATTTTTCTTTTTCATACCTATGAAATTCGTTCAAGTGAACATTCGAAATTTTAGGTAAGTACTTGATTTTAAATGCCTACCAGAGTTATTAAAAGAACATATCTTCTTTCAACTTCTAGTATGGACAAAATTTCTTGGGAAGTCGACGGCTTCCAATATGTTCTTCGATATCATTATGTTCATCTGACAGGAGGAATAACGTGTTTTTTGTACATAGTCCTTTGATTTGTTTTTGTTCACTCTTACATCAGATATGATCTCTGCCCATTTCAATCAATTGCAGCTCTTCTATAATCCTCTGAAATAGGTATAAAGCAAATTACTACAAATAAATACCTATCACAACTCGTACGTTGTAATCAAATCCAATGATTGTGATTTAAATAAACAAAAGCTTCTTAATATTGAAATAGATCGAACCTACCTTCTTGAAAATAAGATTTAAACACCCCGTAAAGTGTCCACATTTCTGAGGGGGTTTTCTCCTGTTTTTCAATGATCAGTCAAATTGTTTCCGTTTGAATGGTGACCACCAAGCTTCCTTTTCGTGGACCGAGACCATTACAAAGACCACCTCGGTTTTTTTTCCAAAAAATCGATACCTACAAACGCCGTAATTATTATAACTAATATAGGTGGTATGCTTAGTATAATATGTACAAAGGGATACACATTAAACATTAAACTTTAGTGTCTAAATATAAAATATCTGGAAATGACAGCAAAACTGTGTGGTAGTTATATTGTATACAATAATTGTAAAATACTTACTGCAATGCAATTAATGTATACTTGGACTAATTAATAAATCACGGGAAAACAAAAAACAAAACACAAAATGAAATCCATAGATTACATGAAATCAACATTTGACAGCAAAAGCATGACGTGTCTGCTAGAGTACGATGAGCATGCGCACTAATCTAAGGACCGTGGCACGCATTTAAAAAATTCTACAAGGGGATTGTAATGACATGGAAAACGGAAATCTAAATATAAAAGATAAAATGTAATTAAATAACCATTCTAAGTCTGAACTACCTGCTTAAGAAATGCCGATAGTTACCGAGATAGTTACTAATTAATTGAACACAGTACATAAATTAAAAATGGATTATTATTCATTATTATTTAATATTTCATTTGCTATTATTTAATATTTCATATTCATTATTATTTAATATTCGATCATAAATCTAAAGTCTGGATTCAAAATTTAAAACATATTTCATATATACAATATTGACGAACGATTTAAAATTTATAAAACGTCATACACCACACAGGAGATGATTATAAATGTACTTAAACCAGATCTATATAGATAGAGAAACATCATAATTATTTTTGTAGGTAGGTAGATAGGTACTATAAAACTAGCATTGCTGTCTCATCAGTTGTGATGCAGGTTTATTTTTATTAGTTCAAAAATCGAACCAGCGTTCGAGTTAAAAGTGCTGAACTTTTGATAATATTACTATCGGCGCGGCGCTTGGGCGATGCAAATATTTCTACAAAAAATATACCTGTATTATACAGATAAAATCATTGACGAATGTCCATAGGATGTACACGAACACGTATACGAAGAACGTTCCCTGATAAGTGTACACAGTATATGCGACTGTGAACATAAACTTTTCTGTATATTCCATTTATATCGTATGTATAATCATATTGTATATGTGAAAATATTATTTATATGGGAATGTTGAGGGAACATACATGGCAAGTACAGAATGCAATTAGAACATTGGGAATGCAAAATGTACATTCGTGGAATAATAAATGCTATCTGGGTACCGTCATTAATCTAGTATTACCAAATTCAGTAGCAGCTATCTCACAGTGAAGTTCAACTGAGAGTTTATTTATCTGTTCTAAATTTATACAATTCATGTAATTATCAGATGCATACACAGCCTCCATGTGTGGAATTGGATCTACAGAATTTAGAGATCAAATTGTAGTTATTAATTCTTACATAATTCATTTCATCGTTAGAACACCAGTGTTCATTTATTAGCGAAAAGTTGTAGTTGTGTCCATTTAGAAAAATTTCCAACTCATTTGTTTTATTTCTAATACTCTGTATATTCAGATGCAATATTTTAAAATTATACAAACTTTTTTGAGACTCATACAATTTATTACCCTCAGATTGGGTTATATCCCTAAAAAATCATTCACGGTGTCTTTGGAATCTTTTGCATCCTGATTGAGATGTCTTCTGAATTTAAATCGTTGAAAAGCAACGTTACGTGACCAAAAATTTTGCTGATATACTGTGTCCAATAAATCATATCTGATTCCCACTTGGAAGCACCTGCTATCGGCTCTTGTTTGTTCTACTCTGGTAGGTATATATTTCACTATAAGGTTATCGTCATTGGTAACATTGGATTTTTTCTTGATGTAATTCCTAACAATAGCCTCGTCTATTTTATCGGGTACTCTAGAGATGAACAACCATACTTTTTTTATTTTTATCGTCTCTGCCAACAAAACTTTCATTTTCAGTTGATTCTCCCGTTCCAATGAAAATATTTCTTTTTGGCCTATTAACATTATTATTCCTATTTACTTGTGATGCAATTGAGGATGCTGATATCTGAGCCCAGGATGTAGGAGGGTCTTTGCGTGTTGGACTAGCTAGATCGATTATGTTCTGCATTATTTTTCTTTGCTCCATTTCATAACTGTTTGCATTGTTTGTTTCTGTCTTTGTTTTAGAACTGCTGAGAGTTTCTTTATTTATTATGTCTTTCGGTTTGTTAGTGTTTTTATTTCTTTCATTTTTGTTTTTGTTCTCGAGAATATCTATATTTTTTTGTTTATCATTTATCATGGTTTCTTTATCATCTATCAGTTTTTTGTACAATACAATTTGCTTTGATAAGTTAACTTTTTCATACATTATGGGTTTGCACTCACTGTATAAAAACAGTAAAACTCGATTTTTCAATGCAAAAACTCTTGCTTCAGTTGCTGAAATATTAGCACAGGTCCCACAAAATCCATTTTCACAGATTTCACATACTGCAGTAGTATCTGGACTCTCTTTTTTACATTTAAAACAGGAGCACATATTAGACTTGCTTATTCATTGAATACTAGAATCAGTGGCGGCTGGTGAAATTTCAATATTTTTTTTCTCGTCTGTGGCGCATGGGACCCATACGAAACTTGGGAAATAACATCTAGAGAAGCACTTCTCTAATGACCCCTAAAAAATTTTGAAAAAGCAGTTTGCGAAAAAATTTTTGAAAATTCGCTAGCCTCCCCTGGGTCTAGGGACCCCTGTTTACTTTTATTTTTTTTTGTCATATGCATTTGACTTTTCATAAAAATGCATCGACAGATTTTGGAGTTTGTGAAAATATTTTCATTACTAACTGAGATACAACGAATTGAAATATTGTAATTTGTTAAATTGAAAATTACAAAATTTCAGTTCATTGTATTTCAGTTAGTAATGAAAATATTTTCACAAACTCCAAAATCTGTCGATGCATTTTTATGAAAAGTCAAATGCATATGACAAAAAAAAATAAAAGTAAACAGGGGTCCCTAGACCCAGGGGAGGCTAGCGAATTTTCAAAATTTTTTTCGCAAACTGCTTTTTCAAAATTTTTTAGGGGTCATTAGAGAGGTGCTTCTCTAGATGTTATTTCCCAAATTTCGTATGGGTCCCATGCGCCACAGACGAGAAAAAAAATATTGAAATTTCACCAGCCGCCGCTGACTAGAATACTACTTATATATGTGTAATATTACATGTTACATTCTTGTAATATAATATGCTTATTTTACTGGTAATATTAAAGATACATTGACGATAATATGTGACATACATTTGCTAAATATATTTTTTTATATTACGGAAATATTTTCGAGCTAATATTAACTAAATGTTTGGTCAATATTTTGCAATTTAACATTTCTCAGCTATACCAAAGTTAGTTATTTTAATATAAATATCATATTGCAAGAAAACATTAAATATGTTACTTCAATTTACCATTGCGTAATATTACGGATATATATTTTGTTTAGTGGGCACTAATCACAAAATATATCTTCACCGCTAATTAATACATAATTTGTGTACACGACACATGACAAGTACGCAAAGATTAGCACGTATACCGCACCACACCACATGGCACGTACTATAGGTATGCCACTCCGGTCAGTACTGGTCACTCGGTGACGGTAACAATAATGCACAAATTAGCACTAGATTAGCGCACCGATTAGAAACTTTGGCGATGCGATGCGGCCGCAAGCTCCAATAAAAATATGATTGTATTGTGAGGAATGAGAGAATATATAATGCTATAATGAGATTTTTCTTCCAGCCTGCGCAGCATAACCAACGAAAACAATAAGAAGACTAAATTAGAATTTCACTCCTCTTATGACGAGAACCAAGTCTACTTTCACAAAGCGCATGCGTTAGCTCAATTTTTTAAAGAATTCTCTTTTGTACCAAGTACCAAGTTTTTTTTAGGAACAATAATAAAGTTTTCAACTGCAGTTAAAATATTTATACAGAATTTGACTTTCTGTAGTAACGAAGTACATTTCAATGATAAAGATTATTTAGTGATTGTAAATAATTAAAGTTTTATAAAATATTTTATTGTGTTACACTATAGACTATTTATGATTCCAGCAAAACATGTTTCTGTTACTGTGAAGTGTCGCAGCATACCGATTTTTTTAACTGCAACATAGAGTGTTTACTGTTAAAAAAATATATATGTTCTAATAGCAAAAAAAGTGGTAGCAAAGATTTTCTTTAGGCTAATTTTCTCAGTGTAAATTTTAGTCCACTAGTATCAAAATTAAATTATATAAGTATAGATGGTGTGGAGTTACAATGGTTCAAAAATTATTTAAATCATAGATGTCAGTCAGTAAAGTTCAACAATGAATATTGAAATAGTATGTTTACAAGAAATGGGGTACCACCAGGTACCTAGGTCCTATTCTGTTTTCAATTTTTATGATCAATTTACCACCAATCTTTAGATTTTCCTCATTACATATGTATGCCGATGATATACAGGTATATATATATATATACATAAACATTATTAATGATTTCTAAAGGTAAGTTTGCTACTACCTGATCATATTTCCTTCAGTCTTAACAATTTTGGCTACTGCAAATTCTATTCAGCCTGTGTAAATCAGATTTCTGGATTAGAAATCCAAAAGGGAGGGAGCTTTACCACTGTGACATATTGAGCATGCGATGTCACCAGTTGATCATCTAATAAAATATCATTGGTAGGTTGTGCCATATTTAACCAATTGACTAATTCTCTCAAGTAACGGGGGTAAATGAGAAAACAACTCACCTACGAAATAAGAGGAATTTGATAGGAGATATCTTGAAAATCTTGAAGTCCTGGGATATTTTAGTAATTCTTTCAGGAAAATTTTGAAAGCATGGAATATTTTAAACAATTCTTCCTGGAAAATTTTGAAGATCTAGTTCTCAATTAAATGTCTTGAAAAGTGAATATTGTAAGTAGCCATTTAAATTCAGGAAACTACTTGTGTAGCAAATGTGTTAAATAAATTGTTAAATATCTATTCTCCCTCCAATTAATCGACCCATAAAAATTTATTATGAAATCTATAATCTTCTTCAGCAATTGTCTTTATTATATTGTCAAATATTCAATATGTAGATCAGCAACTTGCAAGTTCTCGGATCTCTTAGTTAAGCAAAATAGTTAAATTTAGAAGTTCTATTGGAAGTAATGGAAATACTTTTTCTTGCCTGTTTAACAATTAATCCATGCCAATATATGTAGAATCTTACAGTCCAGTTCCTGGCAATTTATAAAATATGTTCTTTGCCGGAGTCACTAATTTCTAGATATATGTTCTTTATCGGGGTCATCAATTTATAGATATATGTACTTTATCGGGGTCACCAATTTATAGATATATGAATTATCTGTATATAATTATATCTATAACAAATTAATAAATTTCATTTTTATATGAATATATATTCAAATTTTAGTTATATAATATATATGTTAACATTTTAAAAGATGTATCGTCATTTATATAAACAGTGTATTCTGTTATATTTTGTTTTTCTTGAAACCTTGGTTACTTGATGAGATAACTTGGTAAACTCATTCTTGGCAAACTCATCCGGAAATAAGTGAGTTGCTACAACTTGTTTTTCCTAAATCCATTTTGGGTATTGCTTAATAAATTTTGGCTCTCTAGATAATTTATTAACCGTGAATATATAATTTTCTCAAAAACTTTGCTTACATTTGATAGTAACGCAATAGGCCTATAATTATTAATAATACTTTTATCTCCTTTTTTCTTGTATATAGCATTTACATCGGCAATTTTTTGCTTTTCTGGGAATATTCCAGTTTGCAATGTTAAATTTATTATATAGCTCAGTAGACTAGATACCTCTATCGCAACATGTTTCAGAACTTTTACAGGTATTTCATCTTCCCCTGTAGACTTTGTGTTTCTTTTTATAATAGAATAGAATAAAAAATTATTGTGTTAAAGAGTTACACAAAAGGTAAGGGTTCAACATAGTTGATTTTCAACCCTCCCCTCACATGATATAAGTTTACAAAAAGCTATTATGATGATAAATGCATTTTCTAATTATTATTGTGAAATAGTAGTGAAGTAATTGATTGTAATATAAATAATATTAATAGCTTACATATACAAAATAAGAATAGTGCAATAAGAATTGCTGGAAGTTAAGGTCACATATATATAAGTATAAATATAAAGAAACAAGAAAAAAAAGTACTATAATTGTGTATTAAACAAAACCTCTTTTATTTTACTTTTAAACTGGAATTTACTTAAACTGAGATGCTGAAAGTTTTCGTTAAGTACTACCGCAGCCATGTATATGAAGCTGCCCTCGAACTTACTTATATGGTGTTGCGGAATGTTATATTTATTGTTTCGTATATTGACGTCGTGAATGTCTGAGCATTTAGTCAACAATTCATACAAATATATCGGAGTTGCTGTTTTATGTAATTTAAATGTAAATACTGAAAACAGATATTTCATTCTGTTTCTGACATTTAATTCTTTAATATTAAGTTGGGGTGTAATATGTTCTCTAAAATTAATACAGTAGCTATTTCGTATACAAGCATTTTGTATCCATTGAAGTTTAGTTTTATTGAATTCTGTTAGATAATTAAAGTAGACATTACTGCAATATTCTATTTTCGGATAGACTAAAGATCTCATTAAGGTGATTTTTATATCTTCTGATAAACTATGCTTGAATTGATATAGTGCCTTTAGTGTCATGAAGGACTGTTTTGTTACGTTATTTACATGTGAATTAAAATTAAATGAGCTGTCAATAATCACTCCCAAGTTTTTTTACTTGTTTTACATTTTTGATTACATTATTATTTACTATAATATTATAACTCTCTATATCCATCTGTTTTTTTTAGAACTTCGTTGCCTATGCACATGGCAACTGATTTTTGGGAGTTTATACGTAATCCATTTTCACTACACCATTTAGAAAAGGCTTCTAAATCGGAATTAAAATTATTAATAGTTTCTCTAGTCTCGCCATCTTACATGATATATATATATATATATATATATATATATATATATAAACAGTCCTTCATGACACTAAAGGCACTATATCAATTCAAGCATAGTTTATCAGAAGATATAAAAATAACCTTAATGAGATCTTTAGTCTATCCGAAAATAGAATATTGCAGTAATGTCTACTTTAATTATCTAACAGAATTCAATAAAACTAAACTTCAATGGATACAAAATGCTTGTATACGAAATAGCTACTGTATTAATTTTAGAGAACATATTACACCCCAACTTAATATTAAAGAATTAAATGTCAGAAACAGAATGAAATATCTGTTTTCAGTATTTACATTTAAATTACATAAAACAGCAACTCCGATATATTTGTATGAATTGTTGACTAAATGCTCAGACATTCACGACGTCAATATACGAAACAATAAATATAACATTCCGCAACACCATATAAGTAAGTTCGAGGGCAGCTTCATATACATGACTGCGGTAGTACTTAACGAAAACTTTCAGCATCTCAGTTTAAGTAAATTCCAGTTTAAAAGTAAAATAAAAGAGGTTTTGTTTAATACACAATTATAGTACTTTTTTTTCTTGTTTCTTTATATTTATACTTATATATATGTGACCTTAACTTCCAGCAATTCTTATTGCACTATTCTTATTTTGTATATGTAAGCTATTAATATTATTTATATTACAATCAATTACTTCACTACTATTTCACAATAATAATTAGAAAATGCATTTATCATCATAATAGCTTTTTGTAAACTTATATCATGTGCGGGGAGGGTTGAAAATCAACTATGTTGAACCCTTACCTTTTGTGTAACTCTTTAACACAATAATTTTTTATTCTATTCTATTATAAAAAGAAACACAAAGTCTACAGGGGAAGATGAAATACCTGTAAAAGTTCTGAAACATGTTGCGATAGAGGTATCTAGTCTACTGAGCTATATAATAAATTTAGCATTGCAAACTGGAATATTCCCAGAAAAGCAAAAAATTGCCGATGTAAATGCTATATACAAGAAAAAAGGAGATAAAAGTATTATTAATAATTATAGGCCTATTGCGTTACTATCAAATGTAAGCAAAGTTTTTGAGAAAATTATATATTCACGATTAATAAATTATCCAGAGAGCCAAAATTTATTAAGCAATACCCAAAATGGATTTAGGAAAAACAAGTTGTAGCAACTCACTTATTTCCGGATGAGTTTGCCAAGAATGAGTTTACCAAGTTATCTCATCAAGTAACCAAGGTTTCAAGAAAAACAAAATATAACAGAATACACTGTTTATATAAATGACGATACATCTTTTAAAATGTTAACATATATATTATATAACTAAAATTTGAATATATATTCATATAAAAATGAAATTTATTAATTTGTTATAGATATAATTATATACAGATAATTCATATATCTATAAATTGGTGACCCCGATAAAGTACATATATCTATAAATTGGTGACCCCGATAAAGAACATATATCTAGAAATTAATGACTCCGGCAAAGAACATATTTTATAAATTGCCAGGAACTGGACTGTAATATTCTACATATATTGGCATGGATTAATTGTTAAACAGGCAAGAAAAAGTATTTCCATTACTTCCAATAGAAGAAGATTATCGATTTCATAATAAATTTTTATGGGTCGATTAATTGGAGGGAGAATAGATATTTAACAATTTATTTAACACATTTGCTACACAAGTAGTTTCCTGAATTTAAATGGCTACTTACAATATTCACTTTTCAAGACATTTAATTGAGAACTAGATCTTCAAAATTTTCCAGGAAGAATTGTTTAAAATATTCCATGCTTTCAAAATTTTCCTGAAAGAATTACTAAAATATCCCAGGACTTCAAGATTTTCAAGATATCTCCTATCAAATTCCTCTTATTTCGTAGGTGAGTTGTTTTCTCATTTACCCCCGTTACTTGAGAGAATTAGTCAATTGGTTAAATATGGCACAACCTACCAATGATATTTTATTAGATGATCAACTGGTGACATCGCATGCTCAATATGTCACAGTGGTAAAGCTCCCTCCCTTTTGGATTTCTAATCCAGAAATCTGATTTACACAGGCTGAATAGAATTTGCAGTAGCCAAAATTGTTAATGACTGAAGGAAATATGATCAGGTAGTAGCAAACTTACCTTTAGAAATCATTAATAATGTTTATGACATTATTGCAAATCCAGAAAATAATTTATATGACAATTTGAAATCTGTTCTTATTTCACAATTAACTTCAAGCGAGGAGAAACGTCTTGATGACTTACTGTCTGGTTCGCAGATGGGGGACCTCAAGCCATCTGATTTTTATCGGTCAATGATGAGTGTCGCCGGAGGTTCACATATGGTGAGCCAAGATCTACTTGTCAAACTGTGGACAAGGCGTTTACCCAAGACTATTTTAAACATTTTTCAATTTCATTTCAAGGCCTATTGAATCAAGTCGTGCAAAAATAGGAATTTTTAATTCAGAATTACGTACTATAGAATCTAAAATCTCTACCCAACCTCCAGATCCTCCAGCTTCTACTTCTTTTTGTAGCAATTGTAGAAATAGGAGCCACTCGAGAACTCTTTCTTCTAGTCGCAATTATACTCATAATAAGTTTGATCGTTCAAATAATACAGTTTGTTATTGGCATCAACTTTTTAAAGATTAAGCTAATAAATGCACAGGGACATGGTGCACCTTCAACAAAGATTTTAGATCTGTTAGTCAAAGATGACTAAAAAATAATAATATTTTCGCATCTGACGTTGTTTGACATTGACAAATGTAAACGTCGTTTATTTGTATACGATCAATCAAACAACTTTCGTTTTCTCGTAGATACTGGAGCTGATTTATCTATTATACCTCGAAATCTTTTTATACATTTAAATAAGAATCCAGATGTTGTATTAACAACAGCTGATGGTTCAGTTATCAACTCATATGGTAAGAAATTTTTAAAAGTTGATTTAAACTTACGCAGGTTATTCCCTTTTGTATTTAATATAGCAGATATTGATATACCCATTATAGGGGCTGATTTTTTATCACATTTTGGCTTACTTGTAGATTTAAAAGGTGCATGTTTGATTGATAATATGACTAATTTATCAACCAACTTTTCACTTTCCAGTGGTCCATTGTTTTCTCCTAAATTATTTACCTTGACAGATGAATACAACAAATTACTTTTGGAATTTCCTAGTTTAATAAGTTCGTCAAATTACAATTTACCTGTAAAACATTCTGTTGTACATCATATTATTACAGAAGGTCATTTACCGTTTTCACATCCGCGAAGATTACATAACGTTAAATTTAAAATAGCTCGAGACGAATTTAACCATATGGTAGAGTTAGGTATATGTAAACATTCGTCTTCTTCCGTATCTTCGCGACTTCATATGGTAGCTAAAAAGGAACCCAACGACTGGCGTCCTTGCGGAGATTATCGTCAACTGAATATAGTTACGATACCAGATAGATATCCACTGCCATGTATTTACGACTTCAATTCACAATTGTATGGATGTATTATCTTTTCAAAGATTGATTTGGTTCGTGTATATCATCAAATAACCGTTGCAGAAAGTGACATATATGAGACAGCTATTACTACTCCTTTTGGTTTATTTGATTTTTATCGAATGCCCTTCAGCTTACGTAATGTTGGACAAACCTTTCATAGGTTTATGAACGAAGTACTTGTTGGTTTACTTTTCGTATTTGTCTATTTAGACAATATCTTAATAGCACGTAAATCAACTTTACAACATCTAGAACATTTGAGATTCGTTTTTGAGATATTAGACAAGTATGGTATAAACATTAAACCGTTTAAATGCGTTTCAGGAGTTAATAATTTGACATTTTTAGGACACAATATATCTTCAGTTGGTATTTTCCCTTACCAACGACCATTAATCAACTTCAGCATTTCATAGGTATGGTAAACTTTTATCATCATTTCATACCTTCTTTCGCTGAAATCTTAATTCCTTTACATGCTTTATGTACTAACTTTTTTTTTTTTTTTTGTTCGGGAGCCGTCTAACTTACGTTTCCGGAATCACTGCAGCCTCTTGGGCTTATTGTGATATTCTCCCCTTAGTATTATGATAACCAATCCAGCACTCTGGTCCCTTGCACTAGTTTGTACAACCCCATCGCTGGTTTGGCTTCATATTCTTCTGGACTCAGTCTTGGTTGTCCATATATTGCCTGTCTTCTGTGATCCAAAGCCTCACAGCCGCACAGGATGTGGTAGGATGTCTCCGTTGCCCTATTGCATTGTCTGCATTTTAGGTCCCCGTTGAATAATCCCATTTTGTGAAGGTGTCCTTTCAGGGCGCAATGCCCTGTTAGGAAGCCAGTAATTATGCGGAGCTGATTCCTGCTTAATGACAGCAGTTCTTCAGTCTTCCTTCTGGATGGTTCCTTAATAAAGGTTTTACCATGTTGTTGTCCGGTTATTTTGTCCCAGTATTCTTTGTGTTGGTTCTTGATCCAGTCCCTCATTTGGCCCCGTACTGTGGTTTTAGGCACTCCCAGGGCCGGTTCTGGGCCAATATATGGAGCTGACGATCCCTTTCTCGCTAGCTCGTCAGCTTTTTCATTGCCATCGATTCCTACGTGTCCCGGCACCCACTGAAGGGTTACCTTGTTGTGGTCCGCTAGGGCTCTTAGTTCTTCTTGGCATTCCCATACCAGCTTGGACGTCACTTTGGGGTTTGACAGAGCCCCTAAGGCTGCCTGGCTGTCTGTTAGAATACTGATCTGCCTATTTTTATAGGCTCTCCTGTTGTTTTCTTTTGCGCAATCTAGTATTGCATATACTTCTGCCTGAAAGACAGAAGTGTATTTTCCTAGCGATGTGCTGAACTGAGAGTTCCTCATGTCGCTATATATGCCGGCACCAGTGCCTTCCGCGGTCCTTGATCCGTCTGTATACCAGACCAAGTCCCGCGGTCTGGTGCTGTTACCGGTTAATGACCATTCACTTCGATCTTCTATTTTTATTTCGAAGTTTCTGTTAAAGGTATATTTAGGGATCATGTGGTCTGTCCTCATCAGAGATGTTGTCACTCCCACAAGGTTCCTAATTCGATTGTGTCCCAGCGCGGCGTATTTGTCGCTGGGTTTGCATTGCAGCCTGAAGTGTCCCATCGCCCCCTCCCCCATTACCATCAGATGGAGAGGGGGGAGGTCCAGAAGGACCTCCATGGCCGCTGTTGGTGTGGTTTTCATCGCTCCTGTTACCGCCAGACAGGCAAGTCTTTGTATCTTGCTTAGTTCAGCGGCAGCAGTGCGCTGCAACATCTTTGGCCACCATACCAAGGATGCATATGTGATCATGGGTCTAACCACCATGATATATGTCCAGTACATCATGCTTGGCCTTAGTCCCCATGTTTTCCCATGGGTGCGCCTGGCCAGCATGAGTGTGGTTTCTGCCCTTTTTTTGGTTCTGTTTAACTGTTGGTTCCAGGTAAGTTTGGGATCTAGTATTACTCCCAGGTATTTTACCTCGCCCGATAGTTGTATTAGATCACCTCGAAGTTTTAGTGGTCCCAGCCCCTCTAATTTCCTTCTTCTGGTGAATGCCATTATGGTTGACTTTGAGGGACTAATATTTAGTCCCTCCTCATCTGTCCATTTCGTTACAACATTTAGGGCCTGTTGCAAACGTTCCCTTATTGTGTTGTTAAATTTACCTTGTGCTAGAATGACTAAGTCATCTGCATAGCCTAGTGTTTTATGTCCATCTATGTCCAGTAGCGTTAGCAGCTCGTCCATGACCAGGTTCCACAGAAGAGGTGATAGAACACCTCCCTGCGGACACCCCCTGCCAACTCGAGCTACCAGCGTTTCCCCCATTATGGATGTGTATATTAGCCTTCCTCTAAGCATGCAGTCTATCCACCTGCAGCTGGTCGCATCGATCCCTTTTCTCCTCGTTGCTTTCCTGATAGATTGTAGGGATGTGTTGTCAAACGCTCCCTCAATGTCCAAGAAGGCGCATAATAGTACCTCTTTGTTTTCGAGAGCATATTCAGCTTTATTTACTAGCTGATGTAATGCTGTTTCTGTTGACATACCGGCTCTATAGGCGTATTGATCTTGATGTAAGGGTTGGTTTACCAGTACATCATCCCGAATATGCCTATCCAGTAGTTTTTCTAAAGTCTTTAGTGCAAAAGACATAAGACTTATCGGTCTCAGGGATTTCGCCCTTTCCTGTTCCTTCCCAGGTTTCGGTACGAATATCACTCTAATTAATCTCCAGGCCTTTGGTATGTATCCAAGAGCTAGACTGCTCCTGAATATCATACATAGCCTGTGTAATAGGAGATCCGGTCCCTTTTGCAGCATTATCGGATAAATGCCATCTGGTCCCGGCGATTTAAATGGTTCGAATGAATTTATTGCCCATTTTACTTTGTCCACATTTATCACCGTCTTTGCTACCTGCCAATCCTCTCTGGATGCCCATGTAGGACGATCCAGATCTGTGTTTTGGCAGTCTTCCGGTGTTAAATTGGTGGTTTCAGATCCAGGGAAGTGCACCTTTAGGAGTTCCCTAATGGTTTCCTCCCCTGTATTCGTGTATTCTCCGTTATCCCTTTTCAGATAATATATTGAGCTTTGTGGATCCTTTGAGAGAATCTTGTGGAGTCTGGCACATTCTGGAGTTCCTTCTATGTCCTCACAGTATCTCCTCCACGATTCTCTCTTGGATTTCCTCAGAGCTTTATTGTATACGGTGAGGGCCCGTGTGTAGTCGTCCCACACTTCCGTTTGCTTAGCCTTGTTGAGCTTTTTCCTGACTTGCCTCCTCATCCGAGCAAGGTCCTCGTTCCACCAGGGCACATTCCTGTTGGAGCCCTTGCTCACTGTGGGGCAGTTTTCATGATATGCTGAGATGATGGCGTCCTGCACTTGCCCCGCCATCATCTCTAGATCTGTGCTGCTCCTTATCGTAGCCCTCGTCTTTCTCAGACTGACTTCTAGGTCTACCTTATAGGCTTCCCAGTCAGTTCTCCGAGGATTGCGTTTGTTGCCTATATTTAGTACATTTAAGTTATTAGTCATAATAAACTGTAATAAAGACTCACCTCGTTCGTTGGTGTCCGTACTGCCCCAAGTCGTGTGGTGTGAATTAGCATCGCAGCCGATGATGAGTTGTGGTCCTCCTCCCCCGCAGCTCCTAACCAGCTCCTCGACCTCCGTTGTTGGTGGTGGACCGGGTCCATCGTATGGAAGATACGCCGATCCGAGAATTAACTCGCTCGGCATATCCTTGCTCCCTGTTTGGATTTTGACCGCCGTTAGATCCCTGGAACAAAAATTAATTAACGGCAGTATCTTTAAGTCTCTCTTGACTAGTATACAGGTCCTGGGGATGTTGGAGGATCTACTGTAGATGAGTTCTCCCCCTGATTTTGCCCCCGTTTACCCAGGGTTCCTGAATGAGGGCCACTTCAAAGTTCCTCATTTGCGCAGCAAGGACTGCCGTGGCTCCCTTGCTGTGCTGCAGATTAGCCCGAAGGACCCTTATTTTCCCCTCCATTTAACCCCTTCAGGACTCGGAATTTAACCCTTCCGAGCTTGTAAAATGCTCGGAACTGGTCTCTTTCCAAGGCCCCAAAGGAGGCCTCGTCGATAGAGTAGGCCAGGACTACACCTTCCTTCTCTACTTTCCTACTTAGGAGTAGCCAGCCTCCCACTCTCAGTCCGGTGTTCTGCCTTTCCAAGCGTGTTCTGACTCGCTCCTCCGGTTCTTCTGGTCCAGGGATAAAGACCAGAACTCTTGGCCTCTTTGGAAGATCCTTTGACTCGACAGCTGTCAAGTCTGCGCCCTCCCATAGTCCGCCAAGGGTACTTACTGTATCCCTGAGCCAGCTTTTTGTCCTTGAGTTGTAGCAGGTCATCCATAGGACTCCTCCGCTCAAGGTTGTTCTGGTGAATTGCAGTGGATTTTCACTCCCTGTAGGAGTGGCATCCATTGCCTCCACCAGTAGGTTCTGGATAAGGTCCGCTTGCCCTTGGTCCAGAGTCACTTCCGGATGGCGTCTGTCAATCACCGCCATACGGAGATCTGACGCAATCTCGCTATAAGTTCCAGTCTGCTTGCTGGAGCTTCTGGGTCTTTTAGAAGATTGCGGTGGTGTTTTAGAGTGTACCCGAGGTCTCTTTTTGCCCTCCTGGCTCTCTACTTTTTTCCCACCTTTCGGTGGTATTGTCTTGCTTCGGTCCTTTGTGGGCGGTTTTTTGTCCGTCCACGTGCCCTCAGCAATTTTTTGTGCTTTCCGGGCCTTTCTTTGTTGAGCTCCGGAAAGTCTCTTCCTCTGCAGTCCGATATCAGTAACGCCTGCAGAGATTGTGTCAGTGGTCCCTTGAGTGCCCACTGACCCTTCACTGTCATGGTCCGTTTGCACCTCCACGACAGTGTCTTGTTCTGGAGTTCCTTCCGAAGAGGTCTCAGATGCCCTCTTCTCCCTCCGTTGTTCTTCTTTTTTGTTTTTATTATTTGTTAACTCATCCATGTTCCCACGAGTATGGCGGAAAGGTTGGTCCGCACCTGCAGTGCCCCCTGTACAGGTGTAAGGCTAATTACTCTGGGAGGTCGCCTGGTATCCCAGAGGCTCCGTTCTTGACACCGTTTTTACCCCCGGTGCCATTCATCCCTCGGCACGGGTCGCATGACACCTTGGATTGGGGTTTTTTGCCAGAGCTCCTTTAGCCAGCACTGCGATTCGCCTCTGGTGGGAGTCTAAATACCTCCTTTCCATACGGCGGCCGCAGTCTGTTTCCACCCGACACCAGCGAGGAGGCGGAGTTGGACTTCTGAAGGGCTATGTACTAACTTACTTCATAATAAAATTAAAATAATAAGCCATTGACTTGCTGAGTGTCTTAACAGTTTTTCGAAAGCCAAGGCTGCTATAGCTGATGCAACATTTTTAGCTCATCCTCGTTGTGATTATAGTTTGCTTTTGTTGCTGACAGTTGATTGTTCAAATGTCTCTATGGGGGCAGTTCTGGAACAGCGCGATGACAAAGAATTACTTACTCCATTAGTCTACTTCTCGCGCAAACTTACTTCAGCTCAGACAAAATATAGTGCTTTTGATAAAGATTCTTCTTTCTTTATACATTTTAGATTTTTACTCAAAGGTCGAAGATTTATTAGTTTTACCGACCATAAACCTTTGGTTAAAGCATTATTTACAAAAGCCGAGAGATTTCCTAGGCAGGTTAGACATTTAGAATATATTGCACAATTTGCATGTGAGATCCGACATTAAAGGAAAGGACAATATTATAGCTGATACCTTATCACGTATGCATGATACGTCTTCCTTACAGCAATGTATTTCTTCAGTTGAAACCAAAAAGTCTAATTTAATTAATATTAACTTCAACTTAAAATTACTGAGCAAAGCCCAAGAAAATTGAAATTGAAATTTATTAAAATACTTAAGATACATTTTATTTTACACATTATATACTCTTGTATTCTACAAAGTTTAACACTTGAGAGTAGAATACAATTTTCAGTTTGCGTTTAGCAGTTTAGAGCAAGAAAATTTCATACTAATTTGACAGTCCTAATTTGACATTAGTATAATAATAGAAATATAATATAGAGTATAATGATATAAAAATATAATACAGAATACAACAGATATAAAAATATAAATAAAATAACTATGATAAAATATAGATAACATAACTATGATAGTATATATCATATTTATATTGCTTATACGTGTTTAAAATATGTTTTTTAATAAGTCGTCGTCATTAACAGGCGATATGAATAATTTTTTTAGGTTTCTTTTAACTACATTAATACTTAGTTTTTTTGCCACAATGGTTTCTCTTAGGTAATTTGGAAGCCAATTAAATATTTTAGGAGCTAAGACTAAGGAAGACTTTTGTATTCCTGTCATATACGTAAAGGGGATTTCTAATAATACTTCATTTTGGGTTCTAGTTATTTTTTTATTGATTTGTCTATCTAGTTGTAATGACTTATAGTGTTTGTACATTAGAGTACAAGTGGTAATGCAAAACTGCCTTTTTAAATTTGGTATTTTTAGTGCTACAAATAGCTCGTGAGAGGGATAATCCCTTGGTTTTTTACACATTATTCTTATAAATGATTTCTGCAAAGTAGAGAGTGCTTTGAGGTTACTCACATAAGTTCCTCCCCAAACTACAATTCCGTATGTGAGAACGGAGTGTGCCAGCGCATAATATATCATTTTCAGGAAGTGTGGAACTGTGCCACTTGCCTAAATTTTGCAAGGATGCTTAGGAGTTTTTTTCTAGTGTTCTGTATATGAGGTTTCCAAGAAACGTATTCATCATAAGTTACACCTAGATATCTAATTGTCTCTGTTTGCTCTATCGCGTGGCATTCACAATTCTTTACCATATTGCAACCAAGCTTGTGATATTTTATTTTATCTTCATATTTCCAACTTTTCCCTAGGGTAAAGTTTATGTATTTGGTTTTTGTGGCATTCATTAGCATTTTGTTGCATACGAACCATTCTTTTAGGAATTTTAAGTCACTCTCAATATTTCGCTGTTTTTAATCTTGTGACTCACCCGTATATAATAGAGCAGTATCGTCGGCAAAGGTGTACATTTTCCCTTTTAGTTTTGCTGAGCATAAATCATTTATATAAACAATAAATAGGCTAGGACCCAGTGCTGAGCCTTGCGGGACTCCCGAGTCCACTTGCTTTTCTGCACTAATATGATTCTTGATACGAACTGCCTGTGTTCGGCCCCTTAGATAGCTTTGAAACCACCTCTTCATCACCCTTCTGACGCCAGCTGTCTCCAGCTTTTCTACTAATTTTGTATGTGAAACTATTAAATGCCTTGTTAATATCAACAAAAAGTCTAGTAACTTTTTTTCTGCTGTTTAATCCTTTGTTAACATCATTAGTAAAGGACCCCGGAACAAAACCCATGAAAATGTTGATTCGGTGGAATCGGCTGAAATTTTGGTATTTTGTAGTTCAAGTCATGCTGATCAAAAGTTCTTATCACATCAAGGCAATCCTATGGACAGTTTTTGAGATGCAGCTTGTCAAAGTTAGGTAATTTGAGTCATTTTAGACATTCAAGAACTTTTTACTCCTAAACTATTAACTTTAGCAAAAAATTGCAAGAGTCGAAATATTTTTGTTCTAGTCCAATAAAGCTCAAGAATTTTTTTCAGAATTTTTTTATCAATTTTTAGGTTAGGTGAAATATATATATGGCATATTTCGGCATGCTTCGGTGGGATTGGCTGAAATTTTGCTATTTTGTAGTTAAAGTCATGCTGAGCAAAAATTCCTATTGCACTGAATCTATCCTATGAGTGGTTTTCGCTCCAGGAGTGCCTGAAGGTCTAACAACGAGGTAACGGGTAATCTATATGTACGTGTTTATGAATGGCTTCCAGTGTGTTTGTGTACGTGCGTGCATGTGTGTGTGATTATTTTTATCAAAGAACGTGCTCTTACCGGCACTATGTTTCTTATGAGAGCGTTCTCATTGCCAACCAGGGTGATCTCATTTTTTTGGTTTCACTTTCTATCTGTTTATTTTTACTTTTTGTTGTTTTAAAATATTTTCTTTTTAGTTTTTAAATATTGAGAACATCCATAGGATTTTCAGGAACAAGTGCTCCATTTCCAGCATCATGTATCGTTTGAAGAAGAATCATTGATGGATATTTTATGTGATTTTCATGCCGTGCGTACCCCAAAAACCATAATACGCTTATGTTTTCAGCGGTTCCGCATCAAACTTATTAGAACGATTTTTCTCACACTAGTCCTACGACTGAAATGAAAGAAGACATTTTTTGTGTATTTTTAATTAGTGAATGAAATTCTTGTACCAAAGTGAAAAAAAAAATAAAAGACAAGAAATTAATGCAAAATATCGACAGCCCCCCTCAATATCACCCACTTACGGTAAAAAATATTTTTAAAAAATACTATAAAAATAAGCTTGTATTATTGTTCAATATGCGTATAAAGTCGCGTCCCTGTAAATCAAAAGGTTTCTGAAATATAATAATAATAATAAATATAATAATCAATTTTTGGGTGCCATTTTCAAAGGGCCGTAGCTCAAGTTATTTGCGAACATATTTTTGCATGTAGAATCTGCACCAGAAGTTTGTCATCGATATTTCCGGAGAACTCTGTATACACTGGCACATACATACACACAAACGCATACACACAGTACACAAACACGCGGGAAGCCATTCATAAACATGTACATATAGATTACCCGTTACCTCGTTGTTAAGACCTTCAGGATAGACTCAGTGCAATGGGAATTTTTGATCAGAATGACTTTAACTACAAAATAGCAAAGCTTCAGCCAATCCCACCGAAGCATGCCGGAATATGACATATATATATTTTACCTAACCTAAAAATTGATTTAAAAAATCTGAAAAAAATTCTTGAGTTCCATTGGAGTTGAACAAAAATATTTCAACCCTTGCAACTTTTTGCTGAAGTTAATAGTTTAAGAGTAAAAAGCTCTTGAATGTATAAAATGACGTAAATTACCTAACTTTGACAAGCTGTATCTCAAGAACTGTCCATAGGATTGACTTGATGTGATAAGAACTTTTGATCAGCATGACTTGAACTACAAAATATCAAAATTTCAGCCGATTCCACCGAATCAACATTTTCATGGGTTTTGTTCCGGGGTCCTTTCAGGAGAGCAATATCTGTGCCCCTCTCTTTCAGAAACCCAAACTAGTTTTCCGAAAAAAAATTGCTTTTTTGAAGAAATTTCACTAATTTATCTGATATTAGCTTTTCGAATATTTTTGATATTAGTGATAGAAGAGCTATTGGTCTGTAATTACTCGCTTGCAGTTTATCTCCCCCCTTATATATGGTACTAACACGGCTCTCTTAAGGGCGTCTGGAAATACACCAGTTGATATTGAGATATTGAATAGATATGCAATTACTGGAGACAGTTCGACTTTCAGATCTTTAACTAACCTTGTTCCTAATTTATCGGTCCCCCCACTTTTTCCATTTTTTAGATCCCTAATTATGTTCATGACCTCGGACTGCTCTACTGGAAGCACTACAAATATTTACATGTTTCAAATTAAACTCTTGGCCAATTAAATGTTTGTACTCTTGCTCTACTTGCCCATTAACTACTTTGGGTACATTGGTGAAGTACTCGCAGAAATGTTCTGCCACTTCGATTTCCTCTTGCACCACTGCTCCATTTGGTTCAGTGCAGAGGACAATATCTTCGTTATTTTTCCTATTTGTTATATTCCAAGTTTTTTTCATATCATTTTGACTTTCAGTTAACATGCTTTCGTAGTATGACTTTTTTGCTGTTTTGATAATTTTGTCTAACCGATTTCTGTAGAAATTGTGTTCACTTCTTAGTTATATGTTATATGGATTTTTTTTTACTTTTTTGTGTAACTTATCTCTTTTCCTTATCGCAGCTAAGAGGCCTATTGTCATCCATGGTTTAATTTTTCTCGATTTCGCGTTATGTGTGTTTTGTTCTCTGCACTGATCCATGACAGCAGTTATTATTTTGTAGAATTCCTGTAATGCAAGATTGGCATCAGTCTCTGCATATACCTTACCCCACCTCTCCTGACTTAAAAGTTTTTTGACTGAGTCATAATTAACACTTACTTGGTCATGCGTAATTTGTGACTTATTGATTTTGAAGTTCAGCGCAATTATATGGTGATCAGTTATGTCAATATCAATGGTTTTTATTTCCGCTGCACATCCGTTTAAATGTGAGTTAATAAATATGTGGTCAATGGATGTCCCTGTAGAGGGGCGAGTTACCATTGGTTCAGACGTGTAAAATCCATTGTCTGCCATTAATTGTCTATAGTTACCAATGTCAGTTGTGTCTTGAAATAAGTCAATATTCATATCGCCTGCAATAATAGTTTTTGTACAATTTATTAAATTTAAAAGAAATTCCTCATTAAAGTTTGAAATTTTAAAGTCTTGATCTCTATATATGCCCAGAACATTAAAACTTTTGTTACCTATTATAAAATTTACCAAGACATGATCAAACGTATTACAATTCAGACATATCCTATTGGTTGTAAATTCTTCTGATATGTAAACTACAACTCCACTTGATCTTTTACATTCATTACAATTAAAATAACCTTGATATCCATTCATGCTGTGTAGTGATATTTCATGGTTATAGATCCATGTCTCAGTTAATTCAATTATCTCTGGCTTTTTTTCCAGGTAGTTCAGATACAGCATGAACGTATCAAAGTTCTTTCTTAGGCTTCTAATATTTAAACTAAGCACTGTTGCACTCATATTGCTATCACATCTTCTCATTTGGAATACTCGTGCATCGCTAAAAGGGTCTTCAATTTGGGAACACCCAATCTCATTCGCTGTTTCGATGTACCTTTGGTCCCTGTATTATTGCATTGTTGCACCTCTATTTCCATGTGTCCTATTACTCTCTCTCTTCTATCATCTGCATCGTTGCTATTACTTCCTGCAAGTGATCCTCATTTTTTATTCTGACAGCTGGTTCTCCTTCTTTTTTCCTAATATATATATATATGATGCCATTTTTATGCCAGACATAACGATAACCCAGTTCCTTTACTTTCATTGCTTCTCTGAAGAGCCTATATGATAGAAGTGAAAGCACTTCATTGATGAATATTCTGTTATTTTCATCATTTATCCTGCACTCTGTGGTGTTAATTGCTCCCCTTGTTTTTCTATTTTTCAATGTTTCTAGCACTTCCTCTCTGGTCTTCAGGGAGGCAACAACCATTGCAGGCTTGTTATTTTACTTCCACGTCCAGTGGAAGTATAGTAACGACAAAAAAATTTTTAAAAAATTTTATTGTCCAAATAGGCTTAAAATGTCATGAAACGTCGAGATTTTAAGTTTGAGCGAAAAAAAAATTTCTGTCTGTCTCTTGGTCTGTCGGTCTGTCTGTCTGTAACTTTTTTTTGTGCGCACGTTTACTCTGGAACCGTTTAAGATATTGACTTGAAATTTGGTACACGTATGTACTTTAACGAGATCTAGAACTAGATTATATTTTCATCTTGTTCCGTCGAAGGGTTGGGGGTAAATTGGGGTAAATTTGGGGTAAATGGGTAAATCAAGCAGGTAAGAGTTCATGAAATTGGTATTTAGTATATACAAGAGAAGCTAAGGTCTCAAAAAAATTTTTGGCATTAGCCACCCCCATTACCACCCCCACCTCCTTATTAAAAGGGATGAAAAAAAATTGTGATTTAGTATATGTACAGGAACCAGAAACCTCAAAATATTTTTTTGCTTCATCCACCCCCACTACCACCCCCCTACCACCACCCCCACCCCACTACCGATGTGGGGTATCGTTTTATGGGTTTTTGGGGTAGAGGATTTCAAATATTATATTATTAAAGTTCCATAAACAATTATTTTCACATACAAAGTTTTTTCGTTGTGAGTGACTTAGGGATAGAGAATCTGGATGTGGAAGTAGTGATTCCTTGGGCAGCGGTTTTTCCTTCTATTTTCCTTACACCCAGTAGATTAACCTCTGTTATGTTGTGGTTGATGTATTTCAAGACTTTCATTGTGTTCTCTTTGATTTTACTCATATCATCTTCATTTCCACAGATGCCTGTTATGACAACATTGTTTTTCTTTTTCTCAGCTTCAATGCCCCCAATTACACTTCGTATATGTTTTAGCTCTTGTTTCAGCATAACATTTCCCTTTTTTACTTCCTCAATAATTTCTAGCATAATCTTATTTTTCTGGCGTTCCTCATCCTATTTTTCATTCATGAAGTCTAGTGCCGTTTTCATGTTGTTTATATCTGCTTTTAGTTCCAATATAAGTAGGCGTAATGAATCGTAGTCATTATTGTCACTTGTTGCCGACTTCGAGGTGCTTGCTTTATTGGCGGGAGTCGCTACAGATTTCCTAACCTCAGTTTTATCAATTATCTTACAAGTTTCACACGTCCACGGTTTCTTCTGTTCTGCCATCATTCTTACTTCGAACTCTTTAAGGTTTGTGCATTCTACGTGATGCCATCTTTTGCAGAAACAACACTGAACTTTAAATTGTGATTTAGGGATGTTTTTTGAGCACAGACCGCACAACACGGTTTTCCGCGACGCCATATTGTTTCCATTGATTCTGACCTTAAATTTCTATTGTCGAATCAATCATCAAATTCAAAAATCAATTTCAATTTAAAGAAGATTAAGATTCCGGATTTAAATGAATTTATCTAGTGTGACGTTTCTCACCCAAAACTATGTCCTTATATTCCAATCATTTATAGACGAACCATTTTTGATATTTTTCACGGTTTATCTCACCCCGGTATAAAAGCAACCAGAACATTAGTTACTAATAACTATTATTGGCCTAAAATGAATTTTGATTGCAATCTATGGGCAAAAACATGTTATCTGTCAAACTTCTAAAATCAGTCGACATACAAGGAGCCCACTAGGAAATTTTAAAGTACCAAAGTGCAGGTTCGGTCATATGCATATAGATTTAGTAGGACCATTGCCTCCATCCAAAGGTTACTCTTAATGGCCAGAAGCTTATCCCTCTGATATTACTACAGAAACTGTAGCGCGTACGTTATTTGAAAATTACGTTTGTCGTTTCGGTGTACCTTTGACAGTGATAACTGACCAATTTGAATATAAATTGTTTAAGGAATTTTCGAAATTTTTGGGATTTCATAGGATACGTACCACCACATACCATCCTTCTTCTAACGGTGTGATAGAAAGATTCAATCGAACTCTTAAGACTGCTTTAAGAGCTAATGCTACTACGTCACATTGGGTAAATGAACTACCTCTTTTACTATTAGCGTTTAGGACGATCCCCAAAGACGATTTGCAATACTCTTCGGCTGAACTAGTTTTTGGTCAAACTTTGCGACTACCAGGTGAATTTTTCATTAAGTCGTATGCTCATCAAGATGTTTCTTTTCTTATTTCGAAATTACGTACCTATTTTAATAATTTAATGTTTGTTTCTCCGACTCATCATGTTAATTACAAATCATTTATCAGTTCTGATGTTTTGACTTGTAATTTTGTTTTCGTTAGAAGAGAACATTTTAAAGCTAATTTTTCTCCTCTGTATGACGGACCATTTAGAATTTTGTCCCCGTACAGACAAATTGGTTACTTTTATTAAAGGAACTTCACCCATTACTGTCAATGTTGATCAAGTTAAGCCTACATTTGTATTAGCAGACACATGCGATGACACTACTTTACCTGTTAAGAAAGTTCGTTTTGCCATCGATAATTTAACCATCGACGAATTAACCAATTGACTATTCTTTTTATTAGCGGGGGGGGGTAATGTAGCAACTCACTTACTTCCGGATGAGTTTGCCGAGAATGAGTTTACCAAGTTATCTCATCAAGTAACCAAGGTTTCAAGCAAAACAAAATATAACAGAATACATTATTTATATAAATGACGATACATGTTTTAAAATGTTAACATATATATTATATAAGTAAAATTTGAATATATATTCATATAAAAATGAAATTTATTAATTTATTATAGATATAATTATAAACAGATAATTCATATATCTATACGTCTACAATTAGAGAATGTTATCAAGCTCTGTGTGAAGTAATCAACTCCTTGAACAACAAGGAACATACAGTTATAGGTTTGGACTTATCAAAAGCATGTGATAGTGTAGACCATAGCATTTTAATTATGAAACTAGAAAAACACGGAATTAGAGGCATTGCATTAAAACTGTTGGTATCATATTTAAGTAATAGATTACAATGTATAGTTGAAATGGACAGTAATGGAGAGTTACAAAAATTTGAAAAATTAAAAATAAAAAGAGGTGTTCCGCACGGGTCAATCTTAGGACCGCTACTATGTATTTTGTACACCAATGACTTAACTATGATACTTGACGAATATGCAGTCCAATATGCTGGTGACTGCACATTAGTTATGCACCCATATGACTCCTTAATCCTAGAAGAAAAGGTTTTACCAACATTAGATGTTTTAAAAAAATATTTTACCTCCATAAACCTCAAACTGAATAAAGACAAAACACAAACTATAGCTTTTACATGTAACGTCTGTAATATTGAGAAAACATTTGATAATGGCATTAGTACGTTGACAACTATGCCAGTAATGACTTTCTTGAGAATCAAGATTGATACTAGACTTGACTGGAAAGCCCATATGGACGACCTCACAAATAATATAGCCAAGTATTGTTATGCTCTGAGGGTGATAGTGCAAAATATTAGTATCGAGGCAGCTTTTATAGCTTATTAAGACCTATGTAGAATCCAGACTCAGATATGGCATTATTTTCTGGGGCGGAACAAGCCATATATATAGAGTATTTGTGTTACAAAAGAGATGTCTAAGAAATATTTTAAGCATTAAACAAACAGTTAGTTGTAAGCCAATATTTATTTAAAAAAAGGTACTTACCTTAATCAGTCACTACATCTATGAGTCCATTATTTTTGTTGTGAGGAATACTTCTCTGTTTGCGACTCATAGAAATCACATATATGATACAAGAAACAAGAATGATCTTTTAAATACCAAAACAAGCTTTACTTTCATTCAAAAAAATATGCCATATACTGTAATAAAAATTTATAATAAACTTCCCCACACTTTAAGAAATGGCACAATTAAAGAAGTGCAAACGACTATGCTTCTGAAAAAAGCTTACTAGTCTAGTCGAGTTTTTCAATGATGATTTTAATGATTTGTAGCATTTTCAATATGTTTTAATTTGTACGTTAGTATGTTTTGATATGTGTATGTCGAGATAGTGTAATATTTTTTTAACTCATTTGATTTTTACTTTTACATATATATATATATATATATATATATATATATGTATATATATATATATATATATATGTATATATATATATATATATATGTATATATATATATATATATATATATATATATATATATATATATATGTTGTTTCTTAGGTTTTCGCGGGTGTTAAATGAAGTGTTGGTGTACTTCCGGGTGTTTTCCCACGTAGTTGATAGGCTCCTGCTGGAGCCATTGTTGTCCAAACTTTGACGTTTCGGCAGAATCCCATCTGCCATCTTCAGGTTCTCGCTGAAAGCTGCCTACTGCTGCTCCTCGTTGCTCGAACTGGACTGACGTTCTCCGCGCTGTGCGGTTCCTTATATATGCTTGGGCCTAGAGCGCGCATGCGCGACTGGCTACGTGTTATCGGTCCTCGACTGTATGTGGGAGGCGTGGCGGGCGCCTGCGCTAACCCGGCCAGTGGCCTCGCTGAAACGTCACGTTTCACGTGACCTCTCGTTGGTGGTCGTGCATCCTCGTTTCTATTGGTCACAGGGGGTTGTCGTGTTTCTGTTTGGTTGCGCGACTTGCTACGTGTTATTGGCCCTCTGGTGTGTGTGGGAGGCGTAGTGGGCGCCTGAGCTAACCCGACAAGTGGCCTCGCTGAAACGTCACTTTTCACGTGACTTCTCATTGGTGGTCGTGCATTCTCATGCCTATTCGTCATCGGAGGTTGCCGTGTTTCTGTTTGATTGGTCTGCGCTTGGCTCCGGCTCCTCGTGATAGGTCCCCTTGTGGTAGATTGTGGAGTCTCTTCATGATTTGTCACTACTCGAACGTGCCGACTCGAGATTGGATCGTTTGCCGTGGGTCGTCGTGTGTTTCCCGTTATATGTCTGCCTGAAAGTGCGGGCTTCCATGCAGTGGGTAATCTCTGCGTGTCATCTCGTTTGTTAAGATTTTGTGGTCTTTTTTCGATCTCTATGGCCTCTCTGGTAATTCTTGATGTACAATGCTCGATATTGGCCACTGTTCTGGTGTTGTCGAAGTCTATTTTGTGTCCTGTGATTTTTACGTGCTGTGCTAGGGACGATGTTTTCTCCTCATTTTGCACTGCATTCCTGTGTTCTTCCCTTCTTACACTTATACGTCTGTTGGTCTGTCCTATGTATGATTTATTGCAATCTTGGCACGGGATTTCATATACTCCTTGGCTTTCTAGGGCAATTTTTGATTTTGGGTTACGGAGGACTGTGCTGATTTTTCGGTCTGTTTTGAATATTGTATCTATGTTGTGTCTGCTCAGAAGTTTCCCTATTTTATCCGTTGTCCCCCTCACGTATGGTAGGTATGCTTTTGCCACTGGTTTCTCGGATTCTTCCTGGGTTCTTGGTCTGGATGGCTCTTGCGACTTCTGTATTGTGTACTTTGAAAATCCGTTTTTCATTAGTGCTTTCTGAAGTGATGACATCTCTTCGTTAATATGTTCGCCGTCTGCCAGCCTTCGGGAGCGTGTCATTAGAGTTTTTACTACTGAATTTAGTTGTGCTGGATGGTGATGTGAATCCGCATTTAGATATCTGTCCGTGTGAGTGGGTTTTCTGTATACTGTGTGACCTAGTTTTCCGTCTGGTTTCTTTTTCACTAATACGTCTAGAAATGGAAGCTGGCCTTCTGTTTCTACCTCCATCGTGAATTTGATTTTGTCGTGACTGTTCTTCAGGTGGTCTAAGAAGTCATTTAGATGTTCTCTTCCATAAGTCCAGATTACGAATGTGTCGTCGACATATCGTAACCAAAGCTTTGGTTTCAGTGGTGCAGTTTCTATTGCACGGATTTCTAAGTTCTCCATGAAAAGATTAGCGATGACTGGAGACAAAGGTGAACCCATCGGCGCTCCTTCCGTTTGCTTGTACCGCTGGTCATTGTATGTAAAATATGTGTTGTTTAAGCAGTGTTTAGTTAGGCTAAGAATATTTTAGACAACAATGGCTCCAGCAGGAGCCTAGCAACTACGTGGGAAAACACCCGGAAGTACACCAACACTTCATATATATATATATATATATATATATATATATATATATATATATAGGTATAGACGGCATGTTGTGTAGCCCGATATATCAATGGGTCGCTCATAAGCCCGGCATTTCCCGAGTGTATAAATTAACAAACTTATTAAATATGGCGACTGTTGGGCATCCTTTTTAATAGGAAGCCATTAGAGGTAGCTAATTATTATTTTTCTTTTAATTATATAAACATGGTATATTTCAGAGCCCGGATATATTTACTGATCGTTTCAGAGCCCGCTGTATATAAGAATATAGTTAGCGTTCGTTCTCCGTCCCAGCGATGTTGCCAATATAATCGGGCCTCAGTAGGTTATATTTTTATAGTATATATTTCTTTGATGCATGCATCGTCACGAAGCACAATATTATATGGCTAGAAGTACTTGCTTTACTGCGCCACTGTCATTACTGTTTAGTAGAGACGCTATTGGAGGGCCAGCTAATAAAGGAAATATATTCATTTTTTTGAAAATGTCAAAATAATATAACAGCTACGTTTTTTATTTTTGATTGTTATGAATTTCAAGATATATTAAAAAAACCTAATAAAATATTAGGTTATTTTTTTATGCAAATAAACATTAATTACTAATAATTGATAATGTAATTACTCCGTGGTAGGCCTATAAATATTTAAATATTTTGAATTTGTCCTCATTTTTTGTTTTCCACTTTTAAAGTATTCCCTCATTCACATTAAATAAAAAGATGCAAAGGGTTAGAAATTAAATTACGTTTATTTACCTAACAGAGATATACAAAAAGAATTGTATTATTAGTAGAGTAATATTATGTATAGTAGTAAAAGAATCCCTTGATGTAATTTTTCTTTTGAAAGTGTACTTATTTTTTGAGACAGCAAGTGACCCTTGTGTTTCCGAGTATACAGGTCAAATATTAGCAAAAATTGATTTCCATCAAATAAAAACAAAGCATGAAGTTCTCTTTGAAATATTTATAATTATTTTATTTAATTACTGCCACATCCAGTGGAAGTATAGTAACGACAAAAAAATTTTTAAAAATTTTTATTGCTCAAATAGACTTAGAATGTCATGAAATGTTGAGATTTTAAGTTTGAGCAAAAAGAAATTTCTGTCTGTCGGTCTATCAGTCTGTCGGTCTGTCTGTCTGTAACTTTTTTGTGCGCACGATTACTCTGGAACCGTTTAAGATATTGACTTGAAATTTGGTACACGTATGTATTTTAATGAGATCTGGAACTAGATTATATTTTCATCTTATTCCGTTGAAGGGTTGGAGGGTAAATTGGGATAAATAGGTAAATCAAACAGGTAAAAGTCCATAAAATTGATATTTAGTATATATAAAAGAAGTTAAGGTCTGAAAAATTTGTTTGGCATTAGCCACCCCCATTACTACCCCCCACCCCATTATTAAAGGGGGTGAAAAAAATAAAATTGTAATTTAGCGTGTATACAAGAAACTATTATGTTGTTAAAGTTACTTCGAATAGTATGGATGCGCAGTGGCTTTGCTCGACCACTATGGATGCGCAGTAGGTTTTCCCGAGTATTATGGATGTGCAGTGGCTTTCCTCGAGTATTTTGGATGCGCAGTGACTTTTCTCGAGTATTACAGATCGCAGTAGGTTACCTCAAGTAGTATGGATGCGCAGTGGGTCACTTTACATAGTATGGATGCGCAGTGGCTTTCCTCGAGTACAATGGATGCGCAGTAGTTTACCACGAGTAGTATGGATGCGCAGTGGC
This sequence comes from Rutpela maculata, assembly GCA_936432065.2. Classification (NCBI taxonomy): domain Eukaryota; kingdom Metazoa; phylum Arthropoda; class Insecta; order Coleoptera; family Cerambycidae; genus Rutpela; species Rutpela maculata. The sequence continues at coordinate 204,399,553 of OW386285.2, read as the reverse complement.
TTTCCTCGAGTAAATTGGATGCACAGTGGGTTACAGTATGGACGCGTAGTAGGTTCCCTCGAAGAAAATGCTTGAAGTAGAGGCTTTACTCCTATCGTGTAGTTTATGGCACACAACGATTTTTTATATCTTTGTCATGACATTTTCTGGGTATTACTTCCACATCCAGTTGAAGTATATTAACGCAAAAAAATTTTGGAAATTTTCATTGTTTAAATAGGCCTAGAATGTCATGAAACGTCAATATTTTAAGTTTCAGCAAAATAACTTTGTCTGTCGCGTCGGTCTATCTTTTTGGTGCCCACGATTACTCTGGAACTGTTTAAGATATTGACTTACAATATGGCACACGTATGTATTTTAACGAGATCTGGAACTATATTATATTTTGATTTTATTCCGCTGCAAAGTTGAATAGTAAATTATGGTAAATGGGGGTAAATAGGTAAATCAAGCAAGTAAGAGTCCATGAAATTGGTATTTAGTAAATATAAGAGGAGCTAAAGCCTCAAAAAAATTTGGCATTAGTCACACCTATTACCACCCCCACCCCATTATTAAAGGTAGTGAAAAACTAGTGTGATTTAGTGTGTGTACAAGAGCCAAATTCATTTAAAAAAATTTCACTTCATTCACTCCCACCACCACCACCCCCTGTTACCGATGTGGCATACAATTTTATGGGTTTTCAAATAATATACTATTAAAGTTCATAAACAATTATTTCCACATAGTGGAGTGCAAATATAGTATTTTTGTTGTAAGAGACTTGGATGTGGAAGTAGTGATTCCTTGGGCAGCGGTTTTTTATTTCACTGTGACTATACTTATAGGCTTAATATTAAAAAAGTTATTACAATGACCTCTACTACGTACCAGCTGCCCCAAGTTAACATCGAGAGTTGCATTATATGAAATAAGTTTTCAGATTCAGTTTATCCCACTGTGCAAAGACGGATACTTCTAGTAAATTCTTTTAATTTGCTCATCAGAAAGTACTGTGATACTGTGAAGACGTAGGAAGGCGCAGTTTGAACTTGAAAATAGACATAATGTGCATTAATATGCTTCCGTGACCTCCGTGGAGGTTTCGTTGTTACGAGCTGAATTTTATATAAAATGAATAATTATATATGCAATATAGTAATAATAACAATAAGCAATTATTATATAAGTTTCAAAAGACCATCAAAAAGCGTCATGTGCAAAAGAGCATTAAAGTTAAAAACGAGTTAAGCGTATAGTGGAAAAAATAAATAAATTGAGATTTTTCATAAAATGTTTTTTAGAGGAAATATTTCCATATGGCTTTTAAATAATACATTTTACATCGGATCTTACGGTAGAACCTAACTTAAAACCGCAATAATATCTCTCGGTTTGAAATGCTTTAAAATTTAATTCAATTTAGACAACTTGCGTTTCCATCGTATTATCTTCGAAATGTAGACTCAAATCAAAACTTTGTACTCTTTACAAAAATCTTATTTATCTTTTCCGAACGCAATAGTGTATGATTTATAATTTTGTGACTAATAATAAATAAGATACAACTAAATGTAATGCGATGCAAATTTCCTATGGTCCGTTTGAACCCGTCTAGTAGGCGACCCCACTGTAAGAACACATTTTGCATATCACTATTTTCATAGCTCCGTTGCATGTTATAAAAAAAATATAGTATATTTTTGTTTCAAGTTAAAAGTCGAAAAAAATAAACATTTGATACGCCGAAACCTCTACAAATCTTATTTTTATGCGCATGTTTGAGAGCCGAGCACTCTACTAACAGAATATACGTAATGAAAAAGTTTAAGTATATAAAATATTTTATACTATTAATCGCATTAGTTATTCTGTTAGTAATGGTTTACCTTTAATGTCTTATTTTGTACCAATATTTTTCTAAATTTATTTAAAAATTTCCCATCTATGAACGTTAGTTCGCGCATATGGAAACGGCAGCGCTGTGACCTCATGTTTCAAATTGTTTTAACATAGAATATTACCTACCTTACTTTATTTTTCTACGATATTTGACCAAAACTTTTGCAATTCTATATTCACTAAGCATTATTAACTTAAAGGTTGCAAAGATCGTGATATACCAGGCAATTAAGGTAGGCGCATGATGCTGTCGAGCGCACTAGGCAGGGAGACCGACAAGAAATATAATTCCAAATGGCCTTCATAAAAATATATGTCTTCATAAATAAAAACCGCTGCCTAAGGAATCACTACTTCCATATCCAGATGTCCCATCAAAATGTCTCTTACGGCGAAAAATAGTTTGATGCTATATGTGCACTCCACTATATGGAAACAATTGTTCATATAAGTTTAATAATATAATATATTTGAAATCGTCTACCTCAAAAATCCCTAAAATGATATATATGCCACGTCGCGTCGGTAGTAGGGCTGGTAGGAATGGCTGATGACAAAAATTGTTGAGACGGTGACTTCTCCTAAATACAGTAATTTCCAATTTCACGGACTCTTGTTTGCTTTACTTATTTATCCCCATTTACGTCCATTTACCCCCGCCCGATCCTTCAATGGAAAAAGATTAAAATATAATTTACTTCCAGATCTCGCTATAATACATAAGTGTACAAAATTTTAAGTCAATATCATAAACAGTTCCAGAGTAATACTGCGCACAAAAAAGTTACAGACAGACCGACAGATAGAAATTTGTTTTCTGCTTAAACTTAAAATGAGATTATTATAAATTTTGATTCTGTATTTCTACTTTATAAATTTATTTAATGTAAAATACGTAATAAAATTATTTTTAATGTGAGAGTGCCCATAAAGCATAAAAAAGTTTTCTCTTGCATAAAAATGGTCATTTCTAGCGATTTGTTAGGTAAAATTATTGTTTAAACATTTCGGTTTTCAGCAGTCCGAACCTTAAATGGTTAATTAAAGTTCCCTTATTACATATTACATTGAAATTACCGTTTTGCATCACTTTCAACATTTCATTTACAATGAAGAATTAGTAACATTTACGGAAAAATCGATCCTGATAAAAGTGTTTCTTTTTGTTTTTTACATTTTTGACAATGTTTTTCCCCAGTAACAGTATGATTTTTTACACCTTTTTTTTACATCTTAAAGTAGAGGTTTCAACGAAAAAAATACCGTTCTGAAATTTTCAAAAATCAAAACTTTGGTAATCAACTTTTTTTCTTGGAAATTAGGCCTTTTTTTCAAATTAAATCCGCAAAAATTATGCCTCAAAAAAATTACAGCTTTTTTGAGGCATAAAAATATATATTTTCAACGAATTTCATCAAAATCGAATTATTTTTGTGGAAGATAAAAATAAAATAAAAAAAAAATTGGTTTTTGGCGTTTTTCTCAATATTTTTGAGGTTAAGCAAAAAAATAGTTCAAATAAAAGTTGTAGATCTCTCAATTATCTACAACTTTTGCATTAAACTTTTTTCGATAGGAGGTCTACTTTTGTCAGAAATCGTAAAATCCCAAAATCCACCAAATCCCAAAAAACACAACTTTTCGCACCCTCACCCCACTTCCGGTTATCTGTTGCGGTCTAATCGATTTTTCCCAATTTATATACTATTAATCTTAAATTTTCCCACCACCCATATACTGCTAAGAATTTTATTTTTTTCAAAAATTATTGACACTGGTCTATACGTAGATGTGGAAATAAAAGCAAAATTCATCCTCAGTTTAAGGGTGCCGGTGCCGTGCTTAAGAAAATGATTTCCTAGTTCGAGGATTTCTCTTACATCCCTTGATAGGCCTTTAGATACAACATTATAGAATGGTACCAGACTATTGAAAAGTCAAAAAAAAAATTTTTTTGATTTTCGCTCAAGTAAAAATTTTTTTTCTTTTTTTAGTTTTAAATAGCCTAGTACCATTCTATAAAGCTGTCTCTAAACGAATATCAAAAAAATTTTTCAATCGGTGCAGGAGAAATCCTCGAATTACGTTCACGAAACCGCCCACCTTAAGCTTTCTTTTTGGTCTAGAGCATTTGTTCGCTAAATTATTTATCGAGTTATTTGACGAAAATCGTGTTGCGATACCTGTTTTCTCAAGTTAAAATCGCAATTTTCAAGTCGCAATTTATATGAAAAATTGTGTAGATTTTTTTTTCTAAATTCGATCCTCTATCAGTTTCAATGGTTATTGTCATTTGTGTAACTCCTGAAAAGGAATGACATTAATATTCTGTCAAATGCAAGTATTCGCATAATATCCAAACATTTACTTGATGAATTTCCTATTAAATAAAAAAAAAACGAAATTTGATCTATATGACAAACTTTGTAAATTTAAATATCTAGTTACTGTACTATTATAAGCATAGGTTGAACACCATCGATCTACTAAATTCTAAAACCAGCTTCGGCCAATTTTTTCTTCAGAACCCTTTAAGGTATTCTTTATTATCAAAAAAATTCGAATAATATAGTGACATTCTCAAAATAGATAAAAAACGAAGTAAACAAACAATGTGAATTTTAACATTTCTAATAATGCTAGACTCAGACACATTTAACAAACAAAACAGAAAGCAGGTAGTTTTCTAGCAATACCCGGAAATATGAAAGAGAGAACTGTATTGTGTAAAAAGCTATTTATAGTAGTTTTTGACAGGGCTTCGAGAACGTTTTGCCTACATGAACTTAAATCTAAAATTAGACTAACGGTCCTTATAGTGAAAATGGAGAAACACTGTATAGCTGCCACAACATGAAATAATAATAAGATACCCTTAACTGGTAATTAGAGAAATATAGTTACGCAAAAAAAAATTGAAAATTCTTATTATTCAAATATCCTCAGAATGCCATGAAACATCGAGATTTTAAATTTGAGCAAAAAAGATTTCAGTCTGTCGGTCGGTCTGTTTGTGTGTAACTTCTTTTGTGAATAAGATCAAAATATAATCGATTCCCAGACACAGATTATATTTTGTTCTTATTTCGTTGAAGGGTTGGGGTTGGGGTTGGGAAGTAAGAGTCCATAAAATCGTTATTTAATATATACACATAAGAGAAGCAAGGGTCTCAAAAAATTTTTTGGCATTAGCCACCCTCATTATTAAAAGAGGTGAAAATATAAAATTGTGATTTAGTGTGTGTACAAAAATCAAAGGCCTCAACATTTTTTTTACTTTATCCACCCCCAATACCACCACCTCCACCACCACTACCGATGTGGCATATCGTTTTATGGGCTTTTGGGGTTGACGATTTCAAATATTATATTATTAAAGTTCCATAAACAATTATTTCCACATAGTGGAGTGCAAATAATATAGTATCAAAATTTTTTCGTTGTGAGAGATTTGGATAGAAAGTGGAGGTAGTGATTTCTTGGGCAGTGGTTTTTGATTTAGTTTTTAAAAATGTTAAAATTTTAAAATTATTTAGTTGACTGCACTCAGGCGAAAAAAGCAAGTTGTTAGGAAATCGATTGAACCTGAATGGATTTGCCTAAAAACTATTTTAATGCTCTATAATCATTAATTAAGCTTTCTACTACTTTTCTTTGCCTACTCTTTCCTAACTCTTTTTTCTTCTGTGAAAAATTATGTTGAAAATGTTATAATTGAAAAAATTTCGCTAATTACGAACACAGTGTTAAAAAAAAATGACGACTCCAAAATGGCCGATTTTAAGACCAAAATTGTGCAAAATGAACGATTATTTTATATCAAAGTTTAAATATCATTGCATAGGTTTTTATTAGGCATTTATTATTTTTAATAATTAAAATGATTAAAATACAAAGTTATGGATAAAAATGCCCGATTTAAGACCAAAATCATGTAATGCTTGTAAAATTGTCTGAAACATAAGTAATTGTAAATGTTCAATTAATAAAGTTAAAATATTATAATATGAGGATTTATTAATAAATTTTAAAGTGTATTTTAAATAAAAAACATTCATTATTATAAAATTGCAATTTGTAGAAAAGGGTTAAAAACAGAAGCATAAATGAAATTCTTCATTTGTTTTTGTTCAAATAGGCTTATAATGTCATGAAATGTCGAGATTTTAAATTTGTGAAAGAAAATCTGTCTGTCGGTCTATAACTTAATTATTAAAGGGGGCGAGAAAAAAATTGTGATTTAGTGTGTGTACAAAAACCAAAGATCTCAAATTATTTTTACCTCATCCACCCACACCACCGTACCATAATTACTGAACATTTTGGTCAAATTATTTTTCTTCCATGTACTTTGTCCGTCGGTTCTTTAAATTAAAGTCACCTTCCTATATTTACTCAAGATCTTGCTGGTATAATCAACGGGATGAAAAGCAAAGCGTGTTGCGTAATAGATCAGGTAACTCCCAGAGTAATAAAGCTTACACATAATTATATAATATATCATTTAACTAGAATTATAAATCCCTTATTGTAAAGTGGTGAATTTCCCGAACAAATGAAAATTGCAATGACTTTCCCATTATTGGCATTTAAACGTAGACTTTCAACACATTTTTGTCTAAACACGACGATTTTCAAGGGCGTGTACGTTGAAACAGAAAAAAAATACAAAATTAAAGCTTCAAGTTTTGCAGTAGGTATTTTTTTATATAAAATTTTTTTACTGAACGATCGCGTAAGTTTGGTATTTTTTTGAGTCAAATGAAATAAACCAAACAGTATTTCTGAGATAAATGTTATACCAAACTACTTCCACATCCAGATTTTCTATCCAAATTTCTCACAACGAATAAAATTTGATATTATATTTGAACTTCATTAAGTGAAAATGAATTGTTTATGGAACTTTAATCATATAATATTTGAAATCGTCGATGCAAAAACCCATAAAACGATGTGTCACATCGGTAGTCGAAGTGCTGATAGCGGGGTAGATGAAATTTAAATAATAATAAAACAAGAATACCAGTAGGCTATGTTTTGATTCTAACATGTGTTAAATAAAATGGACATTTCAAACAGAACGCTTTGGTTATGCAGACAAAATTAATGTTTTGAATCTAGTTTTTGTCAATTTCCACGGCAGAAATATAAACACATTCGGCAATTGTTAATAACAAATTGTTTATTTAATAAACAAATAAATTCACAACAAAAAAAATATTCTTTTCACCTTGTGGAGAATTGCAAATAATAAATTTAAGAATAAAATTTTTTCTTAATAACATGTTTAAATAATGAAAAAAGACAAAAGTCATTATAAACAATTAAAAACAATTTTTTAGAAATTTTTTTAAATCATAATATTCTATAACAAATAAAATGGCAAAAAAATATTTTTCAAAAATACGTAATTTATCTATTTGTTCATAAAATTTGTTTAAACAAATAGTAATAAAAATTTAAAGTTTATATAATCTTATAGTATTTTTGAATATAAAAACAGTAAGAGTAATTAAAATTAATAAAAAAAATTTTTGACCTCTCTTTCATTTTTCTTTTTTTGTTAGGTTAAATAATTAATAACTAATAGACTATAACAATTAAAAACATCGCAATGTCATAATCCTATAAAGTATAGTTAACATAAGGTCGCCACGAAGCAAAAAAATTTTACTGGCTTTTGTTTAACAATTATCCGATTTGAAATATAAACGCAAACTCTAAAAAAATTTGCTAATTAACAAAAGGCTCATTTTAGGAAAAATCGGTGAAAAAATGTTTTTCCAACGGGATATTGTTCCTTCAAGTGTTTAAATAATACCATAATTTTCATGAATTTTTAAATTAATATTTAATAAAAATATATTTTTACTTGTTCCGAACGGTTTCAGAGCATCGTAACGCCTTAGTGTTCGCTGCGCGTAGCTTTATTTTTAACATTAAATTAAAATTATTAATAATCTCGTATAATAGATGTAGAGTTTCGGGAGTCGGGACTTTTTTATTGGGAATTTCTTCCCCTTTAAAAACCTTTCTTTAAAATTTCTTAGATATTAATAATTTTCGAGTTATTTGCAAAAAACGGAACACGTTATTTTTTCAATTTTCATTCGTTTATAACTTTTGCAATTGTTTATGTGTGGGTTTGAAACTTTTGCACATTTTTCTAGATGTCATTCCGAATCCAATGCAATCAAGGTAGGTGCATGATGTCAAATGCACCATGTAGAGAGACCGACTACAAATATAAATTCAAATAACCATCATAAAAATATATGTGTTCATTAATATAAAAAACCGCTGCCCAAGGAATCACTACTTCCACATCCAGATTCTCTATCCAAGTCACTCACAACGAAAAAACTTTGTATGTGAAAATAATTGTTTATGGAACTTTAATAATATAATATTTGAAATCCTCTACCCCAAAAACCCATAAAACGATACCCCACATCGGTAGTGGGGTGGGGGGTGGTGATAGTGGGGGGTGGATGAAGTCAAAAAATATTTTGAGGTTTCTGGTTCCTGTACATACACTAAATCACAATTTTTTTTAATCCCCTTTAATAAGGGGGTGGGGGTGGTAATGGGGGTGGCTAATGCCAAAAATTTTTTTGAGACCTTAGCTTCTCTTGTATATACTAAATACCAATTTTATGGACTCTTACCTGCTTGATTGACCTATTTACCTCAAATTTACCCCAATTTACCCCCCAACCCTTCGACGGAACAAGATGAAAATATAACCTAGTTCTAGATCTCGTTAAAGTACATATGTGTACCAAATTTCAAGTCAATATCTTAAATGGTTCCAGAGTAAACGTGCGCACAAAAAAAAAGTTACAGACAGACCGACATACAGACCGACAGACAGACAGAAATTTTTTTTCGCTGAAACTTAAAATCTCGACGTTTCACGACATTTTAAGCCTATTTGGACAATAAAAATTTTTAAAAATTTTTTTGTCGTTACTACTTCCACTGGACGTGGAAGTAAAACTGCTGCCTGAAAAATCACTACTTTCACATCTAGATTTTCCTATCCAAGCCTTTTACAGCAAAAAAATGTCGATACTATACTTATTTGCAATCCACTGTGTAAAAATAATTGTTCATAGAACTTTGATAATATAATATTTGAAATTGTCTATCCCAAAAACTCATAAAACGATGTACTACATGGTAGTGGAGGTAGTAGAGGGGGAAGCTGTTGGCAAAAAATTTAGAGGCTCTTGTACACATAAATCACAATTTATTTTTGTATTCCCTTTAATAATGTGGTAGAGGTGGTGGCTAGTGCCAAAAAAGTATTCAGGCCTTTTGTTCCTTTATACACACTAAATCACAATTTTATCTTTTTATTCCCTTCAATGATCACCTTCAATAATTTGAGCAAAAACATTTTTTTACGATTACTATACTTCAACTCCACTACATGGGTGTGTAAGTAATAAGTATTCCGCAGTTATGACGTTGTTCTCTTTTGCACGTCCAAATAGAATAAAACAATCAAAATTGTGTCTTTTTAGAGACCATGTAGGCTTAACAGGGAACCAAGACAGATCACGTCATGCAGTCAGGTGCACTATACAGTAAAGGGAACCTGACTTAAAAAAACACTACCTAACGAATCACTATTTCAACATCCAAGTCTCTTACAAAGAAAAAAGGTTGATACTGTATTTGCAGTCCATTATGTGGAAATAACTGATCATAGAACTTTAATAATATATTTGCAATCGTCTACCAAAAAAGCCCATAAAACAATATGCCATATCGACAGTGGGGATAGTATTGGGTATAGCTGAAGCAAAAAAAAATTGAGGCCTTTGGTACTTATACACACACAAAATCACAATATGCCATATCGACAGTGCGCACAAAAAAAAAATACAGACAGATTTTTTTTGCTCAAACTTAAAATATCGACCTTTCGTGACATTCTAAGCCTGTTAAAAAAACATTTTTTTTTACCTTTATTATACGTCCACTCCCCTATGTGGATGTGGAAGTAGTACCAGCTTATAATCATTATGGGCAATGCCTATCTATCCTTATAATATGTAAAACATCATTCTGCATAATAATAATAATTGTTTAATGACCGATATTCCTCCATGAAAATTTTAGTACCAAAATTATAATAATTAAGTAAGTAGTATTACTGAATGCAAAAAAAACACAATCCTAATTTAGGGACATTTATTTGAATTTCTGTATTACAATTCAAAACACATTTTAAGATGTTTAAGATGCTAACAACTATTCTTCTTTCATAACACTGTACCATGTATTTTATAATTCTTAGTAGGCATATAAATTTTTGCATTTAGAAAAATTGTTCGAATATGATACAATACTTGTGAGGTTAAAAAATTGATTCAAATAAAGAGCTTTCATTCATCGATTGTGACTTCATGAAGAAAGTATTTAAGAGGAAATAAGAATCGAACGTTATCGAGCCATTGCAGCGATGCCAAATATCGGGCTATATAACGAGCGATGGATATCAACTGTATAAGAGTCTCGGATATACAGGAACAGCGCCGCCTGACTCAGTAGTGCTGAACTAAAAGTGTATCTCGGAACATGAAAATATGACTTTTTGAAGCCCACCCCAAAATTTTGTAGGAAGGAAGCTAACGTGATTTGTGGCCATTTAGTGATGATATACATAAGGGTACGTTGATGAGCCCGACCTCGGGCTGCACAACGTCAAATCGGGCTGCACTACAACCGCTCAGTGTAGGAAACGGGCCTGTATATGACCATGCATATCTCTATATATATATATATATATATATATATATATATATATAGAGATATGCATGGTCATATACAGGCCCGTTTCATACACTGAGCGGTTGTAGGGTAGCCCGATTTGACGTTGTGCAGCCCGGGGTCGGGCTCGTCAACGTACCCCTGTGTATATCATCACTAAATGGCCAGAAAGCATGTTAGCTTCCTTCCTACAAAATTTTGGGGTGGGCTTCAAAAAGTCATATTTTCATGTTCCGAGATACACTTTTAGTTCAGCACTACTGAGTCAGGCGGCGCTGTTCCTGTATATCCAGGGCTCTTATACAGCTGATATTCATCGCGCGTTACATAGCCCGATATTTGGCATCGTTGCAATGGCTCGATAACGTTCGATTCTTATTTCCTCTTAAATACTTTCCTTATGAAGTCACAATCAATGAATGAAAGCTCTTTATTCGAATCAATTTTTTAACCTCACAAGTATTAGAACATTTTTTCTAAATTAAAAAATTTATATATACCTACTAAGAATTATAAATTATGTGGTACAGTGCTATGAAAGAAGAATAGTTGTTGTGTTTTGAATTGTAATACAGAATTTAAAATAGAGCGATAAAATATATACACGTTTATATCATAAGAGAGAGAATTTACAATGAGAACAAAATATAAAATACATTGAGTTTCTCCATTTGTTGTACTAAATTGATGTTTCCATGTTCCTAAATTAGGTTTGTGATTTTTTGCATTCAGGATTCAATAATAATATACTTAATTGGTATTAATTTTGGTGCTAAAATTTTGATGGAGAAATATTAAACAATTATTATGCAGAATGATGATTTACGTATTATAAGGATAGATAGACATTGTTCATGATGACTATAAGTTCGTATTACTTCTACAGCCACATATAGTACAGGAAAACTTTACCTTAACTCGAAAAAAATTTGTGCAGACCTTAAACTTTGGTTATAGGTTCAAAATAGGCCAAACTTCACGAAACAAACAAGTTTAGGAGTTTTACGGATCCGCGGGGGTGAAAAGGGGTACTTTTAATTAAAAAATCGATTTGTCTTTACTTTCTCAAAATTTACAAAAAATAGTTCAAATACAAGTTATTTCTGACAAAATCATCTTTAATTTGGTGTTTTTTAATTTAACTTTATAGCAATAATTAACCGAAATACTAGAGGTTTTAACTTCGGAATAATATGATATGAATTAGATCTCGTTCATTTTTGGCAGCTTAATAGTAAATGCATAAAAAAAAGAAGTTTTGATATTATGCTAAGGCTTGCTAATTTATAGGGGGTGGATGCCACCCATTTTCAGGGGGTGGCACCTAAAAAAAAACAAAAACTTTATAGCTGAGAGATAATTAAATTTTAAGAAGAAAAGAACCTATGCAACTTTTATAAAATTGATATAACCTAATAACTACTAGAAAATTTGTGATTTTAGCTTGAAGAAGTGGTATTTCAAATGTTTTTTCGTTAAATAACGGTATTATATTGAGCAAAACATACTACAGACAAATAAGAAAGCTACTAAATTAAGGATGAATTTCGTTTTTTTCTAATTTTTGTAGAGTTAATGGTTTCAGAGAGTCAAGTCTAAAGGTGGCATCCGAACGTTTATAAGACGAAGTGTTTAGTTTCAATGTTAAATATCTCAGAAACTATGGCACTTACGCCAAAGACGCTAATAACCAAAATGAAAAATTATTAATTAAGCTTTCAAATGATTTTTTTCTTATTTTTATAGCGTAAAAACAAGGAAGTTATGACAAAAACAATGTACTTTTCCACATTTTTTTTTTTTTAATAAAATCGTCGCAATTTTGTTAATGTAAATAGCCAGTAATTAAAAAATATAATCCCATATACTATTTTTCGTTAATATAGTATAGTGTGACCCTACACGCTCGAATGTTTTTATCGACTTACAGCCGATGCTTTAGAAAAAAAAAATGCATTATAAACTGTAAAGGGATTTTAGAAAAAACGTAACATTCTTGTTTCTCTGCAAATGTTTCAATAAATATTAGTTTTAGAGAAAATATGGTGGACATCAAAAATTAAGCTTATAAACTGAGAATAAATTTGTTTTGTTTATATTGTTATTTGTGTAGGGTTGATTGTTTCGGAGATATTTAATTTTATAGATGGCATCCAACCGTTTTTAGGATGAAGTATTTAAAAAAATTAAAGGTAATTAATTAATCTTCAAAATGATTTTTGTTTGTTTCTACATCGCAAAAAATAAAGAAGTTATGGCCGATTCAATATGCGTCTTCACATTTTTGTTAACAAAATGTCACCATTTTGTTATTGTAATTGCTCAGTAATTAATTTTTCTTCAAAAAATCCTTTTTCATTAATATATAGCATCACCTAGATGTTCAATTTATTTTGTTCCTTTAAAACACTTTTTTTAGAATAAACTCCATCCGCCATCCCCCCCATCGGAAAACGGCCGTATTTCGGTTAATTATTGCTATAAAATTAATTTAAAAACACCAAATTAAAGATAATTTTTCCAGAAACAACTTGTATTTGAAATATTTTTTTGTAAATGCCATATTTCCCGAGAAATTAGAGAAAAATCGATTTTTTTTTTTATTAAAAATACCCATTTTATACCCCCTATAGGTTTCCGCTGATCCGTCAAATTTCTAAACTTTTTTGTTTCGTAAACTTTGACCTATTTTAAACTTATCTTATAACCAAAGTTTAAAGTCTGCACAAATTTTCTTCGAGTTACTGTCATTTGTTTCAATATTTTCCTGTACTAGTAGTGGAGTGGATGTATATTAACGGTGAAAAAATTGTTTTTTTTTAAATAGGTTTAGAATGGCATAAAGGTAGATATTTTCAGTTTCAGCAAATAAATTCTATCTGTAATTTCTTTTGTGCGCACGATTACTCTGGAAGCGTTCATGATATTGACTCAAAATATTGTACACCTGTGTATTAAACGAGATCTGGAAATAGATTATGTTTTGATCTTATTCCGTTGAAGGGTTGGTGGGTAAATGGGGGTAGATGGATAAAGCAAGTAAGAATCGATAAAATTGGGATTTAATGTATGTACGAGAAGCCAAGTTCTCAAAAAAATTTTGAGATCAGCCACTTCCACTATCACTTTGTTTTTATAATCCACATAATGGATTGTACTTACAGTATCAACCTTTTTTTTTTTTTTTCGTTGTAAGAGACTTGAACGTGGAAGTAGTGATTCGTTAGGCAGCGTTATTTTCAGTCGGGTTCTCTCTGCTGTATGGCGCACCTAACTGGATGACGTGATCTGTCGTGGTTGCCTATTAAGTATACACGGTCTCTACAAAAATAAAATTTTGATGGGCTAACTTGAATTGTTTTATTTTATTTGGACGTGTATAAGTGAACAACGCCATGACTGCTGAATACCTATTACTTAGACACCACGTAGCGAAGTGGAAGTACAGTAATCATAAAAAAATGAAATTTTCTTTTGCTTTAATAGGATGTCATGAAACGCATAGATTTTCAGTGTGAGTCAAGAAAAATGTCTGCCTGTCTGCCTGTAACATTTTTTTGTACGCACGATTACCCTAGAACAGTTGAAGATATTGTCTTGAAATTTGGTACACCTATGTATTATAACGGGATTTGGAAAGCAAGCAAGTTAGAATCAGTGAAATTGGGATTTAGTGTATATACGAGAAGCCAAGGTTTCAAAATTTTTTTGGCATTAGCCACCCTCGCTACTACTCTCACCTCATAATTGAAGGAGGTGAAAAAATAAAATTTTGATTTAGCGTGTATACAAGAACCTAGGTCTCAAAAATTTTTCCCCCACCCCATTATTTAAGAGGATAAAAAGATAAAATTGTGATTTAATGTGTATACAGGAACAAAAGGCCTGAATACTTTTTTTGTCTCTCTACCACCCCCATTACCACCTCCACCACATTATTAAAGGGAATAAAGAAAAAAAATATGATTTATGTGTACAAGAGCCTCTAAAAATTTTTGCCATCAGCTTCCCCCTCTACCATTACCACTACCGTGTAGCATATATTTTTATTAGTCCAGACAGTGGAATCTCCAAAAACTTGCAAAATGAATAATTTTTTTTAATGAGTCCGTGAAAGTGTATAGAATAATATCCTGAAAAGTTTACAATCCGCTCGGATGCAGAACATAAAAGAAAAGAAAAAATTTATCCATTTTTTTCAAAATTCTGAAATTAAGTCAGGGTATGAAAAAAATAAAAAATACAGTTGGATAGACCACGTGTTTCTGAACAAAAATGTCCTAATAAAATTTATCGCTAAAACCACGGTATTCCTGGAAAAAAAGTGAAGTGAAGTAACTTTGTCACCTGCGCGGCCAAGCACACGCACGGTTAAATGCATACTATGGAACCTCTAAAAATTCTTAGCAGTTCTAACACTTTCTGATTACACATTTTTAACATTTTTCTTAGTGAATAGGAGGATAAATAGTGAGTCTGGAGATAAAATATATAATTATGAACGCATACACAGACACCATACATAGCCGCTGTAACGAAGCAGATCTGTCGCGCCGTCACTCGCACGAATTTTTAACTGCCTTTACTGTATTGTATTTATTAATGTATTTATAAAAAAAAGTTTTATTAATTTTTCACTCACCCCAATTAAATAAAAATTATAAAAATAAAATGTAAATTTTACACCTATCCACATTTCAACTATATTCAATGGATTCCTTATACATTTGTTAATGTATTGGAAAAGTTCCAGAATTTGTATTCAAAACTATAGAGAGTTATAAGGATAAGATCGTGAAAATCGCTATTTCTGATCAAGAATGGGATTGATCATATTTTCGAAAAAATGCATACAAGTAAACGAATTTGTGTTTGAACATTCGAAAAGTATCCCCCTCACACATTTTTTTCGAAATAGTGATATTTTATTTTTTCTAATGCGTAAAGTTCTCGGCAAGTCACAGCCTCCAATATATATATTTATCAAAAAAATCATCAAGCAAGGAAATTAAAATGATTTGAGATGTACCTTTTTTTGAATCCACATTACTACAACTTAATAAACCATAATAATCATGAAGTGTATGTACTTTTTAATAGTTCTCAACGAAGAAAGAAATTTTTTGAAGGGCTTTTATTTTTTCTATATTTTTTATTGCGGCGATTGAGTTCAGGCGTGATAATATAAGTTTTAAATGTTAGATATTTCATCTGTTTTAACACACTCAATGAGAAATGAGGAAACAAACTGAAGTATGAGTCGATGAACAATACAGAATTAGACAATAGACATCCTTTGTACCAGAAAATCAAATTAACAAAAAAATTCAAACATGTAGCCAGAGTTTATTAACAGTTTACTAAAGTGTTTATTAGATTAGAAATTGACAGGCACTCCAGAAGTATCCGGCCATAAAACTATTATAAGGAACATAACAATGTAAGAAAGGAATTTGTAAATTGTCCATTCATTTCTAAAGGGTCAGTTCTAGAAATACAACTGCTGTTTGTTTAAACGAAACTAGAATAACTAAAGACATTTTAGATTGTGAGATTTTCATATAAATTTATAAACATTTTGTATACAATTCTTTTAGTCGCATCCGGAGATGTAATAATTTATATAATCAACACAACTGAAAGTAACATAACTGAAAATATGGAATTTAACCATTGGGTTTTACAAACTAAAATTAAAGTATATCTGGAGATAATATTTATTGGTTGTATTTACCATTCTCCTAACACAAATTACTTGCAGCTTTGTAATTTTTTTAAAAATTGGAAAAGTTGGAAATTAGTCATTTATTATTTGTGTAATAACATGTTACTTACTGTTAGATTAAATTGTTAAAATATTAGCATACCAACGAAATCATTAGGAAAGCCATAGATTCCAGAGTTTTCATAGTATGAGACTAAAACTTGGCAGGGGTAATATAAACTAAAAATGTCCAATTTTTCATTATTTGAGAAGTTTCGTTCACTTCTGGTTTCCCCGGAAATGATTCCAACTTTGAAAAAAAAAACACCCTGTGTATTTTTACATGTTTTGATTTCGGAGGCGATTTCAAGTATGATTGCATAGTTTAAAAAACAAATTGAGACTACTTGATTCTTTTGTGAATAATAATTTAAAAATCGAGAAAACACCCTTATTAAGTATGCCGTGGAAATTGAAAAAACTATTTTTAAATCATTCATTTCGTCTGCAAATAACAAAAGCGTTCTGTCCGAAATGTCCATTTTATTTAACACCTGTCAGAGCCAAAACATAGGCTACTGCTACTCTTGTATTATTTCATGTGGGTAAATATACCTACATATTTTAATAAAAAGGGTATATTTTAGTCACAGTTAGGAAACATTAACGCAAACATTAGTGGGAAAAGAGCAGAGCGTTTGATCTAAACTTTATGACAGCATCAAAAAAGGTGATTAAGAAATTTTTTCTGCCGCGGCTTTATTATTTTAATATATTTTCGATGTGGTAACAAGTGCAATGAGAAGTCCAGCTTCATAAAAATTTAAACAATGTATGTTGCAATATTAGAATTTTCTACTATTTTTTTTTTATTATCTCCGGTCTTGGTAATCGCATAAAAAAAATGAAAATAAAAACCATTAAAAATTACCTTCTTTGTATAATTTAAGAAATAATGCATAAATATATAATAGCCTAGGAAATAGGCAAATTCGACTGGTTACCGTCTGCCAGTCGGTAATCGAAGAGACCATATAAGTACAAAAATTTTTTCTCTCTGGAACTTTTTGGTATGGTGGGGGGATATGGAGGGGAGGGCATTTATTTTTAAATCGAATGATTATCGGTATCTGTCCGCATAGGTAGTTAGTATGTACTTCACATACCCCAGTTACGCTGGCAGACGAAACTTCCGGCCGGCGCGTGCGCTAACTGAAAATAGAAACTAAACATTTTTTTTTCTGTTTTCGGTTAACGCGCGCCGATCGGAAGTTTCGTCTGCCAGCGTAATTGGAGTATGTGAAGTACATATACCAACTATCTATGCAGACAGATATCGATAATCATTCGATTTAAAAATAAAAAAGTTCTAGAGAGAAAAAAAAATTTGTACTTATATGGTCTCTTCGATTACCGACTGGCAGACGGTAACCACTCGTCGTCGAATTTGCACGCTATTTCCTAGACTATCACGAAAGTGGGTGAAACTATGCTTTTTATTGATTTATTTTTCGAGTTATGTTCAAATAACAATGACTTTTTCTTAATAATATAATAAGTTAAAAACATCATGCAAATAACAGAAAAAAAAGTATCATCTACAGATTTTTCATTGCATTTTAAATGACCCAGAAAAGTATGAAAAAACCGCTGCCCAAGGAATCACTACATCCACATCCAGATTTTCTATCCAAGTCACTCATAACGAAAAAATTTTGTATGTGGAAATAATTGTTTATGGAACTTTAATAATATAATATTTGAAATCCTCTACCCCAAAAACCCATGAAATGATACCCCACATCGGTAGTGGAGTGGGGGTGATATGGGAGTGGTAGTGGGGGTGGATGAAGTAAAAAAATATTTTGAGGTTTCTGGTTAATAATGTGGTGGGGGTGGTAATGGGGGTGGCTAATGCCAAAAATTTTTTTGAGATCTTAGCTTCTCTTGTATATACTAAATACCAATTTTATGGACTCTTACCTGCTTGATTTACCTATTTACCCCAATTTACCCCCAACCCTTCGACGGGACAAGATGAAAATATAATCTAGTTCCAGATCTCGTTAATGTACATAATGTGTACCAAATTTCAAGTAAATATCTTAAACGGTTCCAGAGTAAACGTGCGCACAAAAAAAGTTACAGACAAACCGACAGACAAATTTTTTTTCGCTCAAACTTAAAATCTCGACGTTTCATGACATTCTAAGCCTATTTGAAGAATAAACATTTTCTAAAAATTTAGTTTACACTAGATGTGGAAGTAAACTGACGACAGACAAGTGTTTCATTTTTGATGCATTGGCAGCCGGAACAAATTTAAATAAATAAAATTAATAAGTAAATAAACATTTATTGTGCACAAAAGAGTGTACACACAAAAGGAAGCTATACTATCTTTCACCTCCCCATATATATTAGGAAAAAAAACCGCTGACCAAGGAATCACTACTTCCACATCCAGATTTTCTATCCAAGTCACTCACAACGAAAACAATTTGTATGTGGAAATAATTGATTATGGAACTTTAATAATATAACATTTGAAAGCGATAAAAAAATATTTCCTCTACAAAATATTTTATGAAAATTAGATACTTACATCAAAAAATCGCAATTTATTTATTTTTCCACCATACGCTTAACTCGTTTTTAACTTTAATGCTCAAAAGAGCATGAGCACATGACATTTTTGTATGGTCTTTTGACACATCAGTACTTATATAATTATTTATTTCATATAAAAGTAGGCTTGTAACAACGAAACCTCCACGGAAGTCACAAAAAGCATATTAATAATACATTCTCTATCTATTTTTAAGTTCAAATTACTTTCTTACGTCTTCACAGTATTACAGTACTTTCTGATGGGCAAATTAAAAGAATTTACTAGAAGTATCCGTCTTTGCACAGTGGGATAAAATCTGCAAACTTATTTCATAGAATGCAACTCTCAATTATTGATGTTAACTTGGGACAGCTGGTACATAGTAGAGGCCATTGAATTATTTTTTTTAAATTAAACCTATAAGTATAGTGACACTGAAACAAAATTAAATAAAAAACTTATGAATACTTAAAAGGGAACTTCATGCTTTGTTGTTATTTGATGCCAATCAATTTTTGGTCATATTTGACTCGGAAACACAAGGGTCACTTGCTGTAATCTCATCGAAAATAAGCACAGTTTCCAAAGAAAAATTGCTGCAACAAGGGACTCTTTTGCTGTTAATACCTAATTTTACTGTAGTATCAATACAGTTCGTTTTATATTTCTCTGTTAGGTAAATAAACGTAATTTAATTTCTAACGCTTTGCATTTTTTTATTTCAATGCGAATGAGGCAATACTTTAAAAGTGGAAAACAAAAAATGAGGACAAATTCAAAATATTTAAATACTTATAGGCCTACCACGAATATTACTACATTATCATTTATTAATAACACAGGTTTACAAAAAAAAAGTTGTCTGGATCTGGGGACAGGCCATACGTTTCTTATGTATTTTTCGACGCTGAATTCGAATCTATTTTTAGTTTTGCTCTATCACGTCAGAATTTTGAGATATCCTAACCTAAAAGTTCAAAAAACACAACTTTTTTTTTTGTAAACCTGTGTAATTAATGTTTATTTGCATACAAAACCAGCCAATATTTTATTAGGTTCTTTTAATGTATCCTCAAATCCATAACAATAAATAATAAAAAACGGTATATTATTTTGGCGTTCAAAGAATGAATGTATTTCCTTTATTAGGTGGCCTTCCAATAGCATCTCTACTGTAAAGAGTAATGATAGTGGCGCAGTATAGCAAGTCCTCCTAGCCATATAATTTTGTGCTTCGTGACAATCTATGCATCAAAGAAATATATATTATAAAAATATGACCTATTGAGGCCCAGTTAGATTGGCAACATCGCTGGGATGGAGAACGAACGCTAGCTATATTCTTATATACAGCGGGCTTTGAAAGGATCGGTAAATATATCCGGGCTCTGAAATATGCCATGTTTATATAATCAAAGGACAAATAATAATTAGCTACCTCTAGTGGCTTCCTATTAAAAAAAGGTACACAACAATCGCTATATTTAATAAACTTGTTAATTTATACACTTGGGAAATGCCGGGCTTATGAGCGACCTATCGATATATCGGGCTACACAATATACCGTCTATACATATATATATATATATATATATATATATATATATATATATTGTTGTTTCTTAGGTTTTTGAGGATGTTAAATGAAGTGTTGGTGTATTTCCGGATGTTTTCCCAGGAGCCTATCAACTACGCGGGAAAACACCCGGAAATATACCAACACTTCAAATATATATATATATACACAATATTTTAGAATAAGCTAGTATACCCTAGTGGCATGGAGTGTTGGACCGGCGTGGTCCGTGTGGGACCAATATGATTATTAGTCCCATATGGATTGTGCATTGGTCTGGTATTTTGTGCTACTAGGGTACTTTTGTTGACATGTTCCATACCCGTTTGGGTATGTGTAAAGAACTAATAAAGACATCTACTTATCTATCTATCTATCATCTATAAATCCACGGCCGCTTTCCGTCCTCTTAACGTAAAACCTGTGCACATCAGCTTTCGGGTGATGAATTGCGCCCATTGATAGAATTTTCCTAGTCTTCCTGTCCATTTTCGCGATGTCACTTTGTGAAACTAGTATTTTTCATACAGACAACCGCGGAAACCTATCCGAGCATTTCATTCGCCTCTACGGGGAGGAAATTTATTCTCTCACCAAAACCTATAGTAAACTCCTTATCCGCAAATCCAAACTCCTTTGTGATCTTACCTTCCTAAAAGCCTGTCGTCAACATCAGGTCATTCCAAAATCTTTACAACTGAAACATCACACTAAATCCCGCTCCATTTCCAGAATTCTAGATAAAGCAAACTCTGCTCTACTTAGAAATTCCATACATAACACAAGACATAACCTCAACACCACCAACACGTTGATATATAAAACCTACTCTCAGATCCACAATTCTTTCATTCATCCATTACTTTGGGATACATTTGACCGACTATTTAACGATATAGCACAACACATTGCAGAACAAAAGACTATCACACAAAAACAGAAACTTTCACAACTCATCACTAAACAGAAACCACACTCCATTCCTCCAATAGATCCCAACAATGTAGTCCATAACTTTTCCGACTTTCCCATCAGTGACCCAGCTCTTCAAGCTTTAGCTAAAGGTTTTAACTTTGCTATTTCTCCTAACTCCATCCCAACTGAGGCTATTATTTCCCAAATCGAAAACTCTATATCCCACCTTCCAGACAACCAAGCTGAAGACACCAGACAAGACATTTCCAGAATACTCTGAACAGCCAAACCTCCCAAATCCAACCTACCCTTACGAGAAAGACGAGCCCTAAAAGACTTACATAACAATGACGAACTTATTATCCTACCAGCAGACAAAGGTAACGCCACGGTCATCCTCAATACCTCTGACTACCTACGAAAAATGAACGACCTAGTAACAAGTACTGATTACAAACAAATTCAACGCGACCCCACCACCTATCTAGAAAAGAAAACCAAAACAATCATCAATAACTCTGACCTCCATCCAGATATCGGCAAACTCCTAATTCCTCGAGAAAAGTCTTCTCGAATTCCTAGAATCTATGGGCTTCCTAAAATTCATAAACCCAACATTCCTTTAAGACCTATTGTTAGTGCCTTTCGTTCCCCAACCCACAAACTGGCTAGACACTTAGCCAGCACCCTTCAACCTATAGCCGAAAAGGCGTCATCCTATGTCAAGAACTCCGCTCATTTTATCGACCTCCTGCAACAATATCCTATTTCGCAGAATGATATATTAGTCAGTTTCGACATTGTATCATTATTCACGAATATCCCACTCCCTGAAGTCCTAAATATCCTCAAAACCAAACACGACATTTCTCCTAGTATCCTATCCCTCCTAAAACATTGTTTGTCAAACACCTATTTTCTCTTCCAAAATAACTTCTATAAACAAATAAGTGGAGCCCCTATGGGATCACCTCTATCCCCCGTCATAGCCAATATCTTCATGGACAACTTCGAAACTCAAACCCTCAATACTTCCCAACTGAAACCTACGTGTTGGTTAAGATACGTTGATGACACCTTTGTCATCAGGCCGCACGGTAGGGATTCCCTAAATACTTTCTTGTCCCATTTAAACAACATCCATCCCAAGATACAGTTTACCATGGAAGTGGAGAATAATTCGTCTCTACCTTTCCTAGATGTCCTTATCACTAAAAATAACACACACTAATTCTCTTACTCTGTTTACCGAAAACCAACCCACACAAACCGTTACTTAAATGCAAACTCCCATCACCATCCCTCACAAATAAATTCGGTCGTCAACACTCTTATAACAAGATCTCTCAGACTAACTGACAGCCATAACAGACAGACTGAATTGCACACATTAGAACACGCACTCTTACAAAACGGTTGTGACAGAAACCATATAAGACGGACCATAAATAAAGCAAACACAACATGCGGACACATCCATACCTGAACAACACAAAGCCTTCCTACCTTACATCAAAGGTGTCATAGACCGAATCTCCAAAGTCCTAAAAACAAACAACATAAAAACAATATTCACAACACAACAGACTATTTCCAACCGTATCAAGTCCCCAAAAGACCAAGTCCCTAATGACTCCCATGGCGTTTACGAAATACCTTGCTCCGACTGTCCCCAAACTTATATTGGACAAACAAACAGATGCATTAACAACAGGATATACGAACATCGCCTAGCACTCAGAAAAACTGACCCTACCTCATCCCTAGCACAACACCGTCTACAGACTGGACATAACATAGACTTTGACAACACAAAAACAATAGCACCTGTATATTCCCTAAGAACACGAACAATCCGCGAAGCAATTGAAATCGAGAAGCGTCCCAATTGTTTAAACAAAAGAGACGACAGTCATCGACTTCCAACTGCTTGGAAATCACTAATATCTCCACTAACTATACAACCCTCACCAACACCACACAGCGACCCTCCTGCCACGCGCAACCGTTCCGCACCAGTGCTCACCACACCCACCAATCCTACTATAAATACCTCACCTCAACCCACAACTCGTCAGTTCTCTCTAAGAACTGAGATTGAGATCCTAGAGACGAGCCAAGGTTCGACCTGGGGAGTAGGCAGGTTGAGGCTCCGGACTCGAACCACTCCTTACACTTCCTAGACTTCTTATATACCTTTATATTATCAATTCTTCTTCCTTTTCTCTTGAAAATGGCTCCAAAGTGGGAGCCGAAACGTCGAGACTCCAATAATCTCAGACGCGGTTCAACCCGTGAACTTAGGGTGGCCCATCTCTATAGGGGGTGAATTTTTTTGCGTATTTTTTAAGTCTCACCCCACGAAAATATACTATTATACTAGGAATAATTTATGTCAAAGTTTCAGATAATTCGGTGAACGGTAAGCCGTGCCGCATTCAGGTAGAAATTTGTAGATAAGATTTTATTACGGTAATACACTTAAATTTTACTTAAAATACAAATATCTACCTCTTTTCTCATAATGTTTTATTGGTGTAATTATTTCCTAGAAATTATTTGTTTTGGAAGTTTGGAAATATAATGCACCTACGGTAGGTTTTTATGTCAGTTTGCAATTGTGTTTTACAGTAGTGACATTATAAGTTCTAGCATACGTTCCTTTTTGAAAAAACATTTAACGATGGCTGATGTTAGATCCTTACGAAAGGATACTTTCATTTACTTAGTTGGACACTATTCGTCACAAATCATTGGCAATAAATTGCCGTCTAATAGACAAGTATTACAAGTGCTCTTTTATAACATTCGTGAAGTGAAACTTAGTGTACATGAAAGTGCTAAATTAACAATAAAAGAGGTGTCAGTTTTTTGGGATAAAGCTCGCATTCCTACACATCAGGATTTTCATTGTGTTAAACAACTAGATAAACTTTATGCAGAGTGGAGGAACTTACAAAAATCGGCTAAAAGGGCCAGTGCGGGAGTAAAGAAAAAAATTTCGTTGAAAAATTGGACGATCTCTTTGACATTTCTCATGCAAATGCATTGGAGTTGATGAAAATAGATGAAGATAAGCAGTTTTTAATTAACCAAAGAAAAAAGGGACGTCCTGGATTTATGCATGGTATTGATTACCAACTGGCTTCTCAAGAAAAATCAGCTGAGGAGAAAATACAGAAATTATCCGAACGAATGCAACGAAGTCAACAAGAAAAAGCTAGATTAGAGGAAACAGTCACCTGTCCATCATCAAGTAGTAATTCAGCCGACTCCAACGAAAATGAAGATGAAATAATCGAAGCCCAAGAAGAGTTGTTACAAGACCAGCCTGGCCCGTCACAGCCAAAAAAGAGGAGATTGTATGGAACATGTAACATCATCACACCAAAAATAGCCGCTGCATTTGATGCTTGCAAAATAAGCGACAGGTATGGAGTCCATATTTTGACGGCAGTAGCAGAAGCACTAGGACATGACACCACATCTTTGTCCATCAGCAGAACCACACTTCAGCGCTCTAGACAACGCATCCGCGAAGAAAGAGCTGAAATATTAAAAACTGCCTTGGGTAATTCTGAATTGCCGGCCCCAGTCATCCATTGGGATGGAAAACTTTTACCTTCTCTCACTGGAATGGGAAATATCGATAGACTTGCTATCTTAGTTACTAGTGGAGATATTGAACAACTACTTGGAGTACCAGCTTTGCCCAATTCAACTGGAAGAGAACAGACTGAAGCAGTTTATGATGTGCTTTGTGAATGGAATTTGGACGAAAAGGTAATAGATTTGTGTTGTGATACAACAGCATCAAATATGGGTTATATAAATGGGGCAGCCACACTATTGCAACAAAAATTAGAAAGAGATATTCTATATTTTCCTTGTAGACATCATATTTTTGAAGTGGTTTTGAGAAGTGTGTTTGACACAAAAATGCCTTCCTCATCTGGTCCAAATGTGCCACTATTTAAACGTTTTAGGGAATTTTGGCCTAAAATAGATCAAAATAAACTAAAAACTGGATTTCAGGTATCAAAAATTAAACACATTTTACAACCAGTTAAAGCCGAAATTGTAAAGTTTCTAAGTGCAGCTGTAACTTTGCAACAGCCTCGTGATGATTATAAAGAATTTTTAATGCTTTCTAAACTTTTTGTTGAAGAAGAGCCCACTCACACGACATTCTATCAACCAGGGGCATTTCATCATGCACGTTGGATGGCCAAAGCCATTTACTGTCTAAAAATATTTTTTTTCCAAGGTCAGTTCCAACTAACTAAAAAAGAAAAAATAGGTATTGAAGATATATGTCTCTTTATTGTAAAGGTTTATGTAAAGGCCTGGTTTACAGCGTCATTTGCTAGTAAAGCACCGCTTCATGACTTAGACTTTTGAATAGAACTCATTAATTATCAAAATATTGACAAAGAAATATCTCAAGCCGCAAGTAGGAAAATAGTGAACCATTTGTGGTACCTTAATTCAGTAAATGTTGGCTTATCTTTCTTTGATGACGATATTTCAGTTACCACTAAAAGAGAAATGGTTAAAGCCTTGAATAGGAAAGCACCAAATCAAGAGGGTATTAAACGATTTATGATTAGTAACATTACTGACGTTGAAAACAAGGAAATTCAGGACTTCATATGCGAGAACACTAAACAGTTTTTTCAAAAATTAGGTTTGTCTATGGAATTTTTGGAAAATGATCCAACAACATGGAGGGAAAATGAAAGTTATACCCGATGTTTCAATATTGTAAACAAAATTAAAGTTGTAAATGATGCCGCTGAGAGAGGAATCAAACTTATTACTGACTATAATGACATTTTAACAAAAAATGAAGACCAAAAACAGTTTTTACTCCAAGTTGTAAATGATTATAAATCACAGTTTCCAAATGTAAAAAAAGAAACCCTGTCGCATGCTTTGGCCTAGTGCAAAAAATATTGTTTTTATTACTATATGTCTTGTAGATTTAGGATAATATTTGGTACTATGTATGAAAAAAACGTTTCATAATAAAATACACAAAGATAAAACGAGAGTTTTATTTCAAAAACTTCTAGTCTAGTTTTCTTAGACTACGAATTTACAGTAGTATGACATATGTCATAGTCACAACAGATAATGTCTTTGATATTTCTATGACTTGATTAGTCATTCTAAAGATAAATGTTGCTGATTAAAAAAAAAAACAATGCATCAACCAAAGAATGTAAATAATTCCATTTACTTTTATTATTACATAATAATGCATTCTGCGGCACCCCTTGCCTTCAATTTGCCTCAATAATATTTTGAGGGGACTTTTTTCTTCAAATGGAACCATTTGCAGGGGTGAGAAATAAAAAATTTCGATTTCGAAAAAGATGGGCCACCCTAATATATATATATATATATATATATATATATATATATATATATATATATGAAATCGGATTTGAAGGAAACAACTACTCAGCGGGCAAATACCCCGACCTGTATTGAATTACACCTTCAAATCGTGATCAGTAACCAACTATCATTTGTCTGTTCCTAACCAGACATAGACCGGTTTCGAACTTATTAAGTTCGAATAAGTTCGAAACCGGTCTATGTCTGGTTAGGAACAGACAAATGATAGTTGGTTACTGATCACGATTTGAAGGTGTAATTCAATACAGGTCGGGGTATTTGCCCGCGGAGTAGTTGTTTCCTTCAAATCCGATTTCATAAACAGTGAGTATAGCCCACTAGGCTAGAGGTCGCCGCTCTTGGTACTTGCAAAAAAGCAAGTCGCTATACGTCAGTGACATTTGTCCGACGTATAGTAGCATCAGACCATATGAGAGTTTACCTCTCACCGTCACTCCATATATATATATATATATATATATATATATATATACAACGTGATCTACCAAGAAATGCGGAAAATAAAATGGTGTGCTAGTCTTCAATGTGGGAAAGCCCCTGCAAAATTTTAGAGGATTCTGAGGTAATTTAGTATATTAAATTATTAGTCAATTTGCGAAGGTACACTACTGATGTTAAGTAAGTCCTGACCTAATTCTGAAGAGGTCGACGAACTTACTGGCGAAATAATGTATTCGAGTTGTTTACATTTCCTTAATTGGCATAAAAAGTGAGCCGGCCGGCGAGATCAAAAAAAGAGGTCTACACACGATCGAGCGGCAGGTAGTCAACATTGTTGGTACACTTTGAAGATAATTGGAATTCTAGCGGACCAATTCACTTTTACGAATGAGTTCAAAGCATGCCGACAGGGCTGGCTCCGTGCCACTGGATCGTGTGTAGACCCCTAGACAGCCGCGTTTTTTGCTTCCGGTCGTGTCATTGACCGGTTTAACTAAATATCTCGTATATCTGCTTTTCATTTCAGCATAAGATTAACGTCTTCGATTTATTTCGGTATTTCTGTAGTGTGATTTGATTAAAACCAAAAGTCACTTCTATCTTATTATCGAGCTTTGCTGTCATTAGTGTCAATCCCAAGTCTGATAAAGTGATATGGTTGTACCGCGTTACGTTAGATTAGTTGAAGTCATTGGCGGCGCATTCCTACAAAAAAAATAAGATAATTTTTTTGGTCGTTTTTTAAAAAAATTTTCATTTTTTTACTCCTTTCTTCCGAATACGCAATATTTCGTTTAGACCGCTTTAACTCGAAAACGGCTTGCCATATGGCTAATTGTAAAGAGGCCCTTTTTTATGCAGAATTAACCAGGGAATCATAATCATTAAAATACTAAAAATATCAGATGGAAATATTAATATGTAGGAACAAAGAACACCGACCCCTCGTTTTTCCGCCCCTGGATAAAATTAATTTTGGCTAATACTGTAAAACAATAACCTTTAATAATCGAAAAAAGTTAACCAAGTTTCATAAAGTTGTCCCAAATCATTTCCGAGATAATTAGTAAAAACACGTATTTTTGCGACATTCTTAGAGGGCCGTAGCTCCCTTAGGAAGCATTTCCGGACACATGTTTATAGGAACTTTTCTTACTATTTTTGCATGGAGAATTAGCACCTAAAGGGAGAGGCGGGAGTTTCGGGACACCCTGTATATATATATATACATATATATATATATATATATATACATATATATATATATATATATATATATATATATATATATATATATATATATATATATATATATATATATATATATATGGTATATGGTGCGTATATATGGCTTCCACCAGAAGGAGTAGAAATATATATATTTTGACTCATGTATATATCATCATTTGTGATTCACATCTCAGTTATCAATTAGGAACAGTTTTCATCACATGAACAAATCGCGATGGATATGAGCTCCGACATAGAGTGCAGTGGATACTGCTTCCGACAATATATGGCTGATTACATTCTGCAGATATATAGCTTCCGAAATATACATTATTTAAGGATCTGCAGTGGATACGGCTTCCAGCAGTGTTGCCATGCATTTAGCCTATAGACTTTAAATTATGCTTTATTTTCATGGTTTTATATCAACATAATATGCAAGTGTTCATTATAAATGAACAAAATATTTTGAGCTGATGGGTGTTCATGTTCTGGATTTAGCTCCTACTTGATTTGAAATTAGGATATACCAATTGTTAGTAAAATTATTTATATATAGGGTATTTTAGAACCAATTTTCTAAGAATTAGCAAAAGTAAACTGCTTTTATTTTCCAAATTACAAAAATTTTGTATTAAAATCTATTGAAAATAAAAAGTTAACACCAATTTACAATTTCCGGAATAATCGACCCACAATGATTTTTTATTTTTTTATCGAAAATTAATAAATAAATACATCGTCAGATTAATTTCCATTTTCGATTTATCAATTTTGAATTAAATAAAAATTAGTATAAAAACAAAGAATTTTAAATATTATACTCATTCACGTTCATATTGAATGAACCGTATGTTTGAACAATGTATTAATGAGTGAGTAACGGGTGATTTGATCTGACTTCCACGGATAAATTTGGTCGGCTGGAAGAAACCACCAAGTTATGACTTAGACGACCAATGACAAAAAGAAGTTAAAGATCTTATCTTTATTTTGGCGTAAATTTCATCCTTTAAATCGATAACATAAAATTTTATAATTTGAAATTTTTTGATACGAATAAGGTCATTAAAAAAATGTTAGATTGTATAAAAATAATAGAAAGAGTATAGGAGCAAGTACCAACCCTTGAGGTATTCCATGTTTTATAGTCAATTCTTCTGAATAACTGTCATTAAATCTAATACATTGTTTTCCTATTTTCGAGGTATGATGTAAGCTACTATAATACTACCCAGGCAATTTCTTATTTTTTAGATTCAATACAAGTAGATCTTTATTACAATAATATAAATAATATAAAATATGTTGTGTTGTAAACGTACTTTATATAATAAAAAAAAAATCTCTTCTTAAATTCATATTTCTGACGCTGTATCTCTTTAAACATTAGACTTACAATAAAAACCGCTGCCCAAGGAATCATTACTTCCACATCCAGATTTTCGATCCAACTCACAACGAAAAAATTATGTATGTGGAAATAATTGCTTATGGAACTTTAATAATATAATATTTGAAATCCTCTACCCCAAAAACCTATAAACTGATACCCCACATCGGTAGTGGAGTGGGGGTGGTGATAAGGGGGTGGTAGTGGGGGTGGATGAAGCAAAACAATATTTTAAGGTTTCTGGTTCTTGTACACACACTAAATCACATTTTTTTTTAATCCCCTTTAATAATGAGGTGGGGGTGGTAATGGGGGTGGCTAATGCCAAAAATTTTTTTGAGACCTTAGCTTCTCTTGTATATACTAAATACCAATTTTCTGGACTCTCACCTGCTTGATTTAGCTATTTACCCCAAATTTACCCCAATTTACCCCCCAACCCTTTGACGGAACGAGATGAAAATATAATCTAGTTCCAGATCTCGTTAAAGTACATATGTGTACCAAATTTCAAGTCAATATCTTAAACGGTTCCAGAGTAAACGTGCGCACAAAAAAGTTACAGACCGACAGAAGTTTTTTTTCGCTTGGACAATAAAATGTTTTTAAAATGTTTTTGTCGTTACTCTACTTCCACTGGATGTGGAAGTAAAACGTAGGAAATTTTGTCGTCTTCAACTTTGTCTCGAACATTTTTCTCTTAGGATCGAGTGTTGCCGAATTATTTTGAAAACCAATTTTTTGCAACTTTCAATCAAGGTGGCTCCCCCTAGGTCGAAACCTTGTATCTTTCATCAACAACATAAATCAACTCTCGTGTTAGGTTCGACATAGACATAGGATCTTTTCTCATACTTATCATAGTATTCATGTATGTTGTATAAGCAATAAATTAATTTGAGATTTTAATTGACTTTTAAAAAATTGCGGCTGGCAGTATGGTTCTTGACCGAACACCTTAAAAAAAAACATCAAAATCATTACTACTCCACCTTTTGCAGGGCAAAACCCCCCACTGATTGGACTATAGCCCATTAGAATAAAACGAAATATAATATTTTTTACCGTTGCTGTACTCCACTACGTGGATTTGGAAGTAAAACAAAATATGAAATTAAAATCGACAGGTTCGTTCAATAAATGGAACTTAAATAATACACATTTTTAATGGTATGAGCTTGCATTCTAAAAAAATAGCATACTTATGTAAAATATCTTTAAATTTACTATAATAATCATTGTATTCATTTAATACTACTTTTTATTAGTTTAAATTGAAAAAAATTATAAACGTTTTTTTTTTCTTTGATATTACTCAATATTACATCTGACTAAATGTACTGTCGTGAGCATTGAGCAAAAAAAAATAGGACAACTATTTTTTTCTACCATAAATCTGTCTCTATTAGCACACTTGCGATGAATTTTGACAAATAACCGCAATGTCACAAAAATTAAACACAACTAGATTTTAGCAAAAATACGTTATAAGATTTGTCCCATTTTTTTTGTGCACGACAGTACCTACCCTATACTGGGAATGTAAATTTGATGGGTTCGTAAAATGAATAAATAAATAAATAAATCTTTGAGGGGGCTCGAACTTTCGGTGTGGCGCTGCCTCTGAAGTAGTTTCTACACCAAAATACTTGAATATTGCTCGACTCGCGTTTCGCCAACCATGTTGGCATCATCTAGAGACTATGCAACTGAATTTACAAACAGTCTTAGTGTTCTGTAGTATTGATGCCCAAGAATGTTGTTGCATATTTATCTGTTACTGATTCATGTAGTTTTCGTATTCTTAATAAAAAAAAATTCTAAACGATTTTAACAAAAAACATAAGTTTCTCCAGTCTAACACTGTATTTCTTTAAAACATTGCTGCGTGCAGCCCAAACTACCACAAAAGCATGTAATAAGTTTTAGCTACTTGGGAAAATGGTTAAAAAATATGACAGCTTAAAAATTTGGCATAAATTAGAAAATCCTCTGTATATTAATAACAGAGAAGGCTCCAGAGGGTACATATGAAAGAGTTTTGGAATCAGCTCGACCTCCTCTATCGCCAATTATGTACGGAACATTTTGCATAACGAATTAAAATCTGGGTCAAAATTTCATTAAAAGGACCAATATTTTTTAACTCCGTAGATTTTTCATACTATCTAACGAACTTTAATCGGATTACACTTACACAGTCAGTGTTTTACAACTTTTTAAAAACTTTTATTTAACTTGCAATTGCAATGTTTGTTTGTTTGTATGTATGTTTGTTTAGGTCAAATCTTGCAAGTTGAATTTCGACTAGTTCTAATTAAGCTGGAGCATTAAAATTTGGCACACGTGTATAAGTCCGGTGATAATGCAACATAGTATAGCCATTATCGGTCTAAATCCAATATGGCGGACGTTCCAAGATGGCGGATCGGCTTTTTAGTCACAACTCTCTTGATATGGGTATCAAATGAAAGGGTTTGACTAGCAAAATACGATAAACAATGTGATGTCATTCTAAATTCAATATGGCGAACGTCCCAAGCTGGCGGATCGCCTTTTTCTTCACAACCCCTTGATATGGATATCAAATGAAAGGGTTTGGCGAGTAAAATACGACAAGCTATGTAACGTCATTCTAAATTCAATATGGCGGACGTCCCAATATGCCGGATCGCCTTTTTCTTAACAACCTCCTTGATATGGGTATCAAATGAAAGGGTTTGACGAGTAAAATACGATAAACTATGTGACGTCATTCTAAATTCAATATAGCGGACGTGGGAGGGGTGGGAAAGTGGAGGGAAGAGGTGGGGAAGGAATGGGGAGATATGGGGTAGGGGTGGGAAGAGGTGGGGATGGGGTGGAAAGAGATGGGAAAGGGGAGGGGAAGGCGTGGGAAAGTGGTGGGAAGAAGTGGGAATTAGTGTTGGAGGGGTGAGAATACGGGAGAGGGAAGGGGTGGATGGCGGTGGCAAATAAAGGGTTGTGTCTGTCTGTCTGTAAAATAAGTAGACTAAAAAGTGAAAAATAAAATTATATAAAAAAAATGTTTTTAAGAAAAAGCTTTTATTTGAAAAACTACTAAAAAGTAAAAATATATTTTTTAAATTTATGCACCTGGAAACCAAAAGCTTTGGGGGCGGTCAATTGAGCAAAGTAACTATGTAATAGCCCCCTAAATGACCGTCCCCAAAGCTTTTGGTTTCTAGATGTATGAATTAAAAAAAAAAGAATATTTTTACTTTTTAGTAGTTTTTCAAATAAAAGCTTTTTCTTAAAAATATTTTTTTATATAATTTTATTAAATTTCTTTCTACTCCGCTATTTATGCGATATTCTCAGTTGAAATGAAGTGTCAATATATTTAAATTCCAATTTCGTATTCCTATCTATGATTTCGAAAAACCCCATGCGTAAACCTTAAGTAAAATATCAAAAAATTTGTTTTTAATTATTGTTCTGAAACACATCGAAAACACCATACTAACTGAAAGATATTTTCACTAAAAATTCAAAATATTTATGATTTCGGATAACATATGCCTTAGTTGTATTTCTAAGCAATTGTAAATTGGTATTTGTCCTATAACAAAAACAAAAGTCGTTGTGGTGTAGCGAGTAGCAACAGCGAACACTTTGCAGTCATTTGAAACGTTAAAAACACACAAGATCATACCTAATTTTCTAAATGCCATGTGATCCAAGGTTGCCAATATTTACCGGAAGCAGTATCCACTGTAAAACTGATAGTATATTATACGGCATGGAATATACGGGAACCGTGGCGCCTTCGTTGATGTGGCCGCCTCGTCAATTAAAATATGCGGAAGAGTTCAAAATCCGAATATCTGACTTCCAGCTGAAATTAGCACAGCAGACAACTGAGGCACCATGAAGACGTTTTACATTGGTTGCGTTACGACTTCCGTATACGGAAGCCGTATCGCAGTCGGAAGTCGTATAGCATGTAAATGGGCTATCATCGGAAGCCGTATCCTATGCAGTCTGTATATATATATGTGCATTTGTATCGTGTCCGCCTCCTTACAAATTTGTGGCGCCCGCACCTTGTTACGTTTTCACTCCTCCCGGTGTTGTTGGGTGGAGTGAACGCCTGTTTGGAGCCTTCCGGTTCCCTCGTTATTCCCGGGACAAGTCCCAAGAACAACGTGATAACCAGAAGAACCCCGGCTCTCGGCTAGCTTCTTATTTAGAGATTAAACGTGAGTTCTCTTACCTTGGCTCGACCTTGTGGCTCTTATTTAACTTAGGGGAAATTGCACTACACACTTTTTTATTTGACACCTGTCACACAATTCGTGTCTGGTAAAAGGAGGGCTTAAAAATGAATTTAATCCGGGGCGCCACCTGCAGCCTTAATAGTGATTACTGACCCCCTTTTACCAGGACGAAAACTCCTACAGGTAAATTTAGAAAGGAATAATTTTTGATTCAGAAAAAAAATAAAGATTGAAATAAATTGTGAGATAAAATTTATTTTAAAAGTATTCTGGTTGATGTTAAAATTTATGTGAGCAAATTTACATAATCAATAATGTAGAAAAAAAAGGATTATAGCAAATTCAAATGTTCATCAAGGTTACGATCTAAAATAATTATAACTAATAAAATGTTCCAAATTTCAACAGAGATGAAATGATAAACTAAATCATATAGCAATGTACAGCAATGAAATAAGAACGAAATTTATGCTAATCAAGGACCTCATGGCCTGCATAAAAATATATGTAACATCAAGCGGATGTTAAAAATTCACCAACAAAATTTAACACTACACAAAACTCTCACCGTGTCCTAAGGCGTATCGTTAGACCTGGTGGACCACGTCGTCGTCTCGATGCTTACAGCGTGAAGACGTTGGCAAGAAATTTCGACCTGTGCTTGATTGTCGATATAGTTCGGCTTAGTAGTGTAAATTTATTTTTATGAAAATGGATCTCTAGGAAATGAAGTGAAGTTTAATCGGCTTCTTTACGATAGGAAAAGTTTCCCTCCTGACACGTGCTCCGTGTGGAAGAATTTACCAAATGAATCCAAGGATTTCTTTTTAGATAGAAAAACTAAATTCTCCTCATGGGTTGAATCCCAAATAAAAATTTTAATTACTTTTACTTAGTAATTTTCTTACTACTTCACTATTACTTTTATTATTACTTTAATTAGAGTTTTCTTTACTTTACTTTACTTTAATTTAATTAAGCTGCCAGAACTATAACGCCATCATAAGAAAGAAGGAAACCAAAATTAGATTTAACAAATACTCACATGGTCAATTGAACAAAAAAATATATAGCACAGAAGGTGCCTATACGTTATAAAAGAATAATAATAAAACTAATTTACCTCAAAATCTATTGATGCACTAGGTAATTGACGATACAACAGAGTTAGACAAAAGTCTGGGAGATATCGCAATTGAGTCGCACAACTTTCATTGACAGTTCAGAATAGTAAAATGAATACCAATTAAGTTTCAATTACAAGGAAAGCTAATATGGTTTAAAAAAACAACAGTTCTGTCAAGCGCTTTACGCCATCTGGATTTTGGTAGTATTATTAATATTTAAAGTAATAGATTAGTAATGAAAACTAATGTATTGATTGACCTCGAGTAAATGTAGATCCTTAAAGAAATCTATGGTAACCTTGTTTCTCAATTAGTACAGTAAATATTTAAAAAAAGGGTGCTGTATTGTAGAAATATTCAAGTATATAAAATGAGAAGTTTTGTGATGTGTTTTACAGTAGTTCTTATTATTAAATGAACGGTAAAATTTTGTAACCTACTGAGTGATACTCAAAATATGGTCGGAAATAAAATAGGATTTTTGACTACGGCAAAAATTGTAACAGGTATGTTACAACCTCCACTAGAAATAATATAGATAGATTAGTTCTGTTTACATATACATAACCGCCAAATTTCACTTACCAAGGGCACGTGGAGAGGGGAAAGGATTTTTATCTTTTTTTACATACACTTTTTTGTTCATACGATTGGTATGTTTACACCTCGTTATATAAATAGTACCTCTCTGACTCAATGTATTTAAAAGTGTTATATATAACGGTAGACTTTGCCTCCTTCGAGGTTACCAGACTTCTATAGTGTAAAATGCTCTAGCGCTTGCGCAATTAGTTGCGCTATGCAATCGTGTGCGTTTGTTATTATGAGGATTCATATTGTGTAAGTTATACTCTATCAGATTACATTGGTGTTTTACCCGATAATGTGCGATTATCTGTTTTAAAATGAACCGTTCACGCTAAATATCTATTGTAGAATAATGTATGTAATTCAAAATATGTTCTTAAGGGAATTATTATTACTATTTAAAATGCTTTTCAAAAGACATCACTGAATCAGTTCAATTTTGTAACACAAGTGTTACATATTAGTCCACGTAAATTAGATATTTTAGAAGAAATAATTTATAAAGTAATAATATTTGGGATGCGTAATCTAGATAGGGTTCGAAATAGATACCCGAATAGTTCCCCACAATTTAGGGGTGAAACGTCCGTATTGATTATGAATAGAGCTGCTTCGGCCATATTACGGGGACTTAACGCTGGTTTTTCACTTTTATCTTGTAAACCGTTCGTCGAAAGAGAAAAAAGTATAGGAAATAAAAAAATCGTCATGTTAAATTCTGCATAAAAAATGTACTATTAACCTTGTAGCTTATCCTCACCTATTTCGCGCTAACAGCGTCCGAACAGAGGCGTAGTTTGGGGCGCAGAGGTGAAAATCCATCCTATTCCAAGTTTGACTCCGAATATCTTAAAACCGGTTACTTTAACGAGAAAAATGCTCAGGAATGAATTTATTGAGCAGAATTTTCTCTATTAGATGCATATATAGAGGGTTTTGTCGCAAGCATTGGCGCAACTAGAGGGGGGGCAGGGTGGGCCGGGCCCACCCCAAACTAGCCACGGCCCACTCCAGAGGAAAGAATAAAAATTATTAAATTATTAAATCTCTTACTTTTAAGCGTCGTATGGTGTCAACATCACGATAAAATCATTCAAAACCAATAATATTTACATATTTGTATAGTTTTTTCATTTTATAATTTGACTGAAAGTGAAAAGTAGTTTTATGCATATGGCCGTGTCGATGAAATAGCTAAAATAGGATTTCCCATCTAGGTATAATGGTAATTCAGAGGCAATTTCTTCATAAGTGCTGCAGAGCTGCAGAACTACCAAAAGTTCTGACCATAATTATTAATAATTATGTTTAAAATTGTAACGGTTTCTTGTCGGGTAGGTGGTTCGGAGATTAATCAGGGTCCAAATTAGTTAATAAGACAGCCCAATAAAAATATAAACAATTTGTTTATTTTTCCAAACAGGTAATGTGTGGCAGTGTTACATAACATACAGGTACAGGTTATATGTCCGTATCTTTTACGGTTCTTAAGACAACATTTTCTATTATCTGAGAGAGAGAGAGAGAGAGAGAGAGAGAGTGTAACGGTTGCGATGCGACGTCTCTGGCTTTGGCGGCGAAACGGCGCCGGGGAATGACTAACGACTCGACCAGTTCAACACGCTGTAGGATTCCCAGGGTCAGATTGCATTCGTTCCGTCGTGTTTGCGTCGGGAGATGCACAAAACTGCAGTATGTCCAGCTCAGCACGCTGTAGACAGATTGGCAGAATTATCCACTCTGCATTATGTTGATTTGCGGCCGGGCTTTTATATCCGAGAATCCTCGCTTACTGGTGACGTAGAACTGCGTATAGTTTAGTGTCGTGTGCAAATCCATGCTTCTAGACGGGAGATGGGCAGGTTTGCGGGCCGTGTGCACGTTGGTGTCGTGTGTAAATCCGGAATCTTAGTAATGGAGCAGGAATTTAAAGAATGCTTCATTACACTCCCCTCTTTCTTTACAAAAAAAAAAAATTCAAAATTCTATCAAAGAGAACATTTTTACTAACTTAACATCAAAATATAGCAATGAGAAAACAAGTTACTGAACATCTTCAAACATAATAAAGAAAGAATGGCCAATTCTTTCGTATACACCTGGTATATATACATATACATGCATGTGCATATGTAGAGAAAACAAATTTTTAAATAATATAAACAGTATGTAAAACATCTTAGAACTATGGTAAAATAGTTAAAATAAATGAGCGCAAAAAAAAAATTGCAAGACACAGGTATACAAATACAAAGGTGGTTCTTTTGGACGTCTACTGCAGGGGACGATGGCGGACAGGGGGGACGGTGCCAGGGATCCTGGAAGCGGGGCCATCTTGGTTGTGGCGCCTGAACTGTCGCTTCCGTTGCGGAGCTGGGACCGGGAGGGCTGCGTCGTCGTCCTGGAAAAACACCTGGAGGCAGGCAATTGGCCTACTTGGGGTCGGTGGCTTCGGGGGGCTGGGGCTGTCTCCGAACTGGGGACGGTATCGGGGACGGTACCTCTCGGACTGGGGACGGCATCGGGGATGGTGCGTCCCGGACTGGGGACGGCATCAGGGACGGTACGTCTCGGACTAGGGACGGCATCGGGGACGATACGCCTCGGACTGGGAACGGCGTCAGGGATGGTGCGTCTCGGACTGGGGGCGGCATCTGGGACGGTACGTCTCGGACTGGGGGGCGGCATCGGGGTTGGCATCATGGACGGCATCTGGGATGATACCTCTCGAACTGGGGACGGCATCGGGGACGGTACTTCTCGGACTGGGGACGGCATCGGAGGCGGTACATCTCGAACTTCGGATGGCATCGGGGACGGTACGTCTCGGACTGGAGACGGTACGTCTCGGACTGGGGACGGCATCAGAGTTGGCTGTTGCGTCTCGGACTGGGGGCGGCCTTTTGGCTTCGGGTGTCGGAGGCAGAGGTGACAGCAGGTCTGGCACTTGGACTTCCGACTTCATCTCTTATTTTGGATGACTCTGGTTTTACTGGACTTGTTTTCGTTACGGTTGCGGGATACAGGGTTTCCATGGGTTGGAAAATTCGGGATCTATAAAATTATTACTGCTCCATATATGGCGGTACAGGATTCCGTCTATAATGCAGTAATCTGGAGTTTTTTCTGGACATCGGTTCGATTAACGTATTTTCGGAACTCTGGACATAAATTTAAATATATTACTGCTCCATATGTGACGGTACATCTATCGTCTTTAATGCAGTAATCTGGATTTGTGTCTGGAATTTGGTTCGTTTAACGTACTTTCGGTACTATTCGGAATCGTGTCTCTTCTGGGGTTAAAATTGTAGTAGTCTGGATTGCCACCACAAAATCCTTTTCATTTTCATTTTCTCTCTTGACTTGAAATATCTTTATATCTCTCTCTCATTCGTGAACGTCTCTTTTTGGGCTATCTGGAATAAACTAAAGTCTCAAAATGTACTCGGGCGCCAAATTATGTAACGGTTTCTTGTCGGGTAGGTGGTTCGGAGATTAATCAGGGTCCAAATTAGTTAATAAGACAGCCCAATAAAAATATAAACAATTTGTTTATTTTTCCAAACAGGTAATGTGTGGCAGTGTTACATAACATACAGGTACAGGTTATATGTCCGTATCTTTTACGGTTCTTAAGACAACATTTTCTATTATCTGAGAGAGAGAGAGAGAGAGAGAGAGTGTAACGGTTGCGATGCGACGTCTCTGGCTTTGGCGGCGAAACGGCGCCGGGGAATGACTAACGACTCGACCAGTTCAACACGCTGTAGGATTCCCAGGGTCAGATTGCATTCGTTCCGTCGTGTTTGCGTCGGGAGATGCACAAAACTGCAGTATGTCCAGCTCAGCACGC
The DNA here is from genome assembly GCA_936432065.2 of Rutpela maculata. Taxonomy (NCBI): domain Eukaryota; kingdom Metazoa; phylum Arthropoda; class Insecta; order Coleoptera; family Cerambycidae; genus Rutpela; species Rutpela maculata. Next base: position 204,359,775 of record OW386285.2, on the reverse strand, counting down.
TGTAGACAGATTGGCAGAATTATCCACTCTGCATTATGTTGATTTGCGGCCGGGCTTTTATATCCGAGAATCCTCGCTTACTGGTGACGTAGAACTGCGTATAGTTTAGTGTCGTGTGCAAATCCATGCTTCTAGACGGGAGATGGGCAGGTTTGCGGGCCGTGTGCACGTTGGTGTCGTGTGTAAATCCGGAATCTTAGTAATGGAGCAGGAATTTAAAGAATGCTTCATTACAAAATGTTCTAATTCCAGGGGGGTGGTTCCGAGCATCGCAAGTTCAATGTAACATTAATTTCAAAATGTTACTATACACCAAAGGCGGCCGGCTCGCCTTTTGGCCAGCGTTGCCAGAGCACGATGACTCTTTTTCTTGAGGTCAAGTTCATTAAATGACCTTGAAATGACAAAAAATTTGCCTACGGCGTTATCACTAACCGCCCCATGTACACATATCTACAGAACACCTAAGTGCCGCCACTGAACTTTGCGTTTCAAACACAAGGGGCCTGACCACCCCCAGAAAAATTCTCTAGTTGCGCCAATGGTCGCAAGTAGTTTATGTATTTTCCCCTTTTTTGCAATTATATTAGAGAATAATCTGTACTGTTCACACAAAAGAAGATTTGGAGTCATATTTCAACTCTGAGCTTGCTTCAGTTCCACTTCTTCTCTTCAATAAGAAAGGGTTAATGAGGAAAATTAAGAAATCGTCTGTATGATATTTTCAATGCTGTACGAGAGAGGCCAATAGATTTTTCCGATTGCCAGTTCATTGTTGATGGCGGCAATTTGATTCATCGTGTAGTATGGCCGAAGCAGCTTTATTCGCAAACATTATGGCCAAAAAGTGACTGTAGTGTTTGACGGATATGCTGACTGCAGTATGAAGAGCATCGAAAGACAGCAGCGTCTTTTGAAACGCATTTCACCGGAAATTGTTTTTCATGAGAACACGCCACTGACTGAAACGCAAAATAAAATGATAAACAATCTCACAAAAAGGAACGGTTTATTTTGCAATTGGTGGAGAGATTTAAAAACGAGGGAATCAAAACAATTACTGCTGTAGACGACGTTGACGTACTCATAGTTCAAACGAATCTCATGGAAACGATACAGTGGTCATCCTCGGACAAGATATTGATCTTCTCGCATTGATTATCGCTCTCGCACCTGAAGATAAAGATATCCGTTTCTTAAGAGAGGCTCAGAGATAAATAAAAAATAAAGATTACAGTTCTCGTGACTTGCAGTCCTCTGAAGTTTTAAAAAGCTGTATGGCCACACGTTCAGTGGATGCGATAACACTTCAGCTTTCTTTAGTAAAGGAAAAGTGCAAACGGTGGAATGCGTCAATAAAAGAAAAGATCTCGAAGAGGTTGTCCGTATATTCAACAACCGTAGCTCAACGAAAAAAGAAATTACATCTTTGAATCATCAAAGATTCATTATCTTCAATAAGTTAGTCCACCAATCTAGTACTACCGGGATTCTACGAAGACTGCCAGCAACATCCGAGGCATTACGTCAACATTCTTACAGAGTATTTCTCCAAATTCATGTTTGACTAGGAGAAAACTTGGAACCAACGGAATGCAGAAAAGCAGAAAATAATATAAAATATTTCAAAGAGATGATATACTTAAAGAAGTAAAATGTTCAAAACTTAATCATTTTGGAGCAAAAATGTAAATATTTCCCTCCAGCAAGAGAAAAATTTTTGAATTGTTTAAAAATTTTTGAAAAGCATTCGAGATGACTCCAACAAACTATCATTAATTAGTATAGCAAAATTTATGATTAACCAACAAATATATTCTAGAGTTTTGGTCTCGAATGCTTTTTAAAACATTTTTATTTCTTGCTAGAGGGAAATATTTACATTTTTGCTCCAGAATAATCTAGGTTTTTAAAATATCTTTGGAAGGTGGAAGATTACACTGGTCAACATTCAGTTTGAAAAAATACACCGGACTCTACCTAGGTACCCAGGTAGAGTCTAGGTACCCAGGGGTTTTGGGGTCGCTGATTCCGTTGCCGAGGTCGGTTAAGCTCTATCACGTCAGGTTCAAGGTCATTTGAAGGTCAACCTAAGAAAAGGTTTTTGAAAAAATCTAAAAAAATTCACACATAGGCTCTTGGGGGGTCTCTGAGTCCGAATCCGATGTCGGTTGACCTTTATCACCTCATGTTCAAGGTCATTTGAAGGTTAAAGTAAGAGTAGGAGGTGAAAAAAATTAGAAAAAATTTATACGAATGCTCACCTGCCTACTTATTGTCTGTTTATCTGTCTGCCCTTATACCTGCACACCTGTTTGTTTGCTTGTTAGTCTGTATTTATCATCCGCCTGCATTTTCTCTCTGTCCATCTATTTGACATCCTGCCTTTCTGTCAGTAATTCTGTCTGACTGAATGACTAAATGTTTCTATCTGACAGTCTGTCTGCCTCCTTGTCAGTTTGTCTGACTCAGGAAACCATTAAATTACTTTGACCCTGACAGGATTGAGCTCAGGGCCGGTTTTAGGTAAAGGTAACCGGAGGCCCTAAGCTCTAGGTATGTTTTTTGTTGAAGCTTTCTCTTCTAATAAAATAAACGTGCATATCTGCGTATGAAATCTGAGTTCTGAGGCCTCCTAAATGCGAGGCCCTAAGCTGGCGTTTACGCAGCTTATAGGCAAAACCAGCACTGATTGAGCTCCAAGTGAGTGAAGTCAACGCCCGCGGTACTCTTTACTTGCATGTTCGCTCTGCTTCTGCAACTATGCCTAAAGGCCATCCTTTCACAGAAGAAAATAGGTAGGTGATTCATTGAGTTAAATATATTTGCACTGAGATAGCCGAAGAATCTTCATGTGCAGCTAAAGCTGGCGGACGAATGCCGGCTTGAACTGACCTCAGAATGACCTTGAAATGACCTCTGGATGCCTCTTTTTTTAAGGGTAAGCGAACAATGGATTCGAACTCAGCGACCCGAAAAACCTGTGTGAATTTTTTCAGATTCTTTCAACCACCTTTTCTTACTTTAACCTTCAAATGACCTTGAAACTGACGTGATAGAGGTCAACCGACCTCGAATGCAGACTCAGCGACTCAAAAAACCTATATATAAGTTTTTTTAGATTTCTTGGCAGCTTCTCCTCTGTTTTTCTCAAATTAACCTTGAAATGATCTCCGGATGCCTTTTAAGGGTAAACGAACACCGGATTCGGACTCACCGATCCCAAAAACCTATGCGTGAATTTTTTCAGATTTTTTCGATCACCTTTTCTTAGTTTGACCTTCAAGTGACCTTGAAACTGACGTGATAGAGGTCAACCGGCATCGGATACAGACTCAGCGACCCAAAAACCCTATATGTAAATTTTTTCAGATTTTTTAACAGCTTCCTCCGTTTTTCTCAAATTAACCTTGAAATGACCTCCGGATGCCTTTTAAGGGTAAGCGAACACCGAATTCGGACTCAGCGACCCCAAAAACCTATGTGTAAATTTTCTCAGATTTTTTCAACCACCTTTTCTTAGTTTGACCTTCAGATGTCCTTGAACCTGACGTGATAGAGCTTAACCGACCTCGGCATCGGAATCAGCGACCCCAAAAACCCCTGGGTACCTAGGTAGAGTCCTGTGTATTTTTTTAAACTAAATGTTGACCTGTGTTATTATTCTTTTATTTTCTGCTTTTTAGCAGAAAATAAATAATAAGTAAATTTAAAAACCCATTGATCTCTAGAAAGTATTATTTCTGTGTATAAAAGTTATTTATATTTTTAGTAAGATAGTTTTAGTTACCATATCTATAGATGTATTTAGGGATAGTATGCCTCTTTACTATGTTGCCAAGTTTAGGAGGCGATATTGCTACTTTATTGTAAGGAAGCATTTAATACCTATATACATCAAGTGTTTAAAACAGCAGCGCCACCTGGTAAAAAATGTAGTGGACTATGGTGTATGTTTACATATGTTTATAGGTATTTTCCGCCTCCAAAAAAAGTGTCGTTAAATGCTTCTATCTCTCTATTTCTTCCCTTTTTGTCATAATCTTATATGCGCACCAATAAAGCTGATCATTATTGATAATAATGAGTCATGAATTTACTAATTATCAAGACATTTGCGATGAAAACAACACAAAACGTCTCCGCCTCGGAGGCGAACGCGTAAAATCGGAGGCAAACACCACCTAACCATATAACATTCGGAGGTGTATGAGTACTAAATGCATGTATATATATATATATATATATATATATATATATATATATATATATATATATATATATATATATATATATATATATATATATATATATATATATATATATATATATATATATATTGATGAAACATACGCTGCTACCTCCAAAGTAGATACTGACACGACGTTGTCACCTCATATATAACGTTGCCACCTCCGTTTTCGGAGGTGACAACGTTTTGCTTTGTTTTGCACTGCATAGCATCATAGAAGGCATAAGAGGCCTAAATTAAAATTTTCGTCTGGAGGTGACAAGTGACCCCCATACCCACAAATTTAATTTTTAGTTCAGCTGTAGATCAGTGACGCTAGTGTCGTCCTCACTTGTACAACCGGCAATACGTTGTTACCTCCGCTTCTATATATTGCGTTTTGTAGTATAAACTCTACGTTGTAACCTCCAAATATTGGCAACGTCGCGTTATAATCTTAGCCATTCATTCCGTTTATATTTATTACATCTACAACGTGATTTTGACCTGCAGTTTTACAGTTCATTTGGGTATAATGTTATTCCATGACAGTTTCTTAACTTTCATTATTTTAAACGTTTAGGAAGTCGAATAGTTGCATGTAAGGCATAGTGTCTTGGTGCACAAACAATATTGCACAAATTTCTATAGTTTTCTAGGTCTTGAATATATTATCCAGCGATGGGTTTATAGACAGCTGGTATTATGGTAAACGAAATATATTGAAATTAACAATATACTTATATTCACTGTTATAAGGGAAGTGAAGTTCTCCATGTGATAAAATTTTAATTTTGTTACACGATTTTATTAGCTTGACTTGTATGTTTAATGCATGTAAACAGATTTTGCAATTCAATATTCAACCACTTTTAAATTCCGTATTGATTTGAAACTTTGCAAATTTATTTAAGACTGGTGACTATGAAGTATTATAGTGTTAGACTTTGAAAAACTTGATGAGGAAAGGAAATAATAATAATAGTAATACATGTAAACTTTTTATCTTTCTTAATAGAAAGATTTTTTTAGTAAGATATATCAAAAGGAAATGAAGATAAAAAAATAGATGCGACTTTTTGAAGCGAAACTTACAGAGCTCGTTATGCATTTCTCATCAGTGGGGAGTGAATTTGTGCTATAAATAAAATATTTTTGCTGTAAAGTGCTTAAAGTCAAAATAACAAGAAGGAATGAGTTTCTTCTAGTACTACAGATGCGCAGTGGGTTTCCCTGAGTAAAATGCGTGAAGTAGAAATATTATTTCTGCCGTGTGGTCCACGGCACAAATATTTCTTACATTATTAGATGTATGTAAAAAGACTAAAAAATAAACTTATAGTTAAAAAAACTAAAGAACTCGCTTTTATTACAAATAAAAATTAAATAATAATTTTCGATCACTGCTTGTGCCAAGTACTGGGATCACAAAGTTATAGGTTTTAAATAACTAAATATGAAAGCGTGGAATACTCTATGAATAATTTGCTTTGTAATTAAACGAACTAAATAATTAACTTTTTGACACAAGAGAGTCCTTTAGCCGTCATTTTATAAAAGCGAAAAATTACTGAGCGTTTTGGTTTTCATCTGTTGTTTTAAACAATTTGTTTTTTTTTACTATCCGATTCCATCGATAGTACACCTCAGAACTTTTTCTACAAAATGCTAATATATCTGAACTTTTTTTGTATATACGTAGAATACGTAGAATTACTTTAATTTCTGAAATAAATAATTATTTAAATGAGTTTATTTGTTCTCATCTCAATTTTGTTTTAAAAGTTATGATCGTGTCATTTAAATTAAAATCTAAACAACCTATTAAATGTGGACAACTAAAAAAAAAATAAGTTGCTGAATACCAAAATAACTTTTTTAAACTGAGTTGTAGAAATACAAGAATTAATTAAATAGTGGTAGACTATAAAGTTAAGAAGTTTTTTTGCGGTAAGTCAGTCTCTGTCTATCTGTTGGATTAAAATCTGACAACTTTTTGACGTAAGAAAATAATATTTTAATTAGGTATGTACGTTCTAGGGGCATGCTTGTTTTCCAGCACATCTATATAAAATAAATATCCAGCCTTCAGAAAAAGGTGATCTGGATCATATTTTCTTCCAGTGTTCTAAATAGAAAGCAGCAAGTGACAGATTATATAACAATCTCATTGTAATTTACAATCTTCTTTTAACGTACTCTCTCTCTCTCTCTCTCTCTCTCCTTAGTCAAGATAATAAACACATTTTTGATTGCAACGCTGGTATTTTAGAAGAAATGAAAACTGTATTATGAATCGGTCGGCATGTTTGAGTAGTTTAGCTTCGTATCCTCTGTTGTTTTCCTCTGTTACATCCCTTAATCTATAGAGGTCTTCTAATTTTGTTTGTTACATATAGTTGTCCTGACAGACCAAAGGACGAGAAGCGTGTGTTCCTGTGCTTCTCCCCTTGATTTTTTTTTCAAAAATTGGTTTTCTCTTTCGTTGTAGGTTAGGTAGAGTGAATGATTGTTCAACTTAGTAGCTGGCAGTATTGCAATGGCTAAATCCAAAAAAAAAAAATCCTGAAATACTAGACTGAATAAATTATTTTCAGTACAGTAAATTTAGCTGAGTGGCTTAATAAAAAAACTGTTCCTGTGATTTTCTCTTCGTTAACTTGTAACTAATAAATAAATAAAAAAGAAACTTAAAAAACATTGGTTTTATTTTAAAACCAAATTGCACTAAAAAGTAGAAAATAATTTTTAACTTTGTAAATGGAAAACCATTGGGCGCTCACTAAATATTATTACGTTCAATCAATTTGATTTACGTTTATATTTTTTGAGCACCCAATTTTCTATTTACAAAGTTAAAAATTATTTTCTATTTTTAGTGCAATTTGGTGTTAAAATAAAACCATTGTTTTCTGAAAAGTGTTTTTTATTTATATATTTTAAATTTTCAGTCTTCGTTCCGTAGCTTATTGTATTCTACTCGTCAAACCATTTCATTTAATACCCATGTTAAGGGGGTTATGAGGAAAAAAAGATAAGCCACCATCTTGGGTTTTGAATGACATCGCGTAGCTTCTTATAGTATTCTACTCATAAAACCCTTTCATTTGACACCCATGTCAAGGAGGGTTGTGAAGAAGAAGATAATCTGCCATCTTAGAGCGTCTCCACCATATTGGATTTAGAATGACATCACGTAGTTTATCTACTCGTCAAACTCTCTCATTCGATAACCATGACAAGGGGGTTGTGAAGAAAAAAGTAAGCCTTAGGGCGTCCGCCATATTGGATTTAGAACGATATTAGATATACTATATTGTGTTGTCATCAGAACTAAAGCTGTGTGCGAAATTTCAGCTCGATCGGATAACGACACTAAAGTGGGTGAAATTTCAATCACTAAATTTGGTCTATAAATAGGTACATACAAAAATACACCAATACATGCAGATTTCTGAATATAACAAAACCATTGAAAAAAGTACGCAAACAATGCTTTTGAATCGTTCCATCGAAATGTTGTTTTTAAAATGCTAAAATGCTAAAATGCTATGGAGGTTTAAAGAATAAAAAATCAATATAAATATGTTTTCCGTTTTTCATGTTTTTAGATTTCATGACGAAAAAAAAATTGTTGTTATAAGATATTGATAATTATAAAAGATCAAAAAACACGTTTAAATAACTACAAAATAATCTAATCTTTTGGATTCAAGAGACCCCTTTCGGCGTGATTTTAGAACAGCGAAAAATAACTTGCTTTGCTTTTCATTTTTTTCTAATTCACCTAATGCGTTAAAACTTACACCCTGCAGTTTTTTTAAGGAAAATTTATTTTAAACAATTTGGTTTTTGCATCATTGGATATCATAAATAGAACCTGGGATATTAAAAAACATGCAAAACTTAAAATAAAAAAGAAAGTTTTTTTTCAAAGAACCCAAAAAAAAATGGAAGTCTTTCGCCGACCAATTATGTCTGCAGATGTTATGCCATCTATAAAATACTTTTTCTTTATTCAGTATTTTTTCACGAAAATTTTGACTTATTTGTCCCTATTAATCGCAATGACGTTTTCCAAAGGAAATTTCCTAGTCTACAAAATTGTCTATACTTTTTTCCCGTATTTAGACAGTTTTGACATTACTCCATCTGAAGGTACACAACTAACACTTTTTAAGGCCTACTTTCCAAAATTTTGTTTTTTATTCACCACTCACAATAAATAAAGAACATTTCATCATCATATTGTAAATCAAAATAAAATGTAATATGAATAAAAATATATACACATACACATTACACATTAAAACTATTAATAACGTAATATAATTCCGAGTAGATCTTATTCACTCTAGTATAGTAACAGGTAAAATTTTATTAGGGTTATTAGGCCAATGCCTGATGTAAATGGAAAAAAACCGGGAATTTTGTTATTGTACAATTTATTGCAAACATAGATTTAACTACCAGCCCATTATTTGAAGCTTTCGCCCTTGTTTTCTACAAAATGGTAATGTGTTCGGAACGTTTTTCTGCATTTACGTAGAATATGCAGAATTCTTTAAATTTTGAAATAAATAATTTAAATGTCTTTTTTTCATCTCAACCTTATTTTATAAAAGTTATGATAGTGTTATTTTAAGTTGAAACCCAAACAACTTATTAAATATGAAAAACAGTTATAAGTTGCTGAATAGTGAAATCATTTTTTTTCTAAACTGAGCTGTCGAAATAAGTAAATAGTAATTATCAAGTTATGAAGTTTTTGGAGTCAGCCAATCTGTCTACTGGTTGGATTATAATCTAAGAACTTTTTGATGTAGGAAAATAATATTTGGCAAGAGTGGCTCAGAAAAAAAAAATGAATCAAATGTTTCAGTTTAAGTACATTTTTGCGACATACCGGGTAAGTTGTGGTATGTATTATTAGCTTACCGCTTTATTTTCGCGAGAAGTGGTTTAATAGGGGAGTACGGTTTCACGTGACTCTTAATATGTCAAAACACTAACCGCAGCTTACCCAGCTCTCGACGTAGGTTAGAAGTTGGTATGTATCGCTGTCCTTGTTTACTGTCAAGCCCGTAAACTAACATATTTTTGAATTTGTAAAAAATTATTTAAAGTAACTATCTATATTTTCGCGACACTGGTTTGCAAATGTATAATAATATGGTGGGGGTTTAACCACTACATACCACTATTATTTAACCCGGTATGTCGCAAAAATGTACTTTTTGTTATAAATATATTTATTCAAGGAGTAGGAACCCTATACTTTCTTTCCTCTTCACAGAAATTGATGAAGCAAATAGGTTATAGTTAGCTGTCAGAAGTACACTTTAAATAGTTTTATGTCAATACAGACATCTTATTCTAAAATCACATACTTATTGGAAAATCACTACTTCCACATCCAGATTTTCTATCCAATAATGATGGGTGGGGATAAAAATGGTGGCTAAAAAATTTTTTGCATTTCCGGGACGAAAATTTTTACTTCACTTCCTTAATTAGTGAATGATAAAATGTTAAATATATATTTATTATATCTATTTTATTTATATATTTATAATAATCTAATTGAATTTATTTTTGAGAAAATTTCATAAAACACTACTTATCTGAAGATTTTATTCAATTTCAAATAATGTTCTGTATTTCGTTTACGGCATAGAATATGTTAAATTCCATAAATATTTTTTTTGCCGTTAAAAATATCACTTTCGTTGAAACCAAAATGCTACTTGCAATCAGTAACTGTTTTAGTTTTTTATCCGATTTCAAAAAAAATTTTCTCAAAAGTAAAACATATTAGGATTTACTTAACCAAAAAACATTCGCGCCTACATAAGCACCCCTAAATAAATACAAAGCCCAGATAAACTGAAAAAATCAAAAGAACATACAGGGAACAGGGAACTGCATCAATCGATATAGGGAAAACTACGCACCAGAAAATTTTGAAAATTTAGGGAATTACTAATGTCAGTATGGACAATCTAGAAAAGATAATTACAAGCATTTGGCATTTCCGCTTCTACCGGAAGTCGACACCAATTTGCTTATTTTAAAGGCAACAGCCTATATATTTCGAAGTTTCGAAAAGAGCGAAAAATTATAAGTCGAAAACATGCATACTCTATTCCTAAACCTAACCGTTTCAGAGATATTTAACATTTTATAAAAAAAATTGTACATACTACTACTACTAGTAGCGGTTTGCAATAACCTGTATAACTTTTTTCGCTAACACATACATTTCCTTTTTCCCATGCAGAAAGATCATAAGGGGAGCTATGCTCTACAGTTTAAAAAAATTCAATAATAATAAACAGTGCTCAGTTTTTTACGCTGCATTTTGTCAACTTCAAACCGCGAGAACTTGTTTAAATCAAATGGAACGCTCTGTATTTTTTGCATTAAATTCTCCTTTTTCAATGTAGATATTGTAGGAGTTTAATTTACGACTTTTTGAATCATTTGCGATTTTCTGAGAAATTCAAGGATTCTTAGTAAAGTTTTTATCAAATCAGCCATGATTAGAAACAATCACTAATGTCAATCATTCTCTTATGTCAAAAAATGTCACCGTGTTTGAATTACACCCACGAAGACTTTGTAATTGTTTTCTTTGTATTGGCCATATTGACCTTAATATTTCCATACATTTTTAAAATTTTCCGGAAGGTACTTTTCCCTATATCGATCGATACAGTTCCCGATGGGACACTTGTTTTACGTATGCGATATACATGAGAATATGCCAAGTAGTACTATGTAACTTTTGTAATAATACTAGTAAAGCTAACGTATGTACCAAGCCTAACAATTTATATTTATTTCGTTGCAATAAAGGCTATTTTATTTCTTATATTAGGCATAGGCATTTATTTATCGAAAAATTTTACTAATGAAAGTTGTTCAGAATTGCATAAAAACTTGCATCTAAAGTTTAATGAAACTAAAAATATTGAAATTTGCAGAAAGTACGCAGAACACGCAAAAAATAAAAAAATGAACTCACAAATTATTTGTCGACTACTTAACTGTTCACGTTTTATTTCAAACAAGTTATCTCAAGACACTTTTCAAAACGTAAAAACCTTTTCGAAACAAGTCTGAAAAGTGATATTTTTCTGGGCGCCAAGGCTCGCGCCAGAAGTCTGCGAGTCCACAAAAAAAAACCTTTTAGACCACTATTTTTTCGGCAACCGTCTCGAAATAAAAAAATTAAACACTAACTGCAAACTAAGACTACTTTCGGATTATCCGATTAATTCTAACTGGTCAGTTAGGTAATTAGCACGTCAAAATTAATAGTTTTCAAAAAAAAAATCTGTCACTTTTCCGAACTACTGAATGTTACAGATCAAAAAAAATGTCCCGAAAACATTTACATTCCAGAGAAGAATGATATTTTCGGCTTGGGGAAGTTTTTTTAAACAAAATTTCAATATTTCTCAATTTGATTAAATTTTTTATTTTAGCATTTTGAGCAATTCTGAACAACTTTCATTAGTAAAATTTTCTGATAAAAAAATGCTTTCTTGAATTTTTCAGATTATTTTGGTATCGTAGATAACTTTGCATGTGTATGTTGGCGAATGTTTTTTCCCATATAAGTAGATCCTAATGTGTTTTATCTTTGTGTAAAATTTGGTTAAAATCGGACAAAAAATTTAAAAAAAGTTATAAGGGTGTTACACTCTCAAGTCGGTATCTCAAATACTTTTTTTTCATCATTAAAAAAAATTTGGTACCAGAAAAAATGTCATTAATGTTTAATTTGATATTAGTATAGAAAATGTCATATATTTTTACAAGAATATAGTAATATATTTTTAAACTAAATGCTGTGTAAGAAGTAGGTATATTTTTATTATGATCCAGACAGCCGGCGGTTACTCAAACTCAGACCTCTGTGAAAAAAGCGGGAAAGAGCTGTCCTATTTATTAGAAAATTTAGTGAGAAATTGCTTCAAATAATATTATTTGATACTGGGCTGCACAAACTATAAAATAAATTAAAAACAGATGGAGAGGTAATTTGCTTAAATTCTTTGCTCTATTGCAGCAAGATGATACAGTTTTAGAATATTTGTTGTATATAAAATATACAGGGTATGTTGTTATATTTGAACCCTAGACAAATTACGTTGACTTATAATTGATTGACACTGTTTATTATTTTTTAACAAACAAAAGAAAATGTAAATCGAGTGCATAAATAATGATAATAATAATAATAGAGACTATTATTAGTAATGAGCAGTTCTAAAAATATTTTTTCGTATATTTTTGAAAATAAAAAAAATATGTATGGAATTTTAAAAAATGTATTGAATGGGTTTCTATAGATACCAAGAATACGTGGTTTAAATCTAAGTACGCACTTAAAATTCGACCTGTATACTTTAATTTTTTAAATTAATATTAGTTAATTAATTATTATTCAAATGTTTTTATTTGGTCTCATTAATGACTTTTTAAAAGTTAAACTTCAATATTTTATTATTATTATTAAACAGTAAAAATAATAGTAGTGTATTTTGAATTGCTGAATTAGTAAAGAAATATCCTTTGAAGAGAGAGCAGTGTATCACATAAAATATAGGACTGCAGTCGAATTTTTTAAAGTAGACAAATTTTCCTTTCATAATATGATTTCTTTCACCTATTTATAACATGTGTTTAAACTATTTAGATTACACAGGTTTACAAAAAAAAAAAAAAAGGTCTTGTCCTAAGGTTCTCATCTAACTCGCTGAAGACGCGCTGAACTCAATTTTGGACAAAAAAAATGTTTCCACCGTGTCAGTTTCCCTCTACCACTCCTATTATCTCCCAAAAAAGGGCAAAAAAAGGTCTTGCCCGAAGGTTCTGACCTAACCTTTCTGAAGTATTTGGACGCGCTCAATTTTAGACAAAAAAAAAATTCTATTGGGTCAGTTTCCCTCTTCATCCCATAAATTTTTTTCTTGTCCAAAATTAGTTTCAGCGCGTCAAATTACTTCAGAAAGGTTGGATGAAAACCTTGGGGCAGGACCTTCTTTTTTGCCCTTTTTAGGGGATGAAAGGGGTAGAATGGCAGAGGAAAACTGGCACGACAGAATTTTTTTTGTATACCTTGTGTTATCATTATCAATGTTAATATTAACACAAGGTCTACAAAAAAATTCTATCGTGCCAGTTGCCTCTGCCACCCCACCCCTTTCATCCCCTAAAAAAGACAAAAAAGTCCTGTCCTAAGGTTCTCATCTAACCTTTCTGAAGTAATTTGACGCACTAAAACTAATTTTGGACAAAAAAAATATATGGGATGAAGGGGGTGGTAGAGGGAAACTGACTCGATAGAATTTTTTGGTCCAGAATTGACTTCAGCGCGTCAAAATACTTCAGAAAGGTTAAGTCAGACCCTTCGGACAAGGCCTTTTTTTTTTTGTCCTCTTTTTTGGGACAAAAGGGGTGGTAGAGGGAAACTGACACAGTAGAAAACTTTTTTTTGTCCAAAATTGTCTTCAACGCATCAAGATACTTCAGAAAAGTTAGATGAGAACCTTAAAACAAGACCTTTTTTTTTGTAGAACTGTGTTATGTCAAACCTTGATATTTTTAATTGTAGTGTTAATAATAAAAAACAATATATTTTGGGTCAACCTTGATACACTTTAGTACATAATATGCTGTTTACTTAGTCCTTAATTTTCACTTTGTTTTCATCCCGGAATTGTCTATTAGCTTATCTCTAATTTTAATATTGATATGTCTCTATTTTATATGTAAAATTTTTGTTTCCTTTTTTTATTAGTAAATTTATATTATTATATACACTGATCTGTATGTTCCCTGCGCTTTAAATGCTTTTATCTATCTGAGCAGCTGTATCTTTAAATTAATTAATTAATTACTATTTAAATATTGTTATTTCGTTTCATCAATGAATTTTTAAAAGATGCTTGTGTTCTTTCAAATTAAAACTTCAATGTCTTTAAATAACAGAGATGATAATAGTGTATTTTGAACTGCTGAATTCGTAAAAAAATATCCTTTAACAACGTACCTGAAGTTTCGAACGTTCACATGAACGAATTTCATATTAAAAGGAAAAATTAATAAAAACTACAAATTGACTTAAGCGTACAGTGTTGCTTATAATATTTGCTAGCAACAATAGTATTGTTGCCAGCAAATATTACCAGAAAAATTGTAGGCCTAAGTTGATTTGTAGTTTTTATTCATTTTTCCTTGTGTGGAATTCGTTCAAGTGAACGTTCAAAACTTCAGGAACATCTTTGACGAGAGCAATGTATAACATAAAAGTTTAAACTTCAAATTTTAATTTCTCAAAGATATTAAAGTAGGTAGTTTTGATTTTGTACTGATTTAATAATTTCAATTACTACAAGATATTAATTTAACATGTTTATTACAGTTTATTTTCAGTAATTTATCTTCATTAAATCTGTCCTTTGTTAAAAAATTCAGACAGACTTTACATTCGTTAAAATGTAAATCAAAGTAAATAAAAGTAATCTCTTTATAGTTAATTTTTTTGTACATTTCAGCAAGTCACCAATTATGCTTTCTTTTCAAGTTTGGAGTTAATATGTATTTAACAAAAATTATTGCTCAACAATATGTTTACAGTGTGTCACAAGGAAAATAAGTGCAAGACTTTTACAACTTTTTTGGTTTTTATCTAATTTGAACAAAATTTTCCTCAAAGGTAAAACACATTAGGATCTACTTATGACCAAAAGACATTCGCCCCTTTACAAATACAAAGCCACCTGCGATACCAGAATAAACTTAAAAAGCAAAAAAATAGAAATTTTTTATCGGAAAGTATTAATAATGAACGTTCTGAATTTCCTAAAAAGGTGAAATCCAAAGTTTAGTCAAATTTAAAAAGTATCGAAAATTGCAGAAAATATGAAGAACACGTAAAAAATAATATACGCATATCATTACCATTTTAAGAAGTAGATACAATTTTTGTGCATGTTTTATATTATGAATTTACGATGCAGCCTCATCACGGAGGACAGGACATCCTTTTCTTGAAATGTGCAATATAGAAAGTAATTTTAACGATGCATACATAACTAACTGTAGATAATGAAAGTATGTTCCGACCTCTGTAGATTTGGCAACGTTACTGGAGGTAATAACGAAGGATCAGTATCCTCTCATATATATGTTTTGGAGGTAGGTGCGTATCTTTGGTATACTCTATATATGAACAAAAAAAAAATGAGAAATCATTTCCCCTCTCTTGAAATCTGGATTGTGGATGTTCCCCTCATCACATATATGTCAAATATATAGCGACATATAAAAAGGAAGACCCGGAGGTCGGTACTCCATTAGCATGTGCCGGAGGTAACAACTTAACTGGCATCAATATATATATATATCTATTGGAAAATTTCTTGAACCTCTACTATTTATATTCAAAACCAGTTTTTCTTGGGATTTAAGTTTGTTTAAATAAATTATATATATTATATATATATATCTATTGGAAAATTTCTTGAACCTCTACTATTTACATTCAAAACCAGTTTTTCTTGGGATTTAGGTTCGTTTAAATAAATATATATATATATATATATATATATATATATATATATATATATATATATATATATATATATATATATATATATATATATTTATATAAGGTATCCGTTGGCATCCTACCTAATAACGTTCTCACTTGGCATCCACTAATATACACACTGATATACACAAAATTTATTTAAAGGCTAAGTTAGCATCCTACCTATTTTACGGTTTAATTGGTGTCCTTATGAATATTTTAATCGATGCGTAAAATGACACCCGAATATAAAAATTACAGGTTTAACTGACTTCCGGCGGCGTTGTCAGATATATGCTATGCTGCTTTATCGTATTTGCCTAGAATAATATTATTACAATCTGCAGTCTGTCGACGTATAAGTAAATAAGGAAATCTCATCCTGTGAGAATACTAATTTATGTCACAATTTAAGTTTCGAAACATGAAGTTCGCATAAAAGTGAATTACTTTTTATTTGCTTATAATTGTTATAAAACATATTCTTTATGGGATTTGGCAAACAGTAGAAAAAACAATCTATATGAACTAAAAAGAAAATGTATCTACAAAGATTGGAAATTAATTTTGTAGATAGTTTTTCTTTTTAGTTCTCACAGATAGTTTTTTCTGCTATTTGTCAATTTATCAAATTTTCTGTACGAGATAGGACAGGGTGCTGTAAAGAAATATTATTCAGAAAAATAAAACTGAATTTGTTAAAATTTTGCTCACTTGCAAAGTGACCCTATAAGGGTAAAGTTGGAGTATCACGTATTTTTAACGTTTATTATTATTTATTTGAGTTCTCTTTTACACAAATTATTATTAATTAATCACCTTCTAGATTGTGTTAATATTTTAATGCTTTTCAAATGTATTCGACAATTATAATTTATTCAAAAAATTATATTTTGCTATAAATTTGTAACATTTCCAACTTTTTTAAAATTTCACAATAGTTCAAAGAATACGAATTATTAATTATGTTTTCAATTACACCCCCCATGAGAACTATTGGGCCTCAAAATGACCCCATAAGGACAAAAGTAGAGTATCATGTATTTCTAGCATTTATTGTTATTTATTTGCGACTCTTTTTGCAGAAATTATTTTTAATTAGTCTCAAAAATGTTCTTTATTTTAAATATAAGCAGAAAGTCGATGAAAAGTTCAAAATTTCTTAAAACCTGCACAACTCTAGCTCTATTCTGAAGAAAGTTGGCAATAAACAGGAATAAGTTGCTTAAATAATTTGCAGGTTTCATTAGCAAACTCTTAATAAACAAAATTGTGAAACTAAAAAAAGATGGAAATGCTAAAAATTTGTAACAAAACGTAATTGCTTAAATAAATTATAATCATTTAAGTAAATTAAAATTGTTTAAACAATTTGAAAAACCTTAAAATATTAAGACTGAAATCTGACTAATTCAAAACTATTTCTATAAAAAAATCTCAAATAAACAATACTCATTCTGAATAATTCTTTCTAAGATTTTGTCCTATCTCTTACAGAAAATAGTATATTGTGTATTTAGGTGTGAAAGCAGTACATTCCCGGACGACGATGCATCGAAGTTCGGGAATGTGCTTTCACACCGAAATATGCATACCATTTTTTCTGAAATCACAATCAATATTATTATAAATTAAGGAATTTGTATTAATGCATAAAATTTCTTCATTAATGAATAACATTTCTTCATTATAATCTAACATTTCTTCATTACATTTTTTCATTACAATCTAACTGCTTACTAATAAATGTAATTTTGATGTATGTGTAAGTGTAAATGTAAGTTTGATTGTTTGTCTGCGTGTATTTATTTACTGTCAAAAATATACATAAAAAACCATACGGGAATGTTACTTTCCCGGCCTATGCCGGAAAAGTAACATTCCTGTACGGTTTTGTTGATCGTTGCTTGGCAACGGATCTTTTCCGGTCTGTTTTCTGATAGTTTCTTAGCAACGGACTAAAATACTGGAATTGTGCATTTTTCGATCTGAAATGTAGACATTGCCGATCGATTTCAGAAAAAGTACTTTTTCTGAAATCGACAGGCAATGTCTACATTTTCGGCGTGATTTTAGATCGAAAAATGCACAATTCCAATATTTTAGTCCGTTGCTAAGAAACCATCAGAAAACAGACCGGAAAAGATCCGTTGCCAAGCAACGATCAACAAAACCGTACGGGAATGTTACTTTCCCGGCCTAGGCCGGGAAAGTAACATTCCCGTACGGTTTTTATGTATATTTTAGACAGTAAATAAATACACGCAGACAAACCAACTCACATTAAAATTGCATTTATTATTAAGCAGTTAGATTTTAATGAAGAAATGTTATGCATTAATACAAATTCTTTAAGTTATAATAATATTGATTACGATTTCAGAAAAAATAGTATGTGTACTTCGGTGTGAAAGCACATTCCCGAACTTCGATGCTTGTTGGCCTCGGCTAGCGCCTCGGCCAACAATTTGCATCGTCGTCCGGGAATGTATTGCTTTCACACCTAAATACACAATATACTATTATAAATGAGAGAAGTTACTTTTTTTTGGTAAATTTCCAAGACATATGAATTGCTCATTTAATCATGCGTCGCTCCCTGGCACACTGTATATGTTTTCTTAGAAAATGTAAGGGTCTTACTGAAACGAGAAATTGGAGATTTTTTTAATTTTTAAAACATAATAGCATTGGAAATATCAACTTTATGAAAAAAATTATCGAACATTTCTTGTTGGAAATCGATAAAAAAATATTTAAAAACATTGTTTCATTGAAAAAATGTAATATTTCCTTTTGTTGTAAACAAAATTGTTTTAAACAATATCAGACCGGGTTACCGTCTGGTAACATGGATGCTCATAATCAGTAGTGTCTCCAGAACTGATTCCAACAAATAAACTGCGTCCGAAATGTATTCGAAACTCATACGCCCATACTGCCTGCTATATAACTAGACCTCCCAATTTTATAGACCAGTAACAACTTCGTAAAAAAAAATGAAAATCGGCAAAGATACAACGGTGTTTCATTTCTACATAAAAACTTTTAAAAAGTCAAAAACCTAAACGACATTCCATTTTAAAAAAATATAAATGACTAAGTATTAAAATCCAAAAAGGAAGTAACAGGACAAGCTTTACTTGAAAACGTTTTTATTGAAAATAAAATTATATAAAAAAAAATATTTTTAAGAAATAGTATATTGTGTATTTAGGTGTGAAAGCAATACATTCCCGGACGACGATGCAAATTGTTGGCCGAGGCGCTAGCCGAGGCCAACAAGCATCGAAGTCCGGGAATGTGCTTTCACACCGAAGTACACATACTATTTTTTCTGAAATCTCAATCAATATTATTATAAATTAAGGGAATTTGTATTAATGCATAACATTTCTTCATTACAATCTAACTGCTTACTAATAAATGCAATTTTAATGTGAGTTGGTTTGTCTGCGTGTATTTATTTACTGTCTAAAATGTACATAAAAAACCGTACGGGAATGTTACTTTCCCGGCCTAGGCCGGGAAAGTAACATTCTCGTACGGTTTTGTTGATCGTTGCTTGGCAACGGATCTTTTCAGATCTTTTTTGTAGCAGTTTCTTAGCAACGGACTAAAATACTGGAATTGTGCATTTTTCGATCTGAAATCGCGCCGAAAATGTAGACATTGCCAATCGATTTCAGAAAAAAGCTTTTATTTGAAAAAACTGTACTAAAAGGTAAAAATAATTTTTTTAAAAATCATACACCTGGAAACCAAAAACTTTGCGGACGGTCATATAGCACTATTGCATAGTTACTTTGCTCAATTGACCGCCCCCAAAGCTTTTGGTTTCCAGGTGTATGAATTTTAAAAAATTATTTAAACTCTTTAGTACAGTTTTTTCAAATGAAGGCTTTTTCTTAAAAATATTTTTTTTATATAATTTTATTTTTTAGTTTTTAGTCTACTTATTTTACAGACAGACAGACAAAACCCTTTCATTTAATATAAATGGCAAGGGAGTCGTGAAGAAAGATAATTTGCCATCCTAGGGCGTCCACCATATTGGATTTATAATTGCATTACATAGTTTATCGTATTTTATTCGTCAAACCCTTTCATTTGATTCCATATCAAGGGGGTTGTGAAGAAAAAGACGATCTGCCAGCTTGGGACGTCCGCCATATTGAATTTAGAATGACGTCACATTGTCTATCGTATTTTACTCGTAAAACCTCTTCATTTGATACCCATATCAATAGGGTTGTGACTAAAAAGCCGATCCGCCATCTTGGGACATCCGCCATATTGGATTTAGACCGGTAATGGCTATACTAGTTACATTGTCACCGGACTTATAGAAGTGTGCCAAATTTCAAAGCTCTAGTATAATAAGAACTAGTCGAAATTCAGCTTGCAAGATTTCACCAAACAAACATACATTCATACATAACACATTGCAAGTTAAATAAAAGCTTTTAAAAAAATGAATACAACACAAATATTTAGCATTTATGAAAATGTAAACATACGTATTTCAAACCAAAATAATACAATAATGGTAAAATGAAACAAAAACCGAACTCTTAAAAGGAAATTTATTTTTATTTTATTTTCTCTGTATAATCCCAGGATTATGTTATGTGTACTTTGTAGTTCTAACACATTATAGTGTAGGCAAATTAGCATTCTGACTAAATAGTTTACCGAATGAATGGATTTTCACGAAACTTTGTGGATTCTGTTCGTTTTGAAGTCTAGATCAAACTTCAAAAAAAAAATGGCCGCTAATATTGCCTCGCAATTGTTATAAACAATGATCTTGTTGCTAATTTGTTAACTAGTAAAATTGAGGTAAATTAAAAAACAAAATGTCTTTTTAGATAATTCTATGAAAAATAACAACTTTTTACTCTCGTAAAATTTTCGAAAAATGCATATTTTCCGAGATATAGCGGTTGAATTTTTCCAAAAAGGGTTGAAGGTGGAATAAAAAGTGACGAGAAAAATCCATAAATTCGAGTGAATATATTATTAAACTACAAGACTTTTTTTCCTTTATGACTTTTTCCTAAAGTGCACTCTGTCCAAGTTTCCCGGAAAAAAAACGAAAAAAAAGGCCCTTATCGGAAAACGGAAAATATCGTAAACTATGAAATTTAAAAATCTGGAAAAATTAAACGTATAGGTTAATATATTCTTTAAAATTTTGCTCTCTTCTAATTTTTTTGTAACGTACATATTTTCCGAGTTTTCAACAGTTTTTCACTATCAAAATATATCTAAATTTTTTCATGACACAAAATGCATGTAATCTCTAAAATTGTAATTAATTTATATATATTTAATAGAAAAATATCTAATTTGTGAAGAAAAGAAAGAACGAAAAAATTTCTACTGCAGTCTCGTAAGCAAATATTAAATCACCTTTACCCTTTCAAATAGAAAGACGTAAATTGGACTGTAAGTCGATGAAGTCTAGTACTTATTTTGAACAATAGATAATTACACATTACACACACATCCTTTAAAATATCTGTAGAGAAAATGTTTATGAATTTAAAAAACCAAACATATGGTTGAAATTAATATATTTCGGAAAGGATTTCTGTTGTGTGGCTGCCTTTAGTCTGCGTTTAGCAGAGTACTTTCTTACCGTAGATGGTAAGCTTCCACTATTTATGATAATTATGATAACTTCGAAGGACCACTGCTTTTGCAGAAATGATAAATAGAAAATCGTGCTAACAATATATTTCATGAAAGATACATTTTTTAAACTGATGTTGCTATGTTTTTGACAGATTGTTTTATTAATTTTATTTACTGACATTTGTTAACTATGCCTTCTATTTTATTTATTAACTAAAAAATTAACAAGAATAACAAAATTAACTTTTGAACATAAGGCGCCCGCCTTAAAGGACATTGTTCTTTAATTGCGAAGCACTACACTACCTCACAAGGTAATACACAGATCTTTGAAATTGGTCGTTTGTATACGCCTTTCGTAGTTTTGATCGTTACCACACGAGTAATGCCGTCACTTCCAGGATGCAACTCGAGTACTCTACCCAATTGCCATTTAAGGGGGGGGTAAGTTCTCCTCTTTGATGAGCACTAGGACTCCTTTCTTTAATAGTTCGACATGTTGAGTTTTCCACTTCTGACGTACTTGAAGTTCGCTTATGTACTCCTTTGACCACCTGGTCCAAAAATTTTGCGTCATTTGTTGGAGTCTTTGAAATCTATTTAGCCTGGTTTCTGGTGTGCCCATCAGACTTGGATCGGAGATTGTAGTAATAGCTTCGCCGATCAAGAAATGCGCCGGAGTCAATGGTTCAGAGTCATTAGGATCACATGATAGCGGGCATAGTGGCCGAGAATTTAAACACGCTTCTACCTGCGTTAACACTGTTATGAATTCTTCGAAACATAAAATAGACTCACCGATAACACGTTTTATATGGTATTTTGTGGACTTTACTCCGGCCTCCCAGAGTCCGCCAAAATGCGGTGCTCGGGGAGGAATGAAATGCCACGTTACTCCGTCGAGACTTAAATCAGTTGAAATCTGGCCATTAGTTTTGAGTAAAAAATTACGTAGTTCGGCATTAGCTCCAACAAAGTTGGTGCCATTGTCTGAATATAAGTTTAGACATTTGCCTCTGCGGGCCATAAATCTTCGCAAAGTTGCTAAAAAGGATTCGGATGTCAGGTCGCCCACCAGCTCTAAGTGTACGGCTTTAGTTGCGAAGCAGACGAATAGACAAACGTATGCCTTGGTAGTTTTATAATTTCGCGTTTTTCTATCGCGAATTAAGAACGGGCAGGCGTAATCCACGCCGAAGTTTAAAAAAGGTCGAGATGGAGTGACGCGAGTCTTTGGTAAGTCTGCCATAATAGCTTGAACATTTTTAGCATTGAAACGAAAACAACGAATACATTTATGTACAATTTTTTTTACCAAATTTCGCCCACATATGAACCAATATCGATCTCTAAGTGAGGCCAGCAAAAGTTGCGGACCCGCATGTAAGAGACGCTTCTGTTCATGTTCTGCTATCAAATACGATAAATGATGATTAGTAGGTAGTACGGCGGGATGTTTTTTCCAATTGTCAAAATTGGAATGTTTCAATCGTCTTCCAACTCTCAATATACTGTCTACATCTAAGAACGGAGCTAAAGCAAACAACTTGCTTTTTGAATTCACTGAACCGGATTTAAGCAAACTGTTCAATTCTTCTTGGTAGTGCGATTTTTGAACTGATAGAATTAAACGATTTAATGCGTCTTGTATTTCAAGGGGTAATAAGGGACCATTGTTCCTACTGTTTTTTGCCAATGAGGCATTATTTTTGAACCGCAAGCAATAAGCTGTGACTCTTATCAATCTGTTTAAATCGGAATAATTTTTAATGAAAGATATTTCCATTGCAACCGCACCTACAACCCTCTTATCCTTTTGCATTTCAACTAACACATCCTCGGGATAATTTTTGGGTTCGAGTGTTTCCGGATTATCTATCGGCCATAGGTCTGACGACAATGAGAGCCATGTCGGTCCCTTCCACCATAGCTTACAGTCGAACAATAGTTTGGGCTCAATACCACGGGAAAGTAAATCCGCTGGGTTTTCGGTCGTGTTTACATAATGCCAGTCGTCGGGCGAAGTTAAGGACTGAATTTCAGAGATTCGATTAGCCACGAAGACTTGCCATCGACTGCATAAAGATTTTATCCATGAAAGCGTTATTTTGGAGTCGCTCCAATAGTAATATTTATTAAATTTAAGTTTCATGGAGTTCTGTACTTTGTTGAACAACCTAGCTAATAATAAAGCTGCGCAGAGCTCTAGCCTGGGAATAGTTATAGTTTTTAAAGGAGCTACTCGGGTTTTAGCGCATAAAAGTTTACAACAAATATTGCCAGAGAAATCAGTACTCCTGATGTAAATACATGACCCGTAAGCTTGCTTGGAACTATCTGCAAACCCATGCAGTTCCAATGTTTTATAATTTTCGCATGTTACGCGTCTGGGAATTTCAATTTTATTTAGCATGTGTAACTGATTCCGAAAGGTTACCCATTTGTAGTTTAAATGCAAGGGTACAGCTGAGTCCCAAGAAAGTTTTTCTTGCCAAAGTTGTTGTAAGATTATTTTTGGTGTTATAGTACATGGACCTAATATGCCAAGAGGATCGAAAATCTGTGCTGCTTCGGACAAGATTGTTCGCTTGGTTATCTTCGTTGGTCTAGGTTTTGAGTCTATATCGAATGTGAAATTGTCAGTTTCGCAAGACCACATTAGACCTAACGTTTTTGCATTTTCGTTTTCACGAAAGTTAAATTTTGTGGAATCATGAGCGTTTAAATTTTGAATAACTCCTTTGTCATTGGCACGCCACTTCCGCAAGTCGAAACCGCCCCGTCTTAAAACATTTTGTATTTGAATTGAAATGTTTGCAGCATGTTCAACGTTTTCAGCGCCAGTTAATAGATCGTCCACATAAAAATCAGATTTAATTATTTCAGAGATTTCTGGTTGATCTTGTTGACACTCATTAGCCAACTCAAATAAACATCGTATTGCAAGATAACTAGCTGCAGCGGTACCATATGTGACTGTTTGTAGCTCGTATGTTTCCAGGGATATGAACGGGTTAGCACGCCATAAAATTCTGAGGAGAGGAGTTTGCTCAGGACATAAAAGCACCTGTCGATACATTTTAGCAATGTCAGCAGTTACTACATATTTATGAATACGGAAACTCAAAAGAATGCTAAATAATTCTCTCTGTAATACTGGCCCTACCATCTGTAAGTCGTTTAATGACTTCCCAGTTGACGTTGGCGCTGAAGCGTTAAAAACACAACGTAATCGCGTTGTCTCAGAATGCTCTCGAAAAACGCCGTGATGAGGCATATAATAGCTAATTTTTGCTTGCTCGGGATTTGTCACTTTAACCATATGACCCATTTGTTCATATTCATTTAAGAACTCGGTATACAGTTGTGAAAGTTCAGGATTCTTTTGGAGGCGGCACTCAAGATTGTAAAATTGTTTTTCAGCTTGTTGCCTCGATTCGCCGAGAAGTTCAAGAGATTTCTTGAATGGGATCGCTACAACAAACCTACCATCTTTATTTCGTTTCGTGTTTTCATTAAAATTTGTTTCACAAGCCCGTTCTTCACTTGTGATTGTTTTTGAATTATCAATGTTTTCTAGTTCCCAGAATTTAGTTAACTGTGTATCGATGTCATTACTACTAACAAAATGACACACGGTTTTATTCACTTGTTGATTTACGTTTGGCAAGTTCAACAATCCCGAAACTATCCAGCCTAGTCTTGTTCGTTGTAAATTAGGTTTAGCTTTACCCAATTTTATTTGCCCCACGCTCAACAAATCCCAAAATATTTCAGCCCCAATGAGAATATCGATGTCACTAGCCTGATCGAATTTTGGATCGGCTAGCTGTATGTTATGGGGAATATTTAAGGTAAATTTTTCAAAGGAAACCGATGGCAACTTATCCGTAATTGTAGGTAACACAAGACAAGATAATGTTGTTTGATAATTATCCAATCGAGATTGTATTTTCAGTTGACAGCGAGCATTTATGTTGCTTAACCTTTGATTGATCCCCAAAATCGTATATGAGATTTCTGAAGTCGAAAGTTTTAATTTCTTGCATAAAGAGTTAGTTATGAAATTAGACTGTGAGCCGCTGTCAAGCATTGCTCTGGCTTCGTGAATTTTACCATTGCGATCTATTACTTGTATAATAGCTGTAGATAAGAGTACTTGTGAGGTACGAGAGTAATTTGCTTGATCAGATAAAGCTTGTGTCTTTTGAGGTATGGCATCATCATGTGTGTCTTGGTTGAGAGCATCGCTCTCCGACCTTTTGTTAATGCATGGTTGGTCTATTTTGCTCACGTTTGTTTGGTCTGAACTACTGCGAGGAAAATTTGTATAAAATTCTGGATCATGAAGTAACGTATGATGTCGTCTGTTGCATTTCTTACACGAGATTGATTTGCAGAATTTTATATTGTGATTTCCCTTCAAGCAATTGTGACATAAATTCACACACTTGATCTCTGTCCATCGTGACTTAATAGACATACTGGAGAATTTTGGACAAG
Organism: Rutpela maculata; assembly: GCA_936432065.2. NCBI lineage: Eukaryota > Metazoa > Arthropoda > Insecta > Coleoptera > Cerambycidae > Rutpela > Rutpela maculata. The sequence continues at coordinate 204,333,796 of OW386285.2, read as the reverse complement.
AGTTTATTACATGATTCTCTTTACATAACACACATGATACATTTTCGGTTGAGAAATGCGAATAATTTTGACGTGAGTTGCTTCCACGATCGTTTGAAATTTTACCCTCTATGTTATTTAATTGTAAATTTTCCAAGAGTCTACATTTGTTTTTGAGGAAAACTTCTAACTCGGTAAATTTTGGCAATTCTGGCCCTGTGCACTTTTCCTCCCATTCTCGCCTAGTTTTTGAATCAAGTTTCGACGTTACTAAGTGAATGAGCAATATATCCCATTGATCTACAGGTAATTTCAAAACCTGCAAAGCCCTTATGTGCTTTGTAAGATTATCGAGTAATGACCTTAAGCCAGCAAATGATTCCTTCGTGACATTAGTTAAATTAAAGATAGATTTAACGTGGTTATTGATAAGGAAATTTTTATTTTCAAATCGCTCATAGAGCAGCTTCCAAGCCACGTTATAATTTGCTGATGATATTTCTAATGCACTAATTACTTGTGCCGCTTCACCTTTTAGTGATAACCTTAAGTAATGAAACTTCTGAATGTCAGAAATATTTTTGTTGTTGTGAATGAGAGAAGTAAAAGTGTCCTTAAAAAATAACCAATTTTGAAAAGAACCTTCAAACGTTCCAAGATTGATGGGAGGCAACTTTATGTCTCTTTTTAAATTCTCCATAGCCAACAGCTGATTACTGGCTACCGACACCGTTTCCTTTCCTGCGACTTCATCTAAAATTTTCTGTGCTCGAGATAACACCAAATAGTAGGAACTTTCAAATGCTACCCTGTTTTTATCATGTTCTTCAGGATTTGTATCAGTGTCTGAAATTTCCAAGTTTGTTTGGATATCACTAAATTTGCCCAATAATGATTTAAAATCGCTTAACCTATCTTTCAACTGATTTAAATCTGTTTGGTTTACGTCGAAATTGTCCAAAAAATGTATAAATCGGGTTGATTGGCCTTTTATAACACCACGTTTATGAATAAGAGATTTTATGTCAATTTTTTCTGACATTTTGACAATTTAAATGTTTATTTAAATTTGAGATAATTTGGCAATGCACGAAACTGAGTTAACACAAATAAAAGTATAGACTGGCAAATTATTTTGTGAATAACTAACCTTGACTCTGACCAGAGCGCTTGACATCAATTTTTCGTTGCTTGCTAACTATTATTCGCTGTCTCTATCCGCTGATGTGATGGAGTAATTCTTCATAAAATGATTCGATGATTTCACTGGTACTTCTTTGCAAATTTGAGGCTTGATTGCTCAAAATGCTCGTCCGGCTCGAAGGACCAACTTGTTGTGTGGCTGCCTTTAGTCTGCGTTTAGCAGAGCACTTTCTTACCGTAGATGGTAAGCTTCCACTATTTATGATAATTATGATAACTTCGAAGGACCACTGCTTTTGCAGAAATGATAAATAGAAAATCGTGCTAACAATATATTTCATGAAAGATACATTTTTTAAACTGATGTTGCTATGTTTTTGACAGGTTGTTTTATTAATTTTATTTACTGACATTTGTTAACTATGCCTTCTATTTTATTTATTAACTAAAAAATTAACAAGAATAACAAAATTAACTTTTGAACAATTTCTTACAATAGAGGCCTTACCCCACAAGCGTCCATAATAAGACGCAATAAAACTGTCTTTCAGAAATAGCAATCCTTCATTTCAAAAAGACAAGTCAATTAGTTTCAGATACAACCCATTATTGTCTGTTTAACCGAAACTAGAATAACAGACTCCGAAAATGTAAAAAATTCTAAAATTTATCTATACAACTCTCTTAGCTGGTGTATTATACATTAATGATAATTTATATAAACAACACAATAGAAAGTAGCTTAATTGAAAATATTAGATTCATATATAATTATATAACATATAAAATATGCTATAATTAAAATATACAAAAATATTATTTTTAATTTTTGTCACGTTTGTTAAATTATTAAGTATTTTAGTATTTATTTTATTTTGTAATATATCGAAGTTTATGTCGATTTACGTGTATTTTAATATTGAGTAACTGCTATTCTGTACTAATAAATTAGAAAAATTATCACATCGCCTGTTATATTACGATTTTACCTATGGACAACCTCTGTTTAATAATAATTAAACAGAGGTTGTCCATTCTTATAATAATAATAAGAAATATGCACGACAACGTACCAGCTGCCTTATTAATTATATACCAAAATAAACGATAATTAATGGACAATAATGAACAAAATAGTTCAGGTCGGTAAGTCTGTTGTTAATTATCAAATGAAATCGCCGAGAATCGCATATACGAAAATGCAATTTTTGTGAGTCAGTCCGTCAATTTCTTTTCAGTATTGAAAGTCACTGCTCATTCTTTTTGCCTGCCTAATGATATGCAAAATCATATATGTAAGTTTTATCTGGCTATATATAATTTTGTATCGCAAATTACCAAATATAAGCCACTTTTCGAGCGGCTTTTACACCGTTATTGTAATACATTCTGGCGATTAAGTAAAATGCTAGAATCTCTAAAACGATTATTTTTTGTGTAATTTTATAGCAATGTGTTCCAGATCTTTTTATAATACATACACGTAACAACTATTAAGTTAATATCTTAAACCGTCCCACAGGAAACGTGCGTACAAAAAATAGAGACAGACCGATAGATACAATTTCTTTTTTCCCTCAAATTTAAAATCTCGATATTTCATGACATCTAAACCGATTTCAACAAAAAAAAAATTGAAGTTTTTTTTTACGATTACCATACTCCAATCCACTATTTGGATGTGGAAGTAAAATTTACGACTCAAATCATCCAATGTCCCAAATTGGGATACAAATTGTGCGAAAATTATTAAGTAATTATAAATACTGATTTAATGAAGCTAAAATATTATGACATGAGGGTTTATTGATACATCTGAAAGTGTATTTTAAATAAAAAGAAACATTTCTTATTATAAAAACACAATTTGTAATGTTAAATGTTAATAAAATTGAACATGCCTCAAGTTTAACAACAGGTATTTTTCTTTATAGTGTGAAATATTATAAAAAAATCTGAGGCCTTGGCTTCTAGTAGGTATACTTATTCACCAAAACTACACTAACATTTTTCTTTGTATGTCTTACAAAACATTTTTTGTAATAAATATAAAATGTTTTTTTCCATGAGATTATTTTAAGGGTAACTAAATGAACTATATTTCACAATAGAAATATGAAACATTTCATTTCTTGTTTCTTATTTATAACAAATTCGGATAAAAACATACATTATTTTTAATGAAAATATATGCCATTTGATTTATTACTTCCACATCCACGTAGTGGAGTGGAAAGATGTACAGGGTGCGCCACTTAAAACTGCCCATACTTGTAACTTTTTTATTTTTAATGCGATGACCTTGTTGGGCACATCAAATTGTAGACATTTTTAAAGCCTTAAACACGCATACAGAGTGATTTAAAAAAAAATTGAAAAACTTGTTAAGAAAGGAAACTTAATTTCTTTGAATATTTTTTTACCTCACCTTGTACATGAAATGTGTTAATGTTTTCTTATAAAGGTTTTAATTAGCTTCAATTTATGTTAAAAATAAAGTTTTAAGAATAAAAATTCCTATTATTTAGTACATTTTAATAGAGTTTGTTTTTAAAAATATTTATTTCTTTTGTTTCTTGTTGCTGTTTTGTTACGTTGAGGATTTTTTGTGATATGTCTTTTACAAATAAAGCATAAAATTATGATTTACATTTTTTCAGATATTTTAAAAAAATTAGGAGTCGGAAGGAGTGTTTTTAATTTCTTTCTCTAAAACCAAAAAGAATTTCGGATATGACGTAATAAACATAACATAAATTGAAGCAAATTAAAACTTTTATAAGAAAACATTGACGCAGTTCATGTACGGGATGAGGTAAACAAATATTCAAGGAAATTAAGTTTTCTTTCTTAACAATTATTTTAATTTTTTTTAAATCACTCTGTACACATGTTTAAATGCTTTAAAACTATCTACAATTTGATATGCCCAACATGGTCGTAGTTTAAAAAATAAGAAAGTTGCAAGCCTGGGGAATTTTAAGTGGCGCACCCTGTATAGTAATCTTAAAAAAAATTTCAAAATATTTTTTGTTGAAATAATAAATGTCATAAAACGTCGAGATTTTAAATTTAAGAGAGAAAAAATTCTGTCTGTGTGTCGGTCTGTAACTTTTTTGTGCGCACGTTTTCTTCGCAACGTTCTAAGATACTGTCTTCAAATTTGGCACACATATGTTCCATGACGAGATCTGGTACTAGATTATGTCTTGCGCTAATTCCAGTGAAGGGTTGTGAGTTAAATAGGGTAAATAGGGAAAAACAATAAAGCAAGCTAATAACAGTCCAGAAACATAATTTTTAAAATCTTCTATTTAATTTCATTTTAAAAGCTTTGTACGGTAGTTAGTATGTTTGGGTCAAATCGTGCAACCAAAATGGGTCCTGGAGGTATTGTTTAATAGTGGATTCGGCGGCCCCCGGAGAGATTCGAATATGGATTCGGTAGCGCCGGAAAATTGCCTTGGTATTCGACATGGTCCGGAAGTCACCTTGGTGTTTAGCCGTTCTCGAATATGGATTATGCAGCGTTCGAATATAGATTCGGCGGCGTTCTAATTTGGATTTGGCAGCGCCCGGAAGTTACTTTGAAATTCGGCAGCGCCCAAAAATGGATTCAGCGGCATCCTAATATCGATTCGGCAGCGCCCAGAAATTACCTTGGTATTCAGGCGCGCCCGGATATGGATTTGACACTATCTTAATATGGATACGGAAACGCCCGGAATTTGCCTTCGTATTCGGCAGCGTCCGGAGGTTTGGCTAGCATTCGGCAACGCCCTTTTATTAAATTTCTGTGACCAATTATTTCCACATACTAGAGTGCAAATATGGTCAAGATGTTTTCCTTTAAAGAGACTTGGATGGGAAATCTGGATGTGGAAATATTGATTCCTTAGGCAGTGGTTTTATTCCAAAAGCTACAACAAAATTTGAATGAATTATTTTATCACAACTCAATTGAGAGTAATACTCCAATTTCGATTTTCATAAAAAAAGTAATCTTTTAACAAATAGCCACAACTTTGACAAGTTTTATTGTAGAAGAACCGGAATGTATTAAATTGAATTACCTTTCAACGTTGTAATAACCAATTTCAGACCCTTCGGTTTTTAAGTTATTCACGAAAAATACGTGTTGAAATTTGACATTTAGAAAGGGACGAAAAAACACAAAACCTTAAAAAAAAATAATATCTCGAACAATCTTTGAACGGGACTAATCTGAAATTTAAGGTAAACTTAATTTCTTATGTTTCAAGTCGTACAAATAACAGTTTTTGACATAATTCGTAATTTTCGAGATATTTCCAGAAACCCATTTTTTAACGAATTGCTAGATACAACGAATCAAAAATTTACATTCAAACTATACAAATTGCGCGAAATATTAACAAAATTGTATGACTTTTATATCAACTTTATTATTCTAATTATAACATGTTGTTTGAGTGACCTATAATAATTAATATCATGAGAGAAATAGAAGTAAAAATTGTTGAATTACTTAAACACTATCAACGAAAAAACTAGCTCGAATTAAAACTAAAATATACTTTACGTGCAATATGTACATACAATATGTTTACTTAAAGTAAACTGCAATTAAATTTTAATTTTATTTATATAAATATATACTTTGGACAAAACTTTGTTAGTTTAGATGAATTATAGTTTTACAGATATCTATGAACTTACATTTAGAATCACGAGGTTGTAGATGCTCCAAACTGATTAGTTTTGAAGCACAGTGGCAAGTGTAAAGTAAAAAATATATTATAATTTAAGCTATCAAACTTTGTCGTATAATTTTTTCCATCTTGTTAGTTTCAATTCGACAGCTTTATCTTTAACGGTATCTTAGTAACTCTACAACTCTTTCAACCATGCATTTCTCTACAAGAGGTTGTTCTTGGGTCACCTACTATACTTTTCTTAAATAGAATCCAATAAGAAATCCAAAAATTTAAACAAAACGAATTAAAATAATCTCCAACATACACTAGTTCACAAGTTCAAAGACGTGTTAATTCTTGATAAAGCTTGTAAAAATGTGCGTGAGGGCACATTGGATTCGGAATGACGTTTAGAAAAATGTGCAAAACTTTCAAACCCGCATATAAACAATTGCAAAAGTTATAAACAAATTAAGATTGAAGAAATAACGAGCTTCGTTTTTTGAAAATAACTCAAAAACCGTTAATATTTAAGAAATTTAAAAAAAAGATTCTTGAAGAGGAAGAAATTTCCAATAGAAAAGTCAGAACTCCCGGTATTCTATCTCTATTATTAATAATTTTAATTTAATGTTGAAAATGCGTGCGGCAAACGCTAAGCCGTTACGAAACCGGCCGTAATAAGTAAAAATATTTTTTTATGTATTAAATATTAATTTAAAAATTTTAAAAAACTATGGTATTATTCAGACATTTAAAGAAAAAAAATCCAGATTTTTCATAAAATGAGCCTATTGTTAGTTAACAATTTTTTTTAGAGCTTACGTTTATATTTCAAGTCGGATAATTGTTAAGCAAAAGCCACTAAAAAACCGCTGCCCAAGGAATCACTACTTCCACATCCAGATTCTCTATCAAAGTCACTCACAACGAAAAAACTTTGTGTGTGGAAATAATTGTTTATGAAACTTTAATAATACAATATTTGAAATCCTCTACCCCAAAAACCCGTAAAACGATACCCCACATCGGTAGTGGGGTGGGGGTGGTGATAGGGGGTGGTAGTGGAGGTGGATGAAGTAAAAAATATTTTGGGGTTTCTGGTTCTTGTACATACACTAAATCACAATTCTTTTTCATCCCCTTTAGTAAGGGGGTGGGGGTTGGTAATGGGGGTGGCTAATGCCAAAAATTTTTTTGAGACCTTAGCTTCTCTTGTACATACTAAATACCAATTTTATGGACTCTTACCTGCTTGATTTACCCATTTACCCCAAATTTACCCCAATTTACCCCCCAACCCTTCGACGGAACAAGATGAAAATATAATCTAGTTCTAGATCTCGTTAAAGTACATATGTGTACCAAATTTCAAGTCAATATCTTAAACGGTTTCAGAGTAAACGTGCGCACAAAAAAAGTTACAGACAGACAGACCGACAGACAGACAGAAATTTTTTTTTCGCTCAAACTTAAAATCTCGACGTTTTATGACATTTTAAGCCTATTTGAACAATAAAAATTTTTAAAAAATTTTTTGTCGTTACTATACTTCCACTGGACGTAGAAGTAATTATTACCTTTCCTTTAGACCTTATATCAACTATACTGTACGAGATTATGACATTGCGATATTTTTAATTGTTATAGTCTATTAGTTATTAATTATTTAAGATAACAAAAAACTAAGAAATTTAAAAAAAAAAGGTTGACATTTTTTTTATTAATTTTAATTATTATTACTGTTTTATATTCAAAAATAACATAAGATTACATAAACTTTAAATTTTTAGTGTTATTTGTTTAAACAAATTTTATAAACAAATAGATAAATTACTTATTTTTGAAAAACATTTTTTGCCATTTTATTTGTTATAAAATATTATGAATTAAAAAAAAATTTTTTCTTAAAAACATTTTTTAATTGTTTATAATCATTTTTTTCCTTCTTTCATTATTTAAACAAGTTATTAAGAAAAAATTTTAGTCTTAAAACCTATTATTTGCAATTCTCTACAAGGTGGAATTTTTTTGTTGTTGTTAATTTATTTGTTTATTTAATAAATAATTTGTTATTAACAACTTCCGAATGTGTTTATATTTTTTTAGATAGAAAAAAAATTAAAAAAAAAACAACCGTATACATAAACACATAAAAAAGAAAAAATGTTAATATTTCTTATAGAATTTTAAATTTTAAATATTAAAAATGTTTTTTGACATATTTATGTATACGGCTGTTCTGGTTATTTTTTTCTATCTAAAAAAATATAAACACATTCGGCGATTGTTAATTAGAAATTGTTTATTAAATAAACAAATTAATTAATAACAAAAATTCCACCTTGTAGAGAATTGCAAATAAAAAATTTTAAGAATATTTTTTTTCTTAATAATTTGTTCAAATGAAGAAAGACGGGAAAAAATAATTATAAACAATTAAAAAAATGTTTTAAGAAATTTTTTTTTTCAAAAATACGTAATTTATCTATTTCTTGATAAAATTTGTTTAAACAATTAGCACTAAAAATTTAAAGTTTATATAATTTTATAGTACGTTTGAATATAAAAACAGTAATAATAATAATTTTAAAATTAATAAATAAAAATTTTCAACCTCTATTTAATTTCTTAGTTTCTTGTTAGCTTAAATAATTAATAACTAATAGATTGTAACAATTAAAAACATCGCAATGTCATAATCTCATAAAATATAGTTGACATAAGGTCCTCACGAAGCGAAATAATTTTAGTGGCTTTTGTTTAACAATTTTCCGACTTGAAACATAAACGTAAACTCAAAAAAAAAAAATTGTTAATTAACAACGAGCTCATTTTATGAAAAATCGGTAAAAAAATTTTTTCCAACGGGATATTGTTCCTTTAAGTGTCTAAATAATAACGCAATGAAAAAAAAATTATATTAATACTTGACAATATAAAAAAATTGTTTTGCTTCTTACGACCGGTTTCAGAGTATCGTAACGGTTTAGCGTTCGCCGTGCGAAGTCCCATTTTCAACATTAAATTAAAGTTACTAATAGTAGAGATAGAGTTCCAGAAGTCCAGACTTTTTTATTGGAAATTTCTTCCTCTTTAAGAACTTCTTTTTTTTTAATTTCTCAATTATTAATAGTTTTCGAGTTATTTGCAAAAAACGAAACTCGTCATTTTTTTCAATCTTAATTTGTTTATAACTTTTCACATTTTTCTAGACGTCATTCCGGATCCAATGAGCCCTCACTTATATTTTTACAAGCTTTATCAAGAATTAACACGTGTTTGAACTTGTGAATTAGACTAAATAAGATTCTTTTACATTAACATAATTTTGTAGTTTATCACGTATCTAAAATATTTTTGCTAATAACTTTTCTCTTACTTCTGTAGTTTAATTAAACTACAGAACACTATTTTACTTATAGCCTTGCTGAACCATCCTTAACAAAAGTTGTTTACAATCAAGAGGTACAAATTCCGTCCTCATTTTAACAGTTACACGAATTGTCTCCACTAAGTTTACTTTTCCTAGTAGTAATATATTCGAGCAAACTAAAACATCTGGATCAACATGTGGTATATAATAACCTACTTCCACGGTGTTGCCAGCTGACTAGATGCCATCTAAACCGCTTCTGTGGTCAGCAGGTATTCAAAATGAATATTTTTCGAGCGACAGGCACGGCAGCTAGTAACAAACCGCTGAACTAAAATATTCACTAGGGTGTTAGAATGGGTCACTTGACCTCCAACTTAAAATAAGTTTTAATGGCATAATACGACATCTACGATGCCCCTGCGTTAATATTTCTAGCAGGTCAGATGGCATCCGAATACCGGATGCCATCTGACTCGTGGATGCCAACTGAACCTAAAATTTTACATTGTGGGATGCCAACGAATACCTTATATATATATATATATATATATATATATATATATATATATATATATATATATATATATATATATATATATATATATATATATATATATATATATATATATATATATATATATATATATATATATATATATATATATATATATATATATATATATATATGATTAACAAACACCAACAAAAAATATCTATACATATACATATACACATATATACCCCCTATGGCCCTACAGCCTTCCTGAAAATGTTAAAAGTTTAAATCTCTTGAGATACAAAAAAAAGGTTAAGGACTTACTACTTGACAATGGCTACTACAGCGTTAATGAATTTTTACATAGAACTACAGGGACATAATTCATTGTCTCTTTCTATTTTGTCTTATTTTTAATTTGTCACTGTTGGTCTAGTAGATTAAGTTGTTTTTTTACACATTATTACTGTTGTTGTAATTTAGATATATATTCATAGTTTATATTTTTACTGACTTACCATATATACATATACTGTATCTATACAAAAATGGTGAATAAATATTATTATTATTATTATTATAGGCTACGGCATTTCTATATAACTATATACATTTATCTAATCTATAGACTCTAACATAATGCTACCTTCATTTCACTAAATAAATTATATCCCATAATGTTTTATACAATATTTTCTGCACTTATATTTAAATTTTTCCAACGATTGGCGGTGTTTTATCTCCGCTGGCAGACTATTATACTCAATTAAATCTTTATGGAATAAATTGTTCTGGCTTTACGAAGTCGCCACAGTTGTAACATGAAAATTACCTCTCGATCTTGTATCGTAATTATGAATATCTTTAATAAAACATAACTCATTTAGCAGGTGCTGTGAATATAAACCATGTTTGATTTTGTAAATAACAATCATAGAGTTCAGATATATAGTTTGTCAATAATTTAGTTCTCTCCAACATTTGACTAATGTTAGTGTATCTGCTACATTTTAGAATAATTCTCAATGCCTGGTTTTGTTTTTTTAGATGTTATTTATTCCTGTATTACTTAACATGAACAAAATAGTTGCACAAAGATGGAGATGTGGAAGTATAATCGTCTTATATATTAGTAATGGGGATTGCATTACCGGTTAACCGGTTATCAGGACAAAAAACACATGACGATAATTACCGGTTATTTTAATTGTTTACCGGTTATTTCGGTAAACTCTGAACTTACGATATGTCGCGTATTCAACGTTTCTATTTATGTCACTGACTAGTATTCACTAAATACAGAGTGACTGTCCCAACACCGAACAATTTTAACAATAAATAAATAATATTATAAAAAGTAAACTCCAAACACCAAACCCTAAGAAATACAAGAGAGACATTGACAATATCTTACGATAGAAAATTGAATATTTCACTGCCGTAAATATCCGTGGAATACATTTAAAAGTATGTTATTACCAATTGCGCAAATATCAGACGACTAACAGATATAGCTTTGAAAAACTAACCCTTTTAACAGGCTATTTTTAAAAAATATTGTATTTTTAGATTAGGTGTTCAGTAAATGCCCTATTTGAGTTTATGTTTATAATTTTTGTTATTTACAGAATAATTATTTATTTAAATTTATTTTATTTATATTTTTTCCTTTTGACAAATTAACTCCTATATAAAAAAGTCTATTTGACAGTCACATTTTTGTCACTTTGACAGTGATAAAAAAGGTGCATCGTTTTTTATCACTTTAAAATCTGTACTGTCAGCTATAATTTTTAAGTAGTGTGGAAACTATACTGTACAATATGAGTCTTTTTGGGAAAATTATAATTATTTTTAATAAATTATTGTTGTTGTTCGTTCACATGTCGTTAATTTATCTTGCCAAAAAACACTCGAGCTTTTCTTTTATGGATAAATTTCTTTTTAACTCAAAATTTTTCCAATCAGTAATTGTGCTCGAAAAACTGACATTTGACAAAATCGCTCGACCTCCGGTCTCGCGGTTTTTTCATATCAGTTTTTCTTATAAAATCACTGATTGACTAAATGATTTCGTTACAACGAGAAATTTATCCGATAAAAAAAAGTTCTTGTGATTTTACTGTTGATAAAAAAACTTTTGTTTGTTCATTATATTAAATATACGTATATAAAAATGTTTTTTGTTAAATTTAGATAATATTGTACATGGAAAAAGACAACTGCCATTTTCGCCACCCTAATCATCCATTCTAAAAATTACCGGTAAATACCGGTTAACCGGTTATTTACATTTTTATTTACCGATTTACCGGTTATTAAAACTTCCGGTAAATTGCAATCCCTAATTAGTAACTTTGACCAACTGCTTAGGATATTTCTCATTCTACCTATCAGGTTTACCTTTTTTGCTATTTTACTCATAATGTATGTGGTATGCCTAGAAAATGTTAAGTTTTCGTCAATCATTACTCCTAGATATTTACATTCTTTAACCTGTTCTAATATTCTACCATTAATACAGTGTGTGTAGTGGCGGGCTAGGCATAGGGAGTAAGAATGACAACATCGCGTGTGCTAGCTGGCTGAAATAAAATAACTGAGAGCTGGGATGCTTCGCCGACGGGTGAGTTTGCTGCTGCTGGGTTGTCATATCTCTCGCGCTACGTGAATGTACATGCCTAATCGGCAATTACACACACTGTATGATTGATTATGTCCACTGAAGTATACTTATTTTTTATTATCATGAATTTTGTTTTCTCTATGTTTACACTTAGGCTACTGTTGTTCATCCAGTCTTGTAATAGGTATTATTAGTTCATTGCTTATTGTATTTACAACATTATTCACATCTTCTCTTACAAAATACACTAGAGTGTCGTCTGCAAAAAGCTGGATTTTATATTTATCTGTATATTTTACTATATCATTGATGTACAATATGAATAAAGTAGGTCCCAGAACTGTGCCCTGCGGGACTCCATATGGACTGACTTTAAGGGATGATAAACTGTTACTGTATTTTACCAATTGATATCGGTTTTCAAGGTATTCCTTTAGTACTTTTATGGTAAAGGTCCCATTCCATAGTTCAATAGCTTTAATAATAACATCTCTAATAATAGTTTCAAATGCACGACGAAAATCAAGAAAAACTACACCCACCACTTGCTTTTTATTTAATGCACTTTTCCAATTAGCCAATACTGTTTGCAGTGCACTTTCACACGAGTTCTGCTTTCTAAACCCTGCCTGGTAGTTAGTCAATAACTCATTATTCTCCACGTATTCCACAATTTGTTCATTCATCACCAACTCGAGTATCTTTTCATATGTTGCTACCATGTTTACAGGCCTGTGCTCCTCACATTTCGCAATATTATTTTTCTTTTCTAATAGAATAATAGTTGAAGTCTTCCAAGTTTCTGGAAAATTTCCACTTTCTCTAATTATATTTATCAACTGTAAGAATCTATTTCCTATTACTTAAAATGAAAGCTGTAATATCTTTGTTTAATACCATCTACAGAAACTTTTTTTATTTTTCATTTCTTTAACTATTCTTTTTAATTTAGTAAAAGCTATTGTTGTTAATTTCTCTAGTTTAATATTAGTTTTACCCATCTTGTTCAAAATATCTTCAATTTGCTGTTGAGTTGGTTGGATTACTATCTCCTCTATGCTTTGTAAAAAATATGTCTTAATTTGTTTGCTATTTCATGATCGTCCTTTACTATAGCACCGTTGAATACAATACCATCTTTATTAGTCATTTTTCTGTCATTTTTAACTATTTGCTTTAAGGTTTTCCACTTTTACGTATTATCTCCTTTTACCTCGTCAATGTTCTCATTGTAGTATCTTTCTTTCTGTTCTCTTATTAACCTAACCACCTCATTTCTTCTTCTTCCATAATTTGCCCAGCCGTTCTCTCATTTGTTATAACAGCTCTCCGATACAGTTGATCTCTTTGTTCTATTTTTCACCTATATCGTTGTCCACCATTTTTTGTTAGCCCAATCACTATTAACAAGTTTTTCTTTGATAGGAGCATGCCTATCTAATGTGTCTTTGAGACTTTGTACTCATTTTTCTGATATACTACTAACATCCATATTATTTATTATCCAGTCCATGTCCATTAGAAGTCTACCTCGTTAAAGTTTATAAAATCTCTATAAATTTTTTTATATGATCTATTTATTTTTGGTCAGAGAGATCTATAGTTATAATACAATGATCTGATATATTCGGTGTAAGATGAACCTGATACCGCAGCTTGTTCTCGTTAGTTATTATTAAATCTATTCTTGAAGCAGATTGTTGTGTGATTCTAGTAAATGTTTCTATTTTTTGATACATTCCATTATTTTTTATAATATCTTCTAGTTTCTTTCCTATCATGAGAAAAGTACCTGGTAACGATATTCAGCTCTTACTTTAGTTGAGCATCTTAGCAAACAACTTCAGGTCGTTCATATAGAAGAGATGATTTACTCTATTGTTGCCAGTGATTTTGAAGCCAACAGGAGACAGCTTTCAGCGAAAACCTGAAGATGGCAGATGGGATTCTGTCAAAAGTCATTTAGACCACCGCGGCAGGAGTCTATCAACTAAAGGGGAAAACACCCGGAAGTACAACACTTCATATATGTACGGCACATATACGGCTCATATATAATATATATTGCTGTGACATGACCCACCTGTAAAGGAACAATGTTTCAACACAAATTAAAATCCTAATCTGGAAGCAAATTTTATCAATACAAAAGCATACCGATGATGCACACTTTTAGCATGAAAGTCTGTACCATGGTGTTTTGACTTTGTTCACACTCAGGTAGGATTATGGGGAAGAATTAAGCAATAGTCAGGATTTAAAATAGACTCTTTGTAATATAAATTGTTAAAAACTGAATTATGTAAACTAGTTTATAAACACGTAAAATACCTTTAGAGAAAACCACTATATAACTTAATTAACAAATTTAGTGCTTCGAAAATTTCATTGGTGCATCATTTTTAACTTGTTCGTGCAAGTGGCAGGTTTGATTTTAGACCGATTTCAAATTAAAAAAGTGATATAGGCTAAAGATGTAAGTTCAGTTGCATGAACAAAAGTTTCCATTGGTGTACAGTAGAAAGCATGTAGTGGCAATAATTGAAAATATTCACAGCATAAAAATTATAATGTGATTAAACCGCCATGTAATATTTACAACAAATTGATATTGATGAAGTCAAAATGCATCCGCTGCTCAAGTCACATCCTATACCTTCTCAGTTTTTCTGACTTGTTCAATGAACACACGTGTGAAATCTCAGAGTGGAGAGATCTTTTATAAAAAACCGAATGGTTCTAAAATATTGAATTTTTACGTGCAAATAAAACCGCTCTGGTATAAATTTAAAGACTGCAGAACTGTCAAAGAAAACAGCTATTGTAAATTATATGAACGAATTATCTATTTCTTGATATAACATTTTGAAAGGATAGTGATAAGAGTGGTGGAGGAGTTTCTTTATGTGTAGATGTAGATTGTCCCTCAAGTATTCAAAATCAATTTCTAACAATAATCTTAGTTGAATCAATAAATAAAGGAAATGTAGAGTGCGTGAGCAGGGGGTTAAGCGATTCCTTTAGAAAGTTGTTCAGGGTGCTTAGGGAGTAAACATACTGAAAGTCCTAACGTCTAGGAGGTTAGCCAGGTGGGGGCACAAAGAAAGTCCCACTTTTGATTTTTTCGCTTATATCTCTAAAACGGCACGTCGCAGGGAAAAATTTTCTTATAGCAAATGAAAGCTCATGTAATTCTCTACAACTTTCGTTTTATATATTTTTTTCGAATTCGCAACCGTTTTCGAGCTACACGCTCTGGAAAAGTGAAAATTTTCGAAAAACAGATTTTTACATAAAAAATAGAAAATTGTATTTTAAACATGATAAAAAAAAGTAGGACCTCCGGTGCTTGTAATTGGCACCAGGGTGTCTCCTACATGTTGCCACTCCCACACTTGAGGGGGCAGCTCATTCCCGAGCCACTGCTGTACTTGGTGGTAAGTGCGCCGAGAATGCTGTTTAGCTGCGCTCTCAGTTGGTGGGAGGGAGCTGATGTCAGGCTTAATATTGCCACTGACCTCATGAACAACTGGAGAGGTACTGGTTGAGCGAGGTCTGTCTTACTGGTGCCCCATACCATTTGAGGGAACCAAATCTTCCCAGTCTCTTCAATCTCCCCTTGAGTGGAGGAGAGGTTGTAAAAGATCACTGCCGCTTCCTTGATGATTTCTGACTTAAGTACAATTTTGAGGAGCCCACCTTGCTTTTCCTTAAAGTTGAAGAGGTAAAAATCTGTTTTTCAAAAATTTTCAGTTTTCCGCAGCGTGTAGCTCGAAGACGCTTGCGAATTCGAAAAAAGTATATTGCTGGTTTTGACGTGTTCTACACCCTACATGGGTAATTTATTAAGGAACAAATAAAATTGATTGATTGATTGATTTATTGAAAATGAAAGTTGTAGGAATTTCATTAGCTTTCATTTTGTATAAGAAAATTTTTCCCTATGACCCACCATTTTAGAGATATAAGAGAAAGAAACAAAAGTGGGACTTTCTTTGTGCCCCCCCCTCCGGCTCACCTCCTAGACGTCAGGACGTTGAGTATGTTCACTCCCTAAACACCCTGAACAACTTTCTAAAGTAATCGCTTAGGTCCCTGCTCACACACTCTACACCACCCTTTAGGTCATTCATTGACTGGACTATCTTCAGCTAGAACAGTTCACTGAAATCTATTACAATGTAATAAAATAATACTATTTTGTGTTTTAGATTTTAAACGTAAATGCAATAGTTTTGGCAAACTTATGCGTTTCGTATATTATGACTTCACAAAACGAAGAAGCGGAAGACTTAATGCGGAAGATTGAAAAAGAAGAAGACCAGTTAGCGTTTGAGGAGCCTGAAAACAAATATTTTCACCACTGTATTGTCAATCTCGTGATCGGGTTTGTAAAATATATACTTACTAATTTAAATTAAATCTATCAATAAGAGTTGAAACAAATGTTTCTAAATTTGAATAGAAATTTTTCCATCTAAAACATATGTTACTAAATATGGCCGGATGTTAATGTCAACTGATGTATTGATGCAATAGGGTATCCTTACTCAGTGGAATTTGATAATGTTCTTTGAATATGTTGAAATACTCACAATAGAGAGTACCTTTACTGAATATCAGTCCTATAATCCCAATAATTACTGATATATAGCTATTTAAAAAATTCCCATCACTAGCAAAATTTGTAATGACGTACTAACTTAAGGTTAGGTAATTTGACTGGATTTACTCAAGCTGGGTAGAAGTGGGAGCCTAATGCATTCAAGGAGAAATATGAAATTTATTTGTTGAAAATGGCATTGCTAATATTTGCTAATTTTAGACTATTGGGAAAATTTCCAAATATTATCCAATTTTGGAATTTTATATCATTATATTAATACCTCTGATTTATTATCAACTCTAAATAAAGGAAACAAAAAGGAATAATTTGATATCTAGATAGATAATGAAATGATGGCAGTTAATGCTTGAAAGAATAGTAACATTTCAGGTAGATACTGGGGATATTCGATGAATAAATACCTGTTGATAAAGGTTTTACCATTAAAAATTTGTGGTAGGTACCTCATAAGTAGATAAGGAAAACGGTTACTGTAATGAATTTATTGCAAGCTAATACAAATGGACAAATATGTAGACCACTTGGCAATGTACTCATCATATCAACATTTACATCAAAACTGTGAATTTGAAGGTTACGTTTTATTATGTTTACATAATTTAAATTGTGATTTGTATTTTTATTATAATATTAATACAAATTTAAATTATCATGTCGAAACTGGAATCAGATGTTACTAAAGCAGATTTCCGTAATCTAGCATCAGTTGATAATGACATGATAAATAATTTTTACTTTGATAATATTGGTTGTGTTCATCATGCAGGTTTGCTTTATAGTGTTTGTGAAACTTTTATGTTTATTTGAGAAGGAAATGTGGATCATTGGATCATGAGGAATTAACGTTATTTATTCCTGAGAATTTTTTATATATAAATGTTGTAACATGCGTAGTCAGTGAGCATTAGTAACAACAACTTTATATTATCATATCTTCATATTCGTTCATATTCACACTGCACAAACAGAAAATTTTTGTTTAGGTCATGTTAAAGATAAAGCAAGAGTTACAGTTATGTCTAATTTCTTCAAATTTAAATTGATCAGTGATAACTGATTATGTATCATGCAAATATTTAGCTACATAAAATGGCTGCCCATAATTCAGCGATCATCTGTGAATAGCAGAGCTCGTATCTCAGTGCAATTTTACAATTATGAAGGGATGACTCAGATGTGTTTGTAAGAACGTTTTTACTTTGTACATATTTCATGTGCAAAAATGATACAATAATAGTATATTAAGTATTAAGAATGGTAGGGGACGTTTACTGGTCGACGGCAATGTATGTCCAATGTTCTGTTTTGCCGGAGACCGATACAACTCTTAAATGTTCAAGATGCTTATACTGTTTTTTGCAGGATCGTATTAAATTACACTCCCATTAAAATTGGCTACTAAATAAATGAAAAGTCAAAAGTAACGTTTATATTTCTGACAAGTCCAACTTGTCAAACATGACATTTGTATTTTGACTTTTCGTTCATTTAGTACAAATTAAACTATTTTAATTGAAGTGTAATTTAATATGATCATGCAGAAAATAATGTTATTTTTCTTTGACTAAATAAAAATTTCCTTATTTTTGTCCTCATTTTTGTGAAATAACATGTATTGTTATAGTCTAGGAAATAGCGTGCATATTCGACGACGAGTGGTTACCGTCTGCCAGTCGGTAATCGAAGAGACCATATAAATACAAAATTTTTTTCTCTCTGGAACTTTTTGGTATGGTGGGGGGATAGGGAGGGGGGGGGGGTATTTATTTTTAAATCGAATGATTATCGATATCTGTCCGCATAGGTAGTTAGTATATGTACTTCACATATCCCAATTACACTGGCAGACGAAAATTCCGAACGGCGCGCGCGCTAACCGGAAAAAGAAACTAAAATTTTTTTTTCTTTTTCTGGTTAGCGCGCGCGCCGTTCGAAATTTTCGTCTACCAGCGTAATTGTGGTATGTGAAGTACATATACTAACTACCTATGCGGACAGATATCGAGAATCATTTGATTTAAAAATAAATGCCCCCCCCCCTCCCTAACCCCCCACCATACCAAAAAGTTCCAGAGAGAAAAAAAATTTGTATTTATATGGATGGTCTCTTTGATTACCAACTGGCAGATGGTAACCACTCATCGTCGAATTTGCACGCTATTTCATATACTATTATAGTCTTATGTATATATCAAATAACTTTGTTTAAGCTGACTAAATATTAAGTAAACAATATGTGACAAACATCTATATTCATAAAAATGTCGTATTCTGACAACTCTCTGTCAGAGATGTAGTTTTAACTAGGAAAATATCTCAGCAATTATTCACAAGAAAAAGGTTGATTTTACTTCCACATTCTCTTGGTGGAGTGGAACTATAGTAACGGTAAAAAAAATACATAGTGGAGACGAGTATAGTAACAGTAAAAAAAATCGATTTTTTTGGCTCAAATAGGCTTAAAATGTCATGAAACGTTGATATTTCAAGTTTGCGCAAAAAAAAAATCTGTCTGTCTAACTTTTTGTACGTTCGATTATTCTGGAGCGGTTGACTTCAAATTTGGTACACGTAATGAATTTCGAAACTAAATTATATTCTGATCTTATTCCGTTGAAGGGTCAGCGGTTAAATAGGGGTAAATAGATAAAGCAAGTAAGAGTTCATAAAATTAGGATTTAGTGTGTGTACTAGAAGCTAAGATCTTAAAAACACCACTCCCACCCCGATATAAAAGTGAGACTGAGATTTAGTGTGTGTACAAAAACTAATAGCCTCATAAAATTTTGGCACTCCCCACTCCATTATTAAAGAGGGTGAAACAATAAAATTGCGATTTTTTTGTGTGTACAAAAAAGAACCAAAGGCCTCAAGCTTTTTTGGCATCAGCCAGCTCATTATAGTAATCATTACTTTTCCATTTTGATTACCCTCCGACTTACTGTACCTAATAAAAGCTCATAATTATTAAAAATAATGTTTGCTTATTTGAGCAGTGGGAACAGGAACATAGGAGAAGAGGACTTGCATTTCTTCTATCCACGATAACTTAAGAAAGAAAAGTCCGATTGTATTGAAATTTGGACAGTAAATTAGTATTAGCTAGAGGAAGAAGCCTATTGAACAAAATAGATCAGTAAATAAAAAAGTTATTAATCATTTAAAATTAAAACAAAAAATGTCTTAATATTTATCGCTTCTACTTAAATAGAAATCTTGTGCGATGCTATTTCCTATCATTACTTTTTGTTTAGACATTTTAGTAAACTACATTTCATAATAATAGGTATATCTCATATCGTTGGAATATGAAATTCGAATAATATATAAGTATGACAGACATTAAGTCTTTCAGTAATGTATGATGGAGCAGAGGTTAAAGTTTTACATTACAATCAAATGGTCATTTGTTCAAAACACAACGAGGTTGGATTGTGTTTTTTTTTTACTTTTTTTTATATGACTTTTTCACCAACAAAGTTGGTATCACAAAATTTAGAATGTCCTAAAACCAACATTATTTACACGAAAACTGCGAAGGGTATTCTATAGAATGTGCAACAATTATATAAAAAGTTCAACAACCGGCGAAAAGTATAATATTTATTCTAGTTGATATATGATGCTTGTGCTTTAAATTATGAAAATAAAAGAATGTAATTGTATAAGGGATTTTTTGCTCATAGTTATATACGAAAATTTAGATAAAAATAAATAAAATAATTTGTCATTGATATTAAACTGGACATTGTTTGTGAAAGAGTTGCTGTGAACTGTTGTAGCTTCTAATTTCCTGGTAAGTACATGTGGTACGAGTCTACAGCGTAAACACCACACCAAAACCTTCACTCCCTGTTTAAAATTGATCCCGTCTGTCATATCTGTATAGGTATAGATATAGTGATCAGTTCACGTAAGCTTTTTATTTACTTGTTTGGGATTTTTTGAGGTTGATTGATTGATTGATTGATTTACCAGTGTGCGGTAGGCATTTCTGCCACTCCCAAGGATTATACAGCTGGGCCTGCTACGTCCACGCAGGGTTGGATTAAGGTCATGCTTGTTGCCAGCAGCGAGTTGCCAGCAGCGAGTTGCCACATGGCGCATGGTAAAGGAATGTGGGATGGGAGGTGTGGGTATTTGTGAGATGCGTTTCTGCATTGTGTCGTGAGGGAGCGTTTAAGCTCCCTTTTTTGTGTTTTTGGTTTGCCTTCTTCTTCTGAGTCTTCTGATTCCTCGATTTCCGATGCTGGGTTAGATTTGGGTCATGCTTGTTATCAGCAGCGAGAGCCACATGACGCATGGTACAAGAGTGTGGGGTGGGCAGTGTAGTTGTTTTTGAAATGCATTGCCGCGTTGTGTTCGTGATATTTAATGTTTATGCTCCTCTTTTTTGTGTTTCTGCTTCTACAGATTTTCTTCTTCCTCTGAGTATTCTGATTCTTTCGTTTCTGCTTCTGGTAGAGTATATGTCTGTAGGTATATGTGAAATGCGTAGCCGCATTGTGTCATGATGTGGCATGTTTGTGCTCCTCTTTTTGTATTTCTGCTTCTATAAATCGTCTTCTTCTTCTAAGTCTTCTGATTCCTCGGATTCTGGTTCTGGTAGAGTACATATTACTGCAATTTTTTTTTGTGGAATTCATTTTATTTTCCTATGTTTGGTAGTTTGTTCATGATCTTCTCGGTTGTTGTTTTCCGCGTGTAACGTAGTCTTCCTGTTTTTAGTGAAGAATTTAATGTAGAATTTTTCACTTAGCAACGGGCACAATTTTGGCTTGAAAAACATCACTTGATACTTTACCTAAGAAAAATTTGAAATTATATTTTCAACACTGTATTATAACACCCACAGCGCAAAGAACATGCAGTATCATAAAACACACTCCTGTTAAACCAGACACCAACAAAAGTCAAAGATCAACAATCCCTATCTGTGATGCTTCTCTTTCCTTCCATTATCTTCTCTTTTTGACTTGTTCTATTGCATTACACCAAAAAGGCTGTACCTAGGTCTGGATTATGTCACCACTCACAAAATTGTCAATCGCACGTCCCGAGGTATGTATAACCCTTCAAACACCCATCACCCACCTGACACCTCAAAATTTGTTATCACTGTTGTTTCCCTGCTTCCTGTACACAGTCTCAATTGGTGTCTTATTGGTTGTTGAGGTGAAAAGTTATGATTTCTCCCTCCTCCTGGTGTGTTATTTTTGTCCTCCTCTTCAAGTTTGCTGTTGCTGCTATCGTCTCCTGCCCACCCCAGAAACCGTCTTTTCTCAGGTCTCCGATGAACGCCTCTGTCTTTTCCTTGTTGATGCTGTGTTGATTTTAACAGGGTTCCGGTTCGTTGATAGATGCTAGCATGAACGGGGTGGAATAATCTATGTTGTGTGTATATAGTCCGTTACTTGTTTTCATTCCTTTTTGCTTTCTCTTCTTCCTCCATTTTGTCTCCATTGTTGCTGTGGTATGCCTCTTCTCGTGTATGTGTTATCATTTCTTCTGTATCCTACCCTACCCCCCCCCCCCCCCCCCCGCTTTGACGCCCCTGGCTCGTTCCCCCCGTTTCTGTGCCTACTATGTGATTTTTCGTTCCTATGTTCTGTCTTCGATCCATCATTCTTGTGTATAGATACCATTTCCTAGGAAAATCTGTGCATTTCCATTGAACTGCAAGAGGTGCAGCGCCCCGGCGTATTTTGCCAATAGTACGCCTCTGCTATGGTTGTCCGGTTGTTCATTTATTACCCAAGTCACGGCTTGTTTATCTAAGAAACTCTGTTTATCTTAAGGAATAATACACTTCAATAATGCCATAAATTTATAGTGACAGCTGTAGATATTTTCAATCACTTCTCAGATTTTCTAAGAAAGTCGTTTGAATCAGCCCCACGGCAGTTTATTACAGCATTTATAATGCAAAATAAGCAACCCCACCAAAACACAGTCTTTTTAATACAAATACAAATACAAATTATGTTACTCACTTAACACTTTAAAATTATGTCTTTTACACTTTGTATATAGCTAGAATTTGGACCTAAAAAACACTGCGATGGTTTTGTGGCAGACACTTCATGTTAGTCATTAAGACATAAATAAACTTGGATAAATAAACTTGGGTGGCGGGTAGGTACTTTAAAAATGAAAATGGGTATATTTAGCTTATATTTCCGTTATTTACTGCCTGGTCCTTTAAGCTTGTTTCTTTATGCATAACACTGCACTGGTCGGTTCTGCCACTAAATAACTCTGTATTAGTTATTTTCAAATATTAATTATATTTCAACTTTGTTCTTTTGTTATCACATATCAGTTTACGCGGAATGTTTTGGGCTATAAATTCACCTAAGTTTCATCAAGTTTAGCGGTCTTTTATCTGATGTACTTGGGCGTCGCCCGCTCGGGAAGCACAATTCGAACTCCTTGTTTGGGATTTTTTGAGGTTATGTCAAAATTCCTAACTGATCGGCTGATTCTTAGATAGATAGATAAGATTTATTCATCGACAAAATTATACAAACATATAATTTATCTGACTAGTCAAAAACAGTAACTTGTGATAAAATACGATATATAATACACAATAAAATGAGAATCGTAACAATTAAAAAAAAAGATTTTAAATATATACATGTATATACATATATATATATATATACACATATACACACATACATATAAGACGATAGATATAGTGAAATTTTTTGTACATACATAGACACAGAGCTACACGTATATATATAGTATTACTAATATTTGCAGACTTTGTTAAAAACTAGTCTTCAATATAGAAACACTAATAACATAAATTGATAAATCATGTGGATATAGGTTAAAAAAAAAACTTAACAGTTTAGGAACTCATCAACATCATAAAATGCTTTATCGCACAAAAATTTAAATATTTTATTCTTAAATGACATGTTGCTGCCAATCTCAATACATTGATTAATTTTGTTAAAACATTTAATGCCGATATATCTTGGAGAATTTTCTCCTAATGCAAGGCGACTATATGGCTGATGCAGATTTTCCATGCTTCGCGTGTGATGTGTATGAACATCACTGTTTCTGGGGAATTGAGATTCGTTTTCTTTAATGAACATTATTAGTCGATAAATATATAAACTAGGTAAGGTAAGTATTTGCCAATCTTTAAATAATGGTTTACAACTAGTCAAGGGGTGAGTTTTACACATAGTTCTTATAACCTTTTTTTGATATTTAAATGCTCTTTTAAAGTTTGAAGAGTTCCCCCAGAAAATGAGCCCATACTGTAGTTGAGACTGAACCAGTCCATAGTACAGAGTTTTCAGAGTGCTTATACCGACAGTATCTCTCAGATTTCTTATTATGTAGCAGATAGTGCTTAATTTTGAACAAACTGTATCTATATGCTTTTCCCATGTAAGTTTTTGATCTAAAGTAACTCCCAGGAAATTAGTAGTTGTTGTACTCTGGATGGATTTGTTTAATATCTTCAGACATAGATCATAATTTGTTACCGCAGGCAAAAAACGCATATGACATGTTTTATTTATATTTAAGTTTAGTCCATTTTCACTACAATAATGACTCATTTCCTGTGATGCATTGTTGCTGTTGATGACAATCTGTTCAATACAGTTATGAGACATTAGCATATGTCATCTGCATAAAGAAGAAGTTGATTTGTAGTGACGCATGCAATAAAAATTATGAAAAACAGAGGTCCCAAAATAGAGCCTTGAGGCACTCCCAGATTTATATTTTTTGTTTTTGATTTAATACCGTCAACGATGGTGGTTTGCGTACGATTTTGTAAATATGAGGCAGCCCAGCTGTATTGTGCTCCACGTACCCCAATGCCTTCTAATTTCATAAGCAATAGATTGTGATCTATGGTATCAAATGCACGACTTAAATCATAAAAAAGACCTAGGACATGATTCTTGTTGTTTAGTGCATTGTATATAAAATCTACGCAGTCTAAGATAGCAGTGTTAGTGGATTTATTTTTACGAAAACCATTTTGGACATTTGATATTAAATCAAAATTCTCTAAATAATTGGTCAGTCTTATGGAGTATGATGCCTCAAAGATTTTAGCAATTTGACTTGGCATACATATAGCTCTGTAACTCATAATGTCTGTTGTGGGACCTTTGTTTTTATATACAGGTATACATTTGGATTCTTTTAAGTTGGGAAATATACCAGCTGAAAACGATTCATTCACTAAGTACGCCAATGGCTCATCAATAAAACTTTTCACTGATTTCATCACTTTTCCGTTGATGTCGTCGATACCAGCGGCCGGTTTAAGAGTAGTTTTTCCAATTATTTCGCTTATTTCTTGTGGTGTCGTTGGTGTGAGAAAAAAACTGTTATGTGCCTTTTCGATGTTGACGTTATAGTTAGTTGGTTTGACGTAACTTTTATGAAGTAGTCGTTGATATAGTTACTCTTCTCCATGGCAGTTGATATCAGAATACCTTGGCTATCACATATGTCTATGGATGACTGCTTTTTATTTACTGATTTGGACTCATTGATAATTTTCCAGTTGTCTCTCATTATGTTGTTTGAATTTATTAGGTGCTAATCGTTACATCGTTTCTTGTGCTGTTCGACGCAATTTTTGTACATTAGTTTAAATTGCATATATCTTTCAGTATAGGCTGGATTATCTAAACGTTTTTTGATGCTGTTCATTTCACACAGTTGGTCATGCATTGATTTAATAGCAGGTGTAAACCACCTTTTAGTCTTTAATTTGTTAGAGGACTTCATAATAGGAAAGGCACAGTTATAATGAAATAAAAAAGTGCTGTAAAATGCAGCAAACTTCTGTGGAAATGTGGAGGCTGTATACATTTCATTCCAGTTCTCAGCGGATATTAAATATTGAAATCTTTCGATATTTGTGTTGTTGTAGTTTCTTCTGTAGGTATGGTTCGAGTTGATAACTTTAGGCCCAGACAGCACAATATAATCTTAGAATATTCCTGATATATACTCTTGAGAATAAAGAATCATTCTTAGAATAGGCCGTGAATATATAAATTCTCCAGGGAATATTCTTAGAATCGGCCAATGGGAATATCCTACATAAACCTAGATTATTCCTTTAAGAATATTCACAAATTATTCCAGGAATAATCCAGAAATATTTATATGTTTCAAACATATTCACAGCTTTTGCCTGGAATATATATTTATATTCCTGGAATAATCTAGGTTTATATAGGATATTCCCTTAGGCTGCTTTCAGGAATATTCCCGTGAGAATGTATAGAAGCCCTCTGGTATACGCGGGTCGCTTTTGGTAAAAGCAGAAATAGAACTAATACATCATCACACCTGGATGAGGGAAGACGCTCGCAATTGTTTATAGCAGCTCCTTCAGCTTGATGCTTGATTATCTTACTTTTCGATTTAAATTATATAAAAATTAAAATGTAAAATAATAACAGTAATCACCTGAAAACTTTCCACTCCTTGCATATTAGTGCCTTCTTCCTAAAAATTCTACAAATATGGGGAAATAAAATATTGAAAATATTGAAGAATTTTTAATTAAATTATTTATATTTAATGAACATATTTATATTTTGAATCTATCTTAAGACTAAACTTCTGTCCGTTTCATTGTTTCTAAAACAAAAGAAAACATTTTAGAGGATTTTTATTTAGAATTTGAACTTGAATATTGAAGAAAGCTAGTGGTAAAACCAAGAGTCAACTCATATTTTTGTATTTCGTAATTACTTCCACGTCCAGTGGTATAGTAGCGCAAAAAAAAAATTTGAAAAATTTTATTGTTTAAGTAGGCTTAGAATGTCATGAAACGTCGAAAATTTATATTTGAGCAAAAAATATTTCTGTCTGTCCGTCTGTCGATCTTTAACTTTTTTTTGTGTGCACGATTACTCTGGAACCGTTTCAGATATTGACTTGAAATTTGGTACACATATGTATCTCAACGAGATCTGGAACTAGATTATATTTTGATCTTATTACGTTGAAGGGTTGAGGGATAAACTGGGTTAAATAGGAGTAAATAGGTAAATCAAGCAAGTAAAAGCCCATAAAATTGATATTTAGTACATATATAGGAGAAGCTAAGGTTTCAAAAAATTTTTTTGCATTAGCCACCCCCATCCCCTTATTAAAGGGGGTGAAAAAAATAAAATTGTGACTTAGTGTGTGTACAAGAACCAAAGGATTCGGAATTTGTTTTTACTTCATCTCCTCTCCTCTCGCTAAGAAGCACTAAATCATATTAGCGATTTCTTTTCAAATAGTTATTTGAAGTTGATTCTTCTTCAGCATGCCATATGTCTCGATAGTAAGTTTCATCAAAATCAAAGAAAAAAATTACATTAAAAAAATCAAAATAGAAGGATATATCATCTATTTTTTAAAAAAATTGCTAATATGATTTACTGTTTTTGGTGAAAAAACGCTTCGCAGGAGGCCGTGTATGTGAATTAAAACCAAATTTGTCACCTACACATAGAATTTTTGCCACTCTACTTAAAAAATATATATATTCAAATCGTGCAAAAAATAGAGAGTTACAGGCTTATTCCTCATTTAAGCAAGTATATATCTGAACCGTAAACAAATATATTATGTTAAATAATTACCTGTAACTGTTGCGAAAAGTGCTGTTTTGGAAAACACTTTTTTGTCTTTGTGTCCATGTAAACTGTTAAGCTTGGCTAAGTCCACACTCATTACTTTACTCATAAAGCAGCGTGAACATTCCTTGTAATTATTACCACCCAATCTACACATACTATCAATCTAGAAAAAAAATACAAGCAAGTAATTAATATCCTTTTACAAAAAATAATAGAGAAGATTGATTAAAATGAAAACTTGTAATAAAAGTTACTACAAATTATTTGTCTTTGCCTCTAAGTCTAGGTATCATTTGCTAGTCACATAATCTAGGAAGTATAGAAATTTTATGTGCGACAGCCCAGTTACGTAATTTATCAATAATTTAATTTGAATTTTGATCGTGTTGCTGCACAAATACTTGACTAGAAGTAGTGCTCGATGAAAAATTTGTATGTCATTGTCACGCTGCTCATCAAAACTAGCGCTACAATTAAAATTTTCGCCAGAATCGCTTTCCAATAAATTACTTTCACTGCCACTATTTGAAACATTACTTCTAACAATAGTCTCTAAATGAACACTACTTATTAAGTTCGTAGTGCCTGCAGTACTATGATTAAAAGTTTGGGAATTATTTTGACTGATGCTATGATATAAGTACTTTCTTGTAAATGTGAAGAATTTGTTGGTAAGCTTTGGTTCAACTACAATAACTGTCTCTGATTTATATCATCAGTATTATGGTCTAATAGTTTTAGAGTTCTATTAACTTCTCTATGAAGCTGCGCCAGTACCAGTGGTATTTCTATCCCCTTTTTTTTCTTTTCATTTTAGTAAGAAAATGTACAAGTGGCGTGATGCCCTGTTAAATTTTCCCTATAAAAAAGACTAATGTACTTACTTATTGTTCATCGGTCACTTATCACTTATACTACACATAAAAATACTGAAGTATCTCAACAATATCAGTATATATAATATTTGATCTGGATCTGTGCTCAACAATAACAAACGATTAAAGCACGTAAATTCTGATGTTGAGGTTATGTTATGAAATACGTAAATAGGAAAAAATCGCGGGTAGTTTAAAACACTATATACGTGTATGGCTTTATTTCTGAAGTCTAATCTTGGCTACACTGCTCAAACCTGATAACCTGATAACAAAAATATGGATTGAGCTTCTGTTTAAAACTGGGAATAACATCGTTGTATAATATAATCATTATAATCATATTAAATATTTTTTATTAATCAAAATAAATAATAACACGCATATATTTAAGTTACATTTTACAGAAAAAATTAAAAGCTTTTATAAAACGTTGATTTGGTTGAGTAACAATTAATATTATACTTTCATTCTCAAAGTATATTCATAGATTATTCTTGACTCAGGAGGGAATATATATATTCGAAAATGAATATTACTATCATATTCATGGTGAATATTCCAGGTATATATTTAAAATTATATTACTGGAATAATCCGTTATCTTATATATATTCCAGGATTATTCCAGAATTAATCAGAATATATTCATTCCTTTTTGCATAATTACAGAATATTCTTGGTGCTGTCTGGGGGTGGACATAGTTGAAATGAGCATATTTGAAATGAGTGGTCGGATATGAAAGACTCGTGGACTTTCGCGTTGTTTACTGTTAAGTTTGAAAATATGTTGTCGATACAGGTGGCACTATGGCTTGATATTCTTGTAGGTTCCTGAATGTGATTTATTATGTTATATTCAGCTAGTAAGTTTAGCAGCAGACATTTTTCAGAACTTATTTGTAGAAAATCTACGTTTATATCACCGCAAAGAACATAATAGTGAGAATGCTCTCATAAGAAACATAGTGCCGGTAAGAGCAGGTTCTTTGACAAAAATAATCACACACTGTTATAGTCTTGAGTATATTTGAAATATCTTTATTTAATCTCACTAAATATTAAAGAAACAATGTGTAGCAAAACAGGTTAATAGGAAAATATGACGACTGACAATTCACTGTCCAGGGCTGTACTCAGGAGGATATTGTAACATCCTCTCTTCTCTTAAAGAAAAAACTTGTTATTTTGTAATTACATAGTCGTTGAACTTGACCGGTAGTTTAACATCTCGTTTTGGCCGGCTTCTAGTTTCTTGGGTCAATATAGGTTTTCTAATTTGATGTGATTCCTCTGAAGTGGAAGGAACATCATAATTAATAGTCTGGTTTTCATTTTCGAGAGTTTCTTCTGATGGCTTTTGACTTAAAGGAAGAATCGGAACTGTTTCTTGACTATATGTCTGAACCATGGTACTGTTTGTGTTTATACTGTTACGTGGTTTAATATTGACGATATTTCTTCGATAGGAAGAACCATTAATGTTAACTACACAAGATCGATCATTAAGGTTTTGTTCTAATGTACCTTTAGTCCAACTGTTTGAGACTTCCGGATTAAGTTGAACCATAACCGAGGAACCCTTCTCTAGTTCGGGATACACTTTCGTCTTTCGATCATAGTAAAATTTATTTTTTTTTCTATTCTCCATTATCTTCTCCGAAACATTATCAGTAAAATGAGGTTTTAATTTTTCTATAGAAGATGGTACGCTATTTCTTGTTGATCTTGATAACAAACGTTCTGATGGAGTTGAGCCAATTTTGTTAGGGATATTTCTCCAATGTAATAAAGCAAACCATATATCTTCTTTTCCTTCTTCAGCTTTTTTAATGAGGTTCTTTGCAATCTTTACTGCTGCTTCAGCCTTACCATTTCCTTTTGATGATGTGGAGATGAGGGTACTTGAGTAAATTGCCAATCCTTTGCAAATTTTTGCATTTCTTTATTGATAAAATTTGTACCATTATCTGTACATACTACTTGCGGAACTCCAAAACGACTGAAGTTACGTTTGCAACAATTAATAACAGCAGATGACGACAGGTCTTTCAGGACATCTAACTCAAAATAATCAGAGTAATGATCTACAGTTATTAAAAATTTTTTCTGCCTTCCTTGGTGTACTGTAAAAAATACATCCATTGACACGATTTGGAATGGATATTCGGGGATTGAATGAGTTTGCATTGGGGGTTTTCTCTGTGATGAGCTATACTTGGCACATATGTCGCAATCTTGCACTTTATTTTTTATTTCAGCATTCATGCCCGGCCAAAAAATATTTGCTCTTGCTAATCTTAGAGTTGATTCGATACCATTATGACTGGTATGTACTTTCTCAACCATAAGTTTTCGCAAACAAGTGGGTATAAGTATTCGATCACTATGATAAATAAGTCCATTTTGAGTGGATAATACATCTTTATATTTAAAATAGGTTTTGACTTCCTCGGGAACTTCATAGATTTTGTTAGGCCAACCTTCTATGATAAAATAAATAAGTTTCTGGCATACAGGATCTTTTACAGTTTCTGTCTGAATATGTTTGATTCTCTCATCTGTAATGCTTAGGCTTTTTAACAAATCCATCGTTTCAATAATTTTAAA
The DNA here is from genome assembly GCA_936432065.2 of Rutpela maculata. Classification (NCBI taxonomy): domain Eukaryota; kingdom Metazoa; phylum Arthropoda; class Insecta; order Coleoptera; family Cerambycidae; genus Rutpela; species Rutpela maculata. The sequence continues at coordinate 204,302,748 of OW386285.2, read as the reverse complement.
AATGTTAAATTTTTTATCTGTTTCATGGCTTTCAGTGTTTTTTAGAGGAGCCCTAGAAATTGCATCTGCAACAACATTTTCTTTTCCAGAAACAAACTGAACTTCTAAATTATAGCGCTGAAGATTCATAAGCATATGTTGAAGTCGTTTTGGTGCATTCAACAATGGTTTTTTAAAATTGTTAATTAGTGGCTTATGGTCCGTTTTGATTGTGGTTTTTGTGCTTCCTATTACGAGCTGATCAAACCGAGTGCAGGCAAATAAAATTGATAATAGCTCCTTCTCAATCTGAGCATAATTCTCTTCAGATGCTGTTAATGTACGGGAAGCATATCCAATAATATTATTCTCTTGAAAAACTGCTACTCCCAGTCCATATGAACTAGAATCGCATTCCATCACTAATGGTTTATTCATATCAAAATAATGTAGCGTTTTCATGTTAGAAACAATACTCTTTACTTTGTTAAACTCTTCATTTTGAGTATCTGTCCACATCCAAGGTGTGTTTTCCTTAATTAGTTCTCTCAGTGTAGAAAAATGTGTACTTAAATTTTTTATGTAACGACTAAGATAGTTAACCATTCCTACGAACCTGTGTAGTTCTTTCTTATTCGATGGAGTTGGATAATTGACGATGGTAGATATTTTTGAATGATCAGGCTTGAGTCCTTCATCTGTTAGGTAATGACCATAAAATTTAATGGAATTTTGACATAGCTTTAGTTTAGATCGGTTTAACTTAATATTATTTTGTTTCAAACGTTGAAATAAGTTTCTTAAATTTTTGTTGTGTTCTACTAGGGCTTGTTCTAGCGTATCTCCAGATCCAAAAATGATAATGTCATCAGCCATTGCTTCTACACCTGGTAAATCTTGTATAACTTCCTTCATTTTGGCTTGAAACAGTTCAGGCGCTGGCAAAATACCAAATGGAAGACGAAGCCAACGATACCTTCCATACGGAGTCCAAAAGGTAGTTAGTTTACTGCTGTCTTCACTTAGCTTCAAATGCCAAAATCCCTTCTTGGCGTCTACTAAGGAAAATATTTTTGCTTTACCCAGCTCAGGTAAAATCTCATCTAGTGTAGTAAATTGTAATCTAGGACGTTTTAAAGCTTTGTTCAGTGGAATTGGATCAAGGCATATTCGAAATGAATCGTTTCGTTGCACAATTAGGATGTTGCTTACCCAATCATTGTGTTGATTTTCTCTGGCAATAATTTTATCATTTTCAAGTTTATCTAGCTCTACTTTTAGCTGTTTTCTAAGTTTCATAGCAATTCGACGTGGCTGTTGAATAACTGGTGTGACAGACTTATCAACTTCTAGGTGTACTTCTCCCGGTAACTCACCATAACCTTCAAAAATTTCAGAAAATTCTTCAGCAATTTTTTCTGCTTGAATTCTATATATTTTTTTGACATCCTCTTTAGGATCAGTAGAGTGTAACTTTATTGCACTATTTTTAGAAATGCATTGCACACTGTTACATAATTTTAGAAGACCAAGTGTTGTACATACTCTTGCCGAAAGTAGAGGACAGTGGTCAACATCGACAACCTGAAATACTAATAAATATTTCTTGCCATTGTGCTTGCATGGAATCTTTATTTCTCCTCTGACAGAAATGGGAGTACCACCAAAGCTCTGTAGTTTATATTTAGAAGACAATAATTCAGGATTTGTTGTGTTTAACAAAGTGCATAACTGATTATAACCTATAAGACTGGTATTCGCACCTGTATCTAAATCACATTTCACCGTTTTCCATTTGCTATTTAGCTTTAGCTTTAATTCAGCAATAATATTTTCATTTGTTCCCAAATTGTTAACTATTTTTCCAATTTCAGCAGAATAGTCTTCGTCCTCACTACAGGAATTTTCTTGATCACGTCCTTCATTTACTATTTCCTTGACATTCTTGGATTTTTCTTTCTTCTTCTTGCATACTTTCTCAAAATGATTTTTAAGATGGCATACCATGCATTTATGTCCTAACGCTGGGCAAGATCCTTTAGTAAATAGATGCCAGTCACCACAAAATTTACATTTCTGTTTTTTATCAGACTTAAATTTGTTCACATTTGCCTCAACATTTGCACTTGTACTAGTATCCATTGGAAAGTTTTGCACATGTTTAGATGATATTTCTTCCATCCGACAAAGGTCAATAGCTTTTTCTTTTGTAATATCATGCATGGAAATCATACGATATCTTAAATTGTGATATTTACATGCATACGATTTTATATGTAAGAAAATCATCTTCCAAAGCAGCAAATTTACATGGTTTGATTAATGCTTTTAGCTTAATTAAATAATTGTCAAATGTCTCATCCACATTTTGAGAACACGAGAGATATTCCATACGATCGACAATAATATTTCGACTATAAACCACTTTGCTTTTAATAGCAACTAATACTGTTTCAGGGGAGGTTTTGTCCTGCTCACTAAGCTCAAAGTTAAAATATTTTTTCATGGCTGCGGAACCAATGAAAGAAAGTAGAATACTAACTTTTTTTGCATTATCAGTAGCAGGCCACTTATCTATTCCGGCCGCAGTACAATAATTATTCCAGTTAGCAACGAAAAAATCATAATTCTCTTGCATATCACCTGATTCTACCTCGAGTGGAGGCGGGGGCGGAACATTTTGTAGAGATGATAGGCTTGTTGAAGTTTGGATGTTAGCAATTTGTTGAGCCAACGCACTAAATAGATTTGTTTGTTGTGTCAAGAGGTTTCTTAATTCTTCGGGCACGCGCACGCACGCACGCACGCACGCACGCACGCACGCACGCACGCACGCACGCACGCACGCACGCACGCACGCACGCACGCACGCACGCACGCACGCACCCACACACACACACACACACACACACACACACACACACACACACACACACACACACACACACACACACACACACACACACACACACAATTATATTTAATAAAGATATAAGTGTATCTGTTTGTCATTCACAACATTCTAGCTAACATTTAGATACATTATTTAATTAATAATCACAGATTACGTTATATATTCCTATATAAAATTTGTTACGTATTTAATAATTTGTCATTAGGTCAATCCTTTAGAAAACTTTTATGTACGATAAGTAGATAGGCACACTTATTACAAGCTTTTTAACTTGCTTTGTATGTATGTTAGTTTGTATGTTGTTAGCTTGTATGTTAGTATGTTTAGTTCAAATCTTGCAAGTCAATTTTTGAACGACTTAACGACGGTCAATTGAATTTTGCATACACATGTAGTTCTGGTAACCATACCATATGGTACTAAAAAGAGTATTTTTACTTCCACATCCAGTGGAAGTATAGTAATGACAAAAAATTGTTTAAAAATTTTTATTGTTCAAATGGGCTTAGAATGTCATGAAACGTCGAGATTTTAAGTTTGAGCGAAAAAAATGTCTGTCTATCTGTCGGTCTGAATGTCTGTAACTTTTTTTTGTGCGCACGTTTACTCTGGAACCGTTTAAGATATTGACTTGAAAATTGGTACACATATGTACTTTAACGAGATCTAGAACTAGATTATATTTTCATCTTGTTCCGTCGAAGGGTTGGGGGGTAAATTGGGGTAAATAGGTCAATCAAGCAGGTAAGAGTCCATAAAATTGGTATTTAGTATATACAAGAGAAGCTAAGGTCTCAAAAAAATTTTTGGCATTAGCCACCCCCATTACCACCCCCACCCCCTTATTAAAGGGGATGAAAAAAAAAATGTGATTTAGTGTATGTACAGGAACCAGAAACCCCAAAATATTTTTTACTTCATCCACCCCCACTATCATCCCCCTATCACCACCCCCCTCCCCACTACCGATGTGGGGTATCGTTTTATGGGTTTTTAGGGTAGAGGATTTCAAATATTATATTATTAAAGTTCCATAAACAATTATTTTCACATACAAAGTTTTTTCGGTGTGAGTGACTTGGATAGAGAATCTGGATGTGGAAGTCGTGATTCCTTGGGCAGCGGTTTTTTCACTTTTACACCTAAATAATAATAAAAGCTTGTTTTTAAAAAGGTTTTTTTTACATTTAATTTTTACTTCCACATCCACCTTTTGTTTATTAAAATAGGCTGATATAATTCATTTGAAGGGGGTAAATAAGGGTAAATAGGTAAAGCAAACAAGGAGTCCATAAAATTGGGACTTACGGCATGTACGAGAAGCTAAGGTCTCAAAAAATTTTTTTAGCATCAACCACCACCACTATCACCCCCCACACTATTATTAAAGCGGATAGAAAAACTGTGATTTAGTGTGCATACAAGAACCATAGGCCTCATTTTTTTTTATATTAGCCCACCTCCATCCTATTATTAAAGGGGGTAAAAAATAAAATTGGGATTTAGTGTGTATACAAAAACCAAGAGCCTTAAAATGATTTTGACATTAGCCATTCACTCTACAACCCCCATTACCACTCCTACTCCGTTATCAAATGGGGTAAAAAAAATAAAATTGTGAATTAGTGTGTGTACAAGAGTCAAAGGCCTCAAAGATTTTTTTGGTATTAGTCACACCCTCTACCAATACCATCGCCACTCTGGCGCTATTATTATAGAGGGTAGAAAATAAAATTGTGCATACAAAAATTTTTTGGAGTCCCTCGACTACCTCAACCACCGTATGACATGTCGTTTTTTTATTATTTTATTATTATTATTTTTTTAATGCCTTATATGTTATTAAAGTTCTAAGTTGTAAGAGACTTGGATAGGAAATCTGGATGATCTGGAAGTAGTGATTCCTTCGGCAGCGGTTTTTAATTTTTATTACTATTAATATTAGTTTTTATTCATATTCTAGTCACGTTTCTTTTTAAATTAAAATAGGTATTTCGCACCATTTGTGCTATCTTATATACAGTATATATGGTCCTATTTTATAGTCCTGTTAAAAGTATTTTGTAAAAATAGAATAATAATTTTTTGATACACTCCGTAGTTAAAAAGTGATAAGGTACATATATTTATGACGACATTTGCCATTAATACTAAAATTTGTAGGTGTGTAAAATGTATTCCATAAATCTACTGTTTATGATGTACGCCACATATATATTTAATGCATGTGTATGTGATATATCAGTAGAAATACGAATTTCCCTTAATATAATTATATTTAATAAAAAAATAAGTGTTACTGCTTGTAGTTCATTACATTTTAGCTAAAATTTAGATATAATTTAAAATTAAAAATCACAGATTACCTTATACGTATCTGTAGAAAATTTGTTACATATTTGATCATTTGAAATTATGTCAATCTTTTAGAAAACTTTTATGTACGGTAAGTAGTTACGCCCATTTATTACAAGCTTTTATTTAACTTGCTTTGTATGTATGTTAGTTAGTACGTTTGGTTCAAATCCTGCGATTCAATTTTGAAACATAGGCCTCAATTTTTTTTTATATTAGCCTCTACCCACCCCCGTTCTATTATTAAAGGGAGTAGAAAATAAAATTGGGATTTAGTGTGTATATAAGAACCAAGAGCCTTAAAATGTTTTTGGCATTAGCCACTTCCTCTACCACCTCCATTACCACTCATGCATTCATACTCCATTATTAAACGAGGTAAAAAAATAAAATTGTGATTTAGTGTGTGTACAAGAGCCAAAGGCCTCAAAGAATTTTTTTGGTATTAGCCACACCCTCTACTACCCCCATCGCCACCTTCACCCTAATATTAAACAGGGTAGAAAATAAAATTTTGTCAATCCAAAGAACCAAGGCCCTCAAAAATTTTTGGCATTAACCACCCCCTCTAATACACCAACCACCGTGTGACATCGTTTTTTTAATATTTTATTAATATTATTATTACACAGCCACATAAAAAAAATAAAGTGTCTTGACCCCAGAGACTGACTAGGTAGACTTTATGTTTTTCGGGTCGCTGAATCCGAATCCGGGGTCCATTTGATCCCATGTCATCAGGTTTAAGGTCATTTGAAGGTCAAATTGAGATATGACCATGAAAAATTCCGTAAAAAATTTATGTTTATGTTTTTGAGGTTGCTGAATCCGAATACGGGGTTTATTTGATCCCATGTCATCAGGTTTAAAGTCATTTGAAGGTCAAATTGAGATATGACCGTGAAAATTTCCGTAAAAAATTTATGTTTATATTTATGTTTATGTATATGTTTATGCTGAATCCGAATCTGGGGTTTATTTGATACCATCATGTCAGAATCAAGGTCAAATTAAGGTCAAACACATGAAATTCAATAATACAATCTTTTTTGACCCCGGATTCTGAAAAAGCAGAAAATTTTACGTCCAAATACATCCTGAACGGTTTATGGAACCGATTTCTTAGGTCGTTTGTTGGTTATCAAGCGGTCAAATGCTTATTTTCCATTTCTTAGCTGATATATCGATTGTAAATCGAAAACTTGCGTCTATGACTAGTGACTTTTAAGTTTTTGTGGTCGCTTATCACGATCTCGGTATCCATTTGATACCATGATGTATAAACTGAGGTCAAACGCTATAATTCGAATGATATAATTTTTTGGACCCTGAAAGATCATCTGCAGGTCAAATACAGATTTCTTTTGAATCTTTCAACTGAATTGTGAAACCGTCAGCATTAGCGTTACCCGATGTATACCACGAGGAGGTTGCGTGAACGGATTTTGTACATCATAACGGGCTTACTCCGTTGCCCGCCGTCACCGCGAGGAGGTGCCCTGGATGCAGACACAAGTGCTATGCTGATGATTTGGGTGTAAAGGTTGTTCCATGCAAAGAAATTTGATGATAAGTTGCAGGGCGAGAAAATGAGTTCCATAATTACAGTGGCATGGTTTGGAGTTGTGAAGCTCAACAACTTTAATTATAAAGAACAGAATTTTTGCTATGAGATACTAAGTAATAAAATTATGGGGTTACTCGGTTATGGGATTATTGAGCAATGTGGTCATTCGAGTAAACGGATTCATCAGCTTTCATCATCTTTAATCCCCATTTTATAGCTACGGGATCAGGTTTTTAGAGCTATTAGATCATTGGGTTATTGAATTTTGAGGCTATTGAATTCAGCAGATTTGGATTTAGGTCTTTGGACTTAAAAATGTAGTTTAAAACATCTCAAAATAGTTTAATACCTCCAGATGAAACCCAAAGTTCGGTTCGACTCAGATCAAGACGTATTTGGACGTAAGATTTTTTGTTCTTTGAGAATACGGGGTTAAAAAATTTATATCATTCGAATTATGGCGTTTGACCTTCGATTGACCTTGGTTTATACGTCATGGTATCAAATGGATACCAGGATCGTGATAAGCGACCACAAAGACTTGAAGGTCACTAGTCATAGACGCAAGTTTTCGATTTACAATCGATATATCAGCTAAGAAATGGAAAATAAGCATTTGACCGCATGATAACCAACAAAGACCTAAGAAATCGGTTCCATGAACCGTTCGGGATGTATTTGGACGTAAAATTTTCTGCTTTTTCGGAATCCGGGGTCAAAAAAGATTGTGTTATTGAATTTCATGTGTTTGACCTTCATTTGACCTTGATTCTGACATGATGGTATCAAATAAACCCCGGATTCCGATTCAGCAACCTCAAAAACATAAACATGAATTTTTTGCGGAATTTTTCACGGTCCTATCTCAATTTGACCTTCAAATGACCTTAAACCTGACTTCATGGGATCAAATGGACCCCGGATTCGGATTCAGTAACCTCAAAAACATGAACATAAATTCTTTACGGAATTTTTCACGGTCATATCTCAATTTGACCTTCAAATGACCTTAAACCTGATGACATGGAATAAAATAATCCCCGGATTCGGATTCAGCAACTCAAAAACATAAACATAAATTTTTTACGGAATTTTTCACGGTCATATCTCAATTTGACCTTCAAATGACCTTAAACCTGATGACATGGGATAAAATAAACCCCGGATTCGGATTCAGCAACTCAAAAACATAAACATAAATTTTTTACGGAATTTTTCACGGTCATATCTCAATTTGACCTTCAAATGACCTTAAACCTGATGACATCGGATCAAATGGACCCCGGATTCGGATTCAGCGACCCGAAAAACATAAAGTCTACCTAGTCAGTCTCTGGGGTCAAGACACTAAGAGACTTCGATAGGAAATCTGGATGTGGAAGTAGTGATTCCTTCGGCAGTAGTTTTTAATTTTTATTACAATTAATATTAGTTTCCAGTGGCGGCTGATGAAATTTCAATATTTTTTTTCTCGTCTGTGGTGCATGGAACCCATAATAGCAGTAATGAAAATATTTTCACAAACTCCAAAATCTATTGTTGTATTTTTATGAAAAGTCAAATGCATATGAAAAAAAAAATAAAAATAAACAGGAGTCCCTAGACCCAGGGGAGGCTAACGAATTTTCAAAAATTTTTTCGCAAACTGCTTTTTCAAAATTTTTTAGGAGTCATTAGAGAAGTGCTTCTCTAGATGTTATTTCCCAAATTTCGTATGGGTCCCATGCGCCACACACGAGAAAAAAAATATTGAAATATCACCAGCCGCCACTGTTAGTTTCTATTCATATTCTAGTCACGTTTCTTTTTAAATTAAAATAAGTATTTCAAAGATGTTTCTGTCATAATTTCTTTTCCTTTTATTCTATAAAAATAGTTAAAAAAAATTATTTGAAAGACTAATTTATTAATAGTCTAAGGAGAATAAAATTTTTCTCTACGACTTGATGGTATTCCAAAACAATTGCGACTCAATGTTCAAATTTGTTATTGTATTTTAGGCGTTGTTATAAGCATTTCTACTTAAAATTTGATATGACGTTAATTAGTTCCACTAGAAGCACATTTTTTTAAGTTATCTGGTATCGTAACAGAAAACCAGATTGTTGGTTATGAAATTGCGAAGAACATTGGAACTGTGCCATCTTTTTCGTAAATAACAAAACAATTAAAATCGATCTTTTATAAACAGTTGACAATAACTTAAGTGATAATATATATGATTTAATGAAACTTTCGAAAAATATGATTCTAGGGAAACAAAATACCTAATTTTCAGTCAAAATGTAAATATTTTTAAACATTTCTGTTAATACCACTAAAAAGTACAAAAAACCCATATTCTAAAAACAATTATGTTGTTCGGCGACTTAATGTACTTAAACAATTGCGATTTTTAGGCACTATTATACATTCTTTTATTTTAAATTAGACATTTATTATTATTATTATTGTTATTTTCGTGAATTGCTTAAGGATGATTGATCGTAATTGTTTTTATTTTCCGCAACTTAACAATTTGAGTAAGAATATTTTAGTTTTGTTCGCAATTTCATAACGAACAATCTGTTTTCAGTATATTGCGAATTTTTGTTTAAAACCAGAGATATTTTAGAAGAACTGCGAAAAACACAGTATGACACCTTTTGAAAAAATACTGTAGGTATTTTACAATCGGCAAATAAAAATTACCCAAAGTAGATCATGTTTTTACGATTAAAGAAATTAAAGAAATAAAAAGACATGTATTTCTCGAAAAAGGCAGATAGAAAATTTCATTTACTGCAATGTATACATAAGTTTCATTGACTTTTATTACAGACTTTTTTCGGTTGGTCTTTGAATATGAATGCGGAGGAAGCAATTATGTTGCCTAATTATTTCTAGCACGACTAATAAAATATGAAGGGGATCCAATATTTGACACCTTAAGCCAAAAATGTATAAATATTTAAAAACAGCGCCGCTACTCGACTGTGCTACCAATATTAAAATATTAAAATTACGTGTTTTAAATATGGCAGAAAATTTTAAAAGTTGTTAATTTCAAATCAACATGTGGCAGGTCATAAAGTCATTATTAGCTCTGCAAATGGTTTGGGCTTGAAAATGAAATGCAGGTCATTTTATCCCTCGACAACCTTTAATGGATCTAAATGCAAAGCAATCGGATTCACAACAAAAAAGATCCTATTATAAGTGAATATGATACTATAAATATATTAAATCGTACCTCTGAAATAAAAGAAGTAGGTGTCAGCTTGAAAAATAATTTTAACTACCGAGGAGGAGGTGTTGGTCAAGTATTCGTAATATAAACATCACCACCCCATTGGTTGTTTATTTTATTATTCACTGAAACGTAAATTGTTGACACAAAAAATCGTACTAGTAAATTCAAAACATTAACTTTTACTACAAGCTGCCATATATTACTTATATTGCTACAAAATTACCTGGAAACAAAAAAGAAGTTTTAGGTAAATAATTAGGGTGTCTCACTTAAAATTCCTGGTGCCATTTTATTGATAACTAAAAGAGATATTTGAATTCTGTTGGAAGTATTCATCAAAATATATAAATGACTTCAGTTTTTAATAAAAACGATCTCTCTACAAATTAAGATATAGATAACGTTGTGATGCAAAGAAATTTTTAAGGACTAATGGATTTCCCATAATAATACATTCAACCGTGCAAATAAAAAAATTACATAATTTATATTTATTTGACATAATCTTATTTTAAACTTATCGAAAAGATATTTATTATTTATTGTATTTCTATAATATCGACGTTATTTTTATAAGTTTGGTTTAATAGTTTATTACATCTTTTGGGTGAAATACTTGAAAATAAATAATTTTTGTAGATCAAAGGAAATAAGTTTAACAATAATGGGTAACCTGAGATCTGTTTTTAATGATACCAAAAACTAATCTTTCATGGAAAGCGTAGAGGAAATGGATCATGCTGTAGTTTGATAATTCCTATCCCGAAATGGATAAGGAAGCGTCGACTAAACGGTATACAAAATCAAAAACTAGATTCTTATGCAGAATTTTCTATCGGATTCAAATTTCGACGGTTTATATGGAATTGCAAAAATAGAACAAAAAGTATTTGTCTGCAAAAACCGCAAAAAATATGAAAATATGTATGCAATTATCTTTTTAGTTCTTACTCAATACTGCCATTAAAAATATCAAACGTATATTTCAATAAAACAGCATTCAAACTGTTTTTTTAGCTGTAGCCAGACTAAAAGTGAACCTTACATGAAGTTTTATAGTAAATATTTAGAGTTGACTTTTCTATTTAATGATTGATTTTAATTGCCTTCAAGTAAATATATCCCATGCACTAAGATTCTTTTACATTGTACGTGTCATTAGTTAGTGCGTTTTACTAGGCTTCTTAAATTATTGTTTCAGACAGCTTCATAGAAAACATAGTTCCAATAATGATGAAAAAAGAACCAAAGCCTGAAAGTTTCAATTTATATTTATTTTGTAAGACTTACAAACTGCTGTAGTTATTATCGTTGCAGTGCAGCAAAAACGCAATGCAAACGAATTTATGTAAACAATTATGAATAATGGCACGTCGTATTTTTGTGTGCTTCTTCAAAAACTTAATAAAATTTTGTTCTGAAATTATAATGAAACAGTTCGTACAATATGCAGTTAATATAAAACGCCTCTAGCGATCACTCTGTATGATGGATATGGTCCAATTTCAATCAAGTATTCTGCTATTACATCAAATAAGGATCATAATGCATTTGTAGTTTTTCTATAATTTTTTTTTTCATTTGGGCAATAATAAAAATTTAATAATATAGTTAAATTTATTTTGAGAAAAATCATAAAACATTATTTCTTATTATTTAGTCTCATATAATGTTATTTTTCAATTTGTTCACGACATATAAAATCTTGTCATTAGCAAACATTTTTGACTTAGTGAAAATTTCACTTGCCTTGAAACCAAAGTGCTACTTAAAATTTCTTTAAGAAAAATACGTACTTATATATCTGCTTTCTATTTAAAAAATAAGTCAGTCTTCAGTTAGTCAAATCTTTCTCGTTATTATTAGACACTTTACGAGTACCTAGGTAAAATTTTATTACGGTCGCTCAGTTAAATTCTGTAAAAATAGCGCGAAAATGATAATATCTACAGTTTATTCCCAATGATTCATCTTCAGGTAGTTAGTTTCAAAATTTAGAACACGTAATGAAAATAGATTATATGCACTTTATATATTATTTTGTGTTTGTACATTTTAACATGTTTTATCAAGTATGCTTTATTTTCATGTTTGATTTAATAAATACGCACTTAGTTATTGTTAATTTTTTAAATTCTCTTAATATTATACAGTATGTCCACCGATTAAATTCGGAAGAAAGGAAACTTTTTATCTGCAAGTTTTTTTCACGAAAAGCAAGAAATTTATATTAATTATAAGAAAATGGATCAAATAAAAACTTTTTATTTTCATGCTCATACTAGGCTTTCAGAAACAATAAGATCATAATCCGTAAAAGTAATTATAATCTGCACCAGTAGTACAACCACACCAAATTTATCCAATTTTCAATTCTATCCAATATATGCTTTACTAAAAGATAAATATGAAAGATTTTGAGAAATTGCTTAAAAGAAAAAGTGAAAACATAACAGCACCTATTAAAAATTTCACTGGAAGATTATTATACTCTTCGCAACTAGGAAAACGTTGGTGACTGAATTCTGAACGACTTTCAAAATATCCATCCGTCCGTCCGTCTGTCTGTCGGTATGTCCGTCCGTCACGTTTCCTTTAAGCACGGTAACATAAGAGTGAAAAGTCCGATTGTATTTACTATTATTTTTCATTATATATATTTTTTGCTGTGCAAATTATGTAAGTATGGAAAACTATTATTAAGACCATAAGCAATATTCGTGATTTTTTTTCGGGCTGAGGCAATGCGATTTAATATCTTTTTGGAGTACTTAAAAATTTAATTTAGCAATTATAGAAAGTTAAAGAGCCAGAAAATTTCTTTGAATTTATCAAAGTAAAAATTATATATAATTTGACAACAATCCCCAGATTATCGTAATTTTTTCTAAAATTGAATGTTTAAAGACTTAAAAAACATACTAAATCTCATTGCCTCGGTCAAAAGAAATGACTAATATTGCTTGTGGTCTCAATAATAGTTTCCCAAACATAGTTGCCCAGAAAAGTAGGATAACATACAAAAAAAATGTATTGTTAATTTTTTTGTTAAAATAAAACTTAAAAATATTTAAAAAAACGATATGATTGTTTCAATGTATATTTTCACGTTTCAGCGAAGCGTTCGTTTTTTTTTTTTTTTTCAACTCTAATATACCGGATACCCACGAGATCAGTTACACCACCACATCTTTTATTTTTAAGGAATCACTACTTCCACATCCAAATTTCCCATCCAAGTCTCTTTAATCGAAAACATCTTGATACTATATTTGCACTCTAGTAAGTGAAACTAATCGCTCATAGAATTTTAATATAATATTTGAAATCGTCGATAATATGTGAAGTCGTCAATTAACTTAAACTGTTCGAATGAAAATGTGCGCACAAATAAAGTTACAGACAGAAGAACAGATACAAATTTTTTTTTCTGTCAAATTTAAGTCTCGACGATTCATTGCATTCTAAACTTATTTCAACAAAAAAAAAAAAAAATGTATTTTTTTACGATCACTATAATAGTAATACTTTTCGATTGACTAGTGCGGGCACTTACTAGGTATTATAAACTTAAATACGACTTTCATTTTTCCTGTGCAACCGTTGAACCGTTCGCATCATGTCTTTCTCAAAAAGAATATCCGAGCCAAAACTTTTGAACTTCATTGCACCTCAGCTTGTGAAAAGTACAATGGTGTAGATTGTACTAATTGTAAACCTGCGGAAGATTTAATAGATACTAACGGAACAAATGAAACTTTGGAAGTTGACGAAACAAATTCATTTGATGAGTCTTTACTATAAATAAAATTATGGTTACAATATTTATACTTTAAATAAAATAAGTGTTATACTTGTAACTATATAAACTTATTTCAATCCTTTGAATCAGTTCTCCCACTTTTATCATTACCAAATAAGAATTGTGAAAAACAAAAATTTTCCGGAAAACTTTTTCACATTCTCAATCTAAAAATTATATTGAACCTTTAAAAATGGTATAACTATAAAGGTCCCATATGTTTTTATAATAATATATATAGTTCACGCACATTTTTTGAATTTCCATGTATTTTGTAATGTGCAAAAAATGTAGTACATTATTTATCGTGAAAAACTGCCTGCAACTCGGAAAATTAGCAAGTTACAAAAACATTCCAAGAGACAAAAAATATTTAGAAGTCCTCAATGCATAACGTTTAAATTTTTTCAAATTTTTAAGTTACTTATTTAGGCGCTACAATTTCAAAAAAATGGGTGGTTTTTCATGTTTTTCCGGAAAAACTCGGTGAAACCACACTTTACAGGGAATCTGCAAATAAAAAAAGGCTTGTATTTCGATGATATATTCACCTGAATTTTTTCAGATTTTTTTTTCAACTTTTACATTTTCCCTCCCCCACTTTTATGGATTTTGGAGTGGCCATATCTCGAAAAATATGCATTTTTAGAAAAAATTCATAAGAGTAAAAACATATTATTTTGGGTCAAAAAGGTAAACATATTGTTTTATTACATTTTTGACCTAATTCTACAAGTTACGGAACCCATGATAAAAGGGGTGTTTTCTGCCCCTTCCGATCATCTCCTACTCTAATCTTTTTTCAACATTTTTATTAACTTCATTACAAACACAACAAGGTTTCATCAAAATCCATTCATTAGCACTCAAATTAGATGTTATGGAATCCAGATATATTTTATACTTTGATATGATAGAAAAAATTACATATATAGAGTGTTTTTAATTTTAATTTATTACTTATATTCCTTAAATTAACGGACGAAGCTATAGTTTCCTAATATCATTTGTTAAATCCGTTAAATAGTTCAATTGAAACAATTTGTATAAAATTGCATGAAAATAAAATTATTAAAATTCAACATAAATATTTAATAGTTTAAAAACTATATATTTTGTGCATATGAGTAATATGAAAAATTGATTTATTTGATTTAATCAAATATCAATTTAGTCAAAAAATCCTTATAATCACACATAATGCTAGAAATCCAGAAATTACATAGAGAAATAAAATGATTCTTTGTACCAAAGTAAATTTTTTTAAGTGGGCCCATATTGGTAACAAGGTAGTACTACCATTAAGAAGGAAGATATTGATAAGCTAAGCTAACTTTGCATATCTGACAGGTACAACTGAAATTACCGTCCATATATAATTGAAGGGTAAGATGTAACTAAGGTGGTTTTGAAAACAGTGAAATATTTAGCTCATCAAACTGTTAGGTCGGCTTATCGATATTTTCATTGTATTACTTCCTCCACGTAATGGAGGTTTTTGACGAGTGTTGAGACTTACTTATTTAAATTTTTTGCAGAGATTAATGTAGAGATATTTACTAGAAATCGGGCAAAGACGCACTACCGCCTCTACGTTTTCCACCTCCTACGTCCCTCAGGCTGGTAATTTACTTAAAACATGTTAACCTCCATCTGTCATTTTTTTTTTTTGTTAAATGCTTATCATTGAGATAATAGACATTTTAGACACATAGTACCTTATATGACGATGATGAAAATTTGAAGTAGAATCTAAAACTAAAATAATATACAGGGTGTTCCATTTAAAAAATACCACTTTATCTTGTCGCTTCGTATAAAAGCATGAACAAAATTTTATGTTAGTAAAAAATAATAGTTAATTTCATTTGGAACAACTTTTACTTCAACATTTGTTACTTTAACATTTTTTTGATTGTTTCCGAAAAATGTATACATTAATCATGAACATTTAAATATATGGCTAACAATAAGTGTCTGTTGAGCACATTATTAGTATTATATTTATTTTTAGTAAGTATCACTTTTAATTTGATCCACTCAAAAATACCCACTTGTGGCTAACTTGAATCTGTCGGAAGCAGAAACTCCTAAAAGTGCTTGCTGTAAAAAATATAACGTAGAGGGCGCTCTAGCACAGTATAATAATACACAATCCGTGCATGCCACAAATATTGTAGAAAGTACCACACGTAAAACTATGCATTTCTGGCAACTTTTCACACATTTTGCCTTTTGAGAAAATAGTCGATTAACCTATTCTCTATGATAACGATTATTGTGAGCCGTGACGGATAAATGGTCCCCCGAAGAATTTATAATAGATAGTCCGCTAAAATATGATGAATCACAGAGTTCTGGTGGATAAAGACTCTGGCATACGCGTGTATGTATGCCACAGTTTTGGAGTATCCCAGAAATGAGTTTGATGCACACACAGGTCTCCATAAATATGACGAGAGAGAGAGAGCGCGCGCGCGCGCGCGCCCACACACACACACACACACACAAATCACAGATTACGTTATATATTCCTATATAAAATTTGTTACGTATTTCATAATTTGTCATTAGGTCAATCCTTTAGAAAACTTTTATTTACGATAAGTAGATAGGCACACTTATTACAAGCTTTTGTTTAACTTGCTTTGTATGTATGTTAGTTTGTTTGTTGTTAGCTTGTATGTTAGTATGTTTAGTTCAAATCTTGCAAGTCAATTTTGAACGACTTAACGACGGTCAATTGAATTTTGCATGCACATGTAGTTCTGGTAACCATACCATAATATGGTACTAAAAAGAGTATTTTTACTTCCACATCCAGTGGAAGTATAGTAACGACAAAAAAATGTTTACAAATTTTTATTGTTCAAATGGGCTTGTCATGAAACGTCGAGATTTTAAGTTTGAGCGAAAAAAAAATGTCTGTCGGTCTGTAACTTTTTTTTGTGCGCACGTTTACTCTGGAACCGTTTGAGATATTGACTTGAAATTTGGTACACATATGTACTTTAACGAGATCTAGAACTAAATTATATTTTCATCTTGTTCCGTCGAAGGATTGGAGGGTAAATTGGTAAATTTGGGGTAAATATGTAAATCAAGCAGGTAAGAGTTCATAAAATTGGTATTTAGCATATACAAGAGAAGCTCAAAAAAATTTTGGCATTAGCTACACCTATTACCACCCCCACCCCATTATTAAAGGGGATGAAAAAAAAATGTGATTTAGTGAATCCTCAAAATATTTTTTTACTTTATCCACCCCACTACCACCCCCTATCACCACCCCCACCCCACTACCGATGTGGGGTATCGTTTTATTGGTTTTTGGGGTAGAATATTTCAAATATTATATTATATATTATTAAAGTTCCATAAACAATTATTTCCACACACAAAATTTTTTCGTTGTGAGTGACTTGGATAGGAAATGTGGAAGTAGCGATTCCTTGGTCAGCGGTTTTTTTCTTTTAAAGTGCATGTACTTTACGGTGGTGTTTGGAAAGAAAAAAAAATTAAACTTAAACCAATTTTTTGGATTTTAATTTTAATTATGGATATTGCACGTATAAACAATTTCAAATAACTACGTCATTTTTTTGTGAAACCAAAAAACGGTAAGTGAATTATGAAAGTATATGAAATAATCAACGTTTAAAAAAAGAATTATATTCTACTTGCATCTGAATCCGTGATACGTTAGTTGTTGTTCCAAAATGATTATATTTCTCTCTTTGCTAGTTGAAAATTATCCACAACTAAAATTTTTTAAATTACATCGCATAAAGCACAATTGAGGACATAACGCACGTTCGAAAAAAAAATTATCTCCCCACCTCTTAAATATTGTAACTAGACAACTAACTTAATTAATGGTATACATTTTCAGCATTCGAGCCTTTTTTTTTAACATTTTTGGTCTTTTTACTTCCACGTCGAGTGCAAGTATAGTAACGACAAAAAAAATTTTCAAACTTTTATTGTTCAAATAAGCTTAGAATGTCATGGAACGTCGAAATTTTAAGTTTGAGTGAAAAAAAAATATGTCTGTCGGTCTGTCTGTAACTTTTTTGTACGCACGTTTACTCTGGAACCGTTTAAGATATTGACTTGCAATTTGGTACACATATGTATTTTAACGAGATCTGGAACAAGATTATATTATCTTCTTGTCCCGTCCAAGGGTTGGGGGGTAAATTGGGGTGAATTGGGGTAAATAGGTAAATGAAGCAGGCAAGAGTTCATAAAATTGGTATTTAGTATATACAAGAGAAGCTAAGGTCTCAAAAAAATGTTTGGCATTAGCCACCCCCATTACCACCACCACTCCATTATTAAAGGGGATGAGAAAAGATTATGATTTAGTGTGTGTACCGTGTACAAGAACCAAAAACCTCAAAATATTTTTTTACTTCATCCACCCTCCACTACCCCCCTATCACCACCCCCACCCCACTACCGATGTGTGGTATCGTTTTATGGGTTCTTGGGTTAGAGGATTTCAAATATTATATTATTAAAGTTCCATAAACAATTATTTCCACATATAAAATTTTTTCGTTGTGAGAGACTTGGATAGAAAATCTGGATGTGGAAGTAGTGATTCCCTGTGCAGCGGTTTTAAACTATAATTTGATCGTATAATTTATTCATTCATACACTGCATTTTAAATGGCGAACAGGTTTAAATTATAATTTTTATATCGGATAGTGTATTGACTCAGACGTTGAATTCAAAGAAATAGCGGAGGATCCAGTATTATTTTAAGTAAAAACGACGCAATGAATATAAAATATACAAATATTAAAACGTAATACTAAGATGTAACTAAAAATTTTTAAATAAAATTAAATGTAATTAAACGTAAAAAAAATTATTATTTAAATGTACCTAATAAAACGAAAAAAACCGCTGCCCAAGGAATCACTACTTCCACATCCAGATTTTCTATCCAAATCACTCACAACGAAAAAATTTTGTATGTGGAAATAATTGTTTATGGAACTTTAATAATATAATATTTGAAATCCTCTACCCCAAAAACCCATAAAACAATACCTCACATCGGTAGTGGGGTGGGGGTTGTGATAGGGGGTGGTAGTGGGGGTGGATAAAGTAAACAAATATTTTGAGGTTTCTGACTCTTGTACACACACTAAATCACATTTTTTTTTCATCCCCTTTAATAATGGGGTGGGGGTGGTAATGGGGGTGGCTAATGCCAAATTTTTTTTTGAGACGTTAGCTTCTCTTGTATATACTAAATACTTTATGAACTTTTACCTGCTTGATTTTCCTATTTACCCCAAATTTACCCCCGAAACCCTCGACGGAACAAGATGAAAATAAAATCTAGTTCTAGTTCTCGTTAAAGTACATATGTGTACCAAATTTAAAGTCAATATCTCAAACAGTTCCAGAGTAAACGTGCGCACAAAAAAAGTTACAGACCGACAGACAGACAGACCGATAGACCGGCAGACCGACAGAAATTTTTTTTTCACTCAAACTTAAAATCTCGACATTCTAAGCCAATCTGAACAAGAAAAATTTTTAAAAATTTTCTTGTCGTTACTATACTTCCACTGGATGTGGAAGCAAAATAAGTTATGTTGAATTAATTGTCTTAAATGCTTGTTATGTGAATAGAAAAAAAATCTTACCATCTCTGTCAAACTAAATTAATGCCTGTATGAACTTTTCGAGCGCAACATGCTTTTAAAACAATGTATTGACCAATTATTATCTTTGTTTATAATTGTAAAAGCTGTATTTAAAGCAATTAATTCAACTTAACTTATTTTTTTCACTTTTACACCTAAATAATAATAAAAGCTTATTTTTAAAAAGGTTTTTTTTTACATTTAATTTTTACTTCCACATCCACGTAGTGGAATGAAAGTGTAGTAACGCAAAAAAAACCTTCTGTTTATTAAAATAGGCTTGGAATGCCATGAAACGAGATTTTAAATTTGAACAAAAAGAAATTTCTGTCTGTCGGTCTGTCTGTACCTTTTTTGTGCGCACGTTTATTCTGGAACCGTTTATAATATTGACTTGAAATTTGGTACACGTATGTACTTTAACGGGATCTGGAACTAGATTATATTCTGATATAATTCATTTGAAGGGGGTAAATGGGGGTAAATAAGGTTAAGTAGGTAAAGCAGGCAAGTAGGAGTCCATAAAATTGGGACTTACGGCATGTAGGAGAAGCTAAGTTCTCAAAAATTTTTTTTAGCATCAACCACCACCACAATCACCCCCCACACTATCATTAAAGCGGATAAAAAAAACTGTGATTTAGTGTACATACAAGAACCATAGGCCTCATTTTTATATTAGCCCACCTCCATCCTATTATTAAAGGGGGTAAAAAATAAAATTGGGATTTAGTGTGTATACAAAAACCAAGAGCTTTAAAATGATTTTGACATTAGCCATTCACTCTACAACCCCCGTTACCACTCCTACTCCGTTATCAAATGGGGTAAAAAAATAAAATTGCGATTTAGTGTGTGTACAAGAGTCAAAGACCTCAAAGATTTTTTTTGATATTAGTCACACCCTCTACCAATACCATCGCCACTCTGGCGCTATTATTATAGAGGGTAGAAAATAAAATTGTGTATACAAAATTTTTTTGGAGTTAGCCCCTCGACTACGCCAACCACCACATATCGTTTTTTTATTATTTTATTATTATTATTATTTTAATGCCTTATATATTATTAAAGTTCTTTCGTTGTAAGAGACTTGGATAGGAAATCTGGATGATCTGGAAGTAGTGATTCCTTCGGCAGCGGTTTTTAATTTTTATTACTATTAATATTAGTTTTTATTCATATTCTAGTCACGTTTCTTTTTAAATTAAAAATAGGTATTTCGCGCCATTTGTGCTACCTTATATACAGTATATATGGTCCTATTTTGTAGTCCTGTTAAAAGTATTTTGTAAAAATAGAATAATAATTTTTTGATACACTCCGTAGTTAAAAAGTGATAAGGTACATATATTTATGACGACGTTTGCCATTAATACTAAAATTTGTAGGTGTGTAAAATGTATTCCATAAATCTACTGTTTATGATGTACGCCACATATATATTTAATGCATGTGTGTGTGATATATCAGTAGAAATACGAATTTCCCTTAATATAATTATATTTAATAAAAAAATAAGTGTATCTGCTTGTAGTTCATAACATTTTAGCTAAAATTTAGATATAATTTAAAATTAATAATCACAGATTACGTTATACGTATCTGTAGAAAATTTGTTACATATTTGATAATTTGAAATTATGTCAATCTTTAAGAAAACTTTTATGTACGGTAAGTAGTTACGCCCATTTATTACAAGCTTTTATTTAACTTGCTTTGTATGTATGTTAGTTAGTACGTTTGGTTCAAATCCTGCGATTCAACATAGGCCTCAATTTTTTTTTATATTAGCCTCTACCCACCCCCGTCCTATTATTAAAGGGAGTAGAAAATAAAATTGGGATTTAGTGTGTATATAAGAACCAAGAGCCTTAAAATGTTTTTGGCATTAGCCACTTCCTCTACCACCTCCGTTACCACTCATACATTCATACTCCATTATTAAACGAGGTAAAAAAATAAAATTGTGATTTAGTGTGTGTACAAGAGCCAAAGGCCTCAAAGAATTTTTTTGGTATTAGCCACACCCTCTACTACCCCCATATCCACCCTAATATTAAACAGGGTAGAAAATAAAATTTTGTCAATCCAAAGAACCAAGGCCCTCAAAAATTTTTGGCATTAACCACCCCCTCTAATACACCAACCACCGTGTGACATCGTTTTTTAATATTTTATTAATATTATTATTATTTTTAATGCCTTATATATTATTAAATTTCTTTCGTTGTAAGAGACTTCGATAGGAAATCTGGATGTGGAAGTAGTGATTCCTTCGGCAGTAGTTTTTAATTTTTATTACAATTAATATTAGTTTCCAGTGGCGGCTGATGAAATTTCAATATTTTTTTTCTCGTCTGTGGCGCATGGGACCCATACGAAATTTGGGAAATAACATCTAGAGAAGCATTTCTTTAATGACCCCTAAAAAATTTGCAGTTTGCGAAAAAAATTTTGAAAATTCGTTAGCCTCCCCTGGGTCTAGGGACTCCTGTTTATTTTTATTTTTTTTTGTCATATGCATTTGACTTTTCATAAAAATACAACGAGAGATTTTGGAGTTTATGAAAATATTTTCATTACTAACTGAGATACAACGAATTGAAATATTGTAATTTGTTAAATTGTAAATTACAAAATTTCAGTTCATTGTATTTCAGTTAGTAATGAAAATATTTTCACAAACTCCAAAATCTATTGTTGTATTTTTATGAAAAGTCAAATGCATATGAAAAAAAAAAATAAAAATAAACAGGAGTCCCTAGACCCAGGGGAGGCTAACGAATTTTCAAAAATTTTTTCGCAAACTGCTTTTTAGGGTCATTAGAGAAGTGCTTCTCTAGATGTTATTTCCCAAATTTCGTATGGGTCCCATGCGCCACACACGAGAAAAAAAATATTGAAATATCACCAGCCGCCACTGTTAGTTTCATTCTATTCATATTCTAGTCATGTTTCTTTTTAAATTAAAATGAGTATTTCAAAGATGTTTCTGTCATAATTTCTTTGCCTTTTATTCTATAAAAATAGTTAAAAAAAATTATTTGAAATACTAATTTATTAATAGTCTAAGGAGAAAAAAATTTTTCTCTACGACTTGATGGTATTCCAAAACGAATGGGGCTCAATTTTCAAATTTGTTATTTTATATTTTGCCCGTTGTTATAAGCATTTCTACTTGAAATTTGATATGACGTTAATTAGTTCCACTAGAAGCACATTTTTTTAAGTTATCGTAACAGAAAACCAGATTGTTGGTTATGAAATTGCGAAGAAAATTGGAACTGTGCCATCTTTTTCGTAAATAACAAAACAATAAAGATCGATCTTTTTTAAACAGTTGACAATAACTTAAGTGATAATATATATGATTTAATGAAACTTTCGAAAAATATGATTCTAGGGAAACAAAATACCTAATTTTCAGTCAAAATGTAAATATTTTTTAAACATTTCTGTTAATACCACTAAAAAGTACAAAAAACCCATATTCTAAAAACAATTATGTTGTTCGGCGACTTAATGTACTTAAACAATTGCGATTTTTAGGCACTATTATATATTTTTTTATTTTAAATTAGACATTTATTATTATTATTATTGTTATTTTCGTGAATTACTTAAGGATGATTGATCGTAATTGTTTTTATTTTCCGCAACTTAACAATTTGAGTAAAAATATTTTAGTTTTGTTCGCAATTTCATAACGAACAATCTGTTTTCAATATATTGCGAATTTTTGTTTAAAACCAGAGATATTTTAGAAGAACTGCGAAAAACACAGTATGACACCTTTTGAAAAAATACTGTATTGTACAATCGGCAAATAAAAATTGCCCAAAGTAGATCATGTTTTTACGATTAAAGAAATTAAAGAAATAAAAAGACATGTATTTCTCGAAAAAGGCAGATAGAAAATTGCATTTACTGCAATGTATACATACATAAGTTTCATTGACTTTTATTACAGACTTTTTTCGGTTGGTCTTTGAATATGAATGCGGAGGAAGCAATTTTGTTGCCTAATTATTTCTAGCACGACTAATAAAAATATGAAGGGGATCCAATATTTGACACCTTAAGCCAAAAATGTATAAATATTTAAAAACAGCGCCGCTACTCGACTGTGCTACCAATATTAAAATTATGTGTTTTAAATATGGCAGAAAATTTTAAAAGTTGTTAATTTCAACTCAACATGTGGCAGGTCATAAAGTCATTATTAGCTCTGCAAATGGTTTGGGCTTGAAAATGAAATACAGGTCATTTTATCCCTCGACAACCTTTAATGGATCTAAATGCAAAGCAATCGGATTCACAACAAAAAAGATCCTATTATAAGTGAATATGATACTATTAATATATTAAATCGTACCTCTGAAATAAAAGAAGTAGGTGTCAGCTTGAAAAATAATTTTAGCTACCGAGGAGGTCAAGTATTCGTAATATAAACATCACCATTGGTTGTTTATTTTATTATTCACTGAAACGTAAATTGTTGACACAAAAAATTGTACTAGTAAATTCAAAACATTAACTTTTACTACATGCTGCCATATATTACTTATATTGCTACAAAATTACCTATGGAAACAAAAAAGAAGTTTTAGGTAAATATATAGGGTGTCTCACTTAAAATTCCTGGTGCCATTTTATTGATAATTAAAAGAGATATTTGAATTCTGTTGGAAGTATTCATCAAAATATATAAATGACTTCAGTTTTTAATAAAAACGATCTCTCTACAAATTAAGATATAGATAACGTTGTGATGCAAAGCAATTTTTAAGGACTTAATGGATTTCCCATAATAATACATTCAACCGTGCAAATAAAAAAATTACATAATTTATATTCATTTGACATAATCTTATTTTAAACTTACCGAAAAGATATTTATTATTTATTGTATTTCTATAATATCGACGTTATTTTTATAAGTTTGGTTTAATAGTTTATTACATCTTTTGGGTGAAATACTTGAAAATAAATAATTTTTGTAGATCAAAGGAAATAAGTTTAACAATAATGGGTAACCTGAGATCGGGTTTTTAATGATACCAAAAACTAATCTTTCATGGAAAGCGTAGAGGAAATGGATCATGCTGTAGTTTGAGAATTCCTATCCCGAAATGGATAAGGAAGCGTCGACTAAACGGTATACAAAATCAAAAACTAGATTCTTATGCAGAATTTTCTATCGGATTCAAATTTCGACGGTTTATATGGAATTGCAAAAATAGAACAAAAAGTATTTGTCTGCAAAAACCGCAAAAAATATGAAAATATATATGCAATTATCTTTTTAGTTCTTACTTAATATTGCCATTAAAAATATCAAACGTATATTTCAATAAAACAGCATTCAAACTGTTTTTTAGCTGTAGCCAGACTAAAAGTGAACCTTACATGAAGTTTTATAGTAAATATTTAGAGTTGACTTTTCTATTTAATGATTGATTTTAATTGCCTTCAAGTAAATATATACCATGCACTAAGATTCTTTTACATTGTACGTGTCATTAGTTAGTGCGTTTTACTAGGCTTCTTAAATTATTGTTTCAGACAGCTTCATAGAAAACATAGTTCCAATAATGATGAAAAAAGAACCAAAGCCTGAAAGTTTCAATTTACATTCATTTTGTAAGACTTACAAACTGCTGTAGTTATTATCGTTGCAGTGCAGCAAAACCGCAATGCAAACGAATTTATGTAAACAATTATGAATAATGGCACGTCGTATTTTTGTGTGTTTCTTCAAAAACTTAATAAAATTTTGTTCTGAAATTATAATGAAACAGTTCGTACAATATGCAGTTAATATAAAACGCCTCTAGCGATCACTCTGTATGACGGATATGGTCCAATTTCAATCAAGTATTCTGCTATTACATCAAATAAGGATCATAATGCATTTGTAGTTTTTCTATAATTTTTTTTTTTCATTTGGGCAATAATAAAAATTTAATAATATAGTTAAATTTATTTTGAGAAAAATAATAAAACATTATTTCTTATTACTTAGTCTCATATAATGTTATTTTTCAATTTGTTCACGACATATAAAATCTTGTCATTAGCAAACATTTTTGACTTAGTGAAAATTTCACTTTCCTTGAAACCAAAGTGCTACTTAAAATTTCTTTAAGAAAAATACGTACTTATATATCTGCTTTCTATTTAAAAAATAAGTCAGTCTTCAGTTAGTCAAATCTTTCTCGTTATTATTAGACACTTTATGAGTACCTAGGTAAAATTTTATTACGGTCGCTCAGTTAAATTCTGTAAAAATAGCGCGAAAATGATAATATCTACAGTTTATTCCCAATGATTCATCTTCAGGTAGTTAGTTTCAAAATTTAGAACACGTAATGAAAATAGATAATATGCACTTTATATATTATTTTGTGTTTGTACATTTTGTGTTTCTTTTCATGTTTGATTTAATAAATACGCACTTAGTTATTGTTAATTTTTTAAATTCTCTTAATATTATACAGTACGTTCACCGATTAAATTCGGAAGAAAGGAAACTTTTTATCTGCAAATTTACACCAAATTTATCCAATATTCAATTCTATCCAATATATGCTTTACTAAAAGATAAATATGAAAGATTTTGAGAAATTGCTTAAAAGAAAAAGTGAAAACATAACAGCACCTATTAAACATTTCACTGGAAGATTATTATACTCTTCGCAACTAGGAAAACGTTGGTGACTGTATTCTGAATGACTTTCAAAATGTCCATCCGTCCGTCCGTCTGTCTGTCGGTATGTCCGTCCGTCACGTTTCCTTTAAGCACGGTAACATAAGAGTGAAAAGTCCGATTGTATTTAATATTATTTTTCATTATATGTCTTTTGTGCTGTGCAAATTATGTAAGTATGGAAAACTATTATTAAGACCATAAGCAATATTCGTGATTTTTTTTTGTATTTAAAAATTTAATTTAGCAATTATAGAAAGTTAAAGAGCCAGAAAATTTCTTTGAATTTATCAAAGTAAAAATTATATAATTTGACAACAATCCCCAGATTATCGTAATTTTTTCTAAAATTGATTGTTTAAAGACTTAAAAAACATATTAAATCTCATTGCCTCGGTCAAAAGAAATGACGAATATTGCTTGTGGTCTCAATAATAGTTTCCCATACATAGTTGCCCAGAAAAGTAGGATAACATACAAAAAAAATGTATTGCTAATTTTTTTGTTAAAATAAAACTTAAAAATATTTAAAAAAACGATGTGATTGTTTCAACGTATATTTTCACGTTTCGGCGAAGCGTTCGTTTTTTTTTTTCAACTCTAATATACCGGATACCCACGAGATCAGTTACACCACCACATCTTTTATTTTTAAGGAATCACTACTTCCACATCCAAATTTCCCATCCAAGTCTCTTTAATCGAAAACATCTTGATACTATATTTGCACTCTAGTAAGCGAAATAATCGCTCATAGAATTTTAATATAATATTTGAAATCGTCGATAATATGTGAAGTCGTCAATTAAGTTAAACTGTTCGAATGAAAATGTGCGCACAAATAAAGTTACAGACAGAAGAACAGATACAAATTTTTTTTTCTGTCAAATTTAAGTCTCGAAGATTCATTGCATTCTAAACTTATTTCAACAAAAAAAAAAAATGTGTTTTTTTACGATCACTATTATAATAGTAATACTTTTCGATTAACTAGTGCGGGCACTTACTAGGTATTATAAACTTAAATACGACTTTCATTTTTCCTGTGCAACCGTTGAACCGTTCGCATCATGTCTTTCTCAAAAAGAATATCCGAGCCAAAACTTTTGAACTTCATTGCACCTCAGCTTGTGAAAAGTACAATGGTGTAGATTGTACTAATTGTAAACCTGCGGAAGATTTAATAGATACTAACGGAACAAATGAAACTTTGGAAGTTGACGAAACAAATTCATTTGATGAGTCTTTACTATAAATAAAAAACCGCTGCCCAAGGAATCACTACTTCCACATCCAAATTTTTTATCCAAGTCACTCACAACGAAAAAAATTTGTATGTGGAAATAATTGTTTATGGAACTTTAATAATATAATATTTGAAATCCTCTACCCCAAAAACCCATAAAACGATACCCCACATCGGTAGCGGGGTGGGGGTGGTGATGGGGGGTGGTAGTGGGGGTGGATGAAGTAAAAAAATATTTTGAGGTTTCTGGTTCTTGTACACACACTAAATCCCAATTTTTTTTCATCCCCTTTAATAATGGGGTGGGGGTGGTAATGGGGGTGGCTAATGCCAAAACTTTTTTTGAGACCTTAGCTTCTCTTGTATATACTAAATACCAATTTTATGGACTCTTACCTGCTTGACTTACCTATTTTCCCCAAATTTACCCCAATTTACCCCCCAACCCTTCAACGGAACAAGATGAAAATATAATCTAGTTCTAGATCTTGTTAAAGTACATATAATAATAATAATAATAATATGTCTTTATTTATCAGCTGCAAAAATTAACAACAAAAGAATATATGATGGGAGGTGGCGGTATCCAACAGAGCTGCTCATACAACCACCCCATTGCAAATTAATACATAGAAGCCACTATTTTAATAATAAAAAATGCGAACTCTTACTAACTAAACAAGTGAGTGTTCCATTACGTCAGATCTCGTTTGTTGTAAATTAATGTTCTAAATTTATTCCGAAAAACAACAGTGTTGGAAGCTGCCTTGATGTCGTCCGGTATAGAATTAAATATTTTTACAGAGTTATAAGAAAAGCTACGCTGGAACATAGCCGAATTGTGTCTAGGAACAGTGAATAGTTCTTGATGTCGTGTGATACGCTCATGAGTGTCACTGCCTTTAATAAGTTTATTGTGGAGGTATTGAGGTAGCTTAAGATTATCTATTTTGTAGATTAAGCAGGCCATGTGAATTTGAAAGCGTTCTTCGAGCTTGAACCACTTAGAATCCTTCAATGCCCCTGATATATGATCGAATTTTCTAATATTATAACTAAACCTAATGCACATATTTTGTATTTTCTGAAGGCTATTTTTATCCCTCTGCAGTAAGGCTGGCCAGTATACAATATTACAGTATTCAAGATGCGGGAGTATCAAAGAATTAGTTAATCTCAACTTGACCTCGGTACTAAAAATATCCTTATACATATACAAAATTTTTAATTTATTAATTGAAGTTTGAATTATATTTGATACATGAGAGGTAAATCTAAGGTCAACATCCATGTTAAGACCGAGATTCTTACAATTTTTGACTGGTTCAAGCTCAACATTGTTAAGAACAATTTTAAACAAGGGATTATTGATAATAAAGTCACTCTTCGACCAAACACCAAAACCTGCGTCTTTCTCTCATTAAGGATTAACCCATGTGCACCGGAATATCTACCAATCAGGTCTAAATCTGAGTTGATATGAAGAACGGCTGAACTTAGCTGATCATAAGTAAAGGAGTAATATACTTGCGTATCATCGGCGTATTGATGCGATTGACAGAATTTTAAATGCTTATATAGATCTGTAGTATAAAGGGAAAACAGTAAGGGTCCTAATATACTACCCTGAGGCACACCCTTTTTTAAAGCAATGAATTCGGAAAACTTGTTATTATTTAAATAGTTTTGAAAAAACTGAAGTGCTATGTCGCTGACACCAAAATATTTAAGTTTAGTTCTCAGGGTAGTATGTGTGCCAAATTTCAAGTAAATATCTCAAACGGTTCCAGAGTAAACGTGCGCACAAAAAAAGTTACAGACAGACAGACCGGCAGACAGACAGACCGACAGACAGAAATTTTTTTTCGTTCAAACTTAAAATCTCTACGTTTCGTGATATTGTAAGCCTATTTGAACAATAAAAATTTTTAAAAATTTTTTTGTCGTTACTATACTTCCACTGGATGTGGAAGTAATTATATGCCACATCGGTAGTGGGGATGAATGAAGTGAAAAAAATTCTTAATGACTCTGACTCTTGTATACACACTAAATCACACTATTTTTTCACCACCTTTAATAATGGGGTGGGGGTGGTAATAGCTGTGGCTAATGCCAAATTTTTTTTGAGACCTTAGCTCCTCTTATATTTACTAAATACCAATTTCATGGACTATTACTTGCTTGATTTACCTATTTACCCCCATTTCCCCAATTTATCGTTTAACTCTGCAAAAGAATAAGATCAAAATACAATTTAGTCCCAGATCTCGTTAAAATACTTATATGCCATATTTTAAGTCAATATGTTAAACAGTTCCAGAGTAATCGTCAGCACCAAAAAGATACAAGACAAACAGACAGACCGACGTGACAGACAAATTTTTGTTTTGTTCAAACTTAAAATATTGACGTTTCATGACATTTAAACAATGAAAATTTCCAATTTTTTTTGCGTTAATATAATTCAACTGGATGTGGAAGTAATACGTAGAAAATGGCATGACAAAGATATCAAAAATCGTTGTGTGCCGTAAACTACACGATAGGAGTAGAGCCTCTACCTTAAGTATTTTCTTCGAGGAAACCTACTATCGTCGAGCGCGGTTAGTACTTGGATGGGGTCCCATCTCGGGAAATACAGCGTTCTCATCCCACCTTCTAGCGGCTTGTATATCAGTGTATACGCGGAAGTTACGTAATTTCAGATGAAGATTACGTAGTGGATATACCATCCTTCGGAGGGGATGTAAAGCAGGCGGTCCCTTGTCTATTAAATGTTAGGCAAGTAAAAGATCCCTACTCTTCTTAAGGGAAGAGGTTCGGCAAAATTTCCAGGTTGGGGGTAGCTCGTCTCCTGACGTCGGTGATAGGCCCTGGTAGCGGAAATAGGCCGACGTTAAATAGTTAAAAAAAAAGAAACCTACTACGCGTCCATACTACCCAAGGTAACCCACTGTGCATCCAATTTACTCGAGGAAAGCCACTGCAATTCATACTTCTTAAACCAAACCACTGCGCATCCATTTTACTCGAGGAAATCCACTGCGCATCCATACCACTTGAGGTAACCCACTGCGCATCTATAGTACTGGAGAAAAGCCACTGCGCATCCGTACTACTCGTGGTAACCTACTGCGCATCCATAACTACTTGAGGTAACCTACTGCGATCTGTAATACTCGAGAAAAGTCACTGCGCATTCAGACTTCTTAAAGTAACCTACTGCGCATCCATTTTACTCGAGGAAACCCACTGCGCATCCATACCACTTCAGGTAACCCACTGCGCATCTATAGTACTGGAGAAAAGCCACTACGCATCCATTGTACTCGAGGAAAGCCATTGCGCATCCATATTACTTAAAGTAACCCACTGCGCATCCATGCTACTTGAGATAACCTACTGCGATCTGTAATTCTCGAGAAAAGTCACTGCGCATCCAAAATACTCAAGGAAAGCCACTGCGCATCCGTAATACTCGGGGAAACCTACTGCGCATCCATAGTAGTCGAACAAAGCCATTGTGCATCCATACTATTCGAAGTAACTTTAACAACATAATATTTGAAATCGTCTACCCCAAAAACCTATAAAACGATATGCCACATCGGTAGTGGGGGTGGGGGTGGTAGAGGGTTGGTAGTGGAGGTGAATGAAGTAAAAAAATTTGAGGCCTTAGTTTTTTGTAGACACTAATATTACTAAATTAAAACTTTATTTTTTTCACCCCCTTTAATAATGGGGTGGGGGTAGTAATGGGGGTGGCTAATGCCAAAAAAATTTTGAGACCTTTTTTTTGTATATACTAAATATCAATTTTATGGACTCTTACCTACTTGATTTACCTATTTACCCCCATTTACCCCAATTTACCCCCCAACCCTTCAACGAAATAAGATGAAAATATAATCTAGTTCCAGATCTCATTAAAATACATACGTGTACCAAATTTCAAGTCAATATCTTAAACGGTTCCAGAGTAATCGTGCGCACAAAAAAAGTTACAGACAGACCGACAGACAGAAATTTTTTTTTCTCTCAAACTTAAAATCTCGACGTTTCATGACATTCTAAGCCTATCTGAGGAATAAAAATTTTTAAAAATTTTTTTGTCGTTACTATACTTCCACTGGATGTGGAAGTAATTATGGTTACAATATTTATACTTTAAATAAAATAAGTGTTATACTTGTAACTATGTATATAAACTTATTTCAATCCTTTGAATCAGTTCTCCCATTTTTATCATTACCAAATAAGAATTGTGAAAAACAAAAATTTTCCGGAAAACTTTTTCACATTCTTAATCTAAAAATTATATTGAACCTTTAAAAATGGGTTCCATATGTTTTTATAATAATATATATAGTTCACGCTCATTTTTTGAATTTTCATGTATTTTGTAATGTGCAAAAAATGTAGTACATTATTTATCGTGAAAAACTGCCTGCAACTCGGAAAATTAGCAAGTTACAAAAACATTCCAAGAGACAAAAAATATTTAGAAGTCCTCAATGCATAACGTTTGAATTTTTTCAAATTTTTAAGTTACTTATTTTAGCGCTACAATTTCAAAAAAAAAGGGTGGTTTTTCATGTTTTTCCGGAAAAACTCAGTGAAAACACACTTTACAGGGAATCTGCAAATAAAAAAAGGCTTGTATTTCGATGATATATTTACCTGAATTTTTTCAGATTTTTTTTTCAACTTTTGCATTTTCCCTCCCCCACTTTTATGAATTTTGGAAGGGCCATATCTCGAAAAATATGCATTTTTAGAAAAAATTCATAAGAGTAAAAACATATTATTTTGGGTCAAAAAGGTAAACATATTGTTTTATTATATTTTTGACCTAATTCTACAAGTTACGGAACCCATGATAAATGGGGTGTTTTCTACCCCTTCCGATCATCTCCTACTCTAATCTTTTTTCAACATTTTTATTAACTTCATTACAAACACAACAAGGTTTCATCAAAATCCATTCATTAGCACTCAAATTAGATATTATGGAATCCAGATATATTTTATACTTTGATATGACAGAAAAAATTACATATATACTATTTTTAATTTTAATTTATTACTTATATTCCTTAAATTAACGGACGGAGCTATAGTTTCCTAATATCATTTGTTAAATCCGTTAAATAGTTCAATTGAAACAATTTGTATAAAATTGCATGAAAATAAAATTATTAAAATTCAACATAAATATTTAATAGTTTAAAAACTATATATTTTGTGCATATGAGTAATATGAAAAATTGATTTATTTGATTTAATCAAATATCAATTTAGTCAAAAAATCCTTATAATCACACATAATGCTAGAAATGCCGAAATTACATAGAGAAATAAAATGATTCTTTGTACCAAAGTAAATTTTTTTAAGTGGGACCATATTGGTAACAAGGTAGTACTACCATTAAGAAGGAAGATATTGATAAGCTAAGCTAACTTTGCATATCTGACAGGTACAACTGAAATTACCGTCCATATATAATTGAAGGGTAAGATGTAACTAAGGTGGTTTTGAAAACAGTGAAATATTTAGCTCATCAAACTGTTAGGTCGGCTTATCGATATTTTCATTGTATTACTTCCTCCACGTAATGGAGGTTTTTGACGAGTGTTGAGACTTAAAGAAAATGACATTTTTGATGATGGCCATAAAAAAGTATTATTTAAATTTTTGCAGAGATTAATGTAGAGATATTTACTAGAAATCGGGCAAAAACGCACTACCGCCTCTACGTTTTCCACCTCCTACGTCCCTCAGGCCGGTAATTTACTTAAAACATGTTAACCTCCATCTGTCATTTTTTTTTTTTTTGTTAAATGCTTATCACAGATAATAGACATTTTAGACACAGTACCTTATATGACGATGATGAAAATTTGAAGTAGAATCTAAAACTAACATAATATACAGGGTGTTCCATTTAAAAAATACCACTTTATCTTGTCGCTTCGTATAAAAGCATGAACAAAATTTTATGTTAGTAAAAAATAATAGTTAATTTCATTTGGAACAACTTTTACTTTAACATTTGTTACTTTAACATTTTTTTTATTGTTTCCAAAAAATGTATACATTAATCATGAACATTTAAATATATGGCTAACAATAAGTGTCTGTTGAGCACATTATTAGTATTATATTTATTTTTAGTAAGTATCACTTTTAATTTGATCCACTCAAAAATACACATTTGTGGCTAACTTGAATCTGTCGGAAGCAGAAACTCCTAAAAGTGCTTGCTGTAAAATATATAACGTAGAGGGCGCTCTACCACAGTATAATAATACACAATCCGTGCATGCCACAAATATTGTAGAAAGTACCACACGTAAAACTATGCATTTCTGGCAACTTTTCACACATTTTGCCTTTTGAGAAAATAGTCGATTAACTTATTCTCTATGATAACGATTATTGTGAACCGTGACGGATAAATGGTCCCCCGAATGATTTATAATAGATAGTCCGCTAAAATATGATGAATCACAGAGTTCTGGTGGATAAAGACTCTGGCATACGCGTGTATGTATGCCACAGTTTTGGAGTATCCCAGAAATGAGTTTGATGCACACACAGGTCTCCATAAATATGAGGGGCGCGCCCCCCCCCCCCCCCCCCCACACACACACACACACACACACACACACACACACACACACACACAATGGCTTCATTCAATCTACTTAGATAGATTAACCTTTGAATGATAATATTTTAACCTGATATAATCGCCATAGCGATACACTCACTTTTGTGGGAGCTAGAGGGAAAATAATTTAAAGTCGATTACGGCATCAGATGCCATAAGTACCTATATATAGACGTTTCAATGTATGATGCCACATGCACTGTTACATGAGAGAAATAAAACATTGTATTTTTGGTAGAAAAAAGTGTTGTAATAAAACAATGGATTTCTAAAACAATATGTTTTTTTTTTAACTCACCAACTCTTCAATATTTATATTTATTATTATAGATAAAATATAATGATTAGATTTTCCGAGTATTTTCAAACTAAAACTGTTCTCCCTGGTTAATAAGAACATTGTTGCTGTTGATGAGAAAATCGATGATGAAAAAAATGTGTTCTATCTTTGTAAGTAAGATTTGATTCAAATCAGAAAAAGATTAAAAAAGTTATAAGGGTATTACAACTTCAAGTGCGACATATATTCAAGCTTTTCTTTAACGTGCTTTGTATGTTAGTTAATAAGTTATTTTAGTATCTTAGTGGTACAAAACCCTCGCACTTGACCCGTGTTTTTTTAATATTGTAATGTCTTATTGAATAAGTTATGTTACATTTATATATGTTCTTGTTTTCAATCACAACTGAGATTACCCAAAATTGTCATTTTATGACTTATTCCCTCCAAATAAGCAAATTCTAGTAGTATAGTAACGCAAAAAAAAAAAATTGAAAATTCTTATTGTTCAAATAGACTTGAAATGCCATGTAACGTCGAGATTTTATGTTTGAGCAATAAAAAATTTCTGTCTGCATGTCTGTCTAACCTTTTTTCTTTGTGCGCACGATTACTCTAGAACCGTTTAAGTTATTTACTTTAAATTTGGAATGTATGTATTTTAACGAGTTCTGGAACTAAATTATATTTTGATCTTATTCCGCTGAAAGGTTGGGGGGTAAATTGAGGTAAATGGGAGGTAAATAGGTAAATCAAGCAAGTAAGAGTCCATAAAATTGGTATTTAGTATATATAAGAGAAGCTAAGGTCTCAAAAATGTTTTCGGAACCAAAGACCTCAACTCAACTCCCCGAGCGAACGAATGTATAGCTGCGTAATTTCGATATTTTAGATTTTAAAAATCATTTTAACATAAATATTAAGTAACAAATAGTTTTTACCCATGTTCCTGCATTAATGAAGAATTTAAAAAAAAAAACGGCTCAAGGAATCATTACTTCCACATTCAGATTTTCTATCCAAGTCTCTCACAACGAAAAAAAATTTGTATGTGGAAATAATTGCTTATGGAACTAATAATATAATATTTGAAATCGCCTATCCCAAAAACCCATAAAACGATATGCCACATCGGTAGTGAGAGTGAGAGGATGGTGGAAGGGGGTGGTAGTGGGATAAAGAGAAAAAACAATTGAGGCCTTTGGTTCTTGTACACACACTAAATCACAATTTTATTTTTTTCACCCCCTTTAATAGTGGGGTGGGGGTGGTAATTATTTGAGATCTAAGCTTCTCCTATATATACTAAATTCCAATTTCATGGACTCTTAGTTATTTGATTTACTTATTTACCCCCATTTACCCCAATTTACCCTTCAACCTTTCAACGGAATAAGATGAAAATAGAGTCTAGTTCCAAATCTCGTTAAAATATATACAAATTTCAAGTCAATATTTTAAGCGGTTCCAGAGTAATCGTGCGCACAAGAAAAGTTACAGACAGACAGAAATTTTTTTCTTTGTCAAACTTAAAATGTCGACGTTTCATGACATTCTAAGCCTATCTGAACAACAAAAATTAAAACAAAAAAATTTGCGTTACTGTACCTTGTGAAAGTAATTAACTTAAAATTTCAGAACAAAATATTCAGCAGGAAAAAGTTATCACGAGTTGCAATAAATAAATTAGAAAATTGGTTATCTGAAAATGATCGTTTTTGCTAAAAAATTAATATTTCCTCACTCGAGACAAACAGTTTATAAGAAATGTGCACAATGAAAAAATCTGTCTCTCGAGTCTCGCATATAAGCGTTATTGAAGTATTAAAGAAAACAAAGTAAATTAAATTTTCAACAACCGCTACCTCGTTAATACTGGATAAAGTGAAAAAAATTTGAGGCCTTTGGCTTTTGTACACACACTAAATCACAATTTTATTTTTTTTCACTCTCTTTAATAGTGGAGTGGGGGTGGTAATGGTAGCTAATGCCAAAAAATTATTTGAGACCTTAGCTTCTCCTATATATACTAAATACCAATTTTATGGACTCATAGTTGCTTGATTTACCTCAATTTACCCCAAACCCTTCAACGGAATAAGATCAAAATAAAGTCTAGTTTCAGATCTCGTTAAAATATATACAAATTTCAGGTCAATATTTTCAGCGGTTCCAGAGTATCGGGTGCACAAGAAAAGTTACAGACACCGATAGACAGAAATTTTTTTCTTTGTCAAACTTAAAATCTCGTTTCATGTCATTCTAAGCCTATCTGAAAAATAAAAATCACTTTTTTGCGTTACTGTACTTCCACTAGATGTGGAATAACTTAAAATTTCAGAACAAAATATTTAACAGAAAAAAGTTATCACGAGTTGCAGTAAATAAACTAGAAAATTGGTGATCCGAAAATTATCGTTTTTGCTAAAAAAATAATATTTCCCCACTCGAGACAAATAACTATAAGAAAATGTGCAAAATGAAAAAATCTGCGGGGTTTGTCTCTCGCACATAAGGGTTATTGAAATATTAAAGAAAACATGAAGTAAATTAAATTTTCAACAACCGCTACCTCGTTAATACTTACATTTACTTTTCCAACATGCTGTATGTTTTTATATTGTAAATTCGGATGTTTACAAGTTTACTACCCGCTGACTATGACTTAAATTTGGATCGCAATCTATAATTATGCACATTAACTTAAAAATTTACCCCATACAAAACTGTGTCAATAAATAGTTATTTCTTTAAATAATGTATCCACAGCAAAGCGATATTATACGTGTAAATGGCAAATTATTCTTATATAAACACATTTTTCTATATTCTGCTCTTGTCCTTTTCTTTACTTGACCTTACTAAATTACAATTTGAATTATTCAATCTCTATAATTACAGCGAATAGATAATATTAATGTACTTACCATGCTGCATTCGCATACATGTGGCTCATAAAATAAAATAAAACACTTAAATACACACTTTATTATTTATGGCATCACACCGGCTTACGAACTTGCCAACAACTTAGATACGTTAAAAAGCGTAAGAGAATTATGCTGCATAGGGGGCAGCACCAGACTACGTGCGATATGATGCCATAGTAAATATGTGTGTGTGAATAGTTTAATACACGACATTCTGGCATCATACACAAATAAAATTGAAGGTCAGTGGTATCCGGTTATAATGATACCAGAAACGCTAAAAAACTACTCCAAATTTTATGGCATCGTGTGTATGATGCCATTAAGTCAGCGGATGCTATAGTGTAGTGAAATGCACACACACACACACACACACGCACACGCACACGCACACGCACACGCACACGCACACGTACACGTACAGAACACGCCATTCAGAAACAAGTACATATAGATTACCCGTTACCTCGTTGTTAAGACCTTCAGGCACTCCTGGAGCGAAAACCACTCATAGGATAGATTCAGTGCAATAGGAATTTTTGATCAGCATGACTTTAACTACAAAATAGCAAATTTTCAGTCAATCCCAATGAAGCATGCCGAAATATGACATATATATATATATATATATATATTTTACCTAACCTAAAAATTGATAAAAAAATTCTTGAGCTTTATTGGACTAGAACAAAAATATTTCGACCCTTGCAATTTTTTGCTAAAGTTAATAGTTTAGGAGTAAAAAGTTCTTGAATATCTAAAATGACGCAAATTACCCAACTTTGACAAGCTGTATCTCGAGAACACACACACGTACACACACACGTACAGAACACGCTGGACAGCCATTCAGAAACAAGTACATATAGATTACCCGTTACCTCGTTGTTAAGACCTTCAGGCACTCCTGGAGCGAAAACCACTCATAGGATAGATTCAGTGCAATAGGAATTTTTGATCAGCATGACTTTAACTACAAAATAGCAAAGTTTCAGTCAATCCCAATGAAGCATGCCGAAATATGACATATATATATATATATATATATTTTACCTAACCTAAAAATTGATAAAAAAATTCTGAAAAAAATTCTTGAGCTTTATTGGACTAGAACAAAAATATTTCGACCCTTGCAATTTTTTGCTAAAGTTAATAGTTTAGGAGTAAAAAGTTCTTGAATATCTAAAATGACGCAAATTACCCAACTTTGACAAGCTGTATCTCGAGAACTGTCCATAGGATTGGCTCGATATGATAATAACTTTTGATCAGCATGACTTGAACCATAAATTACCAAAATTTCAGCCGATTCCGCACCGAATCAACATTTTCATGGGTTTTGTTTCGGAGTCCTTTCTTTAGACTCTTCAAAATAAGCCAAAGTTTTTATGAATAATGATTTTTTACTAGAAATAAAAAAAGCAATTTTTTATTTCCTTAATATCTGATCACCCTGTATAGTAAATCGTGATTTTGAGAATGGCTAAAGACTTTTCAAAATAAGTAGAAGTTTTAATTTAGAATGACTTTTTATCAAAAAACCAAAATCTTTTAAAAGTAATTTTATATTATCTTAGTTTACGAGCACCCTGTATAATAAATCATAATTCTAACACTTTTCGGAATAAACGTCTTTATGAGGAATGCATTTTTCTCTTAAATGTGAAATAAAAAGTTACAAGTAAGTATAGTCAAGTCCATCTGTAGAACATAGTATATTTTAATTTTTCAAATTAAAATAATTAACTAATTATTATTTAAAGGTTTTTATTTGGTTTTATTAATGTCTTTTTAAAAGATAAACTTGTACTATTTCAAATTTAAACTCCAATATCCCATTAAAAATCAAAGATAATAACAAGTAAAATTTATTAACATTCTGCAGTATATTCTACATAATACATAAAATACTCATATAAAATAAAAAAGTTCAAACCTCAAGTTTTATTTTCTGTTTTCTTAGTTAACATTATATACATATGATGATGAGAATCTTAAGAGAATTATATAAATAGTTTTGATTTTATAATAAAGTCTAATAATTTCAAGGACTAC
The DNA here is from genome assembly GCA_936432065.2 of Rutpela maculata. NCBI lineage: Eukaryota > Metazoa > Arthropoda > Insecta > Coleoptera > Cerambycidae > Rutpela > Rutpela maculata. Next base: position 204,263,332 of record OW386285.2, on the reverse strand, counting down.
AATATACATATTTTTTAACATGCTTATTACAGTTAAATTTCAATAATTCATCTTCATGAAGTCTTAAGTACATACTGAGTATTATTATTTTAGTTAGACTTTTGTTATTTTCGATAAAATATAAGTCCATATTGTTTACAAATATTAAATATTTCTTAGCAAAATAGACCACTTTCCCAAACTTACTCTTTAATGAGGTGGTTGCACTTGACAATAATAAAATGAATGGTGTGAAACTGAACCAAGGGCTTTTGTTATCAATATATTTATTCAAGGAATACGATTTTTGAGTTTTGGTTCCATTTCTCGATTTATCGTAAATACAAAAGCTGCAGTATATTGAATGCACCATCAGAATTTGGATGCTATATTACAATTGAATGTTTTATACAGAAGTTATGTGGTAAACATCCCTGTCAAAAAATCCTATTTCAAACTTATAGATAATTATAAATTTTTTATGGGTAATCATAAGAGCCTATATCTGGTTTATAAGGTTTTATACTGTACATTAATTTTGCCATATAGAAATTATATTGGGATGAATAAGTATCTAAAGGAGTCTTAATTGAGTTGGAATACCCATGTTGTTATTGGTATGTTTTCATGAGTGTTTATACTAAAAACAGTTTTTATATGGCATTACAACTTTTAATTTGATAAGTTCTCATGGGATCTGAATAGTGTTGAAACTGAAAAGGTAAAATCAAATACGAGTTCTTTAATCTTTTATAAGAAACAATTAGAGATCTGAGGGGTTGTTATCAGTTTTAGTTTATATAATAATTTAATGAGGATTTATAAGGATACGGATTAAAAAGTATTAATAAGGAATTACATCGAATAATTTTGTAACTTTTTTTGGAATCTGAAGAGTAACGAAATTGAAAAGATATACCAAGGAGTTCCTAGTAGACATTTTATACATTTTTATAAGGATATATTTGTACTTATTTTTATGACTTCATGGATCCATATATCAGTTTAGTTTATATAAGAATTTAATAAGGATTTCTAGGGACATCTATTATCTAAAATAGGTATTAATAATGATTTCCAACTATTAATTTAAAGTGTTCATGGCGTTAAAATACTGGTAAAACTAATAATGTTTCATAGGAAACAAGGGATGAATTTTATAACATTTAATAAGAAATAATTAGTATATGGTTTTTATAAGATTTGAAGGGTTATTATTAGTTTAGTTTTATATAAGAATTCTATAAGGATTTCTCAGTGCACCCATTGGAAAGTATCATATATAACTATTAATTTGAGTTTTCATGGGATTTCAATAGTAGTCAACCTAAAAAAGTTACAATCAGCACAAATAGTCTGGTACACGGACGGCTCCAAGACAGAACATGGAGCAGGAGCTGGGATTTACGGGATAAGGTCGAAAACGGAAATCTCGATAAGTCTAGGAATGCATGCCACAGTATTTCAGGCAGAGGTGGCCGCTATACAGTGGTGTGCAAGGGAAATAATGAGGCAAGGAACTGTCAACCACTCAATTGCCATTTTTTCCGACAGCCAGGCGGCGCTAAAGGCAATCGATTCCATGCAGGTCGACTCAAGACTAGTATGGGATTGTATTAACGCCCTTATGGACCTAGGAAGTCAGAACAAAGTGACCGTGGCATGGGTACCAGGACATGAGGGACACAGGGGAAATGAAAAGGCTGATGAGCTGGCTCGGGAAGGCGCATCTAATGCCCTGGTAGGCCCCGAACCCTTTTGTGGCGTGGCTAAGCCATGCAAACGAGAATCCATTAATAAATGGGTACAAGACAAATCTCTAGAATGGTGGAAGAGTTTCCCGCGACAGAGACAGGCCAAAGAGTTCATTAAAGAACGGTCGGCCAAATTCACGGAAGATCTACTAGGCCAAAGTAGAAAGGCCATTAGGATAATAGTGGGTCTTCTAACTGGACATTGTAGACTCAATAGGCATATGAGTCTAATGGGTCTGGCAGATGATGCAACATGCAGATTCTGTCAAGAGGAAGAGGAAACCTCAGTACATGTGCTGTGCCATTGTGAAGGCCTAGCCAGACTGAGATTCCAAATACTTGGTGAGGAAAAACCAAGAGCGGATAGCTATACTAAGGAGCCCCTATCAAGGCTATGGAGTCTGGTACAAAAGACAAAGCTGGATGAGGAACTCTAAATGAATTAGATTAGGAGCGCCACAATAGATCCAAAGGGGTCGCGGTGGCCAAGGCTAAGCGGCCAGCTCCTCCCTTCAATCTAAAAAAGTTACAATATACTTACTAAACTAAACTTACTAATACAATAGATTTCATATAATTTACATTAAAATCCATTGTAAGTATACACATTGTATTTTAGAGAACCCTCTTATTCCCATAAAAGCATAAAAGTCTTACAATAGACCTCAAGCGAGAAATATACAATAAAAACTCACAGAATCCATAAACTTTTCGTGTTTCAAACGCCATAAAAACTTATAAATACTTATAGGCGTCGTACTGAGAATTTAATATCTTTCTCATATAAAAACCTATAAAATTTAATTACTATAAATACTTATAAATATACTGATAGACTTCATTCAGAGAATTTACTTTAAAACCCCATTGCATATCCTCATAGAATTTTATAAAAACTTCGTGTTTATTATTATTAAAACGTGCAAGTGTTAGTAGACTTTAGTCAAGGAATGTACATTCAAAACACATTTCAAATACTTCAAAAACTTAGACAAATCTGAGCCTATAAAATCTTCGTATTTCAAACACCATATAAGAACTTACAAATACTGATAGGCCTCGTATGGAACATTATTTCGTTAAAAATACTTTTCAAATACATATAAAATATCTATAACATATCTTCATATTTCAATTACCGTTAAAAAGTATAACTACTGATAGACTCCATAAAAAACCCATTGTACGCAGCAAATCTTATAAAAACTTCGTATTTCCTATTAATATATGCAAATGCTGATAGACCTCAGGCAAGGAATTTACATTAAAAACACATCTCAAATAGCCACATCAAACCACATTCAGAACTTATAAAAAACTTTGTATTTCAAATACTATAAAAATTTAAAAATGCTAATACATATAACTACTGATAGACTCCATATAGGTAATTTACATTAAAAACCCATTGTATGCAGCAAATACTATAAAAACTTCGCATTTCCTATTAATATATGGAAATGCTTAGGCAAGGAATTTACATTAAAAACACTTCTCAAATAGCTACATCCAGCCACATTTAGAACTTATAAAAAAACTTTGTATTTCAAATACTATAAAAACTTACGTATACTAATAGGTTTCATACGAGGAATGTACATTCAAAACACACACACACACACATAATTAAAACTTATGAAAGTTTAGTGTTACATACTCCAGCCTCCAGTAGAGGGAGCTGTTATACATGTCGCTAATTCATATCTAATACAATGTGACCTAAGAAACTAGTGTGGGCTTGTTAAATTCAAAGTAAAGCAGTCTCTTTTACTGCTAACTTATTAACTGCGTTTAGGCTAGAACACTATAAAGGCAACAAGGACTTTTGCAGTATTTAGTGTTTACCACTATATTACTATTGATATTTGAAATATTAATAGTAAGTAAATAATATTTACTCACGTATGTAAGTTTATGGGATTTGGCATTAAAATACACAACCAAAATCTGTAAATCTATCAATACTAATAGAATTTCTATGGGAAATTTACATTCAGAACACTATACAAACCTATAAAAACCTATAGAAACTTTTAATTACATGTACTATAAAAACTCATCAATACTAATAGATATCATATGGGAAAATTTACAATCAAAACACTAGAAAAACCTATAAAAACTCAGTAGTACTGGTAGATACCATATGAAAATTTACATTAAAACACATTTCAAATACACACATCAAAAATTATAAAAACTTATACATTTTTTTTTATAAGTTTTTATAAGGATTTTTTGACTGGGATGCATTTCCTTAAATTACACACTCTGTATATTATTACATATCTATTTATTTTGTAACGGTTTCTTGTCGGGTAGCTGGTTCGGAGATTAATCAGGGTCCAGATTAGTTAATAAGACAGCCCAATAAAAATATAAACAATTTATTTACTTCTTAAAACAGGCAGTGTTACATAACATACAGGTACAGGTTATATGTCCGTATCTTTTACGGTTCTTAGGACAACATTTTCTATTATCTGAGAGAGAGAGAGAGAGAGTGTAACGGTTGCGATGCGACGTCTCTGGCTTTGGCGGCGAAACGGCGCCGGGGAATGACTAACGACTCGAGGGGTCCCAGTTCAACACGCTGTAGGATTCCCAGGGTCAGATTGCATTCGTTCCGTCGTGTTTGCGTCGGGAGATGCACAAAACTGCAATATGTCCAGCTCAGCACGCTGTAGACAGATTGGCAGAATTATCCACTCTCTATTATGTTGATTTGCGGCCGGGCTTTTATATCCGAGAATCCTCGCTTACTGGTGACGTAGTACTGCATATAGTTTAGTGTCGTGTGCAAATCCGCACCTCTAGACGGGAGCTGGTAGATTTGCGGGCCGTGTGCACATTGGTGTCGTGTGTAAATCCGGAATCTTAGTAATGGAGCAGGAATTTAAAGAATGCTTCATTACACTCCCCTCTTTCTTTACAAAAAAAAATTTTCAAAATTCTATCAAAGAGAAAATTTTTGCTAACTTAACATCAAAATACAGCAATGGGAAAACAAGTTACTAAACATCTTCAAACAAAATAAAGAAAGAATGGCCAATTCTTTCGTATACGCCTGGTATATATGTATGTGCATATGTAGAGAAAAACAAATTTTTAAATAACATAAACAGTATGTAAAACATCTTAGAGCCATGGTACAAGTAAAATAGTTAAAATAAATGAGCACAAAAAAATTGCAAGAAACAGGTATACAAATACAAATGTGGTTCTTCCGGACGTTTACTGCAGGGGCGATGGCGGACAGGGTGGACGGTGCCAGGGATCCTAGAAGCGGGGCCATCTTGGTTGTGGCGCCTGAACTGTCGCTTCCGTTGCGGAGCTGGGACCGGGAGGGCTGCGTCGTTGTCCTGGAAAAACACCTGGAGGCAAGCAATTGGCCTACCTGGGGTCGGTGGTTTCGGGGGGCTGGGACTGTCTCCGAACTGGGGGCGGCATCGGGGACGGTACGTCTCGGACTAGGGACGGCATCGGGGACGATACGCCTCGGACTGGGGACGGCATCGGGGATGGTGCGTCTCGGACTGGGGGCGGCATCGAGGTTGGCATCGGGGACGGCATCTGGGATGATACTTCTCGAACTGGGGACGACATCGGGGACGGTACTTCTCGGGCTGGGGACGGCATCGGGGGCGGTACATCTCGGACTTCGGATGGCATCGGGGACGGTACGTCTCGGACTGAGGACGGCATCAGGGTTAGCTGTTGCGTCTCGGACTGGGGACGGCATCAGGGTTGGCTGTTACGTCTCGGACTGGGGGCGGCCTTTTGGCTTCGGGTGTCGGAGGCAGAGGTGACAGCAGGTCTGGCACTTGGACTTCCGACTTCATCACTTATTTTGGATGTTTCTGGTTTTACTGGACTTGTTTTCATTACGGTTGCGGGATACAGGGTTTCCATGGGTTGGAAAATTCGGGATCTATAAAATTATTACTGCTCCATATATGGCGGTACAGGATTCCGTCTATAATGCAGTAATCTGGAGTTTTTTCTGGACATCGGTTCGATTAACGTATTTTCGGGACTCTGGACATAAATTTAAATTATTTTACTGCTCCATATATGACAGTATAGCTATCGTCTATAATGCAGTAATCTGGATTTGTTTCTGGACATCGGTTCGTTTAACGTATTTTCGGGACTCTGGACATAAATTTAAATATATTACTGCTCCATATGTGACGGTACATCTATCATCTCTAATGCAGTAATCTGGATTTGTGTCTGGAATTTGGTTCGTTTAACGTACTTTCGGTACTATTCGGAATCGTGTCTCTTCTGGGGTTAAAATTGTAGTAGTCTGGATTGCCACCACAAAATCCTTTTCATTTTTGTTTTCTCTCTTGACTTGAAATATCTTTATATCTCTCTCTCATTCGTGAACGTCTCTTTTTGGGCTATCTGGAATAAACTAAAGTCTTAAAATGTACTCGGGCGCCAAATTATGTAACGGTTTCTTGTCGGGTAGCTAGTTCGGAGATTAATCAGGGTCCAGATTAGTTGATAAGACAGCCCAATAAAGATATAAACAATTTATTTACTTCTTGAAACAGGCAGTGTTACATAACATACAGGTACAGGTTATATGTCCGTATCTTTTACGGTTCTTAGGACAACATTTTCTATTATCTGAGAGAGAGAGAGAGAGAGAGTGTAACGGTTGCGATGCGACGTCTCTGGCTTTGACGGCGAAACGGCGCCGGGGAATGACTAACGATTCGAGGGGTCCCAGTTCAACACGCTGTAGGATTCCCAGGGTCAGATTGCATTCGTTCCGTCGTGTTTGCGTCGGGAGATGCACAAAACTGCAATATGTCCAGCTCAGCACGCTGTAGACAGATTGGCAGAATTATCCACTCTCTATTATGTTGATTTGCGGCCGGGCTTTTATATCCGAGAATCCTCGCTTACTGGTGACGTAGTACTGCGTATAGTTTAGTGTCGTGTGCAAATCCGCACCTCTAGACGGGAGCTGGTAGATTTGCGGGCCGTGTGCACATTGGTGTCGTGTGTAAATCCGAAATCTTAGTAATGGAGCAGGAATTTAAAGAATGCTTCATTACAATTTATTTATTGAATGTACGGAAAACTCCATTTTACATTAAATATTATAGTATAACATCACGAATTTTCACAATGGTAGAACACATTGAGACTACCTAGGAACTTCAAGTGATATAACCTGATTTTTAAAGACTGTAAGACTGACCGATGCATCTAGTTTAAAAAAGTCAAAGTTACGTTGCATTCGGGTCACAGGGTTATATAAGCCATAGCTGGTAGGGTGGTGAGTTAAATGAAACATAGAAGACGCCAAGTATTAAAATTTACCAAGCCAAGAAGATTATCACAATCGATATTATTAGTTAATAACTTAAACAAAAATAGCAGGTCTTGGTGAAACCTACATATCTCCAAGGATTTTAGGTTTAACATGCTAGAAATATCGGTATATGTAACGTGGTTGATATATAAGCCTAACTTAAATGCACAGTTTCGCAAAAATTTATTTTGTACCTTTTCAATGTCATTTTTACTTCCACATCCAGTGGAAGTATAGTAACGACAAAAAAATTTAAAAAAATTTTTATTGTTCAAATAGGCTTAAAATGTCATGAAACGTCGATATTTTAAGTTTGAGCGAAAAAAAAATTTCTGTCTGTCTGTCGGTCTGTCTGTCTGTAACTTTTTTTTGTGCGCACGTTTACTCTGGAACCGTTTGAGATATTGACTTGAAATTTGGTACACATATATACTTTAACGAGATCTAGAACTAGATTATATTTTCATCTTGTTCCGCCGAAGGGGGGTAAATTGGGGTAAATTTGGGGTAAATGGGTAAATCAAGCAGGTAAGAGTCCATAAAATTGGTATTTAGTATATACAAGAAAAGCTAAGGTCTCAAAAAAATTTTTGACATTAGCCACCCCCATTACCAACCCCCACCCCCTTATTATAGGGGATGAAAAAAAATTATGATTTAGTGTATGTACAAGAACCAGAAACCTCAAAACATTTTTTTACTTCATCCACCCCCCACTACCACCCCCCTATCACAACCCCCACCCCACTACCGATATGGGGTATCGTTTTATGGGTTTTTAGGGTAGAGGATTTCAAATACTATATTATTAAGGTTCCATAAACAATTATTTCCACATACAAAGTTTCTTCGTTGTGAGTGACTTGGATAGAGAATTGGATGTGGAAGTAGTGATTCCTTGGGCAGCGGTTTTATGTGAATAGTAATAAGGCGACCAAACAGAAGAGGCATACTCTAATCCAGACCGGACAAGAGAACAGTACAGTATCTTAAATGTGTCATATGAGAAGTCTTTACTATATCTACTTATAAAGCCCAAATTTTTAAATCCTTTTTGTGTTAAAGTGACTAGTGAATGTCACGTATCTATCAAATATGACACACAGTCTTTGATTTCAGTAACATTTTTTAGGACAACATTGTTTATATTACATTCATATACAGGGCTGACGACAGGAGGGGCAGGCGGGGCTGCAGCTCCGGGGCCCGGTCCCGAAGGGGCCCGGCACCATCACTGATAAATACATTTTTGTATTGATGGTATTTCAAATGAAATGTTATGTGTATTGAAAATTAGTATTTTTAATGTGTCCCAGACGAGGGGGGCCCGCCAATTTGATTTTACCCCTGGGCCCGTACCGGCTCTCCACGGACTTGTTCATATACTAATATGTCTCTTGATTTTGTAAAACTTATGCTAAAACATTTGTTTTTATTTAATTCAATACTGTTCAATCTTGACCAATTCGGTGTTTTCACAAATTTTAAAATCTCATTGACTGTGGAGGTAATACTTAATTATAACTAAAAACATTTGAATTTCCACAACCAGTTGAGTAATATCCAAGAAAAAGTATTTTTAAATTTGAATTAAAATTTTACCACCCAAAACACTAAGCTATATTGTTGACGTCATCGGTCATAAACACCTAACCTCAAAAATACATATCTTATAAAAATTTCCGAGTAATATGTCACTATTATGAAAATTTCCGCTTGGTTCTCGTATTTTCAACTAAAATCTTGTTCAAGGTAATGTTCATAAAGTTTTAAATATCTTCTCCCAATAAAATTAGGTGATTTTTGTAGGTTGGAAATCCAACCTAAAATTAGCAGCCCATTTTTAATAATCAACAATATTGAGACATCATATGCGTCAATTTTTAAATGTTTGCTTGGAGCCATACTGGTTTCAAATGAAAAGTGCGGATATGATCATTAAAAATGAAAATAAACTTAAAAAACCTAAAAGTTGAGGTTATGTTAATGCAACTGTTGATGTCACAGCCCGTTTTGTATAATACCCGTTCAGTTATTCAGTTTTGATATTTATTTGTTGAAATTTTAAATTAATAGATGAAAGAATGGTGTTTAAATATTGGTAAGTGCTTTAATGTATGGAGTACTTCATTTTAATAATATCAAAAAAGCAAATTGCATACAGTGAAAACACCCAATTATACAAGCTGTTAATATCCTGTTGAAGCAAGGATTAAGGATTGTCCTAAATATTTTCAAGTCATCAGCGAACATGAGGGATTTAGAATTGCGAATTATATTTGGTATATCATTGACAAAAAGATTAAACAGTAATGGACCACAGAGAGCCTTGTGGTACTTCCGAATAAGCAGATATAGTATAAGATATGTAGTTGTTAATTCGCACACACTGAGTCTAATCTGATAGAAAACTATTTAACCAGACTAAAATATGGTGACCAAATCCAACAAGAGTACGTGATTTACTCTATCGAATGCCTTCGAAAAATCAGTATAAATACTGTCGACTTGAAGTCTATTTTCAAAGGCATTCAATAGGTAATATTGATAGGTAAGAAGATTAGTGACGGTAGAACGACCTTGTCGAAATTCATGTTGTTCATTGCTAATTATATGTTATACGTCAGAATAAGTCTAGTGCGCTATCAATATGGTACGCTAGATTAACTATCAACATCTTGGCACTGCGCTTGGATTGTTTCAGAAGTTAGTAATCTGCATTCTCAGTTATTGTTGATGACTTTTAATAGTCGAACTTGTAAAACATTTACCTACTTCTGAACGATCTTTACCATCTTACATAGATGGCACCGTTAGTGCCTAGTGGTTACACTCCACAGGAAACAGGCCTGTAGCTAGAAAGTGCTTTCAGGGCGGGCAAACAATTTTTCAGGACGGGCCCGTAAAAAAAGGCCGAAAAATTTTTTAATAAGGGAAATCCAAAAAAAACTTTTTAATCCGAAACAATTAAAAAATTTTTATCCAATCTCTTTCAAAATATTAAAAAGACAGTTAAAATTGCCCCCATTACGATCACCGTAGGTCGGGCGAAACTTATTCCAGGACAGGCGTCGCCCGTCCTGGCCCCCCCCTAGCTACAGGCCTGACAGGAAAGATATGGAGTACTGGTAAAAGCATTTGTATTTTGGTTCTTTCTCTACCTTGTGGCACTGAAGAGCCTGGGAAGGTGAAACGTGTCTGCCACTGTTGAGAAATGAATGACTATAAAAAGGACCTCAACCAGCTCTCCTGATATAATAATTCTATGGTTTGCTGCACTTAGGTGTAGAGTATAAAAACCATACTGAAAAACGTCGGAATAAGTCTAGCGCATGGTGCGCTCAATATAAAATATTGAATATAACTAATTAGAAATAACAGGAACAGAGATGATTGTAAAAATCTGCAATGAAGTACAAATTTTTAATCATTCTGGCAGCTGTCAATCATAAAGTATTAACAATAGAGAAACTTTGTTTAAAGAAAAGTTATAGCTTATTCTTTTAGTGTCTACAATATAGGTTATACCTAATTTTAGAACTAACAGGATAGGAGATAATGGCGTAAAATCTAGTTTGACCGTCATTTTTCCAACGTGGTGGCCAGAGTGGCATATTTTTGTGTAAAACATTCATTAATGATGGTGGAAATACCCTCTACATTATCTCCCCCCAGCAAACATCGTTATATATTTAAAATATTTTTGTTATATAACCCTACCAACTTTAAATGTAACGAGTTATGTAACACCTACAAAATAATGGTATAACGCTAATGTTACTATTTCCCACTCAGACTAACTGAGACATTATATAACATTAATATAACAAGTTATAATAACAGTTATATAAATATATATAACAGTTATGTTATGGCAGTATAATATTTAAGATTTTGTAATATTATTATTATATAACGAAAACAATGATTTTATCAAAATGTTATATACTTCTGTTACCAAATATACAGTGTGCTCACAGTGGCGGCTGGTGAAATTTCAATATTTTTTTTCTCGTCTGTGGCGCATGGGACCCATACGAAATATGGGAAATAACATCTAGAGAAGCACTTCTCTAATGATCCTTAAAAAATTTTGAAGCAGTTTGCGAAAAAATTTTTGAAAATTCGGTAGTCTTCTCTGGGTCTAGGGACTCCTGTTTATTTTTATTTTTTTTTATCACATGCATTTGACTTTTCATAAAAATACAACAATAGATTTTGGAGTTTATGAAAATATTTTCATTACTAACTAAAATACAATGAACTGAAATTTTGTAATTTACTATTTAACAAATTACAATATTTCAATTCGTTGTATCTCAGTTAGTAATGAAAATATTTTCATAAACTCCAAAATCTATTGTTGTATTTTTATGAAAAGTCAAATGCATATGACAAAAAATAAATAAAAATAAACACGAGTTCCTAGACCCAGGGGAGGCTACCGAATTTTCAAATATTTGTTCGCAAACTGCTTTTTCAAAATTTTTTAGGGGTCATTAGAGAAGTGCTTCTCTAGATGTTATTTCCCATATTTCGTATGGGTCCCATGCGCCATAGACGAGAAAAAAAATATTGAAATTTCACCAGCCGCCACTGGTGCTGCACTTAAGAGTGTAACACCCTTATAACTTCTTTCTTTCCAATTTGAACCAAGTTTTACTCAAATAGAGGACAAATTAGGATCTACTTATGACAAAAAAAAAACATTTGCTCTTCTCTTTGCATTTATTTGTAGAGGACGAATGTTTTTTTTTTTAGCCCCAAGTAGATCCTAATTTATTCTGTGAGCAAAATTTGTTTCAAATCGGAAAAAACTTATAAGGGTGTTTGTTTTAAGTGCGACACTCTATATACCCAATTTTAAATACACAAATCGTTAATTTGAAATACTGCAAACACATTTGTACTTACGTGATTTTTGGCATATCTGAATATTACTTCAACTCCATAAACACACACATATAATTTTTCATGTTATTTTAAATTAACTATTTAAATTTATTTACTTAGTGAATAAAACATTCCAGGTGACACATGGTATAGTAACATGCTTCTATATTTGATTTTAACTTATCGAGACGAACTTTGCAAAACTAGATTACCGCTAAAAAAATGTATTTTTGAACATGTCAAACATCCCATTTACCAGGAAATGGATTCAAAAGTAATAATTATTAAAAAAGCAGTGAGAGTTATAAATCTATATTTGGAAGAAATTTACATGTTAAGAACTATAAAAAAATAAATAAAATAAAAATCATCTGCTACACAATGGTGGAAAGGATTTATTTATTATTCACTTCACTTCATACATAAATAATGTACCAAATAATATTCAGTTTATCTAAATTCGTGTAATTAAGTTATCCATATCTCAGTACTGAAGTATGGGACTCAAGACATAGCTACTATAAAATAGGTATTAATTTTCAGAATAAAAACGAACATTATAGACCGAGAGCTGGCAGTAAAAATAACTTCCTCATAAGTTACCAAAGGTTTGAACTGACACGTCGATACTACTTTAAGTTGTAATTTTAAAACCGCCCGTCTGCCGGGCGTAATTGGTCGCTTTATTAGAATTAATTTAAAAAAAAAAATTAAAAATAGCTCATAACTACCCAATTATTACCAACATAAATGTTGTGTGAAAATGGCCTAAGATCTTAACTAAATTGAAATTGTATGCGTCTGCCGTTGGGAATGGTCGCTATTTTGGAGCAGACGCTGTCAATTACGTCAAAAAAAACGCCGTCAACTTCCTCACAGGTTATCGCCGTTATTTTTGTGTCAAAATATTACTAAATATGTTAGTAACCAAAGTTGAAAAAGAAATCTTTGGCAGACGGTCGCATTCAAACCGCAGACGAGGTTTTAAGTTGAAAAGTAAAAAAAAATTGTTTACACTCCAACTGCAAATTTTAGCTTATAAAAGGTACCTATTTGGATTAAAGATTTGCAAAATTTCTTACAATGGATAATCACTTGTAACTTTTCTTAAGTAAATATTGCATTTTTAAAATAAGCGTTATCACATATGTCAACTCCCTCACAAGTTACCTTCAATTTTTTTTTCAATAAATATTTATTATTGTGTAAGTAATAAAGATGTATAAAGAACACTTCGGCAGACGGTCGCATGCAAAGGACAGGCGGGAGTAAATTGCTATTAATGTATGAAAGTACGCGTAATACCTAAATTATTTAAAACGACCTCGGAAATATTGAGGTCCTTAAGCAAAAATTTTATGTAACAAAGAGGCTAGTGATATAATACTTATTAAATATTTATTTAATTTTAAACACCCAATAAAAACAAAAGAAATAGAAGCAAAAATAGGCAAAATTCATCTATTTATCTTCATCACCACTTGTGTTGTAAAATATGTCATCTTTATCTATGTCCGGATCTGGGATTTTGCAAATTTCTTCGAGTGTGGAAGGGGTTTGTGGTCCAATAAACCATTCCACTTGGTATTTTCCATCGATTAAAAACCAGCTATGTTCTTCAGGATTTAAAAAAATTGGATTAGCCTCTGTTGCATAATTCCAGATGGCGCAAACTTGATTAGCCCTTTTTATTTTATTTATTAGTACTTTTCGACAATGGATTTCTTCTCACAGTACCACCATGGTTTCTAAGAAACAAATCTAGCCTCGTTTCATTCACACTATTAGCATTATGCCTACCATACATGCAGCATACAAATTTTTCAATGCCTTGAATTTGCTCTTCCGATATATCCTGGGAATGGCCAAAAGAAGCAAAAATTCTGGCACAGAATTTCAAGTTTGCGCCATCTGGAATTATGCAACAGAGGCTAATCCAATTTCTTTAAATCCTTAAGAATATGGCTGGCTTTTAATCGATGGAAAATATCAAGTGGAATGGTTTATTAGACCCCCTTCTACATTCGAAGAAATTCGCAAAATCCCAGATCCGGACATAGATGAAGATGACGTATTTTACAATACAAGTGGTGATGAAGATGAATAGATGAATTTTTTCTATTTTTGCTTCTATTTCTTTTGTTTTTATTGGGTGTTAAAATTAAATGAATATTTAATAAGTATTATATCACTAGCCTCTTTGTTACATAAAATTTTTGCTTAAGGACCTCTATATTCCCGAGGTCGTTTTAAATAATTTAGGTATTGTTCTTTATTACTTACACAATAATAAATATTTATTGAAAAAAAAATTGAAGGTAACTTGTGAGGGAGTTGACGGCGTTTTCTGACATATGTGATAACGCTTATTTTAAAAATGCAATTTACTTAAGAAAAGTTACAAGTGATCATTAATTGTAAGAAATTTTGCAAGTTTTTAATTCAAATAGCCAAAATTTGCAGTTGGAGTGTAGACAATTTTTTTTTACTTTTCAACTTAAAATCCCGTCTGCGGTTTGAATGCGCCCGTCTGCCAAAGTTTTCTTTTTCAACTTTGGTTACTAACATATTTAGTAATATTTTGACACAAAAATAACGGCGATAACCTGTGAGGAAGTTGACGGCGTTTTTTTTGACGTAATTGACAGCGTCTGCTCCAAAATAGCGACCATTCCCAACGGCAGACGCATACAATTTCAATTTAGTTAAGATTTTAGGCCATTTTCACACAACATTTATGTTGATAATAATTGGGTAGTTATGAGCCATTTTTAATTTTTTTTTTTTTTTTAATTTAAGTCTAATAAAGCGACCAATTACGCCTGGCAGACGGGCGGTTTTAAAATTACAACCTAAAGTAGTACCGACGTGTCAGTTCAAACCTTTGGTAACTTATGAGGAAGTTATTTTTACTGCCAGCTCTCGGTCTATTATTCATCAAAGGATTTCACATCTCGTCAAAAAATGTTGATTTTTTTACGAAATTACACCCTATTGAAATTTTATAAATAAAAAATTCAAATTTGTCAACAAAATTTTAAATCTGCAGATATGCCCTTGTTCTAAAAATAAATATTGATTTTTAAATTATTTTAGTAGTAGTATTTTCACAAAAAGATAGATTATGTGAGGCAGCTCATTTTTTAATTATTTGTCCCAAATTTAAATCGCAAATTTTTCTAAAAAATTTCTTAAATTGGTCTACATAGTCATGCCTTAAATTATTATTTAGGTCCCATACTTCAGTACTGAGACACGATTGACCTAGGTTTCACCCGAACATCCCAGGCCGCAGCTTCCTTTGAAAGCATTTCAAATTCTTGTCTATATAAACTTTTTAAAAATATCTTTGGGCACAAAACTACATCTCGAAATTAATGACATGAATTTAGATATACCGTGTAAAATATACAAAACCAAATTTTTAAATATTCATCCAATCTCTGTAACACAAAATATGCTATCTTGGTGGCATAACATTCTATTTATGACAAAAAAAAATCAAGATCAAGATAGCATTGTCAATACAAAGCAGTCCAGACGGTAGAACATTTTATAAATGTGTCGACAAACTTCGACTAGGCACAAGATTCACAAAATTTAAAAAAACATTTGTAATTTTTTTTATAATATAATAATATTAATAATAGAGATTTATTTAGCAAAAAGCTATACATAAAACACAATAAACAGTTATTCACATAAAGAATAAAAGATAATTTACACTAAAAATATATGAGACTAAATATAACACAAAAATAAAAGTAAATATTTAAAGATTATACAGGCTGAGATTTTATATATTCAACGCACAAGTTTGTAAATTGTCTAAAAGTGTTGCAAGCTTTTATTATATTTGGCAGATTATTATATTCTTTAAAACCTTTGCAGAACAACGATTTTGCGGTAATTACTGAATTATATTGTTCAATATACAAACCATTTTTTTTACGTGTATCATGATCATGTCTATCTCTAACATATGTTATCTTGTCGGATAAGTAATTTGGCAACATATTGCTCCTTATTTTATAAACAAATTGTAATGTCTTTAATAATATTCTTTGCTTTATAGTCATAAAATGTAGGACCTGTAACATACTGATTATTGGAGTATACCTATTGCATTGTAATATAATCCTCATTGCCTTATTTTGCATTTTTTGCAAAATTTGCACTTCGTTATTATTCAGATAAATTAACAGAGTTGCACAATATTCAAAATGAGGTGCAATTATGGTTTTATAAATCGTTAACCTAGTAAACATTGATAAATTCTTTGATATTCTCCTTAAGAAATTGATTTTTTTTGAAACTTTTTTTACAATATAATCAACATTTTGTTTAAAACTTGTTCATCTAAGATTATACCTAGATATTTGATTTCATCTACTTTCTCTAGTATCTGATTATTCAGTTTAATAGTTTCGTTATATACTATTTTATTCAACATATGTTTTCTTCCCAGAACCATCCACTTACATTTATCAATGTTTACTTTGAGACTGTTACTACTGCAAAGAGATGTATTTTACAGTTGTTTATTGATTTGACAATATCATTAATACAAATAATAAACAATAATGGGCCGAGGACGGATCCTTGTGGTACTCCATACTGTGTTGCTTTTTCACTTGACACACTTTCACCAAACTTGGTTCTTTGACTTCTTCCACATAGGTATGATTTAAACCAGTTTAACACTGTACCGCAAACACCAATTGCCTCTAATTTTATGAGAAGTAGATTTCGATCTACTGTTTCAAAGGCTCTTTTAAAATCTAGGAATACTACAACAATAACCTTGCCAATATCAATTTCTTTTACCCAATCTTCTAAAATGTACTGAAGGGCACTTTCACAGGAATGTGCTGCTCTAAATCCAGACTGTTCTGATATTAATATCTTATTTTCTTCACAATGGCATATTAGTTGTTCCTTCACTGTCAGTTCTAGTATTTTTTCACAAATAGGTACCTAATGTGTTGATGGGTCGGTGTTCTTCACTAAGTATAGTATTATTTACTTTTGGGATTGGCATTATAAGTGAATTCTTCCACTTGTCTGGAAAGACTCCTGTCTGCAATGAGCTATTTATTAAGTTTAAAAACCTATCTCCAATGACTTGGAATGATGTTTTAATAACATGTGCATGTAATCCATCACTGCCCGATTTATTCGGCAAAGCAGTAACAATTTCTCGTAAGCGACTTATTTCTATTTGTTTAAATTCACTAAATTCATGGACTACAAAAGCTCTATCATGATTTATTTGGCCGACATTATTCTTTGGTATATCTTGAATAATATTTGAGATACTGTCTATAAAGTAAACATTAAATTTTTCTGCTATTTCTAACTCATTGCAAATTTCGTCGGTATTGAATTTGATAGATTTAGACACGTTTAAATTTTTAGTACTGGTAAATTGTTTTAGTGTTTTCCACATCATTTTAGAGTCCTTCTTACAACCATCTATTTTTTGTTCATAATATTTTTGTTTTTGTTTCCTTATCATTGATGTTACCTTGTTTCTATTTTCTTTGTATATTTTCCAATCTTCTTCATTATTCGTAATACTCGCTGCCATATATTTGTCGTCTCGTTGGTTCATTGCTTGCACAATTTCTTCTGTAATCCATTTTTTATCTGCTAGAATGTTGGGGTTTGTTATACTATTATTCCATTCAGTTTGCATTAATAAATTTTGAAATATACCTTCATCATAATTTGTATAGATTCTTGATAATCTCTTTATGTTGTCTAATGAATAGTTTGGTATTTGAAGGCTTGTTATTATATATGCATGATCTGATATTTTAGGCTTATGATTTACTTTATATGATATCATATCCGAGTTGGTTATTAATAAATCAATTACTGTTGCCGAGTTATTTGTTATTCTGGTTGCTTCATTTATTAATTGTGTAAGTCCATTTTCTGCAAGAATTCTTGATAATTTATTTGAGTAAAATGTATCTTGTGACATGTCTATGTTAAAATCACCTAATATAATGGTGTCTATGTTATTAGAACAATATTCTTCTACTAACCTTTCAAAATTGTTTAAAAAATCAGCAGTACTTGCGCTTGGAGAATGATATAATCCTATCAAGAAGTATTTTCTTATTTTAATTTTAACTTCCAATACAACACACCACAAATTTTTTTCAATTGTAAAGTTTTTTAAAAGTCTGAATAAAATTTCCTTTTTAATATAAAATATGACTCCTCCAGTATGTCTACTATTTGTGTAGCAAATTTCAGTGGTATAACCATCTATTACAAGTTCCGATGAATTTATATCATTTGTTATATGTGTTTCCGTTAAACAAACTAGTGTAGGTTTTAACTTATTTATTAATAATGTTATTTCATCTTTATTATGAAGAAAGCCTTGTGCATTCAGGCTTAATATGTGACAGTTATCTTGCTTTGGTGATTTTGCACTGTAAACTCTGTTTGATTGCTATTGGTTATCTAAGTAATCAACTCTCCTTTTCACATTATTTAAAACTCTTATATAGCAAGGACAATTTGGATCCAGTGCATCGTGGTTATCTTTTATTTTTACCTTATATTTTTCGATTGCATAACTGCAGTTTATACATTTGTTATGTCTTGCTTTGCATTCTTCTTCATGCTGTAATGAACATTTATGACAAACCTTATTTTTTTGACAGTCCTTGGCTAAGTGATTAAAGCCTAAACATTTATGGCATCTTATTACATACACATGGTCATAAGCTTTACCTCTTGACCACCCTATAAATGTCTTATTTCGGTTTAATAAATTTTTATGTGTCTTTGGATCTGTTTCTAAGATAAGCGTGAACTTCCCATCATTATTCCGTTTAAGTTTTTTCAGTATTTTTAAATGAAAACCTTCTGCCTCATTTTCATTGTTTGTTAAATTTTGTTCAACTATAGCATCAATGATAGCGTTGTCGGTATCATCATCTTCTTCATTTATGCCAATAACTTTAATCTTAGGAAATTTCAAGATTGGTGTTTTAATTTCATAATTAGCAGACATTTCTTCTTGCATTTTACTCTGAATTTTTTTGCGATCTTCTTTATTTTCACATCTAATTACCACCTGCCCATGAGATATTTCCTTAATTCCGGAAACTCCTGCTCCTAGTCTAGTTGGATCTATTTTTTCTTTGATGTCTTTTTTTGTTTTTTCACTATCTTGATTCTCTTTTGGCTTGACTATTAAAACAGGATCATTAATTTTATTACTCATAATTTGTTTTCCACCTGTCTTATTTCCTGTAATAACATTTGCATACGTTGGTTTGCTATTAATAACATTATTTTTTATTTCTGTTACGACTGTTTCAATACTATCATTCTGCTTTGTATTTTTTTCTTCCAAATTTTGAAATTTCTTTGTTAATGTACCCAATTCTTGGCTAAGTACTTCTATTTTACTAGTTTGTAAATCAATAATCATCTTGAGAGACCTCACTTCATCTAAAATTTCCTTGCTGGACTCCATGCCTAAGCACGTTTTACAATAGTACCGTAGAATTCTTCCTTTTCTCAGTTCCATACATTTAATTTCTGATGCAGTAAGCCTTGAACAGTTAGTACATATTTTTGCCTGGCACTGGTCACATGTCCATAGTTGATCATGCTCATAATTTTTCTTACACACACTGCATACTATTAACATTTTTTCCTAACATTTAGCTAGACCACTCTGTATGTTTAATATTCACTTTAAATTAAATAGATAAGAGTCATTAAGAGCGGGAAATACCAGTAATATAGTTTCACCTGTGTGGAAGTAGTGCGAAGGGAGATACGGATGATGGGCGTGGCCTTTCAGACTGTCTCGAGATATTTGTAGACCATAAAACGAATTATTAGCCAAGGAACTGCATAATACACTGCTCGCCATGATAGCATGATATGAGACGTTACTTTATATTTCTATTTTCTTAATCATTCATAGTTGCTTTGTTTTAACAAATCTAACTATTTATAAATATTTGTATGTTACGAACGATATATTTAAATAACGTATAACTGAATTAGAATTGTGTAATCAATTGTGTAAGGGCATTCTGAAGCACTTGGTAAAAAGGAAAAATTAGATTTAAATAGAAACTGTAAAATTAAAAATAAAACAAACTTATTTTTTTAAGGCAGTAAAAAGTAGAAAATATATGTGAGTATTAAAGTAAATAATTTTATTTGCTTATAGCTGCAGTAAAAAATATTTTTTACTGAATTAGAATTGTGTAATCAATTGTGTAAGGGCATTCTGAAGCACTTGGTAAAAAAGAAAAATTAGATTTAAATAGAAACTGTAAAATTAAAAATAAAACAAACTAATTTTTTTAAGGCAGTAAAAAGTAGAAAATATATGTGAGTATTAAAGTAAATAATTTTATTTGCTTATAGCTGCAGTAAAAAATATTTTTTATGGGAATTCGCAAACAGCAGAAAATACTAAATACAATCTATCTAAGAAAATATTAATTTCAATTTTCAATTCAGGGGCGAGCGTAGAGGCGACTTCAATGTGAATGTCAGTCGATATTCCGTTGAAGCAACTTCGAGCGCGGTTAATACTTGGATGGGTGATCCATCTTGGGAAATACAGAGTTCTCGTCCCACCTTCTAGCGGCTTGAATATCAGTGTATATGCGGAAGCTACGTAATTTCAGACGAGGATTACGTACGTAGTGAATATACCATCCTTCGGAGGGGATGTAAAGCAGGCGGTCCCTTGTCTATTAAATGTTAGGCAAGTAAAAGATCCCTACTCTTCTTAAGGGAAGAGGTTCGGCAAAATTTCCAGGTTGGGGGTAGCTCATCTCCTGGCGTCGGTGGTGGGCCCTGGTAGCAGAAATAGGCCGACGTTAAATAAATAGATAAAAAAAAAATTCAATTCCTTACATTCTTTTGATAATCTACTTCTAGTTTTTAATACAACAGGACTTGCCTGGAAAAATTAAACTATTATTCTAAAATTCTTCTTCGCAACATAGCCTTTAAAATCCATTTTTCTCCCTTGTTTTGATTCTCATTAGAAAGACATAAAGCCACTCAAGATATTTCAAACATGAGCTTAATTTTTATATATATATATATATATATATATATATATATATATATATATATATATATATATATATATATATATATATATAAAAATTGAAGTCCTCTTGTATTAAAAACTTTAAGATAGATCTTTGTCTTTGTCTCTAGCATAAAAAGATGTAGGTTGTTGTTGTAGAGAATTACAAAGATTCAAAATTGATATTTTGATTAGATTTTCATTATTGATTGAATAGATAGTTATTTTGTAAATGAATAAATTTTAGGTCTTCTTAATTTCTAGCATAGCCAGAAGTAGGTTATCAAAAGAATGCAAAGAATTGAAAATTGAAATTAATATTTTCTTAGATTGTATTTAGTTTTTTCATACATTGTTCTTTCTGCCGTTTGCGAAATCTTATAAAACATAAGTATTTTTTACTGGAATATAAATGAATAAATATAGGTACTATGCTGCTTCTTGGAACTAATGAAATTTAAAATAGTGCCAATTTTCTATACTTAACATCAAGAGTGTTTGCAATTTTACTATCTACCGAAAAGATTACATGAGAGTAAAGTAGCATTTTAGCAAGGCGGCAAACAGTAAAAACCTTTAGAAAACGTCTATTAGTGAAACAATTTTGTAACTTGGTATACTGATGAGTTCTGTCATTAAAACGACTATTTTTCCGAGCTGCGCCAAATCAAAATGGCGCCGGTTTCAAGATGGCGGCTGTTTTAAAAAAATAAAAAAGTTATTAAAAAAAATTGTTCGTCATGAAATTTTGAATAAGAAAGTTTTTATAAGTTTTCCTCTAAAAATAAAAATTATGGATGCTTTAAAGAAACACATTCTACGGGCTAGCTTCCAAAGTGAGCACATTTGGGGACAGTCTCTGACATCAAATTTGATTTTGAATAATCTTGAAAAATGGGGATGGTCCTGTCCGAAAATGTTTCGGTGCCAAAATGGTTAACACTTCCGGAGGTATCTAAAGCCCTTAGACAATTAATTCAATGTAGTTGCAAAAAAGGATGCATTGAAACCAAATGTGGTTGTGAAAAAGCTGGCTTGCAATGCACGTTCTTTTACACAAATTGTAAAGGCTGTAAAGGAGAATGCAACTAACTTAAAAGAAGTATGTAAGTCTAACTAAAAAAATCTTTACCTATTTTTATTAAATTATTTTTAGGTTGAAAAATAATGTGCCTTCAGTTTCTCGTAAAGGAATACTCAACAAGAACATTATAATTATTGCTTTAGATTGTAAAATATACATAAAATCATTTTCTAGTATTTCTCCGTGTAGCGGCTTTATTTTTAGTGTTAGGTAAACATATTGTAAAAAGTTTTTTTATTAAAATTTTAATGTAGAATATATTTCTTAACACTTTTTTGTAACAGTAATTATTTAGTCGAAAAACTTGTAAACTTTTAAATTATAAATAAAAAGTAACTTTTTTATATTTTTTATGTACCGCCTTTATTTTTAGCTTTAAGTAAAAAAATGTATTAAACTCTTTTATTCAGATTTTAATTTGGAACAATTTTTCTTAACAACTTTTTTTTGTAACATCAATAGTTTAGATAGAAAACTCGTTCTTTTAAATTTTCCAAATCGGCCGCCATCTTGAAACCGGAAGCCAAAGTGGCTTTCCGATTTGGCGCTGCTCGGAAAAATAATCGTTTTAATGACAGAAATCAGTATACCAAATTACAAGATCGTTTCACTAATAGCCACCAACCGTGAAAAAACGACACTTTTAGAGACTGAAGAGGGAATATATGCAAAACTTATTCAATAATAAAGAGATCATAAAGAACGTGGAAATCTAATAGCAATTAATTGCAGCACCTGGCCAACAATCACTTATTTGTAATTTTCTCGAAAACTGCTAATCTTAGAAAGAAAAGTTTCAAATAAAAAAGTTACATCCATCTTTTATCTTAGTTTCTTCTCGATACACTTGGTATCTATTTCGAAAGATAAAAAAGTTTCCAGCATGTTATATTTGAGAATGCAAATTTTCAACATAGCCTTAGAAAAAAATAATGCTTTCTACACTTATTAAAATTTGACCTACATATTAACATATTTTGTTAACAAATATATAGTGACAGCATGATGAAAATTTGAGAGTAATCCATTTTGCCGTTATGGTGTTAAATAATTATTTATAAGTTTAATATTTGATAAAGGTAGATTGATAAAATATTAAGATGGAAAAAAGATCTATATTGCCGAATATCAAAGTCCAAGATCCCTATCCCTTTTCCTTAACCCTTTATTCCCACAAACGCATTATGCCCCTTCCCTTCCCTTCCCTCCTATTGCCTGGATTGCGATATATTCCTTAAAATTAAAGATAAAAAAAATCCTCACATGTATAAAAAATTCTCTTCTGAACCCTTTCCTTCGTACTCGAAAACGAATTTTAAAAAAATGCAAAAGGTTTTTCCCCTCCACAAGTTTGTTTATTTGAAAAAAATAAAAAAAATAATCACTCAAATACTAGAAATAATAACGAAAAAACTCCATTTTGGTTTTTCAAAATAGCACAACAGGGAAAAAAGTTATAGGTATGCAGTAGTTATAGATCTAATGATTTTCTTTTCCATACTTCCCCCCCTCCCACAATTGGCCCACCACCCTCCATCAATTCTTATCTATTTCACCTACCTCAAAAAAATCTCAGCTCTCTAACTCCTTTTTTATGCGAAAAAATTAAGGAATTACTTTTTTTTATATTAGTGTTACAGCAAAAAAAAACGCGTAAGTATTTAAAAAACAAATTCACGAAAAGATACCGTCAGGTTTGAAAAACCCTCTGTCTAAGAAATCACTGTTTCCACATTCAGACTTCCTATCCAAGTCTCTTACAACGAAAATACTATATTTGCACTCCACCACTTCAAGCATTTTCTTCGAAGAAACCTACTACGCATCCATACTACTCGAAGTAACCCACTGTGCATCCAATTTACTCGAGAAAAGCCACTGCGCATCTATACAACTTGAGGTATCCTACTGCGCATCTATAGTACTCGAGAAAAGCCACTGCGCATCCATTTGACTCGAGGAAACCCACTGCGCATCCATACAACTTGAGGTAACCTACTGCGCATCTATAGTATTCGAGAAAAGCCACTGCGCATCCATACTACTCGAGGTAATCTACTGCGCATCAATGGTGCCACTGTGCATCCATAATACTGGGGGAAATCTACTGCGCATCCATACTACTAGAATCAAGAAAATAATAGAAGATCTATAAAAACCGTACAGGTTGTATGGTATCCTAATTTGTAATCGTAGAAGCTAGACACACACGCGATGACGCGTCTCTGATGCTATTTCCTCATGTATCCTTGAAACATTGGTGTCAATTTAGCAACATGCTAAAATAATCTTGAAAGGCAGGCACGCTGATGTTCGTTTGTTCATAGGACTCGAATTACAATGCAACTTGTAGGGTGTTTATAAATCTTAAAATTGCACACCTAGATTTTCTATCCAAGTCTCTCACAACGAAAAAAAATTTGATACTATATTTGCACTTCACAATTATTGTTTATGGAACTTTAATAACATAATATTTGAAATCGTCTACCCCAAAAACCTATAAAACGATATGCCATATTGGTAGTGAATGTGGGGATGGTGGTAGAGGGGGTGGATGAAGTAAACAAAAATTTGAGGCCTTAGGTTCTTGTATACACGCTAAATTACATTTTTATTTTTTTCACCCCCTTTAACAATGGGGAGACCTTAACTTCGTTTATATATAGTAAATACCAATTTTACAGATTTACCTACTTACCCCCATTTACTCCAATTTATCCCTCAACCCTTCAACGAAGTAAGATCAAAATATAATCTAGTTCCAGACACATACGTGTACCAAATTTCAAGTCATTACGGGCTTCCGCGAGATCTTCAAATTTTGATTTAACTTTTTTTTCGTCAAGTCAATAATAACAAAATTATCGTGGAAACACGTGTTTTTGCGAATTTTAAACGCGAATTCCTCCGCCACCCTGTGTGATTAAGCTGAACTAACTTGATAACATGATAAATGAGAATCCGTGTAACCGAATTGTCATAAAAAAAAAAAAAATTTTAAGAGTTGGTTTCATTTCAAAACCAGATCCGCTCCGCTATATGATATTCTCTAAACAGCTGCATTTCTAAACATAAAGCGACCCTTGAAAATGTTGGCCAGTATATGCTGGCCAAATCGCAAACGGTAAGGAAGTAGGCGTGGCTAGAGAGTTATTCATATATTTCGTTTTATCCCTTTTATTACTAAATGCGTAAAAAATATTGTGCTTTTCGTTACGAAGTTAGATATTTGATATATTTGCTTGCGGGGTCTAAATTAAATCAACACTTGTAACCCGTTCCGCAGATCTGAATTGTCATGGTATCGCCATCTATGAAACTCTTGAGTAAATCTAGCATATTTCGTTTTCCATAGTTTTTAGGTAAATGCATGATTTATTTAAAACAACAAAAATCATATTTTGTGCATCACTTACTTCTAAATGTTTATTCCTTTTTAAATTATTTTTTTGTGGGACAGGGAGCTTTGAAAAAAATCACAAAGTTTCCCATGTAAAAGCATAGGCATTGCACACTCTTAATAAGTAAAAAAGAGTACTGTTTTTCCCCTTAATTATACCTTTTTAAAGCCACTACAAAAAGTTTTATGGGTAAATAACTCCAATATTGTTTAAATAACTACAACTTTTGTTTTAACAATTCACTTAGTACCCAAACTAAACACATATAATTATTCCTCAGTTCTTTCTTCACATGTTGATATAAAACAACAGTTTATTAACAAAGTCTTTCCAATGTAATATTTCACTTAATTAAGGAGCTTATAGTACAAGACTTCCACTCACTAATATATGAAATTATACACCAAACTTTTTCGAAACTTTAAATTTGCTATATGTAGGTAAATATCATGGAAATATAATTACTCACGTAGAACAAAATTGTAAATTGTGTTCAGTGGTGTAAAAATGGATAAAACTTGCAATAGTTGTATTACTTCTATACAAAACTGAACAATATTAAAAAAAAAAAAAAATTTGAGATTATTTTTTAATTATCTGCTTAATATGTGTTGGAAATTACTTAGTTCCTAACAAAGATTTATTTAGATTTTTTTATTAAATTGGTAAGTTCTATTCATGTCGCTTCTAAGAATACTTATGCAAAACCTGTATAACAAATTTCCAGTCAAACTAGACGCACACACACTGGCTTTCCAGAAACCTACAGCTACAGACTCTAGGTGTCAAATGTTGTTATTCCTCTGCACTCAAAAGATGCCTTGTGTTTCTTTTCCCTCTTATGCCTCTGTTTTGCTAAGCGAAACCATTCTGATGTTATCTGCTCTATTGTGTGTTGCATCACATATGAAAAACTTGCAACAAAAACTTCTGAAACAATGATAGCAATATTAATAAGATATTCTTATAGTTATTGGTTAAAGTTCCTCACCTTTCTTTGCCGCGATAACTTCCAGGTCAACGCTTTAAATTATTCCAATAGCCCTTCCTGAGCATTTCGCATTTCATTAGTAAATAAATAAATTAGTAAATAAATTAGTATCCTGAGAATATTATCTCAAGAATTGCTTCTTTCCACTCTTTCTGGAATCAATATAATAATAATGTATATTTTTTAAAATACAATACCGTCAAATATAGGTAGGTAGTTTAGTTTAGAAAACTTCAGTTATAATATTACATAAGAACATTGAAAATGAAAATGGTGATGGTTACTTCAAAAGTACCTAATTTAATATGTCGTTTATTAACTGAATATGGAATACTTTAGAGAAAAACTGCTTTTAATGGTAAAAATATCATTTTCAGTTCAATAAAATATCATTTTCAGGAAAATTATGATTGACATTAATTGTCTACATTTTCAATTGAATTTCTACACATTGATGATTCGTGACAGGATAAATGACTAAGTGACTTTACCTTTTTTAATGTTTCAACAATTATTTTGTTAAATATCTTTTTTTTCCATATTTTGATTTGAGGTTAGAATTGAGAAAGTCATATTTGTATTTGATAGACATAAAAATTATAATATATTTTATATACCTGCTTATCTTCTTCGATGCACACTGATCACCAATATTAACTAAATTTAAATCGAAGAGCACAAGACAACTGTAGTTTTTACATAACGATGCTGGGATATTGAGCTTAACTTAGTGAAAACACGACAACACGAGCAAAATGGCCTCCGCCCTCCGCCGAATGCCAGAGTCTGCCGCCCTACCACAAACGTTTTTAAATATAAATTTACCAAACTTCAACATAATAATTATACAATTTTTGTTATTTAAGTTATATATTCATTATAAGAGTTTTTATGTAACAAAAATATTATTAAACCATACATTGTTATATAACTTTGTTATATGGCTGAACTTTAAATGTTACAAAATTGTTATATTACTAAAACATAACAACACATTGTAACATGATTATGTTATTATTTTATAACAAATGTCATAATATTAACATAACATTAATAAATACTGTTAATGTAACCCATTACTACCAGGTTATATAATATCAATAAGTTTTGTTTGCTGGGCCCCCTATGTCCCTACGTTATCCACTACAATATATTAATAAAATATCGTTGTAGAAATTATTATATATTATTTTTTTGCTTTACAATCTGTGTTATATGCGCTACTAATTTAACAGAGAAAACTGTATTAATTGTCACTAACGAAAATGCCTCCTATATGCGCCAGTGACTTTCAAGAAAAGAACTGTTTAAATTGTCACTATTGAAAATACATCTTATGTACAGCACTAATTTGAAAGAAACGACTTTACAACACATCACTGCCTACGAATGTGTCCTTCATGTGCCACTAGTTGCAAATTATAAAATTTACATAGCAGAAAATTGACTTCCAGTATTATCACTCTGCACACATGAATCTCAAATTAGAACTTAAATGTTTCATGCATTTGTAGTAGTGCAATAAAATAAATAGACAGGTACTCAAGTGGGGTTTCCATGAGTAACTGTACTTTCTGAGATAGTAAAAAAGAGTCGCCACGTACTGCACACATAGTAAACGTAATGATAATGTATTTAGTGTCATTTTATTTACTTAATTTCCATAGAAAAATAATATGAATGTAAAGGTTGTCACTGAGGAAGTAGCCGATTCATTGAAGTATGAATTTATTTGTAAATAATATATATTATTTTGTTTTACTAATTTGCCGTAAATAAATACACAAATAGTCTTAAAATGATCTGATACAAAAGTGTGTGTCTGTACACAACTCCAGTTTTATAATATATAAACTAAGAAATGTAAATATGGACAATTCACGTTGTACACGAAATATGTTTCTCGAATTGCAATCTGAGATACGAGTTCTCGTGATCAATTAGATTAATGCCGTTCATATAAAGTGATCAGCGCACACAGTCTGATCGCTCACTGTAATGAATGCAACCATTGTTTTCATGAGTACTGAAATAAATAAAGACTTGAAAGAGGTAATATTTTGTTCTTTATCTGACATACCTATGTTGTTTGATATTGCAAGCTTACTTCAGATAAGATGATTCCATGAATACTGATTATACTTCACGATTGTGTCTTAAATCATGAAATGGTGAGATCGAGGCGTATGTATCACGGGACTCAAAGTGATAGTTGACAAATCAAATGGCGTACTTAAGTTAGGCTATTGTTATGAAGTGCGTGTGTGTTGAAAAGTGTAGCTCTCTAAACAAGAAAGGTTTTATTGTGGAAGTTCGTTGTCAATGTTATACCAAAATATAGCTAAAGAACTGTGAAAGACTACATGTGACGAGTTTATGCATTTAGTGAACTGTTGCAACAAATAATAAACAAATTGTGTGAATCTAAACATTTATTCGGGCATATTTATAAAAACTTATCACTCTTATCAGTTTACTTCCTTCTTTGAATACCAAAGCCTTCTTCATTTTTATTAATATTAATTAAGTACTGTGATAAAAAAAACCAGATCTGGATTTAAAACATTCAAATGTCAACTTGTTACAAAATTAATAAATAATGACTACCTGTAGCACCTGCATAGAAAAAAAAAGTGACCTAATATCATGTGACCATTGCAAAATAATACAGTGCCAAAAATGCACCAATCTCACAGTATCTGAAATTAGAGCTGTTACCCTGAAAAAACGACTTCTAATATTCTTATGTGATTGTAGACAACAATTTCAAGAAGAGGTTGAACCGGTGGTGGTGGTGATAAAACCAAAGAATACAATAAGTCAAAAACATGAAGAGACAAGGAAAGAAGTGAAAAATGTTGTTGATCCAACAAAAATAGCAGTATCATACATGAAAAATGTACGGGATGGTGGTGTAATCATTGAATGCAAAAGCAATATAGCTGCAGATGCACTCAAAGCTGAAGCAACCAACAAAATGGTTGAGAACTACAACATAAGTGAACCCAAAAAACAGCTCCCAATAATAAAAGTAGTAGGAATTACAGAAACCAATAGCCCTGAGGAAATAGAAGCACTAATGCTTACACAAAATGAAGATATCTTGCTAAGAGAAAAATCGGTGGTTAAAGTAACACATGTCGCTCCAAATAGAATAAACCAAAGAAGTTATATAGCTTATGTACAATTAGATGGTGAAAACTATAATAAAATATTGAATGTTAGAAACGTCAATATTGGTTGGGACAGATGTGCTGTTTATGATGCAGTAGACATGCTATATGTTACAACTGCTGTGGGTTTAATCACCTTGCAAAAAATTGTGATAGAGAAGCAGTTTGTGCCAAATGTGGTGGCCCTCATCGTACACAGGAATGTCGTGTTGCAATTAAAGAGGCAATATGTGGAAATTACAAATTTGCTGTTGAAAAGCTTAAGCTTAAGCATGTTGATTTTCGTCATCAAACTTGGAGCAAGGAATGTCCAGCTTATTTAAGGAATCTGGAAATGAAAAAAGTAAAACTGATTTTTTATAGATATAAACCCTGCACAAAACAACATAAACAATGATGCACCAAAAGCAGGTCAAATAGGAATGAAAAACACAAAGACTGATTTCAAAGTTCTACACTTGGCCGTTGCACATGTAAACATCCGATCGTTAGTTCCATCATTTGATGATTTTAAAAACCTTGTACTAGAAAAACAATTCCACGTGGTTGCAGTCAGTGAAACATGGTTGTACTCTGAATTTCCCAGTTCACTTATAAAAATTCCAGGTTTCAATCTATTTTGGTGCGATTGAAGAACAAGGGGGGGGGGGGGTGGAATTGGTGTTTATGTGTCAACGATTTTTAAATGTAGTGTGCTAGATATCTCATTGTTAGTAAATACTAATGAAAATCTTATTGATCAAACGTGGCCATGTATAATTCATAAAAATTGTAAGATATTAGTAGGTGCAATATACAGACCTCCTGCAGAACCATATTATAACTTAAAATGTATAGAAAATATACTGGCAACGATTTCAATTCAGTTTGACTACACTCTGCTCTTAGGGGACTTAAATATAGATCATTTTAATCCAACACTTGAAAGAAAATTTTTAACGGACATATATACAACCTTTAATCTCAAACAAGTAATTAGAGAACCAACTAGAATTTCGAGACAAAGCAGTAGTCTTATTGATATTATTTGTGTAGATGAATTTTTGAGTGTAACAGAATCGGGTACATTGGAAATGTATAATGCAACAGACCACAGGTTTACGTATTGTAATATTAATTTGAACATATCAAAGCCCAAGCCTAAAACCATTACTTACAGAGATTTTCGAAATTTTAACTTAAAACAATTTCATATTGATATGCACCAAATCAATTGGGATAACTTAACACAGGTACAGGATATCAATATAAGAGTACAGAATCTTAATGAGTCACTAATTGAAGTTTTTAATAGGCATGCTCCAATTAAATGTGTTGAGCTTAGACACCCATACCGCCCTTATATTACAGATACCATTCAGGAAATAATAAAACTCAAAAAAAGCCTTTAATAAATACAAAAGGAGTCAAAATTTAGCAGATAAAAATTACTACCTTGATTTAAAAATTAATTTGCAATAAGAAATGAGAAACAGGCATATATGCACCATGAAATAAACAAAATCAACAATAATGCAAAAAAAATGTGGTCTAAATTTTCTCAGTGGGGAATTACGTCAAAAAATGTAGAGGAGGTACCAGCTCACTTAAATAACCCGGAAGAAATAAGCAGGCATTTCAACAATATTGGTCATTTAGTAACTCCAATAAGTGAAGATACCATCTTATTTTACAAAAATAATACCTTAAATAACGACTCTCAGTTTGAATTTGACACAATATCAGAAAATGAAATTTATATATATTTTAAGCAAATAAAATCTAAATGTAAGGGTATTGACAATATTGGGTAGGTACGATATGATTGAACTTAGCTTGCCATTCATTACTGTTGCACTTAAAGATATCATTAACACTTCCTTTCGGAATGGTGTATTCCCTTCAATTTGGAAAACATCTATAGTAAAACCAATTCCAAAAATATCAAATGCAGATAGTTATAATGATCTCAGGCCGATAAACATTATACTTATATTAGCAAAAATGTGTGAAAAAATGGTTAGCAAATTTTTAAAAGATTACATTAATAGATGCAACATCTCAACACTCAATCTGGTTTTAGAACTAATTTTAGCACGTGCACGGCCCTTACAAAAGTTGCAACAGATATTACTGTCGGAATTGATAACTCAAAAGCAAATTGTTTGGTCCTGCTGGACTACAGTAAGGCGTTTGACTTAGTAAACCATGAATTGCTTATTGCTAAATTAAGTTATTACGGATTCACAGAGCAGGTCTGTCAATGGTTCTCTAACTATTTATCAAATAGATTACAAATTGTTGAAGTTGATGGTGTAAGATCAATGCCAGCAGTCATGAGGCATGGCGTCCCACAGGGTAGCATCTTGGGATTTTATTTAGTCTGTATACAGCCAACTTACCATCGAGAATACATCACTGTAAGATCCACCTATATGCGAATGATACACAGTTGCTTCACACATTTGATGTATCGGAGACAAGCTCAGCACTACAAGAGGTGAATAATGATCTGGAGAGGATATTTATTTGGTCTGGAGAACATCGTTTATGTTTAAATGCAAATAAATGTTATTTCTTGATCATAGGAACAAATAACACCAGGAATAAGATCAAATTTTACAATTTCACCATGGTCCACATTAATAATGTTGAAATACCACAAAAAGATTATCTAAAAAATCTTGGGGTAACATTTGATTAGTAACTTAAATTTTGAAAACCATGTGATAAATAAACTAGGTACACTATATATGAAGTTAAAATCTCTATACAAATTTAAATACATATTGTCACCAAATATTAAGTATAAAATAGTGGAGTCACTTTTATATCCTCAAATTGACTATTGTCTAACTCTATATTACGGTTTTCTAACAATTTAAAAATAAACTACTACTGGCCCAAAATACATGTTTACGTTTTGTTTATTGTATTAGGAAATATGAACACATTACACCTATCTATAAAGAACATTTACACTTAAAAATTGAATTCCGTTATAAATTATTTCTGGGTGTATTTTTGTATAAAATCTATTTTGGTCAACAGTCAGAATATCTTTATAGTTACTTAATAACAAGACAAGAAGTTCATAATTTGAATCTCAGAAATATAGTCTCTAGGTTTGATGTTCCCCAGCATAAAACATCAAAATTTCATAGTTGTTTTGCCTATCTCTCAGTAAATTTATTAAATAATACGGAATATTATATGATACAAAGTAGCAGGTCTGTACATTCGTTTAAACAAAGATATAAACAATATTTACTTAGTTTACAAAATGTATTATAATATGATATGTTATGGTATAAGATGTGTTTAGTATTGTTACTTTTATAAATGTGATATACTATTTGCTTTTGTTCCTTCTTGAGTGGTTTCTGCGGGCATATGAGGGCTTGAGCACCGCACGTGATCATGTTGCTCGGTGCGTGTTTCGCCGGTCATGTTGGCGCCAGGCGGGGGTGACTGGGATGCCTTGGCTCTGCACTATGCTCCTGTATTTGGCTTAGTATAAGTATAGGACGGTGGTTTCGAGCTGGGTGTTTTTGTCGCGTCTCTGGGTGTTGCCGGCATGGTTGGCGGTGCACGTGCCATGTGAATA
Organism: Rutpela maculata; assembly: GCA_936432065.2. NCBI lineage: Eukaryota > Metazoa > Arthropoda > Insecta > Coleoptera > Cerambycidae > Rutpela > Rutpela maculata. The sequence continues at coordinate 204,230,039 of OW386285.2, read as the reverse complement.
TTTCATGTGTGGTGTTTGAGTATTCGGTGTTCTGTGGGGACTACTCAATGTCAGGGATCATACTTTCAATTTTCTCGGCATTTTAATTTTATTTATTATGCTTCATAAGGTAATTAGTATTTTATTATATATGATATTGTTGTTCATAATTAGAGTCTTGGGTGGCGTGGAAGAACGTTTATACGAACGTCACCTTTTGTGTTGTACACTGTATTTACAATGTGCTTACAATAAATATTTTTCTATTCTATTCTATTATATTCTATTGTTCTCTTTATTGATGAATAAACATTATTATTATTAAAATTTAGAGTTTCTTTAAATTTTTTACGGGCTTCTACTACATGTTTGAGAAAATTAAAAAAACACGTAGGTATACTTTATTTTTTCATAGTATCCAAATATCATATCAGCCTAATTTGTAAAAACTTATGAAATATGTAAACAACTAACAACTGGCAAATTAGAGCTTTGACAAATTCATTATTAGTAATTTCTTATACAAGATGTGTTACAACTAAGAGACGTGTATATCAGGTGAAAATATGACAATTTAACTTATCTCTATATCAAGTTGCGGAGATAAATTTTCTGCTAAAATATTGGTATTGGTATTTTGGAAACTCCATGGTTGATTTTATTTATAGTTTTTCAGAAAAACGCAAATTATGTAACTTAAGCAGCATTTCAACTGCTTTGAGCTATTAAATTTTTAATTTTTTTTTCAATAAATTATTCTACAAATGAGTATTTTTAGAATTTTGGTATTATAAAGTGCAACAGTCAGAATATGTTTACTTGTATTACACTAATATTTATAAATTTTTAGGACATTATATTGTTCAAAAGGAAATTATGAATTCGGAATATCACGTATCATGAAGTCTCTTGAGCCTTATAATAAAAAGTTGGGAACAGACACGTGGTTTTACACAAAAAGATGCTTTCTAAGTTTGATTGAAAATTTAACAAAGCACATGATAGTTTTAAGGGATTCAGTAATTCAGGAATGTATACAGTTTTTAGAATGTTGTGAATGTAAGTAAAAAATATAAGTTACTTCATTGAATATTATTACTTACAAATAATTTTGAAATCTTTGTTTGTAGCTAATGGTAAAAAGGTCCGTACTGTAGCTTATTCAACTTTATCTGAAGAAAATGAGGTACCAAACGGCAAAGAAACAGTTACATATGAAGCGAGAAAACTAAAATGTTTGCTTATAAAATTACAAGATTATTAAAAATAAAATAATTTGAATAATATTTACAACTGTATTTTATGTTTATCTATTTGACTTCTGGGGAATTATGTTGGTTTATTATTATCTTTTTTTCTCGCACTACTACTATGTATGTTAGATCACTTGAATTGTTATTTAGTTTTTAAAAACATATATTCAAATTACAAGGAATAAACAGATACAAATAATAATGCATGCGTTTAATTTGAAGTGAGTAATATAACTGGCTTTAACAAAGTCTGCTAGTAATATTTAGATGTTTTACATCAGTGTCAGCTAAAAGTCAATAAAGTAAAATGCAAAATAGCAAATCAGCATAAACTGTGAGAGTCTAGATTGAAATATGATACTTAGATAAGTAATTCTCAAAAGGAAGCTGATATCTAATATTGTAATACGATACTGTCATAATGTTATTTTATATCTTTATGATACAACATAAAATTTTATATAACTTTCCCCTTATTGAAAAAGTTGATGTTATGCAGCAACTTTTGAAAATCGAATAATATTGAATGGATATAATGCAAAAGATATAGTGAGTAAAATGTAGATATTAACAATATAAAATGTAAATATGAAAGTTTAAATAACTAAGCAAGAATACCAATAATAATTTGCATGTGAATAAAATATTGGGTTAATATAAGCGTAATAAAAATAAAGGCATAAGAATTTACGTTAATAAAAATAAAAATTCACAAATAAATGTTTACAAATGAAAGTCTGTGTCAACTCAATGTCTTCTTCCTCTTCTTGGGATTTGATACGGGGTCGCTTTCTTGGAGGGATTAACCTTGGTAACTTTACTTTACTTCATCCTGAGGAAGGTGGAGGAGGACCATCTGTAGAGGGTTGGATATTCAGTATTCCACGTCTTTCCCTTTTACATTTACAGAATATGTTAAGTAAGATTATGAGAATAATAAAAGTGATTGTGAAATACATGAACCATGACACGTGTTTGTTCATGAAAGGTTTGTTTCTTAGATCTTTAGATTATTGCTCTAATTTGGATTTGGCAATATCCAAATCTTCTATGTTTAGGTTGTTTAGCTTGAGGGGTTTTAAAAGTTTTAAATTTGGAAGTTTAATTTTCTAGGTCTCCATATTGACCAGTAGGCTAAATTCAACATATTTTGCAATCGTTAATCTGAAAAATATTCTTGATACGAAGAACTTAATGAATGTCTATTATGCTTTGGCCTACTCTCATTTAAGCTACCCAGCAAACACACAAGCATCGGCCGAAATGCGGTTTAATGATGGAAATGATGGGGAATCGGTGTCATCAAATGCCAATTAAGTAACAACGTTTTTCTAGCGGTGGCAAAAAGTCACGTTTATGGTAAACGTTGGCCCGAAATTGGCACTTAAACGGCAGATTGGCATCGAAATCAAACGTCTAGAATTAATCGCATATTTATTGGGATTTGATGCGCATTATTTGATGTCATGGGCTAGTCCATGTTCTGTGGGTATGGGAAAGATCAAAGACGATTCCAGTAAACATAGCAAATCCGGCAAAGTGCCGGACCAATGCATTTATTGCCGGGCAACTGTCGCTATTGATGTCTGTCGCATCAATACAACGACGAAGTTCGTGGCGTTATTGGTTATTTTTTCGAGTTTTGAAGTTTTACTTGTTTATTTATTGAATAGTCTTTATTATCATGAAGAGGTAAGTAATTGATGGCTTTATAAAATATATGTTATGTTCAGTTTATGGATAAATTATAATTGTGCCATGATTTGCTTGAAGGTTATGTTTACAATTTTTCGATTAATTTAATAATAAGTATTTTAATTTTATATCCTATTTTCAAAACAAAATTTAGATATGATTTTCTATTTATTTTTATTTTAAGGTCTGTCAATTACACTTTCGGCAGGATAAAATTGAAATTGAGACAAGCGTGTGTACACAGAAAGGGAAAAGACTCACGGCTCCATTATGTCACCCCCATTTGATAGAAGGTTTGCTATACTAATTAATACTTAACTTCTTTTTAGTTAATTTTCTTTCTATCATGTGCGGTACCTAGTCAGTTTTCAAATTGTGTTCAGTATATGTCGAAGCCAAATAATATCCATCGGGAATATATATCCTACAGATGGTGTTGATTATACTGTTTTTCTAGGTTTGGCAGGTTATATCTATACGTTGATAGTGGTGATTGATTTGTTGGAATTTTCAGCAGACAGATGAGATAGTTTTTCAAATTAAAAAGAAAACTGAAGTCAACATACATCTATTTTTATTATGGACAAGTGAGTATATATGTGATGCGGAAAGCAAAAAGGGACCTCTTGTCGGCGATGTCAATTTTTCAGTACAGTCGAATTAGTGGTTTGGGTCAAAATAATCGATTTTCGGATTTTTGCGATTTATTACCTTTACAAGTTGTAATCGATTACAAAACCGATATAATTGGATGAGACACTTAAAATAATCGATAAAGCAGTCGATGTTCAGCCCTGGAAAAGGTACCTCTTGTCGCTTATGGAGAAATAACATAGGACCGACAAGAGGTCTCTTTTCATAAACGCACTAGTAACTTAAACAAAAAAAAACATAGAGATATGATTTTTGCACCAAATTGTTCGGAATTAAAGCTTAATTCATTTAATATCAATAACTAAAAACTGGAATTTGCCGACAAGAGGTCCCTTTTTGCTTTCCGTCTCACATATATTACATAACATTAGAATTACTTGCTGTAGCTTTCCCACATTTGATTAATAATTTTTATTATGTTTACAAAACACGTGAAAAATTTTCAAACATTACTCTTTTAACAATATCATGCCATTGAAAATTAATGACCATTACCCTCTATTTTTTTGAGATGTCGGTTACCAAAATTCCAAAATGAGGGTATAATATGCACGAATATACAAGTAGGTACTTTAATTTAGACCCTCCAAGTGTTGTTTTCGAGGTGTTTTTTTTTATTTCGGATTTTATATTGGCCGGATCTACACTTGTGTATTGTATATTAAATTAAATTCTTTATTACCCATTATGTGATACATTACATGCATATTTGGTAAGTCAAAACTAATACAAAAGTAGTAAATGTGGGTAACATATTATAAGTATAGGTCATATAAATTGTGAATATTATGAAAAGGTACAACACGGACAGTACGAATGTATGTATAAGGTACAAAATATATTAAAATCACAATATGCATATTAAACAATTCCTAATTGTCTGAAATTTTGTTGCATAACATTAAAACAAATATTCTGAATCGTACTGCTTTGAACCTGTAATATAGACTACTGAAATGGCACCAACCCCAGTCGTGTATTTATCTCTCTCTTTTTGTCGAGACAGAAAAATACACAAAGTTGGCAGTTTACGTGATTGTCTAGATTTTTAAAAGTAGGACCCAAATTTACATTGTGATAGTAATTTTATTAAACAGATTCTTTTTAAAGTTTGATATTACTTGTTTCTGTTTACTGACTTAATTTATTTATCTTAATTTTGGAAACGTTAATTTACTAACTCTCTTTACTTTTGGTACCTTTTTATTTGTTGGTATTTTGCTTAATAAAGATTTCACTGCGGTTACAATTTTATTGGTAATCGATTTATTTGTCGAAAGAATTATAATTTTATTTAAGTTCTTATTTCTGAAAAAGTATAATATTGAAAGAAAATACAGAAAATGTTTTAATATATTTATTTAAAGACAATCGTCATATTCATTAATATAGATTACACATTTGTTGGGCAACTGCCACATTTTATATGAAAATAATACAAATATAAGTTGGGACAATGGTCACAATAATTTACTATAAATTAAATAATCGTTGGGGCAAAAGCCACATAGAAAACTAATGGAAAGTATTGTTTGTGAAAAAGCATCACTATTACTTCCATAGAATAGTCAGGTCAGCTATGCAAACAAAATAAATTGCTTACAACGACAATAGTCATTACTCTGAAATATTTATAATTGAAGTCGGCATACGTAAAATCCAATCAATCCTGTTTAACTGTCACGTCAACTGACGTGGGTTTATTTCGGTGTTTCGAAGATTCGTAGTATGGCTAGTTACAATTGTACTTGGCCGAGATCAATGGATCTCAAATTTAACACCTGATATATTTCGAGATCAATGGATCTCAAATTTAACACCTGATATATTTATAGTTGGGGTGACAACCAACAAAATCTTGTGATTGCATTTCGAAAATATTCGAAGATATAACTGATAATAAAGAGCTGTATTCAGATCTTATCATATGTAACTAACAAATATATATTCCAGTTGGAGCCAAAGAGATGGCAATTAAGAACTCAGTAACTCAGAATCCTACGAAAGTAAATAATTGCCAAGTCTAAAGTCAAAACCATCGCGGGTGTGCAAATATCGTTGTATAGCTAAGCTGAACATTGTCCGGACTATAACAACAATCGTTGTAATCATATTTTAAAACCCAAAGAAAACTTCCCATTCATTAATCAAATAAAATAATAAGTTAATTCTGAATATAATTAGCTGCAATGGTGAAATTAAACAATATAGTATAATAATTCCAAATAAATTAGCTAATCAAAAAGGTAGTACAGTATTGTCGCAATCGCGCCGCCGAAGATATAAAGTCGTTTGCTTTACTGGTATTTAAATAAATATTATTTGATACATTGTTATATTACCAGTATTTCCTCTCCCTCAGTATCCAGAATAATCTCGTAATTTGTCTCCATATTTAATGGTTTGTGTAAAGAGAAACCTGAAGGTTCTGCTCAAAAAGTTAATTTAATAAAATCTCACAAAATTGACTTTAAATGATAATTAGAAATATTTGACCGGACAAGTGGCTCTACAGACTTGATAAAATAATAGCAATTTCAAAATGAAATTTGGACCTTAAATATTGGCTTTAAAAATAATGCAAATCTTAAAATAAAATTGAATAGAAAAACCGAGCAGTTACCTGCATAGACATCACTTCTCGTCCTGATAATATAATTGTAAATTAGAATAAAATGAACTGCTATTTTCAGATTGAAATAATTAAAATCTCGAAATTAAATTTGGATAAAATAATGAGCAGATGCCTATACAGGCATCACTTCTCGTACCTAAGTCGTTATAGAATAAAATGAACTGCTATTTTCAGATTGAAATAATTAAAATCTCAAAATTAAATTTGGATAAAATAATGAGCAGTTGCCTATACAGGCATCACTTCTCGTACCTAAGTCGTTATAGATCGGCGAGTTACCAATTAGATGATCACCTCAACTGCTCCTCAAATTGAGCCCGCTCGGCCTTTTTATAGTTACCATTTTAAGAGACAAAAATACGCGAAACGAAAGCATGAGTGCGATGGACAAACGCGATGCAGTGTTTGTCACGTACGCATCTTCCCTTTAAATTACACCTTTACGAGAATTTCAACCCTAACTATATTATGAATATGGTCTACTATTGTTTACATTTATGATTTGTTTATTTATTTGACACATTCTTGTTGGAATACTTTCTCGCTTGAGGCACAATTTTAACGTCGATATGGTTATAGTAATATACTGTATGAAATATTATTTCCCTAAATACTGAACTGAATATTTACGTATTTATTAGAACAAAAGCATTTCAAGTAAAATTATGCACGAAATACTATCTAATTGTTATTTAATTTTGTATAGAATTATTTTTATGTACAGAAATAAGTAAATTCATATTAATAATTTAGGAAATTCATTTAAAAATAACGTACTTATATTTCATTCTCCCCCTCGTCGCTTGTACTATAATCTGCTACAATGCTTGGACCCCTTGAGTGAAACGGAGGGGCCACGAGATAATTAAAAGAAAAACAGATAAATCTTGGGCTGCTGTGTGTAGCAGATCGTGGACACTTCTTAACCCGGATAAGTGATGTATCGTGCCCACGACATAAAAAACTCTAGCTCAGGTATCTCAGGGCGTTAAGCCCAAGCTTAAGGTAATTCACAGAAGTTATGAACTTACGGTCCTGGAGGTTTACTTCTTTGGTGGTCGCAATTGAAATAATGACACTCTCTAAAATGGAAACGTACTATATTGTGTTTATTACAAAAAGTTATCAGTCAATTTCCACCGGGCGACCGGTAATTTATTATATTTATATACTTAATCTTTATATATTTTTAATATATTAAATAAGGGTGTCCGCAAAGGTGCGGAAAACTTTCCCTCGTGTAGCTACACTCGGTGTACAGGAGTATGTAGTAAAATTTAACAAATAGCCGCCTCGGTTTCAGTGATGAACTCTAAAGTACGTGATTAAAAACATATGTTACATGACTTCAAAATATAAACAAACAGTTTTCCCGGGGGGAATTAAACAAAATACTAAATTAAACTATCTAAACAAACATTAAACTTAATTAGGGGTACGATACCAGACGTTCACAGTATCACGGCCTACGGAAAGTTCCAGCCCCCTTGGACAATGTTGGATAATATTACCCCCCAGACCTTGGGCTTGGAGTTGGACCCTGAACCTGGATATATTGAACCCTGCACTTGGATTCTGGACTTTGATATATTGAGCCCTGCACTTGAACCCTAAAGATTTACACTTTTAGTAGCCCATTCAGTAATGCACGTAAAGCGTGCTGCAATGTGTATAAAATAAATAATTTACCTCTATCTCTCGAGGGTACGATGGAAATGAACTTCCAGTAAGGTCACAATTTCCGGAACGAACGGATCGACCCTTGGCCCATACGACAAACCATTTACCAGAGTTGTTAAATCAGCCTGCAAATTTCGAAGACATGAGGTCAATGCACCGACCACAATGGCTGACAAGAAATTAGCTTACCTTTACACAAAATCCTGTTAAACAGATAAAACTCCTTCATGAATACCAAAAATACACACACAGAACTGATTCACTAAAGCGAAGGACGTTTTTATTATTGCCAGTTATTTCCTAATCCATCGGATGCTTTAAAATAAATCAAAATTGGAATATAGCGGCTTGTAAATGTGATTCACCAAAACCCTATCAGCAGTGTACCTGTCGATTTGCACAAAGCCACTGCCGTCGCGCTCCAGCGGGCAATAGCAGAACCTTATTTTAAGACGGTATTTTTAAGGCGACAGTATGTGACCCGTATCGCACAGCTATGTACTGCTGGTTGCACGCATTAGCCCTGTAACAAATCACGAAGTGAATTATTGTATGAGCTACGAAACGCATGAATTTAGGAAACTGTGGTACCAGCATGATTCACAAATTGTCCTCAAACCTGCCTAAATGGAATTAAACTAATTAGAATCCCTAACATATCGCTATAACTACATATAATTAATATTCAGAATCCCTAACAATAACTTATGATGTGATTGTAACCTAACTTATATGATGTAAGGCAAAAAAATTTACTGACCCTTTCCTAACTAATTTTACAATTCTATCTGATTTATGAAAAAACAAAATTCAAAGATATTCAAACAAAATTTAAAGTTACTCTCAATTTTATGTGATTGTAGCATAGTAGAAAAAAAATAAACTGACTGTAACATAAAAGTTATAGTAAAGTGAAAAAATTAATTAATTAAAACCAACTTAAATCCAAATTGAAATGAAAATTGAAACATAAAAAAAACTAATGTTGACTGTATATGCTCCCCTCCCCCATGCCCCTATCGCCCTCCCCGCGTACCCGTTCCTGCGGTGACTTCTTCCTTCGGACTCTTCTCAGGACTCCCCCCCACATTCCAAATCCTCAGTGCATCTCGGTGATAATATCCATTTACAGCTTCTCGACAGAACCATTACCGTCGCTTATGGTCCCCCAGATCTGGTACGCCTCTGTTTTTGTCTTGACCATTGTTAGTGCATCGACAATTTATTCCAAAAGGTACATCCTAGTGTAACAGATATATTGAAGTCGTGTTTGGCGAGTTGTTTTGTATTTTCAGTGCTATTTGTAGTATAATGCCTTGGTTGTTGGTGCCAAATTGTAATGGTTGTTTCTTGAAGACAGTTGATGGCGAGACTGTTTAGATTATAATTTGTTTCAATTTGACCTGTACTCAATTCCAGGACTGGAAGTTTTTAAGACAATCATACAACCACATTTTGACTACTGTGCTAGTATTTTGTATCTACTGGATAGTAATTGTACATCAGCACTGCAAAAACTACAGAACAGGGGAATGAGAATGATTCTCAAGTGTAACAGGTTTACACCTGTTAATTTGATGCTAAAAACACTCGACTGGCTCTCGGTTAGGGAAAGGTGGAATTATTTTACAATGATTTTTATATTCAAAATTATAAATGGAATGCTTCCAAGTTATCTTAATGAAAATATTACATTTAATTATCAGGTACATAACCATTTCACTAGAAACCATAATGATTTTTATATTGCCAAAACAAATTTTAAAAAATCAATGAACACATTATTTTTCAAGGGTCTTAATGAATACGACAACCTACCTAGCATTGTTAAAAATAGTAGAAATCTTAACAACTTTAAACATAATTTGCTGGCTTATCTGAGGTCCTAGTCCTGTAATACAGTTCTTTCTTTTGTTTATCTTCTCGTTGGGATGGTTACAATTGAATTCACTATAATTCTTTGGGAGGGCTATTTAGGGGAGGGGGTGTATGTTTTCTCAATGTATATGATATGTCTAATTTAGATTTATATGTGTTTTTTAACATAGTTTTAAGTTTTTATAAAACCAACCAGTTTATATTATATTTTATATTACATTTATATTAGGGTGTCCTATTTCCAATAAAGTTAATTAAATTAAATTACTATGATTGCGTTCATCTACTTTGTTTATATCTCTCCTATCCCATCGACATCGCTTGTTTGGACTCGTGGGTGATGGTTGTGTATGTGTATGAAGCAGCACCGAGGAGGTAAACGGCGTCAGAATGTTCTCCTGGTGGCGGAGAAATTTGGCTGCGCTGGCAATAGATCTGGTGTTTTTCAATTGCCATAAGGATTGAATATTGGCAGGGAAATGTTTCATCAGCTCGCACAAGACAGTAGCTTCAGATAGCGGGTCGGTTAGCAAGCGTGCTAACCCTACGTAGTAGGCAAAATGTGATTCCATGTTACGTCCACCTTTGCATGACCAGCGGTCAGTAGTTATGAGGCGACGAGGTTTATCTTGTTCTTCTGCAGACCAGAAATGAGTTAGGAAATCTGACTTGAAATCGTCCAATGTTTCTCAGGAAATTTTGTACAGGGCTGACCAATCTTGGGCCACATATAGTTTATTTTCTTCAGGTATTTTGTTTATATAAATTTTCAGCTTGTTCAGATATTTTACAGGGTGTTCGTTCTTTACCCTGGAACTTAGGCATTGTCAGGCTCTCGGTGTGATATACACGGGACGGCTGTCGTTCACTGGAAACGGCGGGACACGAGGACTCGTTGTGTCTCTGCAGGCGGCAATTTGCTGGACTTGCCTTCGGAGGTTTGCGGTGGCGGCCTTTTTGTTCTTTATGCATGGCTACCAGACGTTTTCCCAATCCAGTATGCAGGCGGCGTTGGCTTTCCATCATCTCTCGGATAGATTCGATTAGGGCATCAAGCTTGTCTGCAGGTGAAGGTGGCGGTACGACATCTCGGGCTCGGTCGTGGGAATGCTGCTTTCCCCCAAACGAAGTCATCGGTACCTAGATTTTATAACAATACACAGTATCAGTTTTATCTTAAACAAATACAAAATAATACCAATTTACGACTTTATATCCTGGTCACGGCACCAGTGAAATGGCACCAACCCCAGTCGTGTATTTATCTCTCTCTTTTCATTGAGACAGAAAAATACACAAAGGTGGCAGTTTACGTGATCGTCTAAAGTTTGATATTACTTGTTTCTGTGTAATGACTTAATTTATTTACCTTAATTTTGGAAACGTTGATTTACTAATTCTCTTTACTTTTGGTACCTTTTTATTTGTTGGTATTTTGCTTAATAAAGATTTCACTGCGGTTACAATTTTATTGGTAATCGATTTATTTGTCGAAAGAATTATAATTTTATTTAAGTTCTTATTTCTGAAAAAGTATAATATTGAAAGAAAATACAGAAAATGTTTTAATATATTTATTTAAAGACAATCGTCATATTCATTAATATAGATTACACATTTGTTGGGCAACTGCCACATTTTATATGAAAATAATACAAATATAAGTTGGGACAATGGTCACAATAATTTACTATTGTAACGTGTTTCCACCCTTAGGAAACCATCCTCGCAAATTCCGTGGGTTCCAAAAATTATAACAAGAGATGTCCACTAACACACTTTATTAAATATTTACTGGATACTTCACAATACTATTATTAATTTAAATACACTTTACTGATTAAAATCACAATGTTTATCACTTTGTTTATCTTTGAAGTCTTAACCTCACTTTCTATACTTTCTGAACTTTCTGAACTACTCGCCGAGAATGCGGTCGGTCTTTTATACCTAAAAATGACAGATCTCGATTGTTCTGTGATGACGCCACCATTCTCTCGATAATTCCAGATGTCACTTTGGAATCTTCTGGTAGGTTCTTTTTCGAGTAGGTGCAAATACATCATTCTAGGGGTTGTAACACATTACACTGCCCCCTCCTTAAGCCTGAACGTCCCGGTCAGGCAGTTCAGCCTCTTTCACGTACTTCGCCAGTCTATCCAAGTGTACGATCTTCATCTTGGACTTTTTGTTTCGTTGAATCCGATAGACGACATCATTAATTCGGGTAATAACAGTATAAGGTCCTTCCCAAGGAGGTTGAAGTTTCGGTGACTTCCCTTTCTTTCGCTGTGGGTTATACAGCCAAACCAGATCTCCTGCCTTGAACCCTTCTGAACTACCCTTACGGTCGTATCGAGCCTTCATTCGGTCACTGGCTATGGTGATTTGGTCTCTAACCAGCTCATGAACATTTCTTAGCCGTTCACTCATTTCATCCACATAGCTGTTCACAGGAAGCTGTTCTCCGCCTGGTGTTCCGAAAATCAAATCACACGGCAGTCTGATCTCATGTCCAAATACTACACGGGCTGGTGTTTGTTTCGTAGACTCGTGGATAGCAGCTCTGTATGCCATGAGGAAGAACGGTATGTGGAGATCCCAATCACGTTGATTCTTATGAACCACTTTAGAGAGATGTTCTTTCATGGTCTTGTTATATCGTTCCACCATTCCATCTGATTGCGGGTGGAGGGCTGTTGTCCGTGTTTTGTGTATCCCCAATAACTTGCAGATTTGCTGAAACACCTCTGACTCAAAGTTCCTGCCTTGATCTGAGTGCAGCTCCAGGGGTACACCAAACCGACATATCAAATTATCTACCAAGACTTTGGCAACAGTGACTGCTTCTTGGTTTGGAATTGCATAGGCCTCTGGCCACTTACTAAAATAGTCCATGGCAACCAGTATATACTTGTTCCCATCCTTGGTTACTGGGAATGGGCCGGCTATATCGATCGCGATCCTCTCGAAAGGAGCTCCGACGTTATATTGCTTCATTGCACCTCTACTTCTAGTCTGTGGTCCCTTACTGGCTGCACAAATTTTGCAATTGCGACACCAAGCTTCCACATCTTGACGACTATTTACCCAATAAAATCGTTCTCGTACTTTATTCAGGGTCTTATTAACGCCGAAGTGCCCACCGGATGCTCCACTATGCACTTCCTGAAGTACTTTCGGTACTCGACACCTGGGAATCACTAGACGCATAACAACTTCCCTGCCATCCGGGCTTTCCCAAGCTCTCTTTAGCAGCCCGTTCATGACTTTAAGTGAATCCCATTGGGCCCACAAAGCCTTCAATCCAACTGCCTTATCCGAAACATCCTTCCACGCTGGTCGAATTCCTTTCTCCTTTGCTCTCAATATAGCCCCAATTTCTGTGTCATTCAGTTGTTCTTGTCTCAGGGCTTCGGTCGTCCAATCGTCCGGAACCTCTATTTTAATAGTGTTGACGGCCACCGTACCCTGCAATTTCTCAACGTGGCGGCAGTGCTTGCAATCTTCCTTGCATGGTCTTCTAGATAAAGCGTCTGCGTTCTTATGAGATCTTCCAGGTCGATGTTCTATTTTGAAATCATACTGTTGCAACCGTTCTATCCAACGAGCCAGTTGACCTTCAGGGGTTTTCAACTGCAACAGCCATTTTAATGCAGCATGGTCGGTCCGAATCTTGAAATGTCGTCCATAAAGATATTTATGAAAATGGTCCACTGATTTAACGATGGCCAGTAACTCTTTCCGGGTTACACAATAGTTTCTTTCCGGTTTGGACAGCACCTTGCTGAAGTACTCAATCACTCTTTCCTGCCCATTCTGGATTTGAGACAGTACACAACCGACCGAAGAATTGCTGGCATCCGTGTCTAAAATAAAAAGTCCTTCCCGTTGTGGGTACGCTAGCACAGGACCAGTGCATAGAGCTGCCTTCAATTTTCTCCATGCTGTTTCACATTCCGGTGTCCATTGGTACTGCACTTTCTCTTCTGTCAGCCGGTGTAATGGCTTCGCAATTTCTGCAAACCCTTCCACAAAGCGCCTATAATAAGTGCAGAGGCCAAGGAAGCTCCGTACTTCATGAACGTTAGATGGTCTTGGCCAATCTCGTACAGCAGAAATTTTGTCGGGGTCTGTTTGTATTCCATCCGAAGACACCACGTGACCAAGAAATTTGACTTCTTTCTGGAATAGCAGGCACTTCTTCGGGTTCAACTTCAGATGGGCATTCCTGACTCGCCCAAATACTTCTTGAAGATTTTTCAAATGTTCTGTAAAGTCCTGTCCCATAACAAGCACGTCGTCAAGGTAAACCAGGCACGTCCTCCAGGTTAGCCCTCGCAGTACGAATTCCATCAATCTTTCAAAGGTAGCTGGCACATTGCAAAGTCCAAAAGGCATCACGGTAAATTGATAAAGACCACTGCCTGCTGAAAACGCTGTCTTCTCCTTATCATCAGGATGAAGCCCCACTTGCCAGTATCCACTCCTAAGGTCTAACGTAGAAAACCAACGTGAGCCTGCCAACGTGCTTAATGTGTCATCAATTCGTGGTAATGGGTAACTGTCTTTCTTTGTGACATCGTTTAATTTCCGATAATCGACACAAAATCTTAATGTTCCATCCTTCTTGGCAACCAAAACTACTGGCGATGACCAGGGACTTGTCGACTCCTCAATGACTCCATCTTGTAGCATCTTGTCTATCATTGCCGAGGCATCTTCTTGTTTTGCTAATGGAAGCCTCCTAGGTGGTTGTCGAATAGCGGGCGAGTCGCCAGTATTTATCCGATGCTGGACTATGTCTGTTTTTGTAAGGGCCTCTGTATTCTTGGCAAATACTGAACTTTCCTTTTCTAGAAACTTGATTGCCTCCCTTCGTTCATCCTCAGATAAATGCTCCAACTGGGTACTCAGCAAGGTCAAAACTTCCTGGTCTATTTTCGTAGACGAACTTCCCTCTGTTTGTTCCTCGCACCTCGCTACCCATGTGACCGGTTCATAGGAGCCAATTGGTTTGCCTTCCTTAATTGTCACCGAGTGGGAATTTAAATTAACGACTCTAATTGGGATTTTGTTTTTAGTCCGGGTTAAAGTTCTCGCCACAATAATATTGGGTAGGGACTTAATCGATTCGTCATCTTCAACTAGGCCAACACGGTACCCTCCAGGATTTCCTTCTAAGGCAACATCAATCATTTGTTCTGAATGAGCAGGAATCTTGATTGTTTGTGTTGTTAACAACCTTGCTTTATGGAATTGGTCGTCTGCGGTTGCCAGAATAAATTCCTCATTTCCAATTTTTAAGACTCGCTCCCCTACGTCAACAATAAATCCCTGCTCTCCCATGATGTCCAGACCCAAAATGAAATCATCCATAATGTCAGCCACAATGACCTTGTAATTGAACCTCAACCGTCCAACCTGCAGTTCCAAGTTGATTTCTCCATGGACCGCAGCCCTGTCCCCCGTGGCTGTCCGAATGATTACTCCATTTCGCTTATTGTCAATCTGCAAGCCTGAAATAAACCCTGGCCGCACTATTGATGACGTAGCACCGGTGTCAATAGTAAACATGCATTTCACATTTCACATATCCTTGCAACAACAGACTGCTTGGAATTCTTTGGAGCTGGGAAATCTTTATTTCTCTGGGGGCACCGCATTCCCTAGCCAGCACAGCCCCCTTGGTGCTGGCTATCTTTAGTTTTCCTGCTTCTCTTCAACATTCACAGCATTTACTCGACTCTCCGAGTTCTGCTGTCGACAGTCTTGTTTCATATGTCCCACCTTGCCGCAGTTGAAACATTTAATACCTCCGCTCGGCTTTCCTTTATTTTGTTGTTTCTCCTGCTTTCCGAGGCCATCCAATTTATCGCATAATTTGGTGAATATTTTCTGTATCTCAGTCAGCAAGGGGTTCTGGTTCATTTCTGGTTGCGATTCTTCGAGAGTCACAGCTCGCACTCTCGACCTTGGAGTATCCCTGTAAGCGGCTTCTACTTCGAGTGCACGCACCAAAGCTTCGCTACTACTTTGGTGTCTCGTCAGCCTCAGAACTCGCCTGACCTCTTCGTCCCTTATACCATCTAAAAAGGCCCCCACGGCTAATTGTTCCTGGAATTCTTTAGGTGCACTCGGATACGCCAGGTGTGCCAGTCTCTCTATCGCAGCTTCAAATTCTTGTAAACTTTCCCCAGCTTTTTGCATCCGGGATTTCAGCTGAGCCTGGTATAATTGGGCAAGGTGTTGATCGCCATACCTCAAGTCTAATGCAGCTTCCAAGACTTTGAAGTCCCTTTGTTTCTCCACCGGGATAGTCTGAAGTAATTCTGAGGCCTGGCCCCTTAACGCCAGAACTAATGCCATAGCCTTTTCCTCATTATCCCAGTTATTTGCCGATGCTGCTGCCTCAAATTGTCTCTTGTAGGTTGTCCATGAGCTTTGGCCGTCAAAGGAGGGAGGCTTTAATCGAGGACCCGATGATGTTACTAACTGGCCTCCTTTTTCTCTCAACTGACGTTTAAGGCGCTCTACCTCTCCTTCGACCTCACTCATTTTTCCTTTAATTTGACTAACTTCTGTCTCGACCACACCTACTTTGTCTTCGACCTTGTTTATCTCCTCTTTAACTTCTTCCTTAACAGAAATGATTGCGTCCTGTTGTATTTTTATTTGTTCATTTAGAATTTTCCTTAATTCTTCCTGTCGTCTTTCTTGCTCCTGTTGGCGTTTTATTTCCAAATCCTCCATCATTCTTCTCAGTTCTGCTTTATCTTCTTGACGTCTTGTTTCCTGTTCTTCTTTTTCTTCTTGACGTCTTCTTTCTTCATCCTCTTTTTCTTTCTGACGTCTTATTTCCTGATCTTCCATAATTTTCTTTAATTCGTCCCTTTCTTCTTGACGCCGTTTTTCCTCCTCTTGACGTCTTCTTTCTTGCTGTTCTTTTTCTTCCTGACGTTTTTTCTCCTGTTCTTCTTTGTCTTCCTGCCGTTGCTGCGCCATCATTTTTTTGGAATTGTTCGAATAAGTCCTGTATTTGTTTATCGGATGCCATACTTCTTGTTGTTACGGGCATACGATGAAATTAAAATAAAATAAATTTAACTGTCACGTCAATATCGGTAATGGAACTTTCCAGACAAATCTCGAAATAGCACGAAAAAGTCTTTTGTCACTATCCAGTTCAGAGAATTTAATAATCTCCACTAATGTCCAAATAGAAAAGTTCTAGAAATTTTCACTCGCTAAATGAGTCTTTTTCAGTGTCTCTATCACTTCTCAGTTCAAAGGATTTAATTATCACACTAATGTCCTAATAAAATGTTCTACAATGTCTCAAAAATGCACTTAACACTATTTTCCTGTTCGAAAATAATCCTCAAACAATGTCCAGTAAATTAGTCCTCCGTGCTAGCTCGAACACTCCAGCACAACTTCAGAGCTCCTCTTGTCGTAAAATTCCGCTTCTGACACCAATTGTGACGTGTTTCCACCCTTAGGAAACCACCCTCGCAAATTCCGTGGGTTCCAAAAATTATAACAAGAGATGTCCACTAACACACTTTATTAAATATTTACTGGATACTTCACAATACTATTATTAATTTAAATACACTTTACTGACTAAAATCACAATGTTTATCACTTTGTTTATCTTTGAAGTCTTAACCTCACTTTCTATACTTTCTGAACTTTCTGAACTACTCGCCGAGAATGCGGTCGGTCTTTTATACCTAAAAATGACAGATCTCGATTGTTCTGTGATGACGCCACCATTCTCTCGATAATTCCAGATGTCACTTTGGAATCTTCTGGTAGGTTCTTTTTCGAGTAGGTGCAAATACATCATTCTAGGGGTTGTAACACATTACACTATAAATTAAATAATCGTTGGGGCAAAAGCCACATAGAAAAATAATGGAAAGTATTGTTTGTGAAAAAGCATCACTATTACTTCCATAGAATAGTCAGGTCAGCTATGCAAACAATAAAATAAATTGCTTACAACGACAATAGTCATTACTCTGAAATATTTATAATTGAAGTCGGCATACGTAAAATCTGACACAAAACTCGGGAAATCTCCCAGTAGTGATATGATGGTAAAAAGAAACAATCAACAAAATCCTGTTTAACTGTCACGTCAACTGACGTGGGTTTATTTCGGTGTTTCGAAGATTCGTAGTATGGCTAGTTACAATTGTACTTGGCCGAGATCAATGGATCTCAAATTTAACACCTGATATATTTATAGTTGGGGTGACAACCAATAAAATCTTGTGATTGCATTTCGAAAATATTCGAAGATATAACTGATAATAAAAAGCTGTATTCAGATCTTATCATATGTAACTAACAAATATATATTCCAGTTGGAGCCAAAGAGATGGCAATTAAGAACTCAGTAACTCAGAATCCTACGAAAGTAAATAATTGCCAAGTCTAAAGTCAAAACCATCGCGGGTGTGCAAATATCGTTTGTATAGCTAAGCTGAACATTGCCCGGACTATAACAACAATCGTTGTAATCATATTTTAAAACCCAAAGAAAACTTCCCATTCGTTAATCAAATAAAATAATAAGTTAATTCTGAATATAATTAGCTGCAATGGTGAAATTAAACAATATAGTATAATAATTCCAAATAAATTAGCTAATCAAAAAGGTAGTACAGTATTGTCGCAATCGCGCCGCCGAAGATATAAAGTCGTTTGCTTTACTGATATTTAAATAAATATTATTTGATACATTGTTATACTACCAGTATTTCCTCTCCCTCAGTATCCAGAATAATCTCGTAATTTGTCTCCATATTTAATGGTTTGTGTAAAGAGAAACCTGAAGGTTCTGCTCAAAAAGTTAATTTAATAAAATCTCACAAAATTGACTTTAAATGATAATTAGAAATATTTGACCGGACAAGTGGCTCTACAGACTTGATAAAATAATAGCAATTTCAAAATGAAATTTGGACCTTAAATATTGGCTTTAAAAATAATGCAAATCTTAAAATGAAATTGAATAGAAAAACCGAGCAGTTACCTGCAAAGACATCACTTCTCGTCCTGATAATATAATTGTAAATTAGAATAAAATGAACTGCTATTTTCAGATTGAAATAATTAAAATCTCAAAATTAAATTTGGATAAAATAATGAGCAGTTGCCTATACAGGCATCACTTCTCGTACCTAAGTCGTTATAGAATAAAATGAACTGCTATTTTCAGATTGAAATAATTAAAATCTCAAAATTAAATTTGGATAAAATAATGAGCAGTTGCCTATACAGGCATCACTTCTCGTACCTAAGTCGTTATAGATCAGTGAGTTACCAATTAGATGATCACCTCAACTGCTCCTCAAATTGAGCCCGCTTGGCCTTTTTATAGTTATCATTTTAAGAGACAAAAATACGCGAAACGAAAGCATGAGTGCGATGGACAAAAGCGATGCAGTGTTTGTCACGTACGCATCTTCCCTTTAAATTACACCTTTACAAGAATTTCAACCCTAACTATATTATGAATATGGTCTACTATTGTTTACATTTATGATTTGTTTATTTATTTGACACATTCTTGTTGGAATACTTTCTCGCCTGAGGCACAATTTTAACGTCGATATGGTTATAGTAATATACTGTATGAAATATTATTTTCCTAAATACTGAACTGAATATTTACGTATTTATTAGAACAAAAGCATTTCAAGTAAAATTATGCACGAAATACTATCTAATTGTTATTTAATTTTGTATAGAATTATTTTTATGTACAGAAATAAGTAAATTCATATTAATAATTTAGGAAATTCATTTAAAAATAACGTACTTAGGTACGGAATATTTCACTACCTATTAGGTTTAAATGGACATGTTCACGTTTTTTAAATTTTAAGGATTTAAGTCCTGGAGAATAAAAATGTGGTTTGTTTTCTATCAGGTCAAAAAATAAATAAATCCGGAAATATTATGTAAGAAAACTTGTTTCAGCTGTAATACGAGGAAATCCAATGGGAAATAGGAACTACCATAACAGGTTTGGTACGATCTTTTGCTAATCGAGAAGAGGAAGAAGATAATTAAAGGCAAAGGAGAACAGAAATAAGACCAGGAGAAGGAATATGAAATGTATTTTATTATGTTCAGAGAACTGCGTTTTGATGATTTTGAATGTTAACGTATTGAATAAATTTTAATTTTTTCTTAGTAACTTGGACTCAGTTCTTAAGAAATAATGTGTCAAGACTTCATAGAAATGTACCGGTTTTCATTTTTTTAGAAGGGGCAAATTTAAAAACCACGTTATATTTATTTAATCAAAATTTCATTTAGACGTTCCCAAATATGTCAGTTGACAATTCTAATCAAGCAGTATGTGTTATGTGATGCATGTGGTTATTAACGTACATGGGTAATATGTAAAAGAAGTTTTGAATATAAATATGGTGGTAACTTAATTTTTAAACTAGCAAAAAAATTTTAAACAGAAAAATTCTATATTAAAGGTAATGGGTCGTTACTTATGGCCTAATTAAGTTGCAGGTGTCTCATATCATTATGTTCAAATTTTGGGAGCATAGACTTAATTGTAAGATTAAAAAACAAAAGTGGTAGTGCGATTTTAATTCGTTTCGAAGTTACAGGCCTATTCAATTTATGAACAGTAAATAAATTAAAAAAACTTAATCATGTGGGAATAAATGACAAAAAACGAACCATTTGACCACGGATTTACTGGTCAAAAATTTTATAGTCCTATAACTTCCATGTCTCGAAAACATTGCTATGATGGAAAATAAAAATTTTAAAAATGGGTTTTAATGTCGTCCTCTGTATGTGCACTATTATTAACTTGTTATTTTTAGTTGCATTGGTTGATTCACAAGTATGGTAGATTGGTTTGCAGATTGTAATGTTGAAAACAAAAAATTTAAATGTAGCATATTTCTTTTGCATGGGTCATCCTCTATATTTCCAAAAAAAATTGTTTTAAATACTGAACAAAAAGAGTATAATAATCCGAACAATAGAAACATTATGACAGTTTTTTAAATTTAGAAATATAATTTTCAGTGTGTCAAAATGAACACCTTATTTTTGTTCCGATTTAATCTTCCGAAATATTTGAAAATATATGAGGCATTTCATTTTAAATATTAGTTAATTTCTAACTTTAGCTGATTTGTGTTATGTATAAATATACATACATGTGTGTGTCTCTGTCTATGGAGGATCTAGTCTCTCGACTCTAATAGGCTCCTAGAGGAGCCATGGTTGCTTGAACAACATTTCGACAGAATCATCGGTTATCTTTAGGTTCTCGCTGGTAGCTGCTTACTACGGACCATCGTTACATGAACTGAGAATTTCTGAACTAAGTCAGTTCAAATAAAGAGAAACCTCAGTAGAGTAAACAGCTAAATGTCTTTGGTCACGCAATTGATGTACATTGGCATTACATCGGTCTATACTTAAATAACTGAATCGTCCAGATTACTTTTGAAACTCAAACCTGCATTGCACCATGCACTACCTAGGAAGCTCCTATATAGTAGTTTACCCCTGGAGCAGGGGACATGGTTGCTTAAACAACGTTTTTACATATGCCATCTTTAGGTTCTCACCTCCGATTAAAGAACTTAGATACATAATGGCTACCTTTTCTTCATATACCTTATTTCCCAAGCAGCAATTTTAGTAGTTTCTATGTAATAGTTGCCATTAGGGGAACTTTAAAGGTTTCCGCAACTAAGGACTGTTACGTAATGGGAACCATCCTTCTACCAAGTATTCACCAAAATGGGGAATAATAATTACGTAACAAATTACTATTCCGGTACTTCTACCATTACCGTGTTGAAGACTAGGTTATTACGTAAACGGGATGTAACCAAGTAGTAGAAATGACTAACTTTTGGAACAGCTCAGCTGACCGAAATGAGAGCGCAAACTATATATTTGGCTCTCTGTTATTCGAATAGCAAATTAATGACTTACTGAGTTTAAGTACACGATATGTCCAAGGTCCAAGTTAAGGTGATTATATATAACATGCATAAGCATATTTTATAAATCATGATGTTTTGCGTTTACCCTGGGTGTGGATATTAAAACCACCACTTGTTTTCTGTAAAATGTTATCATGATGCTTCGATAAAAAAGACGCCCCCTCGAGAAAATGGTTTTTTTCGGAAAAAAAAAATTTTTGCAAAAATTATGTATACAAGCAAAACTGCAAAAATTTTTATGGAAAACGTTTTTTTTTTTTAATTTTATATATTATAAAGTAATAATCTATTTAGAAAACATTTATAAATGACTATAATAAAAAGAAATTTTTTATTGAATTATATTTTTATCTGTGTCAATATGGCGTCTTCATTCAACAACAGAAAAATGACGATTTTAATTGCAGTAACTTAGAGGTTGCAAAAACCAGAATTATTTCCCTACACGTTACATTTACTATAAAGTAGCAGATGCCACCAACGTTATAGTTGTTGTTACCTTAAAAGTGGTGACGGCAACTGCAACAATTTCACTGTGTAGTTATATTTACCTAGATGTAGCAAATAGGACCAATGACGCTATAAGATCTTAGTAAATGTTGCTACCAACTTATTTTCATGTTGGTAGAATTGGCAAAATCGATATAGGTAATTTTTTTTTTTTTTAATTGGCAACGCGGTAATAACTGTTAAAGTGTCACTGTCACTGCGTGCAATGAGAATATGTGTATTATTAAAAATAACAATTATTATACTTTTTAAGTACTTTTTATTATCTGATATTATTTGGAAAGAGCACATATCGAACAATATTTGATGGATGCCCCTGACGATGAGCATCTTATGTCAGAGGTAGGTGTTTATTATATCTTGCTTTTATGTACCTATTTAAATGTTTGGGTTTTTTAGTTTGCATTGATACTGGGAGTTTGCGGTGCCTGCCATTGCGGTAAACTGACCTTCTTAAGCGTTGAAGATATGAGATAAAGAATAATATCTATATATATCCATACCAGATATCAAGACGAATAAATCAAGAAGTTTCACAGTTTTAAATGAAGGATTTTCGGTGAACCCACTTGATTCGATTAGGAAATATGTCTTTTAGACCGCAAAATGTGTCTCACTAAAGATTTTTCGTAAATTTTCAAAAGGGAAAGTGCACTGTGCAATGCGTTGGATTAAATAAGCTCTCAAAAATTCCAAGAATTGTAGCTGATTATTTGCAATTGCTGATGCAGATTTGTATACTGGCCATAGCATGCTCCGTTCCTCATCAACTCTTGGCCAATGCTGGGGGTGACATTACCACCCTTAAACGTCACGGTGTGTGGAAATCATCCACCGTGACGGAGGGTTATTTGGAAGATTCAGTCTCAACAAGATTGTTATTGCTAAAAAAATTCAGGGAGAGCAGCACAACGAGTCAGGGGATACAGACGTCGTTATTATTATAGAGAAATATTGTGTACAGAAGAGCAGTTTTCTTTGTGGAAAATCGAATATGATGACAATAAATGTTAACATAAATATAAATTAATAAGTGTTAGTGCATGGGTTCTTTGTTTTGTTAATTTTCCATATAATGGAGACAAATAAATTCCTTGGACTTTATTTTATATTAAAATTATTCTTTAGTGACTAAATCACTTTACCTCACTTTAGCTTACTACTTTATCTCACTAGTGACTTATGAGTCACTTTATACCTTCAAAATCTCATCAATAAAGATCACTTTATATGAAAGTGTTGGATAAATATATTTATTAACGTAAGGTGTGTAATAATGGAAAAAATACATAAGAGTTTTCATATTTTAGTGATCAGTTTACATTTAATTTCATTCAATTCAATTTATTGTACATAAACAATGTCTTATGCCGTTATACCGACATTGTCCATTCCCCATCGACACAATATTTATTAAATTTGGAGTTTTTAATGGGCAAATTCATTTAATATGCTCAGTGGATCACTAACTGAACTATGAGTCAATCTGTGTGTTAAAGACAAGTTGTAATTTTTGAGCAGTACACAGTATCATTAATCACTACAACTGTTATAGTTTTCGATTACTCTGCTCCTTGTGTTGATGGGAACACTTTTGCACTTGTTACCAAAGATGATGGTTTTGCTGTGGCGAAATAATCTTCCATGTTTGCATCATATTCTGAAGAATCACTATTTCTCCTACTGTTTAACTGTTTCTTCAGTTTCCTATAAAACAATGATATGAGTGCCGATAAACTTTATTTTGCTTTTACTGAGCATTTCAGATGCCGCCATTTTATTCAATGCCAATAATTATATAAATTGTCTTAAAAGTTAATATTACTCTATAGTAGATTTTCAAGGTATATGTAACTTTTAAGTAATTTTCAATTAGTGGGGAGTAGTAAAGATAACTTCAAAGCCCCTATGTTCGTAGAAATAACCTCATTTTTACTCGAAATGTCACTAATAAGTTAGACTACTTTCAAGTGGTCCTTTGGTAAAGCTATGCAGTCGGCATTACTACCAATTTTCACTTTGCAGTTGAGGATGCTTCAAAGTAATGCAGAGTAGCATCTGCGACGTTGCAGATTCTGTGGCAGTTACTTGAAAGTGTTATAACTATACAATGCCTGAATTCGGTAGAATCTACATAATTGTTACTACAAATGCATACCACAAAGTGAATATTATCTTAAAGCCGCAAATTTAGTAACAGTTATGTCATTCCTACTGTATTAAAGTTCCGATGCCTCAGATGCCAGTTCCCATCACTTTGAATGCTGCTTGGGTTGCTCCTAACGTAGTCACATTATATGTCCATTAAAATGGATAGATGAACATCACATCTCATAGGCAACAGAGGCTGGTATGTGTAGAAGGGAAAATGTAAAATATTGTACTTATTTTATGTGATAATTATTGGTTAACTTCTAGGAATATTAACGCAGATTGAAAAAATACAATAGGTAAAGATGTTTTATTCAAGGGAAATATGCATTGGAAGGATATTATTTATAATATTATTATTAAAACTATAAACTGAACCTCATCATGTTACGACTATGACCTACTTATGAAATGATCGATTTCTACAAATGGCACAGCACTGTTGCATGTTGCACTAAATTGTCACTAAACTGTCTAAATATGAACAGAGAATATTATTTAGGTATTAGGCAAATCACAACTTAAAATAAAAAGACTTCTTTACCACACTTATTAACATTAATGACTGATACTGTCAAAACTGTCAAACTGAGATTATGATAATCGAACTGAAGCCGACCGTGTACGAGCGGCAGCGAATACGCCGATGGGCCAATCAGCAACTTATGGGAAGAAGTGCCTTAGATTTTGGGAGTCTTTCGGGATCATAAAATTCATGCCATTATGTATCTAGATATAAGTTCTTTAATCGGAGGTTCTCACTGATATATCAGTGAGAACCTAAAGATGGCATATATAATTCTGTCGAAACATTGTTTAAGCAACCATGTCCCCTGCTCCAGGGATAAACTGCTATAGGAGCTTCCTAGGTGGTTCATGGTGCAATGCAGGTTTGACTTTCAAAAGTAATCTGGACGATTCAGTTATTTAAGCATAGAGCGATGTAATGCCAACGTACATCATTTGTGTGACCAACGACATTTCACTGTAGGCGAACCTTATTTAAACATTATGTGATAGTACGTAAGTCCAGCATTGGTAGTCAATCGTTACTTCTTCGAAAAATACAGAACAATGGCATCTTGCCTGAAGAGGACCATTAAGTTTGATGGATTTAAGTCAGAATTTATCGTCGGGCCGCTTAAGTCGTAAAATAGCGGCCGCCGGCGCATTTTGATTCTGGAGATGCATTGGAAGCCAGCATTGTACCAACGTTTCGTTTTCTGGCAAGGGGTTATTCCCCCGACAGCGGCCCAATGTAAATGTGTTTGTTGGGTATATGTCGATTTACTGGGGTCAAACAATTGAACTCGGCTGCATTTTCGTTATACAAAAAAGAATAATACGAAAAAAATTTTCTGTTAACCCAATGGAGTCCTGTAGGCCCATCTTTAAAAAGCATTATATTCTACCACTTCCCTGTATAATTATTTATGTGGCACTAATTTTCGTGAAAACAAATCAAGGAAAATTCCCACAAAATAATTCAGTGCATGCACACGATACCAGGTCTAATACCAAAAGTTTTTGCTACCTTGTAGACGAACTCACGTGTTTTTTCGGGCGCTAGTAAATAACAGTTTTTCTCGCGCTAGTGAAAGTTTCGTGAGCCATAGTGTGTGCCCAAGGGCAGTGAATCAAGAGTTACCCGTATGCTTACGGGTAGCCCTTAGCTGGGCTTCGGTAAGTTTTTGGAACTATATCATAATTGACAGTGACATTTCTCGCTTTATCGATCATTCAAGTCTCTGACACCGGTCCCCGACCGGAAATATTTCCCGGGGATTTAACCCCCAAAAACATTCTAACCTAAAAATCAGTGCGTGGCCAACACAACTTCTTCTGGCAAACATCACCTAGGGAAAATTCCCAAAAATCTTCAAAAGACTGTCCCGAACTCAATTTTTGCAGTTTTACCAACTAAATTTTTCTAAATTTTCCAAAAAACCTCGAAAAACCAAAATTCCCCAGAAAAATTTTTGGAACTAAATTTTGACAGATTTTCCCCTAAGTTTTAGGGGAATATTTTTTGACAGCTGTCACTTTGACATCTGTCAACTTGACGTTTACCACCCCCTCCCCCAAAAACCTTTCAATAATGGCCGACCAATTAGAGTCCCCCATACGCGAAACCACCCCGACCGGGTCGACCGAGACATATAAGCTGAACTTAAAGCCAAGCATTCTGGACCCACTGACATCCAGCCAAATTCCCCCCAGCTTAGACCCAAGCGGCTGGTCCAAGGGACGGCCTAATCTTCCACCCCCCACGAAAACGTCAGGCGATGAGAGCGACGCCTCCACCTCGTCGGTCAATTTGAGACGAGGCACGAAAAGAACCAAGCCGGCGTCAAAACTGACGCCACCTGAAAATGCGACACCTAAGTCCAACTCCCAGGATCCCAAAATATTCCAGCCAGCTGTCCAATCTTCCCCCTCCCCCCATCACCACCAACGCTCCCCCCGCCTCTGCTGACACCACTGCCAGCCAACAACCTCCAACCGAAATGGCAAAGATATTCAAGCTGCGTGAGGTGGCCAACACCTCCTCATCAAACAAAAAGAGGAGAATCACCGTACGCGACGATCAAAACCCTGAATTCACCCATTCCGGATCTGGGAGAAAAACAACGCACCCGGAGATCAAGAACCCCCCCATCCCCATAGAGAACCGCCATAGCGGACCAATCAGGATCGACGAGGACATGGACGTGGTGCCGCCACAACCGACCAAGACCCAGTTAGCTAAGGAAGCAGCGGAGGCCACAACAGCCCCAAAGCCTGCCCCTAAAAAACCTCCACCAATCGTGATCCATGGTCGACTTAATGACCACAAACGGGCCAACACCTTCTTGAAGGACAGGCTGCGGGGCGTGCACTTGTGGAAACACTCCGCGAAATCAACAATGCTCCAGCTGGCCAACAAGTCAGATTGGCAAACTGTAAATGAATTTCTGGAGGAAGGAAAGGTAGAATACCATACCTACACCCCAAGAGACGAAAAGACGCACGCCTTCGTCCTCCGGGGAATATTCCATGAAATCGACGTAAAGGACATCAAGGAGGAACTCGAGTCCACGCACAAGATCCTTGTAAAAGACGTATACACAATGAGGGGCACCAGAAACCCCCTATATATGGTGGTCACCACTAACGAAGTGACACTAAAGGAGATGCAGGCCCGGGTCCACTGTTTGGACCACACCTCCGTCACGTGGGAACGCCAAGCAAATTCCAAAAGAATCATCCAATGTCACAGATGCCAGCAGTGGGGGCATGCCACGAGCAATTGCCATGCCAATCCCCGCTGCGTCAAATGCTCTAGCGCCCACCTGACGAGGGAGTGTACCAAACCGCGGGACGAACCAGCGGTCTGTGTCAACTGTGGCGGAAGCCATACAGCCAATAGTAATAATAATAATAATAATAATAATAATACTCTTTATTAGCTCAGCTAAATATAAAGTAGATCCTTACAATATAAATTATAAAGTCACACATAAAACACTTCAGTAGAAATAAAAACTACACTCAGCATGCACAAAAAATACAATACATAAAAAATACAAATTCCTAAATTGGCCATTGCTCTTTCACATATACTGCACATTTCTTTCTGAAAATATTTATATTCTTTACATCTTTCATTTGCTGTGGTAAGTTGTTATATAATTATAAACCCTTATTAAACAACTGATTTTCAGTAAAACAGGTTCTTGTCATCTGTACATAAAAATTTTGGTAGCTTCGTGTCGGGTAATTATGGATGTCCGACACAAACGTGCAATAACCAAGTAAATGTTTCGGCAGTAAATTATTTACTAGCTTGAATATAAATAAAAACACATTTAACATAATACACTGCTTCACAGACAAAATATTTAAACAATCTAACATGGTTCTGATAGGAGTATATAAATTGCAATTAAGTATAATTCTTAACGCTTTGTTTTGTTTAATTTGAAAATTACTAAGTTCTGTATTATTTAACATAAAGAGAATAGTTGGACAATACATGAAATTTGGTTCAATAAGCGTATGATATATTAATATTTTTGTTTCTATACTAAGGTAATTACTAATTCTACAAAAGAAAAATACTTTTTTTGCTAATTTTTTTAGGATATAGTTCCCGTGTTCATTAAATGTTAAATTTTGATCAATAATGATCCCTAAGTACTTATATTTATAAAACTTTCTCAATATTATAGTCATTCAATCTAACATTTTTATTCTCATCATTAGGTATATTATATTTACTACTTATAATCATGTACTTGGTCTTTTCTAGATTTAATTTTAAATTATTATCATTTAACCATTTGCTAATATTCTCTAATTCCATATTTAAAGTGTTATATAAATAAGTTATATCATCACTCGCAAAATATATTAAGGTATCATCAGCAAACATTTGTATACTACATTTATGAACCACTTTTACTATATCGTTAATATATAAGATGAACAAAATGGGGCCCAGCACCGAACCTTGCGGTACCCCTACGTCTACATCACGCTTGTTTGATGTATGGTTACCATATTTAACTACTTGTGATCTTTCTTCTAAATATGATTCAAACCATTGATATACAACTCCATCAAAACCCATCTTTTTTAACTTTAAAAGCAATAGTGATCTGTCGACTGTTTCAAAGGCTCTCTTCAGATCTAAAAACACGGCACCCACGTATTGTTTATTACCAATAGCATTCTTCCATTGCACTAAAACACTTTGTAAAGCCGTTTCACAGGAATTTGATTTTCTAAAACCTGCTTGATGTATTGTTAAAATGTTATTCTCTTCCAGGTAAACTAACATTTGATCCTTCACTGCCAATTCTAAAAGTTTTTCATAAGGAGGTAACATATTAATAGGGCGAAATTCACTGCATACAGTTGTATTTTCTTTTTTTTCAATAGAAATAATGGTTGAAATTTTCCAATTATGTGGCACTATACCTATTTGAAGGGATGAATTTATCACATTTAAGATTTGATTTCCAACAGCTTCAAATGCTGTCTTTAATATTTTTATCGTAATACCATCTACACTACTATTTTTATTTGGCATACGATTAATAATTTTTCTTATATCAGACAAACTCATTAGTCTAAAACTTTCCCACTGAACGTTATTTGTTATAATATTATTTAATACGTCTTCATTGTCTTTTTGCTTGTCTATATCACTCGTAATTTCTTTAATGCTATCCAGAAATTTCTTATTAAATTCCTCACATATTAAATAGTCCCCAGTCACTGTTTTATCTCCAAATGTGATTTCTTCCTTATTGTCTGCATGTTTACCATTTATTAGTTCCTTTAAAGTTTTCCACATGATTTTAGCATCACCTCTACAATCGTCAATTTCGGTTTTATAATATAACGTTTTATGTTGTCTAATCACTGCCACTACCTCATTTCGTTTTCTTTTGTAATTGCTCCAGTCTTCTACATCCTTTGTAATTATTGCTCTTTTATAAAGACAATCTCTCTCATATATTTTATTTTTAATATCATCAGACCACCATCCTTTTAGTGTGCATGTAGATTTTATTTGTACTACTTTACAGGGTGCATGTTTTTGAAGAATCGTTTTTATTTGGCTTGTGAAGTTGTCAGCAATACTATTTACATTTGAATTACTATCCAACCATTCTGCATCCATTAATTCTAGCTGGAAATCTGTCTCATTAAAATTTTTATAATCCCTGACAATTTTCTGTTGCACTATGTGAGTTTTAGTCTGTTCGATATTTATGGTAATAATTGCATGGTCACTTATCCTAGGTGTAAGATGTACTTTAAATTTTAACTCTTTTTTGTTTGTTATGATCAATCATTGAGCTGCTATTATTTGTTACTCTGGTAAAAACATTCATTATTTGGTGAAGACCCATTCTTTCGATACTTTGGCATAATTTATCTTTATAAAAACTATCTACCGCCATATTTATATTGAAATCACCAATAATTATAATATTGCCTACATGAGAGCTATATTCATCTATTGTGCTTTCCATTTTATTTATAAAATCTGTGTGATTTGCATTTGGTGAATGATAAACTGTTATCACCAAGATTGATTTATTATCTACCGCTACTTTAATACCTATCATCCAGAGATTCATGTCAATCACACTTTCAAATATTTTGGTGAATTTATAATTTTTTTTGATAAATATTAAAACTCCACCAGTGTGTCTACTTGTCGAAACACACTGCTCATATTTGTATCCTTCTATACATATTTCACTACTTTGAATATCGTTAGTAATATGTGTCTCTGACAAGCAAACAATTGCAGGATTGTTGATTGACAACAGATTTTCAAGCTCGTCTCTATGTGTTGTTAATCCCTGTATGTTTAGATAAAAAATATCATTATTATGATTTAGTTGCTATAAATTATAGTTTTTTCTTTTTCTGTCTATTGCCTGTATTATTCTTTCATAACATGGACATTTTTTGTCAAAAATTGAATGTTGTATGTCAATTTTCAGATTTACTTTGCCATTCATATTTCTACAGTTTATGCATATTGGACTATCAGCCTGACATTCACCATCATGATTTTCAAAACACTTCAAACACTTCTTTTCGTTTCTGCATTCATCTTTTTTATGGCCAAAACAACCACATTTAAAACATCTTACAACACTATAATGTTCAAATATTCTGCAATTCTTAAATTTAATATGAACTTTTCCTAATTCCATAAATTTTTTCATAATTTTGGGTTTTAGTTCCAACACAATGTTTCCAGTATTCTTATTTTTAACCATGTACTTTGTTATCACAGTAATATCATCTTCTTCCATTACAATATCGTTTTGTTGTGAAATAATATCCACAATATCTTTTCCATCCATATTAATAATATCCTCCTCCACTCCTATTACTATTGCTCTTGGGTTTTTTAGTTCACTTGTAACGACTGTATACTTATCTCCTAATCTCGTATGGGGTCATGCGACTTCATCTGCCAACATGTTTTCCGTGCAGAGGAAGGCCATACGTATTATTACAGGACTCAAGTTTAGAGACAACTGTAGAGAACAGTTTAAAATATTAAATATACTAACAGTACCATGTACCTATATACTCCAATGTCTCATTTACATAAAAAATAACCTGCACAAATATACATCACGCAATGAATTACATTCTTATAATGTCAGAAATAAGTATAATATTCATCAAAATTTTCTACGCCTTACTAAAACTAGGGATGGTACAGGATACTATGGGATCCAGTTATTCAACGCACTGCCTCCCGAAATAAAACTTTTAAATGAAACAATATTTAAAACCAGAATAAAAATGTATCTACTTACAAATGCCTTTTACATTGTCGAAGAATTTTTATCAAGCGACTTAGCTTTAATTTAGATTCATTAAGAGAAGTAATAGGAAAAATAAGAAAGGGTATGTTTATCTGCAGTTTCTTAAAAAAAAAGTTATACATCAATCGTATTTTAACCAAATCCATGGGTAGTTACTAAGCAGCATTATTTATTACTTCAAAAATTTTATTTGTTTCGATTGTTTGTCCCACAATATTTGTCTATTATATGATCATTGTTTTATACCTATTTGTAAGTGTAACTCTGTTTGACGTGTGTACAATTTTATAATTTTTAACATGAATAAATCTATCTATCTATCTATCTATCTATCTATCTATCTATCTATCTAATTCTTGAATAACAGTATTTTTCATTGTTTCCACCGACCTACTATTTGCACAACTGATCGCCTCCCCTCCATTCCTAGTTTCTTTCATACGATTAATTCCTACTGAAATCTTAGAGGGATCAATTTTGTTTTTGATATCACTAATTGTTGCAGCACTTTTTTGTTCTGAGACAGGTTTAACAATAATTGCAGGTTCTTTAACCGCATTTGCATATAACTTGGTAGATGTTGATGGTATACTTAATGCTTCCCTTTGCAACTTGGTATTTTTTATAAGATCCTTAACATTTTCCTCCAAACTTAAGATTTTCTTGGCCTGATCCCTTACCATATTCACTAATTCTAGAAGAGTTTCATTTATATCCTTATTACTACTTGCAATATCCTTTTTTATAACTACATAATTATTCTCACAATTTTCACAGAAGTATTTTAGCCGGCAGCCACCTTTCAACGTAACTGACCTTAGTTCAGTAACATTTAATTTTGTACATGTATTACATATTGCTTCTTTACACAGTGAGCATTTCACAATTTTTTCATCCGATGTATTTTTTAAACACACTTGACAGTTCATAGTTATTTTTTTTTCATGTTTACTTTCTGGTAAAGTAACACTACGTATATATTTAACTAATTTTTAGACTTAACAGATTTGTTTAATCCAGGCCTGTGCAGTGTTTATCCACCCAAGGAATAATGTTTTTGTGTATTCTTTTTATTTTATGTACTTTATTTTTTTTTCTAGTTTGTAAAAAAGATTTATCAACACTAACTTGCACAAATTAAACTAATGTAGATCACTATTTTGCCTTAAAAATGCACTAGTAATAAAGAATTATTCCTTATGTACCAGCACATATAAAATTTATTATTTAAAGTTTACTTTTTCTAATAGAAAACTGCCACTTTACTGGAGAAACACTGTACTACTATAAGCACAACATTAATGCCAACTTAGTTGGTATAGTGTCACTTGCACTATATATAGGAGGAAGATGGAAGCCATGGACCTCAGGTCAGTCCGAGTTCCTCCTCCTCCCCAAACAAGATACGTCGCGGCACCACCTCCAAAGGTCAACGCTTGGACCCAGAAGAGGACCACCCAATCGCAGCCCCTCCCCCTCCCCCACTTGGAGCCACAACGGATGAGGCCCCCTCCTTCATCCGAAGAGTATCCACCATTACCTCAAACACGGCGACCAGCGGGACCATCCCCGCCGTCGCGGACGGACCAACGAGGTCCGCCTCCCACCATCCCATCTGAATCCGGTCTAGACGGGCTCCGTCGGCTCCGAGATGCGACAGCGAGGATGGCCTCACTGGTCAACATTGACCGACTACTGGAATATATGGATGAACTCAATGAGAAACTCGAGAGCTGCACCTGCGCTCTGGATAAGTTCCAGGTGGTCACGGCCTTCTACAGAGACCTGCCTGCTGATGCCTTCTAAATTTAGAATCTCTTCATGGAACGCCAATGGGATAGGTAATAAAATTCCATTTTTGATAAACTATCTAACGAGGCATAGAATCGACATTATGCTTCTGAACGAGACAAAACTTGACAGACGGGGCAAACTGCGCGTCCGAGGGTACACGACCATTAGAAAAGATAGGGCCGACATTAACAGGGGCGGCAGAGTGGCCATACTCGTAAAGTCTGACATTGCACACACACACATCGTTGTCTACGAAACACCTCCGTGGAGAACGTGTGTGTGACGCTGGAAGACGGCATGAGTATCGTCGCCGCGTATAACCGGCCCTCGAACGGGTTCACGGCGGGTTGTCTTGATAATTTGCTAAACGCGAGCCCACGCTGCTTGCTTATAGGCGACCTTAACGCTCGACATAACGCATGGAACTGCCATCGCAACAACGCCAACGGCAACACTCTGTATGATTACGTGAGTAATCATAATATCGTGCTGCAACATCCGGACGATCCTACACATTTTCCGGATAACGGTACAACGCCAACTACCCTCGACATTGTAGTAGTAGTAGTAGTAGTAGTAGTTTATTTATTGTGTGTGACAATACAATATTGTTTACACTCGTCAGATACAAAGATTAATATAGACACTTACGTTAAGATAAAATAAAAAACAATGGCATAAGAACATCAATGTAAAAGTACTACAATTATAAACTGGAATATAACATTAAATAAACAATTAAGATCAACAATACAGACAATTACATTTAAAAACAATTAAAGTACGTGAAAAATTCATCTATCTCATAAAAGACATTTTCTTTCAGAAAATTTCTTACTTTCTTGGCGAACGCAATATCCTTAAGTGTTTTCCAGCTATTTGGCAGTAGGTTGTAGAATTTTACAGATAGATATCTAAATGAATTTATGTTTCTAGTCAGACGGAAGAAAGGAACTACAACAGATTAATTCCTTGTTTTGTAGCAATTCTGAGTTTGGTAATGAGACAGATGGTTTCTAGCAAAAAGAATGCACTCTAAAATATACTGATTAGTGCAAGTGAGAACACCTAACCTTTTAAACAAAGGTCTATAGCTTTC
The DNA here is from genome assembly GCA_936432065.2 of Rutpela maculata. Taxonomy (NCBI): domain Eukaryota; kingdom Metazoa; phylum Arthropoda; class Insecta; order Coleoptera; family Cerambycidae; genus Rutpela; species Rutpela maculata. The sequence goes on along the minus strand of OW386285.2, from coordinate 204,195,348 downwards.
GTTATATTTTGAATTCGTAATAACTCGGATAGCTCTCTTTTGCAATTTTAAAATCTTGACAGCGTGTGCAGAGCCGCCCCACAGTAAAATTCCATAGCACATTATGCTATGAAAGAGTCCGTGATATGCAGTCAAGATAATATTTTGATCGATTTGATTTTTAAGTTTTTTCAGCAAATATATTCTACTGGACAATTTTCTGGACATGCAATTTATGTGGCTTTCCCATGTCAATTTGCTATCTAAAGTAACACCTAAGCACTTAACTGGATTATTATTGTCAATATGAATTCGTGTGTTTAGATGAAATATTAAATTTTGCGTTTTTTGAGTGTTTAGACTTAGTTTTACATTAGAGAAGTATTGCTCGGCTTGTTGTTGTGCATCTGCTGACATATTAGTGAGATTATCCATATTATTATGGGCTGAAAGAAGAGTACTATCATCAGCATAAGCAATAATTTTACTATGCGATCTGATATGTCGTTGATATAAACAATAAATAACGTTGGTCCTAATATCGACCCCTGAGGAACGCCAAACTTGAGGGACTTTAAGGAAGAGATTTCACCATTACTGCTAACACACTGACGACTGTCTAACATATAGCTTTTAATGAAAGAAAGTGCAGATCCTCTTATACCGAGACTCTCTAATTTTATTAATAATATGTCAGGAGACACACAATCAAAAGCTTTAGACAAATCCAAGAAAGAAGCAGCTACCATATGTCCATCTTCAAGTGCATCTGTTATAAATACAATCATATCGGTTAATGCTTTAATAGTAGAAGTACTTTTACGGTAACCATATTGACTGGGATTTAGTAAGTTTTTATTTTCCAAATACAGTATTAGCCTTACGTTAAAAGCTAATTCAAGCAATTTAGATAGAATTGGAATAATTGATATTGGTCTGTGATTGTTGACTTGATCCACATTACCTTTTTTAAAGATAGGCGTTACTTTAGATATTTTTAGACAGTCAGGAAATATTCCTTGTTCAAAACACAAATTAATGAAATAAGTTATGAAAGGTAAGAGCTCATCTTTGGCCATTTTAATAGTATCACTGTTTAGACCGTAATAGTCTCTAGATTTAGATGTACTTAATTTGTCTATTAGATAACTAACTTCATATTCCGAGACTGGTTCTAAAAAGAAGGAAAAAGGTACGCTATTGTTCCCACATAGATTTATATAATCAGAATTACTGCAATTTAAATTTTCCAGAATTTCATTGGCTATGTTAACAAAATAATTATTCAGATCATCGGCACTGATTTCGCGAGATAGTTGATTATGATTAGAGGTTTCCTTAATAATTGACCATGCCGTTTTTTGCTTGTTTTTTGAATTAGCTATAAGATCAGTATTGTGCTTAATAGTTTCATTTTTAAGAGCTCGTTTATAATCTTTTTTGAGTTTATTGTAATCAACTTTGAGATTGCTGTCAAATTTACTTAAGTCAAATATCATTATAAGCTTATCTCTCATAACTTTTATGTTTTGACTGTATTTAATATTATGTCTTTTCTTTTTGTACTGTTTGATGGGAAAAGAAGTATCGTAGCAATTTTTTACATTATTTAATAAAATTTCGGTCATTTGATCAAGATCAAGGGTTTGGTAAAAATGTGACCAATCACAGTTTGTTAGTGATATTTTATATATATTGTGGTCAACAAGGGTGTGAGAAACTCCACGCTACCAGTGGCGATGGAGGAGCTCACATCCGACCACAATCCAATTCTATTGGAATTGAACAACATGTCGAGGGAAGACATCACACGAAAAATCACATCTTATAGGGACGCCGATTGGCGCCTCTATAAGACACACATCAACACACACATGACACTTGCTAACAACATCACCACACCCGCCGATCTGGAAAATGTGGTGGGGGAGTTCACAAGGATAGTGCAGGACGCCAAACAGAGTGTTGCAACCACGATAACGATAAATCCCCACAAAGACCGACTCGACGCAGCGGTCATACAGGACATATGAGAAAAGAATAGACTAAGACGGCTTTGGCAGCGAAATCATGATGTCGATGCTAGGGCCGAGATGGGCAGGCTGCAACAGCGGATCAGGACCGCCATTAACACCGCAAAAAACCGGAAATGGCGGGATAGGCTGGAGGCGTTGAATCCTCAGGACAACTCGCTGTGGAAACTGTCGAGGGCCATGAAAAATACGCGGGTGGCCATACCCGCACTGACTAACGCCAACGGACGGACGGCAATGATGGACGCCCAAAAAGCGGAGGACTTAGCGAACCATTTTGCAGACATCTATAACCCACAAATACCAAACAATCCGGAACATGACCGCATCGAAAATGACATTAACGAACTGATTGGCCATGACATCCAATTGACGAGACGTGAATTTCTAAAAGTCATGGCCAAACCCTCGGAGGTTACAGGCATTGTCCGGACCCTACCTAACGACAAGGCCCCGGGATCAGACTGTATCGAATACAGGCTACTCAAATATCTTCCGCGGAAAGGCATTGTACAATTGACGTACATTGTCAACGCGATCCTGCGGCTACAACATTGGCCCAGTCAGTGGAAGTGTGCCGTGGTCGTGCCGATCCTGAAATCGAACAAAGACGCCAAACTCGCCGGCAGTTATCGACCGATCTCGTTGCTGTCGGCGATTTCCAAGTTGATGGAGAAGGTCATCCTGGTCAGACTAGACGCTGCCCAGGATGAACTCCACATCGACGACGAATGTCAGTTCGGTTTCAGGAAAGGCAGGGGAACTGTACGCCAGGTCGTCAGGATCGTGAATGACGTCAAAGTACAGTGCAGCCGCGGAAAAAGCACAGTGATGGTGCTGCTCGATATTGAGAAAGCCTTCGATACAGTATGGATCCCGGGCTTACTCTACAAACTAAACACGCTTAACTTTCCTACGCATATCACCAAACTAATTCACTCTTTCCTGACAGACAGATCGCTGCAGGTCAGGGTGAATAACAAACTCTCACCTCGACGGGACATCCGCGCGGGCGTCTCCCAGGGGTCGTGCCTGTCGCCAAAGTTATACAACTTGTACGTCTCCGACTTCCCGGAGTTCCCGAATACGAACCTTGCCATGTACGCGCATTCACACAATGCACAAGCAGCAAACATGCTGCTGAAGGCGCACATGGCTCGTGCCACGGCGTATTACGGCAAGTGGAAGATTCGGATCAACGCCGAGAAGTTGGAATCAATTATCTTCACACGCCACTTCACCGAAAATCGTATTATTACGCCACTTTCGATAGGGGGCCACCAAATTCCAATAAAGCGGTGCGTGAAGTATCTGGGGGTGAACTTGGACAGAAGACTGACGTTTAATACACACGTAAACGAGAAGATATGAAAGGTCTACTACATGTCCAGGAGTCTGTATCCGCTCCTGGCGCGGGGTAGCAGACTCAACAGGACCAATAAAAAGTTGTTGTATACGATGGTGATCAGGCCGGCTATCACATACGCGGCGCCGGTGTGGTGCAGCATCCCGGCCTCGACAATGCGAAAATTAAAAGTACTAGAACACAAATTTATGCGCCTCATTTCAGCCTCTGATAGATACACCTCCCTCAGAGATCTCTATGCACGTTGCCACGACATAACCCCACTAGCGGACTTCGTCCAAAATACATCGCAAAAATTCTACCAATTCAAATTGGGCGACAGTCCGCTAACCCGAAACATTACACGAATCAGACAGCATAATGCCATACTTTTCAATATAAAACACCCCTTACCATACCAGGCGTTGCCTATCTTTAGGCAACCTCCCTAGCCAAATCTTTCCTATACCACAATTTCCCTTTTACCACCTTTTATTTTCACCACCTTTTACTCTAAAACCCCTTTTCTACTCCCTTTATTAATCTCGTTTTTGTTATTTTTGTCAATTTTTGTTCTTCTTCCAAATCCCCTTTCGACCAATAACTTCTCGCAAACCCAAACCTTTTAAATCATAATTTTCCCTTCACCCTACCTTCCCGAAGGCAGGCAGACCATCGAATGAAGATTGTGACTTGTTCAAACGGGTTTTTTCATTGAGTTTTTCACGTATCACCAACCAAACCTTTAACAGTGCGCGTGTGTTTGTGCGCGCGCCCCTAACTACAGTTTTTAATTTAGCTTTAATTAGTTATAAGTGTTTTTAAACTTCCTTTAGTTATAAATATTCAAATTGTTAGGTTTGTCTTTTTTTGTTCCTAGACAGGAGCCCTAACCCTTCCATTAATTGTAGTTTAAGCCCGAGTCGAACCCGCTTCATCTGACTGCACATTCACCACGACGCTACGCGGCGTGGTTGTGCGGTCGGCTCTGAACCGGGATCCGACTCTGGCGCATATTTGTAAACAACTGTGAATAAATACTTTTTGAATTGAATTGAGGTCTAATACCAATATTTACATCTCGAGCTTCAACTTGTCAATGTATAGAAAGAGTCTTTACTATTTTTGCAGTGATATTTTTAATCAGTTGCCCAACTCTCTCAAAGATATTAATCCAATAAACAAATTCAAAAGCCACATTAAGCGCTACCTTCTAGAAAATTGCTTCTACTTTTTCCAGGAATATTACTGTTGTAATTAATTTTTAACTATTATACCCTCTATAAATATTTGAAGTTGTGAACTTTGTCTTCAAATTCTTTGTGTGACTCACTACTGTTTTTTATTGTTTTTTTTTATTTATATTTTCCTATGTGTATAAGTACAATTAATCAATTGACGTTGTCAATATCTTTTATAAGATCTTACGACAATAAAGTAATTATTATTATTATTATTATTATTATTATTATTATTATTATTATTATTATTATTATTATTATTATTATTATTATTATTATTATTATTATGCCGAAAAGGATACAAAAATGACGCATTTAGCGAGTAATGACCGAGAAATTATCCTTTTTAACATAACAATAATACCGTGCGTGTAATTTCCCATTAGGCATGTACATTCACGTAGCGCGAGAGATTTGACAACACCGGCAGCCGTAAATTCGTCCGTCGATGGAGCATTCCAGCTCTGTTATTTCATTTCAGCCAGCTGGCATGCGCGATGTTGTAATTCTTCTCCCCATGCGTAGCCCGCGACTAACGGTATTTGAATGTTTGGAGGTTAAGGGGGTGGTTTGGGGGGGCTACATTGAGAAAAAAATGTTGGCACTCACAGAGACTATTCTTTGATACAGAAACTATAAGTTTGAGAAGGTGCCAACATTTTTTTTGTGAAAAGCACCAGTTTTGGCCAAAAATCTGGAAAATGGGCAAGCAGAGAATGTTGGCATATGGTTCACCAGCAATGAGCATTGACAACGAAAATTTTCCGCCTGGTCAGAAAGTGTTTACTACGTTCCAATTTTGGCCATAATTTATGTCGCCAGGGCTGCCAATTGCACGGAGAAAAAATGTTGGCATATATCGAATGTTGATAGGCAAGATACCTTCTTCAACTCTCTTCAACTAGCACCAAGCCCCAAAGTGTTATACTCTGTTCCACAATTGAATATTTTCTGGGGCGGCTAGCGCCAAAACGGGCACATAAGATAAAATACTCAGTAAAATATTTGCTAAAACATAACAGCAATGCCAACATGTTATATCCCCAGGCTCCATATATCGAGCTATCTCCTAGACTATAATATTCAAGAAATTTTGTCAAATCTAAAAAATTATTTGAAAATATTTACTTTTAGTTATTTTAGAATACATTAACGAAATGGAATGTTATGTTTTTTAGGAGCAAAATTTTCTCATTTAGTAAATAAATAAAAATTCAAAAAACTGTATCATTATTTAAATTGTGATGTATGGCACAGGACAGGATATGAATCCCTGTCATCCTACACGATGTCGACCGGCGCAAGGGGAAGCAGTTCAATGTCCGCCACCAAGCTAGACAGACGTACGCGAGGTCCCCGGGCATTACCTAGCTTGGCATGTACATGTTAATACTCTGTGATACTCAAAGAGACTGAATATACGAGATTATAAAGACTTAGTGTTTATCTTTATTGAGCATCTCCTGAAACACAACATAAATATACCCTAAATATTTACATATAAAGATTAGTTTAGATAAAAATAAAAAATCTAAAGTACTTGAAGTAGTTAAATGTATTTGTAAGTGTTTGACTTTTAAACAGTACTTGATACAACAAGAAAATACTTGAAGTATTTAAATGTACTTGTTAGAATTAAATGACTAATTGAAGTAGTACAAGTACTTCTTACACCCAAAATTGCAAGTACTACCTCGAAGTATTTGATACTTGAAGTATTCTGCTTTTTGAAAAGTAATTGATACTTGATGCAACAAGTACTCCAACTAACTATTTGGTACTTGATACTTGAAGTAGTTTAAATGAGTACTTTGCCCATCTCTACTATTATGTATCCAATATATTTGACAAGATGCATACTGTGTCGGCTTTTATATTGTATATTGTTTATTCAGTGTTATTATACATATAGTATTTACACGGGTCACAAAAATATAATAAATTACAAAAAAAAAAGATATGTAAAGAACACATTACAGTTAGTCAAACAAACTCTTTTTAGAAAAAAAAAAATTAATTAATTTACATGTCAGAAAAATTATTTTCTAAATACTCCTCAAAAGTATAAAAAGATTTACATATTAAGTATTGCTTTAACTTAGATTTGAGCAATTTTACGTCAAGACATCTTACAGATTCTGGCAGCACGTTAAAAAATTTTATTCCCATAAAATTTGGACTATTTTGGCATTTTTTTAATCCTACAAATTCTGGGCAAAGTTTGGAATTATTCCTAGTATGATAATTATGAATGTCTTGATGAGACTTAAAACTAGCCTGGTGTGTTTTCACAAAAATTACACAATTAAATATATACAGTGTGTCTCGCTTTTCATAAATCCACCTGGATATCTCAGTTATTAATAATGCGATTTTCTTCAAATTTGGGTGGTAATTGTATGTAGGATAAATAAATTATTTGGCATAATAAAAATTTTAATTCTTCATTGGCGTGCGGTTTTAGGGGGTAAAATAGAGTAGGTTTTTTGGCAAAAGGATATTGGGGCTTATTTTAGACAAATTTTTCTATCATATTTGGATTCAGCATGTCCAAAAACCTCTTAATCCATGTTCTCAATGATCTCAAAAACGGATTATGGCAGAAACGAAATATTAATTAATTTCTTAAAAAACACTATTTTAATTTTTTATAACTTTATTTAATTGCTATAACAAACCTAAAAACAACTTTTTCATTAAATTCTGGTCTCATCAACATAACCACCTTCCAATAAAATACACTTTTCAACAACCCTTCTTAGCCGTTCAATCACTTTTCTTAAAGTTTGGAGAGTAATTTCTTGACACACTTGCCTAATCCTACGGCAAAGCTCTTGTCTGTTACGCGGCCGAGTAGCATACACTTTATTTTTCAAGTACCGCCATAGAAAAAAGTCACGAGGGGTAATATCAAGCGATCTAGGGAGCCACGGTTCTAAAGGGCTATTTCTACCTATCCACTTCATAGGGAAATTTGCATTTAAAAAATTTCTAACTATCAGAGAATTGTGCGCCAGGGCACCATCTAACTGAAAGTATACATTTTCTCTCTGTGTTAAAGGCATTTCCATAAAAAAATCATCTAAATCATTTTGTAAAAAATTTAGAAAATTTTCTGCGTTGAGGTTATCCAGGAAAAAGGGGCCAACAATTTGTTCGTTTAATATGCCACACCACACGTTAACTTTTTCACTGTATTAGTTTTTACAGTTAATTACAAAGTTGGGATTTTCGGCTGCCCAATATCTACAATTTTGACTAGATACCACACCGTTTGTCGTAAATGTTGCCTCGTCACTAAACAGTACGTTCTTTAAAAAAAATCTGTCGTTAAGATAGTTACCTTGCAACCATAGGCAAAATTCAAACCGCTGTTCAAAATCACCTTCTAAGAGAGTATGAAAAAATGTTGGTTTAAATGCCCTAATCCTACTGCGTTTCAAACACCTCCATATTTTATTTTTGGTTAAATTTAGTGTTCTCGCAACTGCCCTTATACAACCATTTGGATTGTTACGAAATTCTGTTAAAATGCGTTCATCATCTGGATATTGTCGTAAATTTAAATTGTACCTTCTTCGCCTTGTCTTGAAAATGGCTCCGGTTCTTGCTAACAGTTTGTTGATGTCACCAACGGTTTTGTGCCAAATTGGTGCTCGATCACGATGACGTTGATTAAATATTCGAGCAACCTGACGCGTAGATCTTTCATTATCACCAATTAAGCGGATTATTTCAACTTTTTCTTCAATTGTAAGAACTACTATCTGATTTTCTGCCATTATCAGTAAGATTGATAAATTAAATAACACTATTTAACTTTTGACAATTCTTATGAATCGCCAAATATCAAATAAAAACTCAGCACTCAAAGCACTTTTGATTAATGCCTATGGTTGCAAGGTAACTATCTTAACGACAGATTTTTTTAAAGAACATAATGTTTAGTGACGAGGCAACAAAAATTGTTTTTAGGTTTGTTATAGCAAAAAATTAAAAAGTGTTTTTTAAGAAATTAATTAATATTTCGTTTCTGCCATAATCCGTTTTTGAGATCATGAAGAATATGGATTAAGGGGTTTTTGGACATGCTGAATCAAAATAGATAGAAAAATTTGTCTAAAATAAGCCCTAATATCCTTTTGCCAAAAAACCTACCCTATTTTACCCCCTAAAACCGCACGCCAATGAAGAATGAAAATTTTTATTATGCCAAATAATTTATTTTTTCAACATATAATTACCACCCAAATTTGAAGAAAATCGCATTATTAATAACTGATATATTAAGAAATTAATTAATTTTTCGTTTCTGCCATAATCCGTTTTTGAGATTATGGAGAATATGGATTAAGGGGTTTTTGGACATGCTAAATCCAAATATGATAGAAAAATTTGTCTAAAATAAGTCCCAATATTTTCCAACATATAATTACCACCCAAATTTGAAGAAAATCGCATTATTAATAACTGAGATATTAGGGTGGATTTATGAAAAGTGGGACACACTGTATATACACGGAAATGTCATGATTCTATGGAACACAAAAGCACTCTTACAGTTATCTCGGAAACCTAATTTTGGGAAATAATTCTGATTGCTCTACGTTGAAGACCAAAAATACGATCACTCGATGCTGCATGGCCCCATCTTACTGCATAAGATATAAGCGAGTGAATCAATGCAAAATAAGTGGAGTTTAACACATTTGTGGACACCACATTGGATAAGGTGTTAAGTAGATAAATATTACTACATAGCTTTGAGGCCAAATTGGTTGTATGTACCTCCCATCTTAAAGTGGAGTCTAGGTGTACCCCTAGAAATTTTACAGACTTGGTAGAGGACGAGTCTTCCAAGTGCTTTAAAGAAAAAAACATGTGTTCTGTTTTTGTAGAGTTTAGGCACAATTTATTTGCATCGAACCAATCTTTGGATATCCTCTGTAATTCATGGCATCTTGCCAGTACCTCAGTTAAGTTATCGCGAGAATTAGTAAAGGTGGTGTCATCAGCGAACAGAACAAATTCTGTGTTAGTACATAAAGGCAAGTCATTAATAAAGATTAAGAACAATACTGGCCCCAAGAGAGAACCTTAGGGCACGCCTACAGTCATTGTTAATTCTTCTGAGACACCATCACTACCACTAACGACTTGTGTCCTGTCAGATAAATATGATTTAATTAACTGAATACTTATGTCATCGAAACCGTAATATTTGAGTTTTTCTAGCAAGATGTCATGTTTTACACAATCAAAAGCCTTTGATAGGTCGCAAAATGCTGCTGACAGAAATTCATTGTGATTAAAGCTAGTTAGAATGGATTCTAATAATTCCAATATGGCGTCAGAAGTTGTCTTACCACTTCTGAAACCAAATTGAGCGTCATTAAATAAATTATTATTTTCAAAGTAATCAATTATTCTCGTTTTTATGGCCTTTTCAAAGATTTTTGATATTAATGGTAAGATGGAAATGGGCCTGTAACTCGCTGGATCATTTCTGTTGCCTTTCTTATATAGTGGTAATATTAGTGCTTTCTTCAAAGCCCTTGGAAATACACCTTCTCTAAAACAGGTGTTTATTAGGTTAGTTAAAGGTATAACAAGGAAGTTTTTTACATATTTAATTATTTCAGTTGGCAAACTGTTTGTGTTCGATAATGAATCGATTATATCACGAATTTCATTTGGAGTAACTTCTTTCAATGTGAAATTTGAGATCGGCAAGACATTACGTAAGTAATCTAGTGGACTATTCAAACTGTTCGGTATGTCGGCTAATATTTGATGAGGAATGTTATTGAAATATGTATTAAATTCATTTGAACCAATGTTGGGAGTTTCTTGTGTACTGTTCTTGTTTCTAAAGTTATTTACTACCTTCCACATACTTTTAGAAGAGTTATTTGACTTCCTTATTAAAGTATCATGAGCTTTTATCCTAGTGTTACGTAACGCAGCACGATATTGATTTCTATATTGTTTTCTGTTTATTGTTAGTCTGTTTCTACCTATTTTGGGGCTCCAAAAAATGTTCCTTGGTAACATTTCGATCTGTTTGTGTTTATTGGGTGACTGCACATAATAGATCGCATTGCAGTAATATATATATTGGAAACAGATATATATTGGAAACAATAGATAGATAGATAGATAGTTTATTTATGTCAAAATACATAAAAATGTTTACACACGTCAAATATACAAGTAGGTACTAAAACATCTAGATAAATATGGTAGAATAATAAAAATGCATACTACAAGGACAGGGTATAAGTTGACAAATAAAATTAATACAAAACATGTAAGTACAGAAACAATGTATGTGCCTTAAAAACATGCATACATGGGCATGTTTAGAGACTCGCCCTAGTGTATATAAAATTATGTTAAGTCAGATTAAAGTCGCTAGATAAGAATTCATCTGTGGTGTAGAAAGTGCCGTTAAGTAGATAATTTTTTATTTTCTTTTTAAATTGAATTTCATTTAAGGCCCTTACCTGAAGAGGTAAAGCATTAAAAAACTGTATTCCTAGATAACCAGTGCCATCTCTGGTTCTACTTAGTCGTAGGAAATTATTGTTTAGATTATCTTTAATTCTCATGTTATAACAATGAACCTGACTTCTGGTGCTAAATGAATCCTGATTTTTTTTATATATAGAAGACACTGAAATACATAAGTACAGGGTACAGTCATGATTCTCAATTCGGATATTATTCGTATAACTCTTCTTTGGGCTGAAAATATGTTTGCACGGGTTGTTGCATGCTCCCATACTAGAATCGCGTATGAAATTGTAGAGTGGATGAAACTGTGATATGCAGTAGTTAAGGTAATTTCGGATACTTCACCAACGAGGTTTCGGAGCAGGTAGGTGTATTTCGAGATTTTGGTACAAACATAAGCTGTATGATTTTCCCACAACTTTGGGTCTAAGTTCACACCCAGGAATTTAATAGATTCAGGGTTATTAGCTTCCTCCATGTTAAGCAAACTGAATATCATGGTTTCCGTTTTTAACATATTCAGGCATAACTTGTTAGACATAAACCAGTTCTGTATAGTTGACTGGATTTGCGGTACCTCATTCAACAGGTATCCCTGTCAAAAAATCCTATTTCAAACTTATAGATAATTATACATTTTTTATGGGTAATCATAAGAGCCTATCTGGTTTATAAGTGAGTACATTAATTTTGCCATATAGAAATTATATTGGGATGAATAAGTATCTAAAGGAGTCTTAATTGAGTTGGAATACCCATGTTGTTATTGGTACGTATCCATAAGTGTTTGTACTAAAAACAGTTTTTATATAGCATTACAACTTTTAATTTGATAAGTTCTCATGGGATCTGAATAGTGTTGAAACTGAACAGGTTTCATCAGTAAAATCAAATACGAGTTCTGTAATCTTTTATAAGAAACAATTAGTAAGTATATGGTTTTTGTAAGATCTGAGAGGTTGTTACCAGTATAATGATTTAATGAGGATTTACAAGGATACATATTAAAAAGTATTAATAAGGAATTACATCGAATAATTTTATGACTTTTTTGGGATCTGAAGAGTAATGAAATTGAAAAGATATAGGTACTAAGAAGTTCCTAGTACCTAGACATTTTATACATTTTTATAAGGATATATTTGTAATTATTTTTATAAGACTTCATGAGTACATATCAGTTTAGTTTATATAAGAATTTAATGGAAACGTGTATGGATGCATGTTAAAAAGTATAAATAAGGTATTATCGAATACTTTTGTGTTTTTTTTGGAATCTGAAGAGTAATGAAATTGAAAAGATATACCAAGGAGTTCCTAGTAGGCATTTTATACATTTTTATAAGGATATATTTGTACTTATTTTTATAAGACTTCATGGGTCCATATCAGTTTAGTTTATATAAGGATTTAATAAGGATATATAGGGACATCTATTAAAAAGTATTAGTAATAATTTACAACTATTAATTTGATAAGTGTTCATGCGGTTCCAATAGTGGTAAAACTAGTAATGTTTCATCAGGAAACCAGGGATGAATTTTATAACATTTGATAAGAAATAATTAGTATATGGTCTTTGTAAAATTTGAAGTGTTATTACTAGTTTAGTTTTATAAGAATTTAATAAGGATTTCAGTGCACCCATTGAAAAGTATTATTTACAACTATTAATTTGAAAAGTCTTCATGGGATTTCAATAGTAGTCAACCTAAAAAAGTTACAATACTTACTAAACTAAACTTACTAATACAATAGATTTCATATAATTTACATTAAAATCCATTGTATACACATTGTATTTTAGAAAACTCTCTTATTCCCATAAAAGCATAAAAGTCTTGCAATAATAGACCTCAGAAACTCACAGAATCTATAAAATTTTCGTGTTTCAAACTTACAAATACTTATAGGCCTCGTACTGAGAATTTACATTAAATCTTTTAAATTTATATAAAAACCTATAAAACTTCGCAATTTAATTACCATAAATACTTATAAATATACCGATAGACTTTATTCAGGGAATTTACTTTAAAACCCCATTGCATATTGTTATGTTATATTATTTGTTATTGTTATTATTCACTCTAATGCACACTCAGTTCTCGTGACTTATTTATTATAACAATTATAATATGGAACCATTGAACAATTCACTTGTATACGTATAACATCGACCTTTCTATCTTACATCGGGAACCAGACTGCCTGCCGCGTACCTGCTACCGTCTATTTATATATAGCGCTTGTGCCCATGACTCAACACCCCCATTCTTAGTTTGAACTATTTTGCTAAACTTAAAATACTTATAATTTCCTACAAGTTTAATGTACTTCATGTAATATCTCAATTTATCTTTTAGATTATTTAACCTAACTTAGCTGACTTAATTTTACGTGTAATCGTATTATTTAAGTACATAATTCTGTACTAATTTACTACTATTAGAAGGGGTGTCGCCTATCTAATCCATACAATCTATACAATCATACTTAGTATTTGGTAGGGGTATCTAAATTATACATTTAACATTTAAGTCTGGCTATCGCTGTCTTCGTCTACTACATAGTCTTCGTATTTTTGGGGTTTCTTGCGAAGTCTTGTACTTCTACGAATTGCTTGCCAACTCGCCGGCTTTGCTCCATCTTATCCTCTAAGTCTTCTAAGTGTTGTCCCTCTTGTGAGCTGTCAAATGAAAGAAAACTATTAAAACTGTGATCTGAATTCTGATCTGAGTCATTGTTAGTCTGTCTATCATTGTCTATTTTCGCTGAAGTCTGTACTCGCACTTCCGTTGGACGCGGGTTCACTGGGTGTGTGTGCATTGGGAAGTTCATTAGTTACAATATTGGCCTGTAAGCTACACGTAGGCTTGGCGTATGGTGGTGGTTGGAGTTTTGCGGTGAATATGAGCTTCGTCTCTCCCTTTACAAAATTCTGCTACCCTCTTATTGCCCTGCATTCGCCTTATAAGTTGGTTTGTATGACGTTTCCATATTCTGTCATCTTCTAGTTTACACATGTAAGTAGATTTGCCTATTTGCCTGACTATGGTCGCTGGCAACCACTCTTGTTTATTTATCTTCCGATAGTCCTTGACCATGACTAGGTCGTCAATAGAAAATGTCCTTATTTTCCTTCAACCGTAGTGTCTTTTCTGGTACTCCTGGCTTCTCTGAATATTGGTCGTTGCCTGAGAAACCCATTTCTCTCCTCTCGGTCCTAGTAATTCATAACTCTCTTAACTTCCGGCCAAAAAGTAACCTTGCTGGAGCTTCTTTTGTAGTTCCGTGTTCTACATTTCTGTATGCTAACAAATATCTGGAAATCAAAGTTGTTAGCTTGGTATTTTTATTTTCGGGGTCACTTAAAGCTGCTTTTAATTTAGCTTTAAAAGTTTTTACTGCATTCTCAGCTTGTCCGTTACTTTGCGCATGTCCGACCGGTGCAGTCACATGACGTATACCATTCCTTTGGTAGAATAATTGAAGTTCCTTAGCTACGAACTGCGTTCCATTGTCAGTTACCAATACTTCAGGGAGCCCGAACATCGAAAAGCATTCCCTGAACTTTTCTTCAGTTTCCCATGCTGTCATCGTGGTCATTACATATACTACTGGGTATTTACTGAAAGCATCAATAATAATTAAAATATTTTTACCATTTAAGTGCAAAAAATCAGAGTGACATCTCTGCCACAGTTGTCCTGTTTCCCAAGGGGTTAAGGTTGATTTCGGTGGATTTTGACGTTGTCCGAGACAAAACATACATGATAAAACCATTTCTTCTATGTCCTTATCTACTCTTGGCCAATAAAGGTAGCTTCTTGCTATACTTTTAGTTTTGTTCATGCCTGGATGCGAAGTATGCAGCTGCTTAAGCATTTCCTGCCTCAGTTTGGGTGGTATGATCACCCGGTGGCCCCACATCAGCAGTCCTTGCTCGTACAATAATTCTTCTCGCTTTAAATAATATGGTTTCTCTGATATTTTATCTGATATTTTATTGGGCCATCCCCTGATGGTCATATATTCTATGATTTTCTGAAGTTCCGGGTCTCTTTCGGTCTCTAACCTTACTCTGTCACAATCGATAGGCCACTCCTCTCTACTTTTGATCAGGTTAAGGTACTCTCCCTTACCTTCGTACTCCAAATCTGTCATATGAACCTTTAATGGAGCTCTTGACAAGAAATCACTCATCTGATTGTTTTTCCCTTTAATATACTGAATCTCATAATTAAATCCACTTAAATACACTGCCCATCTCTGTAATCTATTAGCATGCATAACTGGGAGCTGCTTATTTTCACCGAAAATAGTGGTCAAACTCTTCTGATCCGTTCTTAATATAAACTTGCGGCCTATTAGGTACTTTTCGAATTTTCTTACTGAATAATAAATTGCTAATCCTTATTTTTGGACCACACTATAATTTCTCTCACATGGCATCAAGGTCCTCGACACACAAGCTATTGGTTTTTCCTCGCAATGACCTAAATTTTAATTTTTGGACAAAAAGTCACTATAAAAATTTCCGCATTTTTAAAAAAATACGATTTATGTTAAAAAAATTATTTTTTTTATGAAGGAGCAGGGCGCTTAAAAATTCCAAAAATATGAATTTTGCCTAAGAATAAACTACCTTTATTTTTCATCTTTAATAAAAAAGCCATTTGAAATACTTTTCTTTCATAATCCTAAATTTTTTAGTATCTGTTACGGAAAAATACGAAAACTGAAGTGAGGCATTGGGGAAAAAGACATATTAAACAGGATTTAATAAACAATTTTTTCAAATTGCATTTTCCTTAAAAATGAGAAAAATAAAGGTAGTTT
Source organism: Rutpela maculata (assembly GCA_936432065.2). Taxonomy (NCBI): domain Eukaryota; kingdom Metazoa; phylum Arthropoda; class Insecta; order Coleoptera; family Cerambycidae; genus Rutpela; species Rutpela maculata. The sequence goes on along the minus strand of OW386285.2, from coordinate 204,179,392 downwards.
GCTCTTGGGTAAAATTCATATTTTTGAAATTTTTGAGCGCCCTGTATAAAAAAGTACATTTTCTTAACACATCGTATTTCTTTAAGAAACCAAATTTTTTATAGTGACTGTCGAAAAACTAAAATTTAGGTCCACTTGTGGTATAGGTAACCAGGTAACCCCATTTGGGGACACCCTGTATATTATTTGCTACCCCCTTGTGCATATACCACGGAAATTGCATGTTATATAGCACACATGTAACATCAGAACATATTTTAAGGTAAATATTTTGAAATACAATATATGTCCTTTACATGTATGTTATATATTTGCCACATATGAGTATGTTACAAGTTATGTTGCCATCACATGACTATAACTTTTTTGTGGCTGAAATTTTAAGGTCCATGTACCTTACATTTACCATACATCCAATATCCTTGGATATAACATGTTGAATAGATTACGTAAGAGAAACATACCAGGTATGTATCCGTGTTCACTGGGTTAATATAATTCCCAGCTCTCATTACAGGAAAAATTCTCCAAAATGAATATTGATGAGCGGGGGGGGGGGGGGGGGATTTTCCTCGAATTCTCCCTACTTGAAGCTTGAATTTCTGATCTCGAACCATAATAGAAAAAATCTTTCGAAAATAAAAATTGATGAGCGGTGAAATTTTTCCCGATTCTCCTTCTCTATTTGTAGTCCGTAGGATATACTCTGGGACATTTCAGTATGTAGTTTGTACAGCCTATTCGTAATACTTAGGGCATCCCGAAATATCCCGGGATGTCCTCAGACCTGTAGCCAGAAAATGGAAATAAGATCGGACAAACAATTTTTCAAAAATTCGTCTTTTCCATTTAAAAACAGCTACCTCATTATTTTCTATGGTCGCCGTAGGTCGGGCGAAAATTACTCCAGGACGGGCGTAGTATTTTATATTAATATGTTCTTCCAATATTATATCATTGCTATGTAAAAATGTTCCATTTAAATTTAGTGTTACATTTTATATATATATATTATATAAAATTGGTATAACTATTTTATATTAATATGTTCTTCCAATATTATATCATTGCTATGTAAAAATGTTACATTTAAACTTAGTGTTACATTTTATATATATATTATATAAAACTGGTATAACTATTTTATATTAATATGTTCTTAGAATATTATATCATTGCTATGTAAAAATGTTACATTTAAATTTAGTGTTACATTTTATATATATATTATATAAAACTGGTATAACTATTTTATATTAATATGTTCTTCCAATATTATATCATTGTTATATAAAAATGTTACATTTAAATTTAGTGTTACATTTTGTATATATATTATATAAAACTGGTATAACTATTTTATATTAATATGTTCTTCCAATATTATATCATTGTTATGTAAAAATGTTACATTTAAATTTAGTGTTACATTTTATATATATGTTATATAAAATTGGCGTAACTACTTTATATTAATATGTTCTTCCAATATTATATAGCTGCTAGGTAAACATAACAAGAATGTTTACTGGGGAGGTTCCTTAATATACAGCTTTTAGGCGAAGAAGTCAGTGTGGGGGTGAAAGGTCAGACTATCTTTGTTCTTCGAACGCGCAGTAGCGGCGCAGTTATCTCACTCTAGGAGAACCGTCCGTAGTGGCCCGAAATATGGTCTGACGTTACTATGATCTGTAGTGTTACATTCTACAACTTATCCTCATTACCAGCATGCAGAACAGTGACTCAAAATGCGAGGATAATTACCACCGACCCAAAAGCGGGTTATTGCGAGCCCGTTCCAGTTACGAGTTCTTTGCTTAATTAACATTACACAAATTCTTACAATATTTTGAATAAGGCTCTGCATCTGGTGTGATCTCACACCAGCTGTTCATTGGCAAATGCCATTTTTTGGTGGGGATTGTGAGTTATTAGGCCACCTTAAAGTCTACCAACCTTGACTAAAATTCCCCGACTTTGGGGAAGCTTGGCAACGTCTGTGGGTATTTTCGAACGCAGCCATTGGCAATCCTGTTACTAAGTCTTCCAAAGACCTCGTGGCTTCTTCCTCGCATAACCTGTCCAATATTTTCCCTTTTCTAAGCCCAGTAACGAATTTGTCTCTTAACATCGTCGGTAAGTTGCTTCCGAACTCGCAATTTACTGCTAAAGTTTTTATGCGCACAAACCATTCTCCGATATTTTCGCTTCCCAACTGTTGCGCTTCATGGAATTTAATTTTCTCGCCAAATTGACGTAATTGGGGTCATCCCGCATATTTTTTTATTTTAAATTATGAAAGTTCGTTAAAAAATAATGAGTTTTTTATTTTTTTATATTTCATCGTTTTATATAAGAAAAATAATAATAAAGTTTTCCCGCGCTGCTCGTGACGTCACTGATCCCGCGCCAATGAGAATGCTCGGGGCTTTCTCATTGGTTGCCGCTTATGTCGCTGATAACCTAGAAACTGTAGTCTGCTCAACTACCTAACTATACTCAGTCGATAAATTCCAGAGACGGCTTTGGCTTGTATGTAGCAATAATATAATAATATAACTGACATGAACTGACAACAACACAATTTTAGGTTAAGTTTGTGACATCATGACTTTTAGTGATAAACCCGCATTTAACATCACATTTTTACATCCAATATAAAAACAACGAAATGATGAAATATTAACTACCTGCATAAACGGATCAACTTGCCGCCGATTAAATAGATAGATATATTAAATATTATTAATAAATATAAATTATTATTAAAATAAGGAATCGGAAGTTTCCCAGAAGTGCGATAAACGTAATTCTCCAAAAATTCAATATTTTGCACTTACAATCGCACAAACAAAGATCAGAATAGATATAAACATAAACCAAAACCGATTGACAAGTGACGGTATCAACCAATGGATATGAAATGAAAAATTGTTTAAAAACTGGACGCAAGCATATTGGCGCCTAATTTAAAATATCGGACTTATTTTAAATTAAGCGCCAACTGTCAGTTTATGTTTGCGCCATTGAAATAGACTAAACTACTCATAGATTAAAGACTTATATATTATATATAGATAGGAAACTCCCAGTATTTTTTTGAACAGCAAACATTACGTCGCGGGTGGCGCTGTATTCCCGCCTTTTTTATATAGGCGGGGTTGGTACAGGCGGGAATTTTAAACGATTTTTAAACAAATTCCTTAGGCCACCTTTAGACTATAAAAATTCTTTGACAAAGATCTTTTATAAAAAATATTTTATGAGATAAAATATCTATCAAATTACTCATAAAATATATTTTATAAAAGATCTTTGTCAAACAACTTTTATAGTCTAATCTAATGGTGGGCTTAAAATTAAATAAGTCATTTCGAAACTAGAAATTGATCATTTATTAACTTAACGGAAAATCATTACAATAAATGCAATAACATTTAAAAATACATTTAAAAAGTAACTAACGTAAGTAAAATTATTACAAAAGTATTAAGATGTTCAAGCTGCGTTGAAATAAGTAAAATGTTAAAGTAACTAATGTATCAAAATACCTGTAATACAATTAAATGATATACATTTTCTCGTCCTTATTTAGAATTTTTAGAAGTAAAAACACAACACGTAGAACCCATCAGTCTTTAAAATTCAATAATACCACAGTCGTTTTTAGTCAATTTCTTGGGAGCCACACGTTCTTTACAAATCAATAATATGTATTTTCACATCCTTAGAATTTTTTTAAATAGCAACACGACACGAAGAACCCATATCAGTCTTTAAAATTCAATAATACAGTCGTTTTTAGTCAATTTCTTGGGAGCCACGTTCTTTACAAATCAATATGCATTTTCACGTCCTCGTGTTAGAACAACACAACATCACAGTTTTTAATATTCAACAGAACAGCGTTGTTTCTAGTTAATTTTATTGGAAACTCATATTATTTACAAATAAGCAAACGGATTAGCACACATATGTAAACAATAATGGCTTGACAACTGAAAGCTGAAAGTACGAACTTTGACCATATATACATAGACCTATCATTTCTTTGTTCTACATAGACAACTGTTTGAATGCAGCATTAGGGGGGTTGGGGAAAGGAGGGTAGAATCCTTTCCATGGGCGTATCAGTTACTAGGGGACCAACTTTTGTAATTTATTGAAAAATCAATACACATTAAAAATTTACCAAAAAATATCAAAATCGGATATTTATTAAAAAAAAAAAACACTGTCCCAGAAATCACTACTTCCACATCCAGATCTACTACCCAAGTCTCTCATAACGAAAAAATTTTGTATGTGGATATAATTGTTTATGGAACTTTAATAATGGAAATTTAATAACAAAATATTTGAAATCGTCTTCCACACAAACCCAGAAAACGATATCCCACATCGGTAATGGGGTGGGGGTGGTAGTGGGGATGGATGAAGTAAAAAAAATATTTTGAGGCCTTTGGCTCTTGTGCACACACTACACAATAACTACACTACACTACACAATTTTTTTTCACCCCCTTTTTTATAATGATGTAGGGGTGGTAATGGGGGTTGCCAATGCCAAGAATTTTTTTGAAACATTAGCTTCTCTTCTATACACTAAATACTAATTTTGGACTCTTACCTGCTTGATTTACCTATTTACCCCAATTTAACCCCCAACTCTTCAATGGAATAAGATGAAAATGATTATATTTTCATCTTATATAGTTCCAGATCTCGTTAAAATACATACGCCTACCAAATTTCAAGTCAATATTTTAAGTGGTTCCAGAGTAATCGTGCGCACAAAAAACTTATAGACAGACCGACAGAAATTTTTCTTTATGCTCAAACTTAAAATCTCGACGTTTCATTACATTCTAAGCCTATTTGTACAATAATTTTTTTTTTTTTAATTTTTGTCGTTACTATACGTCCACTGGATGTGGAAGTAATAAAAACGTGTATATAATTCATTGAAAAATGAATTTCATAATGAGAATTGTGAATTTTTTAAACTGTTAAATGGAACTAATAAATTTACCATTAGGCTTTTACAAAATTATAGATTATTTTACAGAAATATTTGTAATAAATGTTACTATTTATGCTTTTATAAAAAAAAATATGCATGTTTGTTTCATTGCCTACACTGGTTATCAATACCTTGAAAGGATGGAAGACTGGTGAAGAAAATAAATGTAAAAAATTTATATATTTCATGATAAAATACATAAACAATATAAACAATAAATGGAGTCTAAATAAGTTTTAGTAGAATACATAGATTTCATGAAATACCTAATCATTGTAAAAAATAAACAAGTTACGTTTAATGAATGACCTCAAGTGATTTACTGTCCCTTTTCCACGCCTATGACTTCTGTTTACGTACTTGTGAAATGAGCGACCACATCCTTTACCCCAATATTTTTTGCATACAATGCATTTATTTACCATGATGAACACTAATAATTCTCAAACTAACTGAAAATTCTAATTAACAGTTCGAATATACAAGAAAAGAGCACAAATCAACAAGAATTAAATATAGCGACGACAATTAATATTTGACACTTTTGACAATTTGTGTCCAGTATTGCACAGTTGCCAACACTTAATAAAATTTGCAGATAAATAAAAAAAGTGTGTAAAAAAATATCTAATTCATAGATAAGGTTATCTAAATCATTACATTTTGAAGATAATAGGCTAGAACACGTATGTGCTATTAGTAATAATTACATATAGGGTGGTTTTAAAAACGCAATATCCTATCCTAAGTATTGGGATATTTCCTTAATAACATGACTAATGGAGTGACATGGCAAACTTGCATTAAGTTCTACCCTCCTTTCCCCACCGCTATTCATGCCATCATCATTATATGTAAACAAGCTAGGTCTATATGTAGGGTCGCGTGCGCGTGACGTCACAGGTCCCAGACCTTAGGAAAAACAAACCGCTGTCATTAGCTGTCAAATGGTGACTGACTGAACCTCAGAATTAAATTTTTCGTAATCCTAGAGTTTTTATCGATATTATATCATACACAATGGCTAGTTTTTATTGTATTATAAATTGTGGAAGTGTGGCAATCCGAGACAACATCAGTTTTTATATAATAACGTCGATTTACAGCCAGAAGAAGAGGTTAGGTTAAACAATTCCAGGCAATTAAAAGAAATGCTTTAAGTTGTTGCATGTTAATGCAAGAATGATTGTGATAGTAATAACTGCTGCTCAAACAAGCAATAAACAATCCATGGTAAAGAAAATTAACATTTTATATTGGTTTGTCTCTATTTTTAATAACTATTTCTTATTTAAATTTTAGTTGAGCGAAGCATGAACTGCACGGAAGGAGAGTATATTTAAGAGAATACAAGTCATAATTAATAATTGACCTACATAAAATAGTAAAATACATGTTAAACATTTTATATAATATATTATAATAAAAAAATTACAAAAATTACAACGGTTTGGTATATAAGGTATAGACGAGGGGTTAACCGCTGGAAGAAATTGTGTACATCTTATTACATACTTCAAATAGTAGATACGTCAGTCTTTCATTGTTTATTTTATAAAGTGTCTTTTTCACAAAATTTACAGCGGTTAATCTCCAACCATAGCCATGTTCATTGCTAAAAAACTAAAAGGAAAGATTTCCTGTTAAGTGGTGAACATGTTTTGTCTAGACTGGCAACAAAATCCCAGTGAGCATTAAGGAACCATCTGAATCTGCAATAGTCCAAGGAATCAATGGCTTTTATTCATGATGCTAAGAGTTCATATCCTGAAAAATTAATTTCTGCATTAGTAATTATTTATAAAACACCATTTAATTAGGCAAGCATATATGAAAAAAATGGTTGATAACTAATTCTTACCGTTGTAACAAGCTTTTATCCTGCAAATTTCTTGCAGAGTACTTCTTTCATCTAACCACAAACAGCTTCAAGACTTTTCAATGCCTTGAATTCGTCCTTCTGTCTATGCAATTCTTTCAAAAATCAAGTAATTCGTAACATCCTTATGTGTAACATTTGGAAATACATCAATGTTTGTACTAAAGTATTTTTTTCTCAAAATATAAGGATTTAATTCGAACCGGAGTGAAGTTAGCGGCCAAAAGATAGCAGCCAATTACCGAAGTAACCCGAACATCCATAGGCGTGCCTAGCAGAAATGGTAGGCAAAAATATCAAATAAATATTTAAGAAAAACAGATAGGAATTAACTTTTAGCCGAAATAACGATTTTAGATTTACAAATCATATAAGGGGAAGGAGACACGCTTAAAATACAGACAAAAATAAACATTGTGGGAGCTTCAAATTCAAAGAGAGTCTAACAAATTTGCTAAATATACACTTGCAAAATGTTAATTAATTATAATTAATTATAATATGTCCGAACGAATCTTCAAGGGGTGCAAACCAGCGGCGGCTGGTGAAATTTCAATATTTTTTTTCTCGTCTGTGGCGCATGGGACCCATACGAAATTTGGGAAATAACATCTAGAGAAGCACTTCTCTAATGACCCCTAAAAAATTTTGAAAAAGCAGTTTGCGAAAAAATTTTTGAAAATTTGCTAGCCTCCCCTGGGTCTAGGGACCCCTGTTTACTTTTATTTTTTTTTGTCATATGCATTTGACTTTTCATAAAAATGCATCGACAGATTTTAGAGTTTGTGAAAATATTTTCATTACTAACTGAAATACAATGAACTGAAATTTTGTAATTTACAATTTAACAAATTACAATATTTCAATTCGTTGTATCTCAGTTAGTAATGAAAATATTTTCACAAACTCCAAAATCTGTCGATGCATTTTTATGAAAAGTCAAATGCATATGACAAAAAAAAATAAAAGTAAACAGGAGTCCCTAGACCCAGGGGAGGCTAGCGAATTTTCAAAAATTTTTTCGCAAACTGCTTTTTCAAAATTTTTTAGGGGTCATTAGAGAAGTGCTTCTCTAGATGTTATTTCCCAAGTTTCGTATGGGTCCCATGCGCCACAGACGAGAAAAAAAATATTGAAATTTCACCAGCCGCCACTGGTGCAAACCTACCCTAATATTTAATAGATGCAAGAAGGAGACGGAAAGCCAACTTCAAATCAATGCAGCAGGTAGACAATATAGTAAGAAAGTACATGTTAAAAGATTAATCTCTTTCAGGCCGTCGAAGGGGTTGAAACCTACCCCAATAATTAAAAAAAATTACTAAAGTCAAGAAGGAAACGAAAAGCCAGCTTCAAATCACTAGAGCAGACAGACAATGTAGTAAGAAAGCAGATGCTAAAAGATCAATTCCTTGCAGGCCGTCTAAGGGGTGGAAATTTACCCCAACATTTATTAGATGCAAGAAGGAAACGGAAAGCCAACTTCAAATCAATACAGCAAGTAGACAATATAGTAAGAAAGCACATGTTAAAAGATGAAACTCTTGCAGGCCGTCGAAGGGGTTGAAACCTACCCCAATAGCATAGAAAAATTACTAAAGTCAAGAAGGAAACGAAAAGCTAGCTTCAAATCGATAGAGCAGACAGAAATTGTAGTAAGAAAACAGATACTAAAAGATCGATTCCTTGCAGGCCGTCTAAGGGGTGGAAATTTACCCCAACATTTATTAGATGCAAGAAGGAAACGGAAAGCCAACTTCAAATCAATACAGCAGGTAGACAATATAGTAAGAAAGCACACGTTAAAAGATGAAACTCTTGCAGGCCGTCGAAAAGGTTGAAACCTACCCCAATAGCATAGAAAAATTACTAAAGTCAAGAAGGAAACGAAAAGCTAGCTTCAAATCGATAGAGCAGACAGAAATTGTAGTAAGAAAACAGATACTAAAAGATCGATTCCTTGCAGGCCGTCTAAGGGGTGGAAATCTACCCCAACATTTATTAGATGCAAGAAGGAAACGGAAAGCCAACTTCAAATCAATACAGCAGGTAGACAATATAGTAAGAAAGCACATGTTAAAAGATGAAACTCTTGCAGGCCGTCGAAGGGGTTGAAATCTACCCCAATAATTAAAAAAAATTACTAAAGTCAAGAAGGAAACGAAAAGCCAGCTTCAAATCAATACAGCTGGTAGACAGTATTGTAAGAAAACACATACTAAAAGATGAATCCCTTGCAGACCGTCTAAGGGGTGCAAACCTACCCCAATATTTAATAGATGCAAGAAAGAAACTGAAAGCCAACTTCAAATCAATACAGCAGGTAGACAATATAGTAAGAAAGTACATGTTAAAAGATTAATCTCTTGCAGGCCGTCGAAGGGGTTGAAACCTACCCCAATAGCATAAAAAAATTACTAAAGTCAAGAAGGAAACGAAAAGCCAGCTTCAAATCAATAGAGCAGACAGACAATGTAGTAAGAAAGCAGATACTAAAAGATCAATTCCTTGCAGGCCGTCTAAGGGGTGGAAACCTACCGCAACATTTATTAGATGCAAGAAGGAAACGGAAAGCCAACTTCAAATCAATACAGCAAGTAGACAATATAGTAAGAAAGCACATGTTAAAAGATGAAACTCTTGCAGGCCGTCGAAGGGGTTGAAATCTACCCCAATAGCATAAAAAAATTACTATAGTCAAGAAGGAAACAAAAAGCCAGCTTCAAATCAATAGAGCAGACAGACAATGTAGTAAGAAAGCACATTCTAAAAAATCAATCCCTTGCAGGCCGTCTAAGGGGTGCAAACCTACCCTAATAATTAATAGATACAAGAAGGAGACGGAAAGCCAACTTCAAATCAATACAGCAGGTAGACAATATAGTAAGAAAGTACATGTTAAAAGATTAATCTCTTGCAGGCCGTCGAAGGGGTTGAAACCTACCCCAATAGCATAGAAAAATTACTAAAGTCAAGAAAGAAACGAAAAGCCAGCTTCAAATCAATAGAGCAGACAGACAATGTAGTAAGAAAGCAGATACTAAAAGATCAATTCCTTGCAGGCCGTCTAAGGGGTGGAAACCTACCCCAACATTTATTAGATGCAAGAAGGAAACGGAAAGCCAACTTCAAATCAATACAGCAAGTAGACAATATAGTAAGAAAGCACATGTTAAAAGATGAAACTCTTGCAGGCCGTCGAAGGGGTTGAAATCTACCCCAATAGCATAAAAAAATTATTATAGTCAAGAAAGAAACGAAAAGCCAGCTTCAAATCAATAGAGCAGACAGACAATGTAGTAAGAAAGTACATACTAAAAAATCAATCCCTTGCAGGCCGTCTAAGGGGTGATACAAGAAAGCACATGTTAAAAGATGAAACTCTTGCAGGCCGTCGAAGGGGTTGAAATCTACCCCAATAGCATAAAAAAATTACTAAAGTCAAGAAGGAAACGAAAAGCCAGCTTCAAATCAATAGAACAGACAGACAATGTAGTAAGAAAGCAGATACTAAAAGATCAATTCCTTGCAGGCCGTCTAAGGGGTGGAAACCTACCCCAACATTTATTAGATGCAAGAAGGAAACGGAAAGCCAACTTCAAATCAATACAGCAAGTAGACAATATAGTAAGAAAGCACATGTTAAAAGATGAAACTCTTGCAGGCCGTCGAAGGGGTTGAAATCTACCCCAATAACATAAAAAAATTACTATAGTCAAGAAGGAAACGAAAAGCCAGCTTCAAATCAATAGAGCAGACAGACAATGTAGTAAGAAAGCAGATACTAAAAGATCAATTCCTTGCAGGCCGTCTAAGGGGTGGAAACCTACCCCAACATTTATTAGATGCAAGAAGGAAACGGAAAGCCAACTTCAAATCAATACAGCAGGTAGACAATATAGTAAGAAAGTACATGTTAAAAGATTAATCTCTTGCAGGCCGTCGAAGGGGTTGAAACCTACCCCAATAGCATAGAAAAATTACTAAAGTCAAGAAAGAAACGAAAAGCCAGCTTCAAATCAATAGAGCAGACAGACAATGTAGTAAGAAAGCAGATACTAAAAGATCAATTCCTTGCAGGCCGTCTAAGGGGTGGAAACCTACCCCAACATTTATTAGATGCAAGAAGGAAACGGAAAGCCAACTTCAAATCAATACAGCAAGTAGACAATATAGTAAGAAAGCACATGTTAAAAGATGAAACTCTTGCAGGCCGTCGAAGGGGTTGAAATCTGCCCCAATAGCATAAAAAAATTATTATAGTCAAGAAAGAAACGAAAAGCCAGCTTCAAATCAATAGAGCAGACAGACAATGTAGTAAGAAAGTACATACTAAAAAATCAATCCCTTGCAGGCCGTCTAAGGGGTGATACAAGAAAGCACATGTTAAAAGATGAAACTCTTGCAGGCCGTCGAAGGGGTTGAAATCTACCCCAATAGCATAAAAAAATTACTAAAGTCAAGAAGGAAACGAAAAGCCAGCTTCAAATCAATAGAGCAGACAGACAATGTAGTAAGAAAGCAGATACTAAAAGATCAATTCCTTGCAGGCCGTCTAAGGGGTGGAAACCTACCCCAACATTTATTAGATGCAAGAAGGAAACGGAAAGCCAACTTCAAATCAATACAGCAAGTAGACAATATAGTAAGAAAGCACATGTTAAAAGATGAAACTCTTGCAGGCCGTCGAAGGGGTTGAAATCTACCCCAATAACATAAAAAAATTACTATAGTCAAGAAGGAAACGAAAAGCCAGCTTCAAATCAATAGAGCAGACAGACAATGTAGTAAGAAAGCACATACTAAAAAATCAATCCCTTGCAGGCCGTCTAAGGGGTGCAAACCTACCCTAATAATTAATAGATACAAGAAGGAGACGGAAAGCCAACTTCAAATCAATACAGCAGGTAGACAATATAGTAAGAAAGTACATGTTAAAAGATTAATCTCTTGCAGGCCGTCGAAGGGGTTGAAACCTACCCCAATAGCATAGAAAAATTACTAAAGTCAAGAAGGAAACGAAAAGCCAGCTTCAAATCAATAGAGCAGACAGACAATGTAGTAAGAAAGCAGATACTAAAAGATCAATTCCTTGCAGGCCGTCTAAGGGGTGGAAACCTACCCCAACATTTATTAGATGCAAGAAGGAAACGGAAAGCCAACTTCAAATCAATACAGCAAGTAGACAATATAGTAAGAAAGCACATGTTAAAATATGAAACTCTTGCAGGCCGTCGAAGGGGTTGAAACCTACCCCAATAGCATAAAAAAATTACTAAAGTCAAGAAGGAAACGAAAAGCCAGCTTCAAATCAATAGAGCAGACAGAAAATGTAGTAAGAAAGCAGATACTAAAAGATCAATTCCTTGCAGGCCGTCTAAGGGGTGGAAACCTACCCCAACATTTATTAGATGCAAGAAGGAAACGGAAAGCCAACTTCAAATCAATACAGCAAGTAGACAATATAGTAAGAAAGCACATGTTAAAAGATGAAACTCTTGCAGGCCGTCGAAGGGGTTGAAATCTACCCCAATAGCATAAAAAAATTACTAAAGTCAAGAAGGAAACGAAAAGCCAGCTTCAAATCAATAGACCAGACAGACAATGTAGTAAGAAAGCACATACTAAAAGATCAATTCCTTGCAGGCCGTCTAAGGGGTGGAAACCTACCCCAATATTTATTAGATGCAAGAAGGAAACGGAAAGCCAACCTCAAATCAATACAGCAGATAGACAGTATGGTAAGAAAGTACATACTAAAAGATGAATCCCTTGCAGAACGTCGAGGTGGTATAAATCTACCCCAATAACATGCAAGAATTATTAAATGCAGGAAGGAAACGGAAAGCAAACTTCAAATCAATACAGCGGACAGACAATATAGTGAGAAAGCACATACCAGAAGATCAATCCCTTGCACTCCGTAATTTTTCTGTCAGACGTACGGAATAGAAATTATAACGTTTCACGCATAAATTTCATTTTTTAGTAACCTCGACTCAAAAATTTTCTCAGACCAATTTTGTTTCTTATCAAAAGTTGTTTGTTTTGTGCTGCTGAACAATATCTGTAAAATAAATTTTTCTGTTGGACGTACGAAAAAAAATTTTTTAGCATTTCATGTATAAATTTCATTTTTAGTTGATATACCCTCGACTTAAAATTTTCTCAGATCAATTTTGTTTCTTAACAAAAGTTGTTTGATTTGTGTTACTGAACAATATCTGTGAAATAAATTTTTATGTTGGACGTACGAAAAAAAAAAATTTTAACATTTGATATATAAATTTCATTTTTAGTTGATATACCCTCGACTTAAAAATTTTTAAGACCAATTTTGTTTCTTAACAAAAGTTGTTTGATTTGTGTTTCTGAACAATATCTGTGAAATAAATTTTTCTGTTGGGTGCATGAAAAAAAAATTTAACATTTGATGTATAAATTTCATTTTTAGTTGATATCCCTCGACTTAAAAATTTTTTAAGACCAATTTTGTTTCTTAACAAAAGTTGTTTGATTTGTGTTTCTGCACAATATCTGTGAAATAAGTTTTTCTGTTGGACGTACGAAAAAAAAATTTTTAACATTTTATATATAAATTTCATTTTTAGTTGATATACCCTCGACTTAAAAATTTTCTCAGACCAATTTTGTTTCTTAACAAAAGTTGTTTGTTTTATGTTTCTGAACGATATCTGTGAAATAAATTTTTCTGTCGGACGTACCAAAAAATAAAATTATAAGATTTCATGTGTAAATTTCATTTTTACTTGATATACCTTCGACTGTGTTTCTTAACAGAAGTTGTTCGCCGTACTGTAAGACCGGCCCTATTTGTAGAAGAAAGTTTATTTGTAAGTAGTTGATTTAAGCCGGAGCTAGGGCACCCCCCGCCACTTGCCCCCCCCCCACCACTTTTCGATTACGTCATAAGGGCGGGACCCCTTCAATGAGTCATAGGCGGGGTAAAGAGGGAAGTTATGAGTAATACCGGAAGAAAGGTGAGGGTGGGACCCCATTGACATGTCACGCATGAATTATGGCATTAAGGTTATCGTCTAGTTTAACCGGGAGCTCGGGATCCCCCCGCCACTGTTCGGGAAGAAATAAAAAAGGGTGTAACCCCTCTAGTTTAAGCCGGAGCTCGGGCTCCCTCCACCACTTTTCTATTACGTCATTCCCGGTGAGTCACACACCTGAGGGGTCGGACCCTATTCGTCACGCATGAATTATAAGGGGGACAAATAAGAAATGGTGACTAATACCTGAGGTGCGGGGGAAGGTTTGAAGGAGCCAGACAATCACTTCCGGTGAGTCATATATAAGGGGTCGGACCCTATTCGTCATGCATGAATTATGCACCCTTCTAGTTTAAGCGGGTGCTCGGGATCCCTCCACCACTTTTCGATGCGTCATGCACGCATTATAGCGTTAGGGTGAAAATATCCTATGGTGACTAATACCTGAGGTACGGGGAAAGGTTTGAAGGAGCTAGACAATCACTTCCGATGTGTCATGCATGATTCACATATTTTGACCCCTTCCCTGCCAAAAATTCCACATAGAAACTTATAAAAAAAAAGTGATGCGGTTTTATCGTTCCTATAAGTTATATTAGTATTATACAGACAGGATTTTATCTGTTTTATTAAGTTTTAAATCGGTTATGAAACAGTAATTCCGAATGAGCTATTTGGAATTATCATGTTGCCCTTTCATGAGTACTTATATGAAATATACATCAACAAATCTACAGTTTAGTGTCTGCAAATGCACCCTTGCCCTTATATCTGTAAACATATGGAATTACAGATACAACTTTATAGAGATTCTAAACTTTTCTATAAGTAATATCATAAGAGTTCCAGTCCGTCCTTTCTCCAGTATCTATCGTATGTAACACACCATTTATCAACATGTTTTTATTGTAAATTTCAACATTGTTTTTTATTAGTATTAATGTGGATATACATGTCAACAAATGTACAGTTTCAATTGTATATTTTACAGATGTATTTTTATTGTAAACTTCCATTTTGCTTTTTTATTATTATTAATTTGAATATGCATGCCGACAAATGTACAGTTTAAATTGCATATTTCAAATAGAAATACTAATATTGTGGTAAACACAAAATTCTGCAAAGTCCTTATTTCCTCGGGTGTTCTTATTCTAGCCTAGAAGCAAGAATGAGTTAGCAGTGAAAGAGACTGCTTTGTTTTTAATTTAACAAACACACTTCAGTTCCTTAGGTCACATTAGATTAGATATGAATTAGCTACACGTATACAGCTCCCTCTACTGGAGCCCGAAGTAAAGTTGCTGCTGAAATTTCTATCAGTTTCTACCAGAATGGAGCAGCAAACATTTACTTATACCACATCAATGAGAATTTATGAGAACAGTATCTAAGGTAAAACGTGCGGCTTTCCGTGGTTAAATGGCAAGTGTTTCTATAAGAAACGAGCTGCATTAGGTTGACTTGCAATTGAAGATTACTAATTATAATGCTTGAATAGGGATTTATGAGATCAGTTTCTATGAGTATTAATGTTTTTTTTTTCAGTAATATATTAAATGTGTTTTCATTTGTTTGAATGGGTAAAAAGAAAGGTCAGTTTTCAACTGCAATTACAAATACAAGTTTAATCACTTTGAATGGGGTTATATGCGATTAATTTCTAAAAATATTTATGCTGTTTTCCGAATATAATTGTGATGAGGTTTAATCAGTAACAAATTGTTCACTACTTGTTATGATATGGTCGGAAATTCCAAGTACACATTTAGTATTCCTTCAAAAGGATTGATGAGAGCAGTTTCTACGAGTATCTATTTGTTGTTCCTCTAGTAAATTATATTAAGTCTTTACATTTACCTATACTATCTCAATGAGAATTTATGAGAACAGTATCTAATGTAAAACGTACGGCATTCCGTGGTTAAATGACAAGTGTTTCTATAAGAAACGAGCTGCATTAGGTTAGAACAGTTTTGATTTGCAATTGAAGATTACAAATTATAATGTTTGAATAGGGATTTATGAGATCAGTTTCTATGAGTATTAATGTTTTTTTTTCAGTAATATATTAAATGTGTTTTCATATGTTTGAATGGGTAAAAAGAAAGGTCAGTTTTCAACTGAAATTACAAATACAAATTTAATCACTTCGAATGGGGTTATATGCGATCAATTTCTAACAGTATTTATACTGTTTTCCGAATATAATTGTGATGAGGTTTGATCAGTAACAAATAGTTCACTACATGTTACGATATGGTCGGAAATTCCAGGTACATATTTAGTATTACTTCGAAAAGATTGATGATAGCAGCTTCTACGAGTATGTATTTGTTGTACCAATAGTAAATTATATAAGTCTTTATCAGTATGCATTCGGATCTAATTTAAATATGAAAATTATATCAGAATAAAGCAACCAAATATTTTAAACAGTATCTATTTGTAAATCCAGACATTTACTTATACTATCTCAATGAGAATTTATGAGGACAGTATCTAATGTAAAATGTGCGGCTTTCCGTGGTTAAATGGCAAGAGTTTCTGTATGAAACGAGCTGCATTTGGTTAGAACAGTTTTGATTTGCAATTGAAGATTACAAATTATAATGTTTGAATAGGGATTTTTATGAGATCAGCTTCTATGAGTATTAATGTTTTTTTTTCAGTAATATATTAAATGGGTTTTCATTTGTTTGAATGGGTAAAAAGAAAGGTCAGTTTTCAACTGCAATTACAAATACAAGTTTAACCACTTCGAATGGGATTATATGCGATCAATTTCTAACAGTATTTATGCTGTTTTCAGAATATAATTGTGATGAGGTTTGATCAGTAACAAATTGTTCACTACATGTTACGTGTGGAAATTCCAGGTACATATTTAGTATTACTTCGAAAGGATTGATGATAGCAGTTTCTACGAGTATGTATTTGTTGTGCCAATAGTAAATTATATAAGTCTTAATCAATATGCATTCGGATCTAATTTAAATATGAAAATTATATCAGAATAAAGCAACTAAATATTTTAAATAGTATCTATATGTAAATCCAGACATTTACTTATACTATCTCAATGAGAATTTATGAGAACAGTATCTAATGTAAAACGTGCGGCTTTCCGTGGTTAAATGGCAAGAGTTTCTATAAGAAACGAGCTGCATTAGGTTAGAACAGTTTTGATTTGCAATTGAAGATTACAAATTATAATGTTTGAATAGGGATTTATGAGATCAGTTTCTATGAGTATTAATGTTTTTTTTTCAGTAATAAGTATATTAAATGTGTTTACATTTGTTTGAATGGGTAAAAAAGAAAGGTCAGTTTTCAACTGCAATTACAAATACAAGTTTAATCACTTCGAATGGGGTTATATGCGATCAGTTTCTAACAGTATTTATGCTGTTTTCCGAATATAATTGTGATGAGGTTTGATCAGTAACAAATTTTTCACCACATGTTACGATATGGTCGGAAATTCCAGGTACATATTTAGTAGTCCTTCGAAAGGATTGATGATAGCAGTTTCTATGAGTATGTATTTGTTGTTCCAATAGAAAATTTGTCTTTATCAGTATGCATTCGGATCTACTTTAAATACAAAAATTATATCAGAATGACACAACCAAATATTTTAAAAAGTATCCACTTGTAAATCCAAACATTTAAAGATATATTTTAATGAGAACCAATCAGAACAGTATCTAATGTAACGCGTGCGGCTTTCCGTGGCTAAATTTTAAAAGTATTTTTAATAAATAGCTTTAACGGATTTGAACAATTTTAATTTGCAATTCCAGATGAATAGTTTTAATTGTTAAATAGGGATCTATGAGATCAGTGTCTTTGTGTAACGTTTATTTTCCAATAAAAACACATTTTATTGAAAAAAAAAACATTACACTGACCTCATAGATCCCTAACGATTAAAACTATTCATCTGGAAATGCAAAACTGTTCGAATCCGTTAAAGCTTATTTATTGCAAATAATTTTAAAATTTAGCCACGGAAAACCGCACACGTTACATTAGATACTGTTGTGATGGATTCTCATTATAATATTATCTTGGATTTACAGGTGAACACTGTTTAAAATATTTGGGGTTTCATTCTGATATGATTTTTGTATTTAAATTAGATCCGAATGCATACTGATAAAGACTTATATAATTTACTGTAGGAACAACAAATAAATACTCGTAGAAACTGCTCTCATTAATCCTCTTGAAGGAATACTAAATATGTACCTGGAATTTCCGACCATATCGTAACATGTTCTGAACAATTTGTTACGGATCAAACCTCATCACAATTATATTCGGAAAACAGCATAAATACTGTTAGAAATTGATCGCATATAACCGCATTCGAAGTGATTAAACTTATATTTGTAATTGCAGTTCAAAACTGACCTTCCTTTTTACCCATTCAAACAAATGAAAACACATTTAATATATTACTGAAAAAAACATTAATACTCATAGAAACTGCTCTCATAAATCCCTATTCAAACATTACAATTTGTAATCTTCAATTGCAAATCAAAACTGTTCTAACCTAATGCAGCTCGTTTCTTATAGAAACACTTGCCATTTAACCACGAAAAGCCGCACGTTTTACATTAGATACTGTTCTCATAAATTCTCATTGAGATAGTATAAGTAAATGTCTGGATTTACAAATAGATACTGTTTAAAATATTTGGTTGCTTTATTTTGATATAATTTTCATATTTAAATTAGATCCGAATCTTTACTGATAAAGACATATAATTTACTAGAGGAACAACAAATAGATACTCGTAGAAACTGCTCTCATCAATCCTCTTGAAGGAATACTAAATGTGTACTTGGAATTTCCGACCATATCATAACATGTAGTGAACAATTTGTTACTGATTAAACCTCTTCACAATTATATCCGGAAAACAGCATAAATACTTTGAGAAATTGATCGCATCTAACCCCATTCGAAGTGATTAAACTTGTATTTGTAATTGCAGTCGAAAACTGACCTTTCTTTTTACCTATTCAAACAAATGAAAACACATTTAATATATTACTGAAAAAAAAACATTAATACTCATAGAAACTGATCTCATAAATCCCTATTCAAACATTATAATTTTGAATCTTCAATTGCAAATCAAAACTGTTCTAACCTAATGCAGCTCGTTTCTTATAGAAACTCTTGCCATTTAACCACGGAAAGCCGCACGTTTTACATTAGATACTGTTCTCATAAATTCTCATTGAGATAGTATAAGTAAATGTTTGGATTTACAAATAGATACTGTTTAAAATATTTGGTTGCTTTATTCTGATATAATTTTCATATTTAAATTAAATCCGAATCTGTACTGATAAAAACTCATATAATTTACTATAGGAACAACAAATAGATACTCATAGAAACTGCTCTCATCAATCCTCTTGAAGGAATACTAAATGTGTACTTGGAATTTCCGACCATATCATAACAAGTAGTTAACAATTTGTTACTGATTAAACCTCATCATAACTATATTCGGAAAACAGCATAAATACTTTTAGAAATTGATCGCATATAATCCCATTCGAAGCGATTAAACTTGTATTTGTAATTGCAGTTGAAAACTGACCTTTCTTTTTACCCATTCAAACAAATGAAAACACATTTAATATATTATTGAAAAAAAACATTATTACTCATAGAAACTGATCTCATAAATCCGTATTCAAACATTATAATTTGTAATCTTCAATTGCAAATCCAAACTGTTCTAACCTAATGCAGCTCGTTTCTTAAAGAAACACTTGTCTTTTAATCACGGAAAGCCGCACGAATTACATTAGATACTGTGCTCATAAATTCTCATTGATATGGTATAAGTAAATGTTTGGATTAACAAATGGATATGGCTTGACTCATTTTGCTGGTCAATGCGGATATAAACTGATAACAATTTCAACAGCAACTTTACCTAACTCTTATAGAAACTTATTGACCATATAGGTTCTCATAGATACTTATTAATTTTTGATAATTTTCAATACGGATTGATGAGATTTTTTTGACAGGGTTGCTATCGACCTCTCACTACCAACAATTAAATTTAATGATTGCTTTATTTTACGTGGAGCCACTATAGGAAAAATATAATAGCTTTTTACATATAAAAAGACATTGCGGCAATAAATAGTACATATGTTTTGATCCCACAATAGTACAGGGGCCAACGACACTTTCAATTGCAATGTTTATTTAAATTAGGTTTATTTTTTTCGATAATATTAATGTAACTTATTCACAAAACAAATTCCACCGCTTTGTTAACCAATCAACGATTTAGAAGCAAAATTATTAATTATTTACAAATGACATTCTATTTTTTGTTCCCATAAGCCCCCGAACTATACGTATTGATTATTTCAGTCCACCCAATAAAAGAACACATCACTTTACATTTTTCAAGTGTGATTTAATTGACCAGAACGAGGGCGTTGGGGTAGAAATATGAAGGGTTTTATTATTCATTTTAGTCAAACGTCTCATTTATTCAAAACCAATTAATTTGTTACATGCAAGTTTTTTCATATTTGAAAACATAAAACATAATACATTGTTTCATGCAAAATAGATTATTTTCTGTAATTTTTAAAGTCCTTTTCAAACAGGTACAAGTAAGACTAATTAAGCGTAACGAACCCAAACAAATAGGGCATATTCGCTGACACCCGTGGAATTGTCTATTTACGAGGGTGATTATGTATTGATTTTTGTCTAACAAAAAATTTATTTAATTACCGTAATCTACTGCAGACAAATAAAGTGTAAGAAAGTCAAATTGGTCTACAATTGTTTTTGAACCCTTGCATTCAATAATAAAAGTGCTATAATATTTAAATCCAGTATGAATGTTTCAAAGTTCCAACATCTGGTGCAGGTAGATTTTATTGCTTGAGGTCGAATAGATTGAAATAAGGAAGAAACTTAAAATGCTTAAAACAATCCATTAACATATATTTACCGAATACAGAGTGTTTTGTTGCTTTCGTAAATAGGCATAAAAATAGTGTTCCCTTTACTAATGTATTATTTTTATACTTTGACAATATTATCTTCTTAAGAAAAAAATATGCAAATCTGGAGAACTCATTTGTTTTAATTGTATATACCTATTTTCATTGTATTCTATTGAAAAATATGTAAATAATACACTGTTTTTTTTTCACTAATTTACTATTTCAGGATAAACAGGTTTAACAATAATTGAGGGATTATATAACAAAGGACAGTTGCCATTGTTTATAGAAAACCATGTGCTGTGAGGATCGTTTATATAAAAAAACATACGCAATGGGGATGGCTTATAAATAAACATGGAAGCCGATCTGAATTTTCATACTTAGGCAAATTAATCGCGTTTATTTATTTCGTCACTTACATTGTTATTACCAGCCATTTTAAAATTATAGAGTATACGTAGACGATTCACCAATTATTTCGGTTTATTCCAATATTCATTCGTTTGTGATAAATATTTTTCGTTTTTTCTATTAAAGTTCTTCATTTGATCTTCTTGTTGCGATATCTTAGACTCTCGTTCGCTGTGTACTCTTTGTATGTGCCTTATTAAGGGTGATGCTACGTTGCATTATGATAACATTATTCAAGTCGAAGTTAAACAATCAATACATGTATTAGCATTATCGGGAAAGGAATTAAGAAAAAGAGAAAAATTAAATGCTTGGTTTCACACTAAAATTTGAAAAATGATGGTTTATAAAAAATTTAAATATAAGAAATGCTCTAAATTTTCACTATTGCTACAGTATACAGGGTGTCTCTAAGGTTCGAAACAATTTATATCGATTAGGTGATATATCAGTTAAATAGGATAAACTCTGTTGAACTTAAAATTATTATATTATTATAATTTAGAGTAAAATGTTACTACGGTTTTAGATTAAATATACAAAAATATGAGGATGCACAAGATATCTAAATCGCAATATACAGAATGTCTCTCAGGTTCGAACCAGCTTTATGTAGTTTAGATGATACATCAATTTTACCCCAAAATTTCATTATGGAATTGTGAATAGGATCACCATGAAATAAATAAAAGTTTTAGTAGAGTGTAGCCGACTGCGAATATCTATTAAATACAATCATCTCTGTTGTAGTTAATATTTTTCTTCATAAATCAGAATATGTATTATAACATACCCGTACAAGTATCTTAGAGATGCTTCAGGTATTCTTCTTCTTTATTTGTATATTCATGAATAGATAAAATTGTAATTTATATTGCACCATCTGTTATATATTATGTATACGTTTCAATGTATTTATGAGTGATATATGAATAAAGATTATTATTATTATTTTATTATTTTTCTCGACGTGTTTGTCGGTTATTTACTACATTTATTAATATTATTATTATTATTATTATTATTATTATTATTATTATTATTATTATTATTATTATTATTATTATTATTATTATTATTATTATCATGGTAGAATATCTCCTATTGAAATTGAATCTTAGCATTCATATAGGGCGATCGTTAGAGATGTGTAAACTCTCATATTTTATATAAACCAAGTTTTATTATAATTTACAGTAAAATGTTACTAAGGTTCTAGATTCAATGCACAAAAAATATGAAGACGTATAGGATATCTAAACCATAATATGCAAGATGTTTCCAGAGTTCAACCCAACTTTAGGAAGGTTAGATGACATAACAATTTTCCCTTAAAATATCATTAAAGTATTTTTAATGGGAGTATTATGAAACGAATAAAAATTGCAGTCGAGCCTTACCAACTGAAAATGTCTATTAACACGACACTTTCTGATGAACTTAAAATATTTGATTTAAATTTGAAACATATACAAAATAGCATAGTAGAACATTTTTTAGTGAAATTAGGTCACCTCTATCATATTGGGTAATCGACAGAGCCATGGAAAATAATTATTTCATATAAACTATGTGTTATTATGATTTTAGAGCAAAATATTCCAAGGGTTCTCGATTAAGAAAATAAAAGATCAAAAATATTTAAACTACAACATACAGTTCGTCTTTTTAGATGATATCACACAATAACTACCTTAAATAATTCATACTAAATCAATTTATTCACATAATGTTAATCTATTTTCTGTTAAATTATATTGTGAGATGTTGACGTCAAAAAAAAAAATAATAATAATAATAATAATAAGGCTAATTTTGATAACACTACAATTGATCATTGATTAATTACGCAAATTACTCTCTAAAACACAGCATAACAAAAATAAAAGTAAGTAAGTACTTAAATAATTCGATATCACAATATTTCATGTCGATAACGCACTTGTCCATTAAGGAGATTTTTACTAGCTCTTCTACGCTATACATTGAATCTAATTGATTATTTTTTGTCATAAACTATTATCATCTTATAGATATAGCGGGTCACCATATATTTTCTTTTGGTTTTCATATCGTCTGTACTATAATTTTAGAGTATCATCAACAATTTCAGACAACCCAGTTATTCTCCTTTATCGCCTTATATAATCACCATAGTGGCTTGTCTCATCCTCTCTTATATGATAATCACATATGTATGCCATCATATTTACAGCATTAGTTGTATTTTTTATCAACACTACATCAATTTATATAAAAATAAGGTCTTCATACTAGTACATGTCATTTTTTGTTCATACTAGCATCCCCAAATCCCAATCAAACTACCTATGTGCAAACAGATTAGCCCTAAGAATAATAGAATCGTTTACTTGGTGTCAAAAGTGTATCCAAATCGTCAAGTTTTCTACCTAAGGACATCTCATTCACTTCAGACATTCATATTTCAGCAAAATGCATGCTATATATTTTGACGGTGGCATTAACAATGATCTACCTCCGTTTTGTGGAACCATCATTTAAACACACATCAATCACGCATTTCATGTATTTATTAACTTTCATAAAGAATCTGGAGACCTAATAAGGATACTGTTTACTATATTTGAATAACTACTTAATAAAATATTACACACATATGATTTGTCCGATATCAATATTTCTCCGTTTTTAAAAAATACTTTGAAGAAGGGTACCATTCTACATTATTTCCATATAAAATCAATTTGGCAAAACACATTTTTATGACACAAGTTTAAAGAAATCGATAGTATCGTACATAACCTAGCTTGATAATTCAACTATGTGTTTGCAAACCTGATTATTTTATCTACCAGGCATAGCATACTCTTTCTTTACGAAGGACATCGAGATTTCAACGATTCACATAAAACACATATCCAGTTTAAAACAAAAAAAAAAAATACATGTATACATATATATATTTTTTTCAAAGACTAAGCAATAAATAAATTTATTTAACCACATGTCTGTTGAGTTGATACATAGTAATCAGCACTAGAGAAAAGATTAAATCAATTCAATTTATAGGCAAATATCTATACCACTACAAATTTACATAATATGTTACATCAACAAACATTGCTTGAACCTAGATGAAATATGATAAAATACGAAAAATGCACGAATTAAGTAATTATGTTTTCAGAAACGACTAATATATATTATAAGGTATACAAATATCCTTCATAAATATCAATCTAATACGTCGATAATTCCTACTTACCTAAAAATATTTATATACGATCTAAATGAATGAATGAAGAGAAAAATGCATATGATGAATTTTCTTAAAACCTTTAGGTGTAACAACAGCTAGCACCACCAAATTCGAATATTACTAAAAAATAAAAAACTCAGAGCTGCTTAGTTTGAAAACGATTAAATACGATACACTGAGTTACATTTAACGTAAAATGGTTACTTGGTTACCTAATAGAAAATATTAATGCGAACTATAAACATTTCTAAAATAGAAGCATTTGTTTTCGTGTGTTAACATGTTAATGTTTTAATGAAAGGCGATTATTGCTAATACAAGACAACTTTTTTTAAGTGATTAAGACTATTTAGGGATAACGATAACGATTTAGTACCAAGTTAAGCATGATACAAATTCAACACAGCGTAGACTTATATCCGGTAATATATCTCAAGAGTAGCAACAATACCTACCGAATGCTAGTAAACCAAACAATCATTTAATATTTTGGGCTTTTAATTTATGCCAAATCTGGGTGGTTTGTTCAGGAAGCGTGCAAATTCAACGAAATTTCTTTTCCCAGCATAGTAAATAGGTACATTATTTTTCTAAAACTGACAATATTTTTAAAAATTAAATAATAATTAATGGAAAAAATAATAATAATAATAAACATCTTTTATTGAGAACAAACTAAATTACTCACAAAATGTGGCGAAGTTTAGATAACTTTATCTAGTCTTACATTAATAATACAGTTCGCTTTAGAAAACACCAAAATCAGCATGTATGTATATCTATATAGGCTCGTTACCTAGCAATACATTAAATTTTTACGTATACGCGTTAAATTTCTACCCTTTGTTGGTTTAAGTCTTCAATATAAAAATAAGTTAATTAGGAATTGTGAGACGAGATGTATATTGTGGGAATATGTCACGGTTGTCTGCTTCGAAAGCATGTAGTGGACGAGGATATGTCTTTATGAGGACACGCGACCACGAGCTACAAATGATGTATAACACATATGTAACTGTACATAAAAGGAGAAAATTCAATGATCATCAACTTCAAATCTAAAAAAGTTACGAATTCAAATAAATTCTTTAAAGCATAAAGATCAAAAAATAAGTTTTGTTTCTCTTTACAAGTTCTCTATACGAAATATGGTCGCATAACATGTTTATCAACCACTACTATGTTTTTATATTAAAATGTATAATAACAAAATATCGTAGCAGTTACATAGTTTCTAAGGTGTTTGCATATATGCATGTAGCAGTCTTTATTTTAAACTCCCTAAACATATTCCCGCGTACCAAAGGAATTAGTGAGAGAGATAATACCAATTCTATAGCATTGTTCAAGCAGGATGACATGAATTTGCACATTTTCTCTGATCATGTCTCGTCAGACGTACCTTTTAAGAATATCAAGAAATGTGTAGAATGTTGGAAAGAAAGATGTGGATTTCTTGTGATTGACAAGGATAGAGAAGTAAATGGGGGGAGATATAGAAAAGTCTTGAGAGTTTCAAATATCCATAAACAATTGTAATTAGGACTTCAATCGATCTGCAGACAGCGTCTGGAATACATCGGTGAAATTAAGCAGAAAGACAATATGGATAGAGATGTGGGTGCTGAAATAATTCTGAAACGTCAATTAGTTGAGACTACCAATTTCGTACGTAAGAAATTCAATTCTCTCAAGAATAGAAATGTTGAGGATAAACTAACGTTGGATCCCATAATCACACCTTTAAAAGACTTATCATCCGCTTCAAAGGTAAAATCACAAAACAATATGCTAACACAAACACTTGGGGGGTGTAAGTGGTAGTACTAGTACACTTAAAGCAACATCTGAAACTAGTGATAAAGATGGGGAGAATAATGCAAGTCAATCATATTTTATAGAACACCGCCGAGATCATCGTTAATGAGCACTCCGGGTTCAGGAAATGTCCTTAGTAGTGTAAAAGAAATGGGTGATGTGATTAAACAACATTTAGAAAATTTAAAGTCTGGCGATCATAAATATGATACTGTATACGGTGTGCGTTTAGATCCCAACAGAGATAAACATCTAATGGGTAACGATGAAATACGCTTTTTGGTGGAAATATAACTTTGTGGCGTGGTAATAAGCAAGTGGGAAAGTATCCTGACAACCCTAGAGTTGTATGATGTAAATATTTATGAAATATCCGTCAGTTCCGCGTGGTATTGAGATTGGCAATCACTGGCGGCGAAGAGCATGAAATATATCGGTAAATATTAAATAAGACAAAAGCACCATATAACCAATATGATACAAGACTGGGTTTGCATGTAAAGAAATTGAAGAAATTCAGTAAAATTATAAAACCACTGTTATCTCCTACAGTAATGACTAAATCTTGAATCGCTTTAGGCATGTCTATTCAGAAATTATACTATAATAGTGGTGTGGATTAAGTCTATTGGAATAAACCGAAGGAACTGATGGACCGTTTACGTCTGCTGTGTAGTTAAGAAATGACTGACAACAACAATGTAAGCAACGAAATAATCAGTACATTGGAGGAAGTAATAGAAGAAACAATAATCAATTAGCGAAAATGAATATGTTATTGTACACATTTCTGTTAAAATAAGTTAAGTAATTTTTAGTTATGTATTATGGGGAATTTAATAAAGAATTTAAGTCCAACGTGTGTATTATTCTAAAACTTCTTACCACAACGAAATGGGGATAAAACGGGGATAAATGGGGATAAACGGGGATAAATCAAGGGTAAATAATAACAAACAAGGATAAAACGGGGATAAATTGGAATAAAACAGGGATAAATAAAGATAAACAG
Organism: Rutpela maculata; assembly: GCA_936432065.2. Lineage (NCBI taxonomy): Eukaryota > Metazoa > Arthropoda > Insecta > Coleoptera > Cerambycidae > Rutpela > Rutpela maculata. The sequence continues at coordinate 204,151,975 of OW386285.2, read as the reverse complement.
GGATAAAACAGGGATAAATATGAATAAAACGGGGATAAATATGAATAAAACAGGGATAAATATGAATAAAACAGGGATAAATAAGCACGAAAAGTGAGGATAAATGATTAGCATAACTGTAAACTAATAAGACAAGAATAATCTGCTATGTACTAACCGTTTGACATCAAGCAACAAATAAGTAAACATGTAGTTATGTATGTATTACTTGTCCAATAATATCTTTCAGTAGTAGAAAAAATATAATACATTACACGATGTGAAAGTTTACTTTACGTGTTCGGAGTTTTTTTGAAACGTTTCGGCTTCGCCTCGACCATTCAAAAAATCACCGAACACGTAAAGTAAACTTTCACATCGTGTAATGTATTATATTTTTTCTACTACTGAAAGATATTATTGGACAAGTAATACATACATAACTACATGTTTACTTATTTGTTGCTTGATGTCAAACGGTTAGTACATAGCAGATTATTCTTGTCTTATTAGTTTACAGTTATGCTAATCATTTATCCTCACTTTTCGTGCTTATTTATCCCTGTTTTATTCATATTTATCCCTGTTTTATTCATATTTATCCCCGTTTTATTCATATTTATCCCTGTTTTATCCCTGTTTATCTTTATTTATCCCTGTTTTATTCCAATTTATCCCCGTTTTATCCTCGTTTGTTATTATTTACCCTTGATTTATCCCTGTTTATCCCCATTTATCCCCGTTTTATCCCCATTTCGTTGTGGTAAGAAGTTTTAGAATAATACACACGTTGGACTTAAATTCTTTATTAAATTCCCCATAATACATAACTAAAAATTACTTAACTTATTTTAACAGAAATGTGTACAATAACATATTCATTTTCGCTAATTGATTATTGTTTCTTCTATTACTTCCTCCAATGTACTGATTATTTCGTTGCTTACATTGTTGTTGTCAGTCATTTCTTAACTACACAGCAGACGTAAACGGTCCATCAGTTCCTTCGGTTTATTCCAATAGACTTAATCCACACCACTATTATAGTATAATTTCTGAATAGACATGCCTAAAGCGATTCAAGATTTAGTCATTACTGTAGGAGATAACAGTGGTTTTATAATTTTACTGAATTTCTTCAATTTCTTTACATGCAAACTCAGTCTTGTATCATATTGGTTATATGGTGCTTTTGTCTTATTTAATATTTACCGATATATTTCATGCTCTTCGCCGCCAGTGATTGCCAATCTCAATACCACGCGGAACTGACGGATATTTCATAAATATTTACATCATACAACTCTAGGGTTGTCAGGATACTTTCCCACTTGCTTATTACCACGCCACAAAGTTATATTTCCACCAAAAAGCGTATTTCATCGTTACCCATTAGATGTTTATCTCTGTTGGGATCTAAACGCACACCGTATACAGTATCATATTTATGATCGCCAGACTTTAAATTTTCTAAATGTTGTTTAATCACATCACCCATTTCTTTTACACTACTAAGGACATTTCCTGAACCCGGAGTGCTCATTAACGATGATCTCGGCGGTGTTCTATAAAATATGATTGACTTGCATTATTCTCCCCATCTTTATCACTAGTTTCAGATGTTGCTTTAAGTGTACTAGTACTAGCATTTACACCCCCCAAGTGTTTGTGTTAGCATATTGTTTTGTGATTTTACCTTTGAAGCGGATGATAAGTCTTTTAAAGGTGTGATTATGGGATCCAACGTTAGTTTATCCTCAACATTTCTATTCTTGAGAGAATTGAATTTCTTACGTACGAAATTGGTAGTCTCAACTAATTGACGTTTCAGAATTATTTCAGCACCCACATCTCTATCCATATTGTCTTTCTGCTTAATTTCACCGATGTATTCCAGACGCTGTCTGCAGATCGATTGAAGTCCTAATTACAATTGTTTATGGATATTTGAAACTCTCAAGACTTTTCTATATCTCCTCCCATTTACTTCTCTATCCTTGTCAATCACAAGAAATCCACATCTTTCTTTCCAACATTCTACACATTTCTTGATATTCTTAAAAGGTACGTCTGACGAGACATGATCAGAGAAAATGTGCAAATTCATGTCATCCTGCTTGAACAATGCTATAGAATTGGTATTATCTCTCTCACTAATTCCTTTGGTACGCGGGAATATGTTTAGGGAGTTTAAAATAAAGACTGCTACATGCATATATGCAAACACCTTAGAAACTATGTAACTGCTACGATATTTTGTTATTATACATTTTAATATAAAAACATAGTAGTGGTTGATAAACATGTTATGCGACCATATTTCGTATAGAGAACTTGTAAAGAGAAACAAAACTTATTTTTTGATCTTTATGCTTTAAAGAATTTATTTGAATTCGTAACTTTTTTAGATTTGAAGTTGATGATCATTGAATTTTCTCCTTTTATGTACAGTTACATATGTGTTATACATCATTTGTAGCTCGTGGCCGCGTATCCTCATAAAGACATATCCTCGTCCACTACATGCTTTCGAAGCAGACAACCGTGACATATTCCCACAATATACATCTCGTCTCACAATTCCTAATTAACTTATTTTTATATTGAAGACTTAAACCAACAAAGGGTAGAAATTTAACTCGTATACGTAAAAATTTAATGTATTGCTAGGTAACGAGCCTATATAGATATACATACATGCTGATTTTGGTGTTTTCTAAAGCGAACTGTATTATTAATGTAAGACTAGATAAAGTTATCTAAACTTCGCCACATTTTGTGAGTAATTTAGTTTGTTCTCAATAAAAGATGTTTATTATTATTATTATTTTTTCCATTAATTATTATTTAATTTTTAAAAATATTGTCAGTTTTAGAAAAATAATGTACCTATTTACTATGCTGGGAAAAGAAATTTCGTTGAATTTGCACGCTTCCTGAACAAACCACCCAGATTTGGCATAAATTAAAAGCCCAAAATATTAAATGATTGTTTGGTTTACTAGCATTCGGTAGGTATTGTTGCTACTCTTGAGATATATTACCGGATATAAGTCTACGCTGTGTTGAATTTGTATCATGCTTAACTTGGTACTAAATCGTTATCGTTATCCCTAAATAGTCTTAATCACTTAAAAAAAGTTGTCTTGTATTAGCAATAATCGCCTTTCATTAAAACATTAACATGTTAACACACGAAAACAAATGCTTCTATTTTAGAAATGTTTATAGTTCGCATTAATATTTTCTATTAGGTAACCAAGTAACCATTTTACGTTAAATGTAACTCAGTGTATCGTATTTAATCGTTTTCAAACTAAGCAGCTCTGAGTTTTTTATTTTTTAGTAATATTCGAATTTGGTGGTGCTAGCTGTTGTTACACCTAAAGGTTTTAAGAAAATTCATCATATGCATTTTTCTCTTCATTCATTCATTTAGATCGTATATAAATATTTTTAGGTAAGTAGGAATTATCGACGTATTAGATTGATATTTATGAAGGATATTTGTATACCTTATAATATATATTAGTCGTTTCTGAAAACATAATTACTTAATTCGTGCATTTTTCGTATTTTATCATATTTCATCTAGGTTCAAGCAATGTTTGTTGATGTAACATATTATGTAAATTTGTAGTGGTATAGATATTTGCCTATAAATTGAATTGATTTAATCTTTTCTCTAGTGCTGATTACTATGTATCAACTCAACAGACATGTGGTTAAATAAATTTATTTATTGCTTAGTCTTTGAAAAAAATATATATATATGTATACATGTATTTTTTTTTTTTTGTTTTAAACTGGATATGTGTTTTATGTGAATCGTTGAAATCTCGATGTCCTTCGTAAAGAAAGAGTATGCTATGCCTGGTAGATAAAATAATCAGGTTTGCAAACACATAGTTGAATTATCAAGCTAGGTTATGTACGATACTATCGATTTCTTTAAACTTGTGTCATAAAAATGTGTTTTGCCAAATTGATTTTATATGGAAATAATGTAGAATGGTACCCTTCTTCAAAGTATTTTTTAAAAACGGAGAAATATTGATATCGGACAAATCATATGTGTGTAATATTTTATTAAGTAGTTATTCAAATATAGTAAACAGTATCCTTATTAGGTCTCCAGATTCTTTATGAAAGTTAATAAATACATGAAATGCGTGATTGATGTGTGTTTAAATGATGGTTCCACAAAACGGAGGTAGATCATTGTTAATGCCACCGTCAAAATATATAGCATGCATTTTGCTGAAATATGAATGTCTGAAGTGAATGAGATGTCCTTAGGTAGAAAACTTGACGATTTGGATACACTTTTGACACCAAGTAAACGATTCTATTATTCTTAGGGCTAATCTGTTTGCACATAGGTAGTTTGATTGGGATTTGGGGATGCTAGTATGAACAAAAAATGACATGTACTAGTATGAAGACCTTATTTTTATATAAATTGATGTAGTGTTGATAAAAAATACAACTAATGCTGTAAATATGATGGCATACATATGTGATTATCATATAAGAGAGGATGAGACAAGCCACTATGGTGATTATATAAGGCGATAAAGGAGAATAACTGGGTTGTCTGAAATTGTTGATGATACTCTAAAATTATAGTACAGACGATATGAAAACCAAAAGAAAATATATGGTGACCGCTATATCTATAAGATGATAATAGTTTATGACAAAAAATAATCAATTAGATTCAATGTATAGCGTAGAAGAGCTAGTAAAAATCTCCTTAATGGACAAGTGCGTTATCGACATGAAATATTGTGATATCGAATTATTTAAGTACTTACTTACTTTTATTTTTGTTATGCTGTGTTTTAGAGAGTAATTTGCGTAATTAATCAATGATCAATTGTAGTGTTATCAAAATTAGCCTTATTATTATTATTATTATTATTTTTTTTTTTTGACGTCAACATCTCACAATATAATTTAACAGAAAATAGATTAACATTATGTGAATAAATTGATTTAGTATGAATTATTTAAGGTAGTTATTGTGTGATATCATCTAAAAAGACGAACTGTATGTTGTAGTTTAAATATCTTTGATCTTTTATTTTCTTAATCGAGAACCCTTGAAATATTTTGCTCTAAAATCATAATAACACATAGTTTATATGAAATAATTATTTTCCATGGCTCTGTCGATTACCCAATATGATAGAGGTGACCTAATTTCACTAAAAAATGTTCTACTATGCTATTTTGTATATGTTTCAAATTTAAATCAAATATTTTAAGTTCATCAGAAAGTGTCGTGTTAATAGACATTTTCAGTTGGTAAGGCTCGACTGCAATTTTTATTCGTTTCATAATACTCCCATTAAAAATACTTTAATGATATTTTAAGGGAAAATTGTTATGTCATCTAACCTTCCTAAAGTTGGGTTGAACTCTGGAAACATCTTGCATATTATGGTTTAGATATCCTATACGTCTTCATATTTTTTGTGCATTGAATCTAGAACCTTAGTAACATTTTACTGTAAATTATAATAAAACTTGGTTTATATAAAATATGAGAGTTTACACATCTCTAACGATCGCCCTATATGAATGCTAAGATTCAATTTCAATAGGAGATATTCTACCATGATAATAATAATAATAATAATAATAATAATAATAATAATAATAATAATAATAATAATAATAATAATAATAATAATAATAATAATAATAATAATAATAATAATAATAATAATAATAATAATAATAATAATAATATTAATAAATGTAGTAAATAACCGACAAACATGTCGAGAAAAATAATAAAATAATAATAATAATCTTTATTCATATATCACTCATAAATACATTGAAACGTATACATAATATATAACAGATGGTGCAATATAAATTACAATTTTATCTATTCATGAATATACAAATAAAGAAGAAGAATACCTGAAGCATCTCTAAGATACTTGTACGGGTATGTTATAATACATATTCTGATTTATGAAGAAAAATATTAACTACAACAGAGATGATTGTATTTAATAGATATTCGCAGTCGGCTACACTCTACTAAAACTTTTATTTATTTCATGGTGATCCTATTCACAATTCCATAATGAAATTTTGGGGTAAAATTGATGTATCATCTAAACTACATAAAGCTGGTTCGAACCTGAGAGACATTCTGTATATTGCGATTTAGATATCTTGTGCATCCTCATATTTTTGTATATTTAATCTAAAACCGTAGTAACATTTTACTCTAAATTATAATAATATAATAATTTTAAGTTCAACAGAGTTTATCCTATTTAACTGATATATCACCTAATCGATATAAATTGTTTCGAACCTTAGAGACACCCTGTATACTGTAGCAATAGTGAAAATTTAGAGCATTTCTTATATTTAAATTTTTTATAAACCATCATTTTTCAAATTTTAGTGTGAAACCAAGCATTTAATTTTTCTCTTTTTCTTAATTCCTTTCCCGATAATGCTAATACATGTATTGATTGTTTAACTTCGACTTGAATAATGTTATCATAATGCAACGTAGCATCACCCTTAATAAGGCACATACAAAGAGTACACAGCGAACGAGAGTCTAAGATATCGCAACAAGAAGATCAAATGAAGAACTTTAATAGAAAAAACGAAAAATATTTATCACAAACGAATGAATATTGGAATAAACCGAAATAATTGGTGAATCGTATACGTATACTCTATAATTTTAAAATGGCTGGTAATAACAATGTAAGTGACGAAATAAATAAACGCGATTAATTTGCCTAAGTATGAAAATTCAGATCGGCTTCCATGTTTATTTATAAGCCATCCCCATTGCGTATGTTTTTTTATATAAACGATCCTCACAGCACATGGTTTTCTATAAACAATGGCAACTGTCCTTTGTTATATAATCCCTCAATTATTGTTAAACCTGTTTATCCTGAAATAGTAAATTAGTGAAAAAAAAACAGTGTATTATTTACATATTTTTCAATAGAATACAATGAAAATAGGTATATACAATTAAAACAAATGAGTTCTCCAGATTTGCATATTTTTTTCTTAAGAAGATAATATTGTCAAAGTATAAAAATAATACATTAGTAAAGGGAACACTATTTTTATGCCTATTTACGAAAGCAACAAAACACTCTGTATTCGGTAAATATATGTTAATGGATTGTTTTAAGCATTTTAAGTTTCTTCCTTATTTCAATCTATTCGACCTCAAGCAATAAAATCTACCTGCACCAGATGTTGGAACTTTGAAACATTCATACTGGATTTAAATATTATAGCACTTTTATTATTGAATGCAAGGGTTCAAAAACAATTGTAGACCAATTTGACTTTCTTACACTTTATTTGTCTGCAGTAGATTACGGTAATTAAATAAATTTTTTGTTAGACAAAAATCAATACATAATCACCCTCGTAAATAGACAATTCCATGGGTGTCAGCGAATATGCCCTATTTGTTTGGGTTCGTTACGCTTAATTAGTCTTACTTGTACCTGTTTGAAAAGGACTTTAAAAATTACAGAAAATAATCTATTTTGCATGAAACAATGTATTATGTTTTATGTTTTCAAATATGAAAAAACTTGCATGTAACAAATTAATTGGTTTTGAATAAATGAGACGTTTGACTAAAATGAATAATAAAACCCTTCATATTTCTACCCCAACGCCCTCGTTCTGGTCAATTAAATCACACTTGAAAAATGTAAAGTGATGTGTTCTTTTATTGGGTGGACTGAAATAATCAATACGTATAGTTCGGGGGCTTATGGGAACGAAAAATAGAATGTCATTTGTAAATAATTAATAATTTTGCTTCTAAATCGTTGATTGGTTAACAAAGCGGTGGAATTTGTTTTGTGAATAAGTTACATTAATATTATCGAAAAAAATAAACCTAATTTAAATAAACATTGCAATTGAAAGTGTCGTTGGCCCCTGTACTATTGTGGGATCAAAACATATGTACTATTTATTGCCGCAATGTCTTTTTATATGTAAAAAGCTATTATATTTTTCCTATAGTGGCTCCACGTAAAATAAAGCAATCATTAAATTTAATTGTTGGGAGTGAGAGGTCGATAGCAAGGGGTCAAAATATGTGAATCATGCATGACACATCGGAAGTGATTGTCTAGCTCCTTCAAACCTTTCCCCGTACCTCAGGTATTAGTCACCATAGGATATTTTCACCCTAACGCTATAATGCGTGCATGACGCATCGAAAAGTGGTGGAGGGATCCCGAGCACCCGCTTAAACTAGAAGGGTGCATAATTCATGCATGACGAATAGGGTCCGACCCCTTATATATGACTCACCGGAAGTGATTGTCTGGCTCCTTCAAACCTTCCCCCGCACCTCAGGTATTAGTCACCATTTCTTATTTGTCCCCCTTATAATTCATGCGTGACGAATAGGGTCCGACCTCTCAGGTGTGTGACTCACCGGGAATGACGTAATAGAAAAGTGGTGGAAGGAGCCCGAGCTCCGGCTTAAACTAGAGGGGGTTACACCCTTTTTTATTTCTTCCCGAACAGTGGCGGGGGGATCCCGAGCTCCCGGTTAAACAAGAGAATAACCCTAATGCCATAATTCATGCGTGACATGTCAATGGGGTCCCACCTTCACCCTTCTTCCGGTATTACTCATAACTTCCCTCTTTACCCCGCCTATGACTCATTGAAGGGGTCCCGCCCTTATGACGTAATCGAAAAGTGGGGGGGGGGGGGCAAGTGGCGGGGGGTGCCCTAGCTCCGGCTTAAATCAACTACTTTTGTACCTGTGTATTACCAGAATCACACTTGTATACATAAAAAAAACCGCTGCCCAAGGAATCACTACTTCCACATCCAGATTCTCTATCCAAGTCACTCAACGAAAATACTTATGTGAAAATAATTGTTTATGGAACTTTAATAATATAATATTTGAAATCATCTACCCCAAAAACCCATAAAACGATACCCCACATCGGTAGTGGAGTGGGGGTGGTAGTGGGGGGTGGATGAAGTAAAAAAATATTTTGGGGTTTCTGGTTCCTGTACATACACTAAATCACAATTTTTTTTCATCCCCTTTAATGAGGAGGTGGGGGTGGTAATGGGGGTGGCTAATGCCAAAAATTTTTTGAGACCTTAGCTTCTCTTGTATATACTAAATACCAATTTTCTGGACTCTTACCTGCTTGATTTACCCATTTACCCCAAATTTACCCCAATTTATCCCCCAACCCTTCGACGGAACAAGATGAAAATATAATCTAGTTCTAGATCTCGTTAAAGTACATATGTGTACCAAATTTCAAGTCAATATCTTAAACGGTTCCAGAGTAAACGTGCGCACAAAAAAAAGTTACAGACAGACAGACCGACAGACAGACCGACAGACAGACCGACAGACAGACAGACCGACAGACAGACAGAAATTTTTTTTCCGCTCAAACTTAAAATCTCGACGTTTCATGACATTTTAAGCCTATTTGGACAATAAAAATTTTTAAAAATTTTTTTGTCGTTACTATACTTCCACTGGACGTGGAAGTAACTATCTAAATTGAACCTACTTCGTCCAGTTCGTTTCTTGGGAACACATGATATGGCGACCGTATAGTTACAAATCCATTGGAAACGTTTTGAACTCATTTAGAATTGTAAGAATATCTCTAGTGAATTTGAAAATATATGTCTATATTATTTAATATATAAGATTCTAATCTCTACCGAAATACTGAATAATATTTTTATTTTTCGTTTTGACTTCAGAAACTGCGTATTAAGATTTTAAGTTTATAAATCTGAACGTAGGTATCTATTTGAGAGAGAATTATTTACTTTTCTTTTTTATTTGATAATAGAGTCGCAATTGTTAATTCAACTATGGACAGAAAAAAAATAGCAAAAAGTAACGCCTTTGAAAAAATTGCTTTGGCAATTAAAAGAGTAGAGCCACATTTCAGATTCGATTCTACAATTAATATGGTTGTATGCAAGGATATTGCTTCTTTACTCAAAGGTACTAAATTCGGATATTCCAGCATAATTTATCGCATGATACACCGAAATGTTAATTTTAAACAATATTTCTTGGAAAATCATTCAGGCGTTCATAAAAATTATGTTAAAACGTTCACTGTACAAAATTTAAGAATTTTGTTGTTAACATTTGAGGTAAACCCCACAGATGTTTGTAAGTTTTGGCGGGACGATTCCTCAATCTACAGAAAACTGTGCCAGGAATTTGGTATGAAAAACTCCACTAAAAATAGGAAAAAAATTTATAATTTTTGGAAGCGAATAAAATCATTTTCCGAAAATATTGTTGAAGCAGATGATGTGAGTCTAAATACCAGAAAAGTGGGAAATGAAAGTACATTTATTCGAGAAAATGACACAGTTGATAAACTGTTACAGGTTCCCGAGACTACCATTAACCACCCTGAGAGTAAGAAGGTAATATCAAGTGTTGAGGATAGAGAAGTAATTGAAAATTTATATAGTTCCACTCCAAAAGTATCCTCATTCGAAATTAATAAATTGAATGTTATATCTAGTTCAGAAGCAGAAAGTGTAAGCCTAAGTGTACCCGATTCAGGTCAAAAAATTCATTCATTTGAGATTAGCGACGGGCTACAAATTTCCGTTAGTACTATAAATACTACGGATATCACAAGTTATAATCAAAAGGAAAATATTTCGCCGGAAAATTTTGATATTCCGAAAGAAATCATGAATTTGACAAGTCCATCAAAATCTCCAGAAATTCTACCTGTGAACTCAAGAAATGTATCTTCTGTGATTAATACAGTTACATATAAGGATTGTACGGTTTTAGAAGGTACATTTATTATAGACAGTTTTATTTGGGATATAATATATAAGACTGGAAAATTAAACATAAAATATTATCCGTACTATTTTAGAAACAGAATTTCCAAATATGTTAATAATGTTTGTTTAATAGTGTTTAAGTACGTCAAATATTTAAAGAAGACAGATGCAATAAATATTTTTGCTATTTGCAAGCATAGCAATTATAACTGCAAGAAATTTAAAATTTACATAAAAAATAAAACAGCATATGTATACAGCTCTTCCTCAAACTACCATCATGAAAGTTATCTAACTAACCAAGTACGTGGTGTCGAAAGATGTATAATGAAAAAAAAGATAGCTAATGAAAAACCGTTCAATTTTAAAAAACAAACTCTGTTAAAAGCGAGCAAACAACTATTAAAACAAGGTAAACATTTGCAGGACATCAAATCAGATGCAACTATTAGAAAAATTAAGTCAGAAGCGATGGCTATATTGGATCGTTCTAAGGATGACATCATGGATTTAATATTAATGCAAGCTGATCATCCCGAATACATAAAGGAAATAACTATTCCATTCGGTCTAAAAATGTATAGTTTAGAACAACTCCAAGTTCTGAAATCAGAACGTTCAGGGGACTTATTACCACTGATTTATTTTGATGCAACTGGAGGATTAACTAGAAACCCTTTATCAAACAAAAAGATAAGCGTACCAAGCAAAAGAATTTTATTTTATACAGCTGTTATAAAGTTAAAAAGACCAAAAAGAATTTATCCCATCTTTTCAATGTTATCTTCGACGCATGACGCGAATTCAATTTTTAAGATTTTTCATGATTTTCGTTACTTTTGCGAGGGGAAAAATTACTGGCCAGCATTGTCAGGCGTAGTAACGGATTTTTCATTCGCCAATTTGCACGCTATATGCAAAGCTTTTAATAGATGCACGTTACTTGAATATTTACAAAAATGCGCCAGTTTGATTCAAAGTAGTGGCAGTTTAACCGACGGATGTTTAATAGGAATCTATATGTGTTGCGCTCATTTTATGAAAATGGTTTCTAAAGATGTTGATGCATTTGCCACAAATATAGAACAGAAATTGTATTTTAAGGACTTAGTGGCTTCAGCAGTGTTGATAAATAATATAAACAAATTGGATGACTTCGTCACAAATGTTTATATTCTACTTACAGCTGAATATTACAATGTACAAATGGAATATGCCCAAAAACAATTACGTTTAGAAAAAGCCACATACGATGATATTTACAAAAAGTATGAGAATGAACACATTGAGAATGAGGATAAAATTAAAAGTTTGTACCAATTAAGCCCGTTTCATCAGCGATTTTTAAAGATCATCAAGAACATTGAGACTGATGAATCTGGTAATATACAAAATAAATATTTTAATATCAAATATTTTGAGGTAATTTTAAATAACTACCTCGCATTTTGTCCTCTGTGGAGTTGTCTAATGTTAAAAACTGGAGGTCCCGTTAGTAATTCAGTAGTTGAGAATTACTTTGGACAACTCAAGAAAAACACAATTCATTCACAGAAAAACCTGAAGTGTACACAGTTCATTAGAAAGCTGAGAACGGATGTATTATCTCTAAAGGTAGAAAGCGATTTAGAGATTGGAAAATCGCGTTTAACCAAAATCGACCCATCAGATGAAAAACATTTCCAAGAAACATGGGCAAGAAAGAGAAAACAGTTAGCTACTCATTTCGACGGTCGGTTTCTAAAAAAACTGAAGTTATCTACAGATAATGATAAAATTGTATATCCCGAAGATGACGATGAATTGCCCCAGTGTGCCTATTGCGGTCACGGAGTGATTACCGAAGCGCCATTCTGGGTACAGTGTGACGATTGTAAGCGTTGGGTTCATCAAATTTGCGATGATCCGCATGCTAAAAATAAAATATATAGCGATCATTTCACTTGTAAACTATGTACACTCGACATTGGAAAGAGTGATATTGCAGATAATATAACAAGAAGATATGTAGTATGCCAGGAGTTTCTAAAATCCATGCAGGTGAAATCTGATTCGGAGAGGCAACAATTAGAGAGAAATACTCGTGCACAGAGAATATGTAAAATATGGCAAGAAGAGAGAAAAGTAAGAGTGACTTCCTCTAATTTTGGAAGAATATGTAAAGTTAGAGACGCTTCTTCTTTTCATAATATTATTAAAAATATAAGGGAATATAGACAATTAAATACTCCAGCCGTATTACATGGAATCAAATATGAGGAAATAGCTCGAGAGGAGTACCTACGTCAATCAGAATTAACGTACCATCCAGCAGGATTATTTATTCATAAAGATTATACATTCTTGGCTGCGTCTCCTGACGGCCTTCTTGATGATGACGGAATTGTCGAGATAAAATGCCCATTCAGTGCAAAAAATTCTGACCCTTCCACATACAGGTTCGATTTTTTAAATAGCGATAAAACTACAATATCGTACAGCCACAATTACCACTACCAAATTCAAGGAATTTTAGAAATTACCAACAGATCTTGGTGTGACTTGGTAATATATACTTTCAAGGGTATTAAGGTAGTAAGAATATTTAGGTCAACTCGCTTTTGGGACGCAATATTCATGAAACTTAAGAATTTTTATTTCTTTTATATGTTGCCGCAGATAGATTTCCCAAACGAAGCGTTGTCGCCACTGGAATCAAAGTGGACAACAATTGATGAATTAACTCTTCTAGACAACGGCCTTGTGGCAGACATAGACTACTACAAAGAACTGAAAAATAAAAGGGGATATGTAGTCACTGCTGATCCAGATATAAAATCTTCAATTCGGGAAATTTTAATCGACGACTTCATAACATTAAACGATAAACAATGGTTAAGCAGTTTCATAATAGACCATTGCATAAATATATTGAATTCGGGCCAACAAAATTTTCAAATAATATCTGTTGCAAAATCATCTATTATATTTGACGATGAGGATTTAACCGAAGAATTTATAAATGGTATAAATTTCACGAAAAAATGCATATTTATGCCCGTTGCTAGACATAACCATTATGTGTTAATTAAAATTAATTTTATAGAAAAAAAACTGACACTCGTCGACCCAATGGGAAATGAGTTATTGATGAAGAGCACGTACATGAACGGTTTTTTAAGGTTTATCCGTCAAAAGAATCTGGATTCTAAAAATTGGACTTTTGAAGTTTTAGACCATATTCAACAAGAGGATGGCTATAATTGTGGAGTATATGTTATTTATTTTTTTTCGAAACTGGTTGAAAATAAAAACTTAACTGATTCTGATGTAGATATAGCTAGTTACAGGAAAAAACTTAAACGGCTTTTGTTGAACAACAGCTCAGATATGAAGAGAAGGTGTTTGTTTTGTTCGCAACATGTTGAACAGAGTAATTTAACAATTTTCAAATGTAGAACATGTTTCAGATATATACACCAAAAGTGTCTCTTAACCATTTATGAAATCGAACACGGAATGCAACTTCAAGAAAAAACTGCAAACGACATGTGCGACTTGTGCCAACTGAATTAAATATAACAGTTGCGGACATGGTCAACTTGATAAAATATAAATATATAATGATATAAATATACAGGCTGTCTGTAAAAATATTTTGCATATTATATTGGCCCAAAAGAAGTAAAAAAGTCTTTTCACATTTTTGATTTAGTTCAACAGTTTTGCTTAAATTAAATATTTTATAAAAATACCATATTTTCAGGCCAGATAGTACCTAGGATATTGTCTTGGTCAGTAACGTCGAAACCAAGTTCAAAGTCTTTTTACGACCAAATATTCCTTTTATTATAAACATTGTATTGACAATAAGAAATAAAAAGCTCCGGATAAGTGCCGCTTGGTCTACTTGAATATTGCCACTGACTTTCGTAAGGATGCCTCCGCTGTCGTTGTCGACAGCTCAAATGACCCAGGCTAGGCGGTCACTTACCAACCTGTTGTCAATATGTTTGATGTAATTTATAATTTTAAGGTAAATTTGTAGTAAAAATAACACAGCCACACAAAAAAAATTGGTCTGGCCTGCGGACCATACCAGTGACTCCTTATGTATTTGGGCCCGCTGAAACCGAATCCGAAGTCCGAATTATAAGATTGGAACTTTTTCACCTTTAACCTCAAAAAACACCCCAAAACAAACAAAAAAGCGGTCTAGCCTGCGGACCAAATAAGTGTATCCTTATGTATTTGGACCCTTTGAAACCGAATCCGAAGTCATAATTGTCAGATTGGCTATTTTTTCACATCTAACCCCAAAAAACGCCACAAAAACAAAAAAGAAAGTGGTACATCCTGCGGACCAGACCAGTGTATCCTTATGTATTTGGATCAGCTCAAACCGAATCCGAATTCGTAACTGTCAGATTGGCTCTTTTTTCACCTCTAACCCTAAAAAAACACCACCAAAACAAAAAAAGTGGTCTGTCCTGCAGACCAGACCAGTGTATCCTTACCAAATACATAAGGGTACACTGGTATAGTCTGCCAGACAGAATATTTTTTTTGGGGGAGGGGGTGTTTTTTGGGGGTTAGGGGTGAAAAAACCAGCCAATCTGACAATTCTGACTTCGGATTCGGTTTGAGCGGATACAAATATATAAGGATACACTGGTCTGGTCCGGACGCCAGACCACTTGTTTTGTGTGGCTGGGTAATAAAAGTTTATGTAATGAACGAAGCGATGACTTAAGTGTTAATTGAAATTAACTTGACAATTTTTAATTTAATAACTACAGTGATTAAATCAATTGCCATTATAATAAACACAGCAAATGGTAGTTTTCATTTTTATCGTTAAAATATATTTTTGCAAACACTAAATTGTATTTTCTTCCACTCACCAAGAAGCTGATGGGAAAGAAACAGCTTCGGTGAGGCCGTGCGCCTTACCGGCAACCGCGACAGTCGGCGTGTTGCTGTCAGATGTGCTACACGGCAAACGGCGGTCAAGTAGAACAAATTCACAAAACGTCTGAAAAGATGTGAATAAGAAGAAAAGATTTTATTCCGACATTTGGTTAATTTCCTATGATATTGCAGTTGAAAATATGTATAACGGAAAACCTACTTCAAGTTAACCATGTCCGCAACTGTTATATTTAATTCAGTCGGCACAAGTCGCACATGTCGTTTGCAGTTTTTTCTTGAAGTTGCATTCCGTGTTCGATTTCATAAATGGTTAAGAGACACTTTTGGTGTATATATCTGAAACATGTTCTACATTTGAAAATTGTTAAATTACTCTGTTCAACATGTTGCGAACAAAACAAACACCTTCTCTTCATATCTGAGCTGTTGTTCAACAAAAGCCGTTTAAGTTTTTTCCTATAACTAGCTATATCTACATCAGAATCAGTTAAGTTTTTATTTTCAACCAGTTTCGAAAAAAAATAAATAACATATACTCCACAATTATAGCCATCCTCTTGTTTAATATGGTCTAAAACTTCAAAAGTCCAATTTTTAGAATCCAGATTCTTTTGACGGATAAACCTTAAAAAACCGTTCATGTACGTGCTCTTCATCAATAACTCATTTCCCATTGGGTCGACGAGTGTCAGTTTTTTTTCTATAAAATTAATTTTAATTAACACATAATGGTTATGTCTAGCAACGGGCATAAATATGCATTTTTTCGTGAAATTTATACCATTTATAAATTCTTCGGTTAAATCCTCATCGTCAAATATAATAGATGATTTTGCAACAGATATTATTTGAAAATTTTGTTGGCCCGAATTCAATATATTTATGCAATGGTCTATTATGAAACTGCTTAACCATTGTTTATCGTTTAATGTTATGAAGTCGTCGATTAAAATTTCCCGAATTGAAGATTTTATATCTGGATCAGCAGTGACTACATATCCCCTTTTATTTTTCAGTTCTTTGTAGTAGTCTATGTCTGCCACAAGGCCGTTGTCTAGAAGAGTTAATTCATCAATTGTTGTCCACTTTGATTCCAGTGGCGACAACGCTTCGTTTGGGAAATCTATCTGCGGCAACATATAAAAGAAATAAAAATTCTTAAGTTTCATGAATATTGCGTCCCAAAAGCGAGTTGACCTAAATATTCTTACTACCTTAATACCCTTGAAAGTATATATTACCAAGTCACACCAAGATCTGTTGGTAATTTCTAAAATTCCTTGAATTTGGTAGTGGTAATTGTGGCTGTACGATATTGTAGTTTCATCGCTATTTAAAAAATCGAACCTGTATGTGGAAGGGTCAGAATTTTTTGCACTGAATGGGCATTTTATCTCGACAATTCCGTCATCATCAAGAAGGCCGTCAGGAGACGCAGCCAAGAATGTATAATCTTTATGAATAAATAATCCTGCTGGATGGTACGTTAATTCTGATTGACGTAGGTACTCCTCTCGAGCTATTTCCTCATATTTGATTCCATGTAATACGGCTGGAGTATTTAATTGTCTATATTCCCTTATATTTTTAATAATATTATGAAAAGAAGAAGCGTCTCTAACTTTACATATTCTTCCAAAATTAGAGGAAGTCACTCTTACTTTTCTCTCTTCTTGCCATATTTTACATATTCTCTGTGCACGAGTATTTCTCTCTAATTGTTGCCTCTCCGAATCAGATTTCACCTGCATGGATTTTAGAAACTCCTGGCATACTACATATCTTCTTGTTATATTATCTGCAATATCACTCTTTCCAATGTCGAGTGTACATAGTTTACAAGTGAAATGATCGCTATATATTTTATTTTTAGCATGCGGATCATCGCAAATTTGATGAACCCAACGCTTACAATCGTCACACTGTACCCAGAATGGCGCTTCGGTAATCACTCCGTGACCGCAATAGGCACACTGGGGCAATTCATCGTCATCTTCGGGATATACAATTTTATCATTATCTGTAGATAACTTCAGTTTTTTTAGAAACCGACCGTCGAAATGAGTAGCTAACTGTTTTCTCTTTCTTGCCCATGTTTCTTGGAAATGTTTTTCATCTGATGGGTCGATTTTGGTTAAACGCGATTTTCCAATCTCTAAATCGCTTTCTACCTTTAGAGATAATACATCCGTTCTCAGCTTTCTAATGAACTGTGTACACTTCAGGTTTTTCTGTGAATGAATTGTGTTTTTCTTGAGTTGTCCAAAGTAATTCTCAACTACTGAATTACTAACGGGACCTCCAGTTTTTAACATTAGACAACTCCACAGAGGACAAAATGCGAGGTAGTTATTTAAAATTACCTCAAAATATTTGATATTAAAATATTTATTTTGTATATTACCAGATTCATCAGTCTCAATGTTCTTGATGATCTTTAAAAATCGCTGATGAAACGGGCTTAATTGGTACAAACTTTTAATTTTATCCTCATTCTCAATGTGTTCATTCTCATACTTTTTGTAAATATCATCGTATGTGGCTTTTTCTAAACGTAATTGTTTTTGGGCATATTCCATTTGTACATTGTAATATTCAGCTGTAAGTAGAATATAAACATTTGTGACGAAGTCATCCAATTTGTTTATATTATTTATCAACACTGCTGAAGCCACTAAGTCCTTAAAATACAATTTCTGTTCTATATTTGTGGCAAATGCATCAACATCTTTAGAAACCATTTTCATAAAATGAGCGCAACACATATAGATTCCTATTAAACATCCGTCGGTTAAACTGCCACTACTTTGAATCAAACTGGCGCATTTTTGTAAATATTCAAGTAACGTGCATCTATTAAAAGCTTTGCATATAGCGTGCAAATTGGCGAATGAAAAATCCGTTACTACGCCTGACAATGCTGGCCAGTAATTTTTCCCCTCGCAAAAGTAACGAAAATCATGAAAAATCTTAAAAATTGAATTCGCGTCATGCGTCGAAGATAACATTGAAAAGATGGGATAAATTCTTTTTGGTCTTTTTAACTTTATAACAGCTGTATAAAATAAAATTCTTTTGCTTGGTACGCTTATCTTTTTGTTTGATAAAGGGTTTCTAGTTAATCCTCCAGTTGCATCAAAATAAATCAGTGGTAATAAGTCCCCTGAACGTTCTGATTTCAGAACTTGGAGTTGTTCTAAACTATACATTTTTAGACCGAATGGAATAGTTATTTCCTTTATGTATTCGGGATGATCAGCTTGCATTAATATTAAATCCATGATGTCATCCTTAGAACGATCCAATATAGCCATCGCTTCTGACTTAATTTTTCTAATAGTTGCATCTGATTTGATGTCCTGCAAATGTTTACCTTGTTTTAATAGTTGTTTGCTCGCTTTTAACAGAGTTTGTTTTTTAAAATTGAACGGTTTTTCATTAGCTATCTTTTTTTTCATTATACATCTTTCGATACCACGTACTTGGTTAGTTAGATAACTTTCATGATGGTAGTTTGAGGAAGAGCTGTATACATATGCTGTTTTATTTTTTATGTAAATTTTAAATTTCTTGCAGTTATAATTGCTATGCTTGCAAATAGCAAAAATATTTATTGCATCTGTCTTCTTTAAATATTTGACGTACTTAAACACTATTAAACAAACATTATTAACATATTTGGAAATTCTGTTTCTAAAATAGTACGGATAATATTTTATGTTTAATTTTCCAGTCTTATATATTATATCCCAAATAAAACTGTCTATAATAAATGTACCTTCTAAAACCGTACAATCCTTATATGTAACTGTATTAATCACAGAAGATACATTTCTTGAGTTCACAGGTAGAATTTCTGGAGATTTTGATGGACTTGTCAAATTCATGATTTCTTTCGGAATATCAAAATTTTCCGGCGAAATATTTTCCTTTTGATTATAACTTGTGATATCCGTAGTATTTATAGTACTAACGGAAATTTGTAGCCCGTCGCTAATCTCAAATGAATGAATTTTTTGACCTGAATCGGGTACACTTAGGCTTACACTTTCTGCTTCTGAACTAGATATAACATTCAATTTATTAATTTCGAATGAGGATACTTTTGGAGTGGAACTATATAAATTTTCAATTACTTCTCTATCCTCAACACTTGATATTACCTTCTTACTCTCAGGGTGGTTAATGGTAGTCTCGGGAACCTGTAACAGTTTATCAACTGTGTCATTTTCTCGAATAAATGTACTTTCATTTCCCACTTTTCTGGTATTTAGACTCACATCATCTGCTTCAACAATATTTTCGGAAAATGATTTTATTCGCTTCCAAAAATTATAAATTTTTTTCCTATTTTTAGTGGAGTTTTTCATACCAAATTCCTGGCACAGTTTTCTGTAGATTGAGGAATCGTCCCGCCAAAACTTACAAACATCTGTGGGGTTTACCTCAAATGTTAACAACAAAATTCTTAAATTTTGTACAGTGAACGTTTTAACATAATTTTTATGAACGCCTGAATGATTTTCCAAGAAATATTGTTTAAAATTAACATTTCGGTGTATCATGCGATAAATTATGCTGGAATATCCGAATTTAGTACCTTTGAGTAAAGAAGCAATATCCTTGCATACAACCATATTAATTGTAGAATCGAATCTGAAATGTGGCTCTACTCTTTTAATTGCCAAAGCAATTTTTTCAAAGGCGTTACTTTTTGCTATTTTTTTTCTGTCCATAGTTGAATTAACAATTGCGACTCTATTATCAAATAAAAAAGAAAAGTAAATAATTCTCTCTCAAATAGATACCTACGTTCAGATTTATAAACTTAAAATCTTAATACGCAGTTTCTGAAGTCAAAACGAAAAATAAAAATATTATTCAGTATTTCGGTAGAGATTAGAATCTTATATATTAAATAATATAGACATATATTTTCAAATTCACTAGAGATATTCTTACAATTCTAAATGAGTTCAAAACGTTTCCAATGGATTTGTAACTATACGGTCGCCATATCATGTGTTCCCAAGAAACGAACTGGACGAAGTAGGTTCAATTTAGATAGTTTTGTATGTATACAAGTGTGATTCTGGTAATACACACGTACAAATAAACTTTCTTCTACAAATAGGGCCGGTCTTACAGTGCGGCGAACAACTTCTGTTAAGAATCACAGTCGAGGGTATATCAACTAAAAATGAAATTTACACATGAAATCTTATAATTTTATTTTTTCGTACGTCCGACAGAAAAATTTATTTCACAGATATCGTTCAGAAACATAAAACAAACAACTTTTGTTAAGAAACAAAATTGGTCTGAGAAAATTTTTAAGTCGAGGGTATATCAACTAAAAATGTGTCTTCGGCGGGGGAAAAAAGCGGGGGGGTTGTTGTGAGGTAATGGTGAGAGCGCCGGGTTGAGCCTCTGCGCTTGCGCAGTCCCGTCGACGTCTCGTACCTGGTTGTGCTCTTCTCGTAGCGGCGCGTCGCTGTAGCTAGGATGGTGCACCACTTTTACCCTCCTCCCGAAGCTTATACCTTGCGGCATCTGCGTGGCACCGGTCTGACTCGAACCTGCGCTTTCCCGTACGCTGTGGCTCGAGTGGAGCGGCCTCGTCGTTGGGGTCAGGCCTCCAGGCCTCCCAGATCGCCCGACGCGTGCTTCTGGTTCCCCTTCTTCGTCGGCGTCGACATTGTTGAGCCCGGAGTTGGTTTGGGGAGAAAATTGCCTTCTGCGTGGGCTCGACACGACAGTTGTTTGTAGGCTCGGAGTCCAGTCACGTAGAAAGAATCGTAAAGCTGGATCCTGGTTTCGATTCTCCCAATCTTGATGTAGGTGTTCGGGGACAGTGTCCGTGCTGCTGCTAGTACGCGACATCGTGAAACGCGGACCGCACTTGGAGACTGTAGCCGAGAAAGTTGGTTTCGAAAAAACACTGGAAAGTTCAGAGTTCCTTGCGATTTGAGCTTGTCGAATGTCTGTGCGTGGGTACGAGAAAAATTAATTCACTCGTACCCTGCTGAAGTGGATGTTGCGCAACGTGTGTTGGCTTGTGAGGGTGCTTGTACTTCCGAAATGAAACGTAGCTCGCGTGAGAATGATTTTGGTGAAAGTTACCACAGAGAAAATGTTAGTGTGGCGCAATCAGTTGATCGATGGAAAAAACTTATTTGCGTTAATAACGTAGGTAGCCGCGCGGGCTCTGCGGGGTTGTTTTCCACATACGTCAGAACGAAATAATCACTTTACAGACAGTTGAAATTTTTACATAGTTCAAAGGTTACAAGCAATTTTACAAAATTCTGTGGTGCATTCAGTGGGACGGCTTGTGCTACTTATTAACTTTATTTACCTCTACAAGGCTCCTTAGGCCTGGTGAATGCTAGTACTTAAATTAATCTACGCCACACAAGCGATCACACCTTTTCTACAGTACTGGAACTCTGCTTCAAAGCTGCAAGAAAATTGTACATAAAAATTCACTGAGCTGCTCTGCTTCTCTGCCTCCATGAAAGTTTGGTTGCACTGACTCTACTTTACACTCTTGGGACTCCCTAGAAGAGGGCTAGCAAAGCAAAGTGTCTCTGTCCCTGTTAGAACCTCAGCAGAGAGTTCTATTTCTGAATTAGTTTGTAGGCGCCGGCAGGCAGATGGCCCCGCTACCTAGACACTGAATGTTACTGGAGCTGGCAGGCTGACGGCCCCGCTTCCCAGGTTAATGTTTGTGAAAGTTTTTACCTTAATGTCCTGTCCTGAAGGCACTTTAGTTTAAATTTCACTTAGGATAAAGAAATAAGACGTTGCGAGACCTTATGCTCGTTTTAGAATTTTATTTGTTGGCTGCTTGTCCTCCTAGGAGCTGAGGGGGTTTAGCCCAGCTCTGGTAGGATGGGGAAAGAAAAGGATTCACTTTAGAAATTAAAATTTCGTGTCGAATAATACCTTCTATTAAGTTTAAATACACCTAGCTAGATAGCCAAACTTCCCTAACGTTCGCGCTCGCGAGACGAGTTTAAATAACCGCACATTTACTGTACATAACCTGCTATGACACGATTTCGTTTCCAAAATGGTGAGAGAGCTGGGGACAGTCAATCCGTGGTGGAATAAACTTGAAAAGTTGTGGGTGGAACTCCTAACCGTGGTGCAATAGACTAAATTTCCAATATCAGGCGTGCATGAGGATTTTAAATTGACTTCATCAGTTTGTACGTAACGAAGCGAGGTTTAAATGATGTAAAATAGATTGCAGAAGGGTTTCTTCGTGCTTGAGTAATGATTAGATTGTTGTAAAGTTGTGGGATGATGCCCAAAATGATGAAAATGGGTGATCGAGCTCCGACGATGCGACACGTGCTGTGGACCGCGAGAAACTGATAGCGTCTTAGAGTTGCCATTTAATTTATACTATGCTGGGGCGAAATGGAGCGTTCTGATTGGCTGGCCTTATTTTCCAGCCGACTATAACACCACCCTGCCGGGAAGGCAAAATTTCGGGAGTGTAGAAAATGAGAAGAGAAATTGACTGAAAATTTGACCGGACTAATTTTGGAGAAATGTTGACCGGACTAATGAAATTTCGGAAGTTTGAAAATTTTCTTGGTTAAAATTGACCGTACTAATTTTCGATACGACTGGCGAATTTTGGCTATCATATGATACAAAATCTTCCTTAAAATCTAAGTTAAATATTTTACCTATCTGGGCGCAGCTAAATATTTGTCAGTACAAAACATGTAGTAATATATGGCAATATAATTCTAGTACATAAGGCACTTTACTTAAATAATTAGTTGCACAGAAAGTAAATAATTTCGGATTTAGTTACAAAACAAAACGCGTGTCGTTGTCTTCATCTGGGTTGTGTTCGAAGTGGTCACAAGTTGCCCTTCGGAGGCAAGGCATCTCCAACCTGAACCTCGACGGGATTGTTGGCCCTTTCGTAGAATCATGGGGCAGGGTTTGGCCCATCCCACGACAGGACTGTTGAACGTCAACTTGGCAGATCACTGGCCCAAGTTGGACTCGTACACACGGAGGGGTGAAATGTACAAGTGTTCATACTTGCACAGAAGTTAACTGAAGTGTTGAGAGGACTGAAGCTCGCAGCAGGGTTTCTGCTGGAACTCGAGAGATGAGATTGAAATGAAATTTGTGGCAGACGTTACTGGCGGATTTGACGAATTGAAGTAAATTGGCCAGTAATAAGGTAAGTGTGAAGGTAAGTATTGGAATACTCAGATAGTGGTAATAAAATTTCCACCTTATACAGGGTGAAGTTAGAAAATAATGGTTGATGCTGGTGATTAATAAAATACTTTAAAATGACAGGAGCAATGCCTCCTGGAGGAAAATAAAATTTTGGGTGTAGCAGCAATGCCTGTTGCACCGAAAATAAATGGTTAAGTAGTTGGTTACTTATAGTGATTAAGATAATATGGATAAAATGTAGAGTAAAATGGTTTGGAATAAATATTTCCCTTTGCAGGGACAAAATGTAAAATAAAAATATTGGCGAATGCCGATAATTGAAATAAACTAAGTGGGCTAAAAGCCCTGGAGCAACGCCTCCTGGGATATAGGTATAATGATTACGGCCACAACCCTACAATAGGGCAGGCGTCAGCTAGGGTCAAGACTTCGGGATCATCTTCTTGATAATCCTCAAGGGTGACCGAGTGTAGGCTATAGTTGACAGGGACTGCTAGATTGGTTAGCTCTGGGTTTCCTTGTTCGCCAGCTGCGTCTTCTTCTCGCTGTCGGCTTCTCTCCTGGGCCTCTCGGATCCTTCGGATTAATTGCCGTTCGGGCGTTCCCAAGATTCTTTCTCGGTCTCGTTGGCATTGTCGAAGTAACGCCTCTCTACTAGGTCGAAATACCAAGATAGGCATTCCACTTGTACTGGGGTCCTGAGGGGGTGATCTTGATTGCAACCGCCTGGCAGCTTCTACTGCTCTCCTGGGGCTACTGATCTTCGGGGCTGCACTCGTACTAGGTTGCGCTAGATCTCTCTGTGCCTCCTGTACCGGGGTCCTTGGTCTGGCACTTGGGCCGGCTCGCTCAGGTCCTGGTCGGGCAGGTCCCACTTCCGGAGGTTCATCCGGATCACTATCGCTATCTGTCTCATCATCGTTCGGCGCTGGTGGCGGGAATGGCGCCGGCCTGAGGTCATTTACATGAACGGGGTGCTGTGCTCCATTCCTGTCTACATCGTAAACATTGTCACCTAGTACTCGTGATATAACAAATGGTCCTTCCCATGGGGGGCTGAAGGCCGTTGCGGTGCCTGGGAATTGTCTGACCATCACCGACTCTCCTACTTCAAAGTGAATCGGCGCTTCTCGATGTTCTGGGAACATGTCCCTTTGGTAAACGATCTGCCTTTCCTGGGCTCGTCTCACCCGTGCTTCCCGTTGCTGGGCATTGTTTTCCACTTCCTGCTGATTGACCGGGTGATTCCATTCTCCTGGTTTAACCAGCGGTGCTCCGAGTAACAACTGACTGGGTGACATGCCGGTGGCTGAATTAATTCGGGTATGAAGCTTGAGCATAATGTCTGATAGGTTCTCGTCCCATCGGTTTTCGGGTTTGTTAAGCATTTCAACTCGGAGAGCCTTCTTAATCTCTTGGCTCCTTCGCTCTACTGGATTGGCCTGTTGATGATAAATGGGGGACGTATAGGCGTGGATGTCATGCCTACGAGTATACCTTTCCCATGCCAAGGACGTGAATTGCGTCGCATTATCTGTGATTATTCGCTGTGGATATCCCCATCGATTGAATACTTCCGTGAGGAATTGCAGCATGACCGTCACTCCACTGGTAGGGGATGCTTTCAGTTCTACCCAGTTCGAAAAGGTGTCTGTTAACACAAAGAGGTTGCCTGTTCTGGTTTCGGGATAGGGTCCCATGGCGTCGAAGCTAACCACTTGCCATGGTTTGGTCACAGAGTACAGTACCTACACAGAGGCGAAGGCTTTGTCGGCTCCTTTGATTTTCGATGGCTCGTTTTTTGTGACCTTGAGTACCAGTTACGTCTACACTGAAAGAAATATGTTTTTAATTTTTTTCTGTACCCTACATTTAAGGATACACTGAAGAAAAAATGTATTTCAATTTGGATAGAAAAATATTACCATTTGAATTGTTTATAAACTGCGTTTATTTTCAATTGAGTTAGGCCCTAGCAAATTTTCTGAAATGTAATTATTATAATTGCTATAATGATACCACTTGATATTTTTTTGTTTCGATTTCGAGCTAAAAATATTATTATAATGTGACGAAGGAGTATTCTAATTTCCTTACCAAGGAAATGTATTTTTCAAAAAAACTATATACCTTCTAATATATTTAAATAAGGCGCCATTCTGATTTCCGACCGCCCGGCCGGCCAAATTGGCTAAAGCAAAGCAAATACCCAAGCAACACACACAGCAACCAAGCTTTATTAGTTTTTATTTCTCAAATATTTAAATAATTATTGTTAGTGGCTCTATGAAATATTTTGAACGTGAATCTTTGTTTTTTCTATTTAGTTCAGCGCTATTTGAGTGTCTTCATTAAAGACTATATAAATAAAGTGAGTAGAAAGAAATGTATAAAAATATAACATAACCTTTTAAACTTCATGTTATGAAAAACGTATCTGACTCATTGAATACCTATTTAATTATAGTTATTATAATGTGTTCGAAATTATGAAAATTTAATAGGATGTTTTATACTTTCAGAATGTAAGCTAAAAAGGAAGATTTATATATATTCCAGTATTTTAGTTGACAATCGCTGAGAAACCTACAAAATAAAATATTATTTAATTTGGCGAGAATTGAATAATATTGAATCAGCTTGGAGAGAAAATGTGAAACATGTGAAAGTATTATCAAATCTGACAATAAATCGCTAACGTTTTGAGAAATGGTGAATGACTAGTACAAATGTTGGTGTAAATATCTCATAATATACTGAGAATTGCTTGGTTTTTGAGAGAAATGCGTAGACAAAAGGATGAGTTCAAGGCACTCAAAAATCTTGAAGGTATATGTGGTTGGGTGTAAGAAGTACTCTCCAAGAAATTTGCAGGATAAAAGCTTTTTGCAAAGGTAAGACTTAGTTGTCGATGATCAACCTTTTTTTTCAATATATGCTTACCTGATTAAACATTGCTTAATGAATAATTGCCAACATGCAAATTCATTTTTCAGGTTATGAACTCTTAGCGTAGCATCTTCAACAAAAGCCATCGACTCCTTGGATTACTCATTGTGACTGTGTTACTAATCTAGACAAAATCGTTCACTACCCATCAGTCTTTCCTTTCAATTTTTTAGCAGTAAACACGGTGGCTATGTTCGAAGGTTATAAATGTTATAATTTCTGTGAAAAATACCATATAAAGTAAACAATGAAGATTTGGAGTATTGAACTACTTGAAATATGTAAAAAGGTGTACACGTCTTCCAGTTTTTGACCTCTTGCCTATGATATACCTATAGATGGAACTATACAAACCATTGTAATTTGTACAAAAACTTCTTTTTATCGTGTCTTGTTAATGTTATACAGTATCGGAAAGCGTTTGATTTGGTGCGGCAATAAGAGCAAGCGAGAGCAAAGCAAGCAATGATGTACATTAAGGGACATGTCTGCTTTGCCTCTGCTAGGGTACTGGTAGACGCCTTTATTGTAGGCAGTCGGTTAAGTCGTTGAAACTATGCAATCTCAACGGTAGAACTTTCCGATACTGTATAATATGTCTAACACGTATTTTATTATTTTACGTAGGTAGGTCAATTGTTAAATATCCCTTGTATTTTATTAAATACATATATTCACTTTTTATTATATTTTATTTATCACTTGTATTATTGTTGTTAGCAGTAAATTAAAATAGTCGATTATGTAGAACTTTTATATACATGCATCTTTGCATCTAACTGAAAGTAAAACAAAATATATTTACTAAATATCAAATTATTTATTATCCAACGTTCCATTAATACTCAGAAGAAGAATTGACAAGAAACTTACTGGAGATATAAAGAAAGATCTATATTGCAATAAAAAATAAATGATTATATTATACACATACTAATATCTAAGTAATAATAAGTAACATTTGTAATTACATAATTCAAAGAATATTTGCTACAATTTGACACTTTCAAAACCCATTCGGACTTTATTTATGTGTTCACTGACTGGAGGATCACTTTCAGTCTTAATTTCATAGTTTTTGAATGTTAAACAATCCCAACACTGGGTTTTTAAACACCACACAATATATTTTAAAAGGACGTTTAGTTCCAGATCAATCAATAACAGCAATACTTTAAATTTCTTTGATTTAAGCACTTCATCAGATATCTTAATGTAGTCTGTGTATTTTTCTCTTGAGATACCTGATTTAAAAAATGCTATTAAGCTTCTTTCTCCCTCAGCATCAGCTCTACCGTCGCTCAACTAAAATTTAAACATAAATGATTATTAAAAATGCTGACAAATTAATATAAAGTGTTATTTTTTACCATGAATTGTTTATTGTTTGCTTAAGCAGTAGTTATTATTATCACAAGCACTTTTAGTTCCACATTTAGCTTTTAAAGTTGTATCCCATAAACATCTAACTAGATGGATCATAGTGGTCTTGAATTACGGACTTTCCTGCAACATAAATCCACACTAAAAATCAAATTCTTAAATTAACAAGTAACAACTTACCATTAATAAAATACTTGGAATATTCCAGTAAAATAATTCCTTTTAATTGCTTGGAATCATCGACTTACAGTCGATGCTTAGAATCTTTTAACCCTAACCTCTTCTGGTTGTAAATCGACGTTATTTTATAAAAACTGATGTTTTCTCGGATTGCCACACTTCAACAACTAATAATACAACAAAAACTGGCCATTTTGTATGACATAATGTCAATAAAAACTCTATTATAAAAATTCAATTCTTAAGTTCAGTCAGTTGCCATTTGACAGCAATGACAAGTGAATTTAGAAAGTGAGGTTGATTGATATACCAGTTAAAAAATGGCGATGCGTATACAAATTTGGTTTTGGCGGGAAGGCTTGCTTTCGCCTCTGTGTAGTTACTGTACTCTGTGGTTTGGTGGGCGGCCTGGGCCGTAGGGGTGCTTTAGCTTGCAGAGCGCCTCCTCGTTTTATGGCAGCGCATACTACGCAGTGCCGAACGTGCGTACGTATTTGTTTGACCATGGCCGGCCAGTAGTATAAGCGGCAGACTGCCGCGACAGTCTCGTCCCGCCCTGGGTGTCCAGCGGCATCGTGATAATGGTGAATCACTCTTTGCCAAAATTGTAGAGGTACGACTAATCCTTGTCTTCCATCTCGAATGTACCAGATTAAACCGTCTTCTACCCGAAAGTCCTGGCGTAGCGTTCGTTGCCATGGTGCCAGTCCTTCTTCTGGTCGTTGTATCAATTCTTGCCATCTAGCTCGAGTGGCTTGATACTCTTCGCTATCTGCCTGTGCTTGTCGTATCTGATCTAGTAATGACGCCGGCTCGTCGTTTTCGTCCAACAAAGCCAACGTAAAAGTTGCTGGTTGCACAAAAGCGGCTGGGACTCGTCCTCGATGTTCCCAGGCCTCTGCAGATGTTGTTCCTTCGGTGGGTAAGTTTGTCTCGGGAGGTATTAACCGATCGTCCACGTTTTCCCCATCTTCTGGTACTTGTCCTTCAGGGTGTGGTGATAAAAAATCTGGGAGCTGGTTTTGCCTACCAGGGCAGTGTTGGACGGTAAAGTTGAATTCTTGCAACTGCAGTGCCCATCTGGTGAGTTTGGCTCTTTCGTCCTTGAACTTGTCTAACCATGTCAACGCGCGACTGTCGGTGATCAAGGTGAACGGTCTGTCTCCCAGAACGGCTCTGTACCGCTTACATGCCCATATTACTGCTAATGTTTCTTGTTCATTACAGTGATATTTGCGCTCGGTGGCAGTAAATTTTGCACTGGCGCACGAAATAATCCTTCTTTGTCCAGATGGCTCTTGTTGCCAGAGGACAACGCCCATGCCTTGCATGCTAGCATCGGTTTGTAGGAAAAACGGTAAGCTCGGGTCTGGTCGGCTTAGCGTCAATGGTTTGGATAAAGCTTCTTTCAAATTCTGGAAGGCTTCCTCAGCCTCTGGGGTCCATCGGAAGTGCTTCTTCCCCACTAAATCTGTCAACGGGGCGGACAGTACGGCAAATCTTGGTACATATTCTCGTAACCAGTTTGCCGTTCCCAAAAAGCTCTGCAATTCTTTCATGGTTCGTGGCGTGGCAAATTCCCTAATCTGTATCACATGTTTTTCCTGTGGCTTATTGTGCAAGGCCGTTACTCGGTGTCCCAAATAGTCTAATGCTTCCATCCCGAAACGACACTTTTCAAGGGAACAGCGAAGTCCATGGTTTCGTAATCTCTCTAATACCAACCTTAAATGGTGAACGTGTTCTTCGTGCGATGCCGAATAGACGATGATATCGTCGAGATACACTTTTGCGAATTTATCCAAGTATCCTGCTAAGACTTCAGTCATAAGTTTCTGGAACGTCGATGGTGCGCTCTTTAACCCGAAAGGCATTACCAAAAACTCGTAGGTCGCTCCATCTGGAGTGCTGAAAGCCGTATAAGGTATGCTGGATTCCTCCATGGCCACCTGCCAGTATCCACTGCGCAGATCCAATGACGAAAAGACTTTGGCTGGTCCCAATTCTTGAAGAGTTTCTCGGATGGGCGGTAGTTGTGCCACCTCGTCCTCGGTTTGACTGTTGAGTTGTCTATAGTCTACGCAGAATCGGTTTTTTCCGTCCTTTTTCTTGACTATTACAATAGGCGAACTGAACGCTGAGTGGCTTCGTCTTATGACTCCTGCAGCCAACATTTTTCCAACCTTCTCTTGGATAATGGTTTTGTGCTCCAGAGAGTAACGATTACGACGGATGCGGAACGTACGGTTGTCCTTTAACTGTATTCGGTGGGTTACCAACCGAGTCGTTGGTTGGCGTAGCTGTTCCTGGAATCTGTCCGCAAAATCATTCAAGATTGCTTCGTATCGCACCTGATGCTCTTCTACATTTTCTGCGGTTAATTGTACTGGTTCAGCTTCCTCGTCGGGAGCACTCGTGCCTGCCCAGTAAGCTGAATGTCGTGACCTCGTTCCGAAATATATGGAGTTGTTTTGATAGTCCAAAGTAACTTGTTCCGCAATCATCCATCCATTTCCCAGAATTATGTATTCAACCATGTCCTGCATGACATAAGCTTCTAGCCTGGTTGGTCGTCCGTTGATAACGATCGTTTGTCTGACAGGTCCTTGCGCAACCACTGTCATCCCATTTGCTAATTGTACTTCTTGCGTGTTGGCAGCAGTCACGTCACCTTGAATAATTCGTTTGTTGATGAATGACTCTGCGGCTCCGGTGTCCAGTAACGCCCAGTACCTGCTTCCTTCATATTCAACCTGCACTCTCGGCAGAGGTCTCATATTTCGGCGTTTGCCGGCCGCTTGCACCAAGGTATTCATTCCCAAAGGGCGGTTCCCCGAAAGGTCCGCCAGGTTTATTTGTACGCTGGTTTGCTCCTGCCTCGTCGCAGCTTGGTTTCCTCTAAACGGTAACATTTGTTGTCTTGGGGATGGTTGTTGTGCGCTTGTTGGCACTATCTTGACATCTTGCAAGTCCATCTCAATCTCTGAGGCGATTTTGGAGAGGCGGTCCATGTCTTCGATGTAAACCCCTCTTAGTACCGTCCTTATTTCTGGTAGTAAAAGTTCTACTACTATGTCCACTAACTCGGCGTCATCTGCGGTTGAGTTCAGCCGGTTATGCAATGCGATTTTTTGCGATATGAAAAGTTCCACTGGCTCTGTAGATTGTTTCCTTCCATAGAGCTGTGCACGTAGTTTCGATCTAACTGTCCTGTTGTTAAACCGTTCCAGTAGTCTGCGTTGGAAACTTTCGTAATCGAGATGCACCAGGCGGTACGTTTCCTGCCATGTCTTCGCTTCTCCGCGGAGCTGCGCCACGACGGTAGGCGTCCAGTCCGCATAATTTAGCTGTGTGCGTCTGAAGTGGTTTTCTACCTCCTTCAGGAAATAGTAAGGGTCCTCGTAGTCTGAACCGCTGTAGGTGATGAGAAGTTTTCTGTTTTTGTTGTGTACAGTTTCACGTATGGTTTCCCCAAAAGTTTGTAGTGCGTTTTGGAACATCTCTGCATAAAAGGCTTGTTCTTTGGTTGGGCGCCACGGGGTTTCATCTTGAAGTCCCAGAAAGTCATTCTGTGCATTCGACATTCTTCGGTTTTCGTGCCTCTGAGAAATGTCACGCGTTGGGTGTGTGTCCTGGTTCGTTCCAGAACAATGTCTCTTGTTCGTGGTAGCTTCCTCTGGTACATACTGAACGTCCCTGTATGTAACAGTCCTCCTTTCGATCTGAATGTACGCATCATCAGGTGCATGTACATTTGATAGTGAAATTCTGTCTGATTCCCTCCTGGGGGGGTATTGTGCCGGCTGGGTCGCTTGATTCGAATGCCCCTTGAGTTGGGAGCCATGTCTTCGGCGGGGGAAAAAAGCGGGGGAGTTGTTGTGAGGTAATGGTGAGAGCGCCGGGTTGAGCCTCTGGCTTGCGCAGTCCCGTCGACGTCTCGTACCTGGTTGTGCTCTTCTCGTAGCGGCGCGTCGCTGTAGCTAGGATGGTGCACCACTTTTACCCTCCTCCCGAAGCTTATACCTTGCGGCATCTGCGTGGCACCGGTCTGACTCGAACCTGCGTTTTCCCGTACGCTGTGGCTCGAGTGGAGCAGCCTCGTCGTTGGGGTCAGGCCTCCAGGCCTCCCAGATCGCCCGACGCGTGCTTCTGGTTCCCCTTCTTCGTCGGCGTCGACATTGTTGAGCCCGGAGTTGGTTTGGGGAGAAAATTGCCTTCTGCGTGGGCTCGACACGACAGTTGTTTGTAGGCTCGGAGTCCAGTCACGTAGAAAGAATCGTAAAGCTGGATCCTGGTTTAGATTCTCCCAATCTTGATGTAGGTGTTCGGGGACAGTGTCCGTGCTGCTGCTAGTACGCGACATCGTGAAACGCGGACCGCACTTGGAGACTGTAGCCGAGAAAGTTGGTTTCGAAAAAACACTGGAAAGTTCAGAGTTCCTTGCGATTTGAGCTTGTCGAATGTCTGTGCGTGGGTACGAGGAAAATTAATTCACTCGTACCCTGCTGAAGTGGATGTTGCGCAACGTGTGTTGGCTTGTGAGGGTGCTTGTACTTCCGAAATGAAACGTAGCTCGCGTGAGAATGATTTTGGTGAAAGTTACCACAGAGAAAATGTTAGTGTGGCGCAATCAGCTGATCGATGGAAAAAACTTATTTGCGTTAATAACGTAGGTAGCCGCGCGGGCTCTGCGGGGTTGTTTTCCACATACGTCAGAACGAAATAATCACTTTACAGACAGTTGAAATTTTTACATAGTTCAAAGGTTACAAGCAATTTTACAAAATTCTGTGGTGCATTCAGTGGGATGGCTTGTGCTACTTATTAACTTTATTTACCTCTACAAGGCTCCTTAGGCCTGGTGAATGCTAGTACTTAAATTAATCTACGCCACACAAGCGATCACACCTTTTCTACAGTACTGGAACTCTGCTTCAAAGCTGCAAGAATATTGTACATAAAAATTCACTGAGCTGCTCTGCTTCTCTGCCTCCATGAAAGTTTGGTTGCACTGACTCTACTTTACACTCTTGGGACTCCCTAGAAGAGGGCTAGCAAAGCAAAGTGTCTCTGTCCCTGTTAGAACCTCAGCAGAGAGTTCTATTTCTGAATTAGTTTGTAGGCGCCGGCAGGCAGATGGCCCCGCTACCTAGACACTGAATGTTACTGGAGCTGGCAGGCTGACGGCCCCGCTTCCCAGGTTAATGTTTGTGAAAGTTTTTACCTTAATGTCCTGTCCTGAAGGCACTTTAGTTTAAATTTCACTTAGGATAAAGAAATAAGACGTTGCGAGACCTTATGCTCGTTTTAGAATTTTATTTGTTGGCTGCTTGTCCTCCTAGGAGCTGAGGGGGTTTAGCCCAGCTCTGGTAGGATGGGGAAAGAAAAGGATTCACTTTAGAAATTAAAATTTCGTGTCGAATAATACCTTCTATTAAGTTTAAATACACCTAGCTAGATAGCCAAACTTCCCTAACGTTCGCGCTCGCGAGACGAGTTTAAATAACCGCACATTTACTGTACATAACCTGCTATGACACGATTTCGTTTCCAAAATGGTGAGAGAGCTGGGGACAGTCAATCCGTGGTGGAATAAACTTGAAAAGTTGTGGGTGGAACTCCTAACCGTGGTGCAATAGACTAAATTTCCAATATCAGGCGTGCATGAGGATTTTAAATTGACTTCATCAGTTTGTACGTAACGAAGCGAGGTTTAAATGATGTAAAATAGATTGCAGAAGGGTTTCTTCGTGCTTGAGTAATGATTAGATTGTTGTAAAGTTGTGGGATGATGCCCAAAATGATGAAAATGGGTGATCGAGCTCCGACGATGCGACACGTGCTGTGGACCGCGAGAAACTGATAGCGTCTTAGAGTTGCCATTTAATTTATACTATGCTGGGGCGAAATGGAGCGTTCTGATTGGCTGGCCTTATTTTCCAGCCGACTATAACAAATGAAATTTATATATAAAATGTTAAAAATTTTCGTACGTCCAACAGAAAAACTTATTTCACAGATATTGTGCAGAAACACAAATCAAACAACTTTTGTTAAGAAACAAAATTGGTCTTAAAAAATTTTTAAGTCGAGGGTATATCAACTAAAAATGAAATTTATACATCAAATGTTAAATTTTTTTTTCATGCACCCAACAGAAAAATTTATTTCACAGATATTGTTCAGAAACACAAATCAAACAACTTTTGTTAAGAAACAAAATTGGTCTTAAAAATTTTTAAGTCGAGGGTATATCAACTAAAAATGAAATTTATATATCAAATGTTAAAGTTTTTTTTTTTCGTACGTCCAACAGAAAAATTTATTTCACAGATATTGTTCAGTAACACAAATCAAACAACTTTTGTTAAGAAACAAAATTGATCTGAGAAAATTTTAAGTCGAGGGTATATCAACTAAAAATGAAATTTATACATGAAATGCTAAAAAATTTTTTTTCGTACGTCCAACAGAAAAATTTATTTTACAGATATTGTTCAGCAGCACAAAACAAACAACTTTTGATAAGAAACAAAATTGGTCTGAGAAAATTTTTGAGTCGAGGTTACTAAAAAATGGAATTTATGCGTGAAACGTTATAATTTCTATTCCGTACGTCTGACAGAAAAATTACGGAGTGCAAGGGATTGATCTTTTGGTATGTGCTTTCTCACTATATTGTCTGTCCGCTGTATTGATTTGAAGTTTGCTTTCCGTTTCCTTCCTGCATTTAATAATTCTTGCATGTTATTGGGGTAGATTTATACCACCTCGACGTTCTGCAAGGGATTCATCTTTTAGTATGTACTTTCTTACCATACTGTCTATCTGCTGTATTGATTTGAGGTTGGCTTTCCGTTTCCTTCTTGCATCTAATAAATATTGGGGTAGGTTTCCACCCCTTAGACGGCCTGCAAGGAATTGATCTTTTAGTATGTGCTTTCTTACTACATTGTCTGTCTGGTCTATTGATTTGAAGCTGGCTTTTCGTTTCCTTCTTGACTTTAGTAATTTTTTTATGCTATTGGGGTAGATTTCAACCCCTTCGACGGCCTGCAAGAGTTTCATCTTTTAACATGTGCTTTCTTACTATATTGTCTACTTGCTGTATTGATTTGAAGTTGGCTTTCCGTTTCCTTCTTGCATCTAATAAATGTTGGGGTAGGTTTCCACCCCTTAGACGGCCTGCAAGGAATTGATCTTTTAGTATCTGCTTTCTTACTACATTTTCTGTCTGCTCTATTGATTTGTAGCTGGCTTTTCGTTTCCTTCTTGACTTTAGTAATTTTTTTATGCTATTGGGGTAGGTTTCAACCCCTTCGACGGCCTGCAAGAGTTTCATATTTTAACATGTGCTTTCTTACTATATTGTCTACTTGCTGAATTGATTTGAAGTTGGCTTTCCGTTTCCTTCTTGCATCTAATAAATGTTGGGGTAGGTTTCCACCCCTTAGACGGCCTGCAAGGAATTGATCTTTTAGTATCTGCTTTCTTACTACATTGTCTGTCTGCTCTATTGATTTGAAGCTGGCTTTTCGTTTCCTTCTTGACTTTAGTAATTTTTCTATGCTATTGGGGTAGGTTTCAACCCCTTCGACGGCCTGCAAGAGATTAATCTTTTAACATGTACTTTCTTACTATATTGTCTACCTGCTGTATTGATTTGAAGTTGGCTTTCCGTCTCCTTCTTGTATCTATTAATTATATAGGGTAGGTTTGCACCCCTTAGACGGCCTGCAAGGGATTGATTTTTTAGTATGTGCTTTCTTACTACATTGTCTGTCTGCTCTATTGATTTCAAGCTGGCTTTTCGTTTCCTTCTTGACTTTAGTAATTTTTCTATGCTATTGAGGTAGGTTTCAACCCCTTCGACGGCCTGCAAGAGTTTCATCTTTTAACATGTGCTTTCTTACTATATTGTCTACTTGCTGTATTGATTTGAGGTTGGCTTTCCGTTTCCTTCTTGCATCTAATAAATATTGGGGTAGGTTTCCACCCCTTAGACGGCCTGCAAGGAATTGATCTTTTAGTATGTGCTTTCTTACTACATTGTCTGTCTGGTCTATTGATTTGAAGCTGGCCTTTCGTTTCCTTCTTGACTTTAGTAATTTTTTTATGCTATTGGGGTAGATTTCAACCCGTTCGACGGCCTGCAAGAGTTTCATCTTTTAACATGTGCTTTCTTACTATATTGTCTACTTGCTGAATTGATTTGAAGTTGGCTTTCCGTTTCCTTCTTGCATCTAATAAATGTTGGGGTAGGTTTCCACCCCTTAGACGGCCTGCAAGGAATTGATCTTTTAGTATCTGTTTTCTTACTACATTGTCTGTCTGTTCTATTGATTTGAAGCTGGATTTTCGTTTCCTTCTTGCCTTTAATAATTTTTTTAAACTATTGGGGTAGATTGCCACCCCTTCGACGGCCTGCAAGAGTTTCATCTTTTAACATGTGCTTTCTTACAATTTGTCTACTTGCTGTATTGATTTGAAGTTGGCTTTCCGTTTCCTTCTTGCATCTAATAAATGTTGGGGTAGGTTTCCACCCCTTAGACGGCCTGCAAGGAATTGGTCTTTTAGTATCTGCTTTCCTACTACATTTTCTGTCTGCTCTATCGATTTGAAGCTGGCTTTTCGTTTCCTTCTTGACTTTAGTAATTTTTCTATGCTATTGGGGTAGGTTTCAACCCCTTCGACGGCCTGCAAGAGTTTCATCTTTTAACATGTGCTTTCTTACTATATTGTCTACTTGCTGTATTGATTTGAGGTTGGCTTTCCGTTTCCTTCTTGCATCTAATAAATGTTGGGGTAGGTTTCCACCCCTTAGACGGCCTGCAAGGAATTGGTCTTTTAGTATCTGCTTTCCTACTACATTTTCTGTCTGCTCTATTGATTTGAAGCTGGCTTTTCGTTTCCTTCTTGACTTTAGTAATTTCTTTATGCTATTGGGGTAGATTTCAACCCCTTCGACGGCCTGCAAGAGTTTCATCTTTTAACATGTGCTTTCTTACTATATTGTCTACTTGCTGTATTGATTTGAAGTTGACTTTCCGTTTCCTTCTTGCATCTAATAAATGTTGGGGTAGGTTTCCACCCCTTAGACGGCCTGCAAGGAATTGATCTTTTAGTATCTGCTTTCCTACTACATTTTCTGTCTGCTCTATCGATTTGAAGCTGGCTTTTCGTTTCCTTCTTGACTTTAGTAATTTTTCTATGCTATTGGGGTAGGTTTCAACCCCTTCGACGGCCTGCAAGAGTTTCATCTTTTAACATGTGCTTTCTTACTATATTGTCTACTTGCTGTATTGATTTGAAGTTGGCTTTCCGTTTCCTTCTTGCATCTAATAAATGTTGGGGTAGGTTTCCACCCCTTAGACGGCCTGCAAGGAATTGATCTTTTAGTATGTGCTTTCTTACTACATTTTCTGTCTGCTCTATTGATTTGAAGCTGGCGTTTCGTTTCCTTCTTGCCTTTAATAATTTTATTAAATTATTGGGGTAGATTGCCACCCCTTCGACGGCCTGCAAGAGTTTCATCTTTTAACATGTGCTTTCTTACTATATTGTCTACTTGCTGTATTGATTTGAAGTTGGCTTTCCGTTTCCTTCTTGCATCTAATAAATGTTGGGGTAGGTTTCCACCCCTTAGACGGCCTGCAAGGAATTGATCTTTTAGTATCTGCTTTCTTACTACATTGTCTGTCTGCTCTATTGATTTGAAGCTGGCTTTTCGTTTCCTTCTTGACTTTAGTAATTTTTTTATGCTATTGGGGTAGATTTCAACACCTTCGACGGCCTGCAAGAGTTTCATCTTTTAACATGTGCTTTCTTACTATATTGTCTACTTGCTGTATTGATTTGAAGTTGGCTTTCCGTTTCCTTCTTGCATCTAATAAATGTTGGGGTAGGTTTCCACCCCTTAGACGGCCTGCAAGGAATTGATCTTTTAGTATCTGCTTTCTTACTACATTTTCTGTCTGCTCTATTGATTTGAAGCTGGCTTTTCGTTTCCTTCTTGACATTAGTAATTTTTTAATGCTATTGGGGTAGGTTTCAACCCCTTCGACGGCCTGCAAGAGTTTCATCTTTTAACATGTGCTTTCTTACAATTTGTCTACTTGCTGTATTGATTTGAAGTTGGCTTTCCGTTTCCTTCTTGCATCTAATAAATGTTGGGGTAGGTTTCCACCCCTTAGACGGCCTGCAAGGAATTGGTCTTTTAGTATCTGCTTTCCTACTACATTTTCTGTCTGCTCTATCGATTTGAAGCTGGCTTTTCGTTTCCTTCTTGACTTTAGTAATTTTTCTATGCTATTGGGGTAGGTTTCAACCCCTTCGACGGCCTGCAAGAGTTTCATCTTTTAACATGTGCTTTCTTACTATATTGTCTACTTGCTGTATTGATTTGAGGTTGGCTTTCCGTTTCCTTCTTGCATCTAATAAATGTTGGGGTAGGTTTCCACCCCTTAGACGGCCTGCAAGGAATTGGTCTTTTAGTATCTGCTTTCCTACTACATTTTCTGTCTGCTCTATTGATTTGAAGCTGGCTTTTCGTTTCCTTCTTGACTTTAGTAATTTC
This sequence comes from Rutpela maculata, assembly GCA_936432065.2. Classification (NCBI taxonomy): domain Eukaryota; kingdom Metazoa; phylum Arthropoda; class Insecta; order Coleoptera; family Cerambycidae; genus Rutpela; species Rutpela maculata. The sequence continues at coordinate 204,112,926 of OW386285.2, read as the reverse complement.
TTTATGCTATTGGGGTAGATTTCAACCCCTTCGACGGCCTGCAAGAGTTTCATCTTTTAACATGTGCTTTCTTACTATATTGTCTACTTGCTGTATTGATTTGAAGTTGACTTTCCGTTTCCTTCTTGCATCTAATAAATGTTGGGGTAGGTTTCCACCCCTTAGACGGCCTGCAAGGAATTGATCTTTTAGTATCTGCTTTCCTACTACATTTTCTGTCTGCTCTATCGATTTGAAGCTGGCTTTTCGTTTCCTTCTTGACTTTAGTAATTTTTCTATGCTATTGGGGTAGGTTTCAACCCCTTCGACGGCCTGCAAGAGTTTCATCTTTTAACATGTGCTTTCTTACTATATTGTCTACTTGCTGTATTGATTTGAAGTTGGCTTTCCGTTTCCTTCTTGCATCTAATAAATGTTGGGGTAGGTTTCCACCCCTTAGACGGCCTGCAAGGAATTGATCTTTTAGTATGTGCTTTCTTACTACATTTTCTGTCTGCTCTATTGATTTGAAGCTGGCTTTTCGTTTCCTTCTTGACTTTAGTAATTTTTTTATGCTATTGGGGTAGATTTCAACCCCTTCGACGGCCTGCAAGAGTTTCATCTTTTAACATGTGCTTTCTTACTATATTGTCTACTTGCTGTATTGATTTGAAGTTGGCTTTCCGTTTCCTTCTTGCATCTAATAAATGTTGGGGTAGGTTTCCACCCCTTAGACGGCCTGCAAGGAATTGATCTTTTAGTATCTGCTTTCTTACTACATTTTCTGTCTGCTCTATTGATTTGAAGCTGGCGTTTCGTTTCCTTCTTGCCTTTAATAATTTTTTTAAATTATTGGGGTAGATTGCCACCCCTTCGACGGCCTGCAAGAGTTTCATCTTTTAACATGTGCTTTCTTACTATATTGTCTACTTGCTGTATTGATTTGAAGTTGGCTTTCCGTTTCCTTCTTGCATCTAATAAATGTTGGGGTAGGTTTCCACCCCTTAGACGGCCTTCAAGGAATTGATCTTTTAGTATCTGCTTTCTTAGTACATTGTCTGTCTGCTCTATTGATTTGAAGCTGGCTTTTCGTTTCCTTCTTGACTTTAGTAATTTTTTTATGCTATTGGGGTAGATTTCAACCCCTTCGACGGCCTGCAAGAGTTTCATCTTTTAACATGTGCTTTCTTACTATATTGTCTACTTGCTGTATTGATTTGAAGTTGGCTTTCCGTTTCCTTCTTGCATCTAATAAATGTTGGGGTAGGTTTCCACCCCTTAGACGGCCTGCAAGGAATTGGTCTTTTAGTATCTGCTTTCCTACTACATTTTCTGTCTGCTCTATCGATTTGAAGCTGGCTTTTCGTTTCCTTCTTGACTTTAGTAATTTTTCTATGCTATTGGGGTAGGTTTCAACCCCTTCGACGGCCTGCAAGAGATTAATCTTTTAACATGTACTTTCTTACTATATTGTCTACCTGCTGTATTGATTTGAAGTTGGCTTTCCGTCTCCTTCTTGTATCTATTAAATATTAGGGTAGGTTTCCACCCCTCAGACGGCATGCAAAGAATTGATCTTTTAGTATCTGCTTTCTTACTACATTTTCTGTCTGCTCTATTGATTTGAAGCTGGCTTTTCGTTTCCTTCTTGACTTTAGTAATTTTTCTATGCTATTGGGGTAGGTTTCAACCCCTTCGACGGCCTGCAAGAGATTAATCTTTTAACATGTACTTTCTTACTATATTGTCTACCTGCTGTATTGATTTGAAGTTGGCTTTCCGTCTCCTTCTTGTATCTATTAAATATTAGGGTAGGTTTCCACCCCTTAGACGGCATGCAAAGAATTGATCTTTTAGTATCTGCTTTCTTACTACATTTTCTGTCTGCTCTATTGATTTGAAGCTGGCGTTTCGTTTCCTTCTTGCCTTTAATAATTTTTTTAAATTATTGGGGTAGATTGCCACCCCTTCGACGGCCTGCAAGAGTTTCATCTTTTAACATGTGCTTTCTTACTATATTGTCTACCTGCTGTATTGATTTGAAGTTGGCTTTCCATTTCCTTCTTGCATCTAATAAATGTTGGGGTAGGTTTCCACCCCTTAGACGGTCTGCAAGGAATTGATCTTTTAGTATCTGCTTTCTTACTACATTGTCAGTCTGCTCTATTGATTTGAAGCTGGCTTTTCGTTTCCTTCTTGCCTTTAATAATTTTTTTATGCTATTGGGGTAGATTTCACCCCCTTCGACGGCCTGCAAGAGTTTCATCTTTTAACATGTGCTTTCTTACTATATTATCTACTTGCTGTATTGATTTGAAGTTGGCTTTCCGTTTCCTTCTTGCATCTAATAAATGTTGGGGTAGGTTTCCACCCCTTAGACGGCCTGCAAGGAATTGATCTTTTAGTATCTGTTTTCTTACTACATTGTCTGTCTGTTCTATTGATTTGAAGCTGGATTTTCGTTTCCTTCTTGCCTTTAATAATTTTTTTAAACTATTGGGGTAGATTGCCACCCCTTCGACGGCCTGCAAGAGTTTCATCTTTTAACATGTGCTTTCTTACTATATTGTCTACTTGCTGTATTGATTTGAAGTTGGCTTTCCGTTTCCTTCTTGCATCTAATAAATGTTGGGGTAGGTTTCCACCCCTTAGACGGCCTGCAAGGAATTGGTCTTTTAGTATCTGCTTTCTTACTACATTTTCTGTCTGCTCTATCGATTTGAAGCTGGCTTTTCGTTTCCTTCTTGACTTTAGTAATTTTTCTATGCTATTGGGGTAGGTTTCAACCCCTTCGACGGCCTGCAAGAGTTTCATCTTTTAACATGTGCTTTCTTACTATATTGTCGACTTGCTGTATTGATTTGAGGTTGGCTTTCTGTTTCCTTCTTGCATCTAATAAATGTTGGGGTAGGTTTCCACCCCTTAGACGGCCTGCAAGGAATTGATCTTTTAGTATCTGCTTTCTTACTACATTGTCTGTCTGCTCTATTGATTTGAAGCTGGCTTTTCGTTTCCTTCTTGACTTTAGTAATTTTTTTATGCTATTGGGGTAGATTTCAACCCCTTCGACGGCCTGCAAGAGTTTCATCTTTTAACATGTGCTTTCTTACTATATTGTCTACTTGCTGTATTGATTTGAAGTTGGCTTTCCGTTTCCTTCTTGCATCTAATAAATGTTGGGGTAGGTTTCCACCCCTTAGACGGCCTGCAAGGAATTGGTCTTTTAGTATCTGCTTTCCTACTACATTTTCTGTCTGCTCTATCGATTTGAAGCTGGCTTTTCGTTTCCTTCTTGACTTTAGTAATTTTTCTATGCTATTGGGGTAGGTTTCAACCCCTTCGACGGCCTGCAAGAGTTTCATCTTTTAACATGTGCTTTCTTACTATATTGTCTACTTGCTGTATTGATTTGAGGTTGGCTTTCCGTTTCCTTCTTGCATCTAATAAATATTGGGGTAGGTTTCCACCCCTTAGACGGCATGCAAGGAATTGATCTTTTAGTATCTGCTTTCTTACTACATTTTCTGTCTGCTCTATTGGTTTGAAGCTAACTTTTCGTTTCCTTCTTGACTTTAGTAATTTCTTTATGCTATTGGGGTAGATTTCAACCCCTTCGACGGCCTGCAAGAGTTTCATCTTTTAACATGTGCTTTCTTACTATATTGTCTACTTGCCGTATTGATTTGAAGTTGGCTTTCCGTTTCCTTCTTGCATCTAATAAATGTTGGGGTAGGTTTCCACCCCTTAGACGGCCTGCAAGGAATTGATCTTTTAGTATCTGCTTTCCTACTACATTTTCTGTCTGCTCTATCGATTTGAAGCTGGCTTTTCGTTTCCTTCTTGACTTTAGTAATTTTTCTATGCTATTGGGGTAGGTTTCAACCCCTTCGACGGCCTGCAAGAGTTTCATCTTTTAACATGTGCTTTCTTACTATATTGTCTACTTGCTGTATTGATTTGAAGTTGGCTTTCCGTTTCCTTCTTGCATCTAATAAATGTTGGGGTAGGTTTCCACCCCTTAGACGGCCTGCAAGGAATTGATCTTTTAGTATCTGCTTTCTTACTACATTGTCTGTCTGCTCTATTGATTTGAAGCTGGCTTTTCGTTTTCTTCTTGCCTTTAATAATTTTTTTAAATTATTGGGGTAGATTGCCACCCCTTCGACGGCCTGCAAGAGTTTCATCTTTTAACATGTGCTTTCTTACTATATTGTCTACTTGCTGTATTGATTTGAAGTTGGCTTTCCGTTTCCTTCTTGCATCTAATAAATGTTGGGGTAGGTTTCCACCCCTTAGACGGCCTGCAAGGAATTGATCTTTTAGTATCTGCTTTCTTACTACATTGTCTGTCTGGTCTATTGATTTGAAGCTGGCTTTTCGTTTCCTTCTTGACTTTAGTAATTTTTTTATGCTATTGGGGTAGATTTCAACCCCTTCGACGGCCTGCAAGAGTTTCATCTTTTAACATGTGCTTTCTTACTATATTGTCTACTTGCTGTATTGATTTGAAGTTGGCTTTCCGTTTCCTTCTTGCATCTAATAAATGTTGGGGTAGGTTTCCACCCCTTAGACGGCCTGCAAGGAATTGATCTTTTAGTATCTGCTTTCTTACTACATTTTCTGTCTGCTCTATTGATTTGAAGCTGGCTTTTCGTTTCCTTCTTGACTTTAGTAATTTTTTTATGCTATTTGGTGTAGGTTTCAACTCCTTCGACGGCCTGCAAGAGTTTCATCTTTTAACATGTGCTTTCTTACAATTTGTCTACCTGCTGTATTGATTTGAAGTTGGCTTTCCATTTCCTTCTTGCATCTAATAAATGTTGGGGTAGGTTTCCACCCCTTAGACGGTCTGCAAGGAATTGATCTTTTAGTATCTGCTTTCTTACTACATTGTCTGTCTGCTCTATTGATTTGAAGCTGGCTTTTCGTTTCCTTCTTGCCTTTAATAATTTTTTTATGCTATTGGGGTAGATTTCACCCCCTTCGACGGCCTGCAAGAGTTTCATCTTTTAACATGTGCTTTCTTACTATATTATCTACTTGCTGTATTGATTTGAAGTTGGCTTTCCGTTTCCTTCTTGCATCTAATAAATGTTGGGGTAGGTTTCCACCCCTTAGACGGCCTGCAAGGAATTGATCTTTTAGTATCTGTTTTCTTACTACATTTTCTGTCTGCTCTATTGATTTGAAGCTGGCTTTTCGTTTCCTTCTTGACTTTAGTAATTTTTTTATGCTATTGGGGTAGGTTTCAACCCCTTCGACGGCCTGCAAGAGTTTCATCTTTTAACATGTGCTTTCTTACTATATTGTCTACCTGCTGTATTGATTTGAAGTTGGCTTTCCATTTCCTTCTTGCATCTAATAAATGTTGGGGTAGGTTTCCACCCCTTAGACGGTCTGCAAGGAATTGATCTTTTAGTATCTGCTTTCTTACTACATTGTCAGTCTGCTCTATTGATTTGAAGCTGGCTTTTCGTTTCCTTCTTGCCTTTAATAATTTTTTTATGCTATTGGGGTAGATTTCACCCCCTTCGACGGCCTGCAAGAGTTTCATCTTTTAACATGTGCTTTCTTACTATATTATCTACTTGCTGTATTGATTTGAAGTTGGCTTTCCGTTTCCTTCTTGCATCTAATAAATGTTGGGGTAGGTTTCCACCCCTTAGACGGCCTGCAAGGAATTGATCTTTTAGTATCTGTTTTCTTACTACATTGTCTGTCTGTTCTATTGATTTGAAGCTGGATTTTCGTTTCCTTCTTGCCTTTAATAATTTTTTTAAACTATTGGGGTAGATTGCCACCCCTTCGACGGCCTGCAAGAGTTTCATCTTTTAACATGTGTTTTCTTACTATATTGTCTACTTGCTGTATTGATTTGAAGTTGGCTTTCCGTTTCCTTCTTGCATCTAATAAATGTTGGGGTAGGTTTCCACCCCTTAGACGGCCTGCAAGGAATTGGTCTTTTAGTATCTGCTTTCTTACTACATTTTCTGTCTGCTCTATCGATTTGAAGCTGGCTTTTCGTTTCCTTCTTGACTTTAGTAATTTTTCTATGCTATTGGGGTAGGTTTCAACCCCTTCGACGGCCTGCAAGAGTTTCATCTTTTAACATGTGCTTTCTTACTATATTGTCGACTTGCTGTATTGATTTGAAGTTGGCTTTCTGTTTCCTTCTTGCATCTAATAAATGTTGGGGTAGGTTTCCACCCCTTAGACGGCCTGCAAGGAATTGATCTTTTAGTATCTGCTTTCTTACTACATTGTCTGTCTGCTCTATTGATTTGAAGCTGGCTTTTCGTTTCCTTCTTGACTTTAGTAATTTTTTTTAATTATTGGGGTAGGTTTCAACCCCTTCGACGGCCTGAAAGAGATTAATCTTTTAACATGTACTTTCTTACTATATTGTTTACCTGCTGTATTGATTTGAAGTTGGCTTTCCGTCTCCTTCTTGCATCTATTAAATATTAGGGTAGGTTTGCACCCCTTGAAGATTCGTTCGGACATATTATAATTAATTATAATTAATTAACATTTTGCAAGTGTATATTTAGCAAATTTGTTAGACTCTCTTTGAATTTGAAGCTCCCACAATGTTTATTTTTGTCTGTATTTTAAGCGTGTCTCCTTCCCCTTATATGATTTGTAAATCTAAAATCGCTATTTCGGCTAAAAGTCAATTCCAATCTGTTTTTCTTAAATATTTATTTGATATTTTTGCCTACCATTTCTGCTAGACACGCCTATGGATGTTCGGGTTACTTCGGTAAATTGGCTGCTATCTTTTGGCCGCTAACTTCACTCCGGTTTAATTCGATGGCAGCCGTATACCTAACCTCTACATCAAGAGACAATTCTGCAAAATACGAACTAACCGTCATCCTGACGAACAAAATTGTTTATATAACAGTATTAAGAATAGTTATAGATGTTAAATAATCCAACAAGAAGTTCTTAAATGGCACAAACACTGCAAAATTCACTTTAAAGGTACACGTTTAATCGGCGGATTTCTCAATGACAGCTGTTTGTTTTTCCTAAGGTCTCAAAATCTGTGACGTCGGCGCACGCGACCCATAGAAGAGTACGAAAGTAGTGACCCTCGAAGATATAGAGGAAAATAGAGATTGCTAAATGGCTGTTTGTTTGTTCGGCCCACAACTGTAAACAAGAAATTATTAATCCCCGATTCTCTTGACTGGTACTAAATAATGTGTTCGGTAGGGGATGCTCTCTAATATGGCTTTTAGAATAATTTGCGTATTATTTACTTTCGTGTTCTATTGTGTTTTGCGGGTGTTTACTACGCCTCTCGCGTCCCTTGCCATATGTGTTGAGAACAAATATACGCATTGTTGTAAAATTGATCTATTCTTCCCTATATGCTCGAAGGTAGTGATAGTCGGGCAAAATCCAGATCTGCGCAGCCGTCGCACACAGGTGAATTTTCAAGAAATCGTGGTCAAAATATAAATAATACACAAAGGTCAGGTTTTCTGCGAATTATTATGTGCAATTACTTGATTTGTTACCAACACAGACTTACCAGACCGGTAACTTTCCTGGAAAATTTATCCAAACATCCATCTTTATCTAGCAAGCGTTACGCCATATGTTTTGTCTTTATCACAATAACTAAAGCCAAATTCAGATGTCGCCCCTGTCACCGGCAGAATCATGTGATCAAATGTCAATTGTCAAAAGTATGTCATTGGTCATTGTGAAGTGAATCAAGATTGTGAATAATTTGTTTACAGATTGAATTATACCAAAATGACTTCTGCTTTTTGCATTGTTTGTGGAGCTAAGGAAGATGAGGTACAGAAATTGCATTATTTTCCCAGAAACCTACATAAGTAAGTGCGCAGAGTTTGTTTTTATTATATAAACATATTCCAGTAATATATATATTTCTAAAACTGAACTATTTCAAATTATTTCTCTGTTTTGCCACACTACCTACACTTCAACTAAGTAAATAAATATTATCTTTTATAGATCACAAATATGGCAGGACTTGATGGGGATGAAAGTCACAGAAGATACCGTCCGTCATCTTAGAATTTGTAATCGGCATTTCACACTAGAGTCTTACTCAAATGATGCCGATTATGTCCTTAATCGAAATGCAGTTCCTACCTTGTTTCCTTGTGAAAATACTGAAGAAGCGTGCACCGAAAGGGACCTTGTACCTGAGCAACCTGTACCTGTACAAGTTGCGGAATTTGACCAAGAAAAATATGTATCTCTACCATCTACCTCACACGCTCTTCCTGCGCCTTCTGTAGAATTAGAAAAACTGTATCCGGAAACACTTAGTAGCGTACCAGCTACTCCCATTGTTTGTTCAACACCTCGATCATTGTACGCCAAATCTGGGGAGTTTAGAAGCGAACGTTCAGTTTTTAAAAACCTGGAATTATCTAAAGAAGATATAACTCCAAGGAAGAAGGTTATGTGTAGAGTGATTTTAAAAAAGGCTGATCACATACGAAAATTAAAGAAGCTGTGTAAGGAACGAGCACATCAAATAAAAGAATTGTGTGATGTAAGTGACTCTAATGTCGTCAGAAATATTTTTAAGGACCTAAAGTCAAGTACTGTTGACTTTTTAATATCGCAGCTGCGCTGCGCAAGACGCTCTCCAAAAGGTAGGAGATGGACTTTAGACGAGAAAATAATTGCATTAGCTCTTATGAAGCGAAGCCCTAGATGCTATTCATTGTTCCGCAAAATTGTTTATTTGCCGTCGAGAAGAACATTAACTACATTATTGGAAAATATTTCTTTCAATTGTGGTATAAATCTCCATTTATTACAGCACATCGATCGGTGTTTAAGCACTTGCAGGGATGAAGATAGATACTGCGTATTATTATTCGATGAAATGGACATTAAGGAAAATCTTCAATATGATCGTGCCACAGATCGTATTATTGGCTTTCAAGACTTAGGTGTTGGAAGGACAGCAAATAAGTTTGCAAACCGAGCTTTAGTGTTTGTTGTACAAGGTTTATCAAAACAATGGAAGCAGCCTCTTGCCTATTACTTTTCCAACGATGGTGTTAATTCTGCAGATTTAATAGTAATTATAAAGGATGTGTTGAACGCTGTTAAAAATGTGGCCAATCTGCATGTAGTTGCCACCGTTTGCGATATGGGAAGTACTAATGTTAAAGCCCTTAAATCTCTGGGCACTTCTGTAGCACACCCATACATTGAGCATGACGGGGATAAAATATATACAGTATTTGATCCTCCCCATCTACTTAAATGTACAGTTGCACTTTTTAGGAAACATAGCATGTTTCTTCCTGTAGAGGTTGCAGATAAAACTCCGACAATGGAGGCGAAATTCTCAGATATCATAGAGGCTTATAACATAGATCAAAGAGCCCCGCTTATTTTTAAAAGTTTGCCTAAATTAACATCGACACACTTGGCACCTAAAATGAGGTTTGCAATGAAAGTAAAGATTGCGGCCCAAGTAATGAGTCATACGGTTGCTGCCTTTTTGTTCACTCTGCTCAGTCAAGGTTTGTTACCCCAACGATCGCTGGCTACCGCTACTTTTGTACATCAAGTTGACGAGCTTTTTGATAGTTTCAATGGAACTGGCAAAACTGCACCAGACGGCAAAGAACTTCGTTGTTGTATTTCAAACAATTCCCCCCGCAAGACATATTGGAAAAAGGCCTCTAAGATGGTTCGAAGTTGGAATTTTAGGCGAATTACAAAAAAAGGAAAATTGATGAAGACGAAGCCTTCGTCACAAATTGGTTGGATGGTTTCTATTAAATCTATCCAGGCAATATGGAAGATATTAAAATCAAAGGGTTTTCAATATTTGCGCCAACGTTCCATAAATCAGGATCCTTTAGAGAATTTATTTGGGGCGGTGCGATCTGGCTGTGGCTGCAATGACAATCCCACATGTATACAATTTACAAGCAGTTTAAAAACACAAATTTTAAACGGTCTAACAAAACAAGACCTCAGTGGTACCAATTGTGAACAAGACGACTCGATACTTTTAAGTGACCTTCGTTCTTTTATAAATATGGAAACAATTGAAGAACCAGGAATAGGAACTTTAAGTCAATCGAGTGAGATACATGAACCTGTAACTAACACATCTTCTTCGAAACAAGACGTTCGTGACATAGCCGAAGCGGTGGCTATTGGAAGTGTAGAAACACTTTCAGTAGCCTATGTCAGTGGTTACATCGCTGGAAGGTTACTGGGGGAAGTCAGCTGTACATCTTGCCATGAATGTTTAACGTCTGATGCACAGCTTCCTCATAACCAATTTATAGCATTTAAGGAATATTCAGAAACGAAAAGAAAACTATCATATCCTTCGGAAAAGTTGACAGTTATTGTAGGACATGGCATAACACAATTGGAACATGTTTTAGACAGTATGGCTGCTTCTGTTGGAATTGAAAAAAGGTTGTCAGAACATTTGTATGCTTGTTTGGATTTTTCCTGGATTACCTGCCCCAGCCATTCCCAATTAATCAGAGATAAAGTTGTTAAAGGCATTTGTCGCATAGGTATACCCTGGTGGTGTACACGGATGAATAGAGCGCATAAAGAACGCAAAAAAGATATTCGTGCATCTAAAAAAAAGTTAAAAAAACTAAAACACAAATAAATTACTGTTATTGTTCTATCTGTGTAATCACCTGTCTTAAAGCGTGCATGCCCATGAAGAGTGTAGCTGCCCTAATCAAGAAGCAGTGTGATGTTTCTATCTTCTTCACGTTCTGGACAACTTAAAAAGTGATCCCAAAAATACATCGATCCCAAAAATACCAGTTTATGTTAAAACCAAATGTATAACAATGTAATTATTTTATCAGTGTTCTTTGCATTTCACCTCACCCAAATACACAACAATTATATAAATTTAAGTTTTTATTTTCCTATAATGTACAAATAATAATAATAATAGTGATCTTTATTGATTAACAATCAAAGCGCAATTGACTGAGTTCCTTCAGCCCTATATAAATTATATATCACAAATTTTAAATAGCAAATGTATGTCCCCGGATGGGGTCCGCACTGTTGTAAACTTTTTTATTTTTGATTTACCGAGAAAAAATCATTCTTAAAAAAAAGTTTTGTTTGTCTTAGGAAGTCATAAACATTTGTCAAGCTTAATTAGAAAATATGAAATCAATTTTAAGCAAAGTACCTTTTTTTTACAGTTTAATTGAAAATTTTATTTAACAATGTTTTTTCAATGTTATGCATTCAAACCTAAATTTATTCACAAAGTTCAAGTTGGAGATGTTCGTCATTTGGACTTTTGTTTAACTATGGGTGGGAAAATTTTGGCAGATAGATCATTTCATTGAAACATTTAATTTACAGACACATCTACTTTATAACAAATTGTCAAAATTGTAGGTACTGGGCTCAGGAAAATCATAATTTCCGAATTACCACCAATAGTCAAAAGTTTAAAAAAGTAAATGTTTGGTGCGGCATAATACATCACAAAATAATCGGTCCTTAGTTTATGGATGGAAATTTAAATCAAAATGCTTATTTAAAAATTTTGATTAATTTTGTTTTGGGTGAACTGCATGGACAATGCAAATTTAGAATTTATAAGAAAAATAATTTTTCAGCAAGATGGATGGCCAGTACATTCTACAATTCTAGTTAGACAGTCACTTTCACGATAGGTGTGGATTGGCCGCTATGGACCAACAGCATGGTCAGCCCATTCTCCAGATCGAACCCCGTTGGATTACTTCTTATGAGGGTATTTAAAGCAAATAGTATACGCAAGCGATGTCAAAGATTTATTAAAGCAAAAAATTGTGGATGCTGTTGCAACCATAAATAGATATAATCTCGTTTGTCTATAGAAAATTTAGAAAATGATTAGAAAAATATGTACTAGTAGGAGGTCTACATGTCGAATAGTTTTCAACTTATAGTTGAATAAAATGTTTTTTTTTTTTTGAAAATTATTATTTCCTTATTTTGTATCTAAATTTGAGCTCTTCTTTATAATTGAAAACACTTTGTTAAATAAAATTTTCAACGAAAATGTAAAAATGTAGTTTGCTTAAAGTCGATTTCATATTTTCAAATTTTTAGAATCCCCTGTATTATTTACCTTAAGTTTGACAAGTGTTTATGACTTCCTAAGACAAACTAAACTTTTTATAAAGAATGACTTTTTCTCGACAAATAAAAAATAAGGAAGTTTACAAGAGTGCGGCATCCCATCCGGGGACACATTGTATGTTGATAAAATTTTAAGTTTTAAAGAAAGGTTTAAATCTCCCGCGTCTGCAGCTGTGTCCCCTCCTTGTGTTCACCCAAGACGTCGACGGTGTCGACCTCTGAAATTGGCTTCAGTTAATCGGAAAGAGATGGAACGATGAAAGCGTTCTGTCTCACTCTATTGCCGGATAAATAATTTACATTTAGTTGCCTGTCTGGTAAGTAGTCTGTGTTACCAAGGTATAATAAACAACCTTTCTTGTAGGGTAGTGTCACTTTTGAAATTATTTCAGTCTAAACTTGGTGTTTGTGGCAGGTGGTTATTTTTGATTGTTGTGTGCGTTATTAGTAAATATCTTGTGTAATTTATTTTTGAACTTTTTTGGTGAACTATTGATGAACTATAGCTGGAAGTAAGTAGAATATTTTCATGTTATATATATACCGATTTTCTCAATTCGCAGGAGCTGTTGAAGCTGTTGTAAATAAGTGACTTTTAAATTATAAAAAATTAATATCTCGCCTGTTTTCCTAAGCAAAAACTTATTCATGAAGTTTGATGAAGCCGCAAATTTTTACTTAAATTATACATTAAAGTTTACGGAATTGGTTTTTGAAAAAAATAGGTGCGGTAATTTGCGATGTTGCCAGATTTTCTTCTTTATATTGTAAAATGTATTCTCACTTAAAATACACATCCAAGTAAATTTACTTTTTTAAGCGAGACTTCTATTGGCGTATGCGGTAAATAATGGTATAATTTTAATAGTATACAGGGGTAGTTCAAAGACTACTCATGTGAGTTTAAGATTTAGCATTCTTACAAAAGATCATTTGGAACATAGCGCTTACTTATTTTGCACTTTTAAAGCATGCCACTGCTAAATTGGCATTAAACTGAGCATCAGATTTGTATTCTGATATACTATTACTGATCCTAGTAACAGGTCATGAAAATTCTCTATTTTCGTAAAAATTATTTGTGCATACAGCAGACGATGGCATACCGCTATATCAATATCTTCGCGTCTGTAGATATCATATAAACCTATATATTTTACTAGGATCATTAATAGTATATCAGAATACAAATCTGATGCTCAGTTTTATGCCAATTTAGCAGTGCATGCTTTTAAAAGTGCAAAATAAGTAAGCACTATGTTCCAAATGATCTTTTGTAACAATGCTAAATCTTAAACTTCCCTGAGTAGTATTTGTATATATACTATTAAAATTATACCATTATTTACCACATACGCCAATAGAAGTCTCGCTTAAAAAAGTAAATTTACTTGGATGTGTATTTTAAGTGAGAATACATTTTACAATATAAAATAATAAAATCTGGCAACATCGCAAATTACCGCACCTATTTTTTTCAAAAACCAATTCCATAAACTCTAATGTATAATTTAAGTAAAAATTTGCGGCTTCATCAAACTTCATGGATAACTTTTTGCTTAGGAAAACAGGCGAGATATTTATTTTGTATAATTTAAAAGGCACCTGTTTACAACAGCTTCAACAGCTACTGCGAATTGAGAAAATCGGTATATATATAACATGAAAATATTCTACTTACTTCCAACTAAAGGCTCCATATCAATTTAATTGAATAGTTCACCAAAAAAGTTGAAAAATAAATTACACAAAATATTGACTAATAACGCACACAACAATCAAAAATAACCACCTGCCACAAACACCAAGTTTAGACTGAAATAATTTCAAAAGTGATACTACCCGATTTACAAAAAAGGTTGTTTATTATACCCAGGTAACAAATCAAGTAATTGCACATAATAATTCGCAGAAAACTCGACCTTTATATATTTGTATTTTGACCACGATTTCTTGAAAATTCGCCTGTGTGGTCGTATGATTCATGTACAAGTAGCGACACAGCGAGGTAATGGAAGACTAAACGCAGTTTTGAAAATTAGTGGGAGTGCGTATAGCCTGAGTCTACTTGCGTTTGGTCTGTCACAAACATGAGTGCAATTAAACGTTGCTTTGTGCCAATCAGTCCTATGATGGAACGTTTACGTTAGTCATAACAATGTTACGGTCATCTGTCTCTCTCACTCTCATATATTTTTTGGTCAGCGCTCAACATAACAGTGTATGTTAAATAACGTAAACGTTCCATCATAGGCCTGAATATGTGCAAATAACATTATAAATATGCCTGATAAGTTATTTATAACAGTACCAGCAGACAGAACTCGACGTCAGTTATGATGTGAGGCAGTTGGTTTGCCTATTACACAAAGCCACAGACTATATTGTTGTGAAGATCATTTTAAGGTAATTTTATAATATAATAATCTATTCTGCAGCCTTAGTTACGCAAAATATAACTTACAGCTTGATGAAGATGCTGAAAACTGGATGTACTTTAAAACAATAGGAAACCGAATAATATTAAAAGAAAACGTAATACCACACCTTAACATCACGAGAGATGAAGAGATTGAATTGGAACAACAATTGACGTCCTTTGAAAAGAAGCGAAAATTGGAAGTTCGTCAAAAATTAAGTGAAGGTGTAGTGAAAAGACTATCTTCAGAAGAAGTTGCACATGATGAAGGAACATCATTTCTTCCCAAGACATTTGTAAAGCCACTTTCATTCTCTTCAACTGCAAGCGACTCTCCTCAAGAATCAGATTATAGCCCTGTGAAGTCTGTTCACACTAATAGTAGTGGTTATGAGCCAAGTTCTTTATTAAGGGTACAGTCAACAGTTTCATTGATAGAACGAAATAGCAGATTTTATTTGGGCTTGCCTCAAGAGACATACTTATGAATTAGTGACATTACTCAGTGATTCTGCCCATGTGTCTTATAGAAATATATTGATAGCGTTAAAGAAAATACGACTGAATGATACATATGTAAGATTAGGTCATGATTTTGATTTATCGTCATCTTCAGTTAACAGAATATTTACAGCAGCTGTACCGAAATTAGCTGAGAAATTACAAGAACTGATACTTTGGCCCAAATCTGAAGATATTAAAAAGTTATTGCATATTCCATTCAGAGCACGTTTTATTGGAGTGGAATCAATAATCGACTGTCTTGAAATAGAAAAACCATCTAGCCCTATCAAGCAAGCCATGACTTGGTCTCAATATAAACATTGCAAAACTATAAGGTATCTTATTTCTTCAACACCAAGTGGAATAATCAACTTTATATCTGGTGGGTATGGTGGTCATATATCGGACAACGAAATTTGTGAAGCAAGTGGTTACTTCAACATTTTACGAAGAGGTACTTTTGTGATGGCAGACCGGGGATTTAAACATATTGATGCATCCTTGGCCGCAAAAGACTGTAAATTAATTAGGCCACCTAGTGTCACTGAAGGTCAAATACTTAGTAAAGCACAAGTTCGCATGAACAAGCGTATTGCCTCTTTACGGATACACATTGAAAGAGTAATACGTAGATTACGAGAATTTAATATTTGTGAACCTCATGCTTGTGTAAATCATGATATTCTGTATTTAATGAATCACATAATAGTTATAATATGTGCAATCGTTAATTTACAAGGACGATTAATAAAATAACTAGAGCGAAGTTAGAGGCGTCTTGCCTGTACACGTATCTCGATACTTACAAGGTTTGTTTGGTTGCCCAGTCCATACCGTCCCAGAACTGTCAGGAGTTTGCTCAGTTTCTCAGGGGTTTGTGCAGTTTACAAATTCGATCTCGTCAAAAGCAACTGCGCAAACTCCTCACAGTTCTGGGACGGTATGGACTGGACAACCAAACAAACCTACAGTGAAGCAACGTCCATCGCTGTTAGTACTTAAATGGGTGACTCGTCTGGGGAATCACAAGGATCTCGTCCCATCTTCCAGCAGCCTTGCATGTCAGTGTATACGCGGAAGCTATGTAATTTCAAGACAAGGAATACATAGTGGATATACCATCCTTTGGAGGGGATGTAAAGCAGAAGGTACCTTGTCTATTAAATGTTAGGCAAGTAAAAGATCCCTACTTTTCGACAGAGAAGGGGTTCGGTAAAATTTCCAGGTTGGGGGTAGTTCATCTCCTCGCGTTGGTCAGTGATAGGCCTTGATAGCGGAAATAGGCCGTTAAATAAATAAATAAAAACTGATTTAAAATTTTTACTTTTATTCGGGCACCGAACACACACTTGTCAAGATATCTTTTTTGGTGAAAATGCCAGTATACTAACATTTTGCTTTTAAAATATCCATTGGGACAAGGACAATATTTTTATATAACTCTGTTATGAAATGTCAAATTTTAAATGCATTTTTGACATTGCGAAACATTTTTCATAACTGTGAGCTTCATTACATAACTAGTTATGTAATGAATTTTTACCTACGATCACTACTGTAAATAGTAAAAAACACACTACCTGCCATCTATGTAAGTTGAACTTTACATATTGTAAACGAGAAACATGGAAAATCTGCATCAGCCATATAGCCGCCTTGCATTAGGAGAAAATTCTCCAAGACATATTGACATTAAATGTTTTAACAAAATTAATCAATGTATTGACATTAGCAGCAACATGTCATTTAAGAATAAAATATTTAAATTTTTGTGCGATAAAGCATTTTATGATGTTGATGAGTTCCTAAACTGTTGAGTTTTTGTTTAACCTATACCCACTTGATTTAACAAAGTCTGCAAATATTAGTAATACTATACATATACATGTAGTTCTGTGTCTATGTATGTACAAAAAATTTCACTATATCTATCGTCTTATATGTATGTGTGTATATGTGTATATATGTATATGTATGTGTGTATGTATGTATGTATGTATGTATATACATGTATATATTTAAAATCTTTTTTTAATTGTTACGATTCTCATTTTATTGTGTATTATATATTGTATTTTATCACAAGTTACTGTTTTTGACTAGTCAGATAAATTATATGTTTGTATAATTTTGTCGATGAATAAATCTTATCTTATCTATCTATCTAAACAAATCGCACGGGACACGCAATTATAGGTGGCTTATATTGCTGACGCGGGGTTTAAAAAAACTGACATATTTGTTGAATAATATTGTTGACGAGTAAACTAAATCCAGATTTTACTAAATAAATAAATAAATAAATAAATATGATCGTAGGTAAAGTATAGTACATAATTCGAGTTGTAAAGCAATTACGCACTCATGGAAATACGCACTGGCCGCTACGCGGCATGGTGTGTAACTTTTCCATTCGTGCGTAGTATGCTTCTTACAGCACTCATTACGTAATATACTATTACGTAACTGATTATTAAACCCATTTGTTGACACCAATTTTTAAATTTCTGATATGCTTTTTCATACCTGGTTTTTGATTTACCAGGTATTCTTAAATTTACTGCTAAATTAGCCGACTGTCCTATATGGAATATCCATATCTGGATCAACCATTTTCGACTTAATTTGCTTCAAAAAATTCAACAGATTGACAAGTAAAGTTTGCTTATACAAATGTAAATCATAGTAACGCTCAGATAAAGAGGTAAACACAGAATTTATTTGTATGGTTGCTAGCGTAGTAGCTATGTTTGGAACTGCAAAATAGTATTCAAAATAAACTGCCCTTTCTTTTCTATTCTAAAGCGGAATTAGATAAAATTTTGTACTTAATACGTTATGAAAGAGTAATTTTATTTGACGAATGTAATTTACATTTAAATAACTATTAATGTGTACACTACGTCCACGGATGAATGCAACAAAAGAAAAATAAGTTTGTTTATTATTGTCAAGAGAAAACTATAATTTTTTCATTTTGGAACAAATTGTCATCTGAAATGCTAAAGCCTCAATGCTAAATTCCGTTGTTTTGTTAATATAGCAAAATTTCAATTTTTCATCAAACTGGTCGATAAAAAAGGATGAACATTTCTAAAGTCTTTATTATAGTCTAAGAGCTGACGATGGTTTTCATCAAGTGTCTATGTAAGGCACAATTTTGTTGTACATGCTGTGTACATATGCAATTGGTAATGAAGACTAATTTAAAAAAAAATAAATCTCAGAATTTGAACTCCAGCCCAGTACATGACAGGCAGACAGACGCTCTGTGTACACTAACCCAACAACCTTTTGGCGACACGAAATTCTTCTTGGTACTTAAAAAAATTTTTTTTGTAGGTGTAAACAATAATATTTTGATCTGACATATTGGAATTACAATGTACACATAGTAAATTTTATTTAAAAAAATGCCAACACTATTGCTTGAAAAATTTAATTTATATTTTTTTCTCG
The DNA here is from genome assembly GCA_936432065.2 of Rutpela maculata. Taxonomy (NCBI): domain Eukaryota; kingdom Metazoa; phylum Arthropoda; class Insecta; order Coleoptera; family Cerambycidae; genus Rutpela; species Rutpela maculata. The sequence continues at coordinate 204,094,418 of OW386285.2, read as the reverse complement.
CTTCAGAGCTACCCTCCACTTAAACGCAGAGGCCACGTGGTGCCTGAATTAAGGGTTTTTCAAATAGTGCAATGTACACAACAAAATTTTTCCTTATGAAGACACTTAAGAGAATCGCCGACCGCTGTCTGTCTATATTTCAAGGATTTAGCGACTGTTTGCACCTTAGTTTAGTTATAAAGCAGTGCTTACATCTTCATGTATAGAACATTTCAAGGGATTATCGACTTTCTGCTTCTTGGCTTTAAAGCGACACGAGGAGGGCCCTTCGTCTTTACAAATTATTCATTTAGGGATATTCATATGTTACGAGGACTTTAAATAAGTTCAGATGGCTAGTTAATCACCATTCTAAATAATACTTAGTTATTTATTTTTTATTTATTATAAAAATACAAACTTGCAAATTACAATAAGGGATAAACGAGAAAAAAAATAGATATAATATAGATTCCTTATAAACATATTCTGATGAGTAAAAATGATAAATAATGGTACATGTGACGTAATTGTTTATATATTATAAGTATTGCAAGTTGTGTATAAAAATTGTTCAAAATATAAAAATCGTTTTTGATAAAATCATTTTTAAACGAAATATTAGTTGCGTTATTTCCTCAGTTACTTCACTTCTGTATAATTGTTGCTCTTTTGTATTTGTTCTAATAAATTAAATTTTTTTTTAATGTTTGTTGACATTTTTACCTTTTTACTATTTTAGCAAACGATATTTCATTGTGTCATTCTAACAGAGTAAAATTCAATTTTTTACCACAAAATTAATGTCGCCTATGTAATTACTGTTGTTTTTGTAGCCGGGAGACTCCCAAATATTTTGAAAATGTAAATGTAAATTTTGAAAATCCCTATAACTTTATTGTTAATAATTTTAGAACATCGGTTGTTTAGAACTTTCATGTTATTAAACACAATACTCCATTATTACATATTTTGAAAATTCTTAATTTCAAGTTTTAGAGAAAGAGTTGCGTTTGAAAAGTTATTGAAAAACCTAAAAACTATAAAAATTTTCAAAATATGTAATATAGGGAGTATTGTATTTAATAAGATATAAGTTCCAATAACTGAGCTTATAAAATTATTAAAACTTACAGGAATCTTCAAAACATAGGTACATAAATGAAAAATTGAAGAGAAAAATCATGCTCCAAAACGGATGATTTTTACAGAATTTCCTATATAAACAAAATTATTTATAATTTATTCCTTAATCATATGAATTATGGTTCAACGTTACAACCATCGAAAAATAATTTAGTACCACAGCGCCATTTCTGTGCACTATAAAGGAAAAATTCTAACTGCAGTTATTTACCATCCTTTTTGGTATCAATAATACGCCATTCACAAATTTCAAATATGTATATTAGTTTTCAAGATAATGGTTCGGGGACTTTTAACTGAACCACCCTATATACATCAAGTAGGAGCGATGAATGATATTTTCAAAGAAATACATACGTTAATAAAAAATGAATGAAATTTACTATTGTGGCTTATTTTCAATTTCAAATAACTTTTTCTCATAACATTTTACTCTAAAAATAAAAAATAAGCACAGTTTTGAGTTACACATTTTTTATTGTCCATGTTTTTGAACACCTGGTACGTATTTTTGGACATTTCCCCTTATTAGCTTGCTTTTAAAGATTTCTTTTTAAAAAATTCGAAAATAATTGTTGTTTTTAAATTTTTCAATAGTATGTCTATTTAGGATAAATGTTTTAACGCAACCTATTATTATTTTCAGGATCTAAATATTAAACCGAACTTTAAAAAAGAATATAATAATTTTCATTCAAACTGACCGAAAAAATACTAGGATATACTTACATTAAGTTAATATAAACGTGTATATTTTAAATTTTTGTTGAGAAATAATAAACGATAAACAGGTACTCCTTAATAACTAGTAGATAATTAACTTTACTTTTCAAAATTAATTGCATTTCAAAAAAAAAATTGCAAAAAAATACAAAATATACAATAGTTGATCAACTGGCTGCCCCTAATAGTATAACGAATAACTTTCAGAAAATAAGTATGGTAAGTACATTTTTTATTTATCTAATGCCGGACAAATAGCATTTTTCCAAAAATTACTTCCCGCAAGTAACAAATATCCTTATCAAAAGCGACTTCATAGATTTTTACTTCCTTCGATTGCTCAAATGTAGGTGATGCCACACAAAAAAGTCCTTTTTCTTTTTTTGCAAAAAACATTTGGAACATAATTTGTGCACGGTACTTTGGTTTCACAATTTCATTTTCTACATACTGACGGACAGTTTCAGCCTTGCTTGGACACTTCACTTCTATTACATAATAATCCGTAATTCCATCTGGAGAAGCGCCAAATATTGGGACATTTTTATTCAAAATTAAGCCAGATGGCTTAATGTTTAAATTCTTTATTTTGGCCACTTCTTTCAACACTTCTGGTTCGAGTGTACGTCCCCGCTTACAGGGTTGGAAAAAAAACAGTTTTTTTTCATTTTAAACAAAAAAAACAGTTTTTTTTTTGTTTCGAACAGTTTTTTTGTTTAAAACATGTTTTTTTTAAGTTTTAAATGGTATGTTTAAAACAGGTTTAAAACGTGTAAAACTATATTCAACTAAAATTAAATGGTGCCAGGCACACTATGTCTGCCACTACTACTTGATGTCAGATGGCGCTTTTAAATGGATTTTACAGCACTCTGCAAATAAAATGCTCAGTTTAGTGCATGTGACCACTATATCGGAATTTTTTATCGGAATGGACCATCATCGGCACTTTTCCTGCTTTTCCACAAACTCCAAAATAATACATTTATTTAAAACATCGTACTGTGTTTTAAACAGTTGTTTAAAACATCGCATTGTGTATTAAATATGTTTTATACATTTTTTAAAACACAGTGCAATGTTTTAAACATGTTTTAAACACTTTGTTTAAAACATTTTGTTTTAAACATGCCAACCCTGCCCGCTTAATAGCCTGTGTTGCCTCAAACGTGGAAGCCCCCAGAATTACTTCCGTCAGTGCCCCTTCAGAAGTTTTACATCTACTAGCTTCGTAAATTTTTCAAGCTGTGATGCGTCCAAATCGCAATTCATTCCATTCACTGCACTGTGCTTGCTGTCTCGAAGAGATTTCTGCTTGTCTACATGATTCTTCTGTCATGATATCGGACATGAACTTAATAAAATTGTCTGCATTTCTGTTGTTCGAGTCTATTCCATTTTTGTATTTCAAATACATTTGGTATATTAAACAATTTTCATTTCTCACTGGGTGAAAAACATCAAATATACCTCCTTCGGCGGTGGGTATTTTCTGAATAACATTACACAGAAAATCTCCACATTTAGGCTTCAACTCCGGGATAGGTCGTTCTACAAGTGCAGCTAAATCCATATATTTCATGGTCGTTCCAGCTTTGGAAAGTGATGGTGTTCTCCAATAACACGTACTTGATGTGGTGGAAGGTTCTTCACTGCGTCGATGTAACCAGAATAGAAAGGCAACCCCATGTTTACACCCACCTAAAAAAGAAAACGTATGCTTATCAAGTACAAATACACAATGGATTCTTAAGATTTCATATAACTATTTTAGATTTTAAATACTAACCGGTAGATGCTAAACAGCTAACACACTGACAGCTTACAACCTTCTGTTCAGCTTCATTAACACATGCTTCTATCAAGTAATATTTAGAATGCACTTTATGCTCGGGAGTAATTTTTGCTTTTACTGTACAAACCGGACCAACACGTCTTAATTGTACATACCCGATAGCACTATCTTCATATGACTCTCTTGCAGCACTGAAAAGAAAAATACATCGTTCAAATGTGTATCAGGTATAAATTCAATTCACGAGGTAACTTTCATTTCTTTTAAGTTTAGAACAGTCTTAAGTTTATTTAAATTAACTCCTAACCTAACTAATATTAGAATTGTCTGCTACACTTTTGTTTACATAATTTACACCAATAGGTTTCGGTGTAACAAGTCACAACTTATTGTTACCTGAAACTAGATAGGTAGAAACAACACATTTACATTTCGTACCTCTGCACTTAAAAAATCTAAATTGTTCATATAAAACTCGTCTATCATGCACGAATCCACTTATATATATATATATATATATATATATATATACATATATATATATATATATATATATATATATATATATATATATATATATATATATATATATATATATATATATATATATATGTGTATATCATGTTTATTCAATTAATATAGATGGTAGAAGTGTATACGTGAATTTTACCTCGGATCTCCTATTTCCACCTTTTATCCATTTTTATACACGAGTAGTTAAACCAAACGCACTTATGAGGGCGCTGCTGTGCTGAACTTGTATATAATATTTTATGAACAAAGCGAGATCCTGTATATCTGGCAATGCCGCGTCGTTTTGCAACAAAATCAGATCTAGTTAATAAGGTTGACCCACACTGGACTAGATTTTCATTATTTTGGGTCTCTGCTCATTAGGTAATTAATTAAATATAAGTTTAATAAGTTTACTATTAGTACAGTAACTAGAGGTTTTTAATTTCGGAATAATGTTATATGAATTAGACTTCGTTCATTTTTGGTAGCTTAATAGCTGCATCAAAGCAGAGTTTCTATATTGTGTGGCGGCTTACTAATTTATAAGGGGTGGATACCACTCCTTTTCAGGGGGTGGCAAATAAAAAAAATGAAAAACCTTGGAGCTGAAAGAGTATCACATTTTAAGAGAAAAGTTTTTCATATAAATTGATAGTCTTTAAGTTATAACCACTTGAAAATTGGGATTTTAGCTTGAAAGAGATATTTCAAAACGATTTTCGTCAAATAACTCGAAAAGTATTCCATTGAGCGAGAAAATGCTGGAGACAAGAAAGCTACTAAACTGAAGATGAACTTAGTTTTTTTCTAACCTCTAGAATTAATGGTTTCGATATCCGAAAGTATAAAGACATAGTATTTAGTTTAAATGTTAAATATATCAGAAACTATGGCACTTGCGATAAAATTTGTAATAACCAAAATGAAAGACCTTAATTAGGGTTCGAATGATTTTTTGATTATTTCTGTAGCATAAAAGACAAAGAAGTTATGACAGAAACAATGTACTTTTCAGTTTTTAATGTAAGTAGTCAGTAATTAAAAAATATATATATGTTATCATATACCGTTTTTCGATGATACATACCATGACTTACGTTCTCAAATTTTTTCGTAGATTTATAGCACTTACTTTGGAAAACAACTGCATTTTAAACTACAAAGTTATTTTCTAAAAATCGTAAAGTTTTTGTTTCTTGGCAAATATCTCAATAAATATTAGTTTTAACGAAAAAAAAGAGGGATGCCATAAATAAAGCTTATACACTGAGAATGAATTAGTTTTTATTTTATGTTTATATAGGATTAATAATTTCGGAGATATTTAAGTTTATAGACGGTATCCGAACGTTTATAGGGTTTAAATGTTGAATATCTTAGAAACTATGACATTTCCATCAAAAGTTCTAATGGATAGAATTAAACAAAATGAATCAATCTTTAAAATTATTTTTTGTTTGTTTATAAAGAAGTTATGGCTTAAACAACGTGCGCTTTCACATTTTTTAAAACAAAATTTCGCCATTTTGTTATAGTAATTGTCCAGTAATTATTTAAAATAAAACTTTTCTAATTGTAGGAAAAAATTAACGAACTTATGTTTTTGAGGTCGCTGAATATGACTGTGGGGTCCAAACTTATGAGACGAAAATATTAAGGGTTGAAATCAACCTTAAATACTGAAAAATTAATGTCTTCTAATTTTACGAATGAAATCACGAATATCCATATACTTATGTTTTTGAGGTCGCTGATGATTATGTGGTCAAAATATAGGAAAGACGAAAATATTAAGGGTTAAAACCATCCTTAAATACTGAAAAATTAATAACTCTTCTAATGTTAAAAATAAATTCATGAAAATCCATATAATTATGTTTCTTAGGTCGTTGAATATGATTATGAGGTCTAAAATAAAAAAAAATGTGGATTAAAAATGGTTACAAAAGAGTATAGTAATATGTCTAATTTTATTAAAAATACAGATTGTTATAAATAAATCAAATTAATACAATTAAGTAAATTAATTCAATAACATTTTTAATCTGCACTGTAAAACATGCCTCGTATTCTTCGAAAAATAAATGTTTCGCTCGTTTCTCTACCTACTATAGACATTTAAAATGCGCGTAGAAACTGATAAGTTTCAACATAATTTCAAACTGTCATATCTTTGGAACACTTTGTCGTAGGAAAAAAATAAAAACTCAAACTCTTCGTTTTTTTATAAGCTTCATTTCGTTCTTATCATGTTTTTATCAATCTTATAGTTTTTAATATATTTCAATTTTAAATACATAATTTTCTTGCATATGCGCTCAAGCGCCATCTTTTAAACTTTTATATCTCTTGCATAGTTTGTCGTAGGAAAATTAAAAAAACGAATTATTCGTTTTTTTATAAGCTTCAATTTTGTATTCAATTTTTTATAAAAAAATATTTTCAGAGCAATTTCCGAAATCCCGATTTTTTCCAAAAAATTATGAAAATTTCCATTATTGAAAATGGGTACAGAATGAAAAATAATTATTTTAAAAATTCTAAAAAATTTGAACATGTTAGTATTAATATGCATTAACAACATCTAGAAGGATTTAAAAAAAAATTGAAGAAATTAAAGCAATAAAAGTTAAAAAAAATGACTCCTAAATTTTTAAATGTGCTACTTTTTTGTTTGTAACTTTTTTAGTTTTCATTATAAAAGGTCGTAATACGTCTCAATCCAAAGAAAATTTGAATACCTTTAATTTCTACAATCAAAATTTTCTTAGTTGTAGATTTTGAGTAATTTTATATTTTAATGTCGTATATTTTTTCTGAATATTTCGGCGCCATTTTGAAAACGCCATATTTCCAAAACTAAACATTGGAGAAAAAATAAGAAAAAATAATTCGATTTGTTTTTGTAAAAGCTTCGATTTTGTACCCTTGCATTTCTCTATTAAAGTCCACATTTTTTGGAGTAATTTAAAAAAAAACGTCTAGGAATACTGATTTTAGGGGGTGAAAATTGCAATTTTCAGTTCGGAATATCTCGAAAAATATGCATTTTAGCAAAAAAGTTTATGACTTTTCTTTCTTATAATTTGATTCTCTATCAGATTATGTGTATTTCTTATTTTTTCTGCGACAACCCTTAAGAAAAGGTGGGACCCACCCCTAATCAAAAAGCAGGAAAAATGACAATATAGATTCTTATGTACATACTTTATGAAGCATGTTGAAGAAAAAAATTGGAAATTCATCAGATCGTTTTCGGGCTGGGATTTAAAAGCTTCACTTACTGTACTAACTGACTTATTGTCCAAATTTCAATAAAATCGGACTTTTCTTAGGTTATTGTGCTTACAAGGACGTATCGGACGGAGAAACAGGCAGACAGACAGACAGACAGACTTTTGAAAGCTATTCAGAAATTTATGACTTACACAATTATATGGCTTTTTTTCTCTATATTTACTGTTTTAGAAATGTGCCTACAAAATGGAATATACTCTACGTTTTCGTACTTGCAAAGAGTATAATACTAGATGCAATAATAATGTATATAACACTTTTTGTGGAGAATTTTATAAACTTTATTTTTTTATATGATGCATAATTTCGATATCGAAGGTAGTTAATGAAACAAGCAAAAAATTGAATTGGAGCACCATTTTTTCAAGACGGCGCGGCGGCTTGAGCGACACACTAAAACCTTAATTTTAAAATAGAACATAAAACTAAATGACAGTATGTGTACAGAATGGTTGATTTTCTAAAATTTAATGTGGAAATTATCCTTAATAAAAAAAATGAAGGCCCATAACTGCCCCTGTTTTGTAAGCTTTTCTAAAGTATTTTTTTTATTTACATACCAAAATTAAAACTTGGCCATTTAAGAAAAAGTTTCGGTAAGATAATTAAACAGTTTTAGGAGAGATTTAATATTTTAGTGATATTGCTATTTTTCTTTGCAGCGTGTTTAGATACAGCGAAGAATTCACCAAAAGTGAATCTGATTTACGCAATCGACTTTTAGTAGTTACCACTCAAACACATGGGAGACACCCGTTTTTATTGCTCTTTCTTGGAACTATATTTACTATGTAGGTACCTTTTTCCAATAATGTCAGTTTATGACCATTTTTAGAATTCAGTCCCAACTTATAGATACACTTACTATTTTATTTTACTAAATTAAGAACAAAATTGTGATATAATTTTGGCGCCCTGAGGCGTTCGCCTCGCTGCCTCACCTCTCCACTCTGCCCTGATTTTCGTTCAAGTTATTTTTAAATCAATAGCAAATTTGCACACATAGCACTTGCATTTATAAAATTTTCAGTTGTAAACTTTTTGCAAATTATATGAAAAGTAACACATGACTGCTAAAAACTTTACTTTCTCATATTTTTAAAATTTCATCAACATGAAAAATTAAAAAACATTATATTATGTAAAAAAATTGAGGAAAATAAAAATTATATTTATAAAGTATTTCTAGAGTAATATGTACATTTTAAAAGTTTTTCATAACTCCCCTCTTGTGTACCACCAGTTGTGGTTGATTTTACGTCTAAAGCTAAACATACTAGTTTCTTTCCACGATTAGACATTTTTTCAGCAGTTCACGGTCACAAACACTTGTCGAATGTTAAAAAGCGCGCAAAGTGCCCTTTGGGCTCTTTGAGATATGGCGCGCTTTTATCCAAGAAGTATGACAACATCGCAGGATCTCATCTTACACTATATACATCAACATATACATTAGTGGATCTCGACTTGTTTGGTTTTTATTAAGGATCTCGTTTTGTATAAATTTTATCACGAAAAATTCAAAGGTTGAATTTGTTTCCCCTGTGATGGTTTATGGATTAATAGGATAATGAAGCAAGTTTCTGTGAAAAATATACTCAACAAAGTCTTTCTGTTGTGATGGATCTCGGGTTGTCATAAATTTATTCGGATCTCGACTTGATATAAAAACATATATATATATATATTTTAAATATATAAACAGTATGAAGTAAAAATACATAGTACTTAGTGTATTAGTGTTATGTAGAAATAAATATGTAGGGTGTATATAATTTACAACTATATAAATGAGACATATCTTAATTAATACAAATATACATACATACTATATATTTGTGCTATGTAAACGTGTTTCCTTAAATGAAACATAATTAGTATGTAAGTATTACAAGTGTGTCTGCTGGGTTGGCTCTGGCAGGAACACACTTTAGAAACAGTTTTGGGGTGCATACTGGATCAAGTTAGAACACATTTTCATCACCACTTTAGGCACATGTTCTATATAGTGGGGTTTCTGTATCAAAACTGTGCCTTTAAAATGTGTGGTGCCTAAATATGAAGTGTCGCCACATAATCTAGAATGTGTCTGATATTGTCCGTTTTCAATGTATCGTCAATGTTTAAATAACGAAATATCAATATTTGTCGATTGGGAATGAAGACATACTATTAGCTTCAAAATGCCATTCTAAAGGATTATTTATCTTTAATATACCATTTTTTACAACCACTTAAACAATTAAATTTTTTTATGAAAATATATGAAAAATATAATTGTTAATTTCTGAGCTGTAAATTATTATTTTTTAAAATTACTATGTTTTTTTTAACTTTTAACCTTTACGTTCAAAATATTTTAATTTTTTATCGCGGCTACAGTGGTTATTTTTTCGAGTTTTACTTGTTTATGATTGATTGTTTGATTGATTTACCAGCGTGCGGTAGGCATTTCTGCCACTCCCAAGGATTATACAGCTAGGCCTGCTACGACCACGCTGGGTTGGACTAAGGTCATGCTTGTTGCCAGCAGCGAGTGCCACATGGCGCATGGTAAAGGAATGTGGGATGGGAAGTGTAGGTATTTGTGACATGTGTTACCGCATTGTGTCGTGAGGGAGCGTTTAAGCTCCCTTTTTTTTTGTATTTTTGGTTTTGGACTTCTGCCTCTTCTGGGTCTTCTTGTGATATATGTTGCCCCATTGTGTCGCTGCTGTTTGTGCTCCTATTTTTGTTTTTCTGCTTCTATAAATCTTCTTCTTCTTCTGAATCTTCTGATTCCTCCGTTTCTGATTCTGGCACTTCAATTTGTTCATTGTTCTCAGGTAGTATTCATCTATTTTGTGTTCCACTCCGCTGGTCCAACTCTCTTTTGTTGACAGCTCTCACTCCATTATTAGGCTTTTCTTGAAGCTTGTTTTCAGTCCAGATGTGTCCTGCGCAGGCGCGTACGCAGGAATGTGTTCTGGGGGGGGGGGGGGGGGGGGGTCAACCAGGGGGAACCAAATAAACACATAACACAGCACACTGGAACTTAAAACCTCACTTTTCTTTTTGGCATATGCGTAAAAACGAACTTAAAACTAATATTTGGTATGTAGAAATACATATGAAATGATTGCCACTATCCCAAAAATTCTCAACCGCGCCGCGCCTGGAGGAAGGGCAACCAGGGGGAACCAAATAAACACATAACACAGCACAGTGGAACTTAAAACCTCACTTTTTTTGGCATATGTTTAAAAACTAAGTTAAATTAATATTTGGTATGCAAAAACAGATATGAAATAATTGTCACTATCCCAAACTTCTTAAACCATGTGCCGCGCCTGGGGGGTAGTTGCCCCCTTGCCCCCCTACCTACGCACCAGGTCCTGCGGCAATTTGAAGATCATCGGCGTATGTGTATGTTTTCTTAGAAAATATCATTTTTCTGAAAGAAGCCGCACCACGTATACCTCCGTTGAAGTGCTTTGAGAATCTGAGAATTCAATTTTGACTCCGTATTTTATGTTCCACTCCGCTGGTCCAGCTCTCTTTTGTTGAAGGCTCTTACTCTATTATTAGGCTTTTCTTGAAGTTTGCTTTCAGTCCAGATGTGTCCTGCACAGGCGCGTAAGCAGGAATGTGTTCTGAGGGGGACCAAATAAACACATAACACAGCACAGTGGAACTTAAAACCTCACTTTTCTTTTTGGCATATGCGTAAAAATGAATTTAAACTAATATTTGGTATGTAAAAACATATATGAAATGATTGCCACTATCCCAAAAATGCTTAACCGTGCCGCGCCTGGGGGGAGGGCAACCAGGGGGGAACCAAATAAACACATAACACAGCATAGTGGAACTTAAAAACCTCACTTTTTTTGGCATATGTTAAAAAACAAAGTTAAACTAATATTTGGTATGCAAAAACAGATAATAATTGTCACTATCCCAAACTTCTTAAACCCCGCCGGGCCTGGGGGGTGGTTGCCCCCCTGCTTACGCACCTGGTCCTGCGGTGATTAGGAGATCATCGGCGTATGTGTATATTTTCTTAGAAAATACCATTTTTCTTAAATAAGCACCACGCATACCTCTGTTGAAGTGCTGTGAAAATCTGAGAATTCAATTTTGACGCCATACATCAACAATGTCTCATTGATTATTTCGGGTTTAGTCCAAATTAAATTTGTTTGAGTACTTTTAATAATTATAAAAAACCTCACTTGAAAATTTATGTAAGAAATTGTTCTGTCCCTACTTTAATATAAATTAAACCCGCAATAATCAAATGCATTACTTTTAAATTCGTTTGAGTATTTTTTATAATTATGAAAAAAATAATTATTTGAGAGAAAGAAATATATGACCATATTTTACGATATGTTACTGATTATTTCGGATATAATTTAAATTGAATCATTTGAATATTTTTATAATGATTGAAAACAATTTATTTGGCCATATTTTTACTGCTCTCATAAATTTTTCAAGGGTCTGGACCTAAACATTTCAATGGTTTTATGGGCAGACACTTGTAGTCATTAAGACACAAATAAACTAAGATGTACTTATCTCTTATACGCCTGAGTTTGGGTCGTGTTTCTTTAAGCTCATTTCTTTATTATGCACCACACTGCCACTAAATAACTCTGTATTAGTTATTTCAAAATATTAATTATATTTCAACTTTGTTCTTTTGTTATAACACATCAATTTAATCCGGATTTCTTAAGCTACAATTCACCTAAGCTTTGTCAAATTTAACACAGTTTTACCGGGCTTTTTAACATTCTTAAGTGGGAGGGTTTCAGACGCACAACCGATCACTCCGACCTATCCCACTGGACTCCGAGTTTTACTTGTTTATGAATTAAATAATGTTTATCTACTCTTATTAGGTTATATACTACTAATTAATGAACTGCTCTTGATCAATTAATAGTATCCATAAACAAACAATGTGAGTTATATTGCGAGTTATTATAACTCACCAAGTACAGAGCCAATCACCTTTATCTTCATGTTAGACGGAGAGCCGGCTGTCGAATATCCTATGAATAAGATACATGAAAAACTTTTTGTGGGTGATTAGTACTATCACAGTCCTAAAGGGAGCCACCTTTTATACGAGCTAATTTTGCCCGCGTCATGGATTTTTGACCTCACTTCCGGTTACGATTTTTAATGTTTTCTTAAGTCATCAATAGTCCCTTGGGGTAAAGCTTTTACCCCACCGGACAGCAAGACATGTACCCCCCCGTTTTCGAGGGCGGGGAACACGATGGTGACAATATTTTCCGACCTAGCGTCCAACCGCTACCTCTAAATCGAAAAAACCACCCCCTTTTCCGACTTTCCGGTGCTACGCTTGTAAGGGCTTGCCAGATCTGGTTTTTCTTGGTCAGATTGAATAAATTAAGTAAATATTGACCACAGGTGACCTAACCCACTCCCGGGGATTGAAACTACCCTCACCCCCAATAACTAAATGCCACGAAAACAGCGAAAATTAGCTGGAAAACGGTATACCCCCGTTTTCGAGGGCGAGGAATATGATGGTGATAATATTTCCCAACCTACCCTTCACCCACTACCCCTAAACCTGAATACCACCCCCTTTCCGATTTTCCGGTGCTAGGCTTGCGAGGGCCTGTCGTGACTACAGGTGACTACCCTCACCCCCAATAACTAAATGCCACGAAAACAACGAAAATCAGCTGGAAAGCAGTATAATCCCGTTTTCGAAGGCGGGGAATACGATGGTGACAATATTTCCCAACCTACCCTTCACCCACTACCCCTAAATCGATAAAAACCCATCCCCTTTGGCGATTTTGGTTCTTGTACACAAACTAAATCACAATTCAATTTTTTTTTTCACCCCTGTGGTTAATATTTATTTATTTTATTCAAATTGACCAAAAAAAAACCGATCCGACAAGCCCTCGTAAGCGTAACACCGAGAAATCGGTGTTTTTCGATTTGGGGGTAGCAGTTGGATTCTGGGTCGAAAGATAGATAGATAGATAGATAGATAGGAAATAGGTAATTAAGTGTTTACAGATAAACCTTGGCAGAGGCCGCGAGGCGCAAGATCTGCTCATGCAAACGGCTGTGGAAAGGAAAGTGGACTTGCTGCTAATTAGTGAACAGTATAAGAAACCGGAAACAGGAGTGTGGTTTCAGGACACAACTGCTAGGGCGGCCAACAAAGACCTAACCATCCAAGAGGTTGATGGCTTGGCGGCAAATTTTGTATGGGTGGATATAGAAGGAACAAGAATCTTTAGCTGCTACTTCTCCCCCAACGATACCTATGAAGATTTCGTCGAACAACTCGGCAATCTCGAAAACAGTCTCTGGTTGGCGAACGGAAATATCCTAGTAGCTGGCGATTTTAACTGCAAGTTGCCAGAATGGGGCTCCAAGCGATTGGATCACAGAGGAGAGGCGCTCTCAGAGATGATGGCAAGACTTGATCTTGTTGTAGAACTCTCCAAAATCGTCCTAAGTTGAAGACAATCAAAATTCGACTTAGGCAAAAATTTCATTTAAAGACATTTTCGGGAGTCTGCAGAGGCGCAGATCAGTCCACAAGGACCGTTTTGGGTTCTATAAGGCGTTGGAAATGACCAGGCGAAAATTCGAAGAAACACCGAATTTTCACTTAGGAAAAATGTTTTTGGTTCAGAATATCAGAGTAGAAGTATATAATGACAAAGATTTATGAATAATATACTTGTTCAAAGGTACCATAAATTGGACTTTGAAAAATAATATTTTTGGAAGGGCGTCAAAATTTGGCCTAAGAATCGATTTATCGAAAGTACGCCAAAGTTTCACTTGCAGACTAATTTTTCAAAACTGCGTTGAAATTTGGCTTGAAGATCGATTTTTCAAAAGTACGCCAAAATTTCACCCGCAGATTAACTTTTCAAAAGTACCTTGAAATTTGGCTTGAAAATCGATTTTTCAAAAGTACGCCAAAATTTCACCCGCAGATTAGTTTTTCAAAAGTACCTTGAAATTTGGCTCGAAAATCGATTTTTCAAAAGTACGCTAAAATTGGTCTTAAACTGGATTTTTCAAAAGTACCACGAAGTCAGTTTAAAAAGTACCACGAAAATATACTTTAAATTATTTTTTATTTTTTATTCCTCAACCAAAGACATTGACCTTTGAGGTACGATCATTGAAAGCACAATTCTAAAGTATGAGCATAAAATTTTAACGATGCACTGCATCCAAAAGGCAAAATAGAAGATTTTGTCAAAGCCGGCGTAGTGCCGATAAGCAAAAATTGATAAAAATCAATGCACATGTGCAAGGCCGGTTTCTCGCATGGAAAGAGTTTGGATTGACCCAGCGGCTCGCAATTTGGTCGAGCGCGTTGAGTAGTCCAGACAAAGCGATGGTAGAAAAGCCAATAACGGGGCTTTTCAAATGACAAAGTTATAGAGGAAAACGCCTTGTGCATAAAAATCAAAAAATTCAATTTTGCCTAATAGTCGCTCGAAGGTGAGACGCTGCCAAATCGATATTATTAATCGACTGTGATAAGGGTTAGTAAGTCGTGGACTGATCGAACGCCACTCAACTTATGCAGTAATAAGTCCTCTGAATGTGTTTGAGTACGTGAATTTCCACGATACAAGAACTTTAAAGCTAGGTAGTCTCTAGCGAAACTAAATTCATTTAGTAAAACTTTTTTAAGTTAATTTCAGTCAGCCTTAATTATTCATTTACCCAGAGTCTGAAATGATTCTAAAAGCTCGCATTTTGATTCTGAGAAGGTACGTATGAATCTTTTCTACCTAATCGATCGTTAGCGCGAGCGCTCTCGCTTGTATGGTCTGAAAGTCACTACCTTGATTGGGGAAGGCACGATTCTTTCTTGAGAATTTTGTATAACCAATTCTGTTAAATAAACGGATTCTTTGAACTAATGTTTCTTAATTGATCTTGAGGCCTGTTGACGGTCTATAATCCCTGGAACTTTCGTATAGAAAACCGGATGTGTCGAGTTAATTCGCATTAACGTTCGACCTTCTGGTTGTTTTACGGAGGTTCGATAGGGATTTTTTTATGCGTTTTTTGAGAAATATATTCCGTTATTAATGGACCAAAACGTGATTTTCGCGTACCAAAACTAATCCCTCCGCAGAGAAATTCTTCGGTTGGGATTTTTTTATGCAAAAATTCAGGAAATTAAGAGGTGCCTAACGAGGGAATTCGGGTCCAGAGAGAGCGTAGTTTCCAATCTGTGGTAGTGCAGCCTTGGTCCCGCTTTTCGGCTACCGAAGTCATCTTATCTCGAACCCGCCTGGGAGGTAGAAGAACGGGGTAATACGCGACTGGCGCCCCCTGAGAAATAAATTGGTGTCGCGTCATTTTGACGCCCGGTAGTGCGTTCTTCTACATGGCGCCCAACGTGGGGCGTTGTTAGTCAGCAGGGCTTTCTGGAAAGGATATGGATGAATCAACGCCTTTCCAGTTTTACGACGAGCCGACATCTGTGATGGACAACGTCTCTAGAGGGTTAGAGAGGCCGTGCGCGGAGGATGTACTGGGTAGTTCGGGGGTTGGCCCGAGTACCACTGAAGGAGTCATACAGCCCTCCTCAGAACAAGTGTTCGCCCAAATGGCAGCAGGTCTTGCCAAAGCTCTAAGCGAAGCCACGCACGAGCATAAGTATCGGTCGAAGCATCCAAATGCGGAATTTCATGGCTTCGAACACGAAGACCCTGAAACCTTCATTTATCAAATGGAGGAATTTTTCGTCCGAGTACGAATTACGCAGGATAACGACCGACTATATAAAATATCAGAACAGCTCAAAGATGATGCTAAGAAATGGTTCGAACAATATCGAACCCTAATTACCACGTATCCTCTATTCCTCGAGCGGTTCAGAAGCCGTTATGATTCAGGTGAAGTACTCACCGAAGCAGTAGCTAATTTATATGGCAAGAAACAAGATGCCGAGGAAAATACGTCAGTATTTATTTCCAGGAAGGTATGCCTCTTCAAGAGGATCGATCCGTTTAAGCCGGAGGCGATGAAGGCGGCTACCATCTTCAATCAGTTGAGACCTGATATGAAAATGCTCCTAAAGAGTGCCGTCATACTAGATACAAATACACTAGTGACGATGACCGAACAAATGGCCAAAATCATGGATGAGAATAAAGAATTCGAGATTCTGCAAAATGCAAAGAAAAGCAAAGACCGAGAAGCGTCCACCTCTACCGCTTCAGCTCAAGGGAATCAGCAATCGAGCAGTAACTGGAGAACGGAACCCTCCGCATTAGCGAAGCCGTCCTCCAGTTCCTTTGGTGCATCTAGGACACCATTCAATGGATCTCAAAGAAGAGATAATCCGCCAGCACCAAGGGTGCATTTTGCAAATAATATTTCCTCGCTGCCTAGAGGGGATATACCGAGAAGGGGTACTGGAGACGTAAGGAACTCCCGAGTCCCGTATCGCCCTTGCAGATATTGCCCAACGGAGCAGTGGCATTTTCATGCGGAATGCCCAAACAATCCCTATCGTAATATGAATACGGGAAACCAAGCGGGGGTCAGAGGCGATGGCCCAGGCCGAACTGTACCAGCCCCGCCTACCAGGCCCCAGCAGGCTCGAAGCGACCCTCGAGGAAGCTCCGAAGCAAGAAGTTTAAATTAAAAAACTTCGATGACCTTCCTGACCTTAATTACCTGTTTAAGGATCAAGAAGTCAACCTATCTCCCCACCGATTCACTCCATTAGAATCTATCAATCAAACCAACGACGCTTTCCCTCTGCCTCGCATTAAGATTATAATTAATAATCGAGCGGTTAACGCTTTATTGGATACAGGTTCGACAAGGAATATTATCCAACCGAAATTTTTGAACGACATTGATCAACTTACAGCTCCCCAAACTTTTGTTATGGCTTGTGGCGATGGTTTAGTAGAATCCCTTGGGACTACGACCATAAACGTTAATGTACTAGATGTACCCTTTCAGACCACGTTTCAGGTCATTCAAAATTTAAACGAAGAGCTCATTCTGGGAGCCCCCTTTTTATATGCTCACAATGTCGTATTCGATTATCAACGTAAATGTGTCTACGTCGGCACTGAAGAGCGAATAACCGTCTTCTGGAATCAAGCGGCACATCAAGCAAGGAAGCAATGCCGGCTTCCCGAAGAACTGATCATCGGAAACGACAATTTAAAACCTCTATTCGAGGAATTCGCCGAATTGTTCACCGCGGTGCCTACCCAAGCTACCACGGTGACAACGAAACATAAAATAAAAGTTAAAGACGACCGCCCGTTCAATATCAAACCCTACCCTATGTCTCCTACTAAGAAAAAAGTTATGTACGATCAAATTGAAGAGATGCTGAAAGCCGGGGTCATAGAACCGAGTACCGCTCAGTACAGTTCGCCTCCCATTATAATTGAAAGGCCCGGCAAGAAGCCTCGCTTCTGCATTGATTATCGTCACTTAAATGAAGTAACGGAAGACGAAGCATCCGTCTTACCAAAGATATACGAGAGTATAAAGGATCTAGGAAACGCCAACATATTTACGGTGTTGGACCTCAAGAGCGGATATTGGCAAATCCCTCTTGAGGAGTCGTCAAAAAACTATTCTACGTTTACAACATTAGATGGAGCATCTTACCGATTTAACGTGATGCCTTTCGGATTGAAGACCGCTCCATGTACATTCCAAAAATTTATGGCAAGAGACGTATTGACCGGCTACTTGCATCATTTCTGCAAAGTATATCTCGATGATATTATCATCTACAGTGAAAATATAAATCAGCATGTAAACCATCTGAGAGCCGTCTTTGAACGCCTACGTTTACATAATTTAAAAGTGTCACCAGAAAAATGTGTGGTAGCCACATCTAGTATAACCTATCTCGGGCATAAGATAAATGCCAATACTACTCAACCTTTAGAAAAACATATTCTGCAGATACAGAGCTATCCTGTACCTACGACAAGGCGCCAGCTTCAGAGTTTCCTTGGCCTATGTAATTGGGTACGTGAATATATCCCGAATGTTGCAATAATTACTAAGCCCTTGACCCGACTACTCTCGAAGGACTGGCGCTATAAGTGGAATACAGAAGCCCAAGAATCCTTTATCCTACTGAAAGAGGTATTAAATAAACCTCTAGGACTGCACCGGCCAGATTTCAATAAAATGTTCATACTGCAGACGGACGCATCCTTAATAGGATTATCTGCAGTATTATATCAATTGGGGGATAATGACCAGAAGCACATCGTCTCTTATGCTAGTAATACGTTATCTCCGACGGAGAGAAAATACCATATCAATGAATTGGAATGTTTGAGCGTCGTTAATTATATAAGGAAATACAAAATATATTTGGCAGACCGTCCATTTATAGTCAAAACCGACAATCGAGCTTTACTATGGTTAAATAAGCATAAGGACGAGAAAACGAAATTTACACGTTGGTCATTATTACTTCAGGAATACAGCTTCACCATAGAACATTGTCCCGGCAAGGAAAATATATTGGCAGACTATCTTAGCAGGAATCCTCAAGGCCCAAACGTCGAAGCAAACGACGAAGAGGAAAGGATGTATCCACCAAAATTCTCGTACAAGGAACGAATATCAGTGATTACCACATTGGAATTAAACGATCAGGTCAGAGAAGCGCAAACGCACTCCAGAGATATCCAAGACCAAATCGAACGATGGAATACTCTAGTGCGACAAGCAGATAAAACCGAGGCAGAGGTGAAATTCGTCAATACAAGACAAGTGATAGGCGGCACACTTTGGACGAACGGCGAAAATGTCAAAGAAAAATTATACGTACCAAAACGTATGGTCATGAGAGTAATATCTCATTTTCACGACCGACCGGAAGTAGGTCACCCCGGCCGCGATGAAACTGTTAGAATCATCTCGGGCCGCTATTATTTTAATAATTTGTCGAGACTAGTTAACAAATATTTAAATGAGTGCATTATTTGTAATTCCGTAAAAAGCAGACAATCACAACCGAAGGCTCCTCTCAGAAGCCATGCTCCATCGCATCCGTTCGAAGTTCTAAGCGTCGATGTAATCGGACCGCTTCAGCGAACCAAAGATGCAGATAACCGATATATATTAATGGTAGAGGATGTATTTAGTAAGTGGGTCGAAGCCAAGGCGTTCACCCAAGTCAGTGGAAAAACAATAGCACAATTTATCGAAGAGGAACTAGTGGCGAGATATGGCGTTCCGAGGGTCATCATTTCCGACCAGGGAGGCCACTTCAATTCCGGCTTTTACGATACGTTCTGTACACGTAACAATATTGAAAGATTCTTCACAGCAGCTTACCACCAACAGGCCAATCCAATAGAAAGGAGGGTGCAAGAAGCTAAGAAGATCTTAAAAACCTTATTATATGGTTCACCCAACGACGAGTGGGATCGACATGTTAGTCAGATGGCATATATCTTGAGAACAAGAAAAAACGCCGCTACGGGGCATACGCCCAGTTTCGTAGTACTCGGCTATGAATTACCGCAGATTGGTGATTGGAATATGTTCGCTTATAGACAAGAGCGTCGTAATCAAGCGGACGTTCCCCGCCTTGAAAGAGTCAAGGAGATTCGTAAAAATCAAACAAATTATAAAGTGGGAGATATGGTAATGACTAAAAGGATCAGGAAGGATCATACCTTCACACCGTCGTGGAGTGGGCCACACAAGGTTTTAAAGAGATTGTCCAATGAAGTTTACCTCATTCACAAGGGGGTAACTTCGACGAGATTACATGTCGATGCCATCAGGCCGGCACCTAAGGGAGACCCCGATGTTGAATTGGAATTGTCTGAAGAATCAGAAGATAGTCCGGATGAAATTCATCTTAGTGACGACGCTTCCTCATCAGACAATGAGATCGCGCCCAGGTCAGAGCGACGTAGCGATACCACACTAGTTCAAATCAATGTTCCCGCAAGTGCTCAAGATGAGCCGGATGTAATAAGTCGAGATCCCGAAGATGCTCGAGATGAGCCAGATATAGAAGAGTCACCTCTAGATATTTCTGAGGTCGACCACGGCTAATAGCCGTTTTCGCTTTTTTTTTATATTTTTTCTCAAAATTCTAAGTAGCGATTTTGACCTATATGCGGTCGAATCGAAAATTTAAAGTCTACTCCATGAGCAGACATGGAAAGACGGCGAACCCGACGCAAGAGCGCGATCCGGTAAGCCTAGCTTCTCAAGAGCGAGAGCCGCCAAGTTCGAGTAATGGACGTAGGCATAAGTACGAATCAGTACGAGTTTCGGAAGCTGTTTTTCTTATGCAAGAAGACAACTTCTATTTTAATCATTTTAAGTCAACAAAATTAACGTATACCCCAAATGGAAACTACGAGTTTCAGAAGCCGTTCTTCGCTCAAGAAGACGCTTCGATTTTTTTTTTATACTTTTTTTTACAAGTCGTGATGACCGCACGAGTATCGTAAGCCGATTTAATCTACCTTACGAAGTAGAAACTACGAGACGAGTTTCAGAAGCCGTTCTTCGCTCAAGAAGACGCTTCGATTTTTTTTTTACTTTTTTTACAAGTCGTGATGACCGCACGAGTATCGTAAGCCGATTTAATCTACCTTACGAAGTAGAAACTACGAGACGAGTTTCAGAAGCCGTTCTTCGCTCAAGAAGACGCTTCGATTTTTTTTTATACTTTTTTCACAAGTAGTGATGACCGCACGAGTATCGTAAGCCGATTCAATCTACCTTACGAAGAACCAATTTCTAACCATTATAAGTTAACAAAATTCATGTTAGAAAAATATTTCATTAAAAACAACACATTGTGTTTGTTAGTCGACGCGTCCCAGTCGACGACTTGCTAAAAAGTCAATCTAGTTGCAGAACTGCATTTTCCATGTGCAGAAATGGAAAGATGACCCAGCCTGTCGCAAGGGCGCGGCATGGTGAAGTCTGGAACTCAAAGGCGAGGACCGTCCAAGCTGCGGCATGGAGATATAGACAGCCTCTTCTAGAAAGGGCCGAAGTTAAGCAAGAGCGAGACCAGGGCGAAAAAGCGAGTGCAACGAATTAGTGAGAGTGGACGCTAATCAAAATTGTGCTACGCTTCGCTTCGCTTCGCACCTCGACGCGGGTGTAATTAAGTTGATAAAAATGTTGTATCAACTTGTCGTATTGTTTAAAAAATGTATTTATTTTTAAGTTAGATAGGCGAATCAGCCCCAATTAAGGCCGTTATTTTTAAAACATCTGTACCATAGGTCAGACCGTCAAATGAAGGCATACAGACATACAAGTGAATATGGAAATTAAAGGCAATCGATGAGTAGAAAAGATTCAACCAAAGGAGGGGAGTGTTGTAGAACTCTCCAAAATCGTCCTAAGTTGAAGACAATCAAAATTCGACTTAGGCAAAAATTTCATTTAAAGACATTTTCGGGAGTCTGCAGAGGCGCAGATCAGTCCACAAGGACCGTTTTGGGTTCTATAAGGCGTTGGAAATGACCAGGCGAAAATTCGAAGAAACACCGAATTTTCACTTAGGAAAAATGTTTTTGGTTCAGAATATCAGAGTAGAAGTATATAATGACAAAGATTTATGAATAATATACTTGTTCAAAGGTACCATAAATTGGACTTTGAAAAATAATATTTTTGGAAGGGCGTCAAAATTTGGCCTAAGAATCGATTTATCGAAAGTACGCCAAAGTTTCACTTGCAGACTAATTTTTCAAAACTGCGTTGAAATTTGGCTTGAAGATCGATTTTTCAAAAGTACGCCAAAATTTCACCCGCAGATTAACTTTTCAAAAGTACCTTGAAATTTGGCTTGAAAATCGATTTTTCAAAAGTATGCCAAAATTTCACCCGCAGATTAGTTTTTCAAAAGTACCTTGAAATTTGGCTCAAAAATCGATTTTTCAAAAGTACGCTAAAATTGGTCTTAAACTGGATTTTTCAAAAGTACCACGAAGTCAGTTTAAAAAGTACCACGAAAATATACTTTAAATTATTTTTTATTTTTTATTCCTCAACCAAAGACATTGACCTTTGAGGTACGATCATTGAAAGCACAATTCTAAAGTATGAGCATAAAATTTTAACGATGCACTGCATCCAAAAGGCAAAATAGAAGATTTTGTCAAAGCCGGCGTAGTGCCGATAAGCAAAAATTGATAAAAATCAATGCACATGTGCAAGGCCGGTTTCTCGCATGGAAAGAGTTTGGATTGACCCAGCGGCTCGCAATTTGGTCGAGCGCGTTGAGTAGTCCAGACAAAGCGATGGTAGAAAAGCCAATAACGGGGCTTTTCAAATGACAAAGTTATAGAGGAAAACGCCTTGTGCATAAAAATCAAAAAATTCAATTTTGCCTAATAGTCGCTCGAAGGTGAGACGCTGCCAAATCGATATTATTAATCGACTGTGATAAGGGTTAGTAAGTCGTGGACTGATCGAACGCCACTCAACTTATGCAGTAATAAGTCCTCTGAATGTGTTTGAGTACGTGAATTTCCACGATACAAGAACTTTAAAGCTAGGTAGTCTCTAGCGAAACTAAATTCATTTAGTAAAACTTTTTTAAGTTAATTTCAGTCAGCCTTAATTATTCATTTACCCAGAGTCTGAAATGATTCTAAAAGCTCGCATTTTGATTCTGAGAAGGTACGTATGAATCTTTTCTACCTAATCGATCGTTAGCGCGAGCGCTCTCGCTTGTATGGTCTGAAAGTCACTACCTTGATTGGGGAAGGCACGATTCTTTCTTGAGAATTTTGTATAACCAATTCTGTTAAATAAACGGATTCTTTGAACTAATGTTTCTTAATTGATCTTGAGGCCTGTTGACGGTCTATAATCCCTGGAACTTTCGTATAGAAAACCGGATGTGTCGAGTTAATTCGCATTAACGTTCGACCTTCTGGTTGTTTTACGGAGGTTCGATAGGGATTTTTTTATGCGTTTTTTGAGAAATATATTCCGTTATTAATGGACCAAAACGTGATTTTCGCGTACCAAAACTAATCCCTCCGCAGAGAAATTCTTCGGTTGGGATTTTTTTATGCAAAAATTCAGGAAATTAAGAGGTGCCTAAACCCCTAACGAGGGAATTCGGGTCCAGAGAGAGCGTAGTTTCCGATCTGTGGTAGTGCAGCCTTGGTCCCGCTTTTCGGCTACCGAAGTCATCTTATCTCGAACCCGCCTGGGAGGTAGAAGAACGGGGTAATACGCGACTGGCGCCCCCTGAGAAATAAATTGGTGTCGCGTCATTTTGACGCCCGGTAGTGCGTTCTTCTACAATCTCACCATTCTGAACGAGGGTGAAGCTTACACCTTTAGGCGAGGCTCTACGGGGTCAGTAGTGGACATCACGTTTGCAACGAGCGACCTTGCGGCCAGGGCGTCGGGTTGGACAGTGCTGGAGGACATAACGTTAAGTGACCATCAGTACATTCAGTACGAGATCAATGAAGAACACCAAAAGAAGGCAAATACCACAGCAAAGCAAGGTGGGTGGGTGCTGCGGAAGCTAGATAGGCCAGAGCTCATAGAGTTCCTAGAAACCGCAAAACAGAGGGGAGACCTGCAGCGTATCGCACAAAATGGAGAGCCGGCTGCGGTGGTAGACTATGTAGTTAAAACAATCGAAGCAGCTTGTAGCAGGGCCATGCCGAGACGAAGAAGTTTTCCACAGCAGAGAAGGCCAGTCTATTGGTGGACTCCGAAATAGCGGAATTGCGAAAGAAGTGCCTTGCGGTCCGCCGTAAGATGATGCGTGGAAGAAATACGGAGGAAGAAGTCCCCCTTAGTGAGGAATATGCAGAGGCACGGAAGGAGCTAAGAACTGCAATCAAGAGCAGCAAGAGAAAGTGCTGGTCCGAGCTATGTCGCTCAGTAGACGAAGATCCGTGGGGTTTACCATATAGATTAGATACAAAGAAACTGCTGGGAAGACAAGAGATCCCCGGCATAAAGAAGCCAGAAAGAATGGAGACCATTGTAAAGACCCTGTTTCTGAGCCACGTAAAGAGGAATGCGCGTCCCACCCTTCCTAGCAACGCGCAGACCACACTTTTTACCATAGAGGAGCTACGTACAGCATCTAAGAAGCTTCGACCGGGGAAAGCACCCGGCCTGGACTATATCCCCAACGAAGTAATCACGGTAGTGGTGGAGGTGTGGCCGGAGCTCCTACTGGAGGCCTTCAACGCCAGTCTCCAAGCCGGAGTCTTTCCACAAAGATGGAAGCGTCAGATCCTGGTTCTCCTAAGAAAAGGCGACAAACCACTGGCAGATCCATCGTCGTATTGACCAATCTGCCTATTAGACATGATGGGGAAGCTTCTAGAACGAATGATTCTGCAGAGGCTAGAAGAAAACATCGAGGCAAACGGAGGACTTTCGCAAAGGCAGTATGGCTTTCGCAAAGGGAGATCCACAGTGGATGCCATTACAAACGTGGTGAACACAGCGAACACGGTGATGATTGGGTCATGGGCCACTAGGGGTTACTGCGCTCTAGTCACCTTAGACATCCGGGATGCCTTCAATTCGGCCAGATGGGAAGCAATTATAGGAGCTCTGTCAGAATGAGACACGCCTGAGTATTTAATGAGGATAATAGATAGTTACCTGACAGACAGAACGCTTATCTATAACACGGAGAACGGTGACAAGGAGTACGAGGTAACGGCCGGGGTCCCACAGGGATCGGTACTCGGACTGTTCCTATGGAACATCATGTATGATGGGCTTCTCAACCTTCACATGCCGGCGGGAGCAAAAATCGTAGGATTCGCAGATGACGTAGCGGTGGTGGTGACGGCAAGGACAACAAACACTTTGGAGTTATTAACTGGTGAAACCATCCGTAGGGCCAACATCTGGCCGAAGGCCAACGGACTGGACTTGGCGGTGCATAAAACAGAGGCCGTACTTATTACGAACAAGCGAGTGGACATACCAACAACGATAGCCTTGGAGAGCGACATTGTACCGTTTAACAAATTTGTGAAGTACCTAGGTGTGTGGATAGATCAAGGGTTACGATACACGGAACACATCCTGAGAACCTCAGAGAATGCGGCAGCCACAGCAGCTAGCCTCGCACGAATAATGCCCAATATCGGAGGCCCCAGGGAACACAAGAGGAGGCTACTGGATAGCGTCGTCCATGCAAAAATGCTCTACGGAGCGGAGGTTTGGGCAGGTGCTGTAGAAAGGGAAACCATAAGGCGTAGGCTGGCGTCCGTCCAAAGACGTAGTGTTATTAGAGTTACGTCCACTTTCAGGACTATTTCGGAAGGAGCGGCACTAGTGTTGGCCAGCAGGCCACCGATCGATCTGATGATTAGAGAAAGAAGGGAGATTTACGAAGCGTGCCACGAAAACAAAGAAAGGAAAAAAGAGGAAAAAAAGCTTGCTCGGCAACGTCTTATGGAAAGATGGCAGATAAGGTGGGACACAGACACAACAGGACGTTGGACACATCGCTTGATCCCTAGCGTACGACAGTGGTGCGATCGAGCCCACGGCCAGATGGATTACTATCTCACCCAGGCGCTTAGTGGCCATGGATGTTTTAATCAATACCTGGAGAGGTTCAAAAAGACTGAGAGCGCCACCTGCCTGCTGTGTGGTCATGATCTAGACGACGCTAACCATGCGATCTTCGAGTTCCCCAAAACAGCAACAGAGAGGCTCAGACTGAGCGAGACATTAGGAGAGGAGTTGATGGTGGAAACCATGGTACCAACCATGCTAAAAGACGAGAAGGCTTGGACAGCAGTGTCTGTCTATATCAAGGGCATCATGGAGGGAAAGAGAGAAGCAGAACAACAGGAGAAAGCAAATAGAGCACGAAGAGCCCCCCGAACCCTAATCTCGCAAGAGGATGGAGGACGTAAGATAGATAGATATGTCTTTATTAGTTCTTGTAAAAATAACAAAACCAAAAGGTTGTAGAACATGTCAAAAAAATACAGAATATAATATATAACTGGAACATATACAATATTATAATACACAATAAATCACATCCAATTTGGAGCTGATTTTCATTGTTTTCGTGGCATTTAGTTATTGGGGATGTGGGGTTGATTAGATCACCTGTGGTCAATATTTACATATTTTATTCAATCTGACTAAGAAAAACCAGACCTGGCAAGCCCTCGCAAGCGTAGCACCGGAAATTTGGAAAAAGAGGTGGTTTTTTCGATTTAGGACGCTAGGTCGGAAAATATTGTTACCATCGTGTTCCGCGCCCTCGAAAACGGGGGTACATGTCTTGCGATCCGGTGAGGTAAAAGCTTTACCCCAAGGGACTATTGATGACTTAAGAAAACATTAAAAATCGTAACCGGAAGTGAGGTCAAAAATCCATGACGCGGGTAAAATTAGCTCGTATAAAAAGTGGCTCCCTTTAGGTCTGTGGTAGTACTAATCACTCACAAAAAGATTTTCATGTATCTTATTCATAGGATATTCGACGGCCGGCTCTCCGGCTATGTCCAATCGACGTAATGCGCAACACACGAAGGTGGAGTCAAGGAGGTAGTGTCAGATTTTTCGCGTTAATATCTATAAAAATTTTCTAAAATGTCACAAAATGCTACTTTTGATTCGTTCGTGCCGAGCCGAATTTCCGAATTTCGCCGTGCAATTTACGATCAGGTTTATCTGGAAGATTTCCTCTTTATGTCGCGACATCGTACGGCCATCCCAATGGTGTTTTTCGAAAAATATGGACGTGTCAAGATTGCATGTTTTTGCAATTTTTTCGACTCCGAAATGTAAGCTGTTTTTTGTTATTTTTCGCAGATATCTCCGAAAGTTAGCTCGAAATAAACAACAATTTCAAACGAGTATTTTCCATTACGAATCTTTTGTTACTATTAGAATTTTGATTTTTTTTTTTCGTTTCGGAGATAACTACTGAAATATTGGCAAGGTACGGCAAAAAATCGCAAATTTTGAGCTTCTACAGTTGGCAACTTTTTAATCTTGGCTCCTACGCCAAAAGACTACTCTAGTTGACTTAAATAGAATTAAATTTGCTAAAACTCTCTTTTTTACTTTTTGAATTCCGACAAAAATGAAGAAATTAGAGGGTGCGGGATTTGGGACTTTTTTTTTTTCGGTAAAATTTCTCCGTAATTAATCGGTAATTAACTGAAATCGATCTCATATACGATGTTCACTTAATATCATGTACTACTTTGACACTCCGTTAATCTTGACCCTTCGAAACAAAGGTTTCTGAGAAAGATTGTTTTTTTAAGATTTACATACACTATAGGAAAACGTGTAATTTCTTACATTTCCTCAAATATCTCGATAATTATCATTTTTTTCCAAAAATCTGTAGACAACTTATGTAAAGAGAATTGATTGAGCTTTCCGACGCTTTTTTAATTTTTTCTCTAACATAAAAAACAAGACTTTTAACTGAATATGCGGTCCGGGCTATTGCAGTTCGCGGAGAAGTTTTGCATTTTCCGCCGCGTAATATTATCTACAAAGCTGATTTTTTGTCTACAAGCAGTTTATACACTATTTCGATTAAAAATCACATTCTACACCAAAGGTGGCTAAATCTTTGAAGACAACAAATATAAAAGGGTGAACAAAATTAAATTTTACAGTTAATTGTATTAATAAAACTAATTTAAACATAATTTTCTCGATTCAATAGATAGATAGATAGATAGATAGTCTTTATTGGTTCTTTACATATACCCAAACGGGTGTGGAACATGTCACAAAATTACCCTAGTAGCACAAATACGCCACTAGGGTATACTAGCTTATTGTATAAAAATTGTATATATATAAAATACGTAAAAGTAATAAAACAAATGAGTTAAAAAAAAAAAAATACACTATATCTCGACATACACATATCAAAAAATACTAACACATGAATTAAAAACATATTTAAAATGCTACAGGTCACTAAAATCATCATTGAAAAACTCGTCCAGAGTGTAGTAAGCTTTTCTCAGAAGCATGGCCTTCAAATTTGTTTGCACTTCTTTAATTGTACCATTTCTTAAAGTGTAGGGAAGTTTATTATAAATTTTTATTAAGGTATATGGCATATTTTTTTGAATAAAAGTAAAACTTGTTTTGATATTTAAAAGATCATTCTTGTTCCTTGTGTCATATACGTGATTTCTATCATGAATCGCAAACAGAGAAGTATTCCGCACAACAAAAATAATGGACTCATAGATGTAGTGACTGATTAAGGTAAGTATCTTTTTTTCAATAAAAATTGGCTTACAACTAACTGTTTGTTTAATGTTCAAAATATTTCTCAGACATCTCTTTTGTAGCACAAATACTCTATATATATGGCTTGTTCCGCCCCAGAAGATAATGCCATATCTGAGTCTGGATTCTACATATGCATAATAAGCTATAAAAGCTGCCTCAACACTAATGTTTTGCGCTATCACTTTTAGAGCATAACAATACTTGGCTATATTATTTGTGAGGTCGTCCGTATGGGCTTTCCAGTCAAGTCTAGCATCAATTTTGATTCCCAAGAAAGTCATTGCCGGCATAGTTGTCAACGTACTAATGCCATTATCAAATGTTTTTTCAGTATTAGAGGTATTACATGTAAAAGCTATTGCTTGTGTTTTATCTTTATTCAGTTTGAGATTTATGGAGGTAAAATATTTTTCTAAAAAGTCTAATGTTGGTAAAACCTTTTCTTCTAGGATTAAGGAGTCATCTGAATGCATAACTAATGTGCAGTCATCAGCATATTGGACTGCATATTCGTCAAGTATCATACTTAAGTCATTAGTGTATAAAATGTATAGTAACGGTCCTAAGATTGACCCTTGCGGAACACCTCTTTTTATTTTTAATTTTTCAGATTTTTGTAACTCTCCATTACTGTCCATTTCAACTATACATTGTAATCTATTACTTAAATATGATACCAACAGTTTTAAAGCAATGCCTCTAATTCTGTGTTTTTCTAGTTTCGTAATTAAAATGCTATGGTCTACACTATCAAATGCTTTTGATAAGTCCAAACCTATAACAACTGTACGTTCCTTGTTGTTCAGGGAGTTAATTACTTCACACAAAGCTTGATAACATGCTCTAATTGTAGACTTGTTTTTCCTAAATCCATTTTGGGTATTGCTTAATAAACTTTGGCTCTCTAGATAATTTATTAACCGTGAGTATATAATTTTCTCAAAAACTTTGCTTATATTTGAAAGTAACGCAATAGGCCTATAATTATTAATAATACTTTTATCTCCCTTTTTCTTGTATACAGCTTTTACATTGGCAATTTTTAGCTTTTCTGGGAATATTCCTGTTTGCAATGATAAATTTATTATATAACTCAGTAGACTAGATACCTCTGTCGCAACATGTTTCAGAAGTTTTACAGGTATTTCATCTTCCCCTGTAGACTTTGTGTTTTTCAAATTCTTTATTACATTGTATACTTCTTCTGGGCATGTAGGCGACAGAAATATATTAGTCCCTGAATATTTTACATTATCTAACACAAGTGTATTAGAATTTATGTCAGAGCAGACATTTACAAAATAGTTGTTGACGTCGTTTAATACTGTGTATTTATTATTTTCTTGTGTGTTAATATTCTGTAGTATAGAATCATTATTGCAAGCTTTAGAGCCTGTATAATTTTTTACAAGGTCCCATACTGCTTTGCTTTTGTTGTTTGCCAAATTAATATATGCGATATTAGTACGTCTTTTTGCCTCAGATATTACTTTCTTTAGAATACCACAATAATTTTTATACTCCAGTTCTGAAATTTCCCCACAGATTTTTTGTTTGTATAATTTTCTTTTTGTATTGCAAGATGTTTTGATTCCTTTTGTGATCCATGTTTTTGTTTTTTTGGTGTATTTTATAGTTTTTTTAGGAAAAATTATATTCATAATTGTTAAAAATTTTTGAACAATATTCATTGTTATAATCGTAGATAAAGTATAGTATTCAACTTGCGGTAATTGTAATAACTCACTTGATGAATTGTTGTAAACTTTCATCTACGTGAGTTATTACCTACATTACCGCTCGTTGAATAATATACTATTATTATTGTGAAAATGTAAGTAGGCAATTGATGGATTTATAAAGTATATATGTTATGTTCAGTTTACGGATGAATTATAATGAATTCATTCAAAATAATTTTGTCATGATTTGCTTGTATTGATTTGTATTTAATCTTATTTTGACATTAAATTTAAACTCGTTATTTAGGTGAGGCATTTTCTATATTATGATGTTTTGTTGGGTTAGTTTCAAGTTGCTGATCTACTTTCAATCACTTTCATCAAATACCTTAGATCTAGCCCTACACATGGACAACTATTAACCATGGTATGTGGCAAGAAGGTGCTGTGATCAATGAGGCGCTACCATCTGGGATGTAGAGTTGGGCGATTCGACTCTTTTTAAGGATTCGTACCAAATGAATCCGTATCAAGAAAAGATTCGTATCGAGAGATTCGTACGATTCGTACCACTTCGTATCACTGATTCCATGATACTAAACAGTATCATGTACTGATTCGTACTATTCGTATGTTTCGTACCACTGATTCCATGGTACGAAACAGTATCATGTACTGATTTGTACCATTCGTACTATTCGTACCCACACTTCCACTCCACAGTTTAAACTTTTAGGACTTCGAGCACCTTCTATTATATTAATAATTTCGTCGTCATCATTAGACATCATAGTAAAAGGATAGATAGATAGATAGCGTTTATTTAACCATATTATATACATATTTGTACATTTGTAGCAAGTCAACTAAACAAAAACAATAACAAAAAAGTAAAAAAAGGGTGATATATGTCACAGATTTTGTAATTAATACGTTGCGTATAAAATGAATGCTATCTTGCAGTAGGTACATTGATAATAATATAGTAATAATCAAATATTTCGAATATATCCATCATATTACATATAAAAACATGGAATTTTTTCAATTATGAGATTATGAGTGTTTTAAAATCTGAAATCTCCAGTTTAAACGCGCGGTCCCCATCCACCGTTTCAAGTTTAACCTTATACAGCTGGCCCAGTATCGCATCACAATACCGGTACCGGTACCGAAATTCCATATTTGTACCAATCGTATCGGTGATACGAAATGTATCAATCGTATCGGCGATACAAAATGTACGAATCTTTTATTTTTATGGGATTCGTACCATTCGTACCACTGCAAGGATTCGTACCAATGATACGAATCATACGAGTACTACCCACCTCTACTGGGATAGACGTTTCCCACATTATGCTGAGGTTGAACACCACTCTGACCTCTGTGATAGCACAGTACAGAGAAGACCAGTAGTTCCACTCGCAGCGGCCCCTTTAATATTTATTGTATTCGATTTCATTTTTTTTAATCCACTGCGCATCTACTGTTTGTATCCCACGCGCATTTCGTCCTATGCTGGTGACTGTTCAGAAACGTAAACGTAAACAAAAATAAACATCAACCCCACCCTACATCATCACTGCCGTCCAATGCCGTCGTGCCGTCCACTGCGCATCGAATAGTTTAAGCCCAGGAGCATCGCATGCGCACTGAAAATCTTATACAACTGTTCCGGTTGAGTAGGACTACTGGTCTTCTCTGTACTGTGGTGATAGTGATGGGTCGAACCAGCTATTTTTGTGCAGCAGCTACTTCTGCTACTGCTATTTTCATTTAGCAGTTAAAAATAGCTGCTATTTTAATAGCAGCTATTTCTTAGCATTAGTTGTTTTGGCTAAATGGCATGTATTAACAGATAACAAATGAAACTTTATATAAAAAAAATAGGCAATCCATGTATATGTGTACATACATAATTAGGAAGTAGTAGTAGTAGTAGTAGTAGTAGTTTATTTATTGTGTGTGACAATACAATATTGTTTACACTCGTCAGATACAAAGATTAATATAGACACTTACGTTAAGATAAAATAAAACAATGGCATAAGAACATAGTCTAAAAGTACTACAATTATAAGCTGGAATATAACATTAAATAAAACAATTAAGATCAACAATACAGACAATTACATTTAAAAACAATTAAAGTACGTGAAAAATTCATCTATCTCATAAAAGACATTTTCTTTCAGAAAATTTCTTACTTTCTTGGCGAACGCAATATCCTTAAGTGTTTTCCAGCAGGAAGTTTCCATTTTTCTCATTTTCTCGTAATAAATAGTTGTAAAAATCTAAAAAAATCTGCAATTTTTTTAAAAATTATCTCTGTAAATAAAAAAGTTATGGTCCTTCCAAGTTTAAAATGCTGCGATCATCTGGGCTGAGGCTCGATTACGTCACAATACATGATTCCGCCAACAGCAAGCGGGCGCGGGCACCTTTATACTCGCTGGTAGGCACCGGCAGTTTATACCCAGCTTGCATTTGAGAGCCGAAAAAATTGCTAAAACATGCAATTTTGGCACGTTCATATTTTTCGAAAAACACCATTGGGACAGCCGTATGATGTCGTGACGTAAAGAGGAAGTCTTCCAGATAAACCTGATCGTAAATTGCACGGCGAAATTCGAAAATTCGGCTCGGCACGAACGAATCAAAAGTGACATTTCAGAAAATCGAGTACATACACTAAATAAAGGGAACTTACGGCGGGCCGCCGGCATGGCAAGTCAGCGCGTTATGTATTGTGACGTCACGGTGGACTTCAGCCGAGGCGAAGTATCCAAATAAGAAATTGAATAAGTTTGTGAGTTTTTCAGATATTGAGATAATTTTTTTTTGTTTGACTAGTTATCTGAAAGACTACTAAATGAGGTTGAATGTACATGATATTTCTAAAATAGGAAACTTCCTAATTGATCCACATTTAATACCATAATTATCTACCAATGGCCTACAATATTCATACATATGAATACTTAAAGAATATAGATTGAAGGAAGGTAAATGTTAATCCACAAGTAATTCGATGTAAATACAGTATACACATCCATTTGATATACCATATTATTTTCTACATATGTTCTATATCCATAGATGGATATGGACATACCATGTACGTACACTGTATGTCCATGTGGACCTACATGTACCTTCAATGTACCTCTTCTATGTTCACACTTGCACATACAATGTACGTACAGACACATGAGAAATACAAAAACTTGCACTTCCCACGGACATCCATAATCCGATGATGTACATACAATGTGGTAGTTACTACATCTCTGCATATAATAGATTGGCCACCATATTGAATTTTACAAATTTTTGGGTACAGGAACATG
Organism: Rutpela maculata; assembly: GCA_936432065.2. Lineage (NCBI taxonomy): Eukaryota > Metazoa > Arthropoda > Insecta > Coleoptera > Cerambycidae > Rutpela > Rutpela maculata. The sequence goes on along the minus strand of OW386285.2, from coordinate 204,060,621 downwards.
ATACATGGTTCGATGCACATTCTTTTTCTCTACCGAATGGTGTATTTAGTTGGTATAGTGCTATTTTAAAAAAGTGACTTTTTGCTGTTTTTGTGCGGTCCTCATATATCATTAATTTTAAAAACTTTTTAGTGGATATTTTGATATTTTTTTATATGATGGATAACTCCAATATCTTGTCTTACTCTCATAAAAAATCAATGTGTTATCAATTATCATCACTGAGATATTCATTGTTCTGTTATACAATTTTTGTCATAATTTTAGGAAGAAAATTAATAGCTCAGATAATGTTAAGTAATCTTAGGTACATGATACTCCTGTAAATTTTCTGTAGAATATAAAAAAAGCAGGTGAATTCTATTCAAAATAAATAACAAATTTTGTATTAACTTTCGGTATAACTGGAAATGGTATATTGAAAATATCGCACATCCCGAAGAAAAGTGCAATAAGTAAAAAGTGCATTTTACAGGAGAACAAAACTACATTTTAAAATTCTTAAAAGTTAATAGCAAACATTCTAGTGTATTTAAATGATTATAACTTATACTGGTCCGAAGACAATTATATTACTATAAACTTTATTACTATTTTCTTCGGAGGAACGTTGATTATACTTATGATTTTTATCTTTTTAATAAAATATTTCATTTTATTATTACTTATAATGTATTTTCCGGATCTGGCAAGAAATCTGATCTGATTATTAATTTTGGATTGTAAATTCACTAATAAGAGACAAGGACACAGGTTCTCGTACACTGCATTCTTAACTGAGATGATGGACTATAGTGGAAATTCTTCTAGTCTAGAAAATGATACTAAATCTGAGGATCATTAAATTCCCGATATTTAAAAAAGTCGGTGTTTGAAGATATACTTTTACATATAAATTGAAGGCATAAATGCTTTTAAATATAAATATATTACAATATTTACATTACAAACAAATTTCTAAATTAAACATTAATTATATAAACATGCCTCCTAGCTGTCTTAATAAAATGTAACATTGCAATAAAACAAAATACTTAAATAATTCTTAAACAATTAACAGAGTATAATGTCATGGTTTAAAATTATTAATTTTTAGATATTGTATTTTAATATTCTATAATTAAAAAACTATTTTTAAGCTACTATAGCACTAGATGGGGTTTGATTTAAACCACATGTACCATCTCCTCTGTAAACTCTGTAATAACCTTGCTCTCCCCAAGAATGACCCCAAGAATTTTTTATGGTCCAGTAAGGCAATGTTTTGTTAAACAGTGGATATTCTGAAATAAAGAAATATTGTTAATACATATTAGTACAGTCAATCTGTCATTTGAACTGTGAATAATTCCTACAAGGAATTTTTTGTTTGTGTAATGTGGGGGCTTCCAGGTTGCCATAGTAATTAATTAATGTTTTCCATAAAATATTATTGCTGCTAAGGCGTGTTGAAAAAATGGCGATCAAAATAGATTTTTTGTTGATTACCTCCTTTCCTGTTAGTTTTGCCCTAAAATTATAAGTATTACCAATATTGTAGGGAATAAAAAAGCTACAACTTTTGTTTAACCTATTTTTCTCCATTGTTAATACTTTATGATTTACAACCACCAGAAGGTGAAAATTTGTGCTTCATTGCAAATTTTTGCAATTATGCAATTAACTGTTGGTTAAATAATAGCTTATTAACACTTAATACAAGAAAAACCAAATTCATGACGTTTTCCATATCAAGCTCCTACCAGCGCAATAAAGAAGAATTAATCATACATACCGCTGAATGTCTTGCGAATAATATATATAACTGCAATTGTATTCAAACCAACAATACCACTGAATATATAAAATATCTCGGTATTGAACTTGATAGGAGCTTGAAATGGAAAGCGCACATAGAATACCTTAATGCTAGAGTTAGAAAATATATATATCTGTTCTACCAACTTAGAGAATATCTTAGTACATCTGTATTGAAGATGGTATACAGGGCCTTGGTCGAGTCAGTAATACAGTAAGGAATAGTGGTTTGGGGTGGTCTATATGATAACACAGGTCTGCAAGGTTTTGTTGTTGGGCAGATGGGGGTCATTTCCGAAGTAATATTTCCCGCTAAATCCGGATCTGGCCTCAGAATTGGCCCATCACGTCAGGATTTTGAAATATTTGAGGTTAAGTACTTTAAAAATGGCTTTTTTAGCAACTTTTGAAGTTATGTATAGAACTCAAAAAATTTTTTAGCTTATTTCTAATAAATACATCATTTAATACCATCCTTCCTCTTTAAAATAAGCTTTTGAATGCGATGTTTCCTGCGATGTTTCCTCGCAAAGTTATAGCCATATTAAGGTGACACGAATTTGAAACCATGTTCCCTACAACACAACAATCTTAACCAAACGACTCTAAACGAATCAAGATTTAACACAATGAAAGGGATAATCCAACATTTTTCAATGAAAGTTTGGTTAAGATTGTTAAGTTGTAGAGAATCATGGTTTCAAATTCATGTCACCTTAAAATGGCTATAACATTATAGAATAGAATAGAATAGAATATTTATTTATTTATATAGGTTAACAAAAGATACAATGATTAATTTTAATATCTATAGGTATAAATAAATAAATGAGTGATTGCTTAGACTCGTTAAAGTCTGTGAGCAATGGGTAGTTTGATAAGTGTGTGCGTACATATGCGAAATACCCAACTAAGTTCTATTTATTTTGCAAAGGGTCCTAAGAACCTGAATGCAAAGGCAATAGACCAGTGTTGCGTATTATAAATATATGTTTTCATGGATTTTATAAAACATGTATTTACATTTAATTATAAAATAATTTGATGCGGGTGAATTTTTAGGTATCAATATTAAGAAAAATATTAAAATTAAAATATTAAAAGTTAACTTAAAACAAAAATTTACAAACAAAAAACATAAATTTGAGGAATTAGAAAAGTTAAAGACTAAAAGAAAGCTTAAAGACTTCCAGTATTAATAAATGTATCTATTTCTGTGTAATTTCTGTGTAGTTTATGTTCAGCAGCCATTGCGAGGAAACATCGTAGATGACTATTCGAAAGCTTATTTTAAAGAGGAAGGATGGTACTAAATGACGTATTTATTAAAAATAAGCTGAAAAAAATTTTAAGCTTTATACATAACTTCAAAAGTTGCTAAAAAAGTAATTTTTTAAGTAATTAACCTCAAATGTTTCAAAATCCTGACGTTACAGGCCAATTCTGAGGTCAGATTCGGATTCAGCGCGAAAAATTACTTCGGAAATGACCCTCAGCTGCTCAACAACATTCATGACCTATATTCGCAGATCTATGTAATATATTAAATAGATTAACTATAACTCAAAATACAATTTTACAAATAATATATAGAAAAAACAAAAGTAGGAATAGTGGTTTAGTGGTCTATATGATAATATATTAAATAGATTAACTATAACTCAACAAAAAACAAAAGGTACTCCACTAGTCAGTTATACCAAGATTCTGAAACTTTAAATGTTGGTTTATTATATGTTAAATCATCCATAATTTTTGCTCATAAACAGGAAATCAAATTTCGTGAAATTTCTCACATATATACCTAATACATGAAATAATGCATACAAAACTTAGTAACACTTTAATTTTTTAAAAACCAATCAATTACCAATCAATTTATCAATTTTTTTTGGACCTAAACTTTATAATATTTTGCCTTTTACAATTAAAGAAATTACGAAAATAAAAGTTTTTATAGACTGTGACCGATTTTATATTAAAAAACTCAAATCTCTTTTGTACCCTCATCTAATTTTATGTAGTCTCCAATTTCTGTTGATCATCTCGCCCTTTTTAATTTATTTTGTTGTAATAAGTATAACCTACAAATTTTAGTATTATATAGATATAGACGGTATGGTCTTTTTAATTATTTTTTTCGTGTTTTCTTCATTAAATATTAAATTAATTTATATATCATTACCTGAATATGTTTTTCCTTGTATGGGACACAATACACGCTGGTTGCAGCTCAGTGTGTCCCATAAAAATAGTTTATTATATACAAACATTATGCACTGTAAACTTAAACGAATAATAAATTATTATTATTATTATTATTATTATTATTATTATCTCTGTCCCCGTTGTTCTTACGAAGTAATTAATTATTATAAATTGTAACGCCATTACGTCAAATTCAAATATTTCGAATAATGTTTACAGAGATCACAGAGATATAAAGGCGTTATGTTTTTGATAAAGTTAGCTTCTTTTCCACTGTTCAGGCGTTAATATAGTTTTCGTTTCGTAGAGGGCATAAAAATCGTCATTTGAACGACAGTTCGATAGCGAATCTGCCTGTCTAGCTAGATACCTACGAAGAATAGCATGCTTTTAGTAATGCTTCATCAAATAAATTTTCAATCACCTTAAATTGGATCAACCACATTCAGATTGATATAAACGTTAACGATGTAATGTTAATGATGATGATGTTAATGTTTATGTGATGTAATGAGATTTTAATTTTTATCGCCACCTTAACTTCGTTATGGGTATTGTAAATTCCGACCTGTAAATTTTATGCCTTTGCAAATGGCTATTGGTAGCTTATCTTAATAGTGAATTAAATCGAAGCATCGCCTGTTTTACCGTATGGATGTATCGAGATTCCGGCGAGGAAAAGTTTTATGGATTTTATCTGGGAAGCCATTAGATGGTAAAGCGATGACGTAGTGGCATGGAGTTTGACAGCCAGGTTACGAATTAGCTGTAGGGAATTTTGTTTCGGGCCAATATGGTAGGCATCCTATGTCAAGGAGCTAATTAACCTGACTTTCGGGGAAGTGTCCACTTCATTTTCACCATTAAGTGTAAACATCACGTTTTTTATCTCGGAGGATCTCTCGATTAAGATAACTGCACGTCTTAACTTTTAAGATAAGTCCATTATCTCATTTTACTATTTTCTCTAACAAATTGTGTATAGATCTCCTGCTATGCAGGAATTTTATTAGTCAAATAAACCTGTGCTATTTTAATTGTAATCAAGCTGGAGAGCCATTTTCCGGTTAAGTTATTATATTTTTTAAATGTTTTTAGTCAGTTTCGTCTTATATGGATACTAGGCTCTAGGCCTGTGATAAACAGTACAATTAGTGAGTTTAAAATTCACTAAATTTATCGTTGCTTTTAAAGGTTTTAAGCTATGGTACTGCCATAAAACCACGGAGTTAGGTGTGGGCCCTAAGCCACTACCTCCGACATACTAGTATATTGTTTGGTTATGCCAATTTTAGTATCTTTATAAAGTTTGACTGTGTGGTTATGTATTAAAGTACAGCTGTGCTTTACCCCTTATTGTGCTATATGTTTCGTGTACCGTAGTATAAATTTTGTATTTTTAAATTGCGTAAATTTCCTGTTGTAGTTTAATACTATAATTATTACCTGCATAATTTAAGTTAGTTTCTACGTTAATTTTAGTGATAGAATTTTTCTGGAGTCGTGAGGTTATGTATAAATTTATGGTGTTTAGTGATAAACAAATTTTATATTAACCAAGCTATGTTGTTATTTTTTTAGTAATGTTTTTACTTGGTACTGTATATTTTGCAACGTAAAGTTGCGACACTCCAGTAAAGTTGATAGCAAGGTGAGGTTACAAATATATTATTAATTTGTTTTCTTCAGTTTCATTAGATATTTAAGTCAAATTTTATGAAATAATTTCAATATTTATAGTAAAATAGTGGTAGGAAATTTGCTTCCGTTTGTTTGTTTGGTTGGGGAATTGTCTCTATTTTCCCTCAACTATTTGTGAGTAGTTTGATATAAATATCTGACTTTGTTTTACATAAGTTTTTTAGTCATTACTTGTCTCATATCTAATAAAATATTCAGCTTACTGGTATTTTTTTTGAAAACCGGTAAAAGTCATATTTTGACTATTGTATAAGTTAAATTTCGTCCATCTTTCATGAACCAAATCGTTGAAAAACTGTAATCACGAGTTTCAAAGTTTTGTAATTTAACCTGGACACCTTTAAATTATTTAGATTTACTTGGCTTAACTTCACTGGGGTTTTGATCATTGACGAGCTAAGCCAGGTCATTATTTCTTATGTTTATAGTTTTCTGCACAAAAATTGTTTATTGCTAAAGTCACTTGTGGATACTAATTTAGCGATATAGTGATACTAACTTTGCTGTATATACTAGATTTTAAATTGATTTCAAGTCAATGAAATTGTCAGATATTGACCTAATTACAATTTGCTAATCTTGTTAAATTTATTAAGTGTTAATGAATTTTATTCGGTATTAAATTGTTGTCATTTTAATCTTTGTTTCTCTAGTGTGTGTTCTGTACAGTATCTTCCTATTTCTGATCCTTCTATTAGCCCACGGAAAATAACATTTGACCTGGACAAAATTAGTAAAAATCTGAATTTTTGCACAGACGTTCTTTGAGGTGTCCCAAACCCAAATCCACAAAAATCCCAACATGGCTACCTAAGATATCGAAGGTCAAAGTTTTTCGCAAATATCTCGCGTCCTATGCATCGGATGCCCATGAGGTCAATGTGAAAGTTGTAGAGAATTAAATTATCTACAAGTTGTCTTTTTTGTTTTTTACCAAACCGCCTCCCCTTTTTCGAGATATTCAAGGTCAAAGTTTCAAAAACATGGTTTTTCGCGAATATCTCGCGCCAAAAAAATCGGGCAGCAATAAAGTTAACACAAAAGTTGTAGAGAATTCAATTATCTACAAGATTGGTATTTTACATTTTTCCCAAAACCTTGCCCTTTTCGAGATATTCAAGGTCGAATTAAAAAACAATGATTTTTTGCATGTAGACTTCGTCGCGGTCTAATGCATAGGGAGCGAGATATTCGCGGAAAACCGTTTTTATTCTTTAATTTCGACCTTGAATATCTCGAAAATGGCGGTGTTTTGAAATACCAATCTTGTAGATAATTGAATTCTCTACAACTTTTGTGTAAACTTTATTGCTGCCCGAATTTTTTGGCGCGAGATATTCGCGAAAAACCATGTTTTTGAAACTTTGACCTTGAATATCTCGAAAAAGGGAGGGCGGTTTGGTAAAAAATAAAAAAGACAACTTGTAGATAATTTAATTCTCTACAACTTTCACATTGACCTCATGGGCATCCGATGCATAGGACGCGAGATATTTGCAAAAAACTTTGACCTTCAATATCTTGGGTAGCCATGTTGAGATTTTTGTGGATTTGGGTTTGGGACACCTCAAAGAACGTCCGTGCAAAAATTCAGATTTTTACTAGTTTTGTCCAGGTTTCCTCATTTTTTTATCTAGTTTCTCTGCAGTATATAGTATCTGGCGCCCAAGCGCTTTTGTATTTTTGCTGACTCAAAATTAACTTTAAACCATTTTTATTACTCTTTGCCACATTATCGAGGCTGTCGCTTTCCCTTATTCACGCCCTTGCCTCCTATAAAACTAGCTAGCCGAGGCCTGGTTTATTTTCAGATGGACCTTTTGGATTATTCAACATCTCAGGTCACCCCAAATAGATTAGTTTATTTAGTCTGAAGTAACCTTTTTTATGAGTCTTATACGTTAAATTAAGGTTTACAACTCAACCATATTATTAAATTCATTTTGAACTATTTTAAACATTACATTGTCTAATCTATGCCGACGAGAAAAAGGTAAATGTCCTTTTGTAACAATATGTACAACCGAATGTTTAACAGGCAAATTATAATTTGGTGAACTTATCAAGTTAGGAAACTGTGAAAGTAAACCATTGTATTCATTCATTAAAGGAAATAATTTAAGAGAATCTAAAGAACTATTTTTAATAAAACAATTTATTGATAAATTAGTAATATTATCAATTAAGCGTGCTTTTTTAAAATCGACCGCTAACCTAAAATGAGATAAAAAAAATCAGCTCCAATGATTGGAATTGAAATGTCAGCTATATTAAAAATGAAAGGAAAAATTCTTCGTAAGTTTAAATTAACTCCTAATAATTTTTTTCCGTATGTATATATTATAGTAGAAACATTAGCTGCGGTTAAAACTATATCAAGATTTTTATTTAAATCTGTAAAAACATTACGTGGTAAACTGACAAATTAGCTCCAGTATCAATAGGAAATCGTAAATTAATGGACTGATTATAAATAAAGAGTCGACGATTACTGTCAGATATGTTAACGTCAGACGTCAAAACATTAACTTCTAGTCATTTAGAATTATTAACAATATTTGTTTTAATATCTTTATTATGAATGCACCATGTACTGCCACAACGGAAAGCTTTATCTTTATGAAGTTGATGCCAGTAACAAATTGTATTATTAGTAGGATCAAATTTATTACGAGTATTACTTCGATTTGAAGAATGGGTTCCTGAGTTATTTCTACTTCTGCAATTATTGCAAAAAGAATAGATGCTGAAAGATCAGGAAAGATCATTCTATAGAATGCGGGGACAGTTAGTATGTTCAGTTCTTTGAAATTGTGTCTTACATCATCATCTCTATATCCAATATCTGACATCACTCTAACTATGCGTCTTTGTAATCCAAATATTCTGCTTAGGTGATTAGTATGTCCCATGCTAATATTGCATAGGAAAATGTTCCTTGAAACATAGAGTAACAGGCCGTTTTCACGACATTTAGGGACACCTCCCTGACTAAGTTGGTCATCATATATATATGCATTTAGACAATTTTTTCGAAACATAGTTGACATGTTGGACCCAGCAGAGTTTGGGATCAAGAACCACGCCTAGAAATTTAACCTTATCTGGGTTTTGATAGTTTTCGAAACCACGAGTGGAAAATACTATATTTTCAGTTTTGCTTGCATTTAGGCACAGCATGTTCGATTCAGAAGCATCCAGCTGTGTTTGCCGCATAATAGTTTCCAAGTCTACTGTATTTTTGTGGGTATTTATGTTAGTTGCATCATCAGCATATAATACAGATCTAGCACATGATAAATACTGAGGCAAATCGTTGACGTATATTAAGAATAACGGGGGTCCGAGCACGGAACCTTGAGGTACTCCATGATATGTATTAGCTATTGACGACGTAATCCCGTTGTATATAGTAACTTGGTTTCTGTTAACTAGGTAGCTTCGCAGTAGATTTAGTGCGTTTTTCCTGATACCATATTTGGTTAATTTTCCAAGTAATATATTATGCTGAACACAGTCGAACACTTTCGTAAGATCACAGAAAGTGCAACCTGGTGTAAACTTTGTTTTCAAATGCTTCAATAATATGTCTATAACTTTATGGCATCTGTCGTAGATTTCTTCGATCTAAAACCAAACTGCCCTACAAAAAACAAATTATTGGATTCGAAATAGTGCATTAATCTTTTATATAACAACTTTTCAAAAATTTTTCCGAGGATGGGTATAATATTTATTGGACGATAGTTGGACATGTCATTTATATCACCCTTTTTGTACACTGGGATGACTTTCGATGTTTTTAGGCAGTCAGGAAATGTGCCTTCCTTTATATGTAGATTAAAAAGCTTTATGAGAGGGCCAATAAGTATGTCTTTCACATATTTTATAATTTTTATATATTATTTATATTTTTATATTTATTTCGTAATAATATTTACTAGGCTTATTTTTTATAGAATTAATAGTCTCCCTCATTTCGATTTGAGTAATTTCGTCAAACTGAAAGTTTGATTGATTTTTGTTTATACACGAGTCAAGTAGACTCACTGGATCAATATTCGTATGAGGAATATTTGCAGTTATTTCATTCACGATATTAACAAAGAATCGGTTGAGTTCGTTAGAGTGTAGTTGCTCAGAAGAGCATTTGGTTTTTGTTAGACTACCTTCACGCTTGTTGTTTATTACATTCCATATACCTTTTGCTACGTTATTGGAATTTAGTATATATCTGCCATTAGACGCTTTTTTAGCTTCCTTAATTTTTGTTCTATACAATTTACGATAGCTTTTATATTCGGTTAATATATTAATATTGTTCCGACTTTGTATATGTAGCTTCTTAATCATATTTAGTTTTTCACGCATATTCCTCAACTCACTATTAAGTGTTTAGTCCCGTTTCTGTAATAGGCCTGTAAGTTATTTTTTGAGTGTTTTTTTGTTGAGCAGAAAGTGCAATTTTAGCTGACACCACTTTTTGATTTGATAAATGTGTTTCTCTTACGTAGCCATGAAGTTTTGAGCGCTCTCAATGTTTGTTATTATGTTGTCCAAGCAGCTATTCTGTTATTATTGGAACTAATTTAGAAAGTCTTCAAACTCTATATTTCTAGAGTTTAAAGTATTAAAGTAGATATTGAAGTCTCCGGTTATTATAACTTTTTTGTTTAGTACTTTTATATAGTTAAAAGCCTTTTCTAATATGTTTAAGAACTAAACATATTGAACTAAATATCCAAAATATATCCTGTATTGTTATTTTATGGTATTTGTATCTTCTATCAGCCAAACGTCGAGATTACCAATTATGGTATTTAACAGCCAAATGTATCTTCTAACAGCCAAATTTCAGGGTCACCAATTATGGTAGGATATACCATAATAAAACTTCATTTTAATTGAGAACATAAATAAATGCAATGAAAGTTGGCATATGGCTCTCACTTTCAATGCCAAATATTTTATCCAAATAGAGTTTTTTCGTAAAATTAACAGAAAGACCACCTACAATGATTTATTTTCTTTTATTTTCTTCTTAGATTAACTAACTTCGTGAGTTAGATTCCATTTTAACTGAAATTTGGTAAAAATTCATTTTACGTCAAGCAGACCGAGACTGCAGAAAATGAAAGCCATACTAATATTTTTTTTGATATCGCAAACACAATCCAGGGACACACTGTGGATGTTGTTTCTTGTTCTTTTTCTTTTTTGTTTCTTCTTTCATGACAACCAAAAATCCTTTATCTGAGGTAAGTGAGCTGCTACAGATGTACTTTGATTTTGTCTAAATCCAAACTGCCTTGGGGAAAAATAGTCATTTGATATCATATAATTTATTATTCTGATTACAATTATTTTTTCTATGATTTTAGTCAATATGGGTAGCAAGGCAATTGGTCTGAAATTTGAAGGATCATCTCCATCTCCAGATTTTAACAACGGAATGATCTTTGCCATTTTCAACTTATCAGGAAATATTCCACTTTCTAATACTAAATTAACAATATATGTAACTGGGGCAGTAAGAGAGGCTATGTTATCTTTAAACATACTGACTGAGTGATTTTATATATATATTTGGCTACCGATCACGATTTGAAGGTATAATTCAATGCAGGTCGGGATATTTGCCCGCTGAGTAGTGGTTTCCTTCAAATCCTATTTCATTAACAGTGAGTATAGCTCACTATGGCTAGAGGTCGCCGCTCTTGGTACTAGGCAAGTCGCTATACGCCAGAGACATTGTGTCCAACGTATAGTAGCATCTGACCACATGAGAGTTTACCTCTCACCACCACTTCATTTGCATTAGTATGTATAAGACTAGCAGGTTGGCCACTATCATTTGTCTGTTCTATAACCTATGGCATACTGAGGAGAACATAATAAGTTCGAAACCGGTCTATGTCTGGTTAGGAACAGACAAATGATATTTGGCTACCGATCACGATTTGAAGGTATAATTCAATGCAGGTCGGGGTATTTGCCCGCGGAGTAGTTGTTTCCTTCAAATCCTATTTCATATATATATATATATATATATATATATATATATATATAGATGGAAATCATACAATCCTGAAGCAGAAGTAGGTACCTATACGCATCACCCTGAAGCGTATATTTGCTTCAGGATAGTCATGCCTTAATATTTTGATGTGTGAGTGAGAGATAGTTGATCTTATTTCTTTATCGGTAAGGGTCTGGGTCCATTTTTGTTTGGTGCTGATTTTTACTGCAAAGCAATGTATCACATTCCTCATAATGTATACTGCTTCAGGTACGTCGTTTTAATGCAAAAATTGTCCTTAAGCTAGGGTGGCGCTGTTTATTCTACTTTGTGTACGCTCGTATACATTTGATGATAGTACGTACTAACTTGAAGCAAGTAGTTCTGGCAACTATGTTTGATGGGGTCCGTTTAAATAATGATGTGTTTATTTTTAAGTAAAGGATCAGTGCTAGCAATGCATAATAAGAAAACGAAACGGTTCCAGGTTGACGGAATATAAAATATAATAATATAATATAGGTACTTAATATTACAGTATAAAAACATATAATATAATAATTAAGCATTGCGTTTCAAAACATTATTGTTATTTATTCTTAACATACACGGGGTCCGTAAGAGAAAAAAAATGCTCCATTTGGCCTTAATAATGTTAATTAAATTTTAATTTTTTCCTCAAAAACTAAATAGTCTTACACTCCAATTATTTTATATGATAATATTAGTAAATTTAACATTTTTTCCAAAAAGTAAAAGTGTTATTCAAATTTTTTATATGTTACCTATTAATATAGAAAATATTAGAATCCATAAATGAGTAAAAAATATTACCTTTTCAAAGTATGCCGCTTTTTCGTAAGGATTATAGTTATTGAGATACAGGTTGCTTAAATTTTAATTTTTTATTGGTTTTCGAGGTGTAACTGAAATGTGTTTATTAATTTCTTTATAATTTGGGACATTGTTTCGTTTTATTAAAAGCTATATCCATGTCAAATCCATTACATGTATATCCGTGTCAAAACGTTTGTAAAAAATATTTACAGAGGCGTAGATCTACGGGATGCGAACCTGTTTTCGAAGAATTTTTAAAATAGAAAATCTGAGACAATGATAATTTCAAGTTAATTTTATTTTTTTTTTCGAAATTATCGGCGTTATCTTTAAAAAATTAATGATATAGGGAGCGTTTTCGGAAGACTCACTGATGTTCACCGTTTATTATTTATTGTCTGAAAGGTTTTTAAGAGAGCGTCGTATTATTCCTAATATATTTTTTAACAATATTAGTAGTTCTACATTCATAGTACCTACTTATAAAAGCAATAATAAATTAAATTTTATTTTATTTACAATACAATAGTGCTGTTACGGCCACAGATTAACCTGTGCCTGAAAAATCAGCGATCAAATTGATCTTCCGCAAGATTGTAATTTACAAAGTTGGTACCTAGACAATAAAAATTAAACTTCTTCGGGTTTGATAATATCAGTCAAATAACATTTATTGTAATGCAGAATATCGTCTAAATCCTAACCATAACTTCAAAACTATAATAATTGCCTCTATGTTATTTCATAATATATCTGTGTTTGAACTTTGTTATTAAATAACAAATATCTAAAATAGTTAATCTGTGCCCCTAGTACTTAGTACGTACTTTTGTATTGTAAATAAAATAAAATTTCATACATGAATTACTGCATAGTTTACTTTTAATTGTTACATTGCATACTCAAGTAATAAAAAAAATAATTATTCTCATAAAATTCATTTTCTTAGAAATTTGACTTAGTAGTAAAGAAATGACAGTTCTGTGACAATCCCCCCACCACTTTTCAATCCCCCCACCACTTTTCAATCCCCCCTCCATTTTTCCCCAGGCCCCGCCCAATCTCCCCACCACTTTTCGATCCCCCCTCCATTTTCCCCCAGACCCCGCCCAATCTCCCCACCACTTTTCGATCCCCCCTCCATTTTTCCCCAGACCCCGCCCAATCTCCCCACCACTTTTCGATCCCCCCTCCATTTTTCCCCAGACCCCGCCCAATCTCCCTACCACTTTTCGATCCCCCCTCCATTTTCCCCCAAGCCCCGCCCAATCTCCCCACCACTTTTCGATCCCCCCTCTACTTTTCTCACAATCCCCCCACCAATTTCTCAGAACCCCCCTCCATTTGTCATAAGCCACACCCTACCCCCTCCCTACCTCATCGGAAATGTTATAGGTTAGGCAGTACATATTTTACCATTGCTCCAAACACTTAATCATTATGCCCGTCTGTGTATGGATATGTATCAGATGTAAGAGTGTATTAAAGGAATACAGTACGTTCAAAAATGAAAAAATATTCACCGTGTGTGACAATTGTGATATACAACCTATCAAGGCACCTGCTGCATAATTGATTTCACATTTCATACTAATAAGTGAAAGTAGTGGTGGATTTTCAACCTCCCCTCCACCATAATTTAGGATCATTCCCTCCCCTCATATCATATATATGATCATCATCATATATATGTATGGTGAGGACCTCCCATCTCTCCCACCACAACTCAAAACCTCCCACCGCAATTCAGCACCCCCACTATATCAAATTATTCTGATTATAAAAAGAGACGTACACAGGCATTGTAACAAAGTTTTTTGTGTCAACTAGTTAAAGAAATTCAAGTGTTCACAATGGCTTACAGTGGCAGTTTATTTAGTTTACCTGAACTGAGTATTAATGATTTAATTAATAATTTACCTCCAGCACCGCAAGACAAAAATGAAATAGTAGTACTTGGTGAGCGAAGGTACCAACTGAATAAATCTAGAAGTAAATATGTGACAACGGGATTATCACATGACTTCTGTTATAACCCATGTGAAGCTAAGTGGAAACAAACTTGATGTAATAATTTTTAACGAAAAGGAGTGGCTTCATTTTCTCACGTATCAAGGTGTAATAACTAATTATGTATACTCCAATGATAAAGTTGAACCAGTAGAGACTGATAACTTTCTTATAAAATTTGAGCAAATTTCCTATTCCAGAGTTATAAAAATAATAAAAAATAACTCTTACATTTACTTGGGATATGAATCGATTTGCAAGTTGTGGGAAGCATTACCACTCATTAAGGCTAACATTGAGACCTTAAAAAGATTGCAATTCCAAAGTTATTTCAGGAATGTGGTGAGAGAACTACAACATCAAGAAGGAAATGTATTTGAAAATGCAGTAAATCTTATTGAAAAGAATAAAAATGGCTATAATGAAAATACCATTATGCTTATGGAGTTAATTTATATTTATCCAGATATATTGGAAGCTGAATATTGTGGTAGGATCTAAAGATGAAGAAAGTGACATTTAATTTAAGAGACAATAAGATTAATTTTATGGTGGTGTGGAATTTTGCGTATAAATTATCAAGAAAGAGATATTGGGAAATTGTAGCCCTCGATAGAGTTCGGTTTAATAGAAGAATAAAACAAACTTCAAATATTATAAACCCCATTTTAGACAGTACTCATAGATATAATGTATATAATGAGAGATTTTGTAATTTATATGATACTTAATCATATATAACCACATAGGTAGTATTTTTGTATTTATGTATGTGAAATAGATATATAGAAATAAAACATATTTATGCTTGAATATTTGTTTTATTAGGTAAAAATATATTATAAATTAAATAATACATGAAAAAAGTAATAAAATATAGATTATATTCATACAATGCTATTATTTGAAATCCATGAATTATGCTTATTGCTTAATCCTAACCATTTAACATAGAGCTTGTTATTCTTTTTTCTTAAAATTTTTTCCACGAGATATACATCGGGATACTTTACTTTCTGCATTTCTTCCTCATAAAAACTCCCTAAAATTTCCTCTCCCATTTGGTCTTGTAAAAGATAAGTTCTAGGATTACCTTTATGAACTTTCCTAATTTTGAAAATTTCATTAGACCAGTTAGGCGTATATCCCTTTGAAAAAGCTTGTCGATATTTACTAATCCTCACATAATCATTTACTTTAAATTTTTTTTTCCTTGGATCGACTGTTTTCGGGTGGTTATAGACAGTTTTTAATAAGCGTTTTTCATCTTTCTTTTTAACATTTTTAGGTTGCATCCCAATTGTCCTATGTTTAGTGTTATTGTATTCAACAACAATATCCGGTAACAAATTTAACCACTTATAGTTTCCGTTTAGACTAAAAAGTTTCCACATTTTATTTTTTAAAGTCCTATTAACTCGTTCCACAACACTTGCTTTGAGATTTGTATAAGAGCTATAATGGTTAATTTTCATCTCATCCATTAATTTTTTAAATTCTTTATTGTAAAATTCTTTACCAAAATCTGTTTGCAAATTTTTCGGTACAGCTTTGATATCTGATAAGATCTTTTTCATTGCTTCCGTAACATTTTTTCCGCCTTTAGTTTTCACAGGTTCACACCAAACAAATTTTGAGAATACGTTAATAACTACTAAAATATATTTATAACCTTTGTTTACTTTAGCATAAGGGATCATCTGTACAAGATCTGCTTGAAAAAGATCATTAATACCTTTAACAATAACTCTTCTTCGTTTAAAAGATTTTCTAGCTGGTTTATGAAGTTCATTTACTATTTCCTTTTTAATGTTACTCATCTTTACTTATCGATAGGGTAAATGAATCCTTAACTTCCCACATACACTATTTATCTTATTATTTTAGCCTCTTTTAATTCCTCTATTATTGAAATTATCTCGTTATTATGTCCCGTATTTCCTGCCAACTGTGAAGCTATGAGTAGTCTTAATCGGTCTATTATTTCATTATAGTCATCAAAATGTTTATATTCAATTTTTTTATTATCAAGTTCCATCAGTGTTAATGCACCACCTTTTTTTTTTTCATTATTTGCCTTCCTTATTTGTTCCCTTGTCTTTCTCATTTGTTCAGGTGAAGAAAGTGAACTCACTCTCGATCTCGTCACGGGTGGCTTAGCTTCTGAAGAAAATGTATTTATTCTTGGTCTTACCACAGCAGGTATTGCCGATGCACTTTTTTTATTAGCCCTTTCTTGACTCATCGAGTGCAAGGTAGAAACACGTGGTTTAATAATATCTATAAATTTAGACGCATTTGATGTAGATAGACCTCTCTCCGGATCATAACCTAGGTAATGAGCATTACTCCTCCTAATTATATCAATATACTGATCCACATCAGATGCTCGATGCCCTGCTGGATGCTTTTTGAACATTAATTCATACAATCCTGGCGTACCTTTGTATGGAAACTGATCATCAATAATAAAATTAGCACCATCAAAATCAACAGTTGCAGTGCCAATAGCGAATTTCTTCTTAAATGGGTCGAAGTAAATACCAAAGGTATCATCAAACTCGTTTTGTGAATCCTCAATTTTATCTTGTATGTATGCTCGCGGTAGAGGTGCATTAAATTGTTGCAAGTATCTCTCATTTTCTGATAGTACGGATGGATCTACTACCTGTGATGGAAAAGTTTCATCAAAGAAACTCCCTACATATTGAGGTCTTTCTTGGGTAGAGTCAAAATGAAATGTTTCATCTTCCAAATTAGTGGGTGCTGTGTGATAAAATTCAAGAGGGACTGGATCAATTGATCGCCTGTTTAAACTCTCATTTTTTATTTCTGTTTTCAAAAAAGATTTACGTGGATCACTTTCATTATTAACGATAGTTGTTACTAATTCACGAAGAGGTCGCGTTATCGGTTTATAAGTTTCCTCCAATGCTAACTGAGATTTAGCAATATCAGTTTTCAAACTTCTATACTTTTGCCTTAAGGCATCTCGCGTCTTTAACAGCTCTGCTGCCACTCTACTATCCATGGTGAATGGTTGATAATATTAATGTCTCTATTTTATATATGAAAAAATTGATCAAAACCTTTTCGATATCTCCCAGAGTTGATTGGACAATCTTTATCGATTACAACGAATCCATATTTATCATTCCAACAAAATGCACAAAGTTCTTTGAAATCTTGGAAACTCATATCAACGTTTACATGATCATCATAGATATGTTTGAGATTGGTAAGGTCCTGAGGAAATATCACAAGAAGATTGGCATTGTCTCTACATAATTGTTTAGGGATAGCAGCGTAGGTTTGACATAAATAAAAACAATCAGTGTTTTTATGACGCCCAAAAGAAAAATAGCTTTTAATAATACTTTGATCACATGATACCAAATCATCGAATATTATGACTGAATTCGGTTTTATTTCTTCTGGAGGTATCACTGCATCCCCGTCATTATATTCGAAATATCCAATTTCATTCATAGGTTTCACAAGCATCCTCAGATATTCATATTTCGGTTGGTATAGAGATTTAGAATATAAATAAATATTTTCAAAACGTAAACCGTTAGGATGTTCCAACAAACTAAGCATTACATTTGTTTTTCCAGACCCAGAACTTCCAACTAGAAGTCCCCGTTTCGACTGTCCACCAAATAAAATACCATGTTTTTGAAAAGTCTTTGTCTTGGAAATTTTGTCGTGATTAACTATTGGTAAAATTGTTGCTTGCTGTTGAATCTGCATTGTGTTCAAATAATCACATCACACTAGTGTGAAATCGAACTGCATTAGAAAGAGAACTGTTAAAAACTGATCAAGCATAACCCTCTACTCTATATAAAAGGGTATTCTACAAAACCAAGAATCAGTTTATTCCATAATTTGGGATATAATGGGTCGAACCAAAAGTTCACAGCTTACTTGTACTAGAAACTCTAAAAAGAGAGGACGTGGTCTGCTCAATAGTATAATAAATAAACTTCCGGTGGAACTACATATACCTGGTTATAATTATTGTGGGCCAGGAACTAAACTCACAAAACGCCTAGAACGAGGTGATAGAGGAATTAACCCATTAGATGAAGCGTGTAGAGAACACGATATAGCATATTCCAAATTTGAAGAGGTTGAAAAAAGGAATCAAGCAGATAGGGAATTAGCTGAAGCTGCATTTAAACGTGTAAAAGCACCCGACTCTGGTTTTGGTGAAAAAGAGGAAGAGAGGTGGACAAATAAATGTAAAGGTTGCTGTAAAAAAAACATTAAAATCAAAGAAGCGAGGGAAAAGAATTCTCAACACTCCAAAAAGAGGGGGGGTTCTTCCACTTCTGTTACCTCTTTTGGGAGCATTAGGAGCTGTTGGAGGGGGTGTAGCCGGTATTGTGAAAGCAGTTAACGATTCCAAGTCAAATGGTAAGGTGATAGCTGAACAATTGAGGCATAATTTGGCGATGGAACAGGCCGCTAAGGGGAAGGGTTTATATTTAGGCCCTCATAAGAAAGGTTCTGGATTATATCTTAAGACGTATAACAGCAAAAAAAACTAATTAGGCTACCTCACCGTCCACTTACTAACATAGATTTAATGAAATACTCGAAAATTCTAAAAATTCCAAATTTTCGAGGTATTTTCATAAGAGATACACTCCCCAAAAAAATTAGGAAAAAAGAATCTGGTATAGTAAATCTGGATATCAATGATGGAGATGGAACTCACTGGATTGCATATATAAAGAAAAATAAGGAAATAGTTTATTTCGACAGTTATGGAAATTTAAGACCCCCAGATGAGTTGAGAAAATATTTTTTAAGTGATGGTAGCCTGAATGAAATAAAATATAATTATGATTCTGTACAAAATTATGATTCATATGTCTGTGGACATTTATGTCTATTATTTTTATATAATCAATGTAAATAAGTTTTTCTTATTCATTTTCTAATAAACGTTCAAAGTATCACTATGTCTTTTACATTCGCTCTCAGTGGAGAATCTTCTGTATTAAATTACAATTTCAATCCACCGATATATTTAGATGATGAGGCAGATTATGAAATTGGATTAACTAATTTTGATACTTATAATATTATCCCAAATATTGACAACAACAATAATAAATTTGCGTGGGGAAGAAATAATGAACATATAGTTCAAATACCTGTAGGGTGTTATGAAATTGATGATATTTTAAAAATCATGACAAATAAAATAGTTCAAGAAGATGATGAAGCAGTTCTTAGGATTGATATAGATATTAACACATCCAAAATTATTATAAGAACAAACAGGATAATTAATTTTAACGTGGAGGATTCGATAGGTCCAGTATTAGGCTTCAAGAAAAGAGAGTTAAACGCTAATGATACTAATATTTCCGATGATCCAGTAAAGGTTTCCAAAGTGAATGCTATCTGCATTGACTGTAACATTGCTGTTGGTTCTTTTTTTAATGGAAAACCTGTTCACATCATTCATCAGTTCTATCCAACAGTTCCAATTGGGTATAAAATAGTAGAATCACCTCTAAATATTATTTACTTCCCAGTGAGCGTTAAAACCATCAACAACATCACAGTTAAAGTGATTGATCAAGAAGGACATCTTGTCAATTTTCAAAAAGAAACGATAACTGTTAGACTACATCTTAGAAAATCAATTCGATAATAAAATGGTGTTGATATTTAATTCAAGGTCTCCCATTCATACACAAAAACCACACTATAAAAGGATACGTAAAATATGTACTGATTAACCTATGACATCTCAGATTACCCTCTTCCATGGTAATTATGGGGGGGGGGGGAATTATAGTAGGGATGTGAGGTGGGGGGTTTGAATTATGGTGGGAGAAAGATTTTCATGTATTCCTTTAATACACTCTTATCTGATACATATTCATACACAGACGGGCATAATGATTAAATGTTTGGAGCAATGGTAAAATATGTACTGCCTAACCTATAACATTTCCGATGAGGTAGGGAGGTGATGGGTGTGGCTTATGAAAAAATGGAGGGGGTTTCTGAGAAATTGGTGGGGGGATTGTGAGAAAAGTAGAGGGGGGATCGAAAAGTGGTGGGGAGATTGGGCGGGGCTTGGGGGAGAATGGAGGGGGGATCGAAAAGTGGTGGGGAGATTGGGCGGGGTCTGGGGAAAAATGGAGGGGGGATCGAAAAGTGGTGGGGAGATTGGGCGGGGTCTGGGGAAAAATGGAGGGGGGGATCGAAAAGTGGTGGGGAGATTGGGCGGGGCCTGGGGAAAAATGGAGGGGGGATTGAAAAGTGGTGGGGGGATTGAAAAGTGGTGGGGGGATTGTCACAGAACTGTCATTTCTTTACTACTTGACTTAGAGAAGAAAGATAGCTTAGGTGACAACTTTGAACTTTTTAACAAGCGTCTATGATTTTTCGGCTTAAAAACCACAAAATTTAAAATTTTCAATAAATATGCATTTTTAAGGAAAACTGGTTGATTTAGTCATAGGGAATGCTTCAGCAAATTGATAGAGTACTTATCGGTGCTTCGCATAGCCTTATAAAATACAGGGTGTTCCATTTGAAAAAAAAACGACTTATTTACTATTCAAATTGACGAAAGTTGGCATAAAATTATGAGGACCCTGTATATTTTTTACATTTCAATACTTTTTCTAAAAGTACATGGCTTCAACTAGATTCCCTGAGAAAATTATGCCTCTATCTTTTATTTTGCCGAAAATACGGCGTTAAATGGTTAATAGTGAATGTTTTTTAAATTAAAATGTCAGAAAATATGAAGTTTAGGTATAGGGAAATGTGATGAAAGCAGTCATACTAAAATAAAGAGTAGAATTTTAAAAAATGATAAAAAAATATATGTTGCCATTTAAAATAACGAAGTTGTTACCGGCCCAGGGAAGGCAGAACACCCTGTACAAATGAAATTATTTTTGGTTTATGCTACTCTATAGGACTGAAAAGCCTGCAGAAAAGAAATAGCGTAACTTTTATTAAGCGAGATATTGGACTAGGTGGATACTCAGTACTATCCAACTTGTTCAGAAACTAGTCAACTTAGCACTTTAACCGTAACATATATTTATTTATTAATCTACAACTTACTAAAAATTCGCCAAATTAACTCATTTTGTCATTTTTTAACTGTGCTTCATTCAACTTCAACTCGGAGTTTTTAGGAAGGATAATTAAAAGGTAGAAAATAATTGTAAAATTTTTATCCTCACCAGATGGTCAGGTCAATAACGTTATTGACCACTTTGTAAGAAATTGTAAATTTTGTTGCACTATAAAAAGATGCCGATGGGAATTCCTAGTTCTGTTATTTATTAAGTAACGACTTAGCCGGGGTGTCAAAAGATTATGTGGATTTCTTGAAAATAGTACAAGCGTCTAAATCCTTGGCTGATGCAACTACGATCCCAGATGCGCGCACTATTTAAAAAATGATAGGCAAAATATACTAGTTCACAAGTTCAAAGCCGTGTTAATTCTTGATAAAGCTCGTAAAAATATGAGTGAGGACTCATTGGATTCGAAATGATGTCTAGAAAAATGTTCAAAATTTTCAAACCACACATAAACAATTGCAAAAGTTATAAACAAATGAAGATTGAAAAAATAGTTTTGTTTTTTGTAAATAACTCTAAAACTATTAGTATTTAAGAAATTTTGAAGAAGGATTCTTAAAGAGGAAGAAATTTCCAATAAAGAAGTCCCAACTCCCGATACTCCATCTCTATTATTAATAATTTTAATTTAGTGTTGAAAATAGAGCTCCGCGCGGCGAACACTAAGTCGTTACGATGCTCTGAAACCGGCCGTAATAAGTAAAAATATTTTTTTATGTTATTGAATATTAATTTAAAATTTTTTAAAAAATATCGTATTATTTAGATACTTAAAGGAACAATATCCCGTTGTAAAAAAATGTTTTCACCGATTTTTCATAAAATGAGCCTATTGTTAATTAACAAATTTTTTTATATGTCAAGTCGGATAATTGTTAAACAAAAGCCACTCAAAAATTATTTCGCTTCGTGAAGACCCTATGTCAACTATACTTTACAGAATTATGATATTGCGATGTGTTTAATTGTTGTAGTCTATTAGTTATTAATTATTTAAAATAACAAAAAACTAAAAAATGAAAAAGTGAGGTTGAAAATTTTTTTTTAATCATTTTAATTATTATTACTGTTTTTATATTTAAAAGTACTATAAGATCACATAAACTTTAAATTTTCATTGCTAATTGTTTAAACAAATTTTATAAACAAATAGATAAATTAAGTATTTTTGAAAAAAAAAAAATTTGCCATTTTATTGGTTATAAAATATTATTAGAAGAAAAAAAAATTTCTTAAAAAATTTGTTTAATTGTCTGTAATCATTTTTTTCCTTTTTTCAATATTTAAACAAATTATTAAGAAAAAAATTTATTCTTAAAATTTATTATTTGCAATTCTCTATAAGCTGGAAAAATGAAAAAATTTTTTTGTTAATTTATTCGTTTATTGAATAAACAATTTGTTATTAACAATCTCCGAATATGTTTAAATAATACCATATTTTTTTTAAATTTTTAAATTAGTATTTAATAACATAAAAAAATATTTTTTCTTATTACGGCCGGTTTCAGAGCATCGCAACGGCTTAGTGTTCACCGCGCGGAGTTCTATTTTCAACATTAAATTAAAATTATTAATAATAGAGATAGAGTGTCGGGAAATTTCTTACTATTTAAGAATCTTTCTTTAAAATTTCTTAAATACTAATAGTTTTCGAGTTATTTACAAAAAACAAAACTCGTTATTTTTTCAATCTTCATTTGTTTATAACTTTTGCGATTGTTTATGTGTGGGTTTGAAAATTTTGAACATTTATCTAGACGTCATTCCGAATCCAATGAGCCCTCACTCATATTTTTACGAGCTTTATCAAGAATTAACACGGCTTTGAACTTGTGAATTAATCTACAATTAGGTACACATAGTAAAGTTATTATTTTA
The DNA here is from genome assembly GCA_936432065.2 of Rutpela maculata. Classification (NCBI taxonomy): domain Eukaryota; kingdom Metazoa; phylum Arthropoda; class Insecta; order Coleoptera; family Cerambycidae; genus Rutpela; species Rutpela maculata. The sequence goes on along the minus strand of OW386285.2, from coordinate 204,037,032 downwards.
ATGGTCGTTTTCTACTTCTCAAGTTAAATCATTCTGTTTCCGTTGGTAACAAAATATGAAATCACCTGGTACTGTGCTTAAAAGTGCAAATAAGTTAATGGAATAACAGCCTTGAGTGCGGCAACATTGTTATGCTTCAGTAACAACCGTACAACTACCTATTATTGTATATTTAGCTTCAGGATGGTACCAAAAATATGCATTCTTCAGGATAGTGCGGCTTATGTGTAAATATACTTTAATATTTATTTTTTAAAATATCACTATATATCTTACAGAATCGACTGTGCCATAACAAATATACACCAGAATATGTCATCACATACGGCGACCCATGGAAAATGAACCAATCTCGAGGAGGTACGTTCGAGCAGTGACAAATCACGAAGAGACACCACACCCTGCCACAAGAGGACCTATATCATGAGGAGCCGAAGTCAAAGAGAAACACGACAACCTCTGGTGACGATTAGACAAGAATATACACGACGAGCAATGAGAAGTCACGTGACGTTTCAGCGAGGCCACTTGTCGGGTTAGCTCAGGCGCCCGCTACGCCTCCCACATACAGTAGAGGGCCAATAACACGTAGCCAGTCGCGCAATCAAACAGAAACACGACCACCTACGGAGACGATTAGACACGAAGATTCACGACCACCAACGAGAAGTCACGTGAAACGTGATGTCTCAGCGAGGCCACTTGCCGGATTATCTCAGGCGCTCGCTACGCCTCTCACACATAGTAGAGGGCCAACAACGCGTAGCCAGTCGCGCATGCGCGCTCTAGGCCCCAGCATATATAAGGAACCGCACAGCGCGGAGAACGTCAGTTCAGTTCGAGCAACGAGGAGCAGCAGTAGGCAGCTTTCAGCAACAACCTGAAGATGGCAGATGGGATTCTGCCGAAACGTCGTTTAGACAACCGTGGCCCCAGCAGGAGCCTGTCAACTACGCGGGAAAACATCCGGAAGCACAACAACACTTCATATATGTGTGTATATATATATATATATATATATATATATATATATATATATATATATATATATATATATATATATATATATATATATATATATATATATATATATATATATATATATATATATATATATATGCTAAACAAACCATATTAATCCATCCAAATGTATAAGTATCTAATAAGTAACTTTATATTCTTATCACGGTACGTGACATAATTTGATACCCTAGCGATAACAACTTCCTCGAATTCTCATGTGAAACGCTGGCACGGCATCAATTCTCAGAATGCTGTGCCTACGTTGATATCAAACATTATAAATATAACCAACAGACGCATTGGCAGTCAGTATACATTTAATCTTTATACCAAGCATATTAACCATTGTAATAATTATATCTAACCAAATATAATAATATAAAATATTGTGTAAAACCAAAATAAAAGTTTTTAAAAAGCGAATACAGTTCTAAGTGATATAAAAGTGGCGCAGTCGGTAGGATTGTTAATAACGCCTGGAAGAAAAGCCTAACTGACGAAAACCTCCCCGAAGAACAAGGAACACCCCAAAAAGGGCCTAACTTCAGGAAAGGATCGCCGGAACAAGGAGACCTTTGACGACGGGCGGCGGATTCCAATCCCTCAATCAAAAAGGACCTACAAATGAAGATTAATTACGTGTAAGTACTCACTGAATCATCTCGTTTAAGTGCAAATTTAATTAGAATTAGTAGTCGCATCATTTCTTGCGTATTTTCCGTGGAAAGAACAGTTCTGTTGTCCTTTGCTATAAGTAAAATACGTCTAAGTATTCCAAAATTAAAATTAGTTTATGCCAGTAACTACCAGAAATATGGCTTATCAACAACAACAAGAGCCACAACCACCAATTTAACCTCAACCTCAACCTCAACATCAACCAGACACTATTGAACCATATAAATTGAGCGAAATATTTTCAATCATTCCCGAATATGACGGTAATCAAATAAATTTAAATACATTTTTAAATTCATGCAGAACTGCTTACGGAATGTCAATTGGTAATCAAGTGGTACTTTTAACTGTTCATATAAAAAATAAATTAAAAGGTCGTGCAGCTGAACTAGTGAACTCTAGAAATCCCACTCATTGGGAAGAAATTAAGACTCTTCTAGAAAATCATTTCGGAGATAGTAGACACCTAACCTCCTTAATATAGGACTTACAAAAAATGCGGCAGCTTCTTGGTGAATCTTCGCTTACGTTTATTGCGCGCTTACAAACCCACGAAGCGAAAATGCATGCTTCTGTTCATAAACAGCGGTTAACGGCGGCACAAAAACAAGCTCAAACGCAATTAACTGAGGGTATGGTTTTGAACACTCTACCCAAACTCGCGCATGTTGTCAGAGCAAGCGACCCCGAGAATATGCTAAGAGCAATAACAAAAGTTCGAAAGGAACTCCAATTAAACTACTTCGAAACGCAAAAAACCAATCGCAACAATAGTGCAATAACTCCCACGCGTAACCAAAACTTCCCCTTACCTGCAAGATATTGTTCATTTTGCAAACGTACGGGACACGTCGCTAATGAATGTCGTCAGAAACAACAAAATTCTCGACCCCCAAATTTTGGAACCCCCCAAATCTATCCAAGGCCTAATTACTATAATCAAAATCCTGGAAATTCGAAAAATTTCCAACAACAAAGACCTAACTATTATAACCAAAACCCCGGAAGCTCGCAAAACTTCCAGCAACAAAGACCACCCGTCATTGCACCAAACCCAAATTTCAATAATGCAAGACCACCTGCGATTCAACCTAACCCTAATTATTATAGACCAAACTCAAATAGAAAAACGCTTCATCTCAATCAAAATACTGAACCCGAAAATATGGAGCAACAAAATCAAAGTTATTACGCTCACGATAACCCTTACGAAAATATCAACGAGGGATATTATACTGATAATAACCCCTACGCAAGTCCGAACTATTATACAGCTAATACTTCGGAATACGACAACAGCAACGAAGACTATTATACTGCTAATAGTCCCTCCGAAAAGTATTACACGGACGAATCCACTTTCGATACAACGCCTGTATATAATCGGGATTTTCGATCAGGCCCACATGCCCAGTCGGACCCGCCTTATCACAAAACCGGAGACCCCGAGATGACAGTATTGCAAACCCAATTTGGCAAAATGAACTTGGGCAATTTCCACCCAAATCTCAACTTCCCGGAACAACAGTTCCTATAAGCCCCTTATTGTCTGTCAAATCGAAAAATTTGTATTAAATCTATGACATTACTAACACGCATAGATTATTAATCGACACGGGCGCAGGACTATCCATATTCAAATCCAAAATTTGTGAAAATTATAGTAGGAGATGTCCGGAAAACATTACGATCCAAGGTATAACTGACCAAAAAATAAATATTAACGAAGCCGTCTTTATCCCGTTTGACAACAGTGAACCATTTAAAATTTATGTATGTGATCTTGACATAGAATTCGATGGACTCCTAGGGTCTGATTTCTTGGAACACTACAATTGTATAGTGAATATAAAAAACAAAAAACTTGTAACAAATTTCAAAACACACCCGATCCACAAAGTCACGGACCAGGATCTGCCAAACATACAAAATTACCCAAATCTGGATACTCGTGATACCAGTCGTAATATATCAAATATAATTTCAGTTGAACCACGTATAGAACAAATTACCAAACTTAAATGTCACTTGACCAATATGGAAGCTATACTGCTAGCTACCGAAGTAAACAAGGTAAGACTCCCTAACGCGATAGTTCAGATAGACGATAAAGGTGAATTTCTTACCTCTATATTAAACGTAAACGCGGTACCCAAAACCGTTAATTTTTCAAATTTAAAACTAGAACCCATCCAAAATTTCTCACTGAATAATATAGACGAAGAAACCTCCCAAACTCGCGTAGACAGACATTATGAAATAAAAAACCAACTCCATCTAGACCACCTAAACACGGAAGAGAATGAACTAATAACTCAACTTTGTCTAGAATACGCGGACATTTTTTATCTTGAAGGTGACCAACTAACCTTCACCAATGAAATTAAACACGCGATAGATACCAATGACGCGAAACCGGTATTCACGAAATCATACCGATACCCCCACATACACAAAGAAGAAGTCAAAACGCAGGTATCCAAAATGTTTGAACAAAATATTATTCGTCCCTCTAACTCCCCCTGGTCATCTCCAGGGTGGGCTGTCCCTAAGAAACTTGATGCTTCGGATAAGCCGAAATGGCGTGTGGTTGTAGACTACAGAAAACTCAATGGGTTAACTGTAGGAGATAAATACCCTCTACCCAACATCTCAGATCTCCTGGATCAATTAGGCAAGTGCCAGTACTTCACAACATTGGACTTAGCCTCTGGGTTCCACCAGATCGAGATAGACCTGAAAGACATCCCGAAAAGTGCATTTAGCGTAGACTACGGGCACTATGAATTCGTTCGTATGCCCTTCGGCCTTAAAAACGCCCCTTCCACCTTCCAAAGGGTTATGGACAACATCCTCATGGGCATTCAGAACGAGAGATGTCTGGTATATATGGATGATATTATCATATATTCCCCGACAGTTCACGAACACATTTCTCGTCTCACAGAAGTGCTCAAACGCCTTCGAAACGCTAACTTAAAGATCCAACCTGATAAATGCGAGTTCCTTCGTAAAGAAGTCGCATCACCTCATAACCAAAGAAGGAGTAAAACCAAATCCCGATAAGGTACAGTGCATTCAAAACTTCCCCCAACCTACTAACCAGAAGGAAATGAAATCCTTCGTCGGGTTGGCAGGTTATTACCGCAGATTCATAAGTAATTTCGCGAAACTATCCAAGCCCCTTACCAAATTGGTACAAAAGGATGTCCCTTTTGCTTTCGACTCAGAATGCCACAAATCCTTCGAGGAATTAAAACAAGTCCTCACTTCGACCCCAGTACTTATCTACCCACGACGAAACGTTTCTACTCACCACTGATGCAAGCGCGTTCGCCATCGGCGCCGTGCTCTCACAAGGCCCCATTGGCAAAGACTTACTTACCAATAGCTTTCGCATCGAGGACCCTCTGTAAAGCCGAAACCAAATACTCAACCATAGAGCGTGAACTTTTAGCTATAGTATGGGCCGTGAAACACTTCCGTCCATACATATTTGGTCGGAAATTTAAACTAATAACCGACCATAGGCCTCTAACGTGGCTCTTCTCGATAAAAGACCCCGGGAGCCGCCTAGCACGTTGGCGACTGAAGCTCGAAGAATACGAATACGAAATCGAATATAAACCCGGCCGCATTAATAAAAATGCAGACGCTCTTTCCCGCATAAAGATAAATCACATTCAAGATTCCTCTAACTTTCAAGCAGAATCAAAACTAGTAACGTACCCCATTCAAAGTCCCTCGACTCCAATAGAACCCGATCCTGATAGTCAGGACACGACAAGCGGCACGACAGAAACAAACGAACAAGAAGATGTCCTGAACGAATTCGAAACTTTCGCAAAGTTGTATAAAACAAAGTCACTTATCGATTATTCTAAGATTGAATTTTCGAACGGACAACTCTTAGACAAAACCAACAAAAATATAGTGACCTTTTCCAACAAAACAATCTCAAAGATTTTCATTATAAAATCCTTGAAGATTTGTTCTAAGAAAACGCAGACTTCCGAGATTTAGAATTAAATAAATTATCGAGTAAGTCGGTGTGACATAGATATTACTTTACGTGGCTCTGCCATACGACCCCGAAACCGTAATCCAAAATCTATTTACCTCGCTATACAAAGGTCGTGAAGAATTCGACGACTCCAAAACGTATTGTATCGAAAACAATGTCGAACTCCCTATTCTCGAAATTTTGTCATTTCTTTTATCGGAAAAAGATGTGAAACTCAAAATATGTCAAAAGTTTACTAGAACACCTAGTGACGACGAAATCCCAATTATTATCGACCAGCACCATACTGACAAAGCACATCTCCACTGCGGAATAAATGAGACCATTCGACGCATTCGAGAGAAATACAATTGGAAAGGATTGACAAAAGACGTCGAAAATTTCATAAAAGCCTGCAAAACCTGCCAAGAAACAAAAATCCGTCGCAAAAATTTAGATACCCCTCTCGTAATTACGGAGACGCCTAAATCCCCTTTTGAACGTATAAATATAGACGTCCTAGAAGTTCCAACACAAAATTACGCGCTTACATTACGCGACGAACTTACAAAATTCACCCAAGCGTATCCCGTCAAAGATAAATCAGCAAAATCAATCGCAAACACTCTACTTGTTTACTTCCAGCACTTCGGAACAACCCTTCGAATCTATTGCGATTATGGCCGAGAATTCGAACTCGCCATCCTAAAAGATTTGTCTCCTCTATGACATCAAAGAAACGCAATCTAGTGTCGGACACCCCCAATCTAATGGTTCCTTAGAAAGGTTCCACGCTACCTTGTTGGAAATGATCCGAGCACGCATGACAGAACACCCTGACGGAAACATATTACCTTACGCGATAATATGCTATAATACCTCTACTAATAAAACTCACGGATTTACACCCTACGAGTTAGTCTTCGGACACACGTCCAGCAGACCGCCTGAAACGCTATATAATCAGGAAGAACTAGTCACGAAATACGTCAAAGACTTAAATAATCGCCTCTCTTATTATTACACAGTCGCACGCGCAAGAACTGAAGCTCAAAAACAAAAAGCGAAAGTTCGGTTTGACGCCCATGTTTCAAAAGAAACCCCCGAATATCAGATTGGTCAAAAGTGTATTTAAAAGAATCCCAAATCACCAATAAGTTACATAATAAATTTAACGGGCCATTCGAGATTTTGGAACTTCACAAAACTCAGCCACCCTCCTTAACAAAAAAACAAAACAAAAAACTAAAGCTAACTTTGACAGGTTTAAAACCATATATTGAAGCCTAAATTGCCTTACAAGTTCACCTTGCTGATCGGAGCAGCCATGTCCCAGTACCAAATAACACCCATCAATAACACCGTCGGAGTCTATTACCACGACGAAACGAGGATAATAATTTCCAATAATAAATGGACTCTGCTAGTCCATAAAAATCTATCAAGCCTCGAAGAAGCCTTTATCAACAACAAAATTTTAGAATCAATTGTCAATATATTCACCCCCGATACACGCGAAACGAAAGAATTCCTAGTCAAAGTCAAAACACACATAACACTCCTAAACCAAGTATCAAATTCCCTTAAGGTAAAATTTGAGGAGATCTTTGTTAACACCAAACGATTCAAACGCGGTATATTAAATGGAGCGGGTAGTATATTTAAAGCAATTACCGGCAATCTAGATGCTGAAGATGGACAATTCTTCACAGACAGTATTAATAAATTAAACAAAGATCAACATCAAATAGAAAACTCCTGAAAAATCAAATATCTACCGTCATAACAACCTTTAATGAAACGGTCCAAAACATGCAAATTAATATAGTAACGTTTAACGAGGATATGAAAAAGATTCAAATCGGATTGCATAAAGTAAATGATAGAGTTGCACTGATTCAAGCCGAACTAAAATGTATCGAAACATGTGAAAAATTGACTGAAAGTTACTTGTACCTCCAGAGCAACCTTGATGACATTTTGAACGCGATTACATTCGCTCGCCTGATTACTGCACCTCAGGAAATCTCTCAAAACTTAGTAAAAAATAATCTACCCCTACCGGTAAAATATTCAGAAATTCCCCAATACCTAGAAATTATCGAACTAGAAGCCTTTCAATCAAAATCAGATCTTGTTTTCGTTCTAAGAATATCACTAGTAGAACAACAACTCTATACCCTGTATCATTTGTATCCTATCCCTATACAAGACAACAGAACTGGCCTACACCACGTCTTGTTATTCTCACAAAAATTAATTGCGCGTAACGATGATTCACTAATGTACATCCCGTCAAGGACCTGAGCACATGCAAACAGCTAGATTTCCATAAGAAACTATGCTCAGACCTCTACGCCTACCCGATCTACAGCAGTGCAGCATGCGAAGCCCAGCTACTGAAAAACTTCAGAAAAATCCCCGAATACTGTGTAAGTTCCCTCGTGTATGGACAAGGTTATACCGTTCAGAAACTACAAGGCAATGTGTGGCTAATAATTGTCTCTGAACCCATTCATATCACCATAAACTGTAATAAAATGGACACAAAAGTCACTAGTGTTAATAAAAACTCGATATTAAAACTACATCCGGACTGTTACGCGTTTGTTGGTATAACAAAAGTGCAAGCAGAAAGCCGCAATACCATCAACATTACGGACAATTCACATTCAGTGGTTATACCTTATGACTGTTGTAGTGACATACCCGAAAAACTCCAGCTACCCAAGTTGGAACCTTTCCAGTTCGATCATCTAAATGTCGAAAATCTAGACATAGCCAACCACAAACTCGAGCAATACTCTAGAGACCTAGACAAGCTAATAAACGAGCCATTTATAACCAAAAATTTCTCTCTAAGCATGTATACAGTTATTGGTCTGTCCATCAGTCTCCTCGCCACCTTCATCGCCTGGAAATGCAGAAAAAGATGCTGTGGTTGTAAAGAATTCAAGGACGCCACCCCCAATGACATGCTGAAAAGAAATGGCACTCTCCTGAGAAGAAGACTTCATCTACCCACAGAAGAAGAAATGACCGATTTTCCCCAAAAAGTCGGTGAATAACACCGACTTTTCAAAAAGAAAGGGAGTTGTTATATGCTAAACAAACCATATTAATCCATCCAAATGTATAAGTATCTTATCTAATAAGTAACTTTATATTCTTATCACGGTACGTGACATAATTTGATACATCTATCACCCTAGCGATAACAACTTCCTCGAATTCTCATGTGAAACGCTGGCACGGCATCAATTCTCAGAATGCTGTGCCTACGTTGATATTAAACATTATAAATATAACCAACAGACGCATTGGCAGTCAGTATACATTTAATCTTTATACCAAGCATATTAACCATTGTAACAATTATATCTAACCAAATATAATAATATAAAATATTGTGTAAAACCAAAATAAAAGTTTTTAAAAAGCGAATACAGTTCTAAGTGATATATATATATATATATATATATATATATATATATATATATATATATATATATATATATATATATATATATATATATATATATATATATATATATATATATATATATATATATATATATATATATATATATATATATATATATATATATATATATATATATATATATATATATATATATATATATATATATATATATATATATATATATATATATATATATATATATATATATATATATATTTGTTACTGATCACGATTTGAAGGTGTAATTCAATGCAGGTCGGGGTATTTGCCCGCTGAGTAGTTGTTTCCTTCAAATCGTATTTCATATATATATATATATATATATATATACATCCCGCTATCAATGCTGCGTCCTTTCACAAGCCAACCTTACTGCGTCTCCCAGAAATACGCTAGTTAGCTCAAATCTAATGAAGTATATTGGATCTACTAACCAAATTCAGTTAATATCTGGTTTTAGAATTGTAATAACTCAAGAAATAAAAAAGTTTAATATACAGGACAATACTGTGTCCTTTCAAAAACAGCACGTTATTGCGTCCGAGAATAATTTCATTCTTCTTCAATACAATGCTGCGTCCGAGATGACTACTTTTTGTGAAACTTAGCATATTACTGCGTCCGGCGCGGTTGTCATATTTACCCTAATAATTTTATTGCACTTGTAGTAGAACAAATCAATAGCCGTTAGTATTTCTAAATGTCAGTAAAATTCGAATTATGATATTATTATTTTAGGATCAGTTTTTCAATTGTGCACTAAAAGTAGCCTCAAATTTGCAATATAAAATGCTGAATTTAGGAGATCAATGGAATTTTGGATAGATGTTCATTTTTATTTACTCCTTCACTAAGTGATGAGTTCACCTTAGAATAGAAGGGAGAGCATATGCTTCTTGCTTTTGCTTTTTGCACATATCTCGAATGATAAGAGTTTTAGTCTTGAAAGTTGAAAAACACATTTCTTGAAGTACAAATGTGTTTGATAATAAATGCCTTCGGATTTATTATTTTGTAAAGAACAATGTTAAAAAGGGCTTTTTTGGCCCATTCGTTGTAAAGTGTGGAAGCTATCTTTTTTTTTACTAATTTTGGGCTGCTGAAAACGAATCCTCATCCGTTTTAACGAAAAGTCTCGGGAACACATTAAAAAACAACCCCTATTTGGGTGCCATAAAGTGAAGATTCTCATTTTCCAAACCAAAAGTCATTTAAGTCATTTAAATGATTAAAGAATTTTTAATATAAAAAACAATATTTTCTGGATAGTGATGCACACCGTACACCCAAACCCCAAGAGTGTGAGAAATATTCAGGGATGAAAAATATTCATCTGAATTGATTAAATCACCTTAGTCTGATAAAAAGACAAAATCCACCACCTTAATTGGTGGGGATGGGTGTAAGAGTATTCAGAAGTAATCACATTATAACCTGATAATAGCCTTTTAATAAGGAATTTTGTTTTTTTTTTAAATAAATAAATAATCGTATATTATATATTGTAACTTACACCGTTCTTATGGGTGGTGAAAGGTGAGGGGAAGGAGAGGGAGAGCCCTTTTTTGGCCCATTCACGGTAAAGTGTGGAAACCATATTTTTACTAGTTTTAGGGTGCTGAATACGAATCTGTCATCCGATTTGGCTAAAAACATCGGGAAGACAGTAAAAAATAACTCTTATTTGGGGGGTGGCATTGAAATTGATATTATAGCTTGCAACAAAAAGTAATTCTTTAGTGCAGGAAATTCTTCCAAGATACTCAGTTTCATTAGGTAAGTAATGAAAGAAGCAAAAATTCTAAATTCACCACCCCTCCCCCTCGTTTCCCTCACCTTTCACCACCCTAAGAACGGTGTATAATTACAATATTACTCCTTGTTAAATGGCTATTATTACTTCTGAATACTCTTACACCCATCCCCACCAATCAAGGTGGTGGATTTTATCTTTTAAGAGTTTTTATTGGTTTTAATTGCAAAAGAAATCCCTAATCACCCAATTTGATGTTTTTCTATCATAATGAGGTGATTTAGTCAATTCGGATGAATATTTCGCACCTCTGAATATTTCTCATATTTTTGGGGTTGGGGTGTAAGGTGTGCGTATTACTATTCAGAAAATATTACTTGTTTTTAAATTAAAAAATTCTTTAATTATTTAAATGACTTTGGGTTGAGAACATGAGAACCTTTACTTTATATGGCGCCCAAATAAGGGTCGTCTTTTAATGTGCTCCCTAGACTGGCAAAACTGGCCACGGATTCGTTTTCAGCACCCCAAAATTAGTAAAAAAAGATGGCTTAAACACTTTACCACGTTAGAATTTTTAAAAACTGTTTTTATGAAGATAAAAGTTTTTGTACTCATATTTAATATCAATTTAATCAATTAATTTAATTCTTTTCTAAACCAGAAACCAAATATTATTGGAAAAAGAGGGGATTTATTTTCTATATATCTACAGTTTCAACTAAGTATGTTGAAATTCTTGTAAATAAATTAAAGTCTTCAAACTCTAGTGGTCATGATATTTCTAATAATTTGGATAAAAAATGCAAATATGTGATAAGCGGTCCATTTCTATAGAGAAAGGTATATTTCCCAGTAAATTTAAAAGAGCCATAGTCTCTTTATTATACCAGAAGGGAGATCCAAATGACTATAATAATAATTATGAAGCCATTAGTCTACTATGCAGATTTTCTAAAATTTTAAAAATTCATCTCAAGGAGCAATCATCAGATTTTTTACATCGGAATATGTTACTGTCTCTGCTTTGTGTGATTTTCATCACAAAATCATTAAAGCTTTAGACAACAAGAAATCAGTTGTGGATCTTTTTGAAGATTTCTCACAAGCTTTTGATTTGGTAGACCATCAGCTGCTTAAGACCAAACTAGCACTATACGGTATTCGACTAAGTGATTTACAAATATTTTCCTCCTATTTAGACAACAGGACACAAATTGTAAAAATGGTCGGTGGAGTTGAAAGTAATATTTGTGATATTACACAAGAAGTTCCAGGAGTTTGGGATCACTTTTATATATAATATTTACTAACTATGTGGTCAGCCATCAACAAAAGATACCAAATATTCATGTGATCTGTTATGCTGATGATACAAACATTCTAGTTACCGGCAACAACATAATTGAAGAAAAAAAAACACTGAAAGATTTTATCAAGAAATCATACATTGGTCTCAAAATAATAACCTAATTCTAAATAAAACAAAGACAGTTTCAATATAATTTCACAGGCCCACAAAAAAAAAGTTGTCTGCGCCGCAGTATTGACCATACCTATCCCTTGTATTTTGACCCGCTGAACACGAATCTGACCTTTGTTTTTCCCCTATACGTCAGGTTTTTTTTAAGCAAAAATGTTTAATATTTATATATTTATTTGCTATTAAAAGAAAAACCTGACGTGCTGGAGAAAAACTAAGATCAGATTCGTGTTCAGCGGCTTAAAATACAAGGGACAGATGTGGTCAGTAACCCCGCGCAGATGACTTTTTTTTGTGGGATGTGCCACACTGAGTATGGCACAGTGGCAACCAAAAAAAGTGGTCTGCGCGGGGGTACTGACCACACCTATCCCTTGTATTTTGAGCCGCTGAACACGAATCTGACTTTAGTTTTTCCCCTACACGTCCGGTTTTTTTTAACAGCAAAAAAAGTCTGTTGAATCCTGATATTTATATATTTATTTGCTGTTAAAAAAAAAACCTGACATATAGGGGAAAAACTAATGTCAGATTCGTGTTCAGCGGCTCAAAATACAAGGGATAGGTGTGGTCAGTACCCCCGGCGCAGACAACTTTTTTTTTTGTGGGCCTGTGTTTCATTGAATAATAATTCCGAGAGCTTAACACTTTTTAGTGGTACTGACTGGGAAATAAAAACTTGTTGAAAATTTTTAGCTCAAATAGCAATTCAATTCGCCAATTTCTAATCAAGTGTGCTGAAACAACCAATCAGAACAAAATTGCACTGATAAGATCTCTTAGGGATGTTTTCACTTATATTATCCAGTTTGGCAGTTCAATAACATAGGTCATGAATGTTGTTGTGCAGCTAAGGTCATTTCCGAAGTAATTTTTCGCGCTGAATCCGAATCTGGCCTCAGAATTGGCCCATCACGTCAGGATTTTGAAATATTTGAGGTTAAGTACTTAAAAAATGACTTTTTTAGCAATTTTTGAAGTTGTGTCTAGAACCCAAAAAAATTTTCAGCTTATTTCTAATAAATATATCATTTAGTAACATCTTTCCTCTTTAAAATAAGCTTTCGAATGGTCATCTATGATGTTTCCTCGCAAAGTTATAGCCATTTTAATGTGACATGAATTTGAAACCGTGTTCCCTACAACCCAACAATCTTCACCAAACGACTCTAAACGAATCAAAATTTAACACAACAATAGGAATAACCCAACATTCTTAAATCAAAGTTTGGTTAAAATTGAGGATCATGGTACGCATGGTACTTGGGGAAACCTACTACGCATCCATTGTACTCAAGGAAACTCACTGCACATCTATAATACTCGTGGAAACCCACTGCGCATTCATGGTACCCGGAGAAAGCTACTGCGCATTCATTGCGTACTCAAGGAAACCTTCTACGCATCCATAGTACTCGGGGAAACCTACTGCGCATACATTGCACTCGAGGAAATCCACTGCGCATCCATTGTACTCGAGGAAACCCACTGCGCATCTATAGTACTCGGGGAAACCCACTGCACATTGCAATTTGATAACAATCCATTATTCTTTTTTTATATTAGAGCGAGTTAAACGAAAAAATAATTATTTTAATCCACAATAGAACACATGGGCGGGTATGTGTCAAATTTCATGCTTAAAACTCTCCCTTTTCACTCGTTCGCGGTGTCTCCTTTTAAAAACCGTCGAATACGTGTCTCCTTATTTCCTCAGGAAAGCCTATCGCTGGAATATCGCGTTTCTGACTTACACGATTTCAGAGATACGGGTACTCTTTAGACCATCTACCACCCCCGTTTTCACCACTTTAAAAAGTGAAAATCGAAATTTCATCCTACTCGTGTCTAACAGATTCTAATAAAAAGTATTTATGCCAAATTTCATGATTCTGGGTTTAACCGTTTCCGGAAGGCTTAAAAAACCTCCCTCTCCCCGTTCACCCGTTCGGAGGTCTCTTTTTGAAAACTGTCAAATACGTGCGCGTCTTCTTATTTCCTCAGAAGTGTCCATCGCTCGAATAATCACGTTTCTGACTTACGCGATTTCAAAAATACAGGTGCGCTTTAAACCATCCACCACCCGTTTTGACCTCTTCAAAAAGTGAAAATCGAAATTTCGTCTTAACACGATCTAATAGATTTCAACAAAAAATATTTCTGCCAAATTTCATGCATCATGCATCTAACCATTTCTGAAAAAACTTAAAATTTCAACCTCCCTTTTTATCAAACAAAAAGGTATAATAATGGTTCTATTTATAGGTATTAGACTTATAATAAACCACACTATTTGCTGAACTTGTAGTATATTATTCAACGAGCGGTAATGTAGGTAATAACTCACGCAAATGAAGTTTACAGCATGAGCCGCAGACAAGTGCTGTAATTCATCAAGTGGGTTATTACCATTACTGCAAGTTGAATACTATACTTTATCTACGATTATAACAATAAATATTAAATTGAGAAAATTTTGTTTTAATTATTGTTTATTAATAAAATTAACTGTAAAATTTAACTTAACTAAATTTAAGGATTTCTCTCAGACAGAGCCACACCTTCGTGGAGCGCGTTACGTCGATTGGATAGGCTAGGCATGAAGATACAGATGATTGGCACTATCACCTAGTGATTTATAATAACTCACTCATTATAACTCACGCTATTTGTTTATAGATTCTATAAATTGTTCAAATGCAGTTCATTAATTAGTATATAACCTAATAAGAGTAAATAAAATAACCAAAAGTAGTTTATATTAGTCATAGATTTTTGTTGCTCCTAACTTAGCATACCTAGAATATTACCTACAATATCTTATTAATATTTCTAATCCTATTTACATTCACAATATTGTCTGTAATTCTCCTATTTCCTTATTCAAAACAATAACCATAAAATTAGCATAATATCCTGTAGACTGACTGCCTTTGTATGTTCATTCACTTTAATCATCTGAAAATGTCACGTTGAGTGCCGAACTGCAGTAAGGTGCAAGTTACAATAATTTGGCGGCAAAAAGAAAGTAAATGTTAATGTTGGTGTTTCATTATTATATCATCATAATTAATTACCACAAAGTAACGGCTTACCAGTTTAATTTTGGAGGAAGTATTGTTTTTATGATTATATATAACTAAATATTTGTAAATTATTTTCCGTTGAAATTAATTTCATTTTCTGAAAATAAATTTATGTGATAAAAACATTCAGATTATAAGTAAGAAGATAACTGTTTAAATATGAAACATAATTACTTGTAAACTTATATAAATGTTCACAAGAATTTTACACTCGTCCGAACTCCGGCTTTCCAAGTAAGCATGAAAGAATGACTGGATATTTAATAGTGCCGGTGTTTTCAAATCTCGGACGCAGCAGTATACGATTTTTGAATAGAGAATATTTGAAGTATATTTATGTTCACAAATCTATGCGCCCCCAAACATAATTCGATGGAACTAAAAATATACTTTTAGTTTTACGAAACATATGATACTGCGTCCGAATTCACAAAAAACTCGGGTCGATATTTCGCTTAATTGAAACGAAACAAAACTTATTTCAATGTTTACATATAACCCAGGAGATGAAGAACATTCTGAGGTGCTGAAAATCGACCATGTCAGAGATTTGTTGAAGATAACAATACTGCGTCCGGTATACAGACGCAGTATTGTACAGGACGCAGCAGTGTATGGTATCGTGCACATGTACGGACGCAGCATTATTTGCAGGACAAATATATATATATATATATATATATATATATATATATATATATATATATATATATATATATATATATATATATATATATATATATATATATATATATATATATATATATATATATATATATATATATATATATATATATATATATATATTTACTAGTGAAATATTTTGTCTCTATATGTTTCCTTAAATATATAAGGAATAAGAAACCAGACTGCAACCAACAGCTATTCTCCGGACTAATGCCCCGCCGAGCGCTGAATTACGAGTTACTGGCCGCGTTAAGTACAATAACTATGTATCGCCACAAAACGCTAAGTTTCGATTGTAATAGACACCAGCCGAAAGACTTATTCCCATTCAAAGGAGCTCTCGTGCCAGCCACCCCATACCACTTGCAGACTGCAGTTTCGAGCTATTGGCTCTCGTCAGTGCAAGGTAGGTCTGAGACGGCTGTAACGAGGCAATTTGTTCACTCTTGGTACATGACGAGATTTATAAAACCACGACATGCAACAAAATGACAGGCTCCATCTGTATATATATATGTATATATATATATATATATATATATAAATCCGATTTCATAAACAGTGAGTATAGCCCACTAAGGCTAGAGGTCGCCGCTCTTGGTACTTGCAAAAAAGTAAGTCGCTATACGTTAGTGACATTTGTCCGACGTATGGGTCGCGTGCGCCGACGTCACAGATTTTGAGACCTTAGGAAAAACAAACAGCTGTCATTGAATTATCCGCGTATTGAATGTTTTTCTTTAAAGTGAATTTTACTGTGTTTGTGCCATTTAAAAGTTTAATGTTGGATTATTTAACATCTGCAGCTATTCTTATTACTTTTATATGCTCAATTTTGTTCGACAGGATGACGGTTAGTTCGTATTTTGCAGAATTGTCTCATGATGTAGAGGTTAGGTATACTGCTGTCGTGGAATTAAATCCTTATATTTTGAGAAAAAAATGCTTTAGTGTAAATATTGATGTATTTCCAAATAGTACACATGGGGATACTGCGAATTACTTGGTTTTTGAGAGAAGTGTATAGAGAGAAGGATGAGTTCAAGGCATTTAAAAGTCTTAAAGCTGTTTATGGTTATGTGAAAGAAGTACTCTGCAAGAAATTTACAGAATAAAACCTTGTTGCAAAGGTAAGAATTGTTATCAATGATTTACCATTCTTTTCATACACACTTGCCTAATTAAATGTTGCTTTAAAAATAATTGCTAACATACAAATTCATTTTTCAGGTTAAGTCGTGGCATCATCAAAAAAAGCCATTGACTCCAGATCTGCTCCAGATTCAGATGGTTTCTTAGTACTTACTGTGAATGTGTTGCTAGTTTAGACAAAACATGTCCACTACTTGAGAGAGGAAGTATTTCCTTTTTAGCAGTAAACATGGCTATGATCAAGGTATTAACCGCCGTAAATTTTGTGAAAAAGACACCATATAAATTAAGCAATGAAGACTGATGTGCTATAAACTATTTGAAGTATGTAGTAAGATGTGCATAATTTCTTCTCGTCTATACAATCCCATACAATCCATTGTAATTTCTATAAAAATTTTATTTTTCATATATTGTTATGTAATGTCTTTCATAATTTTATGTAATTCGTTTGTTTATTATCATTTTATTAAATATACTCTTTTTATTATGTTTTATTTATCACTTCTACTACCATATATTGTTAGCAGTAAATTGAAATTGTCAGTTACGTCGAACTTGTAACTGAAAGTAAAACAAAATATCTTTACTAAATAAGTTATTTATTGTCCATTAGTACTTCTAAGAAGAATCGACAAGAAAGTTATAAGAGAGGTTAATATTGTAACAAAAAATAAATGATTGTAATGTAGGTACCTAACATAACATAATATATATACTTTATAGTAATATCTATCTAAGCAATAAGTAACATTTAACTCGAAGGGCTTTTATAGCTATACAATTCAACACTAACAAAGCCGAGTTAGACTTTGCTTATGTGTTCACTGACCGTAGACCACTTCAGAGTTTTAATTTTCAACTTTTTCAGTGTTCAATAGTCCAACACTGAGTTTTTAAACACCACACGATATACTTTGAAAGGGCACATTGCATCATGCACTTGTTGACGGCCGCAGGTACTTTGAATTTCCTTTCTTAATTTATGCACCTACTTTATCAAATATCTTTATGAAGCCTGCTTGCTCTTGGAGTGTACTTTATTTAAAACAATTTCTACCATTGCACTTTTCTCTCCTTTGGCACAGCTTTACACACCTTTCGCTCAACTAAAATTTAAAGAAGAAATAATTATTAAAAATACTGACAAACCAATATAAAATGTTAATTTTCTTTACCATGAATTGTTTATTACTTATGCGAGCAGCAGTTATTATTATTATAAGCACTTTTAGTTTCACATATGGGTTTTAAATTGTATTCCTTTTTAAGAGAGGATGCCCAAACTGGATGTATCGTAATACAGCTGTTTTTCCTACAACATAAACCCACGTTAAAAACCAAATTCTTACATTAATATACAACAACGTACCACTAAAAAAATCCTTGGGAGACTCTCGTAAAATCATTCATTTTAATTGTTTGAAATCAGTTGCAGTATTTTAACCTCTAACTTCTTCTGGTTGTAAATTGAGGTTATTTTATCAAAACTGGCATTGTTTTGGATTGTCACACTTCCACAATTAATAATAAACCAAAAACTTGTCATTTTGTATGTATAATATACATAGAAACAATAATATTACAAAAAGTTCAATCAGTTGCCATTTGACAGTTAAAGAATTTCTGTTTGTTTTTCCTAAGGTCTCAGATTGTGACGTCACGCGCACGCGACCCATAGTAGCATCTGACCATATGAGAGTTTACCTCTCACCGTCACTTCATATATTAATTTAAGTATTTTAACCAGGTTCAATTTTATGCTGATCTTATGTCTATTCCTTTTGAAAATATTTATGATTTAAACGATATTGATGAAAAAGTGAACTTTCTAAATGAAAATATATTGTATCTCTTTAATATACATGCACCAGTTAAAACAATAAAAATTACAAAAAAATATGCACCATGGCTCACTGAAAATATACGTTTACTTATGTCTTTGAGAGATAAAGCTTGCAATAAATGGCGCCGCACAAAAAATGAAGCTCACCATAATTATTACAAAATGTTAAAAAATTATACAACATTAGTATGTCGAAACGAAAAAAAGGCGTATTTTGAGCACAAGCTGAGACGGTATAAATAAAACCTGGAAAGATTTGAGCCTTTTAAATATAGCTAAACAAGAAAAGAGTATACCTGATGAGCTAAAAAATGTTAACGACGTCAATAATTATTTTGTAAACTCTATTCCAAAATTGCCTGCAGATCATGATACAATTACTTCTTATATAAATAATGTTAAACCAAATATCGATTCATTTAAATTTAGGCCTACTTCTGAGTATAATGTACAAAAAATTTTATATGGTATAAAATCTAACGCTCAGGGATATGATGATCTTAATATTAAATTATTATTCATGTGTTGCCCTTTAATATTGCCTTTTCTTACTCACATCATTAATTTTAGCTTAGAAAACAGTATTTTTCCAACTTCCTGGAAACAGGCCATAGTGCAACCACTGGCTAAAAAAACGAATCCCGAAGAATTCAAAGACCTCCGACCAATTAGCATTTTGCCTACTATGTCAAAAGTATTAGAAAGAGAGGTAGAGTCTCAGCTGCGCACTCATGTAACTCAATTTCAACTAATACCTGAAATACAATCTGGCTTCCGGCCTATGCATAGTTGTGAAACTGCTCTCTTAAACATCACAGATGATATTTTGAGAGGATCAGATAAAAAAAAAGTTACTGTGCTGGTACTTGTCGACTTTACAAAAGCGTTTGATACGATCAATCATGAAATTCTTTTTGCCATACTTGGCTCAATGAGTTTAAGTGCTAGCGCAGTTAATTTTTTTCGCAGTTATTTATATAATAGAACACAACGCGTTAAAATTGATAATAGTTTATCTGATCCTCTCAACGTGTCATCTGGGGTGCCACGGGGATCAATTCTAGGACCACTATTGTATACGTTATATACATCGGGCTTCGAAAAAGCAGCTGAGCGTTGTCAGGCGCATTTCTATGCTGACGACACTCAACTATATTTTTCGTTTGATCCAGAGGAATGCGCAGAAGCAATGGTTGCTATTAATAGAGATTTAAGCTCGTTAATACAAATGTCTAAAAATCACGCCTTAAACGTTAACGCTAGTAAAACATCGGCTCTTGTTTTTGGCCATCATAACAGCAGGTCAGTTGTAATGGAAAATCTTCAAATTAATGTTGATGGACATCACATAGCTTTTACAGAAAAAGCAAAAAATTTAGGAGTTACATTTGATACAAATCTAAGATTTAAACCGCATATTAACAACTGTATACGTACTGCATACACAAATTTAAAATTAATATATAACATTAGGCATTTTCTGAATAAAAAAATTAAAACAATTTTATGCGAATCATTGGTTTTATCAAGGTTTAATTTTGCCGATACTGTATATGGCCCTTGTTTAGATGCGGAGGATATACGTCGAATACAAGTACTGCAAAACTCTTGTTTGAGGCTAATATTTGGAGTTAAGCGCCGACAAAGTATATCACACAAACTAGTCGAAATAGGTTGGCTCAATATGTCCAGGCGACGCTTTTTGCATTCTGCTTGTCTATTTCATAAAGTTATTAATAACAAAACTCCGAAATATCTGAATAAAAAAATTTCGTATAGAGCAGACGTTCACAACTTGAACATTCGTTTCAAGGGTACACTTACTCCTCCCCTTCATCGCACAGAATTATTTAAACGTTCATTTACCTACCAAATTACCAAAATTTACAATTCTATACCATCTCATATAAAAAGTAAAACATTACCGGCCTTTAAATCTACTTTAAAAAGACATCTTCTGACTGAACAAAATAATGCACCATAGGTGAATTCCTCTCATTTATTTATTTATTTTTTTCAAGTATTAGCTAATAAAATATGAATAAAAAATTTAAAAAAAAATAAAAATATAAATATGAAATTATATATTACATGCATATTTTTATTGCCTGCAACATTATATTAATAACACATTTATCTGTTATTTATTTTGTAATATTATATGTTTATTTATCTCTGCCATATTGCTGTTATCTACGCTTGAGATTAAATACAGAGGTTTGTCTTGCACAACCACCTGATCTTCGGCGTTTTTCCTGTACTTTTTCACCATGTTATTTATTTTTGTTACTTTTTGGGAAAATAAAGACCTATTATTATTATATATATATATATATATATATATATATATATATATATATATATATATATATATATATATATATATATATATATATATATATATATATATATATGTATATATATATATGTATATATATATATATATATGTTATATAAAATTATACGCTATATCATCAAGATATAAAGCGACATTACAGATAGCATCACATTACAGTATTAGATAACAGCTTCCTTTGAGAATTGCTTATGTAGATATTAAGTTTAATTTTAACTTCTCACAATATTATGCTGATTAGCTAGCTTGCATTTCCTTTGTTCAACTTTGACTGACACATCATTTGAAAACTTATAAATAAGACTAACGAGCATTTGTACCTTCAGTTATCATACTCACTTCATATTAAATGTATCATACATAAATTGTATCTTTTATTCAGGAATCAACGTTGATTCCTCATGTAACCAAATAAAACGATTTTAAAAAGTCAATTACGCAAACAGTGATCTAACAAATAGCGCAGTCGTACGGATCTAACTAATATCGCGTGTTCGGGAGCCTAACTAGTGGTAAACGTATCCAGCGGAACAAGGAGTCCATCTGCAAAAGGTGCCTCACCATTGGAAAAGAACCATTAGAACAAGGAGAACTTCTTAGCCATGGTGG
Source organism: Rutpela maculata (assembly GCA_936432065.2). Taxonomy (NCBI): domain Eukaryota; kingdom Metazoa; phylum Arthropoda; class Insecta; order Coleoptera; family Cerambycidae; genus Rutpela; species Rutpela maculata. The sequence goes on along the minus strand of OW386285.2, from coordinate 204,014,872 downwards.
TGGATTCCAATCCTTTAATTAGAAGAACCTACTAACCAGATGAAGAAAATATTCACGTAAGTCATTTTAAGAATCATCTCGCTTACTTTATTCATAACCTATTTAAGTGAACAGTTCTATTGTCAAAGTGAAATCCATTCCTTTACAAACGCAACGAAACAAGTTAATTTAATTTTAAGTTTATTTTCGTATTTACGAAACATTGTGTATTATACAGCTAATATACAATCCATTTACGCACGCAACGTAACAAGCTAATTTAATTTATCGTATCATACTGCTGATACGCAACCAATTTTTGTCCAAGTAATTTCTAAATACAAAAAGCAAAATGCCATATAGAGCTCAACCAGAGACAGTTCAACCAGTGCCACCGGCACCAACCGAACAACAACTACAACAACACAACAACTACAACAACAACAACAACAACAACAACAACAACAACAACAACCACAACCAGAGCAAATTGAGCCTTACAAGCTCTCTGAGATATTTTCGTTGATACCCGAATTCGATGGCAATGCCATTAATTTACAAACATTTTTAAATTCATGCCATTGTGCACAAAGTATGGCCATTAACGACCAGAAAATTTTATTAACAGTCCATATCAAAAATAAATTAAATGGCAAAGCTGCCGAATTAATTAACTCACGTAATCCCGGCACATGGCCAGAAATAAAAGCACTACTGGAAACCCACTTTGGGGACTCCAGAGATTTAACGGCCCTAATTCAGGACCTGCAGCGCATTCACCAATTGCCAGGTGAATCCGCCCTAACATTTGTATCGCGTCTACAAACGCACAACGCGAAAATGCACGCCGCAGTGCAAAAACAAAATCTCACGGGAACACAAAGAACTGCACAATCAGATCTTATAGAAACCATGACGCTTAATAATTTACTAACAGGTTTAGAACCGAACCTAGGTAGAATCATACGTGCTAGCAACCCTCCTAGCATATTAAAGGCTGTTAGTAGAATTCGTAGAGAACTACAACTCTCCTACTTCGAGCAACAAAAATTTCCAAAAAATAGTCCGGTCAAAAATCCCGCTTTACAACAAAAACGACCAACTTCAAATTTCCAACAAAAATTCTGTTCATTTTGCAAGTGCAATGGACATGTAATAAGTGAATGCCGCACGAGACAACAATCGCAAACGATGCCAACAACGTCACAAAATTTTCAAAGACCAAATTATCAAGGAAACCCAAATTTTCACAATTTTTCACAAACCAATCAATTTAATCAGAGGACATTTCCTCAAAATAATCAACCTAATCAATCGCAACAAAACAGGCCCTCAGCCATAAGGCCGAACCCTAACTTTACGCAACAACGACCATCCGCTATTCAGCCTAACCCGAATTTTAACTGCTTTAATCAGCAAAAAGCTCATCATTTAAATTACGAACCTTACGATAATTATGCCGATCAATTTAATCAATACAACGACTACTCTAACGACGATTACCAAAATTATCAAATTCAAAATGAATCATACGAAAACTACAATTCAGAGAACAACCAAAACTACACAGAGAATTATACTGCTAATTCTCAAAACGAGCAATACGAGGATTATACTGCTAATCCTCAGGATTTTCGCCTAGATCCGGAGTACGCCACGGATACTCCAACACAACAAACAGACCAATTCGAACCAATTACGGAACTAGAAACTCAAGTACAAACTATGATAAGATAAGATAAGATAATTTATTGGTGTCAAGTATACATTAGTATTTACACAAGTCAAAGGATACAACAAACATTTAGTTACATGGACATTTAAAATTCTTTAAAATATTTTGATAATATAAAACTATCTAACATAAAAAAAAACAGATAATTTTTATTTGTAAACGAATGAATTACAACACAGAGATTAAAAGAAAACAATAGAAAAACATTTACATCCATTTTTATCTTCAGTTGAGTATTTTTTATATTGTGGTCAGATTACTATTTAAGAATTCCTGTAAGGTATAGAAGGCATTACGTAAGAGAAACTGCTTAATTCTATATTTGTAAGGTGTCTGTGAGAGAAGTTTGATTTCTTGAGGTAGAGCATTATAGAGCTTGATGCCCCAGTATGCAGTACCATCCCTGGTTTTTGTTAATCTTAAATAGCTAGTAGTGAAGTCATTTCGATGACGTGTTTGGTATGAATGAATTTCGTCACGAGTTGTGAGTGTGCCTAAATTATTTTTTATGTATAGTAAACATTGCAATATATATGTACATGGAACAGTTAAAATATTAAATTCTATAAACTTTGATTTACAATCATCTCTGAATTTAAGTCCTGCTATTACTCTTAGTGCTCGCCTTTGCATGGCAAATACACTGGACGTGGAGCCAGCATGTCCCCAAACGAGGATAGCATAAGATATCACAGAATGTATAAGGCTGTGGTAGGCTGTGATGAGAGTTTCTGTTGATACCCGATGAGCCAAGCTGCGAAGTAGGTATATATTTTTTGAAATTTTTTTACAAACATGATCTGTGTGGTTTTCCCATGATAGTTTGTGGTCTATATAGACACCAAGATATTTGATTGAGCTTTGATTTTCTATTTGGTGCATGTTTCGGAGGCCAAACACCATTGACTCAGTCTTAGAAGTATTAAGCTTCAGTTGGTTCGAAAGAAACCAGTTTTGTATCTTAGATTCAGTTTCCAACATTGTTTCTAATAAAACATCTATATTATTATCGCGTTTAGTAAGATTTGCATCATCAGCAAATAAGATGATAGAAGTTGAATTATCTATTGTAAGAGTCAGATCATTGATATAGATTAAGAAGAGTACTGGGCCCAAAACTGAACCTTGTGGGACACCAGTATTCACTCTAAGTCTACTTGATTTAATATTGTTGTAGATAACATATTGTGTTCTATTGCTGAGATATGATTCGATGAGCCTAACACTGTCAGTTGTGAAGCCATAAAAATACAACTTGTTCATAAGGATTTGATGTGATACACAGTCAAAAGCTTTAGTGAGGTCTAGGAACTTTGAGCAAGTGAATTGTTTTTTTTCGAAACCTGTGTTAATTATGGTTGTTAATTTGTCTATTGCTAATGTGGTAGATAAATTTTTCCTAAATCCAAATTGATTTGGATTAAATAGGTTATAGCTTTCAAAGTAGCCTACTAGTTGGTCTTTCAGAGCTAGTTCATAGATTTTACCTAAACATGGTATGACCGATATAGGCCTATGGGATCATCTATGTCATTTTTTTTATAGATGGGGACCACCTTTGATATTTTTAAGCAATTGGGAAATACATTATTTGTGATGATTACATTTATTAAGGCCGTTAAGGGTAATAATATTGATTGTTTAATCGATTTGATTATTCTCGTACTCATGTCATACACATCTTTGCTTTTTTTATTTTTTAAGTTATTTATTATCGTAAGTATGGATTCTGTGGAGACAATAGTAAAGTTGAATATGTTAGGTGTTATGAAGTTATGCAGAAAGTCCGTATAGATGTTATTACTTGTTGGTAATTCTTTTACTATATTTTCAGCTACACTAGCAAAGTATTTGTTGAAGTCGTTTGATGTGATTTTGTCCGTAACTTGGTGTGAATCAGGTTTATTGTTGTTTATGAGTTTCCACATCGCTTGTTGAGGATTGCCATGTGAGGCTATGTAGTTGTCGTGCGCTTGAATTTTATGTTTTCTAAGTTCGAAGTTATAAGAAGATCTAAAGGTTTTGAGATATGAAACATTATCGACAGTTGGATTAGTTTTTACAAATTCAAGTTGATTTCTCATTTCGTGTAGTTCGTTATTAAACCATTTAACTTGATGATGATTTACTGTATTTACTATTTTGGATTTTAGGGGAAAGATATGATCAATTGCATCAGTTATGATGCAAATGAACATGTCGAACCTTTTATTTATGTCTAAGTGATGGTTATATACAAAGCTCCAGTCTTAGTAGGACAGATAATTATTTAGGTTTGTTAGCCCTTCATCATTTAAAGATCGATAGCTCACTCTTGATTTCTTATTTATTTTTTTAATATTAGCTTTTAAGTGAAGGCCTAAATGGTCTGATAATAACGTATAGTACTCACTGTATAATTGTTAGGGTGAATACTAGTGAAGATATTATCTAGGCAGTGGTTTTTTCTAGTGTTTGCTTGAGTTACAGGTGAGAGACCAAATGATCTAAATAAATATGTTTATTAGTGTTTGGGCATTGCGGTCATTTTCGTTTTGGAACTGAACATTAAAGTCGCCAGAGACTAATAAGAACGTATTATCTTTTACATGAACCTCAACGACAGTTTAGACCCAATGCTGAATTTCCCAGAACAGACGTTCATGTAAATACGCTTTCCCGTACCCTATTAACTGTAAATTCAAAGAGCCTTTACTATATGAAGGATGCAACTGGTAAATTTAAAATTCTTATTGATACAGGCGCAGGTATATCAATTTTTAAACCTAAAACAGCTGAAAATTATAGACGTAGATCTCCTGAAAATGTAATTATACAGGGTATTACTGATCAAAAAATGTATATCAATGAATCTGTTCTCATCCCATTCTCAGACGAGTCACACAAAGTTTATATCTATAATCTAGATGTAGATTTTGATGGACTACTAGGCGCAGACTTTCTAGAACATTACGAATGCCAAGTAGACTTTAAAAATAAACAACTAGTCACAAATTTTAAAACCGTACCACTATTTAAAGTCACAGAAGAAACTACTGTAAATTTACCTGTACAACCAACTAGTAACTCTAACATCAAAAACCAAAATCCAAATTTAGGCAACATCAAAAATTTAATTTCTATCGAACCTCGCATGGAAAAAATCTGTAAATTAAAATGTAACCTGCGAAATACCGAGGCTATACTGTTAGCCCAGGAAAACGAGAAAGTACGCTTATCAAATACCATTGTCAAAATCGATCACAATTGAGAATTTTTAACTTCAATAATAAACGCAAACGCGATTCCAAAAACCATAAACTTTTCAAACCTTAACCTAGAACCAGTACAAAAATTCAAATCAATTTTTAATTTAAATACTCAAAATTCCGACAAACATCCACAAACAGACAGATCCTTCGAAATTAGGAACGAATTGTGCTTGGATCATCTAAACGAAGAAGAGGCCGAAATAGTAACGCAGCTTTGTTTAGACTTTCAAGATATATTCTATTTGGAAGGAGACAATTTAACCTTTACTAACGAAATTAAGCATTCCATTGACACGAACGATTCAAAACCGGTTTTCACAAAATCATATCGCTACCCTCATATCCATAAAGAGGAAGTCAAAACACAAGTCTCTAATATGCTTGATCAAGCCATCATTAGACCTTCGATTTCTCCCTGGTCCTCTCCGGTTTGGGTTGTACCAAAAAAACTGGACGCTTTTGGTAAACAGAAATGGCGCATTGTAGTCGACTACCGCAAACTCAACGAGGTTACAATTGGTGACAAATATCCTCTACCCAACATTTCCGATCTTTTAGATCAACTTGGCAAATGCTAATATTTCACAACCTTAAACTTGGCTGGTTTTCACCAAATTGAAATTAATCCCGCAGACATTCAAAAAACTGCTTTCACAGTTGAAAATGGTCATTTTGAATTCGTAAGAATGCCTTTTGGACTTAAGAATGCTCCATCAACATTTCAAAGAGTGATGGATAACATTTTGTTAGGTATCCAAAATGAACGATGTCTCGTCTATATGGACGATATTATTGTTTACTCCCCTACTATTCACGAGTATATTTCTCGATTAACGGAAGTAATCAAAAGATTACAGAAAGCCAATCTCAAAATTCAACCCGACAAATGCGAGTTTCTCCGCAAAGAAGTCGCTTATTTAGGACATCTCATTACAAAAGACGGCGTAAAACCGAATCCTTCAAAAGTTGACGCTATTCTAAATTTCCCTCAATGAAAAAATCAAAAAGAAATTAAATCATTTTTAGGCTTAGCCGGATATTATAGGCGCTTTATCCCTAATTTCTCCAAGATTACCAAGCCCTTAACAAAACTACTACAAAAGGACATACCATTTCTCTTCGACAATGATTGTATAAATTCTTTTCAAAATTTGAAACAAACATTAACGACAACTCCGATATTAATCTACCCTAACTTTGATGAACCTTTCGTTCTAACCACTGATGCGAGCGCATTTGCTGTCGGCTCGGTGCTGAGCCAGGGGCCTATTGGCAAAGATTTACCCATTGCCTATGCTTCTAGAACCTTGTGCAGTGCAGAAACTAAATATTCAACGATTGAACGCGAGCTTTTATCGATAGTATGGAGTGTAAAGCACTTTAGACCATATCTGTATAGTAGAAAGTTCAAGCTTGTAACCCACCACAGACCACTCACCTGGCTATTCTCTATAAAAGACCCAGGAAGTAGACTTGTCCGTTGGCGACTCAAATTAGAAGAGTACGACTACGAAATAATTTATAAACCTGTCAAAATCAATAAGAACGCGGACGCACTTTCCAGAATCAAAATTAATCATTTTTCCGAATGTTCCAAATTCTATTCAAAGGTTCTAGCCGCGAATGACGAAGAGTCAGACGACGACGAAAACCCAGACGATAACAACGAAATCAGTAACGAACAAATTTCCTGAGAATTTGAAACTTTCACCAACCTATATAAAACAATATCTTTAATAGACTATTCAAAAATCAAAGCCTCAAACAAACAACTCTTATACCGAGAACATAAAGATATTATAACCTTCTTCCAACAAAATAACTTACAAGACCTACATCACAAAATTATCGAGGACATATTCGAAGAAAACCCCGAATTTCATAACGATAAAATCAATATTGTATCGAGCAAAACAGTCAGACATAGGAGATATTTTATCATCCCTCTACCTTTTGATATCGAATCTGTAATTGAACATCTATTTTTGGTATTATTTAAAAATCAAGATGTCCTAGATCTTTCTAAGACATACTTTGTCGAAAATAATTTAGACCTCCCCATACTTGAAATCCTATCATTCATTTTTGCAGAAAAAGACTTAAAAGTAGTAATTTGTCAAGATATCGTTAGAACTGCCGACGAAGATGAAATTCCAATTATATTGGAGCAAAATCAGTTTGGTAAAAATAATCTACCCCGCGGAATAAAAGAAACGATTCGAAGAATTAGAGAAAAATACACTTGGCAAGGTCTAACTAAAGACGTTGAAAATTTTATAAAAAATTGCGAAACTTGCCAAAAGACTAAAGTATGCCGGAAAAACCTTAATAACCCTCTAGTAGTCACAGAAACCCCAAGAACACCATTTGAAAGAATTAATATCGATTTGTTTGAATTCCCAACTCGAAATTACGCGTTAACTATTCGCGATGAGTTAACTAAATTCACGCAAGCATATGCAGTCCCGGATAAATCCGCAAAATCTGTCGTAAACACTTTGTTGTTATATTTTCAACATTATGGTACCCCATTAAGAATTCATTGCGATTACGGTGGCGAATTTGACAACCGCTTGCTCAAAGATCTCTGCACCCTCTACGACATAAAATTAACTTATTCAAGCGTAGGACATCCCCAATCGAACAGATCCATAGAAAAATATCATGCTACCTTAGCTGAAATGATAAGAATCCATAAAACTGAAAACCCGAACAAACATCCATTCACGATTTTACCATATGCAGTAATATGCTATAACAATTCGGTAAATAAAACACACGGTTTCACCCCATATGAACTTATCTTTGGTCATACGTCTAACAGACCACCTGAAACTTTATATAACCAAAAAGAGTTAATAACCAAATACGTTAGAGATTTAAACAACAGAATATCCCACTACTATAAAATAGCCCGTAGTCGAACACAATCTCAAAAAGAGAAAGCAAAAGTTCGTTTCGACATAAATGTTCCCCAAAAACGATCTGAGTACAAAATAGGTGACTTAGTTTACGTAAAAGAATCGCAAATCAAAAACAAATTGCAAAACAAATTTAACGGACCTTTTAAAATAAAAGAAATTTTCCAAAATTCTGCTACCCTATTAAATCTCGAAACTAAAGTAAATTTCGATAGAATGAAACCATATACTGAAAATTAAATTTATTTTCAGGTTTCTCCTGCTGTTCGGATCAGCACTCTGTCAATACAAAATTACCCCGATCAATAATACTGTTGGTGTATACTACCACCAAGACACGGACATCGTGGTGACAAATGACAAATGGACTCTGCTAGTGCATAAAAACATTTCATCCCTCAAACTAGCTTTTGACAAAAATCAAAATATCTTAGACAAAACCTTGTATACTCTCAATAATGGTGATCACAAGTCGATTATTTTTACGAGTGAAATTAAAACTTTAACCTTTTAACACAAATATCCACCTCTATAAAAACGAAATTTGACGAAATCTTTTCAGACACAAAAAGATATAAACGAGGAATACTTAACGGTATCGATACAATATTCAAATCAATAACTGGAAACCTAGATGCTGAAGATGGCCAGTACTATACTAATTGTATAAATAAACTAAATAACGACGAACATCAATTGGAAAACTTGATCAAAAATCAAATTTCAGTTACAACTTCTGTTATTAAAAACTTCCAGTTGGAACTAAAAATGATTTAAGTGTACTGGTTAGAGCTAATGACAAGTCTATTTGTCAAAATGATAGTGTAAAATTTTTAGGTTTTCAATTGGATAAACATTTATCTTGGCAAAACCATACTGAAGGTGTGATAAAAAACTTGGCTAGTAAAAACTTTGCAATTTTACAAATAAGAGATTCAGTTAATAGTGATACACTAAAAACTTTTTATTATGGCTGTATAAACTCTACACTTTCATATGGTTTACTTTGCTGGGGTAATTCTTCAGGAATTCAAAAAGTATTTATCATGCAGAAGATAATTATAAGAAGCATGTTTAACCTAGGTTACACTACATCATGTAGACCTTACTTTAAACAGCATGGAATACTTACTGTTTATTGTATGTATATCTTACAGTCAGTGTGTTATGTGAGAAAAAATATTAATGATCTACCAAAATGTAACGATATAAATAAGTATAACACTCGCAGCGGTAGTAATGTGTATATACCAGCATATAGAATAAGCCAAGTAAATAAAGGTCCCTTTATCACATCGATCAAGATGTACAACCTTTTACCAAAAAAAATAAAAGATGCTAACAGCTTCAATTGTTTTAAAAGTGCAGTTCGGAGGTTCCTGATTGCCCAATGTTTTTACAGTTATCATGAATTTTACAACTTCTGTACTACTACTACTTGATATTTGAGCCAAATATGGTTTATTTTTATGTTGTTAATATATTTATTGTTTGTTTAAATTTTGTTTGTTATTTATTAAATTTTTAACTTTGACTAAAGTATGTGTAATATTATTATTTTTTATTGTATTTAGTATTTTTTGACTATGTTTGTATACTATGTATTTTTTTCTTAGTTATAATTTATATTTATGTAAAGTAAACGTGTATGTTTTCTTTTCATGAATAAATGAATTTTATTATTATTATTATTATTATATTTGACTCGTCCAAAACTTGTATTGTAGCAGGTCAAAAGGAAATAAAGTGATTATTATTATTATTATTATTATTACTTCAACTCGACTATACAAAAATTACAAATTGACGAGGAAACGTTTAACAAAGATCTTGAAGAAATCGAACACACAATTCAAACCATGACTCAAGCAATCGAGGCTGCTCACATAAAACTAAAATTTTTATACATTTCCGAACAATTAATGGCAAGCTATTTGTATATCGAAGATAATTTGAACGACATTCTGAATTCAATAACATTTGCCAGACTAGGAATCATTCACACGTCAATCATAACCCCTAATCACTTAGTGACAGCACTACAAGAAGTTTCACAGAGCTTACAAAGGAACAATTTGCCTCTCCCCATTAAATTATCGGCAGTTGCTAAGTATTTGGATATTATTGAATTACAAGCGTTTCAAATGGATTCTAACTTAGTATTTGTTTTAACAATACCACTTGTTGAACCCCAAAATTATAACACCTATCGCCTATACCCTATCCCGATACTTGATAACAGAACTGGTCTACATCACATTTTATCTATCTCACAAAAGTTTATCGTGAGAGACGATGACTCTTTAATGTACATACCTATACAAAATTTGAAAGAATGCAAACCTCTTTATTTTGGAACCAAACTATGCTCAAACCTATACGCTTATCCCATCGATCAAAATGCCATATGCGAAGCCAGAATCCTCAAACCACTAGTTAGACTCCCAGAAAACTGCCAGACCTCCTTCATCATCAGCCAAGGGTACAATGTTTAAGAACTTAAGACAACTCATGGCTAATAATTAATTCCGAACCACTTCACATTACCATCAACTGTCCAAAGAGAGAATCCACAACAGCGCTAATCAATAAAAATTCCATCATCAAACTACAACCAGGATGTTACGCCTATGCAGGCATCACCCGAATACAAGCCAGTGCTAAAGACTTCCGAAATTAAGGACAGCTCATACCCTATCCAAATTCCTTTTGAATGCTGTAATCACATGCCCGACAAAATCGAAATTCCAAAATTAAAACCTCTCAAATTAAACAGTCTCGACGTAGAAGACCTAGATACTGCTAAAAACAAATTGGACCAATATTCCAAAGACCTGGATGACCTCATGAACGAACCTTTTGTGACCAAACACGTATCTTGGTTCACATATTTCATAATCACTCTCATCATTCTATTAGTTCTACTTTACATAACCTGTAAATGCAGAAGAAGATGTGGACCATTGCAAATCCAACCCTCAACGGACAACCCTCCTTCACCTCCTTCAGAGCGAAGCAGAGTTTTTACCAAATTTCCTAGACTGATCCCTCCAAGAAAGCGACCTGGTATTAAACCTCAAGAAGAAGAGGACATCGAGTTAACATAGACTTTCATATGTGGAGTTTTACCCTTGTCTATTAATTTAAACCATTGTATTTTATTCTTATTACATTTATGTAATGTACTACTCGCTTATTATTATTATCATCTACCAATTTTAACTTTTATGTATTTTATTATTTTGCTTTGTATTCATTCAACATTGTTTTAATTTATTTTGCATTATATTCATTTAACGTTTCTAACAATTTTCAAAAGTTGCTGCATAACTTCAACTTTTTTATTAAGGGGGAAGTTGTTATATAAAATTATACGCTATATCATCAAGATATAAAGCGACATTACAGATAGCATCATATTACAGTATTAGATAACAGCTTCCTTTGAGAATTGCTTATCTAGATATTAAGTTTCATTTTAACTTCTCACAATATTATGCTGATTAGCTAGCTTGCATTTCCTTTGTTCAACTTTGGCTGACACATCATTTGAAAACTTATAAATAAGACTAACGAGCATTTGTACCTTCAGTTATCATACTCACTTCATATTAAATGTATCATACATAAATTGTATCTTTTTCAGGAATCAACGTTGATTCCTCAAGTAACCAAATAAAAAGTTTTTTAAAAGTCAATCACGCAATATATATATATATATATATATATATATATATATCATCAGTGAGCTCTTGCAAAACGTGCGTACACTAGCAAAACCTAAACGAACCATTGATCACTTTAATGTTGGAATCCATGCTGTCGAAACTTCGATTGAATCCATCTTGAATATTCCGAAAATTATCCTGACCAACTTTTTTTTTAGGTGAGATAATACTTTAATTGACTTCCTTGGCTTCTTAGAAATAATTGTTGGAATGTCGTTAGACATTTTCATTTTCGTAGTCTAAAAATTAATGTTTTAACTGAGCTTAAATTTTTCCATTTAGATATATAGTGTAGATCCCACTAACTTAGAATTTCATTACAACCAGTGATGTTGCTTTAAAGAATTACACATCAAATATTTAAAGTTTTAGAATCAATGAAAAGCATAGCCTTATTTTTGGTAGGTGTGACTGCATTTGCACTTTTTAATGGTACATTATGTGAGAAAGTGCTGACTAGATTGCATATGACACCCTGTAAAAATATATGCCTCATATCATTTCTTTGTAATTTTATGTATATGAGAGTATAAAAATGTGTTAACTTTTAATTTGGGTATGAGAAAATAAAGGAATTTAAAATAATGCAATTTTCTTATGTAATCTTATAAAACGCATGTCTACAATTTTACAGGTGTCCGATGCATATGTAGGCATTTTTAATGAGAACATTTTTCATGGAATGTGACATAAAATTTATTTCCAAGAATATTATGCCCTGTGTATATAGATAAAAATATAGTTATAACTACTATTATTTAATAACAAAGGACGGTTTCGGACTAATTTATTTTTTAACAAAAAAAATTGAAAAACATTTGTTTATCATTTACTATCAATATCGAATCGATTCCACCCCGAACGAAACTTTTCCGCACTCACCTCCCCTATTTATACCCTGCCCCTAAAATATTAAATAATCAGCATTCAGTTGATATTTTGCAGGTCATTGAAACATTTTAACATGACTGTTGCTGAATAGGGATATTTTTGATTTTGTACGTGTATTTTCGTTGTTTCAGAAGAGGTGTGAGGGGGAGGAGTTCTGACTTTTTAGAATAAGAATAATTTTGTTTAAAGTTTAATTCTTAATCGAATGGCATATGTTTCAAACCTTCCTTGATCAAAAAATATTTTTAAACTGCAGCGCCATCTCTGGTGATAATATTATAATAGTAAATTGTACTTCCTGAAGAAGGCAATAACCATAGAAATCTATTATCGTTTACAGAATAAAGATATATTTCTCAATTTCTGTGGGAATGTTAACTGAAACACACTGTACAGGGTAGTCGAAATGTTCTTCTAATTCATATATAATCTATTATACACTTAACATAATTTCCAATTAATTATTTAATACATAATGAAATATGAAATAAAAATATAAATCAGGTATAAAAGTGGATTCCTGTGGGTTCGATTCCTACACATAACATTTAAACATGTTTTCTTGTCTCGACAAGTTAATAAAAGGGTTATCAACCTATTTGACCTTCATATAACCTTTTTTAAAATCCTAGTTTAGACTTGTTCTCCAGCTGTTATCGTAAGAAAAATATTTTCAATTGGCTTCTACGGTCATTCACCTTTCACCGGATGTCTTAACACCTGCACCAGTATATTATCAAGAAAACAGTAGTTTCAATTAGTTCCCACACAGGTCATTCACATTTCACCAGATGCTTAACGTGTGTAAGCCACATGTTATCGTTATCGTTTCTTGGAATTCAATCTAGACAAGTTTAGATATGTTTGATAGATGTGCACCATCTGCTCGCTAGGTGTTCATTATGAATCATCACCAGATGTCTAACACCTGCACCTGCACGCCATATGTTATCGTGAGAACAGTAGTTTCAATTGGTTCCCACACAAGTCATTCACATTGCACCAGATGCTTAACACCTGCATGCCATATGTCGTCGTTATCGTTTCTTGGAATTTAAGGTTGCTCACAAATGGGCTGCTCCTGCTCCAAGGTTCTCTTATTATCCATCTACTCCTGCCCTTCCTCAAAGGGGCTACTTGTGTCTGCTTATACACATACTTTTTTTCTTATATAGGGTAGGAGATGGAGAAATGATCTTGACGCCATTCGATAGAGCATAAAATTTTGTATAAGACCCTTATCTTGTTTTTTATTATTTTCTCTCATGTAAGGTCCCACAAAAAAAAAAAGTGAGGGGAGCCTGCTGACCAGCAATAACCCAAGTTTGGCTATAACTCTAAAACGGCTCAATAAATTAAAATTCTACAAGATATAAAAAATAAAGCTTTATATTTTTTCTATCGATTGATATATAACTTATATATGTTATTTATTTAAATAAAGCCCCCAGTGGCATATAAAGAAGAAGTTGTACATGTAGAATCTTATTTAAAAATTATTTCGTATTTTTTTGTTTTACTATTTTTTTTCTGTAAAGTTTCTTAATCAAAAATGCCAGCTATTTTTGGTTGTCACCCAACGGATCCAATAAATTAGATACTAGATAAGATTACCTTTTCTACCAATTGATATATAATGTAAAAACGTTATTTATTTAAATAAAGCCACCAGTGGTGTGCATAAAAAAAGCAACACATATAGTTGCCATAGAACATATTTTTATTAATAAAATCATATTGAAAACCCAATATTTTCACTATTTCTTATTCTATAATGCAACCAAAAAAATACATAACATTCACTAGAAAATAAAACAACTGTAAGTTAAGAACTCTCCTAAACTAGGCTTAGCATTATTTTCAAAATAATTTCAGATTAAAATGAATGGTATTTGTGTATTATACAAAATGAAAACTGCTGAAATATTAATTTGTCCAGCAAAATTAGGAGTTCCTTCAAATTGTCATGATGTAATTGCGCAAAATATTTTAAAATTTTATGAAATACATCAACTAGCGTTGGAAATAAATACTACAGAAATCGATGATGGTGACGGTATTGAAACTTCATAATGTGAGCTGGCATAAGACCTGTATAAATTTATTTAGCAACCTAAAGTTAAAAAGGAAAGTTAACGAAAATGAAAATCAGAACATGTGGATAGATTTTGGCACTCGAAAGAATCTAAACATATATCTTGTAAGGGTATCGCTAATGAACTTCAAGAAAAATGTCTTGCTCTCCTCTTTTTCCATTCACTTACAGGTTGTAATATCTCATTTTCCTTCTTTAGGAAAGGAAAAGAAAAGTGCTGAGAAGCTTGGAATTGCTTTCCGGATGTCACTGTTACTTTTATAGATTTGGTTAAAGATCCAAAGCAGCCAAATAATGAACAATTAAAGATGCTTTTAAAGTTTGTGGTAACAATCTATGATAAGTATTTCGATACAGATAATATCTACCTGTGCCAAATGCAGTTATTTGCACAAAAATACCAGAGGGTATTGAATGCTCTGCCAGTTCACATTTGTAGATGTATTTATCAAGTAGGATTTGTTTGGGGTATGCTCTGTCAATCGTAGAACTCCCATATCCATTCAAATGGGAATGAATTATGGATAACAATAAATGGACCAATTAAAAAAGTAAGAAGTGCAAAATTGGTGAGCGAAACTGCAATGTCTTTGAAAGAAGTTAAATTGTTGTAATTAGATTATTTACTTTAAAAGTTTATTTTCATTATTTAGGTACTACAATTTAGTTATTTCATTTTCTATTAAATGATTTTTGTTAATTACTTCGACATCCAGTGAAGATATAGTAGTGACAAACAAAATTTTGAAAATTTTTATTGTTCAAATAGGCTTAAAATGTCATGAAACGTCAAGATTTTAAGTTTGAACGAAAAAAAGAATTTTTGTCTGTCTGTGTGTCTGTAACTTTTTTGTGCGCATGATTACTTAAGTTATTGACTTGAAATTTGGTACACATATGTACTTTAATGAGAGCTGGAACTAGATTATATTTTTATCTCATTCCGTCAAAGGGTTGGAGGGAAAATTGGGGTAAATAGAGGTTAATAGGTAAATCAAGCAGGTAAGAGTCCATAAAATTGGTATTTAGTTAGTATTTAGCTCACTGGTGATATATATATATATATATATATATATATATATATATATATATATATATATATATATATATATATATATATATATATATATATATATATATATATATATATATATATATATATATATATATATATATATATATATATATATATATATATATATATATATATATATATATATATATATATATATATATATATATATATATATATATATATATATATATATATATATATATATATATATATATATATATATATATATATATATATATATATATATATATATATATATATATATATATATATATATATATATATATATATATATGCAGAAGGACTTCGGTCGATAGCCATTTGGTTTTACCAATAAAGTACTTTATTATTATTATTTCATATCACCATCGGTGTCTGTCGACTAGAAGATTATTTATTAGCAAACAACTTTGAATTGGTTAACTTGCCATTCGAAAAGTACCTATATGAGAATATCTACTAAGCACAACATAAACATGAAATATAACTATTGATGTTATGTTTGTAATGTGCTTTATGTGTGAAACACATAATTTTTAGTAAGAAACAAATCTCCAATACTATCAAAAAATAATCGACTATGCCCTCTTCTATTAATACTTCTATTAAAACGTTAATAGCAAACGTTCAATAGTTGAGACCGTGAAAGTTAGGTTGCTGTAAATACATATGCGCGACTATGTTTTAATACTTACTGACGACTATTGAGCGCCCGCGACGTTGTCATATCTACTGGGCGCTTCAGGGTCTGTGACCGAAGGATAACTGATATACATGAAGGTGACATCAGGGGCTCTGATGACCAAATGGAAGAACGAAAATATACTGATCCTGTACAAAGCACCATTTTAGGGCGTCCACTGAAAATTTGTCCAATTGCCTGGGGACCCCCTTCTTAACGTCTGGAGCGAATTTTAATGTGTTGACCTTAGAACGTCCACATACGGGCGCTCTATGGATAGTAGGCTGTAAATATATATATATATATATATATATATATATATATATATATATATATATATATATATATATATATATATATATATATATATATATATATATATATATATATATATATATATATATATATATATATATATATATATATATATATATATATATATATATATATATATATAAATATATATATATATATATATATATATTTACAGCCTACTATCCATAGAGCGCCCGTATGTGGACGTTCTAAGGTCAACACATTAAAATTCGCTCCAGACGTTAAGAAGGGGGTCCCCAGGCAATTGGACAAATTTTCAGTGGACGCCCTAAAATGGTGCTTTGTACAGGATCAGTATATTTTCGTTCTTCCATTTGGTCATCAGAGCCCCTGATGTCACCTTCATGTATATCAGTTATCCTTCGGTCACAGACCCTGAAGCGCCCAGTAGATATGACAACGTCGCGGGCGCTCAATAGTCGTCAGTAAGTATTAAAACATAGTCGCGCATATGTATTTACAGCAACCTAACTTTCACGGTCTCAACTATTGAACGTTTGCTATTAACGTTTTAATAGAAGTATTAATAGAAGAGGGCATAGTCGATTATTTTTTGATAGTATTGGAGATTTGTTTCTTACTAAAAATTATGTGTTTCACACATAAAGCACATTACAAACATAACATCAATAGTTATATTTCATGTTTATGTTGTGCTTAGTAGATATTCTCATATAGGTACTTTTCGAATGGCAAGTTAACCAATTCAAAGTTGTTTGCTAATAAATAATCTTCTAGTCGACAGACACCGATGGTGATATGAAATAATAATAATAAAGTACTTTATTGGTAAAACCAAATGGCTATCGACCGAAGTCCTTCTGCCAGTTGCATATTTAAACATATTTTACATATAATTTTATAGGAAGTTATAATAAGAAAGTATAGATATCTTGATTTACAAAAAAAAAAAAGAAAAAAGGGAAACTCTTCTTTGCAATTATTCTTCATTAAGTTCTTTAAGGAGTTCCAATATGGTTTTTTCGGGGTACTTGTGCTTCGAGCGTTGTTGTTCTCGTGTCTTACAAAATGGTTGCATCGTAGTCAGAGTGTGTTCATTTTTTGCAAATTTAGTGGTGAGGTGCACAAGACGTTGGGCTATGGGTTGGGTATTTGTTGCTTCGTAGAGAAGATTATTTAGGGGTTATGTAGGGCATTTCTTGGATGACGGATTTTAGTTATTGAGCGTATGGTGGATGTTTCTGCTACTTTAAGGTTATTTATTGCTGGTTTTCTGCAATTTATATATAATGGGTGTGCATATTCAAGAATTGGTCTGCATATGGATTCATATATATGTGTGCCGCTGTTTTCTTGTTTATTCCCTTATCTTTGTATGTCAAGTTTCTGAAATGTTTTCCTCTGGTTATGCATTTTTTCTTTATGAGGTTTGTATGGTGGTTGAAATTAAGCTTGTGGTCTAAGTGTATACCCAAGTAACTGGCAACAGGTTTATTTTTTAATGTTTGTCCGTTTATTGAAATTGTTGGTGAATTGTCAGTTTGGGTGTGATTGAATATAATGAACTGTGACTTAATTCGATTTACTTTTAATCGCCATACATTAAACCAGGTTGTTGTTCTGTCCATAAGTTGTTGCAATTTAGTTACCGTACAGGTAATCGAGCTGTTATGAGATACCAGCGCGGTATCATCAGCATATTGGAGGATATAGAGGTCCTTGTTAAATGTGTTTTGGTTTGCCCCGTTATTGTTATATATATCGTAGCAGTATATATTGTATAGGAGGGGTGAAAGTGGCGAGCCCTGGGGGGACTCCTTGTTGTGGTGAGAAATTATTAGAGTATTTGCCGTTAATTTTAACTTGTAGGCTACGATTATTCAGATAGTCTTTTATTAAGTAAATCAGATGTTTTGGACAGTTTAACAAATGTAGTTTGTATAATATACCTTCATGCCACACACTGTCGAAGGCCTTGTTAATGTCTAAAAAGATTGCAGCACTGTGTTGACCTGAGAGTTTCGTTGTTTGTACATTAGAAACTAAAATTGTGAGAGGATGCACTGTTGAACGTTTTTCTTGAAACCCGAATTGGTATTTGGTATTTTATTTTGTACATATTTATTGAGAATATTTTTTATTATTTTTTCGAAGTTTTTGGCCAACACCGACAGCAAGGTTATTGGCCTATAATTACTTTCTTTGCTATAGTCTGTGTTAGGTTTTGCAATGGCTATTATAGTTCCTCGTTTCCTGATATGAAATATTTTCTGTTGAAATCTATTAGATACGTTTAAGACGAAATTTCTGTTTTCATTTTTTGAACGAGTGGTGGATGATCTCAAGGGTACCCGTATTTCTGAAATCGCGTAAGTCAGAAACGTGATATTCCAGTGACGAGCTCTTCTGAGGAAATAAGGAGGCACGTATTCGACGGTTTTCAAAAAAGAGACCCCCGAACGGGTGAACGAGGAGAGGGAGGTTTTTAAGCTTCTCGGAAACGGTTAGACCTAGAAGCATGAAATATGGCAGAAATACTCCTCATTGGAATCTATTAGACACAAGTAAGACGAAATTTCGATTGTCACCTTTTGAAGAGGTGAAAGTGGGGGTGGTAGATGGTCTAAAGAGTACCCGTATCTCTGAAATCGCGTAAGTGAGAAACGCGATCTTCCAGCGATGGGCTCTTCTGAGCAAATAAGAAGACACATTTTCAAAAAGAGACCCTCCGAAAGGGCGAACAGGGAGAGGGATGTTTTTAAACATGAAATTTGACACATACCCGCCCATATGCTTTATTGTCGATTAAAATAATTATTTTTTCATTTAACTCGCTCTAATACAAAAATAGCATAATGAATTGTTATCAAATTGCGATGAGCAGTGGGTTTCCCCGAGTACTATGGATACGCAGTGGGTTTCCTCGAGTACAATGGATACGCAGTGGATTTTCCTGAGCACTATGGATGCGCAGTAGGTGTCCTTAGTACAATGGATGCGCAATAGGTTGCCCTGAGTGACATATATGCGCAGGGCATTTCCTCGAGTACAACGGATGCGCACTGGATTTCCCCGAGTACTATGGATGCGCAAAAGTTTTCCTTGAGTGCAATGAATGCGCAGTGGTTTTCCCTGGTACCATGGATGCGCAGTGGGTTCCCTTGAGTCTATTTCCTGAGTACTATAAGAGTACTCAGTGACCACGTAGTACTTTATAGGCATAAGTTAGTATGTCAATGCTCTTAATTCCATGCGCAAAAAGTCTTCAACACGAACGAAGTCGCGGGCATCAGTTAATAAATATACATTGTGCTATAAGATTTGTAAACCTGTAGACCAGTGCAATTAGACTGTTTCCCATGTAATCATTTGCATTAATTTCCCGGTACTCGAAAAAATCAGTTTTCGATGCCATTCGATTAAACTCGATGGAAACAGTACTTGCGAGTAGTTTTAAGGCCTCCCAAATTGTTTAAACAATTAGAAAAAACTGTTGAAATTTCAAGGATGATGTTTTGGATCTTTTACCGCTTACGTAGCGAAAATGAAAGTAGATACGACAAAAATGCGTTTGTGTAGAGTACTGAATTTTATGCAAAAAAGTCCGCGAGAGCATATTACTTCCACATCCAGTGGAAGTATAATAGCGCAAAAAAAATTATTGTTCAAATAGGCTTTCATGAAATGTCGAGATTTTAAATTTGAGCGAAAGAAAATTTCTGTCTGTCGGTCGGTCAGTCGTTCTGTCTAACTTTTTTGTGCGCACGATTACTCTAGAGCCGTTTAAGATATTCTCTTGAAATATGGTACACGTATGTATTTTAACGATATCTGGAACTAGATTATATTTTTATCTTATTCTGTTGAAAGGTTGGGGGGTAAATTGTGGTAAAAAGGTAAATCAAGCAACTAAGAGTCCATAAAATTGGTATTTAGTATATACAAGAGAAACTTAGGTCTCAAAAAAATTTTTGACATTAGCCGCCCCTATTACCACCCCCAGCCCATTATTAAACGAGGTGAAAAAAGAATTGTGATTTAGTTTGTGTACAAGAACCGAAGGCCTCAAAATATTTTTTTACTTCATACATCTCCCACTACCGATGTAAGGTATTGTTTTATTGGTTTTTGGGAGAGACCATTTCAAATATTATATTATCAAAGTTCGATAACCAATTATTTCCACACACAATTTTTATTTTATTGTGAGAGACTTGGATATGGAAGTAGTGATTCCTTGGGCAGCGATTTTTTATTTAATATAATTTACGGGCTACGGGCGCGTTGCAAGCATGAAGACTGCAATTGAAACAATGGGTAATTCAACGGCAGTGAAACTGAAAATATTGCTCATAATTAATTTAAAAATGCCTGTAACCGTAGTAAATCACAAAATATACCAAAAAAATAATGAGTAACATTTCTATAAAACTTATCTATGTTATGCATAATAATGGAGTTACAAGCAAAAAAAATTATCTTTTGACTAATTTAAATATTTAAATGTGAAAGGGTAGAAATGTAAAAAAATTTTTTGTTTTTGCATCGAAAAATGCATATTTAAGAAAAATAAAAGAGCCATTATATAGAGTGGCCATAAATACAAAACTAAAGAAATCTGCCACTTTCCATAGGACAGCTAATAGTACAGGAGCCAATGATACTCTTTTTTGAAAGATCTCCTTAAAATTAATGTCTTATTTTTTTGTATTATATCTAGGCCTTGTTTTCAAAAAATCGACTCCTAAAGGCGCACCAGTGCAGCGGGCCAATATCATGTTCCGTTGAATGGCCGGCAGCATAAGTTTTTTTAACAATTTCAAGTATTAAAAAAAAATCAGCTTTAAACATTTCTGCCAGTTGAATTTATCTTAATTACATATTTATGTTAATGTGAGGAGCATATGCCGGTCTACAATGAAGATGGTAGAAATCATTTTCCACCATACTGTAATGTCAATAAAGAATACAAAAATCTCAGCTTTAAACACGGACACCCCTACCACCATAATACAGGGGTCGTGGTTTGGGAGTAATTAGTGAGGGGGGGGGGGGTAATTACCTGATAATTAAGAGTAATTGAAAGTAATTATCGGATGATTAAGGTTAATTAAAGTGACTAAAAGTAATTAGGGAAAGGTGGCGGCAAGGTGGGACGAGGTGGGGGATAAAACAAGATTAAAATATTGATAAATATAGGATAACCCACTACTTATTAATATTTGGTCATACTTCTCCTCCGTCACATTTATTTCATTAATTACACGGCCTCACAAAAAAAAGTGGTCTATCCGGCAGACCAGACCTAAAAATCCTTATGTGTTTTGACCCACTGAATCCGAATCCGAAGTCAGAACTTTCAAATTGGCTCGTTTTTATCCCAAACCCCAAAAAACACCTCTAAAACAAAAAGAAAATGTGGTCTGTCCAGCGGATCAAATCAATGTATCCCCATGTATTTTGACCTGCTGAATCCGAAATCAGATTGGCTCGGTTTTTACATCAAGAAGCACCCGTAAAAGCAGGTTTTTCGCTTTTTACATGGTTATGGAGTTGTAGGGTTATGGTGTAACAGTTGTATGAGGTTATGCCGTTATGAAACAAACATATTTTAAAAAATTCTAAGGACTCATTTGAGTGTAAAAGGCGAAAAATGGCTTTTGGGGGGGGTGTTTATTGAGGTTAGTCATAAAAACCGAGCCAATCTGACAATTCTGACCTCGAATTCGGATTCAACGGATCAAAATACATGTTCACTGAATAGACCACTTTTTTCGCCTTAGGATTGTTTTTTCGGATTAGGGTTGAAAAGTGGACCAAGCTGACAATTCTGATTTCGGATTCGGATTCAGCGGGTCAAGATTCATAGGGATACACGATCTGGTCCACCGACAGACCACTTTTTTGTGCGGCTGTGTTATTTTTGTGGGGTGTCCACCTTATATAATTTTTACTAAAAGTCGGATTCCTTCATTCGCAATAACATCAACTACCTACCAAATGTTATTTTCTCCATTTTGTAGATTAGCGCCAAAAGACACCAAGGTGATTTTTTCACGACTACAATACGGTAAGCAAAGGAAGTAATATATTTATATCTAGACTAGCTGATGCTCGCGACTTCGTTCGCATGGAAGACTTCTTGCGTGTAGAATTAAGAATATTGACATAAGAACTTATGCCTATAAGAAATACTACATACTCACCGAGTACTCCTATATTACTCAGAAAGTACACTCGAGGGAGTACACTGCGCATCCATTGTACTCGAGGAATCCCACTGCGCATCCATAGCACTCGGTGAGACCTACTGCGCATCCATTGTATTCGTGGAAACCCACTGCGCATCCATAGTACTCGGGGAAACCTACTGCACATCTATTGTACTCGAGGAATCCCACTGCGCATCCGTAGCACTCGGGGAAACCTACTGCGCATCCATTGTGCTTGAGGAAACCCACTGCGCATCCATAGCACTCGGGGAAACCCATTGCACATTCATTGCATTCAAGGAAACCCACTGCGCATCCACTGCACTCAAAGAAACCCACTGCGCAATTTGATAACAATGCATTATTTTAATTTTTTTAATCGACAATAAAGCACACGGGCGAGTATGTGTCAAATTTCATGTTTAAAAACATCCCTCTCCCTGTTCATCCGTTCGGGGGGGGTCTCTTTTTGAAAACCGTCGAATAGTGTCTCCTTATTTCCTCAGAAGAGCCACTTGCTGGAATATCACGTTTCTGACTTACGCGATTTCAGAGATACGGGTACCCTTTAGACCATCTACCACCTCCGCTTTCACCCCTTCAAAAAGTGAAAATAGAAATTTCGTCTTACTCGTGTCTAATAGATTCCAATAAAGAGTATTTCTGCCAAATTTCACGCTTCTAGGTCTAACCCTTTCCGAAAAGCTTAAAAACCTCCCCCTCTCCGTTCACCCTTTTGAAAACCGTCGAATAGGTGTCTTCTTATTTCCTCAGAAGAGTCCATCGCTCGAATAATCACGTTTCTGGCTTACGTGATTTCAAAAATACGGGTGCGCTTTAAACCATCTACCATCCCCGTTTTCACTTCTTCAAAAAGTGAAAATCGAAATTTCGCTTTCAACAAAAAATAGTTCTGCCAAATTTCACGCATCTAGATCTAACCGTTTCCCTAAAATTTCAACCCCGCTTTTTTACCCTCTAGAGGTCGAATTTCGAAAAATCTCTTCTTTGTGGTTGCCTACGTCATTCGAGGAACCTCTATGCAAAATTTGAAGCTTCTAGACCCAGTGGTTTGAGCTGTGCTTTGATAGGTCAGTCAGTCATATTCTTTTATATATACAGGTATCAGGTATTTTTATGTTAATACAATAACTAATAAAAATATATCTGACATTAATCTTTGGAACATGATTAAATTAGAGAATTATTAATGATTATACTTCCTGGTCCATTCCTAATACAACACCCTGTATTGCTTCGAAAGCATTAATAGAGCACTTGGTTGAAAGAAAAGATAGCTGACTCAAGCTATAAGAGCCCTCACTCAATACCTGCCGAGGGTAAACAGGACGCATGCGCATAGTAAATATTGAAACTCTTTTCCCCTCTGATTACTAACGCAAATATGACAACACTGTCGGACGCTCTGAGGTCGTTGTATATGTGAGATATACACGAGAGGACGCTTTAAGGTAGTAAATGTACGCCTTTCATACATGTTTGTGGGCGCTCTGAGGTGGTCATACGTACGGACACCTGGGTAGCGAATTTTTTTTAAAGTGAACCATACGTCGAATAAAGGTAGTATACGCGAAGAATTCGGTGTATATAATAAATATCGTTGTCGCTCTACTCATATATGCGCTTGTCTCACTACGGACGCCCGTTGAATGTTTTTTGTAATGACGCTTTATGGATAGTGGGATGTAAATATATATATATATATATGCATTTGTATCGTGTCCGCCTCCTTACAAATTTGTGGCGCCCGCACCTCAACTAGAACTAATCTATATTACAGGGAAATATTTACATTTTTGCTCCAAAATAATCTAAGTTTTTAAAATATCTTTGGAAGGTGGAAGATTATTATTTTTTTATTTTCTGCTTTTTAGGCCCCCCCATTAAAAACCGTCTTCCACTAATTTTTGTTACTTTTATTATATAAGGCCAGCGGCAGTGACAAATAGCGGATTAAAGGCAACTAATTACGTTGAGGAATGTTCTTGTCCTGTTGGTTACGCTGAAAGTTTTTGTGAGGTAAATATGTTCTATTTAGTAGAAGATGCTTATTTATTATTAAGGGGCCCCAAATAGCGGAAAATAAAAATATAATAATTGTAGGTGGCCACAGAAATCGGACATTTTCAGATCATATCTACAGTCTAACTATCAATTATACATATAGCCATTGCTTCTGTACGTATAGAAGTAAATAAGTGTGACAAGACTGGAGGATAAAAATTTAATTTCACTAAAAACATCAATAAGTACCTTTTTACAAGTATCTAAAACAAGAAAAATTACTTGCATCTTTATATCCCGAAGGTGGTGGTTAAATAAATACATTTTTAATAAAGTGAAGACCTTTTTTAATTTGCTCCAAGCTATAAAAAATATTTCTTTCTGAACAAAATAAACGTTTTTTTATTCCCAAATTGAAAATATTAAAAAAAAATTCATTGAGAAAAGTATTATTTCTGTATATAAAAGTTATTTATATTTTTATTAAGATAATTTTAGTTACCATGTTTACAGTCGTATATAGGAATAGCATGCCTCTTTACTTTGTTGCCAAGTTTATGAGGCGATATCGCTACTTTACTGTAAGGAAGCATTTAATACCTATTTACATCAAACGTTTATAACAGCAGCTCCACCTGGTAAAAAATGTAGTGGACTATGGTGTATGTTTACGTATGTTTATAGGTATTTTCCGCCTCCAAAAAAAGTATCATTAAATGCTTCTATCTCTCTATCTCTTCCTTTTTTGTCATAATCTTATATGCGCACCAATAAAGCTGATCATTATTGATAATAATGAGTCATGAATTTACTAATTATCAAGATATTCGCGATGAAAACAACACAAAACGTCTCCGCCTCCGAAATCGGAGGCGAACTAGTAAAATCGGAGGCGAACTAGTAAAATCGGAGGCAAACACCACCTAACCATATAACATTCGGAGGTGTATGAGTACTAAATGCATGTATATATATATACATATACATATATATATCCTGATATAAACAATGTAAACATTGATTACACTGAAAGTACAAAATTTTAGGAATGGCTATTGATGTATACTTGAACTGGAGGTACAAGCGCTTTGTGGTAGACTTAGTTCAGTTTGTTGCTCGTTAAAAAAACCGAAGAAGGTAGTGGATCACAATACATGTCTTACAATTTATTATGGCCATTTTTACAGTTTAATGTCATATGGAATAATATCCTGGTGTGGTTCCCACATTTATGAAATATTTATAGTTCAAGGGCAATATGAATATTATCCAATTTAAAAGTAAGTGAATCGTGTCACCAATACTTTAAAGCATTAAAACTATTAACAGCTCTGGCTCTTTTTGTTTATGCGTGTCTTTGTTTTATTTTCAAGCGTGTGAAATAGTTTAAAAACAACATCAGATATCATAGTTATGGAAGAAGACACAAGATACTTTGTCTGACCCAATACATTAAACAACAGTCTTAGAAAAAGGCTGTTTTTATAAATGTCTGCATTTTTATTATATACAGAAAAAAACACTATAAAAACCACTTAATATATGTGCAGAACCGTATCTTAGAGCTGAAATACCCTCCTCATTTCTTTTGCTAAAGAGCTTTATTAAGAAAAAATAGTAAAACAAAAAAATGTTATGATTTTTAAAGGGTACAGACAATATTTTTCGCAGTTGTAAGAAGATTTTTAAATAAGATTCTAGCCCAATGACGTGCAACTTTTTTCTTGTAAAATTTTGATTTACTGGGCCTTTTTAGACTTACAACCAAACGTGCTATTGTCAGCTATTGTCACTTTTTTTGCTGTGGGGCCTTTCATAAAGGAAAATAATAGAAAACAAAATAAGTAAAATGTATGTAAAATTTTAAGCTGTATCCAATGGCATCAAGATTATTTCTCTATTTCCTACCGCTATAGAAAAAAAAAATGTATATGGGCAGATGCAAGTAGCCTCTTTGTGGAGGGTATGATTTCTTGAGGTGGGTCTGTTCGAAAATATACTTATTTTATCCATGGTTAAAAGGATTTCCTTTTACTCAAAAGTGGAAGTATCAAACATCTAAGTCACTAAGCTACACAGTTTTAATAGAATTTATGCTCAAACTCACAGGAGCATCTCGAAGCACATCTGTCTTAGGGCTGTACAACTCGACCCAATAAAAAAGGGATTATGCCAATACTAAACGCTCAAATACTTACTGTGTATGCCAAATCCTACAATAAGAACTCCATGATCTAAACTCTTAGGGTTACACAATATTTTCCAGGGATGTGAGACTCCACCAACATAAAACTGCATGGCATTTGCATTTATTGCTATTGAAATAGGTCCATTTTCAACTAGCCATTTGGCCATATGATTTTCATCATGACTTATATTTAGTGCTCCAGTGACTTGCACACGGACTTTAGTTTTGTCAAAGTGGCATTTTTCATCCTCGCCATCATATGGATAATCTGATTCAGATTCTAATCCTCCCATCTTCTCTATGGTCCTAAAAAAAATACAATACCAGTGAGGAACTAAATTTACCTTTAAAAAATTATTTCATAAAAAATACAACTAGGTACTTAAATTGTACTTATTTTCGTTGAGCATACAAAAAGTCACCCTTGTGTTTCTGAGTATATGGATCAAATATTACCAAAAATTGATTGATATCAAATGACAACAAAGCATGAAGTTCCTTTTTGAGTATGGCAAGCAAAAATTTAATTTTTTCCTTTATGATACTTTCAGTTGTATTGATTATATTTTATATGCTTGCACTATTAATAATAATTATCATTATTAGTACAAGCATATAAAATATTTGTGTCTGACATTAATTGGTCTTCACAGGTCGAACTCATAAAAAGTGGAATTTTGTGGTATTCTTTTCGGGTTCAAAAGTTACTAAAAAAACTATGCTTTTTCCTCAATGTTTTGAAAATTAAGCAAGATACATTTTTGGCAGAGCATAAAATAAAGTATAATAAAAAAAACAGCACATTTGCTAGTTAAATTATAATTATTATAAGTAATACGATATAAATAATATATATATAAAAATTTGGTTTAATAGGTTTTCTCAGTTTAATGTAATACTGCGTACAGTAATAATATTTTTTCCTAATGTATATGGGAGGTGGAAAATGGTTTAGGCTAACCTCTTCCTTTTATGTGTAAATTCTTTTGTGCGCAATAAATGTTTATTTATTATATTTAAAGTACCGGCCGCCAAAGAATAAAAAATGAGGTACCGAGACGCTTGTCTTTCGTCATTTTTTTATTAGCCCAGACGACAGAGAACATTTTATAGTGAAACCCACAAGAACTTGCAAACTGAATATATACATTCTTAATGAGTTCGTGAAAGTGTATAGAATAATATCCTGAAAAGTTTACATTCCGCTCGGATGCAAAACAAAAAAAGTTAATTATTTTTTATTTATTTGCTTTCACCATGATTAGAGAATATTATTTAGATATATTAAGCAAATTACAACTTACACACTTTAATATTTATTATGAAATTACCTACTTTCTGTATATTGTTGCCCTAATCTGGGCACGCTAATATACTAGTTAGGTAAATACTTCAAAACACTCATTATTGGAGAACCAATCAAAACAACTACTCTTCTAGCTAATACTGACGAAGTATTGAATTACATGATAGAATTCCTAGCATTTTAAAGCAAAAAATATATACATATATATTGAAGATACTTAAATCATTTATTTAAATTCAGTCATTCACACTTTTTTTTTTAATTTAATATGAAATTATCTACTTTCTGTATATTGGTACCTTACTCGGGTCACGCTTATATACGTACTACTTAGGAAAACACTTTAAAACACTCATCATTGGATAACCAATCAAAACAACTATTCTTATAGCTAATACTGACGAAGTATTGAATTACATGATAGGATTCCTAGCATTTTAAGGCAAAAAAAAATATATTGAAAATAATTAAATCATTTATTAAAATTCGGTCATTCACAACAATTATTAAACCTTACATTCTATTTCAACTCTAGAAAAGTTGTACAAGTTTTTTCGAACTCGTTAGTTCTCATCAGTGGAGTATAGAAACATTCATCCCTTATTTACAAGCCTATTCTTGATTTATTTTTACAGTTAATTATTTTTTATTCATTTGCTTTCACCATGATTAGAGAATATTATTTAGGTATATTAAGCAAATTACAACTTACACACTTCAATTTTATATCACTTAGAACTTGATTTGCTTTTTAAAAACTTTTATTTGAACTTTTACAAATTATTTATATGATTTTATATGGTTGAAAATATATAGATATAATTGGTACAGAGATTAAATGAATACTGGACGCAAATGCGTCTGTTGGTCATATTTATAAGGTTTGATATCAACGTAGGCACAGCATTCTGGGAATTGTTGTCGTGCCAGCGTTTTACATGAGACGTCTAGGAAGTTGTTATCGCTTAGGTGATAAATGTATCAAATTATATCACGTACCATGATAAGAATATAAAGTTACTTATTTAGATACGACACTTATACATTTGAATACATTGATGTGGTTTGTTTAGCATATAACAACTCCCTTTCTTTTTTGAAAAGTCGGTGTTATTCACCGACTTTTTGGGGAAAACCGGCCATTTCCTCTTCATCTGTGGGTAGATGAGGTCTTCTTCTCAGGAGGGTGCCAATTCTTTTCAGCATCTCATTGGGGGGTGGCGTCCTTGGATTCCTTACATCCACAGCATCTTTTCCTGCATTTTCAAGCGATGAAGGCGGCGAGGAGACAGATGGACAGACCAATAACTGTACACATGCTTAAGGAAAAATGTTTAGTTATAAACGGCTCGTTTATTAGTTTGTCTAGATCTCTGGAGTATTGCTCGAGTTTGTGGTTGGCTATGTCTAGATTTTCTACATTTAGATGATCGAACTGGAGAGGTTCCAACTTGGGTAGCTGGAGTTTTTCGGGAACGTCACTACAACAGTCATAGAGTATAACCACTGGATGAGAATTGTCCGTAATGTTGATCGTATTGCGGCTTTCTGCTTGCACTTTTGTTATACCGACAAACGCGTAACAGTCCAGATGTAGTTTTAATATCGAGTTTTTATTAACACTGGTGATTTTTGTGTCCATTTTATTACAGTTTATGGTGATATGAATGGGGTCAGAGACAATTATTAACCATACATTGCCTTGTAGTTTCTGAACGTTATAACCTTGTCCATACACGAGGGAACTTACACAGTTTTCGAGGATTTTTCTGAAGTTTTTCAGTAGCTGGGCTTCGCATGCTGCACTGCTGTCGATCGGGTAGGCGTAGAGTCTGAGCATAGTTTCTTATGGGAATCTAGCTGTTTGCATGTGCTCAGGTCCTTGACGGGGATGTACATTAGTGAATCATCGTTACGCGCAATGAATTTTTGTGAGAATGACAAGACGTGGTGTAGGCCAGTTCTGTTGTCTAGTATAGGGATAGGATACAAATGGTACAGGGTATAGAGTTGTTCTACTAGTGGTAGTCTTAGAACGAAAACAAGATCTGATTTTGATCGAAATGCTTCTAATTCGATAATTTCTAGGTATTGGGGAATTTCTGAATATTTTACCGGTAGGGGTAGATTATTTTTTACTAAGTTTTGAGAGATTTCCTGAAGTGCAGTAATCAAACTTTCGGGTGAAATAATTGAAGAGTGTATTATTTTCGGACGAGCAAATGTGATCGCGTTCAGAATGTCGTCAAGGTTGCTCTGGAGGTACAAGTAACTCTCAGTCAATTTTTCACGTTTCGATAAATTTTAGTTCGGCTTGAACCAGTGCAACTCTATCATTTATTTTATGCAATCCGATTTGAATCTTTTTCATATCCTCGTTAAACGTTACTATATTAATTTGCATGTTTTGGATCGTTTCATTAAAGGTTTTTATGATGGTAGAGGTAACGGATATTTGATTTTTCAGGAGGTTTTCTATTTGATGTTGATCTTTATTTAATTTATTAATACTTTCTGTGAAGAATTGTCCATCTTCGGCATCTAGATTGCCGGTAATTGCTTTAAATATACTAGCAGCTCCATTTAATATACCGCGTTTGAATCGTTTGGTGTTAACAAAGATTTCTTCAAATTTTACTTTGAGGGAATTTGACACTTGGTTTAGGAGTGTTATGTGTGTTTTGATTTTAACTAGGAATTCTTTCGTTTCACGTGTATCGGGGGTGAATATATTGACAATTGATTCTAAAATTTTGTTGTTGTTGATAAAGGCTTCTTCGAGGCTTGATAGATTTTTATGGACTAGCAGAGTCCATTTATTATTGGAAATTATTATCCTGGTTTCGTCGTGGTAATAGACTCCGACGGTGTTATTGATGGGTGTTATTTGGTACTGGGACATGGCTGCTCCGATCCGCAAGGTGAACCTGTAAGGCAATTTAGGCTTCAATATATGATTTTAACCTGTCAAAGTTAGCTTTAGTTTTTTGTTCTGTTTTTTTGTTAAGGAGGGTGGCTGAGTTTTTGTGAAGTTCCAAAATCTCAAATGGCCCGTTATATTTATTACGTAACTTATTGGTGATTTGGGATTCTTTTAAATACATCTTTTGACAAATCTGATATTCGGGGGTTTCCTTTGAAACGTAGGCGTCGAACCGAACTTTCGCTTTTTGTTTTTGTGTTTCAGTTCTGGCGCGCGCGACTTTATAATAATAAGAGAGGCGATTATTTAAGTTTCTGACGTATTTCGTGACTAGTTCTTCCTGATTGTACAGCGTTTCAGGCGGTCTGCTGGACGTGTGTCCGAAGACTAACTCGTAGGGTGTAAATCCGTGAGTTTTATTAGTAGAGGTATTATAGCATATTATCGCGTAAGGTAATATGTTGAAGGGGTGTTCGTCAGGGTGTTCTGTCATGTGTGCTCGGATCATTTCCAAGGTAGCGTGGAACCTTTCTAAGGAACCATTAGATTGGGGGTATCCGACACTAGAGTGCGTTACTTTGATGTCATAGAGGAGACACAAATCTTTTAGGATGGCATTATCGAATTCTCGGCCATAATCGCAATGGATTCGAAGGGGTGTTCCGAAGTGCTGGAAGTAAACAAGTAGAGTGTTTGCGATTGATTTTGCTGATTTATCTTTGATGGGATACGTTTGGGTGAATTTTGTAAGTTCGTCGCGTATAGTAAGCGCGTAATTTTTTGTTGGGACTTCTAGGACGTCTATGTTTACACGTTCAAAGGGGGATTTAGGCCGTCTCCGTAATTACGAGGGGGTGTAACGAAGCAAAATTTGCTATGCAATTCTGTCCATTAAAATTGCTTCTTTGCACACCCTGTATTAGAACCATGTCATGTCTATATATTTAATTTTAAAATTTTGTCTTCCATATTAGTCACCTAGAAATACTAGTTTGTTTTCTAGTAAATTCTGTATGTTATAAGTTCCTGATTTCAATTGTTTATTTTACTGCCTTCAGCATCAGAATAATGTTATCAGTTTATATTTAAAATTGCTAATAAAAATCCGTAATATAAAATGCATTCAGAATGTGTAAGCTGCTACAAACGAATAGGTATTCACCGCGCGCAGGCCTACTCCCTCCATGCCCACGGGCTGGCTATGCACTACAACGCGAAGTTGAAATCAGGCAGTTCTCCACGCACCGTACTGATCGTTAGCACGCGACGTCAAGCAGGTACCTCAGGTATGAAATATTTTCTGTCATTTAATTATAAATGAACTTGTGATTTTTATTCGTCATTTAATTATTTTCGAACTTATAATAAAATAAAATATTTCTAACTTAGTCGTTTGACAGGCAAACATGGAAATATTTCTATCATTTAATTATTTTCGAACTTAGAAAATTTTACTGAAACCTAGGAATAAAATATTTCTAACTTAACCGTTTGAAAAGGCAGATATGAAAATATTTTCTATCATTTATTTATTTTCGGACTTGTGATTTTAGTTGTAAATTCAAATCACGCGATATTTTAATGACTTAGTTATTTCCCGTGAACTCACCGCGCATTCACTCTGCGCTTACCCCCTCTCCAACCAAGCGCTCTCGCCCAACAACAACAACAACAACAAGCATTTATTAATATTCACATACAATAATGCGTCATTCCAGAGTCCGGCCCGGAGCCAGCCAGACAACCACGGCGAACATCGCCGAGGTGGGTGTGAGGTTGGGCGGGGAGGGTCCGGTTTGGCGATGACGAAAATTAATTGTGAGTTAAAACTCCTGCCTAATAGGGAAAGGCTTAAATTTAACAGTATTGTGCAACGTAGTACACGAGAGTACTTAAAAATAATTAAAATTAAAACTGTAAAACTATCGATTTCGCGCACACGTGAACACTTAAAAATTTTGATTGCTGGCACGGGAAAACAAAACTCAACGAAAAAACCCGTTTGAGACAATTCCACCCTGGTAGTCTTCCTGACGCCAGGAACGTGTCGTGGATAGTTAAAAGTGTGTAATGTTATGTGAAATTGTTGTTTGTTAAGAATTTATTGGTCGAGACTGAATTTAGAGACAAAAAAATGGGCAAGGAACAAAAAAGGTAAAAACAAATAGAGAGGGGTTGGTTGTAGTTTTTGGTGAGGATTAAAGGTGGGGAAAGGAGAAGTTGTCGTAGAGGAAAGTGTGGTTAGAGAGGTTGCCGAAAGATAGGCAACGCCTGGTATGGTAGGGGGTGTCGGATATCGAAAAGGATCGCATTATGCTGTCTGATTCGTGTTATGTTGCGGGTTAGCGGACTATCACCCAGCTTGAATTGATAGAATTTTTGGGAGATGTCTTGGACGTAGTCCGCTAGTGGCGTTATGTCGTGGCAACGATTATATAGATCTCTGAGGGAGGTGTATCTGCCCGATTCAGAGATGAATGGTTTCGAGAAATCTGGTGATGTCAACACTGGAGCTGAAACTAGCGCCTGCTTAAGTTCTCTAAAGGAATTCTCCGCTTCTTTACTCCATGTAATTTTCTGCGACTTACGACGGCCTTTGATTAAACTATTAATAGGTGCACAAATAGTTGCAAAGTTTTGAACAAAGCGTCTGTACCAACTACACATCCCCATAAATCTTTTTACCTCGGTGGCGGTTTTAGGTACTGGATACTCTAACATAGCTTTCACCTTTTCTGGATCAGTACGCAAGCCTTCCCGATCCACAAGGAACCCTAAATATCTCAAACTAGGTAAACAAAATGAACATTTATCTATGTTAATCGTCAAGTTCGCTTCACGAAGTCTCTCAAACACTATATTCAATATATCGATATGTTTATCAAATGAAGGTGTTGCCACTATCACGTCATCCAGGTAAACGAACACGAATGGATCTAAATCCGGCCCCAGAATACAATCCATCAACTTTTGCTGTGTTTGAGCGGCATTACACAACCCAAAAGGCATAACACAAAACTCAAACAGACCACGTCCTGGCACAACAAAAGCGGTCTTTTCGCAAGACGCGGGATCCAGTGGAATTTGCCAAAATGCGGACTTCAAATCAATGCTACTTAGAAACTTTGCTCCTGACAGTTTGTTTAGTATGTGATCAACAATTGGCAGAGGGTATGCACATTTCTTGGTCACCGAATTAAGCTTCCTACCATCAAAACAAAAACGTGGCTCACCATTAGATTTTTCCACAATCAGGACGGGACTAGCCCAAGGACTACTTGAAGGACGGACGACACCTAGTTCTAGCATCTTATCTAATTCTTTGTTTAGTATTTCTAATTTATAAGGTGACATAATGTGATGCCGTTGTTTGATGGGTTCAACATCTCCCGTATCTATTTTGTGAATAATTTTATTTGTTCGACCTAATTTTGAACCAGAAAGAGTACGAAAGGTTTCAATCATACAATCTAATTGAATAGTCTCATCCACATTCAACTCCGACCTTGAACAAATTCTGTTTATGACAGAAAGATTCTTTTCACAATCTGTGAAACTTTGAGATGTGTCTAAGTGGTTTTTTCCAACAAAATATGAGTTAGTCTTAAAATCGATAGTGATATCAAAAAGTCGACAAAAGTCGGAACCTAAGATAAGACTATGAGAAAGAGATGGCACTACCAAAACCTTGACCAATTTTTCAACTTCTCCGAGCTTAACCGGAAGATTCACATAACCATTTACCCGTTGAGCCGATCCATCTGCAGTGTTAATATTTAAGTCTGAGGACTCCAGGACTGTTAACCAAAAAATTTCCAACAAATGGACTTCACTTTTTCCAACTACTGAAATACTTGCACCGCTGTCTAAGAAAGCAATAACCGACCTGCCAAAAATCTGCACCGCGACATACGGCCTATTATCATTTTCTCTTTCGACAAACACAATATTAGATACATCTAGATTATTACCTGAGCTACTTTCTCTAGACTTTTTCGGTGGAGAATTAGTTCGTGACTTATAAAAAGCTGCAACTACCTCGAGCCACTTTTTCCAATCTAACAAATATTTTTTATTGTAATTAGATTTTTGTGAGATACTGGCTAAGGAAAGACAACGGTCTATCTGCCGCTTTCCTTTCGTCCGTTTTTTGAACAATTCGGACAATTTGGACGAATTACATTTTTCCGACCACATCCATAGCACGTAGGACCTTGTACTTTTCCACAATCACGCTGTAAATGACCCACTGCGTTGCACTTAAAACAATAAATTTCTGCTACCTGTCACATTATTATTATGCAATCTCCTCTGAGTATTGCCTACAGCACGATGATCAGAAACATGAGAATCGAAATGATTAAAAGATCTACGACTAACTACATTGCCAGTGCGACGATTAGAAACATTGTCAGCACTACTATTGGCAGAGGTATTACCATTATGGCGCTTGACGTCACCACCACGACTAGTACTCACTTCTTGTCCATCAGACGTACAGCAAACATGTCGGCAAGGTGAAAGTTCAGCCGTGTTATGTTCCACAATAGGATCATATGCAAGACTCGGTTCTAACAAAGATATATTTTTCTTGGGAGGTGGCTGAAATGAATTTTTAACTCGCTCAGATTCCTCTAGTAATCTGCAAGTTTGAAGCAAACTCTTTACGCTAGCAATATTTTGCAATGCCAGATGGGACTGATATAGTGGTAAAACCCTAGACTTTATTATTCGTAACTTCTTTTCTTCCGAAGGTTTTTCAGACAAACAATCGAAAAGATTCTCCATGATAGAGATATAAATAACAACAGGTTCATCCCCATGTTGAGTACGCTTTTCTATCTGCTTCCACAGCTCGTCGTCGTATTCACTGGACAGAAAGTCAGTCTTAAGCGCTATAATAAGTGATTCCCAAGAGTCAAATCGTCTTTGCCTAAGCTGAGCCCTGTACCACTCCAAAGCATAGTCCTCAAAAAGATCAGAAGCTGCCTCAAAAAGTCCTTCCTTTGTACACCGTCTAGCTATCCTGAGTTCCTCGACACGCTGTAAAAATGAATGAAGAGATCCTTTATCTGACCTACCACTAAACTTAACAGCCCACTTATAAACTGGAACAGATTTCGACCCTTCTGCGGTAGCAGCACTACGAACCACATTTCTACGACCTGCTTCTTCACCTCTCTGATGTCTCTCGATAACCTCTGACATAACTTCTGACATATCTTCTTCCAAGGCTGAAACGACAATGATATTATCACCTCGATAGTTAGAAATATCATCATTGAGATCCTCTGGTATTCTCCGAATTCTGCCTAAAACATGGTTGATCCTACTACGTATTCGAAAACCAAGTTCTGCGTTTACCCCATCAAAATTGTTAACTAAATCTGAGATGGAAGCTATACTTTCATCTAATTCCTTTTTCTCAAAATCAAAGTTTGGTGTTTTATATAGGAAAACCTGTGGTCTAGCCAAGTCTTTTCTTAATTCTCTATGAAGATATTTTCTTTTTAAAGTAATATCAACCCTATCCATAGCCACATTTCGATAGAGTTGGGTAGTAACTCGTATGATTCGTATCATTGAATCGAATCCTGGCAGTGATTCGAATGGTACAAATCCCACAAAAGCAAAAGATTCGCATATTTCCTATCGATGTTGTAACCGTATCCGTTTGTACAATCAAGACAGTTCGGATTCTTGAAAGAATATTTCAGTACGAATTTTTTCTTGATACGGATTCGTTTGGTACGAATCCTTAAAAAGAGTCGAATCGCCCAACTCTACATTTCGAATCCTAAGCTCATAATTTAATTCATTTGTTCTAAGATGTACCGGGTCCATTTCATAATTAGCCATATTTGATATGCAAAGTAATAAATTTCAAGGAACAAAAAATATTAAGTTATCTAATTATAATGATTTCCCAAAAGCGCAAGCAATAACGACAGATCCAGTAGT
Source organism: Rutpela maculata (assembly GCA_936432065.2). Classification (NCBI taxonomy): domain Eukaryota; kingdom Metazoa; phylum Arthropoda; class Insecta; order Coleoptera; family Cerambycidae; genus Rutpela; species Rutpela maculata. The sequence goes on along the minus strand of OW386285.2, from coordinate 203,977,603 downwards.
GAACTACGTTAACCGAGGATGTTAAAAAAATGTACAGTTTAAAACTGCTAAAATTATATACCTATTTGATCGTAGTGAACCGTAACAGTAACATATAGTTTACCATATATTCGTATACAATAGTAAGAACATCAAAATATTTTAAAATTGTGTCAACAGTCACTTTCTACCACCCTGTATAACAAACATTGTATACAAAATTTATATCAATCTAATCTCCTTAGACTTTAGTGAATTTATCATCAACCAGTTGAATTTTTTTTGTAATAATCGTAGTAATAAATAAAAACCAATACGCTATATATCTAGTATAAAAATTTTGCAAAATTACGCCAAGGTTGTAAGTCACATTCTCGACTGTGAAATACTTACAGCACCACCATACATACACGAATATTAATACTCTAAGAAGTTTAGTCTATTTTGCCTATATATTAAAAGTAAATGATATTAAAAGTAGTTTACTTTTTTTTTTACAGATTACAAATGCCCCCGTTTTAAGCAAAACAATTCAGAAATAAACAAATATTAGTGGGTGTAACAAATTCTCTGGCCCCTAGTTGATGCGTCAAATATACTTGTGACGTGACTAACGATTTCGACACCCAAAAGTCTCTTTTTAAAAAATTATTAAATTCAAAAATTTATTTTTTATAAAAATGTTTTAAGTACAATGTATGTATTTAATCTAAGAAAGCTAGTTACAGACTGAATCTAAAACAATGCAAAATAGGAAAGAAGGCACAGCGCCTTATCTTCTAAGTATCAGGTTACAACTGCTGATGCTGGGAAACATAGTCGTCCCCTTATAATTTAAATGGGGGGTCGATACATAATTCCTCCCCTCGAAGATTCAACTACGGAGTGCAGCGAGGAAGTTGAACGTTTGGTGGGATGGCTTCTGGTCGATTTCCCTCGATGTCTTCATTATGTTTACTTCTTTTTTATATGAAAAATATGAGATGATTAAAATAACCATAACATAGAGGAGTACTGTCCATGTACTGGGAATATTGGAGATTCCAATTTCGTCATAAGATATTTGGGGTTGATTTTCAATTATTTGTTTTTGAATATCCTGTAGTTCGTCTAGGTTGATATTCTCTAAGTGGATGGTAAAGTTTTGGTTTGGTGTAGGATTTTCCTCTTGGTCTAGTTCTGGGAAAAATATCGGCTCGTTTTGATTTATGGCTTGCTGTTTATTGCTGATCTTCTCTCGGGTGCTAATTATTTCGCACCCTATTGGGATGTTGATTAAATAGGTACCAATTAACTTTTGGACCTCTTCTTGTTGTTTGGTGATTGCCTGCTTGCTGGGAAATATACCAATCCATTGTGTCGATTCTTCTAGTTGCTTGATTACGGCTCTTGTAGTTTTGATCTGGGTTCTTTGACAGCTTGCGGTGTTCTTCATATCCAGGAGTTGTATTTCACAAGGGCTGTCTTCGTCGATTTCTTTTATGTCAAGTTGCATATGTCACTTTCGAATGTAAAGTACAATTTGTCTTTTAGCAAATATCTATTATTTGGAATTATTGCCTTGAATTGACTCTGACTATACACAGGAATTGGGTACAGGTGATAATAATTAAAGGTTTCAGGGTACATGATTGGTAAACGAAGTAAGTAGGTGATTTTATTATTAAGGATATAACATTGAATTTCTATTAATTTTTCTATTAGTAGGGTATTTTCTAGTGTTATTTCAAAGGGCAATTGTCCCGGTTGTATATTTTTTTCCAATTTTAATAGTTCTTTGAACAGATCGACAGTTTTTATTATACTTGGGTGCATGATATTTAATCTGGTGAACGTAATTGAATTTTCTATATCTTGGAGAATAGAGTTAATTATTTCATACATATTTATAATTTGATTTAAAATGTCTTTCATGAAGTTAGTAGTTTTGCGTTTTAAGTCTCGTTCAGCAATGGCGGCAATCCGTTCGATTTCTGATTGTAATACTTTTTCATTATGAGATACTTGTTGAATGGTTAAATTAAATTTATTAACTATGTCTATAGAGATTGAGTTTTGTTTTGTAATGCTTGCAGCCAATTTATTTTGATTATTTTGAATTTGCCTAATGAGATTGTCATACCGTTCTCCGTCGGTGGCATCCAAATTACCAGATATTGATTTAAAAATAGAACCTAGACCGTTTATTAAACCTCTTTTGGTTCTTTGGGGATACGGAAGAATTTCTTTCAACTTGATTTCGACCTTTTCTTCCGTCAACTTTAATATTTTAACATAGTTTGATGTATCTTGGGAGTAATTTTTATTCAAATTAATGCTATGCATAAGATTTTCTGATTGTTCATGTAGCTTATTAATTTAGGTGATAATTGGCTTTAAATCATAGTAATGGATCAAGGTGTGACTATATTCTTGTACCTTTGCCAGTCCTAGTTTAAGTGGTATTAATCCGGGGTTGTTTTCTAAGCTTTTGATTGTTATTCTCTCTTGTAATCCGAGTACAAGGGGAAATCTGAAATATAACAGTTTAGTTATTTAAAATCGTAAGTTTTCTTTAGTGGTCTTTTTAAGTTATCCATGTGGATTTTGTTTTCGGTCGATACGGTTTTTGAATTTTTGTCTACCGTTTTTATTACCGTTGGTTTATGAAATTTATTCGCGGTCTTTTGCCTTTTATGTTTTTTAATATAAGTGGTTGATTTAGACTGAAATAATTTTGGATCATCGCGATTTTGATTTAGTTTATAGTTTTTTCTTTATTTTCTATAAGGTTTTCATTTATTTTTGAGTACATTAATTTAGTCCTTTCTTTATGTTCGTTAATATAATCGTTAACGAGTATCTTTTCAATGTCCATATCGAATGGATTTTCATTATTTATGTGTCCTTTAATAATGTCTATTGGTTTTAACTTTGTTGTCGAATGAATCGAGTGGTTATACGCTAGTATTGCATAAATCATTTTCATGTGTACTGGAGTTTTTAAAAATCCTCTAGTATTTAGTAACCGTACATGCTCTATTAATGTTGAGTGTAATCTCTCTATGGGACAATTAGATTGAGGGTGATTGGGTGAACAAAAATGCAATTTTATTTTGTGCAAGTTAAGAAGTTCGGTAATAACTGAATTTTTAAATTCTGAACCGTTATCAACGATAATTTGTTTTGGAACGCCATGATGGGACAATAATGTTATGTTTACGATTTCGGTAGAACATAGTGACATTAATTTGTATGCCTGTGCATATTTCGAAAATGTATCTATGATAGTCAAAAATTTGGTTTGTTCTAAGGTAAAAGCGTCTATATGAATAATTTCAAAAGGTTGAACCGGGGTTGGTGTAATATTCATTTTCATTCTTACGGGATGCCTTTCGTATTTTCCTTGTTGACAAATTTCACAGTCGTTTATATATGTTTGAATTGAATTTTTCATTTCGGGCCAATAATATCGCTTCCTGATTTGTTGCTCGGTTTCATTTATACCACGATGGTTGCTTTTGCTTTCGTGATAATTTTTTATTATTTCCTGAACATCGTCCTTATTACTGACATCGATTAATTTTAGTTTACAATTTTTTAATTTTAGGTACGGCCATTTAAAATTTTTACGTATAACTTCACAAAATGGTTCATACATATCAGGGTCTTCAAAATATAAATGATAAGGTGTTTTTGGCACTACATAGTTTTTGAAAAAGTTGATTATATGTTGCTCGAATTGATTTTGAGATATTTGACAATCTAGGCGTTGCTTTTTATTGAATAATATCGTCAGTTTTGGTCTGGCAGGGGAATGTAGAACGGATTTAATAATTATTTGATTTTGTCCGTAATTAACGGGTGTTTCCACGATGGGAATTTCTGCTATGGGATGGTGCTCGGCATTTGTGTGTACAGTAATATTATCATTATCGTTATCGTCCTCGGGGTTATCAGTCTCTAATCTGTGTTCATCTGGTAGTACCCGAGTGGAAATATTGTCGATTTCGGGATCTGGAGGTTCCGCGGGTTCTGGGGATTCCGAGGGTTGAGCTGAAGTGCTAGCGCCGATTTGCTCATTAAACTTGTCAATATATTCAAATATATCACTCGTCTCTTTCGCGTGTAATTCTATGCGGGATAACGCGTCTGCGTTCGTATTTAATTTACCCTTTTTATATATGATATTGTAGTCGAATTCTTCCAACTTGAAACGCCATCTTATTAATTTAGAATTTGGCTCTTTTAACGAGAATAGCCACTGTAGGGGTTTATGGTCAGTTATTATGTTAAATTTCCGTCCAAAAAGGTATGGCCGGAAGTATTTAGTAGCCCAAACGATAGCCAAAAGTTCCCTTTCTATCACGCTATAATTTTGTTCGGAATCATTCAAAGTTCGAGACGCGTACGCGACGGGTAAGTCTTTCCCAATTTGGCCCTGGGACAAAATGGCGCCAACGGCCACATTGCTCGCATCAGTGGTTAAATTGAACGGTTTTGTGAAATCGGGGTATTGCAGGATAGGCTCGTTAATCAACAAATTTTTACAAACTTCAAAACAAGATAAGAATTCTTCGTCGTGGGTGATTTTTGCATTTTTCTTTAAGCATTTCGTCATCGGTTTGGTAATTTTGGCGAAATTATTTATAAATCTCCTATAATAAGCCAATAGTCCCAAAAAGCCTTTAATTTGTTTAGTTGTCTTAGGGACTGGGTAATTTTTTATAGCATTTATTTTGTCCGGGTTTGGCTTAACCCCGTTCGGTGTAACAATGTGGCCTAGGTAGGCCACTTCCTTGCGTAAAAATTCTGACTTGTCTAACTGAATTTTGAAATTTGATTGTCTAAGTCTATCAAAAACTGATCTTAACCTTTCTATATGTTCCTGAAGTGACGTAGAAAAAATTATTATGTCGTCTAAGTAAACTAAGCATTTTTCGTTTTGTATACCACGAAGAATATTGTCCATAATTCGCTGAAACGTCGCGGGCGCGTTTTTTAGGCCAAAAGGCATTCTTAAATACTCGTAATGCCCGTTTTCTGTGTTAAAAGCTGTTTTGGCTATGTCGCTTTCGTCCATCTCTATCTGATGAAAACCACTAGCCAAATCCAAGGTGGTAAAGTATTGACATTTACCTAACTTGTCCAATAAATCGGTAATATTGGGAAGTGGGTATCTGTCGTCGACCGTCTTTTCATTTAGTTTGCGGTAGTCCACCACTACACGCCACTTTTGTATTCCCGAAGCATCGGGTTTTTTGGGCACCACCCAAATAGGTGATGACCACGGTGAATTGCTAGGCCTTATTATATTTTGATCTAACATTTTTTTCATTTGGTTTTCTACTTCCTTTTTGTGGATGAACGGGTAACGATATTTTTTCGTATATATCGGTACTTCGTCCGTCGTATTAATTTTATGTTTAATTTGATTAGAAAAAGTTAATTTAGTGTTTTCTTGATAGAAAATGTCTGAATATTCTTTACATAAATTTTCAATTTTACTTTTTTCTTCCGGGTTTAGATGGTCGGTACGAATGTTAGATAGGCTTAAGTATGATTTTGGTGTTTCATCAAAATTGTTTAAGTTTATTTCATGAATTGATTTTTTTTCGAATCTCTCAACTACTATAGGTTCGGAAAAGTCTAGAGTGATGGGATTGACCGTATTATTTAATATTGTAGTAATAGCTTCGCCATTGTTGGCGGTGGCTAAACATTCTGGTATCTCACAATTGTGAATTTTTTGATAAGGAATTATTATTTCTCCATTTTCTAGAGACGTTTTTATTTTTATTACTTGTTCGCTGCGAGGTGCGATTGATATTAAATTTAATTCGTTTTTTGTTTTATAGTAAGATAAGGTAATTTTTGTATACGGCGTTATCAATAATCCTTTGTCGAAGTTTAAGCTAGCCTGAAGTATTTTTAAATTATCCAATCCGATTAATCCGTGAAAACTATTATGAAATCTAAACAAAAAGAATTTTAAACTTGTTGGTTGTGGTAAATTAAATAGTTTTGAAGATGGTATTAATGCACTTTCTTTGTGAGCGGATTTTTGAAAAACGGTAGAGACTATAAATGGATCATTTTGAATACAGTTAGGGTATAATTTATGAGCAAGATTAGGGTCGATAAATAATTTCGTTGAACCCGAGTCGATTAAAAATTTTAGGTTATGTTCAGGTAGTATAATATAGGGTAATTCATTAAAATTGGTGGCATTGATTGAGATAATTTCAGGGTTTACGTTTGATCGTCGACCGGTGGGTCTTGCTGAAAATTTACATTTTCTTGCTGAAGATTTATATTATCTTGCTGAAAATTTATATTATGTTGCTGAAAATTTATATTATCTTGCTGAAAATTAATATTATCTTGGTAATATGCCTCGTTTACGTCTCGTTTCTCGTTTCAGGAAGGTTTTGGTTGTCGTACTCGTAAACACAGCTAGAGGTTGGTTCAATTTCGTTTACTTCAGTATTATGAAGTTCATGGGAAGCGAAATTTCTTTGAGGGGGGCGATATTGATTTGAGGTCGATGGTCCCGGTTGAGGTCGGAAATTATTCGAAGTTTGCCTCGTTGATATACTCATAGGAGTGGGGTTAGGCAGATTTTTGTATGGATTTGGCCTGAAAACGTTTTGGTTTTGGTTCCTGAATATTTGCGAATTTGTGAAAAATCTCTGCTGTGGATTGTTCACTCTAGGGTGAAATTGAATCGGTTGAGATGGGAAACTATTTTGTTGACGAAATTGATTACTCTGAGTTTGATAATTGAATGAGGGCATTTGGCCATTGAAAGGGTTTCTGGGGAAGTGGTTCATTGGTCCGCTGAAATTATTTACTGGTCTATTAAAGTTATGCATTGAATTTTGTTGATGAATGGTTGGGAATATTGGTCTTGGTTGTACAGGAGCCTGTTGTACGAAATTTTTGTTAGTCAAATTTTGATAATAGTGCGTATTATCTTCTTGAGTAATAAATTGCATCGCCTCTTTCATGTCTTTGGGGCGCATGCAACGAATAGTTGTGCCTAGAGGTTCTTTTAGCCCTGACAAGAATGTTTTTTTTAAGATTGTTATAGAGACCGCGTTTTAATACTTTGGCTTCTGCTTCTTTTTCATGAATGTCTACATGTGAACATATTAAATTTAATAATTGTAAGCAACGGTCGTAAAATTGTTGCGGTTTTTCGGAAGCTGTTTTAGCAAAACTAAATCTCTATTTAGACAAGCTTCGTCGCAAAGTTTCTATATAAAGTGTCTTTTAGTTCTTGCCAAGTAGTAACACTCTGTATATTAACAACTAATTTAGCGTTATCTGTTAATTTGCCTATTAGCGAGTTTAATAAAAACACGTTATGAAAACTATCAGGGTGAGCTGTGTCGTAAAATTCTGATATAATGCTATCACAAATACTTAAATATCTATTTAATTCGTTCGGATTTCCGTCAAATTGCGGAACGCATTTTAAATACTCTGGTTTGAACTGAGTCATTTTCGTATTATTTAAGGTTAAATTAACTTCTAAATTACTTATTTCACTAGAATATTGAATGTTATTTTCTGGTTTATGTGAGGAACTAGAAGGCAAAAGAGAATTGTTATCTTCTTCGTCTGAGTCAGTTAAAGGTGATAAGCTTAAGTTTTCAAAAAGTTTTTCGAGTGACATCAAACTGTACTTACATTAATATTATTGTGACTTTGAGCATCGTTTTTCACTAACTATAAGGAGCCCTCAAATGGATGAGCGATTTTGTCTTCTCCAAATTACGAGTTCCTTGCAGAATGGGACGATGTAGTTCCAATTCTCGTGAATTATTGTTGAAAGAGTCTTGCACAGGTTTGCGATAAACTGGGTTTCCTAATGTTCGAGGAGCCACTCTGTTTTAGGCACTTTCGCGAATTTTTCACTTTTTTTTGTCCGATAATCGATTAATCGTTGAAACGAAAATTATCTGTTCGATACACGATAATTTCGATAATCCTTAGACCGACTGCGCCACTAACGATTTCGACACCCAAAAGTCTCTTTTTAAAAAATTATTAAATTCAAAAATTTATTTTTTATAAAAATGTTTTAAGTACAATGTATGTATTTAATCTAAGAAAGCTAGTTAAAGACTGAATCTAAAACAATGCAAAATAGGAAAGAAGGCACAGCGCCTTATCTTCTAAGTATCAGGTTACAACTGCTGATGCTGGGAAACATAGTCGTCCCCTTATAATTTAAATGGGGGGTCGATACATAATTCGTGCCCAGATTAGGGCAACAATATACAGAAAGTAGGTAATTTCATAATAAATATTAAAGTGTGTGAGTTGTAATTTGCTTAATATACCTAAATAATATTCTCTAATCATGGTGAAAGCAAATAAATAAAAAAATAATTAACTGTAAAAATAAATCAAGAATAGGCTTGTAAATAAAGGATGAATGTTTCTATACTCTACTGATGAGAACTAACGAGTTTGGAAAAACTTGTACAACTTTTGTAGAGTTGAAATAAAATGTAAGGTTTAATAATTGTTGTGAATGACCGAATTTTAATAAATGATTTAATTATTTTCAATATATTTAAAGCTAAAGATTTTTATCGGGAACGATTTCCATATCCAAGTGTTTTATAACACATATCAACGTATACATGAAACAGGTAACCTTCATCATAGCGAACGGGTGCATATTGTGCAACATGGTCCTGAAGTAGATGAGCAAATTTTGTAGGCTTTCGAAGCAGATCCTACCAACAGTATTGGAAAAGTAGTTCGTCAACTGAATTTGTGCATATGGAGAAGTTTGGACAATTTTCAGGATTGAAGGAAAACATCCATTCAACTACATGCCTGTTTAGGAACTCTATAGAACTGCCTTTTGCCGTTTTGTGTTGAACGCTGATCTGGAAAATGGACGTTTTCTTAAAATTATTATTATTATATTTTGTAGACAGACGAGTAGAAGTATTTATCTTTCAGATAATTTAAATGGAGACAGTTATTTAGAGTTTATGCAGACATATTTTAAAACGACGCGACGGATGTCCTGCTCACTACCGAATTACTGCGAGGGTATTTTTAAACGAAACATTTCCTAATCATTGGATTTGGTGAAATGGGCTAATATTGTGGCCAGCGAGGTCTCCAGACTTGACACTCCTTGATTTTCATGTCTGGGGTCGAATGAAAGACTAGTTTTTGAGATTGAAATAACCGACCGTGACCACCTTGTACGAAGAATTAATGAAGCAGGTGTCAGAATAAGGAAGAAATGTGTTAGACGTCACCACTACTCAAATACGAAAGAGGACACGTAAATGCGTTAGAAATAGAAGTTCTCATTTTGAAAACGAAATGAATTAATTATTAGTTTTAGTTACATTTGTTTTAGTTAAAACTGGAAATAAAAGTAATAAAATGATCAATACTTATTTAATTTTTTTCCTCATTAAAAATGTAATGTCTGCAAATATGTTTCCTTTTTAGTTTAATGAACTATAGTTCTGTCATAACGTGGTATACCATTGGAAAGAGTATGCAATAGAGAAGTTTTTAAAACTATTTGAATCTCTTGAAGTAGGCGCCGCTTTTGAGAAAATTTTGCTTAAAATAGAAAAAAAAAATCGAACCAATGCATTTCGACACATAAATTGTCTTACATATTTTTTATATCAATACTTCGGCATTTCTTTTTGTGTTGTTTCGACAGAGTGCATACTAAGAATATCTAAAAAAAATATTTAAAAAAGATGAAAGTATTTATTACCATAAAAAATAACATTTATTAGTGACAACTCAACTATTTCGCAAAAATATCTAAAAATGCCTATATCTCAAAAACGTATAAGGGTAAATGTGGTCATATAGGTTCCAAACGACCCCAACTATCACCCAGTGAAAACTTTCTATCGATGTACCAAACACCCTGTATATTTACATTTTTTTTTTGCTTTAAAATGCTAGGAATCCTATCATGTAATTCAATACTTCGTCAGTATTAGCTAGAAGAGTAGTTGTTTTGATTGGTTCTCCAATAATGAGTGTTTTGAAGTATTTACCTAACTAGTATATTAGCGTGCCCAGATTAGGGCAACAATATACAGAAAGTAGGTAATTTTATAATAAATATTAAAGTGTGTAAGTTGTAATTTGCTTAATATACCTAAATAATATTCTCTAATAAAAAAAAGTGAAAAAAAAATTTTTTTCATCCATTTTTTCAAAATTTTTAAATTCAGTTTTTCGAAAAAACAAAAAATACAGGTGGATAGACCACGTGTTTCTGAACAAAAAATGTCCTAATAAAATTTATCGCTAAAGCCACAGTATTCCTGAAAAAAAATAGTGAAGTAACTTTGTCACTCTGCGCGGCCAGGCACACGATTAAATGCATACTACAGAACCTCTAAAAATTCTTAGCAGTTCTAACGAGTAAAATAAAGCTTTTTTCTCTTTCTGATTACACGTTTTTAACATTTTTCTTAGTGAATAGGAGGATAAATAGTGAGTCTGGAGGGAAAATATGTAATTATAAACGCATACTCAGACACCACACATAGCCGCTGAATCGCTCGCATGAATGTTTACGTGCCTTTACTGTATTGTATTTATTACAGGTACACCTAGCTTGACTTAATTTCAAAATTTTGAAAAAATGGATGAAAAAATTTTTTTTTCACTTTTTTTTTTATTTTCTGCATCCGAGTGAAATGTAAACTTTTCTACACACTTTCTATACACTTTCAGGAACTTATTAAAAAAAAAAAATATTCAGTCTGCAATTTTTTTAAGGTAAATTACCTTCATCATGTGGGATAGATACTTTCCTCGGTCATTTAAAAAGCAATTAAAAATCTGAAAAAGCACACGTCATCTGTAGATTCTAAAAAACACTTTTCAAGGCACAACGAATTTTTTTAAATTTATGTTGTTGCTATTTAAATAAACAAATTGATTTTCTTGTATTGTCACCGCATTTTGCGGTTTTCGGATCTCAGATATGATCTCATAGAAACATTTTTAACATTAACATTAACATCTAAAAAAATAATGATCTACTTGCATTTGGGTATCAATTTATAAAAATAAAAACTTTTACTAGGTAAATGAGTCATAGAATTATGAACAATCGCATCTTTCTACATTCAACTTAAATATATTTTTACAGTTTCGGTAACATAATGCTTTCTTGAATACAATACAACAGTCCAATAAATCAATCAAAGCGTCTCAAATGTCAAAAGAATTGTTGGGTTTTATTACAATACAGTGACTAACGGCCTCTCGCTATTGAAGAAAATATGTAAAAAAATATCTTTATTCATCAATTTCCCTCTCACATTTTATTGTCAACCGGCACGAACCAATATAATGCTGAAATCTCCTATATTCGTTATTTGCACTAACTACAATTCAATTTGTGATACTTGTGATACCGTGCGTGTAATTTCCCATTAGGCATGTACATCCACGTAGCGCGATAGATATGGCAACATAGTTGCCGTAAATTCCTCCGTCGAGCGGAGCATTCCAGCCTGTTATTTCATTTTAGCCAGCTGGCACGCGCGATGTTTTAATTTTACTCCCGATGCCTAGCGTTCGGCTACACACACGGTATATTCAACTGCACGGTCAATACAATTCATACTTCTCTTAAGAATTGCAGCGTCCCATAATGTTAATGTTAAAATAACATAAACATGTAGGGCACTTGTAATTAATTTTATATTGTTTGTCACTTATATGTATGTATGTAGCTATGTATTTTTCTTTTTTTGTCGCTTTCTTGTCCTGTAATTGGTTCTTTTGTACTGTTGGACAATGTATTGAATAAATAAATAAATAAATAAATAAATAAATTTCAATAACTTAATCTTATTGTTTTGTATAAAGTAATATGTTTCTTGATATAGTGTTTAGAGATTGTACTAAAGACGTAGAATGAGTTGCCAGAATGATATGATATGAAAATAAATTCAGAAAAATATATTAATTTTTACTTTGTGTTCCCATTATCAAACGTTTTTCAATTTTTTAATAAGGGTGTCCCAATTATATCTATAACGCGTTTTTTAAAATTTAAATCGTCCCAGCCGTTTAAAAGATATAACTTATTTTGTATATTTCTCGTATTTTTGATTACCCCTAATGGGTATCAAAATAGGTGAATAAAGAATTCTCTGGCTGCGGCAGTTGTATTGTTTGAATTTGTTGTAAGTATAATAAATAACAAGAGCTATGAGAAATTTTGCTTCTTGTAAAATTTAAAGATTTATTTTTCAAAAGAGAAATTTTCTGCTATTTTCCTTATTATCTCCGGTCCTAGCGAAAGTTGATGGAACTATGCCCATTATTCGTTCCAAATTTTAGCCCAAAATGTTTATTCAAACGGTTAAAAACCAATTATAATTTCTAAATTCCATCGCGTTTAATTGCATCAATTCGTAGGACAATTTATTTTTCAAAATGTATGTTTTTAAATGTATTTTACAATGGTATTAAGAAAAAAAAATTGGCAGCTACTGGAAGCGGCTGGAACCTCCACACACGGTGGATCCAAATCAGCTGTGTTTGGATATTACATCGGAAATCAGAGCATTGAGCAAACATAAATTACACGTGACTTTGGAGCCATTTATTTCATGGACAAATATCGAACGAACTGAAGTGGACTACAAGCAATCTGTTAAAACATAACCTCTCATGTTTGTTTATGTTGCATGTTAATCAATTGCCGGATATTATAAGGGTATTAACAGATAACGTTTCGAAGATTTTGTAGAACATTGGATAGCGAAAAAAATAATACAGAATTTAGCCCAAATGACACTCTAACCTCAACAAGTCAATAACATTATGGACAGTTCAAGCGGACTACGTATGTGTCAAATTAAAATCTTCCTGCACGATCAAAAAGGCCCGAGCAAGTCGAGTCCTTTATTTTGTAATATTCGAACGTTTCAGATTTAGCTCGGTTAGCTCGATTTGCATTAAATGAACGATTGTGACGCGTCCCATCAATCAGACGTAATATCCGAACACGGCTATAAACAATTATTACCTTTAAAAAACCAACTAAAATGAGTCTTGACATTGTCAAAAATATTTGGGTTGGTTTGTGACCAGTGCAGCATTTTTTCATGTAGTTTTTGCATTTTAAAGGTTTTTTATATGAGTATTTTGTAAAGAATTGTTTAATGTGTCTTATTAGATTTTTTCGTGATAATATTCTTGGCTATAATTGGAAAAAATGCCTGATATGTGCATAGTAGTGGGTTGTGGACATCGTGGAAATCATGACAAGGTTAGCTTTTACCGTCGTGAATTCTAAATATTTCCCTCATATAAATGATCTGTCGAGAAAAAGACGTCAAAGAAGGATAGCCGCGATTAAAAGGGATGATCTAACACCTTCCATCGTTTTTACATCTCGATTTTCCATCTTGAGTCTCCAACACCAACTTCTAAAAAAACTCACTTTGCATAATTAAATAAAGTTTATTACTTGAAAACAATCAAAAACGCCTTGCCACAATCCACAAAAAACACTATATTGTTAAAATTTCAAGATACTTAGCCAGGCCGACAGAAAAACACAAACTGTTTTGACAAACGTTTAACTACTGTCAACAAATGTTTGACCGCAACGCAAAGTTGGAAGTCACGTGGTTTGGATTGCCTAATTGTTGATTAATAAAAATAGACAGCTAATTACAGGTTACATTTCCAACCTACAAAAAGAGTCCTATTTTATTAGGACAAAGTATTTAGAACTTCATAAACATTACACTGTACTAGATTTTAGTTGAAAGTACGGGAACCAGGCAGAAATTTTAATAATAGCTACGTAATATTCTTAAATCTTAAGAAATATATATTTTTCAGGTTAGCTGTGACGTCACGTATCATAACCTATAAATCAACATTCACAAAGATTACCAACCCAAGTATTTTTGACAGATGGCAAAATACATTTTCCCCTAACAATAATACCAATCATATTTTTTGGATGCTGTCATGTGTGCACATATAACGAATTCTTTTTAATTTTTTTAACGGAAACGAAATCGAAAGGGTGCAAGTGTGATATATTGTTGAAATTGGAATTTTTACTGCTTTTCAATGGTTCGATTACAAATTGTAAGTAATCATAAAATAAACAACTTTTTTCAATGGTTCGATTACAAATTGTAAGTAATCATAAAATAAACAACTTGTTGTGTCAAAACGGCACTAAACATAATCCGATCTCAACCAAAACCATTTCAGATCTTCTGGAGCACTAAAGAAAGCCTCATGCAAAGTTTCATCCAAATCCGTTTAGTAGCTTCGCCGCTATCGTGCTAACATACATACACACACACACACACAGACATTTTTTAAAAACCACTTTTTTGGGTTCCTGGGACCTCAAAACGTAAGAATTTGATATTATCCCAATTTTCGATTTTGAACTAAATGTAGTAACCTCCCACAATTTTATTGTGGGGAGGTTAAAATATCTTCATTTAAACCATTTTTTTAAATTTGTTTATAGTTTTTAAAATTATAGTTATAAACAAATTCAAGTAATTCTGTGAATTTTTTCATAGAACCAAAAATGCAAACGAATTATGAAAATAGATGAAATATCTAACATTTTTCTAAAAAAATAATGATTTACTTGCATTTGGGTCCGGGATATGTCAGTTTTTGCTTTTCAGTCGCTTATAAATAAAGAAATTGATATTTCTTCTTAAAATTTAGACCTGTTTTTCTTCAATACCTATATTTTTGTGTCACCTAGTTGAAAACAATCCAGAAGCACAGTAAGCGATGGAAAATTATTATTGATTTTTAGCCGTTTGAAAAAATATTTTGGGTTAAAATTTGGCACGAGAGTTAGTTCAATAAAGGACATAGTTTCACCAACTTTCGTTAAAATTGATGCATTAATACGTTATGTTTCTTAAATAGCCAAAAAAGCAATTTTTGGTGGTTTTTATTTTTTTTTAAATCAACAAATTATCAGAAAGATTTTTCATAGAAATACCTAGTTCTATTTATAACTCTATTGCCAACAATTCGCTGTTTTTATTTTTGCGATACGATTACCAGGACCGGAGATAATAAGGAAAATAGCAGAAAATTTCAGTGTTGAAAAATAAATTGTTAAAATTTTACAAGAAGCAATGGACCGATTTAATGAAAAACTGCGTATAGCACTTATACATAAAACAAATTAAAACAATAAAATCACTGCAGCCAAACAATTCAATTCATAATTTATTTTGACTCCACTATAAACGGTTAAATATTAAGGATTAATATTTGGCAAAATTGTAAGCGGCACTGATGGCAATCGAAATAAAAAAAGAAACAATTATTATACTGAATTACTGACCATAATACTTAAAAGTAAAATACAAAAGTGAAGGAAGACAAAGGAAAACTATACCATAACATAACCATAATAGAAATATATTGACAAATACAGAGATTAGGATTTTAAGAAAAAACAGTATTAGTTAAAACTAATAGTTGAGGTCTTAAAGTATTACGAAATTTACATAGAGTAAAATGTTTCATTTTGTTGTCTATATTATTTCATTGTTTAACATTATGACTTTTGAAGAAATGCTGTCTAAATAATCACTACTTCCATGTCCAGATTTTTTATAAAAGCCTCTTACAATGAAAAAAAAATTGATAATATATTTGCACACCACTATGTGGAAACAAAATTGAGACTTTTTTATGATTTCTAATTTGCTTGCTTTATCTATTTACCCCCATTTTACCCCATTTACTCCCCAACATTTCAACGAGATAAGATCAAAATACAATTTAGTTCCGCTATAATACATAGGTGTACTAAATTTCAAGTCAATATCTTAAACTGTTCCGAAGTAATCGTACGCACAAAAAAAGAGACAGACAGACAGACATTTTTTAGGCTCAAACTTAAAATCTTGACATTCTAAACCTATTTGAACAAAAAAATGTTTAATTTTTTTACGATTACTATACTTCCACTCCACTACGTGGATGTGTAAGTAATAAGTATTCAGCAATTATGACGTTCTCTTATACACGTCCATATAGAATAAAACAATTCAAGTTAGCCCATCAAAATTGTGTTTTTGTAGAGACCATGTACGCTTAACAGGTAACCATGACAGAGCACGTCATACAGTTATGTGCGCCATACAACAAAGAGAACTTGACTAAAAACCGCTGCCTAACGAATCACTACTTCCACATCCAAGTCTCTTACAACGAAAAACAAAAGTTGATACTGCATTTACAGTCCATTATGTGGAAATAACATCATATAACTTTAATAATATAATATTTGCAATCGTCTACCCTAAGAACCCATAAAATGTTATGCCACATCAGTAGTGAGAGTGGGGATTGTAGGGGTGTTTCTGACGCAAAAAAAATTGAGGCCTTTGGTTCTTGTACACACACTAATTTACAATTCTATTTTTTTTATCCCCTTTAATAATGGGGTGAGGATGGTAATGGAGGTGATAGTGGAAGTGGCTGATGTCAAAATTTTTGGCTTTTCGTACATACACTAAATCCCAATTTTATCGATTCTTACTTGCTTGTTTACCAATTTACCCCCATTTACCGTTCCAACCTTTCAACGGAATAAGATCAAAACATAATTTACTTTGAGATCTCGTGGTAATACACAGGTGTACTAAATTTTTAAAAAATCATTTTTTTTGTACCGTTACTATACGCCCACTCCACTACGTGGATGTGGAAGTAATACCAACTTATAGTCGTATCTATCTATCATTATAATACGTAAAACACCATCCTGCATAATTATTGTTCAATGTCCCGATATTTCTCCATGAAAATTTAGAATCAAAATTAATAAAAAAACCGCTGCCTAAGGAATCACTACTTCCACAACGGAAAAATTTCGTATGTGGAAATAATTGTTTATGGAACTTTAATAATATATTTGAAATCCTCTACCCGAAAAACCCATAAAACGATAACCCACATCGGTAGTGGGGTGGGGATGGTGATGGGGGTGGTAGTGGGGGTGGATGAAGTAAAAGAATATTTTGAGGTTTCTGGTTCTTGTACACACACTAAATCACTTTTTTTTTTCATCCCCTTTAATAATGAGGTGGGGGTGGTAATGGGCTAATGCCAAATTTCTTTTTGAGACCTTAGGGGCCGTCCATAAATGATGTCACGCTTTTTTTGCCAATTTTTGGCCCCCACCCCCCCCCTGTGTCACACATTGTCACGCTCGCCCGATCCCCCCCACCACCTGTCTGTCACGTCACACTATAACTTTTATGTAAATTCATAAAAATTATAAATTTTGAACTATGATACATATTTTGCAAGGAAAAATTCTTTTTCAGATTTTACTTTATTGTGACATCACAATTGCTTGAGCCCCCCCCCCCCCTTGTCACAAAGTATCACAACTTTCAGAACCCCCTCCCGCCCTAAAAGCGTGACATCATTTATGGACAGCCCCTTAGCTTCTCTTGTATATACTAAATACCAATTTTATGGACTCTTACCTGCTTGATCTACCTATTTACCCCAAATTTATCCCAATTTACCCCCCAACCCTTCGACGGAACAAGATGAAAATATAATCTAGTTCTAGATCTCGTTAAAGTACATATGTGTACCAAATTTCAAGTCAATATCTCAAACGATTCCAGAGTAAACGTGCGCACAAAAAAAGTTACAGACTGACAGACAGAAATTTTTTTCGCTCAAACTTAAAATCTCGACGTTTCATGACATTTTAAGCCTATTTGAACAATAAAAAATTTTTAAAATTTTTTTGTCGTTACTATACTTCCACTGGATGTGGAAGTAATTAAGTATGCTATTATTGAATTCTGAATGCAAAAAATCACAAACCTAATTTAGGGACATGGAAACATCAATTTAGTACAACAAATGGACAAATCCATGTATTTTATATTTTGTTCTTATTCTAATGTCTCTCTTACGATGTAAATGCTACCTCTATATCTTTTATTGCTCTATTTGAAATTACGTATTACAATTCAAAACACATTTTACGATGTTTAAGATGCTAAAAGGAAGCTAACATGCTTTGTGGTCATTTGGTGATGATATACACGGGGGTAGATTGATGAGCCCGACCCCGGGCTTCACTGCGTCAAATCGGGCTGCACTACAACCGCTCAGTGTATGAAACGGGCCTGTATATGAACATGCATCTCTCTCTCTCTCTCTCTATATATATATATATACATACAGATTGCGTAGGATACGGCTTCCGATGCTAGCCCATTTACATGCTATACGGCTTCCGGTTACGGAAGCCGTAACGCAACCAATGTAAAACGTCTCCATGGTGTCTCAGTTGTCTGCTGTGTTAATTTCAGCTGGAAGTCAGATATTCGGATTTTGAACTCTTCCGCATATTTTAGTTGACAAGGCGGCCATATCAACGAGGGCGCCACGGTTTCCGTATATTCCATGCCGTATAATATACTATCAGTTTTACAGTGGATACTGCTTCCGGTAATATTGGCAACCTTGTATCACATGGCAAGTAGGAAATGGTCTTGTGTGTTTTTAACGTTTAAAATGACTCTGCAAAGTGTTCGTTGTAGCTACTCGCTACACCGCAACATCTTTTGTTTTTGTTATAACACATATATATATATTGCACTGTACTGTGTGTGTATGTTGTAGACATGCGAAGTAGTTTTGGGGCGCCAGAGCAACACGAGGGCTGTCAAATTTATTTTCTACCTCTACATGCACCACACAGGCATTCTGAGCATGATTTCCACGCCAGGAGGATTGACTCCGCTCAGGGAAGAAGCCGGTTCAAGTTTACTTTTTTTCAAATATCAGGAAACAAATAAATAATACACAAGTTTGGCCAGAAATGTTTGAACAGAAACCTTTTATTAAAATTTGAAATTTTGACCTGGGTTGATTTTCTTATTTACAAAATGGTGAACAATATCTCTTAAAATAACTTATGCTAATCGGCCTTTAGATTTTTGATTTGATAATACTCAATGTTTTACTTTTATGAAAATTTTATGTTCAAATTGAAAATTTTTTATGACGAAGACGAATTTTATAATAGAAATAAATAAAGTGACACTTTTGTGTCTAATATCCTTTATTTAGAATTTGATAAAAGCTTTTACCTTTGTGCTAATCCCAATTGACGACGAAAGTTTGGTTGCAACCACGCGACCGTTCTTCACAAGCGAAAAGTCCTGTCGAAACAGCCTGAAGTTCTCTGTTGACACGCTGTCTTCAAGTCGGTAAAGTGACTCGTTACAATGGTGATGTTTTGTTTTGATATAGTCTGGATTCTTGAATATTCCTCTTGAAAACCAGGATACTGATTGCGTTGCACTATTTGGCACTTTAATTAGACGCAGGTAGGTGTTTTACCCTTACCTTTCGGAGCACACACTTTTTATTTTATTTTCGAAGACGATACCTTTTTGTTGTTTACAAAATTTTAATTTCCATTTAGATTTTTAATTTCCAATTCATCAGATGTATTTACTTTGAGTCGTGACTAATTTTCAAAATTATAAATGTTAAAACTTGATTTGACCAATCACAGGTCACAAAATATATTTTTCAAAAACTTAGGTTATAATTTCAGCAAATTCTGATTAAACCTCTCCCTTTAAATGATAATTAACGACTGAATGCTAAAATATGGCTTCTAATTGGCTTGGTTTGACAATTTAACAAAAATCTGGAATACTTGATTTTGCCTTTTGATGTTTATTTTTGGAAATTTTGTGATTTTGAGCTTATTTTTAATAAAATGCTTATTTTTCTTTCTGTACTTTATTCTTAGCTTTAAGCTGATCATTTTGGTATGCAACATGCCTAGTTTAAATGATGTATTTTGAGGTTACCTGATCAGTTGGAAATTTCACAAAAACACTCTTAAAAACTAATTACAGCTATTAAAAACACTTCCAGGTCAAACATAAAGCTATAACGAATATTTTCTTACATAATAAACATAGAACAACATTTTATTTAATCTAACATGAACAAATGTTTTTTCAGAGTCTCGGAGACCCTATACTGTGAAGTGTCCAGCCCTAACTATGGACAGTGCATGTAGCAATTCGCACTAAAACAACATTGTGTAACATAATCTAACTTCTAGTAGTGAAATTACACTGAAAAAATCTTAATTTATACCAATTTGACAAGAAAATATGGTAGCGTCCCATACCTAGAAGTTTGAAAGTCAGCTGTGGCCCCCTTTTCAAGTCTTTTGTTGGAAATAACCACGCTGTTAAGTGAACTAAGGTATGTAACTTTATGTTTTAATGCTTTTTAGTCTATTACGATTAACATTTTACACAATTTTTGACATGATTAGAATTTACCGTTGGCTGTCCGAGCCTTGTTTTGACCAAATTCATAGGAGCTTAAAATGTTTGTTTGATTTTGTTCCTTATGAACTTATAAGTTTATTATGAGTAATTTCTCACTTTCTAACACATGTTTAGTCTATTTGGAATTTTAATAGTAATGATTTTGTCTATTTTTAGGCTGTCCTTGTAGCCAGAAAGTACCTAGGTAGGTTCTACACTGCTCCAACAAGCAAATCCCGCACTGTGGTCCTTTTGCCTGCCGTTGAGAGTTTTCGAAGCACTAATTTTACAATTGGATTGTACAGAGTGATTTTCTCTATAGGTATGTTACAATTTTTATACAATATTTTACAAAGTACATGTTTAATTACAAAATATGGCAAAGCATTTCTAAACCAAACCTTGCCTATCATTTCACTGTTCCTTCTGTGTAGTTGGAACATGAGGAAAGTCAATACACCCTGCCATGGCTCTCACGCTTAACGTGTACACCATTTGCGATTTAAAGTGTTGGTAAAATTTTATAAAATGTTTTATTTTTGATTTAAAATTTTAATTTGTGTTTTTTCTAAAATCGAGCATTGTCCATTGATCGGTGGGCTATGTCATGGCATTCCCCCTTTAACTAATAATAATTTTTGACTGGTGAAAATTTTGTTAGTTACCAATATGGCATGACATGCACACAGTCAAATTAAAATTAAATTTTATAACATTCTGTCTAGCCTGGCTCATATGGATACATCAGACTGACGTGAAATCTTCCCCTTGTCGTGTTGTCATAAATATTCTCTAGTTTTTTGAACTTACACGTGTTTTTTCTTAAAATTACAAGTTCAACAATATTAAATTTACCTACTACTATAATTCCTATAATAATGATTTCATTCATCACAACGATTTTAATATTTATTCTACACCCCTTTGTAAATAATTTTCTCTTTGTTTTAGGACCTGATTCGTCCCCCCCTTCAGACAACATGCCTTGGATATTTTGAAGTGAACCGAGCTGTGATCCTTTGATTTTTAACTTTTTAACATTTTGCCATAATCCAATCATTTTTTGTTTGTTTTTCTCACTAATCAGTGGATTTTTGTAATCACCTATAACTTTTTCAATACTGTTAACCTTTATAATATTTTTAATTTCTTTTTGCACTAGTTGTTTAATTAAAATATGAAAAGTTTTATATTCCAATGATTCATTTTTACCGATTTTTAACTTGTAAACGTAGCCTTCAGCGATTCTATGTTCATTATTTATTAGAGAAACGTATTTTTGCAGCATGTTTTGTATTATTTTATCAAACTTAGCAGGACATCTTATCAGTAATTCTTCGGGCTTTTTATAACTAGTATTCATTACATATGTGGTACTTTCCATCATATGTTCTCCGCAATATTTATCTTTCCGCTGGCATTTTCGCCTTTTATAATATTTCCGCTGGCACTATCGCCTTTTTTACCGCATTTTTCATTTTTACCGCTGGCACCTTCGCCATTTCTACCGCATTTTTCATTTTTACCGCTGGCACCTTCGCCATTTATATTCTTAATATTAAATATGGGTATTTTTTCACCCTCAACAACTAGGATTCTCTCTCCTAAATCAATAATTGCCCTTAATTCAGATAAAATGTCTTCCCCCAGAATGACATCATAATTCATTTGTGCCACAATAACAAAATCGCCTTTAAATGTTTGATTCTTAATTTTAAATTCTGTACTTAATATCTTGTTGCATTCTGCGAACTTTATACCGCTTAAATTAACCAATCTTATTTTTGATATTTTTATACATTTATTTTCACCATTATTAAAATATTCATTAAAAATCTTTTCATCAATCAGACTGATCTCTGACCCTGAATCAACTAGTGCCCTAACATTTATATCATTTATTTGCATATTTATTATAGGTAATTGACTAATTTTTACATTTTTAAATTCATCATCCATCTCAGTTCCCAAATATTCTCTCATGTGTTCATACGTAGCTTTCGAATTTAAAATTTGCCTAACTAAAAATCCTGATTTTCAGGCCTAACATTAATTTGTGCCTCCGTTTCTATCCTATGCATGTGAGCCTGTGAATTTTCACCTCCCCTTTGTACTGTGGTATTTGCCACTTGCGAGTACATTCTTGTATCCCCTTTTCGTTCATCATACGTTGGCTTCTTTGATTCCCAATGTACCTGTTTCTTTTCCTGTATCTGCTTACCCTGTTCCCTGTTTTGATTCATAGTTTGTTGCCCCCCATATGGCATATTCCCATTGAAATTTCTGTTTTGCCCTTCACTTCTGTCATACCTGTTATAATTATTATAGTTGTTTCTGTTTTGATTGTACCTGTCCTCATTATTCCCCCCTTGATAGTTGAAATTCCCATTTTGGCTATAATTGTTCCCCTTGAAATACCTGAAATTATTTGTCCCCTGCGTATTATCATATCTATCATATTTATTATCTTGATTTCTGTTTCGATTTTCATTATTACCGTACCTATTATCATTGTTCCCATACCTGTTATCGCTATTTCCGTACCTGTTCTCGTTATTCCCGTATTTATTATAATTGTTCGACGAACCTTGGTGGTAATCGTCTATTTCCCGTAAATATTCTAGGAGACTGTCCATCGTTCCTATCCTTTGTGTTATAATAACGTTTTGAATGCTATTTGAAAAATGTCTAGCCAAATACCGAACAATTTCACTCTCAGTGAACTTAGATTCTAAGTGTTTTATGTTGTACACTTTTCTTAGTACATAGTTTTCCCTAGAAATACCTGATTTGTCATTATACCTTCCGTTGAATAGGTTTTCCCTTACCTTTTGCTGGGTGTGATCACTCCAGTATTGTTTCATCAATAAAACCTCGAACTCCTGGAGAGATTCGAACCTATTTTCCACAGATTGGTACCAATATTCACATTCTCCTTTTATCATATTTTGTATATTAGTCTTGAGGTCGCCAGAGCTATGCAATGTGTCCATGTGTTGCTTTAGGCGTGTTATGAATATTTTTGGATGTGTTCTGTTGTCTCCGTAGAAGTAAAAAGGTGTTTTGTTACAGGTGTATGTGTGTAGTGGCGTGTGTGTTCTTGTACTATCCCTGATCATTCTAGTATTTTCAGATATCTTTCTTTCCAGTTCTTTTTTGTGAGTGTCAATCTTTTCTCCTTGTTTTCTTATCCTTGCGTCCATTACATTCATTCCTTCTTCGAAAATTCCAGCCACTTCCGCTCGTACTTCTTCCCTCACTTCTTTTGTTGCTTCACCAACTTTCTCACAAATTGTTTCATCGATTTTCTCCCATTTTCCTTCTAGATTATCACATCTGCTTCTCAAATCTTGCATGCTTTCTTCGAATTTTTTCATCCCTTCTTCACTTTTCTTGTTCAAATTCTCCGTGAACATTTCCATCTTTTCTTCTAATTTTTGTTGTGTTTGCAAAAGTTCTGTTGCCAACTTTTCTTCCAACCACTTTGTCCTCTGTTCTATTTCTTCCATGGTTTGATCAATTATGTTTTTAATGTTGCCGATCTCATGTGTGTTTTGGTCTAGTTTTTCTTCTAATTTTTGACTGTTTTCTTCCATTCTTTGACTATTTTGCTCCATTGTTTGTTCTAATTTTTCTTCCATCCTTTGACTGGTTTGCTCCATTTTCGCATTCATTCCTGTCATCATTTCCATCAGCTTATTTAGCATGTCTGGATTTGTTTGTGTAGTGGTTGCATCACCTGCTTGTTGTGTTTGTTGTGTCTCTTCTGCCGAAGTTCCAGGTGCTGGGTTGTCTCCTGCCATGTCAGTAGTCTTACCTGATCTTAATCTCATTTACCAAAATATGTAGATTATCTCTACCTTACCAATAGCCTTTTATAAAATTACCTTGTTATTTACCTTTAAATCGACAATGCCTGATTTTAAATTGATTTTAGAATTTTAAATTTTATTTTTATTTTTTATTTTTTTGAATTATTTGCTTTCCTGAGCTTGATATACAAAAATGTGTTACAACACGTTAAATCTCAAACGTTGCGTGCTTACAAAATGCTCACCACGTTGGACGCCATAAAATGCACTGTACTGTGTGTGTATGTTGTAGACATGCGAAGTAGTTTTGGGGCGCCAGAGCAACACGAGGGCTGTCAAATTTATTTTCTACCTCTACATGCACCACACAGGCATTCTGAGCATGATTTCCACGCCAGGAGGATTGACTCCGCTCAGGGAAGAAGCCGGTTCAAGTTTACTTTTTTTCAAATATCAGGAAACAAATAAATAATACACAAGTTTGGCCAGAAATGTTTGAACAGAAACCTTTTATTAAAATTTGAAATTTTGACCTGGGTTGAATTTCTTATTTACAAAATGGTGAACAATATCTCTTAAAATAACTTATGCTAATCGGCCCTTAGATTTTTGATTTGATAATAATCAATGTTTTACTTTTATGAAAATTTTATGTTCAAATTGAAAATTTTTTATGACGAAGACGAATTTTATAATAGAAATAAATAAAGTGACACTTTTGTGTCTAATATCCTTTATTTAGAATTTGATAAAAGCTTTTACCTTTGTGCTAATCCCAATTGACGACGAAAGTTTGGTTGCAACCACGCGACCGTTCTTCACAAGCGAAAAGTCCTGTCGAAACAGCCTGAAGTTCTCTGTTGACACGCTGCAGGCCCTGCGCACTCCCACTATATTTCAAAACAGCGTGTTTAGTTTGAACTTCCGTCGATCTGTCGCTACTTGTACTTGAATCACGGCGGCTGCGCAAATCTGAGGCATGTTTTTGCGCATAAGACGCTACAAACCGCGATAAGCGGAGCCATCCGAGCGAAAAAGCTGTGACGTCACGCTTAAAGTGGTATCGCGCGGTCTCACTAAGGCGCTAGAAAATGTGTAAGCAGAAAATAGTAGGGATATGACATAAGAACGTTAGAGATGGTTAGAACTAAACTGTTAAAAAAAGCTAAAAAGACATTCATTTTTGCGGAGAAATATATGATGACGTAGCGCTTCAAGGCGCTTAAAGCATTGGGGTAAGACGCGAGATCGCAAAAATATGCCTTTGTCGCGCCATTATTGTTTACATGTCTGTGCTTTGTGTTTTGGACATTAAACTAATAATTATTAAATCCATAGAGCAGGAGTCCATTTGCTTATTTGTAAATAATGTGAGTTTCCAATGAAACTGATTAGACACGACGCTGTTCTGTTAAATATTAAAAACTGTAATGGGTTATAAGTGTTGTATGTGTTCACGTCGTGTTGCGACTTCGAAAAATTCCAACATGCATAGGTATTATTGATCTGCAAAGAACGTGACTCCCAAGAAATTGACTAAAAACGAAAGACTGACGGGTTGTACACTTCTGTGCAATGAAATCCCGTACACCTATTTTTCGCCTTATTAAATCATTATTTATTTGTCAGTGTCATATTTTCGCAATGCCAAAATTAACTGAACATGAAAAAATTTTAATTCTCTTTAAAATTAAAGAGAGATGGTCTATCAGAGCAGTTGCTAACCATTATCAATTGAATAAAAGTACTGTTATGAGTGTGAAGAAAAGTGGGAAGAGGAATACCTTCCTCTTCCCACGCTACCGCGTAAAGAGAAAAGACGGTTCAGGCCTATCGAGAAGTTCAAATCTCGTTCAAGATGAAGCACTCCTTGGTTATTTGAGGCAAAATCCGTTTTAAACAGCAGGAGACGCTGTGTTCATGACACATTTTCTAGTGTCGAGGTTAGCAGCTAGCCGAAGGATAGAAAAATCGAAAATAAAAAACTGTACAAGTGCCAAGAAGACCATATTAACAGGAGAACAAGCAAGCCCGCATTATGTTTTGTTTAAATTGTGTCTATCGCCCATTGGAGTTTTGGACCAATGTTGTGTTTACCGATGAAAAAGTTTTTCAGTCTTGTAATGAAGGACATGTACAAAATATTAGGTTACATTATTTACATAATAAATACAATCGCAGCTATGTGCAGTTGCTGTGAATTTTTCAACGTCAGTTTTTACATTTGTTATAAATCGAAATCATTCCCATCGAATGGTGTAAAAAAGTAAAAAAAACAAAAATACGTATGTTTTTCTTCTGGATTAACATTATTCAAATACATAACTTATGACGTTTCACAATCAATGTCAGTTTTTTGTAACCTATATGATAATGAAAAATCTAAATTTAAAAAAGACTGATTCACACCACTTAATGTTAGTAAAGGACGTGAAAATGTATATTATAGCGGGTTTATACGTGCATGGATTTAGTGGCGCCAGTAGATATTGGCACGCTAGTAAAAAAATATTACACATATAAACAGTTACTGGCGAGCAAGCTTTTACCTTGCATGCATTGATGCATGCCTGCCAGTAACTGTTTATACGCGCAAGATTTTTTTACTGGCGCCACTAAATCCATGCACGTATAAACCCGCTATTATTTAATTGTATTACAGGTATTTTGGTACATTAGTTACTTTAACATTTTACTTATTTCAAGGCAGTTTCAACATCTTAATACTTTCGTAATAATTTTACTTACGTTAGTTACTTTTTAAAAGTATTTTTAAATATTATTGTATTTATTGTAATGATTTTCCGTTAAATTAATAAATGATCAATTTCTAGTTTTGAAATGACTTATTTAATTTTAAGGCCACTGTTAGACTATAAAAGTTCTTTGACAAAGATCTTTTATAAAAGATATTTTATGAGTAATTTGATAGATATTTCATCTCATAAAATATCTTTTATAAAAAATCTTTGTTAAAGAACTTTTGTAGTCTAATGATGGCCTAAGCAATTTGTTTGAAAATCATTTAAAATTCCCGCCTATGACAATCCCGCCTATATAAAAAAGGCGGGAATACAGCGCCACTCTCGACGTAAGTTTTGCTGTTCAAAAAATCCTTGAGAGTTGCCTATCTATAACATATAATATTCTTTAATCTATGACACGCTGTCTTCAAGTCGGTAAAGTGACTCGTTACAATGGTGATGTTTTGTTTTGATATAGTCTGGATTCTTGAATATTCCTCTTGAAAACCAGGATACTGATTGCGTTGCACTATTTGGCACTTTAATTAGACGCAGGTAGGTGTTTTACCCTTACCTTTCGGAGCACACACTTTTTATTTTATTTTCGAAGACGATACCTTTTTGTTTACAAAATTTTAATTTCCATTTAGATTTTTAATTTCCAATTCATCAGATGTATTTACTTTGAGTCGTGACTAATTTTCAAAATTATAAATGTTAAAACTTGATTTGACCAATCACAGGTCACAAAATATATTTTTCAAAAACTTAGGTTATAATTTCAGCAAATTCTGATTAAACCTCTCCCTTTAAATGATAATTAACGACTGAATGCTAAAATATGGCTTCTAATTGGCTTGGTTTGACAATTTAACAAAAATCTGGAATACTAGATTTTGCCTTTTGATGTTTATTTTTGGAAATTTTATGATTTTGAGCTTATTTTTAATAAAATGCTTATTTTTCTTTCTGTACTTTATTCTTAGCTTTAAGCTGATCATTTTGGTATGCAACATGCCTAGTTTAAATGATGTATTTTGAGGTTACCTGATCAGTTGGAAATTTCACAAAAACACTCTTAAAAACTAATTACAGCTATTAAAAACACTTCCAGGTCAAACATAAAGCTATAACGAATATTTTCTTACATAATAAACATAGAACAACATTTTATTTAATCTAACATGAACAAATGTTTTTTCAGAGTCTCGGAGACCCTATACTGTGAAGTGTCCAGCCCTAACTATGGACAGTGCATGTAGCAATTCGCACTAAAACAACATTGTGTAACATAATCTAACTTCTAGTAGTGAAATTACACTGAAAAAATCTTAATTTATACCAATTTGACAAGAAAATATGGTAGCGTCCCATACCTAGAAGTTTGAAAGTCAGCTGTGGCCCCCTTTTCAAGTCTTTTGTTGGAAATAACCACGCTGTTAAGTGAACTAAGGTATGTAACTTTATGTTTTAATGCTTTTTAGTCTATTACGATTAACATTTTACACAATTTTTGACATAATTAGAATTTACCGTTGGCTGTCCGAGCCTTGTTTTGACCAAATTCATAGGAGCTTAAATTGTTTGTTTGATTTTGTTCCTTATGAACTTATAAGTTTATTATGAGTAATTTCTCACTTTCTAACACATGTTTAGTCTATTTGGAATTTTAATAGTAATGATTTTGTCTATTTTTAGGCTGTCCTTGTAGCCAGAAAGTACCTAGGTAGGTTCTACACTGCTCCAACAAGCAAATCCCGCACTGTGGTCCTTTTGCCTGCCGTTGAGAGTTTTCGAAGCACTAATTTTACAATTGGATTGTACAGAGTGATTTTCTCTATAGGTATGTTACAATTTTTATACAATATTTTACAAAGTACATGTTTAATTACAAAATATGGCAAAGCATTTCTAAACCAAACCTTGCCTATCATTTCACTGTTCCTTCTGTGTAGTTGGAACATGAGGAAAGTCAATACACCCTGCCATGGCTCTCACGCTTAACGTGTACACCATTTGCGATTTAAAGTGTTGGTAAAATTTTATAAAATGTTTTATTTTTGATTTAAAATTTTAATTTGTGTTTTTTCTAAAATCGAGCATTGTCCATTGATCGGTGGGCTATGTCATGGCATTATATATATATATATATATATATATACATATATATATATATATATATATACATATATATATATATATATATATATATATATGTGTGTGTGTTATAACAAAAACATATATATATATACAGGGTGTCCCGAAACTCCCGCCTTCCCCTCTAGGTGTTAATTCTCCATGCAAAAATAGTAAGAAAAGTTTCTATAAATATGTGTCCGGAAATGCTTCCTAAGGGAGCTACGGCCCTCTAAGAATGGCGCAAAAATAGGTGTTTTTACTAATTATCTCGGAAATGATTTGGTTAATTTTTTTCGATTAATAAAGGTTATTGTTTTACGCCTACTTTGAAAAATAAATAATGCGCATTTAGCAAACGAATACGCAATATCTGCTAGCGGTCTAGCTTTTACTCGAAAACGGCTTGCCATATGGCTAATTGTAAAGAGGCCCTTTTTTATGCAGAATTAACCAGGGAATCACATCAGGGATTAAAATACTAAAAATGTCAAATGGAAAAATTAATATGTAGAAACAAAGAACACCGACCTCTCGTTTCTTCGCCCCTGGATAAAATTAATTTTGACTAATACTGTAAAACAATAACCTTTAATAATCGAAAAAAGATAACCAAGTTTCATAAAGTTGTCCCAAATCATTTCCTAGATAATTAGTAAAAACACCTATTTTTGCGCCATTCTTAGAGGGCCGTAGCTCCCTTAGGAAGCATTTCCGGACACATATTTATAGGAACTTTTCTTACTATTTTTGCATGGAGAATTAGCACCTAGAGGGGAAGGCGGGAGTTTCGGGACACCCTGTATATATATAGGGTGTCTCACCGGGAACTGAATCGATCGATATAGAGAAAAGTACGCATCAGAAATTTTTGAAAATTTTGGGAGTTACTAAAATCAATGTGGCCAATCCAACTAAAATAATTACAAGCAGCTGGCACTTCCGCTTTTACCGGAAGTCGATACCAACTTGCTTATTTTAAATGGAACACCCTATATATTTCAGGGTTTTCGAAAAGAGCGTAAAATTCTGAGTCATGCCTAAATCCATCCGTTTCAGAGATATTTGACATTTTATAGAAAATTTGACAGGTGCGACGGTTTGCAAGAACCGTTAAAACTTTCTTCGTGTAAAATATCCTCATTTGCTTCTTGGCACATAAAAAGAACACAAGGAGAACTACGTTTTACAACTGAAATAAATTCAATAATATCATACCAAGTGTTCCGTTTTTCGCGTTACATTTTGTCAACTTCAAACCGCGAAAACTTGTTTATGTCAAATGCAACACCCTGTATTTTTTTACGTCAAGTGGTGTAAAATTTAATTCCCTTTTTTCTGATATTAGCATTGTGGGGTGAGTTTTCAACTTTTTGAAATATTTGCGATTTTATTAGAAATTCATGAATTGTTGTAATCATTTCATCAAAATAGCCATGATTAGAAACAATCAGTCATTATCTTATGTCAAAAAATGCCAGCACGTTTAAATTACACCCACGAAGTCTTTTTAAATTTGTTTATTATTTATGGAGAATGTGAAAAGGTAATATCAAGAACTTGCAGCACATTTGCTAATCGATATCCAGAAAAACGGAAAATAACACTAACACTGTAACATGCGTATTAATCGAATTGAAGATACAGCATGAACTAAAATAGCAGAGATAAGATCAATTTAAAGCATGATTCCATTTTAATTTAATAATTGCTCAAAATTCCGCCCTCGAACCTCGACACATTTTTCGCACCTTCGGATTAGTTCCTCATTAGCTCTTCTAATTGAATCCTGTGATATGTTTTGAAATGCATTTCTTACTCTCTGCATACAATCTTCAATGGTTGTTAATGGGCTCTCATAAACTTTATTTTTAATAAAATAATTCAGAACTGATAAGTCGGGCGAGCGAGGAGGCCATAAGAAAGGTCCATTATTGGCAATCCATTGATCATAAAAAGTTTCTTGTAAATAATTATTAATTAAATATGCGTTATGTGGGGGGGCACCGTCGTGCTGATAAAAAATGTTTCTATGTTCGGCGAGAGGTAAATTTTCTAAATAGTCATTATTCAAATTTTGTAAGATATTCAGATATCTTTCACCTAAAAAAAAAACAAAAATTTACCTATTAGTAGAAGAGTAAATTTAATTTACCGTTTAAATTTTCCTGATAAAATTGTAATGCCACCACTCTATCGTTTCTTATGGCACAGTAAACATTGAACTGCCAACTTTTCTGAAAGTTTCGCTCTCTGAACATATGAGGATTTGAGTCACTCCAATAATACGAATTGTGTCTATTAAAAAGTCCATTTTTAGTAAATTTTGCTTCATTTGTCCATATAATATTTCCCAAATAAGAATCGTCACCCTCAGACCTTATTAGAATAAACTCACAAAAATTCTGTCTTCTTAGGAAATCTGTTTCTTTTAATCCTTGAAACATATGGAATGAAAACGGGTGAAACTTATGTTTTAATAAGATTCTGTGAATTGAATCCTTGCATAGTCCCGATTCCAGAGCAGCTTGTCTGCGTTACGGCGTCCGTAACCGGAAGCCGTATAGCATGTAAATGGGCTAGCATCGGAAGCCGTATCCTACGCAATCTGTATGTATATCTGTATGTATATATATATATATATATATATATATATATATATATATATATATAGAGAGAGAGAGAGATGCATGTTCATATACAGGCCCGTTTCATACACTGAGCGGTTGTAGTGCAGCCCGATTTGACGCAGTGAAGCCCGGGGTCGGGCTCATCAATCTACCCCCGTGTATATCATCACCAAATGACCACAAAGCATGTTAGCTTCCTTTTAGCATCTTAAACATCGTAAAATGTGTTTTGAATTGTAATACGTAATTTCAAATAGAGCAATAAAAGACATTTACATCGTAAGAGAGACATTAGAATAAGAACAAAATATAAAATATATGGATTTGTCCATTTGTTGTACTAAATTGATGTTTCCATGTCCCTAAATTAGGTTTGTGATTTTTTGCATTCAGAATTCAATAATAGCATAGTTAATTACTTCCACATCCAGTGGAAGTATAGTAACGACAAAAAAATTTTAAAAATTTTTTATTGTTCAAATAGGCTTAGAATGTCATGAAACGTCGAGATTTTAAGTTTGAGCGAAAAAAATTTCTGTCTGTCTATATATATATATATGTGCATTTGTATCGTATCCGCCTCCTTACAAATTTGTGGCGCCCGCATCTCCACTAGAAATAATATAGATAGAGTAGTTCTGTTTACATATACATAACCGCCAAATTTCACTTACCAAGGGCACGCGGAGAGGGGAAAGGATTTTTAACTTTTTTTACATACACTTTTTTGTTCATACGATTGGTATGTTTACACCTCGTTATATAAATAGTACCTCTCTGACTTAATGTATTTAAAACTGTTATACATAACGGTAGAGTTTGCCTCCTTCGATGTTGCCAGACTTCTATAGTGTAAAATGCTCTAGCGCTTGTGCAATTAGTTACGCTATGCACACGGCGTTTGTTATTATGATGATTAATATTATGTAAGTAGTACTTTATCAGATTACGTTGGTGTTTTACCCGATAATGTGTGATTATCTGTTTTAAAATGAGCCGTTCACGCTAAATATCTATTATAGAATAATGTATGTAATTCAAAATATATTCTTAATGGAATTATTATTACTATTTAATATGCTTTTCAAATAACATCACTGAATCAGTTCAATTTTGTAACACAATTGTTACATATGAGTCCACGTAAATTAGATATTTTAGAAGAAATAATTTATAAAGTAATAATATTTGGGATGCGTAATCTAGATAGGGTTAGAAATAGATACCCGAAAAGTTCCCCCCAATTTAGGGGTGGAACGTCCGTAATGATTATGAATAGAGCTGCTTCGGCCATATTACGGGGACTTAACGCTGGTTTTTCACTTTTATCTTGTAAACCGTTCGTCGAAAGAGAAAAAAGTATAGGAAATAAAAAATTTGTCGCATTAAATTCTGCATAAAAATGTACTATTAACCTTGTAGCTTATCCTCAGCTCTATTTCGCACTAACAGCGTCCGAACAGAGAGTTTGAGGCGCAGAGGTAAAAATCCATCCTATTCCAAGTTTGACTCCGAATATCTTAAAACCGGTTACTTTAACGAGAAAAATGCCCAGGAATGAATTTATTGAGCAGAATTTTCTCTATTAGATGCATATATAGATGGTTTTGTCGCAAGTAGTTTATGTATTTTCCCCTTCTTTGCAATTATATTAGAGGATAATCTGTACTGTTCACTCAAAAGAAGATTTGGAGTCATATTTCAATTTTGAGCTTGCTTCAATTCAACTTCTTCACTTCGATGAAAAAAGGTTAATGAGGAAAATTAAGAAATCGTCTATATGATATTTTCAATGCCGTACGAGAGAGGTCAATAGATTTTTCCGATTGCCAGTTCATTGTTGATGGCGGCAATTTGATTCATCGTGTAGTATGGCCGAAGCAAATTTATTCGTAAACATTACGGCCAAAAAGTAACTGTAGTGTTTGACGGATATGCTGACAATGCCTGCAGTATGAAGAGCATCGAAAGACAGTAGCGACTAAAATGATAAACAATCTCACAAAAAGGAACGGTTTATTTCGCAATTGGTGGAGAGATTTAAAAACGAGGGAATCAAAACAATTACTGCTGTAGACGACGCTGACGTACTCATAGTTCAAACCGCCTTAAACGAATCTCATGAAAACGATACAGTGGTCATCCTCGGACAAGATATTGATCTTCTCGCATTGATTATCGCTCTCGCACCTGAAGATAAAGATATCCGTTTCTTAAGAGAGGCTCAGAGAAAAATAAAAAATAAAGATTACAGTTCTCGTGACTTGCAGTCCTCGGAAGTTTTAAAAAGCTGCATGGCCACACGTCCAGTGGATGCGATAACACTTCAGCTTTCTTTGGTAAAGGAAAAGTGCAAACGGTGGAATGCGTCAATAAAAGAAAAGATCTCGAAGAGGTTGTCCGTATATTCAACAACCGTAGCTCAACGAAAAAAGAAATTACAAGTGCTGGAGAGAAATTCGCGCTAGCAGTTTACAAAGCCCCCAAAAAATAGACATCTTTGAATCATCAAAGATTCATTATCTTCAATAAATTAGTCGGCCAATCTAGTACTACCGGGATTCTACCAAGATTGCCAGCAACATCCGAGGCCTTACGTCAACATTCTTACAGAGTATTTCACCAAATTCATGTTTGGCGAGGAGAAAACTTGAAACCAACGGAATGCAGAAAAGCAGAAAATAATATAAAATATTTCAAAGAGATGATATACTTAAAGAAAATGTTCAAAACTTAATCATTTTGGAGCAAAAATGTAAATATTTCCCTCCAGCAAGAGAAAATTTTTTGAAATGTTTAAAAAATTTTTGAAAAGCATTCGAGATGACTCCAACAAACTATCATTAATTAGTAGCAAAATTTATGATTAACCAACAAATATATTCTAGAGTTTTGGTTTCGAATGCTTTTTAAAACATTTTTATTTCTTGCTAGAGGGAAATATTTACATTTTTGCTTCAGAATAATCTAAGTTTTTAAAATATCTTTGGAAGGTGGAAGATTACACAGGTCAACATTACACCGGATTCTACCTAGGTACCCAGGGGTTATTGGGGTTGCTGATTCCGTTGCCGAGATCGGTTAAGCTCTATCACGTCAGGTTCAAGGTCATTTGAAGGTCAAACTATGAAAAGATTTTTGAAAAAATCTAAAAAAATTCACACGTAGGTTTTTGGGGTCGCTGAGTCCGAATCCCATGTCGGTTGACCTTTATCACCTCATGTTCAAGGTCATTTGAAGGTTAAAGTAAGAATAGGAGGTGAAAAAAATTAGAAAAAATTTATACGAATGCTCACCTGCCTACTTATTGTCTGTTTATCTGTCTGCCTTTATACCTGCACACCTTTTTGTTTGCTTGTTAGTCTGTATTTATCATCCGCCTGCATTTTCTCTCTGTCCATCTATTTGACATCCTGCCTTTCTACCTGCCTTTCTGTCGGTAATTCTGTCTGACTGAATGACTAAATGTTTCTATCTGACAGTCTGTCTGCCTCCTTGTCAGTTTGTCTGACTCAGGAAACCATTAAATTGCTTTGACCCTGACAGGATTGAGCTCAGGGCCGGTTTTAGGTAACCGGAGGCCCTAAGCTCTAGGTACGTTTTTCGTTGAAGCTTTCTCTTCTAATAAAATAAACGTGCATATCTGCGTATGAAATCTGAGTTCTGAGGCCCCCTAAATGCGAGGCCCTAAGCTGGCGTTTACTCAGCTTAAAAGCAAAACCAGCACTGACTGAGCTCCAAGTGAGTGAAGCCAACGCCCGTGGTACTCTTTATTTGCATGTTCGCTCTGCTTCTGCAACTATACCTAAAGGCCATCCTTTCACAGAAGAAAATAGGTAGGTGATTCATTAAGTTAAATATATTTGCACTGAGATAGCCGAAGAATCTTCATGTGCAGCTAAAGCTGGCGGACGAATGCCGGCTTGAAATGACCTCAGAATGACCTTGAAATGACCTCTGGATGCCTTTTTTTTAAGGGTAAGCGAACACCGGATTCGGACTCAGCGACCCGAAAAACCTGTGTGAATTTTTTTCAGATTCTTTCAACCACCTTTTCTTACTTTAACCTTCAAATGACCTTGAAACTGACGTGATAGAGGTCAACCGACATCGAATGCAGACTCAGCGACTCAAAAAACCTATATATAAGTTTTTTCAGATTTTTTTACAGCTTCTCCTGTTTTTCTCAAATTAGCCTTGAAATGATCTCCGGATGCCTTTTAAGGGTAAACGAACACCGGATTCGGACTCAGCGATCCCAAAAATCTATGCGTGATTTTTTTCAGATTTTTTCAATCACCTTTTCTTAGTTTGACCTTCAAGTGACCTTGAAACTGACGTGATAGAGGTCAACCGGCATCGGATACAGACTCAGCGACCCAAAAAACCTATATGTAAATTTTTTCAGATTTTTTAACAGCTTCCTCTCCGTTTTTGTCAAATTAACCTTGAAATGACCTCCGGATGCCTTTTAAGGGTAAGCGAATGTAGAAGAACGCACTACCGGGCGTCAAAATGACGCGACACCAATTTATTTCTCAGGGGGCGCCAGTCGCGTATTACCCCGTTCTTCTACCTCCCAGGCGGGTTCGAGATAAGATGTACTTCGGTAGCCGAGTAATGGACCAAGGCTGCACTACCACAGATCGGAAATGACGCTCTTTCTGGGCTCGAATTCCCTCGTTGGGGGTTTAGGCACCTCTTAATTTCCTGAATTTTTGCATAAAAAAATCCCAATCGAAGAATTTCTCTGCGGAGGGATTAGTTTTGGTACGCGGAAACCACGTTTTGGTCCATTAACAACGAAATCTGTTTCTCAAAAAAACGCATAAAAAAATCCCTATCAAACCTCCGTAAAGCAACCAGAAGGTCGAAAGTTAATTGAATTAACTCGACACATCCGGCTTTCTATACGAAAGTTCCAGGGATTATAGACCGTCAACAGGCCTCAAGATCAATTAAGAAACAATAGTTCAAAGAATCCGTTTATTTAACAGAATTGGTTATACAAAATTCTCAAGATAAGAATCGTGCCTTCCCCAATCAAGGTAGTGACTTTCAGACCATACAAGCGAGAGCGCTCACGCTAACGATCGATTAGGTAGAAAAGATTCATACATACCTTCTCAGAATCAAAATGCGAGCTTTTAGAATCATTTCAGACTCTGGGTAAATGAATAATTAAGGCTGACTGAAATTAACTTAAAAAAGTTTTACTAATTGAATTTAGTTTCGCTAGAGACTACTTAGCTTTAAAGTTCTTGTATCGTGGAGATTCACGTACTCAAACACATTCAGAGGACTTATTACTGCGTAAGTTGAATGGCGTTCGATCAGTCCACGACTTACTAACCCTTATCACAGTCGTTTAATATTATCGATACGACAGCTACTCACCTTCGAGCGACTTTTAGGCAGAATTGAATTTTTGGATTTTTATGCACAAGGCGTTTTCCTCTATAACTTTGTCATTTGAAAAGCCCTGTTATTGGCTTTTCTACCATTGCTTTGTCTGGACCACTCAACGCGCTCGACCAAATTGTGAGCCGCTGAGTCAATCCAAACTCTTTCCATGCGAGAAACCGGCCTTGTACATGTGCATTGATTTTTATCAATTTTTGCTTATCGGCACTACGCCGGCTTTGTCAAAATCTTCTATTCTGCCTTTCGGATGCGGTGCATCGCTAAAATTTTATGCTCATACTTTAGAATTGGGCTTTCAATGATCGTACCTCAAGGGTCGATGTCTTTGGTTGAGGAATAAAAAATAAAAAATAAAAAATAATTTAAATTATATTTTCGTGGTACTTTTTAAACTGACTCTGTGGGACTTTTGAAAAATCCATTTTAAGACCAATTTTAGCGTACTTTTGAAAAATCGATTTTCGAGCCAAATTTCAAGGTACTTTTGAAAAACTAATCTGTGGGTGAAATTTTGGCGTACTTTTGAAAAATCGATTTTCAAGCCAAATTTCAACGTACTTTTGAAAAGTTAATCTGCGGGTGAAATTTTGGCGTACTTTTGAAAAATCGATCTTCAAGCCAAATTTCAACGCAGTTTTGAAAAATTAGTCTGCAAGTGAAATTTTGGCGTACTTTCGATAAATCGATTCCTGGGCCAAATTTTGACGCCCTTCCAAAAATATTATTTTTCAAAGTCCAATTTATGGTACCTTTGAAAAAGTATATTATTCATAAATCTTTGTCATTATATACTTCTACTCTCATATTCTGAACCAAAAACATTTTTTCTAAGTAAAAATTCGATGTTTCTTCGAATTTTCACCTGGTCATTTACAACGCCTTATAGAACCCAAAACGGTCCTTATGGACTGATCTGTACCTCTGCAGACTCTTAAAAATGTCTTGAAATGAAATTTTTGCCTAAGTCGAATTTTGATTATGTCTTCAACTTAGGACGATTTTGGAGAGTTCTACAACACGAACACCGAATTCGGACTCAGCGACCTCAAAAACCTATGTGTGAATTTTCTCAGATTTTTTCAACCACCTTCTCTTAGTTTGACCTTCAGATGTCCTTAAACCTGACGTGATAGAGCTTAACCGACCTCGGCATCGGAATCAGCGACCCCAAAAACCCCTGGGTACCTAGGTAGAGTCCTGTGTATTTTTTAAACTAAATGTTGACCTGTTATTATTATCCTTTTATTTTCTGCTTTTTAGCCCCCCCCCCCCCCCCCAATAAAAATCGTCTTCTAACTTTTTTTACTTTTACTATATAAGGCCAGCGGCAGTGACAAATAGTGGATTAAGGGCAACTAGTTACGTTAAGGAATGTTCGTGTCCTGTTAAATAAATACCTTAAATAAATACCTTTTTTAATTTGCTCTAAGCTATAAAGGGGTACAAATATATTTGTTTCTGAACAAAATAAACGTTTTTTTATTCCCAAATTGAAAAAATTAAAAAACCGATTGATCTCTAGAAAGTATTACTTCTGTGTATAAAAGTTATTTATATTTTTAGTAAGATAATTTTAGTTACCATATCTATAGATGTATATAGGAATAGTATGCCTCTTTACTCTGTTGCCAAGTTTAGAAGGCGATATCGCTACTTTATTGTAAGGAAGCATTTAATACCTATATACATCAAGTGTTTAAAACAGCAGCGCCACCTGGTAAAAAATGTAGTGGACTGTGGTGTATGTTTACATATGTTTATAGGTATTTTCCGCCTCCAAAAAAAGTGTCGTTAAATGCTTCTATCTCTATTTCTTCCTTTTTTGTCATAATCTTATATGCGCACCAATAAAGCTGATCATTATTGATAATAATGAGTCATGAATTTACTAATTATCAAGACATTCGCGATGAAAACAACACAAAACGTCTCCGCCTCCGAAATCGGAGGCGAACTCGTAAGATCGGAGGCGAACTCGTAAAATCGGAGGCGAACTCGTAAAATCGGAGGCAAACACCACCTAACCATATAACATTCGGAGGTGTATGAGTACTAAATGCATGTATATATATATATATATATATATATATATATATATATATATATATATATATATATATATATATATATATATATATATATATATATATATATATATATATATATATATATATATATATATATATATATATATATATATATATATATATATATATATATATATATATATATATATATATATATATATATATATATATATATATATATATATATATATATATATATATATATATATATATATATATATATATATATATATATATATATATATATATATATATATATATATATATATATATATATATATATATATATATATATATATATATATATATATATATATATATATATATATATTGCTATGGACGCCAGATAATGTATGGACAACACTATCAAAATTTGTTTATTTTAAATCTTACCTATCAACGCTTTGAAAATTTTCAGCATGAATCGACTCTTTTCAGGG
This sequence comes from Rutpela maculata, assembly GCA_936432065.2. NCBI lineage: Eukaryota > Metazoa > Arthropoda > Insecta > Coleoptera > Cerambycidae > Rutpela > Rutpela maculata. The sequence continues at coordinate 203,937,985 of OW386285.2, read as the reverse complement.
TGAAGGCAGGTTCAAAATTGCTCAAATATAGGAAGCAGTCAAAAGAGACACAGTTTTACAAAGAAAAGAAAGTTTGTATTTATTTTAAATACCTGGAATATTTTTTTAAAGAAAATTGAACAATAAACTCGTACGTAACTTAAATATAATAGGACTTTACTTTTGAAACTTTAGTTTTTTGTAAAATAGAAATTGTCTCTTAGCAATTTTATATATTTTATGCAAAATAAATTAATGTTAAAGAGCTAAGTTATTTTATATTTATATCCTACAGGTACCTGTACTCCGTATCATTTTTGTACGCGACTTCACTAGTTTTCCACTAATTTCATAACATGTCTAGATGACGACACGTTCTTAAATAGTTCTGATACTTGAGTCCATAGATTCTTGAGTCTGCTATAAATTTGTGTCTTGATATTTAGATTTGATCACCAAACTCAATAACATCAATTTTATGCTGAAATGAATGAAACTGGATACTCGAAAATATCCCTTAAACAATGCTGCAACAATTTACAACTGGTAAGTCAAATTTGACTTTTTGGATTTGACATATATTTGGTTAACTGCTTTCATACGACATACCATGTAATTTGTACTTTAAATCACAATATTGGAAAATATGTTTAATTTTCTTTAATTGATTCTGTATTTTTCTTCTTGTTATTTATATTCTGATATAATCTTGATTTATTACTTCATTTTAATATCTCTCAACCATTTCATCTCCATAATAATTCAGATTTTTTTCTTAGCTACTGAATTTTTATTCACCAATTGTTTTTTATTTATTTTTGATGCCCTTAGTCCATTGGCATACTTATGAAGGTTTTTGGTCACTCCAGACTACATTGCCGCACTGTGGTCCTTTTGTGTCGTTGGGTGAACTCGAAGCACTTTATTTTTACTTACTTACTTACTACGGAGTGTTTCACTCTTAAAGGTACGTTAACAAATTTTAATAAATGGGTTTACAAAATGTGTCTTTTTAACAATTTTATAACTATGAAATGTGCTTTTGCACCTAGCTTATGATTAAATACTTTCTGAAACTTCTTAGCTGAGCATAGTCGACTAGCCTTACGAAGCTTTCAGACTCACAGTAAGCATCATCAGTGTGCTTAAAGTATAATAAATATTTTGTCGATTTGTTTTAGATTTAAACTCTTACTTTTCATTATCAAACATTTCCTTACAAAAGGTGCATTTTGTCATAGCATTTTCCCCCTTAAACTAAAATAATTTTGACTGGTAAAAAAAAATGTTAGTTTTCAAATTATGGTATGACATGCACAGTCAAATTTTAAATTTTATATCTTGATTAGTCTAATCTTGCTCATACGGATACATCAATCCAATGTGGAATCTCCCCCTTATCGATCCATCATGCATACTTCTCAATTCGTAAGTATTTTGAGTACTTTATTTACCACATATGGTCCTTCATACGAGTACTGTAGTTTTGCGCAAATGTTATTTTTGTAATCCGATACTCGTAATCTTTTGATTATCACTTTATCTCCTGTCGTGAAAGAGACTTTCTTTTTGATTTTCTTGTTTTCCCTGTGTTCATAGCGTCTCGCATTGCGATTCAGTCTTTCCCTGACTATTTTGTTGACACTTTCCAGGTTTAAATTGTCGTTATTTATCCATGGTCTAACTGGTAACTGTCCCAGCATAGTTACGATGGGTGATACTTGTGTTACCGTACTAAGAACATTATTTATGTAATTTTCAACGTCTATTGGGGCTGAAGGCCATTCTCGATGATCATATTGGATCACGATACGTAGGAATCTAAGTAATTCTTGTATATAGCGCTCCGCTGGGTTGGCTTGAGGTCTTCTTATGGTTGTGAATATTAATTTTGTTCCCCCCTTTTCTAAATATGTAAACAACTTGTCATTATTAAAGTAAGTTGCATTATCTGCCAATATTTTATCTGGTTTCCCTATGTTTTTACAAAAATGAGACAATTTTCTTAGAACAGTAGTGGTATTGTACCTTTTTGTAGGGTACAATTTTACAAATTTCGAAAATATATCGACAATTATTAAGATGTGTTTAAAACCGTTTTCGTCCGGTATCAAATTGCTTATAAAATCCATTGCCACGAGCTCCAATGGTTTACTGGTAACAATGCTGTGTACTGTGTTTTTATTTACATGATTCGTAGTCTTTAATAAGCAACATTCATGGCATTTGCTTAAGATTTCCTTCGTCAGTACTAGATCCCTCTTACTATAAAATGTTTCCCTGAAAATCAACCAGGTTTTCTGGATACCTATGTGCCCATATTTGATATGCAAATCAATTAACATTTCCGCAGCTAAACTTTCATCTACCACATACTTTTCCTCGTTCTGAATTGTTTTAATGTTGAAATTATTTTTAATGGAGAAGCCTCTGTTGTGTGGATTTTGTTCTACGTGTTTTCTCAAATCGTGTAGTTGGGTCTGGCTGTTTAATACTTGTTCGTAGGTGTATAGTGTACTATTGTGTGTTAATGTGTGTAAACCTATTGTGAAAGTGTTGTGATTGTCGATAGTGTCTGTCCGTCTGTTTCGTGTAAGCGCGTCAGCAGTGACGTTTCGCTTACCAGGCCTGTGTTTGATGGTGAAGGAGTACTGCTGTATGAGTAACGACCACTTATATATTCGGTTGTTTGCAAATCTGTTTTTCATTAGGAAACACAAGGCTGCGTGATCCGTTTCAATAATGAAGTGATTTCCTGTCAAAAAAAAACGATAGCTTGGCAATACTATAAGTGATCGCCAACATCTCTTTTTCCGGCACTGAGTACCTAATTTCGTACGGTTTTAAAATCCTGGAGATGAAACATACAGGTGTTTCTATTTCCCCTATTACCTGTGTCAGTTCAGCGGCTATCATATTGTCGGACGCATGGGTCCTTAATGTAAATGGTAATGTGAAATCGGGACCGTGTAGTAATAAGTTGTCGTGGAAGTTCATTTTCACCTTTTGAAAAGCGTCTTCCCGTTCTTCATTCCACTCTCACTTGACATTTTTATGCAAAAGTTCTAATAATGGAATTTCAAGCTCCGATAGTCGCGGTATGAATTTTTTATAATAATTTAGGACTCCGAGAAATCCCCGCAATGTCTTCAAATTAACTGGACGAGGGTAGTCCTTAATTTCTTTTATCCTTTCTTGGCCTATACTTATGCCTTCTCTTTTTATTTTGTATCCTAGATACTTTACAAAAGTACAATAAAATTCACATTTGTCAATGTTTAGCTTTAAACCGGCTTCATTTAATGCATTTAAAATTGTATCAAGATGATTCTGATGTTCCTCTTCCGTTTCAGAAAACACCAGTATATCGTCAATGTAATGTATGCAGAAACTGTCATACTTGTCGAGTATGTTTTGCATAGCCCGAACGAGAGCAGAGGGTGTCGATTGCAACCCAAATGGTACCACCTTGAATTGAAATATGTGGCCATCAATGCTGAATCCCGTGAATCTACGCGAGTCTGGATGTAGAGGAATCAACCAGAACGAATTTTTAAGATCAAGCTTTGAAAAAATTGAATTTTTGCCAATTCTGGACAATAGTACGGCGATCGTTTGTGGTGCGTCGAATTGTGCTTTAGTGATTTGATTTAGATTCCTAGCATCTAAGCATAACCTGATTGTATCATCTTTCTTTTTAACAATAACGAGCGGATTGTAATTTGTTTTAGCCGTTTCAATAATATTAGAATATATCATATTTTTAATTTCATTTTGCACTTGTTCTCTATGTTTAAATGGAATAGGATAAGTTTTACATTTAAATGGTCTATTTTCATCAACATCTAACTTATGCATATAACCTCTTGCGACCCTAGGCTCATAATTAATTAAAGATATATATTTTTGTAACGTGTTTTGCATTATTTTGTCATACCTGTTCGGACATTTTATCAGTAATTGTCAGTGGTATTTATCAGTGGTACTTCCCACCATATGCTTACCGCAATTATTTTCATCATTGGCACCTTCGCCTTTCATATTTTTACCGCAATAATTATCACTTTCATTGGCATCTCCGCAATTTATACCTTTTATATTAAATATAGGTGTTTTTTCACCTTCAATTACTAGGATTTTTTCCCCTAGATCTATAATTGCCCTAATTTCTGATAAAATATCTTCCCCAAGAATAACGTCATAGTTCATCCGTGCCACAATAACAAAATCTCCCTTAAACATTTGCCTCTCTATTTTAAATTCTGTATTAAATACCCTGTTAGATTCCGCGAATTTACGTCCATTTAAATTTACCAATCGTATTTTAGACATTTTGATACATTCATTTTTCCCATTATTAAAATACTTATTGAAAATTTCTTCATTTATCAAGCTTATTTCTGCCCCAGAATCAATAAGTGCTTTAACATTTTTATTTTTTATTTGTACAGGTACCTGTACTCCGTATAATTTTTGTACGCGACTTCACTAGTTTTCCACTAATTTCATAACATGTCTAGATGACGACACGTTCTTAAATAGTTCTGATACTTGAGTCCATAGATTCTTGAGTCTGCTATAAATTTGTGTCTTGATATTTAGATTTGATCACCAAACTCAATAACATCAATTTTCTGCTGAAATGAATGAAACTGGATACTCGAAAATATCCCTTAAACAATGCTGCAACAATTTACAACTGGTAAGTCAAATTTGACTTTTTGGATTTGACATATATTTGGTTAACTGCTTTCATACGACATACCATGTAATTTGTACTTTAAATCACAATATTGGAAAATATGTTTAATTTTCTTTAATTGATTCTGTATTTTTCTTCTTGTTATTTACATTCTGATATAATCTTGATTTATTACTTCATTTTAATATCTCTCAACCATTTCATCTCCATAATAATTCAGATTTTTTCTTAGCTACTGAATTTTTATTCGCCAATTGTTTTTTACTTATTTTTGATGCCCTTAGTCCATTGGCATACTTATGAAGGTTTTTGGTCACTCCAGACTACATTGCCGCACTGTGGTCCTTTTGTGTCGTTGGGTGAACTCGAAGCACTTTATTTTTACTTACTTACTACGGAGTGTTTCACTCTTAAAGGTACGTTAACAAATTTTAATAAATGGGTTTACAAAATGTGTCTTTTTAACAATTTTACAACTATGAAATGTGCTTTTGCACCTAGCTTATGATTAAATACTTTCTGAAACTTCCCCCTCAGCTGAGCATAGTCGACTAGCCTTGCGAAGCTTTCAGACTCACAGTAAGCATCATCAGTGTGCTTAAAGTATAATAAATATTTTGTCGATTTGTTTTAGATTTAAACTCTTACTTTTCATTATCAAACATTTCCTTACAAAGGGTGCATTTTGTCATAGCAATATAGAGATATGCATGGTCATATACAGGCCCGTTTCATACACTGAGCGGTTGTAGTGCAGCCCGATTTGACGTTGTGCAGCCCGGGGTCGGGCTCATCAACGTACCCCCGTGTATATCATCACTAAATGGCCACAAATCACGTTAGCTTCCTTCCTACAAAATTTTGAGGTGGGCTTCAAAAAGTCATATTTTCATGTTATACAGATATACCGAGATACACTTTTAGTTCAGCACTACTGAGTCAGGCGGCGCTGTTCCTATATATCCAAGACTCTTATACAGTTGATATCCATCGCTCGTTATATAGCTCGATATTTGGCATCGTTGCAATGGCTCGATAACGTTCGATTTTTATTTCCTCTTAAATACTTTCTTCATGAAGTCACAATCGATGAATGCAAGCTCTTTATTTGAATCAATTTTTTAAACTCACAAGTATTCGAACAATTTTTCTAAATTCAAAAATTTATATGCCTACTAAGAATTATAAAATACATAGTACAGTGTTATGAAAGAAGAATAGTTGTTAGCATTTTAAACATCTTAAAATGTGTTTTGAATTGTAATACAGAAATTCAAATAAATGTCCCTAAATTAGGATTCGGTTTTTTTGCATTCAGTAGTACTCAATAATACTATACTTAATTATTATAATTTTGGTACTAAAATTTTCTTGGGGAAATATCGGTCATTAAACAATTATTATTATGCAGAATGATGTTTTACATATTATAAGGATAGATAGGCATTGCCCATAATGATTATAAGCTGGTACTACTTCCACATCCACATAGTGGAGTGGACGTATAATAAAGGTAAAAATGTTTTTTAAACAGGCTTAGAATGTCTCGAAAGGTCGATATTTTAAGTTTAAGCAAAAAAAATGTCCGTAATATTTTTTGTGCGCACGATTACTCTGGAACCGTTCATGATGTTAACTCAAAATTTGGGACAAGTGTGTATTATAATGAGATCTGGAAATAGATTATGTTTTGATCTTATTCCGTTGAAGTTTGTGATGGGGGGATAAATAGGCAAAGCAAGCAAGTGAGTTTATAAAATTGGGATTTAGTGTATGTACGATAAGCCAAGTACCTATTCAAAATTTTTTTGACATCAGCCACTTCCACTATCACCCCCATTACCATCCCTACCCCATTATTAAAGGGCGAAAAAAAATAAAATTGTGATTTTGTGTGTGTATAAGTACCAAAGGCCTCATTTTTTTTGCATCAGCTATACCCCCCACTACCATCCCCACTGTCGATATGGCATATTGTTTTATGGGCCTTGGTGGTAGACGATTGCAAATATTATATTATTAAAGTTCTATGTCAGTTATTTCCACATAATGGGCTGTAAATACAGTATCAACCTTTTTCTTTGTAAGAGACTTGGATGTTGAAATAGTGATTCGTTTGTTTTTTTAAGTCAGGTTCCCTTTACTGTATGGTGCACCTAACTGCATTACGTGATCTGTCTTGGTTCCCTGTTAAGCCTACATGGTCTCTAAAAAAACACAATTTTAATTGTCTTATTCTATTTGGACGAGCAAAAGAGAACAACGTCATAACTGCGGAATACTTATTACTTACACATCCATGTAGTGGAGTTGAAGTATAGTAATCGTAAAAAATGTTTTTGCTCAAATTATTGAAGGTGATTATTGAAGGGAATAAAAAGATAAAATTGTGATTTAGTGTGTATGAAGGAACAACAGGCCTGAATACTTTTTTGGCACTAGCCACCACCTCTACCACATTATTAAAGGGAATACAAAAATAAAATTGTGATTTATGTATACAAGAGCTTCTAAATTTTTTGCCAACAGCTTCCCCCTCTACTACCTCCACTACCATGTAGCACATCGTTTTATGAGTTTTTGGGATAGACGATTTCAAATATTATATTATCAAAGTTCTATGAACAACTATTTTTACACAGTGGATTGCAAATAAGTATAGTATCGACATTTTTTTTTGCTGTAAAAGGCTTGGACAGGAAAATCTAGATGTGAAAGTAGTGATTTTTCAGGCAGCAGTTTTTTTTTATTAATGAACACATATTTTTATGATGGTTATTTGAATTTATATTTGTAGTCGGTCAAACCCGCACATAAACAATTGCAAAAGTTATAAACGAATGAAAATTGAAAAAATAACGAGTTCCGTTTTTTGCAAATAACTCGAAAACTATTAATATTTAAGAAATTTTAAAGAGAGATTTTTAAAGAGGAAGAAATTCCCAATAAAAACGTCCCGACTCCCGAAACTCTACATCTATTATTAACGAGATTATTAATAATTTTAATTTAATGTTGAAAATAAAGCTCCGCGCAGCGAACACTAAGGCGTTACGATACTCTGAAACCGTTCGGAACAAGTAAAAATATATTTTTGTTATCAAATATTAATTTAAAAATTCATACAAATTATGGTATTATTTAAACACTTGAAGGAACAATATCCCGTAGGAAAAACATTTTTTCACCGATTTTTCATAAAATGAGCCTTTTGTTAATTAGCAAATTTTTTTAGAGTTTGCGTTTATATTTCAAGTCGGATAATTGTTAAACAAAAGCCAGTAAAATTATTTTGCTTCGTGGCGACCTTATGTTAACTATACTTTATGGGATTATGACATTGCGATGTTTTTAATTGTTATAGTGTATTAGTTATTAATTATTTAACCTAACAAAAAAACCAAAATGAGGTCAAAAATCTTTTTTTATTAATTTTAATTCCTCTTACTGTTTTTATATTTAAAATTACTATAAGATTATATAAACTTTAAATTTTTATTACTATTTGTTTAAACAAATTTTATAAACAAATAGATAAATTACGTATTTTTGAAAAATATTTTTTTGCCATTTTATTTGTTATAGAATATTATGATTTAGAAAAATTTCTAAAAAATTGTTTTTAATTGTTTATAATGACTTTTGCCTTTTTTCATTATTTAAACATTTTATTAAGAAAAAAATTTATTCTTAAATTTATTATTTGCAATTCTTCACAAGGTGAAAAAAATATTTTTTTTTTGTTGTGAATTTATTTGTTTATTTAATAAACAATTTGTTATTAACAATTGCCGAATGTGTTTATATTTCTTTTAGATAGAGAAAAAATAACATAATCAATCGTATACATAAACATGAAAATTCTTTTGTGAATAATAATTTAAAAATCGAGAAAATACTCGTATCAAGTATGCCGTGAAAATTGACAAAAACTAGATTCAAAACATTAATTTTGTCTGCATAATCAAAGCGTTCTGTCCGAAATGTCCATTTTATTTAACACATGTTAGAATCAAAACATAGCCTACTGCTATTCTTGTTTTATTATATGTAGGCAAATAATATACCTACATAATTAGATAAAAAAGGTATATTTTGATCACAGTTAGAAAACACTTACGAAAATATTAGTGGGAAAAGAGCAGAGCGTTTGCCTAAACAACTCTATGACAGCATCAAAAAAGGTGATTAAGGAATTCTTTCTGCCGCGATTTTATTATTTTAATTTGTTTTTGGTGTGGTAACAAGTGCAATAAGAAGTCCTGAACTAAATCTAAGCATTGCTTCAAAAAATTTAAACAATGTATGTCATTATTATTTTTCTTATTATCTCCGGTCTTAGTAATTGCAAAAAATAAAGACACATTTTGAACAAAAATAGACAAAAAACTTTCTGATAATTTGTTAACTAGCAAGAAAATAAAAACCATTAAAAATTACTGTCTCTGTATAATTTAAGAAGTATAGTGTAATAATGCATAAATCTGTAACGAAAGTGAGTGAAACTATATCTTTTATTGCTTTATTTTTCGAGTTGTTTATAAAATAATAAAGTTAAAAATATCACGTGTCTATTCAAAAAATAAAGAAAAAAATTTTTACCATCTACAAATAATTCTTTTCGTGAAGTATACGTCATTACCTCCAGGACTGCAGTTTTCGCCATGTGTTTTTACGGAATTGAAAATTATTTTTTCTGTACTATAAACAATGACTTTCATTTTATTTTAAATTTCCAACTGCTCTGTTAATTTGCTGTAATGTATTCTAATGTTTTGATTATTTAATTTTAACGAATTCTAAAACAATTCTTCATGCTTCATTTATACATTTTATTTTCGTCATTGTAATTTAGGACTAATAATTTTTTAGTTAGATTTATGACTAAATACTGTAATATAACTCTATCTTGCTTTAAACAGGCGTTGTGCAGCTTTTGTATACCACTGGCAACAGTTCTTTTGGCATTTGGAGATGTTTTAATTGTTTTATTGCTCTGTGCAAGAAAGCAACTGTCACCAGATTTAAGTTGAATGTAGGTAGAAGAATGTAAGAAAAAAGGTACCAGCTATCTCAATGAGGCACACACAATGCAACATCACAGGAGGGAGGGAGAGCGAGAGATCACGTGCTTGACGAAATATAAGCAGTGTTCTAACAATGTTTTAACATGATTGTAATACTTTTTAATGTGTAAATAAAAATTCAACCAATTCAAATTTCATGTCAAAAGGTTTATTTGTTAAATGACAAATGCACAAACTTCTCAGCTAATAAATTCGCAGAATTTTGATTGGTTTGTTCATAATTTTATGACCCTTTACGTAGTAAAAGTTTTTATTTTTAGAAATGATGGTTAAAAATATGTTTCTATAAGACCATAAAATTATCTAAGACCCGAAAATCGCAAAATGCGGTGACAATACGAAGAAATCAATTTTTATTTAAATGGAAACAACATAAATTTAAAAATCCGTTGTGTCTTGAAAAGTGTTTTCTGGAATCTACAGATGATGTATGCTTTTTCAAATATTTAATTGCATTTTAAATGATCGACAAAAAAATAAAAAAATGACGACAGACAAGCGTTTCGTTACCTCATGTTTGATAGTTTGGAGACCGGTACAAATTTAATTAAGGAAAATAAATAAATAAATAAGCATTTATTGTGCACAAAAGAGTTTACACACAAAAGGAAGAGGTCAGCCTAAACTAGTTTCCCCATATACATTAAGAAAACATATTATGACTGAACGCAGTATTACATTAAATTGAGAAAACTATTAAACAAAATTTTTATATAATTATAAACATTTATATAAAATAAAATATAAATATTATATTACCTTTAATAACGATAATTTAACTATCAAATATACCGTTTTTTATTATAACCATTATACGAGAGAATTTTATGCTCTACCGAAAAGTTACGTACATTGTTTTGCCCTATCTTGCTTAATTTTCAAAATATTGACGAAAAAGCATATTTTGTTGCAATTATTGTTAGTAACTTTTGAACCCGAAAAGAAAGAAAAGAAAAGAATATCACACAAATTTTTTTAAGAGTGTGACCTGCGAAGACTAATTAATGTCGGGCACAAGTATTTTATATGCTTGCACTAATAGTCAGTAACTGGAGGTTTTAACTGCGGAATAATGTCATATTGAACGGATTTCGTTCATTTTTGGAGGTATAATAGTAAATACTTGACAGAAAAGTTTCTATATTGTGCGGGAGCTTGCTAATTTATAGAGGGTGGCACTTAAAAAATACATATATATTTACTGAAGCTGAAATAGAATCAAATTTTAAGAAGAAAAGGTTCTATGCAAATTTTCACATAAATTGATAGTTTTTAAGTTATAACGACTTCAAAATTGCGATTTTAGCTTAAAAAAAGGTATTTCCAAACGGCTTTCGAAAAGTATTACTTTATCGAAAAAATGTTACAGACCAATTACAGAAAGTACAAACTGGAAATTAATTATATTTTTTGTTTATTGATGTAGGATTAATAATTTCGGATATATTTAAGTTTATATTTGGTATCCAAGTGTTTCGAAATTACCTTTAAAGTTTAAAATGCATTTTTTTTCTAAAGCAAGTGCTTTAAATGAGCAAACAAATTTGAGCATTTAGGTAATGCTACATCCTAACGAAAAACTGTATTTGAGATAACTTCTTTAAATTATTGGCTAATTAGAGTAACAAAATGGCGACCTTTTTATATAAAAAAATATATTAATACGCACATTTTCCCATCATAACTTCTTTATTTCTTATGCTACATGAACGAGTAAAAAATAATTTGAAAGCGGAATTAATTGTCTTTAATTTCATTTCTTAGCATGCGTGACGTAGGTGTTACAATTTCTGAGATATTTAACATTTAAACTGAATTTTACGACTTATAAACGTTCGGACGCCATTTGTAAACTTTCATATCTCCGAAACTATTAAATCTATGTAAATAAATAAACAAGCTAAATTCATTATCAGTTTATGAGCTTTATTTTTGGTCTCTACCCATTTTTCAATAAAATTAATATTTATTGATTTGGAAAAGGAAAATAAAATATCGTTTTATCGAAAATACCTTTATAGTTTAAACTGTATTTTTTTTCTAAAGCAAGTGCTGTATACAGACAAAAAAATTTGAGCATCTACGTTATGCTATATATTAATGAGAAACCGTGTTTGAAATTCCCCTTTTTAATTATTGGTTAATTACAGTAACAAAATGGCGACGTTGTTTAAAAAAAAAAATGTGTAGACGCACATTGCTTCGGTCATAACTTCTTTGTTTTGTATGCTATAGAAACAAATACAAAAGCAATTGAAAGCTTAATTAATAACCTATTATTCTACCTACTATGTGTCACAGTTCCTGAGATATTTAACTCTCACTCTAAATAATTATCTTGGAACACTTGGATGCCAAATGTAAACTTAAATATCTCCGACATTATTAATCCTACATCAATAAACAAAAAATATAATTAATTTCCAGTTTGTACTTTATGTAATTGGTTTTTCGATAAAGTAATACTTTTCGAGATACCTGACGAAAGCCGTTTGGAAACCTTTTTTTTTTAAGTTGTTATAACTTAAAAACTATCAATTTATGTGAAAAATTGCATAGAACCTTCTTCTTAAAATTTGATTCTACTTCAGCTCTAATAAATATATTTTTTTTAAGTGCCACCTACTGAGAGGGGATGGCATCTATAAATCTATAAATTAGCAAGCCCCCGCACAATATAGAAACTTTTCTATGAAGCTTATACTTCCAAAAATGAACGAAATCCATTCAATATGACATTATTCCGAAGTTTTGCATATTTTTTACCTCTAGGTGCTGTACTATAATAATTATTATTATTTTTATTAGTGCAAGCATATAAAATATAATGAATAAAAGAAAATATTAAATTTTTGCTTGCCATACTTAAAAGGGAACTTTGTGCTTTATAGTACGTCGGGTACATGGCTATATAAGTAAAAAATCTGCACTTTTTAATTGGGAAGTGCCACTTTCTGTGGTCATAGTTGATGCCAAAAGGTAACTTTTCATATAGGGAGCCACTTTAAAATCTGTGCAACACACCAAAATGCGACCATTAAAGATGGCTGCCATTAGCCACAATAAATGTTTTTTTTATCTCAGCTCCTAATGGTTCGATTTCTATTTTCTTTTTGTCTGAAAGCTCTTGTAAAGAAGACACCATTTTGTCCCTATACATTTATCTGTACACCTTAAGGATTCTGCGCAATTTAAAAAAATATATATTTTTTAATTTTTAAAGATATTTCTTTGCACAGTGGGACAAACTGAATCTAAAAACTTATTTCATATAATGCAACTTTCAATTGATGTTAACTTGGGACATCTGGTAAGTAGTAAAGGTCATTGTAATAACTTTTTCAAAATTAAGCCTATAAGTATAGTATAGTTACAGTGAAATAAAATTAAATAAAAAACTTATAAATACTTCAAAGAGAACTTCATGCTTTGTTGTTATTTGATGGCAATCAATTTTTGCTCATATTTAACCCATATACTCTGAAACACAAAGGTCACTTGCTGTCTCAAAATAAGTACAGTTTCAAAAGAAAAATTGCATCAAGGGATTCTTTTACTATTATACCTAATGTTACTGTACTATTAAAACAATTCGTTTTATATATCTCTATTAGATAAATAAACGTAATTTAATTTCTACACCTTTGCATCTTTTTATTTTACTGTTAATGAGGCAATACTTTAAAAGTGGAAAACAAAAAATGATGACAAATTCAAAATATTTAAATACTTATAGGCCTACCACGGAGTAATTACGTTATCAGTTATTAATAATTAATGTCTATTTGCATAAAAAATAACCTAATATTTTATTAGGTTCTTCTAATATATCTTCAAATTCATAACAATGAATAATAAAAAACGTAACTGTTATATTATTTTGGCGTTCAAAGAATGAATATATTTTCTTTAATAGCTAGCCCTCCAATAGCGTCTCTACTGTAAACAGTAATGGTAGTGGCGCAGTATAGCAAGTACTGCTATAATATTGTGCTTCGTGACGATGCGTGATCAAAGAAATATATATTATAAAAATATAACCTACTGAGGCCCGATTACATTGGCAACATCGCTGGGACGGAGAACGAACGCTAGCTATATTCTTATATACAGCGGGCTTTGAAAGGATCAGTAAATATATCCGGGCTCTGAAATATGCCATGTTTATATAATTAAAAGAAAAATAATAATTAGCTACCTCTAGTGGCTTCCTATTAGAAAAGATTCATAACAGTCGCCATATTTAATAAATTTATTAATTTATACACTCAAGAAATGCCGGGCTTATGAACGACCTGTCGATATATCGGGCTTCACAATATATATATATATACAGATTGCGTAGGATACGGCTTCCGATGCTAGCCCATTTACATGCTATACGGCTTCCGTATACGGAAGCCGTAACGCAACCAATGTAAAACGTCTCCATGGTGTCTCAGTTATCTGCTGTGTTAATTTCAGCTGGAAGTCAGATATTCGGATTTTGAACTCTTTCGCATATTTTAGTTGACGAGGCGGTCATATCAACGAGGGCGCCACGGTTTCCGTATATTCCATGCCGTATAATATACTATCAGTTTTACAGTGGATACTGCTTCCGGTAATATTGGCAACCTTGTATCACATGGCAAGTAGGAAATGGTCTTGTGTGTTTTTAACGTTTAAAATGCAAAGTGTTCGTTGTTGCTACTCGCTACACCGCAACATCTTTTGTTTTTGTTATAGGACAAGTACCAATTTAGAATTGCTTCGAAATACTTATTAAAATACAACTAAGATAATAAATATTTGGAATTTTTAGTGAAAATATCTTTGAGTTACTATGGCGTTTTTGATGTATTTAGGACAATAATTAAAAACAAATTGTTTGATATTTTACTTAAGGTTGACGCATGGGGGTTTTAGAAATCATAGATGGGAATACGAAATTGGAATTTAAATATATTGACACTTCATCTCAACTGAGAATATCGCATAAATAGCGGAGTAGAAAGAAATTTAAAAAGTTGCGTGTTGTAGAACACGATTGTAAGTATAACCCGATTAACGTTCGCTAGATAGTTTGAAAAATCTACGAAGTTAACTTAAAAAATGTTGGTCCTTTTAATGAAATTTTGACCATAACCCAGATTTTAATTCGTTATGTAAAATTTTCCGTAGATAATTAGCAATAGAGGAGGTCGACCTGATTCCAAAACTCTTTCATATGTACAGCCTGGAGCCTTTTCTGTGGATTTTCTAATTTATTCCAAATTTTTAAGCTATCATATTTTTTAACCATTTTCCCAAGTAGTTAAAATTTAGTACATGCTATTGTAGTAGTTCGGGCTACACGCAGCAATGTTTTTAAAAAATACAGTGTAGGACTGGAGAAAATGTTTTTTGTTAAAATCGTTTTGTATAATTTTTTATTGAGGATACGAAAGCTACATGAATCAATAACAGATAAATATGCAATAACATCAATACTGGTGAATACTAAGACTGATTGTAAATTGAGTTTCATAGTCTCTAGATGATGCCAACATGGTAGGCGAAACGCGAGTCGAGTAATATTCAAGTGTTTTGGTGTAGAAACTACTTCAGAGGCAGCACCACACCGATCAAATGATCAAAGAAAAAAAATGTTTATAATTTTTTTTGATTTACACTACTTAATAAAAACCGCTGCCCAAGAAATCACAACTTTCACAACTTTCACAACCAGATTTTCTATCCAAGCCACTCACAACGAAAAATTTTGTATGTGGAAATAATTGTTTATGGAACTTTAATAATATAATACATGAAATCCTCTACCTCAAAAGCCCATAAAACGATACCCCACATCGGTAGTGGGGGTGGATAAAATAAAAAAATATTTTGATGTTTCTGGTTCTTGTACACACACTAAATCACAATTTTTTTCATCCCCTTTAATAATGGGTTGGGGGTGGTAATGGGGGTGGCTAATGTCAATTTTTTTTTGGGACCTTAGCTTCTCTTGTATATACTAAATACCACTTTTATGAACTCTTACCTGCTTGATTTACCAAATTTACCCCAATTTACCCCCCAACCCTTCGACGGAACAAGATGAAAATATAATCTAGTTCTAGATCTCGTTAAAGTACATATGTTTACCAAATTTCAAGTCAATATCTCAAACGGTTCCAGAGTATACGTGCGCACAAAAAAAGTTACAGACCGACAGACAGACAAATATTTTTTCGCTCAAACTTAAAATCACGACGTTTCATGACATTCTAAGCCTATCTGAACAATAAAAATTTTTTAAAAATTTCTTGGCGTTACTATACTTCCACTGGATGTGGAAGTAAAAGTAGTATTAAATGAATACAATGATTATTATAGTAAATTTAAGGATATTTTACATAAATTTGCTATTTTTTTAGAATGCAAGCTCATACCATTAACAATGTGTATTATTTAAATTGCATTTATTGAATGAACCTGTCGATTTTAATTCCATAGTTTGTTTTACTTCCACATCCACGTAGTGGAGTACAGCAACGGTAAAAAAAACTGCTGCCCAAGGAATCACTATTTCCACAACCAGATTCAATCATTTCAATCCAAATCACTCACAACGAAAAAATTTGGTATGTGGAAATAATTGCTTATGGAACTTTAATAATATAATATTTGAAATCCTCTACCCCAAAAACCTATAAAACGATACCCCACATCGGTAGTGGGGTAAGGGTGGTAGTGGGGGTGAATGAAGCAAACAAATATTTTGAGGTTTCTGGTTCTTGTACACACACTAAATCACAATTTTTTTCGTTCCCTTTAATAATGGGGTGGGGGTGGTAATGGGGGTGGCTAATGCCAAAATTTTTTTTGAGACCTTAGCTTCTCTTGTCTATACTAAATACCAATTTTCTGGACACTTACCTGCTTGATTCAACTATTTACCCCAATTTACCCACCAATCCTTTGACGGAACAAGATGAAAATATAATCTAGTTCCAGATCTCATTAAAGTACATATGTGTACAAAGTTTCAAGTCAATATCTTAAATGGTTCCAGAGTAAACGTGCGCACAAAAAAAGTTACAGAACGGCAGACAGAAATTTTTTTCGCTCAAACTTAAAATTTCGACATTTCATGACATTCTAAGCCTATTTGAACAATAAAAATTTTTAAAAATTTTTTCTCGTTACTATACTTCCACTGGATGTGGAAATAAATATTGAATTTCTTTTTATTCAAATGGGCTATAGTTCAATCGGCAGGGGATTTTGCCCTGCAAACGGTGGAGTAGTAATGGTTTTGATAAATGTTATTTAAGTCAAGGCCCTGATGAAAAATACAAGGTTTCAACCTAGGGGAGGGAGGCGCGAGCCGCCAACTTGATTGAAAGTTGCAAAAAAATTGGTTTTCAAAGTAATTCGGCAACGCTCGATCCTAAAAAAATGTTCGAGACCAAGTTGAAGAGGACAAAATTTCCTACATTTTTAATGTAAGTCTAATGTTTAAAGAGATACAGTGTCAGAAAGAATGAATTTAAGAAATTGCCGGGATAGTATTACAGTTGCGTACATCATACCTTAAAAATAGGAAACAAATTATTAAATTTAATGACAAGTATTCAGAAGAATTGTCTCTAAAACATGAAATACTTCAAGGGTTGGTACTTGCTCCTATACCCTTTTTATTATTTTTGTATAATCCAACATTTTTTAATGATCTTATTGGTATCAAAAAATTTCAAATTATAAAATTTTGTTCCGACTATTGGCTACAAAATTTTAAATTCCACACAAAATCCTTATACATGTTTAATTCTTACATAATTGCTTAAAAACTCAAAATACTTAAAAATGTAAGTAATTACTAGCAAATTGAAAACACTGCTCTTTAAGCCTGTGACGTCCTTTTCGACCATTACAAAAGAAACAAGAAAAATCACTTAAATATGAAATAGTTTCCCTATATAATCTAATTGTGATGTGGAAAAACGTTCTTCTTTTAGAAGGAGTGAATTGAGTGAGTGTGAAAGTGTTGCCGAATTATTTTGGAAAAACTAATTTTTTGCGCCTTTCAATCGAGATGGCGGCTCGCGCCTACCCAATGAACAATTATTTCTACATTGTGGAGTGCAAATGTATTAGGTATCAATATTTTTTTCGTTGTAAGAGACTTGGATAGGAAATGTGGATGTGGAAGTAGTGGTTCTTTATGGACCTAACGGTGGCTATAAAACAAAGTAAAAATAGTCGGCTGCGTGATATCTTGGTGGGTGGTGCGGGCCAACCGAAAGGGGTGGTAATTTCTAAGGGATACTTTTTACCCATCGATTCAAAGGATGAAATTTACGCCAAAATACAGATAAAACCTTCAACTTCTTTTTCTTATTGGTCGTCTAAATCATAACATGGTAGTTTCTTTCGGACGACCAAATTTATCCGTGAAAGTCAGATCAGATCACCCATTACTCACTCCATTAATATATTGTTTAAACATAAGGCTCATTCAATATGAACGTGAACGAGTATAATATTTAAAAGTCTTTGTTTTATACTCATTTTTAGAGAGAAAATAATACTTATTGGATAAAATATTCCAAAAGGCCAGCGACCGGAATCTTTCAGTCACTAATTTTTATTTAATTAAAAATTGGTAAATTGAAAGTGTGAATTAATTTGACGATGTATTTATTTATTAATTTTCGATAAAAAATCTATTGTGGGTCGATTATTTTGAAAATTGTAAATCGGTGTTAAATTTTTATTCTTGATAAATTTTAATAATACCAAATTTTTGTAATTTGGAGAATAAATGCAGTTTTCTCTTGCCAATTCTTAGAAAATTGATTCTAAAATACGCTGTATATAAATAATTTTAATAATATTTGGAATATCTTAATTTCAAATCAAGTAGGAGCTAAAATCTAAAATTTTTTGGTCTTTCATACCTATTTATTTATCTATCCATGAACACTTGCATATTATGTAGGTATAAAACCATGGAAATAAATCAGAATTTAAAGTCTATAGGCTAAATGCATGGCAACACTGCTGGAAGCAGTATCCACTGCAGATCCTAAAATAATGTATATTTTGGAAGCTATATATCTGCAGAATGTAATCCGCCATATATTGTCGGAAGCAGTATCCACTGCACTCTATGTCGGAGCTCATATCCATCGCGATTCGTTGATGTGATGAAAACTGTTCCTGATTGATAACTGAGATGTAAATCACAAATGATGATATATACTTGAGTCAAAATATATATATTTCTACTCCTTCTGGTGGAAGCCAGATATACGCACCATATACCGGAAGTCATATTTATATGGAGATGTAAATATATATATATGCATCCTCCGATCACACCTGAATCAATACATAATCTGTAAAATCTTGAAGCACTGGTTTATAGGGTAGATAGAGGAAAAGTGATGACATATTTGGGTGTATATTTGTTATGGCACAGCCGATTCTGTAAGATATATAGTGATATCTTGAAAAATAAATATTAAAGTATATTTATTCATAAGCCGCACTATCCTGAAGCATGCATATTTTTGGTACCATCCTGAAGGTCAATATACAATAATAGGTAGTTGTATGGTTGTTACTGAAGCATAACAATGTTGCCGTACTTAAGGCTGTTATTCCGCTAACTTATACGAGTTTTAAGCACTGTACCAGATGGTTTCATATTTTGTTACCAACGGAAACAGAATGATTTAACTTAAGAAGTAAAAAATGACCATTAAAATAATAACTTTATTATGTAGACCTAATTTTGCCTGTCTCCTTTTTTAAATAGTGCGCGCATCTGGGATCATAGTTGCAGCCAAGGTTTTAGACGCTTGTACTATTTTCAAGAAATCCACGTAACCTTTTGCTACCCCGGCTAAGTCAATACTTAATAAACAACAGAACTAGGAATTCCCATCAGCATCTTTTTATAGTGCAACAAAATTTACAATTTCTTACAAAGTGGTCAATAACTTTATTGACCTGACCATCTGGTGTTTTACAATTATTTTCCACCTTTTAATTATCCTTCCTAAAAACTCCGAGTTGAATTTGAATGAAGCACAGTTAAAAAATAACAAAACGAGTTAATTTGGTGAATTTTTAATAAGTTGTAGATTAATAAATAAAGACATGTTACCGTTAAAGTGCTAAGTTGACTAGTTTCTAAATAGGTTGGATAGTACTGAGTGTCCACCTAGTACGCGGAAGTACAATATCTCACTTAATAAAAGAGTTACGCTATTTCGTTTCTGCAGGCTTTTCAGTCCTACAGGGTGTTCTGCCCTCCCTGGGCCGGTAACAACTTCATTATTTTAAATGGCAGCATATATTTTTTTTATCATTTTTAGTATGACTATCATCACATTTCCCTATACCTAAACTTCATATTTTCTGACATATTTTAATTTAAAAAACATTCACCATTAACCATTTAACGCGGTATTTTCGGCAAAATAAAAGATAAAGGCATAGTTTTCTCAGAGAATCTAGTCGAAGCCATGTACTTTTAGAAAAAGTAATGAAATATAAAAAAATAATACAGGGTCCTCATAATTTTATGCCAATTTTCGTCAATTTGAATAGTAAATAAGTCAGTTTTTTTCGAATGGAACACCCTTTATTTTATAAGGCTATACGAAGCACCGATAAGTACTCTATCAATTTGCTGAAGCATTCCCTATGACTAAATCAACTAGTTTTCTTTAAAAATGCATATTTATTGAATATTTTAAATTTTGTGGTTTTTAAGCCGAAAAATCATAGCCGCTTGTTAAAAAGTTCAAAGTTGTCACCTAAGCTATCTTTCTTCTAAGTCAAATTTCTAAGAAAATGAATTTTATAAGAATAATTATTTTTTTTATGACTTGATTATGCAATATAACAATTAAAAGTATACTATGCATGTATGAAATTTTATTTTTTTACAATACAAAAGTACTTACTAAGTATTAGGGGCACAGATTAACTATTTTAAATATTTGTTATTTAATAACAAAGTTCAAACACAGATATATTATGAAATAACGTAGAGGCAATTATTATAATTTTAAAGTTATGGTTAGGGTTTAGACGATATTCTGCATTACAAAAAATGTTATTTGACTGATATTATCAAACCCGAAGAAGTTTAACTTTTATTGTCTAGGTACCAATTTTGTAAATTATAATCTTGCGGAAGATCAATTTCTTCGCTGATTTTTCAGGCACAGATTAATCTGTGGCCGTAACAGCACTTTTGTGTTGTACATAAAATAAAATTTCATACATAATTTGTTTTTAATTATTACACTTCATAATAATTATTAATTATTAAAGATATTCAATTTCTGAACGATAGCTTAGGTAATGGTGTATCAAAAAATGTTTAACTGAAACTGCATTGAAGTTTTGACAAGCCTCAACTCTGATTTTTCGGTATAAAAAGTACAAAATTTACAATTTTCAATACACGTGCATTTTTAAGACTAGTTGATTTAGTCATAGGGAATGCTTCAGTAAATTGATAGAGTACTTATCGCTGCTTCTTACAACCCTATAATTTAAAAAAAAATAGCTTTTTTGGTATTCAAATTGATAAATGTTTTCACAGGATTATGAGGACAATATATAAAATTTAAAAAAATTCCATACATTTTCTGAAAGTACAATGCTTTAACTAGATAGTCTGCAAAAATTATGTCCCTATCTTTTAATTTGTTGAAAATACGACGCTAAATGGTTAATGGTAAACATTCTTTGTTAAAAAAAAAAAAATTAAATATCTCAGAAGTAATAAATTTACAGGTACAGAGAAATGTGCTAATATAAGTAGTAGGATTTAAAAAAAAATGATAAAAATATACGTTGCCATTTAAAAACACAAAATTGATGTGTGCCCAGGGAACGCAGAACACATCGTATAAGTGAAATTATTTTTAGTTTGTGCTACTCTATAGGATTGAAAACTGCAAAAAAAATAGCGTAACTCTTTTATTAACTGAGATATTGAACTTCCGTGTACTAGGTGGACACTCGGTATATAAATTAACGAAACCCTTCTTTTGATAGAAAAACATTTTTCGATTAAAATAACTACACAATTTGGTTCATTTATGTACTATCCAGCTAGTTGACAAACAATCCAAGATGTGTCGCTAAAGTATTAACACACGACAGGTACACAAAATATAACCAACTGTTTGGTTAGTTTCTAAATGTTGTGTATAACTTCTTCGAGGTTCATAGCAATTCATATTTTCCTTTATATGAAATAAGCAGGTAAGCCATCTGAAACTTAAATTATTTTATTGAAAACGTGTACTGTTATGTAACAAGGACTAACTTTTTTACTCTAAAAACCAAGTTTAAAGTAAAAAAAATTTGAAATACCTAACTTACTAACTTTGAGACTAATAGTAGATGTTACCACTTTAAATACATGTGTTAATATCGTTTTCTTATAATATTCTGGTGTTTTGATATTACAATTAACTTCAAAAAAATTTAATTATGAAAAATAATTTTCTCTTTTCAGTGTTGAGAATGGTACGAATTCATTACCTCGAAATAGCAATAATGCAAGACAGTAGTAATATTAATGTAGGTACTAGTACTTTTAATCATTGCTTTTATAAGTACTGTGAATGTAGAACTGCTGATATTGTTAAAAAATATATTAGAAATAATACGACGCTCTCTTAAAAACCTTTCAGACAATAAATAATAAACGGTGAACATCAGTGAGTTCCGAAAATGCACCCTACGTCATTTATTTTCTAAAGATAACATACTGATAATTAAAAAAAAAAAATTAACTTGAAATTATCATTGTCTTAGATTTTCTATTTAAAAAATTCTTCGAAAACAGGTTCGCATCCCGTAGATCTATGCCTATGTAAATATTTCTTACAAACGTTTTGACACGGATGTAATGGATTTGACATGGATATAGCTTTTAATAAAACGAAACAATGTCCCAAATTATAAAGAAATTAATAAACACATTTCAGTTACACCTCGAAAACCATATAAAAAAATTAAATTTAAGCAACCTGTATCTCAATAACTAAAGGCCTTACGAAAAAGCGGCATCCTTTGAAAAGGTAATATTATTTTCCCATTTATGGATTCTAATATTTTCTGTATTAAAGTGATACATCCTGTTTATAGCCATGTAGACAAGGTACCAGTTAATAGGTAACATAAAAAATTTGAATAACACTTTTACTTTTTGGAAAAAATGATTTAGTGTCAATAATATTTCGTTAACATTTTCACCAATAAAATACAATAGGGTATCATCCGCAAAAAGTTGGATATCACATTTACGTTTATGTCGAACTATATCGTTTATGTATATTACAAATAAACTAGGACCGAGGACTGTCCCTTGCGGGACTCCATATTTAGTATTTCTGGACTTAGATATTACTCCTTCATATTTAGTGACTTGAGATCTATCATTTAGGTAATTTTTAAACCAGTTTAATGTTGTACCTTTAATACCAAAATTTTCAAGCTTTAAAATTAATAAGTCTCTGTCTATGGTTTCAAATGCTCTTTGAAAGTCTAGATACACTACACCAATAATATGTTCATCATTTATTGCTCTTTTCCAGTCATATAAAATAGTTTGTAAAGCACTTTCACACGAATTGTTTTTACGAAATCCCGCCTGATGTTTGGTTAGCAATTTATTTGATTCACGATATTCCACTAATTGTTCATTAACGACTGTTTCTAATAATTTTTCATAGCTGGGGACCATATTTAGGGGGCGGTGCTCTTCTCCTAGTATAGTGTTAACTTTTTTTCTCAACTGGAATGATTGTTGAGATCTTCCATTCTGGAAAATTTCCTGATTCAAGCGAAGAGTTAATAACATCTAGAAACCTGTCACTTATTGCTTCAAAGGATATTCTCAGTATTTATTCCATCAACACTACTCTTTTTATTTTTCATGTCATTCATAATTTCCCTTAACTGTATGATATTGAGTGATTTAAAGGAGCCTTCTCCATCCCTACTCCCACTTTAGGGGGGCTCTCCGCTCTTGGGGCCCCTTCTTTTTCAGCCGGCGCAGAAGGGCGCACATCTTCGGACGTGCCCCTTAAGCGACGGAATCGTTGTGGCGTGGCCCGAAAAAGGGCAAGAAAGGCGCGCGAAATGGAGATCGCTAGAGGGGGAACACCTCAAGAGACCGGCTCCAAACGGGGCCACTCTGAGGGAGAGACCCCTCCTAGCACTTCCAGACCAAAAAAGAGAGCCAGACCCGATCTTACTTACAGTCAGGTAGCTGGCACTAAAGGCATCAAGGTGGCGGTGGCGGCGGCAGGTTTTCCTGCCATGCGTCTTACCGAGGACCTGACGGCAAAAATTCAAGAGGCCCTAGATACTCGAATGGATGGGCTCCCTGAAGAGGGGCCTCTTCCAGAGTTCGACGGCTTCCGCTTAACGGAACAGGGAGTGGTACAGCTGTTCTGTGGGGATGACATGTCCCTGGAGTGGCTTAGAACAGCCATGGGGGACATCTCCTCCGTGGACAGCGTGCCACTCCAACTCCTGGAAGGGGAAACCCTTCCTAGATATAAGAAGATGGTGGCAATGGTCCCAGGTAAACCCGCGGACCAGGCCACCATTTTAAAGAGACTTAAGCGGCACAACCCGGAGCTCCGAACGGAGCTGTGGAAGGTCCGCGATGCTCAGATGGTTGAAGCCAAGGGGCTTAGACTTATCCTGGGCGTCGACGAGGCCTCTGCGGCGAAACTTAGGAGCTTAAGGTACCGCGCACAGGCCGGGATCATAAAGGTGGCCTTCCGGGACCCCAAACAATCCCGGGACACTGCGGTCGACCCGACAACGGGCGACGAAACAGAGTCGGACACGGCGGCACCAGCCACGGAGGGGCTGCCTGGTCCGAAGTAAGAGGTAAGTTAAAAAAAAAAAAAAAAAAAAATGGAAATACTCCAAATTAATCTGCAACATAGTGAGCCGCCTTCTGTGATCGTCAGTAGGCAGGCCGCTGTGAAACAGACACAAATAGCACTGATTCAGGAGCCTTGGGTCCGTCGAGGCTCCATTCAGGGCCTGGACAAAAGGAACGGGGTTATCTACTCCTCCACACACAACATCCCAAGAGCATGTATTTATGTCTCTAAGGAAATAAAGGCAACACCAATTCCGGAACTCTGTTCCAGGGATCTTGTTGCTATCAAAGTGAGCCTAAAGAGAGGAAATGACAGAGTAGAGATTGTCCTTGGCTCTGTCTATCTTCCTTATGACTCACCAACTCCACCACCCTCGGCGGAGCTTGAGGAACTGGTTCAATTTTGTACAAGTGAACGGCTGCCTCTCATTATAGGATGTGACGCTAATGCGCACCACATTTGCTGGGGCAGCACGGGGGTCAATCCTAGAGGCAGTAGTCTACTACAGTACCTGTACACCACCGATTTAGAAATAGTAAATCGGGGAAATACACCCACCTTCGTTACCCAACGGAGGCAAGAGGTCATTGATATCACGTTGGGATCCAAACTTGCGATCCCACTGATTCACAACTGGAATGTATCGACGGAACCTTCTCTGTCGGACCATCGTCATATCAGATTCAAACTGGACGTAGCTCCCTCCCCAGAGGTGAGCTGGTACAGGAATCCCAAAGACACCGACTGGGATGCCTATAGGCGTGCCCTCTCGAGAAAATTAACAAGGGTTATTATACCCAGGAATACAGAGGAAATAGAATCCTCCGCTAAGCTTCTCAATGGAGCGATAACTGCCTCATACGAGAGCAGTTGTCCTCTTAAAAGAAGAAAGGAAGGGAACAAAGTTCCCTGGTGGAATAGGGAGCTCCAAAATTTACGCAAAGAGACACGCAGGCTCTTCAATAGGGCAATGCGAACTCAACTACCAGAGGACTGGGACAGCCACAAACGGTCCCAACGCCTCTACAAAAGCCATATTCGTAGCAACAAGAGGGCAGCCTGGAGGGACTTCTGCGAAAGTATAGAAGATCTTCCAGAAGCCGCAAGGCTTTGCAAAGCCCTCAAAAAAGACAGTCTGTCACGACTAGAGAACTTGAGGCTTCCCTCTGGTGGACTAACAACTACCACTGAGGAGTGCCTCAAGCATCTACTAGCAACTCATTTCCCCGAATCCGTAGTGGAGACGGAGGAAATGCCAACCCATCGGTCTCCCCGGGCTGCTGTTACGGCAGCGGATTGGAGGACGGCCTCAAAGGTGGTGACAGTGGAAAGAGTCAAGTGGGCAATTTCCACCTTTGATCCATACAAAAGTCCAGGACCGGATGGGGTGTTCCCGGCACTTCTTCAAGAAGGATCGGAGACCCTCATACGTCCTGTTTATCACCTGCTGAGAACTTGTCTGGCCACGGGGTATATTCCCGTACCCTGGAGAGCCATCAAAGTGGTTTTCATACCAAAAGCAGGACGCACATCTTACGATACTGCCAAATCGTACAGAGCAACTAGCCTTACATCCTTCCTGCTCAAAACATTAGAGAGGTTGGTTGAAAGGTTTGTTAAAGACGGGGCACTGACCTTAGCGCCTCTGCATCCGTCGCAACACGCTTACCAGGCCGGGAAGTCAGTGGAGACACCCGATCGTTTCCAGGATCGAGAAGGTGCTACACCACAAAGAACTTGCGGCCGGTGCTTTTCTTGACATCGAAGGAGCATTTGATAATACCACCTTCGACTCAATTTGCGCCGCGGCTGCCTATCATGGCATCGATGACACCATCATTAGATGGTTGAGGGCCATGTTGGCGGGAAGGCAAATTATAGCTGCCAATGAAGAAACGGCAGTAAAAGTCTCAGTGAGGAGAGGATGCCCACAAGGAGGCGTCCTCTCCCCTCTGCTATGGAACCTCGTTCTCGATGGTCTACTCCAGGAACTCGAGAATGAGGATCTTTTTGCTCAAGGTTACGCAGATGACCTGGCAATAATCATCTCGGGAAAATTCCCAAATACGGTTAGCGGGCTCCTGCAAAGGGCCTTGCAGATCATACAGATATGGTGTAACAACCAGGGCCTTAGAGTCAACCCCTCTAAGGCAGAACTGGTAATTTTCACTAGGAGGCGCAGGCTAGACGGTTTCATCGAACCTGTACTTTATGATACGACTCTAAGAATCTCCAGGACAGTGAAGTATCTGGGTGTCATCCTGGACTCTAAGCTGACCTGGAAAGATCACATAGACAGACAAATACAAAGGGCCACTACAACCCTCTGGGTATGTAGAAGGACCTTTGGTAAAACATGGGGGTTAAACCCCAGGGTAACAATGTGGTACTATACTGTGATAGTTAGACCAATGATCACGTACGCTTCTGTTGTGTGGTGGCCTGCCAGAAACTAACACAACTCCAAAGACTTGCCTGTTTGGGAGTCACAGGAGCAATACGCACGACCCCCACAGCAGCTCTGGAGGTCCTTCTGGATCTCGTGCCCCTTCACTTGGTGATTGAGGCCGAGGCTCGGAAAGCGGCTTACAGGCTGAGGTGCAGTGGTCAGTGGAAAACCGGAGGAGAACAATTAGGGCACTCGAGGGTCCTTTCCGACGTGATAGGGACTCACTCGCTTCTGGAGGCCAGGAGTGATGATATGGTGCCTTCCTTCTCCTTCTCGGAACCCTTTGAGGTTGTCATCCCCAAAAGGGAAGACTGGAACCCACTCGAGGACATACTCAGGCCTGCTGATATTGTCTGGTTTACAGACGGATCGAGGTTTGAGGAAAGTGCTGGAGCGGGGATATACGGTGAAAAGCCCAAAGCTGAACTTTCTTATGCCCTGGGCAAATTTGCCACGGTATTCCAGACCGAGATCTTTGCTATCTTGGTCTGCGCACAGGAGAATATCCGAAGGAAATATTCCAACAAGCACATATATATATGTAGCGATAGTCAAGCGGCCCTCAAGGCCCTTGCATCAGTCCGGACCAAGTCAATACTGGTTCAAAACTGCAAACAGGCGCTCTGTGAACTTGGCTCATCTAACTGGGTCAAGCTTCTCTGGGTGCCTGGACACAGTAACATCGAGGGTAACGAGCGGGCGGACGCTCTGGCCAGAGGGGCCTCTCAGAGACCTCTACTGGGTCCGGAGCCTGCTCTCGGCTACCCTAGATCAAGTGCCAAGAAGTCAGTAGAGAACTGGACACGGTCCCAGTTCTTTGACTTCTGGGCCTCCTACCCAGAACTCCGGCAAGCGAAGCTCCTGATCTCAGGGCCCTTGCCGAAGCGAGCAGAACAAATCCTGCGACTAAGCAGGAAACAGGTCAGAATCGTGGTAAGTCTTTTGACTGGACACGGCTCTTTCAAGAAACACCTGCACACTATAGGGGTGGTTGACAACCCCGACTGCAGGTTCTGCGGGGACGAGGAGGAGACTTCCATCCACGTCCTTACTTCCTGCCCAAGTCTTATGAACTTGAGGAACAAACACTTCGGCATTGGTTTTCCGGTGCTGGAGGAGATAAGGAATGCTCCTGTAGGAAGGATTCTGGCCTTTGGGTTAGAATCCGGCCTGAATGGGGGAATTTAATAAATTCGTAGCGGTTGCACAATGGGCCACAAGGCCTGAGTGCGGCGACCCTTCGTCGCCCCGCTAAAAGAAGAAGAAGAAGATTTAAATGTTTCAAGTGTGTAGTTATGTTTTTCCATGTTATTTAATATATATTCATAATTATTAGTTTTATTCAATGACAAAGTAATATCTTCAATGCTATCTAGGAAATAATTGTTGAATAATTCCGATATCTCTTCTTTGTTTTCATATAATTCACCTATAAATTTAATGCCCACACCTTTGTACTTATTTTTTCCATAAACTAATTGTTTCAATGTTTTCCACATCTCCTCCGAGTCATTTTTTACCTCATCAATTTTTTCATTGTAATATGCTTTTTTCTGATTTCTTATTATGGTTACTACATTATTTCGACTTCTTTTGTATTCATTCCAGTCTTCTCCAGTACTTGTAATTATTGTTCTTTTGTATTTTGTGTCTCTATTTTTTATTTGTAATTTTATTTCATTTGTCCACCATTTGTTATGACCCCATCGACCATCAATTAAAATTTCCTTTTCTGGAGCATGTTTATTGAGACATGTAATAGTGTCATTCCCAAGTCTGATAAAGTGATATGGTTGTACCGCGTTACGTCAGATTAGTTAGTCATTGGCGACGCATTTCTACAAAAAAATAAGGTCATTTTTTTGGTCATTTTTTTTTAATTCTTCATTTTGTTAACTCCTTTCCATGGGGACAACCTACTGTTAAATTTTCCGCATGTCATTGTCACGGTCAATTTTCACATTTAATAATGGCCAGAAATTTATGTACTAATTTTCGTTATTTTCCCAAATTTTATTGTGCATTTGAGCCTATTGATACTGTCTCTCCCCAATAGATATTAATAGAGTATAACTGGTTGCATAATAGCAATGATGGTTCACGCCAGTCATTAGATATACTTTGATACAGGTAGTATGGGTGAGTGCGTTCAGATATTCATTGAGTGCATTGCAAAAACGCCCCTTTAAAGCTTCTACAATGGCCAGTATTGTTGATTAAACCTTCTTTTGGTGGGTAGATTTATGAAGGGACGGCTTTCAGAGTATATTATGATAAAATTTGTGGATATAAACGAAGTTAGGAAAATCTATTCTAGTTGTGGGGTACGCCGTGTAGTGGAAATTCTGAACATACTGAGACGGAAGACAAGAACTTGACATTTTGATAGAGGACTTTTTCTTGGTCATTTTTCCTTTTGCTGCTTGAAGATTGAGTCGTCTGAATATGAGTTTTAGCAATATTGTAAGTTTTGCTCCATTTATGGGATTTAGTATTCATCACGACAAGATTAGTTGTATTTTTACAATTAATTATTTTTTATTTATTTGCTTTGATCATGATTAGAGAATATTATTTAGGTATTATGCAAATCACAACTTACACACTTTTTATTTATTATGAAAATACCTACTTTCTGTATATTGTTGCCCTAATCTGGGCACGCTAATATACTAGTTAGGTAAATACTTTAAAACACTCATTATTGGAGAATCAATCAAAACAACTACTCTTCTAGCTAATACTGACGAAGTATTGACTTACATGATAGGATTCTTAGCATTTTAAAGAAAAAAAAAAATACTGAAAATACTTAAATCATTTATTCAAATTTAATAATTCACACTTTTTTATTTAATATGAAATTATCTACTTTCTGTATATTGGTGCCTTAATCGGGTCACGCTAATATACTACTTAGGAAAACACTTTAAAACACTCATTAATGAGTGGCACGTGGCATCGTCTGAATGCAAGATTTTGGAGTGCCATTTTGACGGCAAAGGACCTCTTTCAGCCCACATCACATCTCAGGTACGTCTCTGAAGTTGAAATAGATTTGTAATTTAGGTTATTTATTTTATTGCATTGTTTGTTTGGTTGTTCCTTAGTTGTTTCCTTGTTGAGTATGTTACAAGTATTGGGATCTATTTGTTAGTTTATGGCTATTTGCATTGATACCTTATGATTTTACTTGCATCTGTTACTCGTATTCTACTTGAGCTTTTATGTCACATTCTACACTTTACGAGGGACTTCCAGCCTGACTCTGGTTTCAACTTCTAGTCCAGATTTTGGTGTCTAGATGGTGGATTATTGACTGACATCTTGTGTATGTATGGTACTGGGGATCTCGGCACGTTACCTTAGACTCCACGTAGAATATTGGTAATATTTTGCTCGTAATGTAAATCTCAGTAACATTTTAGATTTCAGTAATATTTGGTATATTTTCTGTATCGTTACTTCACTAACTTAATAGTTTTGCCTTATTTTACAAAGAGATGTCAATAATTTTAAGTAATTTTATGTTTTACCGTACCTTGGGTCACTTGTAGTTTTTTTGTCAAGCTTCTGGCATATGACCTTTTGCACATTTATCAAAGATTTATTATTTTGTAAGATATTTTGTGTATTTTAGGTTAAGCGTGTGGGCCCCACTTACTAGTGCACTTTTTAGGGTATATTGAGATATACTGTACTGCGTACCGAGTTATCGGTGACAATTGTGAAATATTTTGTACTATGTACCCTTATATTTTATTAAATGTTTAATTAGAACGACGTCTTTTATATCTGACCACCTACACCACCCCAATTATCGAAGCCATCCCCAAGGACCTGACTAGTCGGCCGTGTGAGACTCCCTCCTCACTAGTGTATTGCAGAGGGGGTACTGCACGTAAAATATTAAAATTTTGTTCAGGGCACAGGGTGACTACCCTACCCTGCGTTCGAGGTTTAGCAGCCTTTGGGCCCCCTTTTTATAAGTGGGTCCAGGCCCATGTTTCTATATTAAGTCGAGATTTGAATAAATTTAGGACAACCTGAGATCCATCACAAGAGAAAGACTTTGTTCAGTATATTTTTCACAGAAACTTGCTTCATTATCCTCTTAACCCATAAACCAACACAGGGGAAACAAATTTAACCTTTGAATTTTTCGTGACAAAATTTAAACAAAACGAGATCCTTAATAAAAACAAAGCAACTCGAGATCCACTAATGTATATGTTGATGTGTATAGTGTAAGATGAGATCCTATGATGTTGTCATACCTCTTGGATAAAAGCGTGCCATATCTCAAAGAGCCCAAAGGGCACTTTGCGCGCTTTTTAACAGTCGACAAGTGTTTGTGACAGTGAACTGCTGAAAAAATGTCAAATCGTGGAAAGAAACTAGAATGTTTAGCTTTGGATGTAAAATCAGCCATAAATGGTGGTACACAAATATTTCAATTTTTATTTTCCTCAATTTTTCTACATATAATGTCCCGCCCCCTTCAGTTTTTTATTTTTAATGTTGATGAAATTTTAAAAATATGAGAAAGTAGAGTTCTTAGCAGTCATGTGTTACTTATCATTTAATTTGCAAAAAGTTTACAACTTAAAATTTTATAAATGAAAGTGCCATGTGTGCAAATTTACTATTGATTTAAAAATAACTTGCACGAAAATCAAGGCAGCATGGAGAGATGAGGCAGAGAGGCGACCACCTCGGAGCGCCAAATTTATATCACAATTTTGTTCTTAATTTCATACAATAAAATACTAAGTGTATCTATAAGTTGGGACTGAATTCTAAAAATGGTCATAAAATTGACACGGCACGATAGCTCAATCGGTTAAGGCGTATTGAGTGGCGAATACGCTGATCGACTCGCTACCGCGCTCTGGGTTCGACCCCCAGCCCCGGTATTGACAACATCGGGGGGTGTGGATGTATGTCTGCGTTTTTCCGAATGTGTAACCCCCTTCCGGACAGCCTTGGCTTTGGATTTGGGGGTTGTCTACTATCTGTGGTGTGTTTATGTTTATGTTTATGTATTGGAAGAAGGTACATACATAGTTAATATAGTTCCAAGAAAGAGCAAAAAAACGGGTGTCTCCCATGCGCTTGGGTGGTAACTACTAAAAGTCGATTGCGTAAATCAGATTGACTTCTGTTGAATTTTTGGTTGTATCTAAACAAGCTGCAAAGAAAAATAGCAATATCACTAAAATATTAAATCTCTCCTAAAACTGTTTAATTATCTTGCTGAAACATCTCAAGAGAAATGAGATATTTAACTTTTTCTTAAATGGCCAGGTTTTAATTTTGGTACGTAAATAAAAAAAATACTTTATAGAAAAGCTTTACAAAACAGGGGCAGTTATGGGCCTGCAGTTTTTTATTAAGGGTAATTTCTACATTAAATTGTCCAAAATGAATCGTTCTGTACACCTACTGCCATTTAGTTTTATGTTTTATTTTGAAATTAAAGTTTTAGTATGTAGTTTATTAAGATTACAGTGTATTTCATTTCACAAGTTTTTTAGGCAAATAAAAGTAGAATTCTAAATTGGTTGATTTTTTTTAACATATATTAACCTATATATCTGTATTTATTATAGTTTTAAAATTACTATGTAAAAGTATGCCAGATTCAATGGTAATCTGTATTTCCTTATATAATCAAATTATACGTAAATTACACCACACCTCTAGGCTTGGTTAGGAATTTTTCAAAATGAATATTACCCTAGCCAAATAGGAACAAATTTTGACGTTCGACGGAAAAAACTGTTTAAGTTTTGAAAGTTGTCAAAGATGTTTATTAAGGCCTACTATTGAACATTCTAAAAGTCCCCAACTCCATCTCTTGCGCTCGAGCTGCCGCACGGTGGGAAAAATATGCCCCTTTTTGGACAAAAATCTGCCGACAGTAGAGATTTCAATCAAATTAAATTAAAAAAAAATGACATTGTACTTTAAAGTAGTGCTGCGACAAATTGGCTTTGGGTTAACCTAACCTAAAAATCGCAGATGTTACTTCCACAACCAGTGGAAGTATAGAAACGACAAAAAATTTTAAAAAAGTTTTATTGTTCAAATAGACTTAGAATGTCATGAAACGTCGGGATTTTAAATTTTGATCAAAAAAAGTGTATGTCGGTCTGTCTGTAACTTTTTTTGTGCGCACGATTACTCTGGAATATTGACTTGAAATTTGGTATATGCATGTATTTTAACGAAATCTGGAACTAGATTATATTTTCATCTTATTCCGTTGAAGGGTTGGGGGGTAAATTGGGGTAAATAGGTAAATAAAGCAAGTAAGAGTCCATAAAATTGGTATTTGGTATATACAAGAGAAGCTAATGTCTCAAAAAAATTTTGGCATTGTCCGCCCCCATTACTACCCCTACCCCATTATAAAAGGGGGTGAAAAAAAAAAGTGATTTAGTATGTGTACAAGAATCAAAAGCCTCATTTTTTTTTTCACTTCATCCACCCCCACCCCACTACCGATGGGACATATCGTTTTATGGGTTTTCAAATATTATATTATTAAAGTTCCATAAACAATTATTTCCACGTACAAATTTTTTTCGTTGTGAGAGACTTGGATAGAAAAATTGGATGTCGAAGCAATTGGAATTGGATGTGTGTTGTGTGGGCAGCGATTTTTTTCTCTTTATTCCGCATTTGCCTCCTTGGTTGAGAGTCACAAACAAACGAAGTAGTGTTCATGTAGATTGGATACCGAATTCATTCTTATGGGATCGATAGGATGCGGGTAAGACTAAAAGTGAGATATGCATCAAAAAACCCTGAAGAACAACTTTTGATCACTTAAACTTTATTTCACTTGAATCTCGAATTTTCACCACCTCAAACCTCCAACTCCTATTTTAATCCCTTAAAAGGGTTATGGTTTATTCGTTAAAAATGATTCAAGAAACTTAAGCAATTAATTTATGATTCTATAAAAATGAATTTGCTATCCAATCTACATGAACACTACTTCGTTTGTTTCTGACTCTCGACAAAGGAGATAAACTCGGAATAAAGAGAAAAAACCGCTGCCCAAGGAATCACTGCTTCTACATCGCAATTTTTCTATCCAAGTCTCTCACAACGAAACAAAATTTGTATGTGGAAATAATTGTTTATGAAACTTTAATAATATAATATTTGAACTCGTCTACTCCAAAAACCCATAAAACGATATGCCACATTGGTAGTGGGGGTGGGTGAAGTAAAAAAAAAATTTGAGGCCTTTGGTTCTTGTACACATACTAAATCACAATTTTTTTTCACCCCCTTTTATAATGGGCTGGGGGTAGTAATGGGGGTGGTTAATGCCAAAAATATTTTTGAGACATTAGCTTCTCTTGTGTACACTAAACACCAATTTTATGAACTCTTACCTGCTTTACCTACTTACCCCAATTTACCCTCAACTCATCAACAGAATAAGATAGAAATATAATCCAGTTTCAGATCTCGTTAAAATACATACGTGTACCAAATTTCAAGTCAATATCTTAAACAGTTCCAGAGTGATCGTTTACACAAAAAAAAAAGTTACAGGCAAACCAACAGACAGACAGACATTTTTTTTGCTCAAACTTAAAATCTAGACGTTTCATAACATTCTAAGCCTATCTGAACAATAAAAATTTTTTGTCGTTTCTATACTTCCACTGGATGTGGAAGTAATATCTGCGATTTTTAGGTTAGGTTAACCCAAAGCCAATTTGTCGCAGCACGACTCTAGAGTACAATGTATTAAGGGTATTTACCATTTTTTTTTTTTCATTTAATTTGATTGAAATCTCTACTGTTGGCAGATTTTTGTCCAAAAAAGTGCATATTTTTCCCACTGTGCGCCGTCTTGAAAAAATGGTGCTCCAATTCAATTCTTTGCTTGTCTTGTTAACTATTAGCAATATCGAAATTATGCTTCATATAAAAAATAAAGTTTATAAAATTCTCTACAAAAAATGCCATATACATTTTTTTTGTATCTAGTATTATACTCTTTGCAAGTACGCAGAGTATATTCCATTTTGTAGTCACATTTCTAAAACCGTAAATTCTCTCATAGAAAAAAAAATCATATAACTCATAAAATTCTGAATGGCTTTCAAAATGTTCGTCTGTCTGTCTGCCTGCCTGTTTCTCCATCCGATACGTTTCTTGTAAGCACAAGAACCTAAGAATAGTCCGATTTTATTGAAGTTTGGACAATTAGTCAGTGTTATTTAGAGAAACCGAGAGAGAAACCCTACTGATTTTGAAAGCAATCGATCAGTAAATATAAAGGTTATGAAACATTTTATGAAAAAAATACAGGTGAAGAGTGGTTATAATCTTTCATAAAATTGTAGGTTTAATTGCCATAATTGCAATTTTTATTGTTTTTTTCTGTTTATAGAATTCTGTCAAAGGCGTTGCAACACTCTTCACCCGAATTTTCTTCATAAAATGTTTCATAGCATTACAAATATTTACACATCGATTTTTTTCAAAAGCAATAGATTTCTTCCTCTAGCTAAACTAACATACTCTCCAAATTTCAATAAAGCTGGACTTTTTTCGCTCAAGTTATCGTGCTCACAAAAATGTGACAAACAGAGAGACAGACAGACATTTTAAAGTTATTGATAATTCTATGACTAACACAATAATATGAAGTGTATTTTTACTACGAATGATATTTACGATTTTAGAAATGTGTTGATCAAATAAATATACTATTCTGCGAAGAGTATAGCAACTCTTTACGAAAAAAATGTATATGGCATTTTTACTGAATCGGCGCACAATTTTTCCAAGATGGTGTACTCCAGTGATTTTAGCTTCAAAAATAACGATTTATCGGAAAGTTTTGGGACTAGTCAAAAATTAGTCTACCCCCTACAGAATTTCCTCAGGAATCCAAAAAAAATAATATTGACCACTTAAAATGACGGCTTTAATTGTTATTTAACTTTTTGTAAACAAAATGAATTTTGCAACTTAGTTTTTTGCTTATATCTTAGCTTCTAAAGGTCGTAGAAAAATGTTCGACCGTCAATTTCTTCGTCATGAGCTCCTCTATAAGGTAGGTATACGCAAAGAACAAATATTTGATTGTTAGTAACATTTTATGGCAAAAAACCGAAAAAATTGAATTTTTCGATCCTCGAACTTTGAAGTATTGTAGAAATAAATATAAAATCTATATGTTAACGATATTATGAGAAACAGTACATATTTTTACCCTTAATAAAATGCACTTTGTTCCGTTGCAAAATATTAATTATTTTTTTTGCAAAAAAAATCAAACTTATAAAAAGATCAAATTAATATTTTACAGTTCTGTTTCGGTAAATACATTGTATTTGACGTACATTTACATAATCAAAAAGAATACTGAAAACAAATTTTAATTTGCAACTTTTTACGCAAAAAAATCAATTTTACAAAGCCGCCGTTTTGAGTGGTCAACACTATTTTTTTCGGATTTCTGAGGAAATTCTGTAGGGGGTAGACTAATTTTTGGCTAGTCCCAAAACTTTCCGAAACATTTTCCTAATATCGAGCGCAAGGGATAGTAGTCTATGTAATGAAGGCAGAAATAGGGTTATACTTGAAATAACATGAAAGGGGGTAGTAAAGTAAGTGGAATACAGCAGGCCTCCCGAGGGGTGGAAAATAATTTTTTTTCAAATGATTTGGTTCAAACGCGTATCCCCCACTTTCAGAGTCGCTAATCACGGGAAAAATATTCATTTTTAGCCCTATCCTCATCCCTCAAACGGGCAGAAACCATCCCTCACTCACCAGAAAGCATGCTATCCAGGATTTACAGGTTTTTCGACACATGATCGTTATTCCTGTGCATATCCCTTCATTTTTCACGGAAGAGAAGGTGGTAGTGACCTCGGCGGTTGCTTCAGCCCTTCCAAGGGGTGTAAAATTCATTAATTACACTTTGGATCGTCAATACGCTCTCCCCCGTTTTCGCAGACGCTGATCACGATGAAACTATTCAGCTTCATCTCCGACTCTCCTCAATCCCTATAATGGACGGAAACTTACCTTCTTCCACCAGTTATCGCCGGGGCCATGATTGTGTAGGTTGCTGAGTAGGGTATAATTATTTCTTCATCGGGGAGTAATGAATAATAACTTTTGTCGTCAATGGCAATGTTGTTTATTCAGAGAATTAAATGAAAATATTTTTGTGACAAAATACATTATTTGCTTACAATTAATTAAACAATATTGCCATTAGCGACAAAATTCATCTTATAATGTTTCATTACATAGACTATAGAGTTGGGGACTTAGTGTATTTATAAGTAGGCTTTAATAAACATCTTCGCAAAGTTTCAAACCTTTGTCAGTTTTTTCCTTCTAATTTTCACTATTTGACTGGAGTATATACAGGGTGTCCCTCTTAACACTCCCGGCGCCATTTTCTCCATAACTAAAAGCGATATTTGAATTCTATAAAAGGTATCAATAAGAATATATAAATGACTTCAGTTTTGAGTAAAAATGGTTATTTTACACATTGAAGTATAGATGGCGTTGCGATGCAAAGAAATGTTTCGATCCTAGGAATGATTAAATAAATTGCATGAGATGGAGAATTATATTCTAAGCAACTTTTTTAATATGAACAATTTTCGAAAATTCACTGGTTTTCGAGACATTTGAACTTCAATGTAATTTTTCAAGTAACAAAAATCCCATTTTTTTTTTCATATCTCTACAATTTATAGTGTAAAATTTAGTAGAACATACAGTACAAACATGACGCAAAAATTAGACAATACACAATAAACAAAAATGTCAAAATCTTTAATTTACAGATAGCAGTTGCAGCCCCACCTTTGTTTTACTTGGAAAAAAAAAAATTTTGTGTTTTGAAATAAATGTTTCATTACCATCTAAATGAGCCTGATTCACTATGAAAAATGTCCCAAAGGACTTATTGTCTAAAATGTATTTTAAAAAAGTTATGACAATTTTTATATTCAAAAAAATTATATTGAAGTTCAAATATCTCGAGAACCAGTAATTTTTCGAAAATTGTTTGTGTAAAATAACCATTTTTACTCAAAACTGAAGTCATTTATATATTCTAGTAGATACCTTTTACAGAATTCTAATACCGCTTTTGGTTATCGAGAAAATGGCGCCTGGAGTTTTAAGTGGGATACCCTGTATATAATAAGAGTAAAATTAAATTATTTAAATATTCTCACTAATACATCCCAGAATTCAAAAAAATTACTAATATTTCCTAGTAAAATTGCGTACTTTTATTGATTTTAAAATATCTTGGTTCTTTCCAGAAGCCCTAGGGTTTTTGCGAAAAAGCGAATTCTACAATATCCCTGCGACATATCCATCTACATCATGCGCTTTCACTTACTGTGCTGCACGTCCTATACATTATATAGAACAGTACGTAGAGGTCAAAAATACGCAAAATTTAGCAATAATCTCATATGTAATGATAATTGTCATGGGTTATTATTGTAGTAAATGGTATAATTTTTAGTTTCTACATGGTGCGGATACTTGTTCTTATCCTCAGGAGGTGAAAACCACTCCTAAATTTAGATATTTAATATTTGAAAATGTATTACTGATTTATTTTTGGGATTGTTGATAATGAATCTGAAGTAAAAATTGAAAAATGAAAATGACGGCTCTAATATGGCGGACGGAATTTCTTCCTAAAACAAACGTTTTAAACAGACAAAAAAAAAATTAATTACTGGACAATTACTATAACAAAATGGCGAAATTTTGTCTTTAAAAAAATGTGAAAGTGCACATTGTTTCGGCCATAACTTCTTTATTTTTCGTGATACAGAAACAAACAAAAAATAATTTTAAAGATTGATTCATTATTTTTAATTCTATCCATTAGAACTTTTCATGGAAATGTCATAGTTTCTAAGATATTCAACATTTAAACCATATAAACGTTCATGTCTATAAACTTAAATGTCTCCAAAATTATTAATCCTGCATTAATCCTGCATAAACATAAAATAAAAACGAATCGCTTTTTTTTTGTTAAAACTAATATTTATTGAGATATTTGCCAAGAAACAAAAACTTTACGTTTCTTCGAAAATCCCTTTGTAGTTTAAAATGCACTTTTTTCCAAAGCAAGTGCTGTAAACCTACGAAAAAATTTGAGAATCTATGTTAATGAAAAACGGTATGTGATAACATATTTTTTAATTACTAATTACTTACCTACATTAACAGAATGGTGCGGCGACGTTTTTATTAAAAAACTGCGAAGAAGCACATTGTCTCTGTCATAACTTCTTTGTTTTTTATGCTACAGAAATAATCAAAAAATCATTCGAAACCCTAATAATTAATAGGTCTTTCATTTTGGTTGTTACAATTTTTATCGCAAGTGCCATAGATTCTGATATATTTAATATTTAAACTAAATACTAGTATTTGTTTCTTGTCTACAGCATGTTCTCGCTCAATGGAATACTTTTCGAGTTATTTGACGAAAATTGTTTTGAAATACCTCTTCAAGCTACCTTTTCAAGCTAAAATCTGAATTTTCAAGTGATTATAACTTAAAGACTATCAATTTATATGAAAAGTTGCATAGAGCCTTTTCTTCTTAAAATATGATACTCTTTCAGCTCCAATGTTTTTCATTTTTTTTATTTGCCACCCCCTGAAAAGGAGTGGCATCTACCCCCTATAAATTAGCAAGCCACCACACAATATAGAAACTTTGCTTTGATGCATTTACTATTAAGTTGCCAAAAATGAACAAAATCTAATTCATCTGACATTATTTCGAAGTTAAAAACCTCTAGATACTGTACTAATAGTAAACTTATTAAACTTATATTTAATTAATCAATAAGCAGAGACCCAAAATAATGAAAATCTAGTCCAGTCCAGTTATTAACTAGATCTGATTTTGTTGCAAATAAACGATGCGGCATTGCCAGATATACAGGATGTTAAACAAGCTGTAAGAAATATGGATGGAGATGAAGAGAAATGTATATAATGCCAACAAAATGTGATGGATGGAGAAGACTGGTATGAATGCGACAACTGCACTAAAATATTCCACAGAAAATGTATAGATTTAACAACAGAAGCAAGGTGCATGCCTTTGAAAAAAAGGATGCTAAAACTGATATGCAAGGAATGTTGCAAATTCCTGGACAACTTACTCAAAGTCATAACTATGATTGAAGAAATGAGGAAAGAAGTAACTGAAATGAAAAATCAACTAAAAATACTTAATACAGAAGTAAAACAATCCAGAATAGATGAAAACCACATCTCCACAGGGAAAAAAACTATGCAGAGGCATTAAAAATTAATACAGAAAAAGTAATCGTAGTAAAACCAAACCAAGAACAGGAAAGTAAGTTCACCGAAAATGAAATAAAGGGGAAAATAAATTCCGCAGAGATAGGTATAAACATTGCAAAATTAAAACAAGTGTCAAAGGGTGCTGTAGTGATCGGCTGTGAGACTAAAAACGACAGAACAATATTGCAAACTAAGCTGGTTAAAGAAATGGGAGACAAATATTCTGTAGAAATACCCACATTAAAGAAACCACAATTAAAAATAGTCAACATAAATAAGGACGACCTGGAAGGCGAAAAAGACGAAGAAATTATTGAAAAACTAACTAAGCAAAACAAAATTGATCAAAACAAAAATGGTTTCCATATGAAGATCTTAAAACAAGCAAAGCAACATAACAGTAATAGCATGGCACTTATAATTGAGGCGGACCCAGCCACACATAATACTCTAACAAAAAATGATAAAGTAACTATTGGATGGTCTAGAGGGAGAGTACATAATCACATCAATATAAGGAAGTGTTACAAATGCATGGGATTCAATCATATAGCTAAATACTGCAACTCGGATATAGCGTGTCCCAACTGCGCAGACAAACACAGTTCCTCGGAATGTAAATCACAGTCAGTAAAATGCATCAACTGTATCAAAGCAATAAAGAATTTGAACATAGAATTAGATATAAAACACTTAACATACAACAGCAATTGTCCATGTTATAGAAGAATTTTAAAGAACCAAAGCAGAAAAATTGAATATTTAGAAACAGAAGAAGCATAGCAACTAAAAAGAGAACAAAGGAAAAACAATGACAATCAAAATATGCGCGTTGGCCACATAAACATACGATCAATAAAAAACAAATTTTGGGAGTTTAAACAATATGTACTAGATCATAACTTTGACCTAATCGGAATCAGTGAAACATGGCTTACACCGGAATATAAAAGCGACTTATATTGCATACCAGGATATACACTCACAAGACTAGATAGGGGACAAAATAGAGGTGGCGGAGTAGCTTTATATGCAAAGACACAGTTTAAA
Source organism: Rutpela maculata (assembly GCA_936432065.2). NCBI lineage: Eukaryota > Metazoa > Arthropoda > Insecta > Coleoptera > Cerambycidae > Rutpela > Rutpela maculata. The sequence goes on along the minus strand of OW386285.2, from coordinate 203,896,450 downwards.
TGCAAGATCAACAAACAGGCTACAAATAACAAAAATGGACTAGAACAGATGTGGACTGAATGTACCTATGATAAAAGAGAAATAGCTGTTGGTATTATATACAGACCTCATAGACAGATATCTTTTGTAGAATTGGAAGAAAATCTAACAGACATATGTTTTAGATATAATTACATTCTGTGCATGGGAGATATAAATGAGGATTTATTGACTCATAACAAGGAAACAGAACACTTTTACGCACTACTTGAAACTTACAACCTACATCAATTACTCAGAGAGTCTACACGCATAACTGCCACAACAGAAACGCTTCTGGATATCATTTGCATAAACAAAGACTGGACATGCATAGATGCTGGCACGATGGATATGGCAAATTTGTCTGATCATGAACTAATATATGCAGAACTCCAATTTGACCTCAAGCAGGAAGAAAATAATCGAACTTATCGGAATTTTAAAAACATTGACATGGCTAAGTTTAAAGAAGATGCAGAGAAAATGAATTGGGGACATATATATCATCTTGAGTCGATAGATGATAAAGTTAATTACTTCAACGAGTGTTTACTATCACTTATAGACTTCTACGCACCCTATACAGACGGCAATAAAAAGAAAGCGAAAGCACCATGGATGACCCACAATATTAAATGCATGCTGAAATATCGTGATAATGTGCACAAAAAATATAAACAATCAAAAAATGCAAATGATAAACAACACTACTGTGAAATCAAAAACTATGTAAACAGGGCTATTAAAATTGAAAAAAAGCAGTATTATGAACAACAATTAAAATCAAGCGTTAAAGACTCGAAAAAGTTTTGGGGAAACATGAGGAAATGGGGAATGATAAACAATAAAAAGAAGGAAATGGTATCGACAGAAAATTTTAGTCCCAACAATGTAAACACATATTTTATCAACGTTACATCAGACATAAAGTGTGATAACACCCTAAAGACATCATTTCTTAATGACAGAATTGAGGAGAGAGAAAATTTTAAATTTCAATCAGTTAGCACTGAAGAAGTTGAGAATTTCCTATGGGAAATAAAATCCAATGCCTTAGGGCTGGATGGTGTAACAAGTCAGATGTTAAAATTATGTCTACCATACTGCCGAAATGAAATATGTCATATAATTAACTATTCCCTAGAAATTGGCAAGCTACCGCTCTGTTGAAAAATAGCAAGAGTAATACCTCTACAAAAAAAGGATAATTCGCATGAATTAGATAATCTCCGTCCTATCAGCATCCTACCACCTGGCTCTAAAATCCTCGAAAAAGTTGTACACCAGCAATTAACAGAATATTCAGAGAAACAAAAGATACTACTCCCAAGTCAATCAGGCTTCAGGAAAAATTACAGCACCACCACTGCTTTACTAAAAATTAATGATGATATCACCAGTACAGACAAAGGTATGATTACTATGGTAATACTATTGGACATGTCAAAAGCTTTTGACAGTATAGATCATGAACTACTGCTATCCAAACTACATTACTATGGCATCAAGGACACAGCAGGGAAATGGTTTAATCACTATCTCATTAATAGATCGCAAAAAGTTGAACTAAAAGATCAAAAATGAACCAAACTTTCAGATGATGCTGTAATTTTGTCAGGAGTACCTCAAGGCTCAATACTGGGTCCACTGCTTTTCAACATATTCATCTCTGATATAGTCAAGGCAACTGATAAATGTACACTACACTTTTATGCAGATGACATACAACTTCTATACAGTTTTTACCCTAAAGACATATGTGATTCAATAGAGATCATAAATCAGGAACTAAACAACATATTCATATGGACAACAAAAAATGGGCTTAAAATAAATACACAAAAGACCGACGCCATGATTTATGGAAATAAACACTCAAGGAAACTATCACACACCATACCTAATATAAAAATGAACAATGACACTATTAACATAAGTCAACAATCTAATAACCTGGGTCTCCTCATGGATGATCAACTAAGCTATGATAAACATGTTGCCAATTTATGCAAATCAGCGTACATAACATTAAAAGGTCCCTATCAAGTTCGAGATTATCTATCACAAGAAGCTAAACTTAAATTGTGTGAATCACTGGTGCTGTCGCTCTTAAATTACTGTGATGCAGTGTATGGTCCCTGTCTAACGGTGGAATTGTCAAACAGACTACAAAAGGTTCAAAATGCATGTATTCGCTACTCTTTAAACTTACCATATAGAGAGCATATAAGTCCTTATCTCAAGCAATTAGATTGCTTAAATATGAAAACAAGAAGATGGATTCATCTCTGTTGCATAATATATAGTGTAATTCAGCTTAATACGCCAATATATCTTAGACAAAAAATTGAAAAAAGAGCAACAGCCCATTCAGTGGAAACAAGAGATCGAGACACTACATTAAGTGTACCTATACATCAAACAGAGTACTACAAAAGAAGTTTCACCTATCAGGCAGCTAACATATATAACCAAATTCCCAAAGAGCTGAAGAATAATAGTGTCGCTAGTCTAAAAAGGAAGATCACACAATTAATAAAAAATGGATCATTTCAAATAGTTTTTTAAATATTCAATTTCAATCAGTATATTTTTATTTTTCTTTCATACACAAAAGTATACCAATATCCTTTGAATTATATCCATATATAGATAATGTCTCACCTTTGTAATTATAACCATTTTGTTCCGTATTTATGCACATTACTCTCTCGTTTTGGTCAGGATGAAAACCAATTTTAAATTGACTCCATGACCTTTTTATGTAAAGTAAACGTGTATGTTTTCTTTTCATGAATAAATGAATTTTATTATTATTATTATCTCGCTTTGTTCATAAAATATTATATACAAGTTAAGCACTGCAGCACCCTCATAAGTGCGTTTCGTTTAACTACTCGTGTATAAAAATGGATAAAAAGTGAAAAAAGGGGATCCGAGCTAAAATTCACGTGTACACTTCTAACATCTATATTAATTGAATAAACATCATATACACATAGAAACAAGTTGAGATCCGTTTCGGATCTCGACTTGTAAGAACGGATCTCTACTTGTATGCTTCATATCACAAAGGGACTTGTTCATAATATATACATCCCGCTATCAATGCTGCATCCTTTCACAAACCAACCTTACTGCGTTTCCCAGAAATACACTTGTTAGCTCAAATCTAATGAAGTATATTGAAACTACTAATCAAATTCAGTTAATATCTGGTTTTAAAATTGTAATAGCTCAAGAAATAAAAAAGTTGAATATACAGAACAATACTGCGTCCTTTCAAAAACAGTACCTTATTGCGTCCGAGAATAATTTTATCCATCTTCAATACAATGCTGCATCCGAGGCGAGTACTTTTTGTGAAACCTAGTATAATACTGCGTCCGGCGCTGTTGCCAAATTCTTATTGTACCTATTACGGTAGTAAAACAAACCAATAGACGTCGATTAAATGTTATAAATGTGACCAGAATTCAAATATTTTCATTCATTTTACATACTCTTTCAGGAACCGATAAGTCAGCTATGAAATCGAGGAAGAAAATGCATTTTTTAAAAATATCTTGAAAAATGAGTGTTTTACAAGAGATTATGAAACTTACATTATAATTTAAGACTTATCATGTTCATTTTAGATAAAAACTGACCGAGAGGGAGAGCGTCTTGAATTTATAGCCTTTCTTCAGAAAGAAATCAAATTATCACATTATATTTTCGTACTGGAAAACAGTGCGTCCTACTCTACAGTTTAAAGTTTCTTCAATCATCTTTAGTTTGAGACCTGTTACATTCCTTTATGATCATAATAAGATAAGATATAACCGAAACTCTTCAAAAACTACATATTTACAAAACCTCAGTGCTGTCAAATAACTCTCTTTTACTACATTCAATAAAAAAAGTCAATAGTACCTTTTTATTGTTTTCCGATGAAAATTTTGTAGTATATGCAGGTTTTAAAAAAATACTTTTTTTAAGTTGCAAGATATATTTTTCATAATTTGTCAACAATTTAAACAGATGTAATGACTAAAATCTTCATTGTGCATTAGAGTGTAACAAATAATCTTTCAAATATCGCCTCTATTTATCTCAATTACAGCTTTAGAAAGATTCATTTGAATATAAGCGAAGCAAAAAAATTTCAAAATTAAAAAAAAAGTTTTAATGGGCTGTTTGAAAATTTCAATATATGTATCTAAATATGTGTTTTGTCTACATATGCTTCTAAATTAATTTTTTTGGTGTTTAAAGTTAAAAATTACTTATTATGGTATAGACAAGCAGACGATGTCTATGTGTGCTTTACAGATACAGAGATATTTAAGTACCTTTTTAAATTTCACAAATAACGTTAACCCTAATATTACATTTACAACAGGCAGACTTGAAAAAAATTAAAATATGCCATTTTGGTCAGATGTAGAATACTAACCGCATAATACGAATAAGAAAAAATGTCACCAAAAAATATGATTATTTCGCGAAAAAATAGAGTAGAAATTAAAATATTCAACAACATTGTCAAAACACGATATGATTGGATTAACGTAAGTAGTGCGCTTGTAGTCCCCCACACAGCACCGGGTTTTCAAAACGCTGATATGCACAGTCTACCACATGTAGCCGTGCAAATGGTGTAGCAGTTCCGATATTTGCTGCATCAAGACAGCACGGTAAGAATATTCTAAAGTGGATAACTACAATAATGTAGGCGCAATTTTAGTTATTCAAACTGTGAAACATATTCTTCATGGCAACTTCAAAATTAAAATTCTACATTATGTAAAATAGTTGACAATTTTTACCAATCTCGTTCAAATTCGATATCCAGAGTCCTCTTACAAAAACCTTCAGTTTTTTTATTTTTCATTTAAGTACCATGAAATTTAAGGGTAGTTCACCACGAAAAAAAAATTGAAAATCTATTTGTTCAAAAAGTCTATAGATTTTGCTAAAATTGCAAACTTAGCAATATGGCATTATTGATTTTTCCAAAAAATTTCACATAAAAATCAAGCGAGAAAGTAAATGCCGTGTTTTCGTACCATTTATTACTTTATTGTGAATATCCTGTAAAATACCGATTTTAGAGAAAAACTCCAACAGAAGTGAAACAAAGCTGATAAAATTAACTTCAATTCATTATTTATTTATTTTTGCACGATTGATGTGGTGGAAATTATAATAACTTTTAATGACACTAACATTTTACATTTTTATATAAAAGAAAATGTTTAAATAAAATTAATCTTCCAGTCAATATGAACATAACGAACTACACCATCTTAAAACTGAGAAAATTTACTATGAAAAACTATTTTTTATTTTTCTGATTGAATCTTAACACAAAAGATATAAAAAATCAAACACGTTTTACAGACAATAGTGTTATAGTATCTTTCCTCCATCAGGCCAAAGCAGACGAAAATACAAAAACAAAAATAATCCAATTAAAGACAATTAGCTTTGATTTTTCCTTCTTGATATTTTCCCCTAAAATCAGTATTTTACAGTATATTTAGTATTTTACGAGATATTCGTAATAAAATAAAAAATGTTCATTATTTCTTGAAAATCGTAAAAAATAGATTAATTTCAAATACGCAATGCACAGAGTAAAAATGAGTTCTTATAACTGTAATATTGTAGTTCAAGCTAATGTATATTGTCTTTTTTAAAAAAAGACTCGTTCAAAATATTATTTATTTTGTGAAAACTATAAAAGTTTCACCTTTTTCGTGTTTCGCTTTAAAATGGTCTTCATAACAAAAGAACACAGATCATTTGTAGGGTACATACTGCATTTAAGATATATATTTCATAACTATGGTTATTACAAAAATAACAAAAAATGAATTAACAACAAAATTATATTATATTTTAAATTGAATACAATTCTTTTAAAACTTATTATTAAATTTATTTAATAGCCCTATTGACTATATTGGTGACCCCGAACGTCTTCACGCACCTCCTGTGAGTCCATGAGGAATTTTGTACAAAAAAATTATTGACTGAGTAGTCCTTCTCTTTAGGAGACTGTCAAAGTTAAAAGTAGATAAAAGAATGTCTTGGGGAAATCCTTGAGAAGGATAGTGCCCAAGTGTTTTGAAATATAGATTTTTTAGGAAGCGCCGTTGAATGTTTTCGAGTGCTGAAATGTGGCAGTTATAAATTGGATTCCATATAATTGATGCGTACTCCAACTTTGATCGTACAAAAGAGTTGAATAATAGTTTGCAGGAATCAATATTATTGAAGTCCTTGATATTTCTTAAGACAAATCCCAGTGTTTTAAAGGAAGATGTAACAGTTAAGTCAATATGGTCAACGAAGGTCAACTGTGGGTCAAAAAGGACACCAAGGTCTTTAATACAATTAAGTCTCTCTAGAGCCGTATTAGAAATTTTGTAGTCAAATAGACAAGTATTATGCTTTCTCGAGTAGGATACAACATGGCATTTACTGATATTCAAAAATAGATTATTTTCAATGCACCAGTTATTTATATGGTGTAGGTTTCTTTGCAGATGTTCGCAGTCTGCTAGTGTGTTAATTTGACTGAATATTTTTAAATCATCGGCATATAAAAGGTAATTTACATCAATTTTAGTTGCAATATCATTAATAAAAACTATGAAAAACGGGGGTCCAAGAGTGGAGCCCTGAGGTACACCAGATGTTTGCAAAAATTTTTCAGACTTATGGCCTCTAACTTGTACATATTGCCAACGATCAGTTAAGTATGACGTTACTAGGTTTAAGAAATCTGAAGATACGCTAAAATGTTGGAGCTTATGTAGTAGAATGTTATGATCCAATTTATCAAAAGCCTTAGAGAAGTCGGTGTAGATAACATCTACTTGACCTCTCTGATCTAAGACTTCACTGATAAATTGCGTTTTGATAACCAGATTAGTTACTGTTGATCTCCCTGAGACAAAACCATGTTGCTCAGGTACTAAACTGTTGTTAACATGAGCATATAGATGATTATATAAAATAATTTCAAGAATTTTACTCAAATTACTGATTATCGTAATTGGCCTATAATTAGTTATGTCATTAATGCTGCCTTTTTTTAATATAGGTGTGATTCTAGACAGTTTCTATACTGCCGGAAAGGAACAGGTCTTTAAAATCATATTATATATAATACAGAGTGGAATTGCAAGTATTATGGCACAGTCGCGAATAAGAAACGCAGGTATATTATCCGGTCCCATGGTCATATTCGGTCGAATTCTTTTAATAGCTTTTTCAACATCATTAGGAGAAATATCAGCTATATGTAAAACGCTGTTTGGAGCAATACCGTTTAGATTATCTGGATGAAAGTTTAAAGCGGATTCAGAAAAGGATTTGGAAAACAAATCAGCAAATGCTGAAGCAATTTCAAAGGGATTGTCTATATCTTTACCATTGTATTTCATGTTTAGTGGCATTGACGGAGAAGATTTCTTAGAGTTTAAAAATGTCCAAAATTTGTTTGGATTAACTTTTAATTCATTTTCAATTTTGTGAATGTATTGCCTGTAGGCTAAGTGATTTTCAGTTTTGAACTCTGCTCTTAGTTTTTGAAAGATATTATAATTTTCAGAACTTTTACATTTTTTGTAATTCTCATATGCTTTATTTTTAGCTTTCAATTTAACTATCAAGTGTTTATTATACCAAACTGGGTATTTACGAGAGCATGTTTTCTTTTTCGGCACATGTTTTTCAAAAAGAGAGTACAATCTAGAGTAGAATCCCTCCACCATGTCATTTACATCCTCTATATTATTTAAAAAACTCCAATCAGTTAATGTTAGATCGTTATATAGGTTGGGAAAATTTGCTTTCCTAAAATTATACTCATTATCACTAATTACAGGAAAATTTATGGGTTTGTCGTTGCAAGACATGTTAATCATTAATGTTGGGTGATAAGCATCTTCAGATACAAAAGAATCCGCAGTTTTAGATACTTCGCAATTTAGATTGGCCAGTACTAGATCTAGAATCTTATCGTTGCAATTTGTTATATTGTTATACTGAGTAAGATTGTAAAAACTTGAAAAATTTTGGACCGACAGAGCTTTTCTATCATAGGTACCTCTATGCATGCCAACATATTCAGGTATGTTAAAATCACCAATAACTAATAGGTAGTTTTCATAAATATAATAGAATGATTCAAGTGCATCAAAGAGAATTTCATAGTCAGTTGCAGAAGTTTGAGGCGGAACATATAATAGAAATACGTATATCACAGATTTCCTAAGACATATTTTGACACCCAAAATATCAATAAGCTTAATATCGCGGATAGTATCACGTATTGAGTAGACGTCAATTACAGAAGCATGTATGTGTTTTTTAGTAGCTAACAGAACTCCACCACCTCTGGTTGTATTAGTGGAACTGAAATCGCGATCTTTACGAAATACGTTATATTTAGTTAAGTCGAATAGTTCGGAATCGCGTACCGTATCATTTAGCCATGTTTCTGTAAGTGCAATGATGCTATACTGGTTTTCTGATGACCCACAATTTACAAATATGTCTGAAGTTTTACCTAGCACACTACGGCAGTTTTGATAATAACACAAAAATGAGGTAGGCCTATGTTTTGTGGAATTAGAATTATTTGGTGGAATGTTAACTGATTTTTGACAATTTACATGAGACAAATCAATCATAAAGTGCTTCTTAGTAATTATATTAGACTTTTCAGTGTTTTCTTCATTTATGCTATGTGAAAACCCTCCGCCACATCCTCATGTACATTTTCACTGTCTCCTACTCCATTTTTATGATGATTAGGTTTATCCAGAAATCGCTCACCTTTTTGGAAGTATTTTATATAATTGTTACACATTCTATAGGATACTCTTCGCATTTTTCTTGTAAATAATGTTAGTTTTTTGGACATTCTAAATTTTGTGATACCAACTTTGTTGTGAAAAACAAATATATTAAAAAAAAAATCACGATGTGAGGGATCGAACCCGGGACCCTTGGATTACGAGACAAGAAAGAAAGAAAACAGATTTCATTCTTAAATTTAGTACAACTATGTGCCTTGCCGGATCCTCAAAACTCTTGCCGCTACACCACCATTTCTTATTACTAAAATTGTTAATGAGTGTAATATATACTATTAGTACATTTATTGTGATTATTAGGAAACACACAGTAAAATGTATAAAAAAAAATAGTGATAGGAAATAACATTTCGCAAGCTTTCTATTTAGTACAAACCATAAAAAATGTAAAAAATATTTTTTTAAATTACTAATAACTTTTTTATTTACCAATCTATTTTGTTAATAATTTACCAATCTATTTTGTTAATAATAATAATAATAATAATAATAATAATAATAATAATAATAATAATAATAATAATAATAAATAAGCAGGAGGGGCTGACTTTGGTGAGTAGCACCACCACTTACTCCAGCTGGGGGTGCAAAATCGAACTGGCAACCCTAGCGCACCCGGGAGGGGAAAGCTCTTTCCCCTTTGGTGTCGGTCGTGGGCTTGCTGGGCTAACCACCCACAAGCCCTGACTTCTGGTTTCCGCAGGCAGAAGACAGGGCCTCCACAATCGACCCCATGAGGATAGGGGTCAAGGGCAAAGTGGTGGGGCCCAACCGGATAGGGCGCCCGTTGACGACGAACGCCATGAACTAGGACGCTTTGAGTGGACAGATGAACTGAGAGACGACCTTATGCAGTGCTACGAAAGCTGTGAGCCCGCACGAAGGGGATACATGGGGCGAATGCATGCTCTGTGGTGTGCAAGGCACCCAGAGTACAACGCCTTCACACCACAAAACCTGCGTGATTATGTATCCCACCTTCGTCGCAGGGGCTACGTGAGACCTGCCCTTCAGCCGGTGAATGAGGTGGCCGAAGGTCCACCGAATGAACTGGTTGAGGATGCAGTCCCTGCCGTTCCACCAATACCAGAGGACCTCAGTACCAGAAGGGGGTTACACAACTTAAAACCCCCCGGGCCACAAGATCTGGCCAGAGTGGATGCAGAACTTCGTGCAGCGCTACCAGAAGAGGCTGACATCTGGCACATTAATTGTGCCGTATATGCTGCCGCTCAACGCTTGCCACAGGTGGAGAGGCGGAACACTGCCTCTCCACAGGAGAGAGCGAGGCGGCGCATACAGAAGATGGAAGCCAAGATCCGGTCGGCGAGGCAAGATGCATTCCGTATCCAATGTGTGATGGACTATATGGCGGCCAATAGGTCTTTCACGCCTAAAGTGCGGCGAGTAGCTGCCAATTTAAGACGCGTCTATCACACACTCAATGGGGCAGTGCTGCAAACCACCAAACAGCACTGTCTCGACAGGATACGGATACTAGTGGCTTGTAAGAAGTCACTAGTGAGGCGGGCGAGAGGGCTGGCGGAGAATCAACTTTTCCGCAAAAAGCCCTCGCGCCTTTTCGAGCCGCCTCAGCGTGTTGCTGAAAATCCGCCGACTGTGGATCAGGTGGAAAACTTCTGGAAAACGTTGTACGAACAGAAGCTTCCACTCAACAGAGACTCTCCAGCCCTGGCACACTTTGAAACCTTTTGCCAAAGGCTTCAACAACCAAACGAGGTGTGCCAACCGATAACCCCAGAAGAGGTTCGAAGAGCTCTCCAAGAACTTTGCTGCTCCAGGTCCCGATGGGATAAACAACTTTTGGTGGAAAAAATTACCCAGTACCCACCACCATTTGGCCAGAATTTTCAATTCATGGCTAAATGGGGAGCAGCAAATTCCTTCTTGGGTTGTCGAGGGGCAGACAGTGCTGATCCCGAAGAACGGAGATTTGTCTGACCCAAAGAACTACAGGGCGATAACCTGTTTAAATGCATGTTACAAGGTGTTTACACGCATTTTGTACATGCGGGTGCTCCATGCAGTTGAACCGGTTTACAAGCGGATATATGAGCAACGAGGGTCAAAGAGAGGTGTCGCTGGCTGCAAGGAGAACCTGCTGATTGACAGGTGTGTCACGCAGGACTCCGTGCAGTATAAGCCTGGATCGATTACCGCAAGGCATTTGACATGACATCACACGAGCTCATTGTACACTTGCTCCGATGTCTTGCGGTGCCCGGTCCCGTAGTGAGATGTATCGAAGAACTGATGCCGCTCTGGAGGACTCGCTTTACCATAACATTGGGTAACGATAGAGTCCAGACGGAGCCGGTATCTTTCAGAAGGGGAGTATTTCAGGGAGACTCCCTCAGCCCCCTTCTGTTTTGCATCTCACTACTGCCATTATCCGTCTCGCTTTACTTACTTACTTACTTACTATGGATGACCTTAAACTTTATGCCTCCGGAGAGAGGGACCTACACCAGTCTCTCAGGGTGGTACAGGAGTACACACAGGCTGTCGGCATGAAGTTTGGGTTAGACAAATGAGCACTGGTCCATCTCAAGAGAGGACGATGCGGGAACTACGGAGAGGACGCGCAGCTCATGGACGGAAGCATCTTACATCATCTAGATGCCGGAGAGTCGTACACTTACTTGGGTATCGAGCAACGCTCCACCCAAGAAGTGAGTGTAGTGAAAAACACTCTCCGCGGCAAGTATCAGCACCGACTCCGACAGATCTGGTCTTCAGAGCTGTCGGGGAAGAACAAGGTGTCTGCTACCAACATGCTTGCCGTTTCGATCCTTCTCTACTCCTTTGGAGTAGTGAAATGGACTCAAGAAGAGTTGCGTCAACTCGACGTAGGAACCCGCAAGAAGATGCATCTCAATAGGAGTTTGCATCCTAAATCGTCCGTTCCATGGCTATACCTCCCACGACATCGGGGAGGCCGTGGACTCTTGAGTTTGGAGAGTCTCCATAATAGGATGGTTCTGATGGAGCCTGTAAGGTAATCAGGAGTTCGGATCCCCTCCTCTGCATAGTCCGAGACCATGAAAATGCAGGGGTAGGAGCCTTTCTGTTTAAGGCAGCACAGTGAGCAGCCGATGAACTTGGCCTCTCCTTCGACGTCGAGCGGGTAAATCGCGACTCTGTCACCGAGTTGGAACCTGCTCGGCGAAAAGCCCAAATTAAAGCTGCAGAACACAACAACTTTCTGCAGCTGCACACGGATAAGCCAATGCATGGAGTTTTCTATAAAAATATAGAAAACCTTGGCTTATCCGAAAGGCTGACCTTTGCCTTCTTAAAGTCAGCCGGAATGAAGTCTGAGACCGAGGGATTCATAATGGCTTGCCAGGATGGTGTATTAAACACCCTCGTCTATCGTAGTCGTGTCATGGGTATAGAGGTCCCTGATGTCAGCTGCAGGGCCTGCCGCAGGGCGCCAGAGACTCTTATGCACTTGCTGTCGGCTTGCCCGACATATGCAGTCTCGGCCTATATCCAAAGGCACAACGGAGCATTACGAGTGTTTTATTACCATTTAAGGCACTCGTATGGGATAGACGAAACACCAGTGCTGCCTTACGCTCCGGGGGATATTGAGTCCGTTGTGGGAAATGAGAAGTGTCTAGTTTATTGGAACTACACTTTTCCCAGAGAACAACATTGTCTTGAAGGAGGAGGAAAAACGGACAAAATATCGAGATCTGCTCTTCAAACTCCGCAGACTGTATCCAGACCATACTGTTAAGATAGTGGTACTGATTATAGGAGCCCTCGGTGGAACGAGACACACACTGCTTTCGGAACTTAAGATCATACCGGCATGCCGAAATTCGGCAGAGGTCTTAGCCGGCAGAATGCAGAAGGCCGTCATTCTCGGTTCATTATGTCTGCTCAGGGCACACGATTCCCGGACCCAGTAGTCACTCACCCCACGGGCGTGGGGAGTGGCTACCGGTACTACCAGCTCCCCTCTGTGAGGGTCGGAGCCACAGAGAAGGGTGACTGGTTTTTAGCTTACTAAAAAAAAAAAATAATAATAATAATAATAATAACTTTATTTCATGTAAGCCTCACAGGATATGAAACGTCATCAGCAAAATCCAAAATAGATATTATAAAACTCTTAAATAATATAATGTACATCTAATATTTAAAAGTTTGAATAAAACACAAATGGGATAAGATTACGAAAAATTTAAAACAACAAATTAAAAACTTGAACAGATCAAATAAATAAAAAACTTTAACAGTATGGGTAAAATTACATATTATTCATGCTGTAAAATCATGAAGTTCTTTTAGGGTGTAAAAACAATGAGTGCAGAGAAAAGAACGTAATTCTTTTTTAAAATTTAGTTAGGTTGTTGATATGTTTTATTGATTTTGGCAGCTTATTAAAAATTGTACTGCAAGTGTAAAGTGCACTCTTCTTCTAGAAGGACATTCTGAAATTAATAATATACTAGCTGACCCAGCAAACGTTGTTTTGCCATATAAATTATAAATTTTTGTCCAAAAAATAAAAAGAAAATTTTTGGATAGGGCCACCCTTATCACCTAGGGGTATAAAAATAGCCTACGACCTACCAAATATACACCAAAAATTTCATAAAAATCGGTCAAGCCGTTTCGGAGAACTTCGATAACAAACACTGTGACACGAGATTTTTATATATTAGATATATTGTTTGCGAATCTTGTGTCATGATTATGTTAAAAAACAATAGGGTTCTTCCTCTAACACTAACTTACTCTCCAAATTTCAATACAATCGGATTTTTCTTTCTTGAGTTATCGTGCTTACAAGAAACGTGACGGACGGACAGACGGACGGACGGACAGACGGACGGACGGACATTTTGAAAGTTGTTCAGAATTCGTTCACTAACATAACGATATAAAAAAAATTTTCTCTACGAGAAATATTTACTGATTTAGAAATGTGCCGATCAAATACAATATACTCTTCCTTTTTGCGAAGAGTATAATAATTAAGTAATGTTATTAGATATTTCTGTTCCGCGTTTGAGACATATATTCAAAAAACTCATCAATGCTATAGAAGGGGTTGTCGGTAAGTGTTGTTTTTATGTAATTTTTGAGTTTATTGAGATTTAACGAACGTACATTGATAGGTAAAACATTATAAAGTTTAATGTCAATACTGCTGTCCATTCTTGCTAATCTTGTTTGAGGTACTAATAAATTAGTTTTGTTTCTTGTGTCATGCGTGTGAATGTCAGTCAATATGGGATACTTATCGATGTTTTGTTTGATATATGGCAATTTCATAAATATTATTAATGAAAAGAGAGTCATGATTTTTAATTTTTTAAATATTGCCACACAGGAGTCCCTAGACTGAGCACTTACAATAGATCTCACTGCAGTTTTATGTATCAGAAATATTTTATTTAAACAAACAATCCCCTGAAAATAACTTCCAAACTGCTAATAAGGCGAAGACATCTCAAGATGATGTAACATCTCAAGACACAGTTGATAGCATTCAGCCGAATTCTGTCACCACCAATGCAGGATTCCTGAATGTCACAAGGAGGAGAAAGAAGTTCAATATAGGCAGTGGCAATGGTGATCATAAATTTCATGGGAAATCTGATAAAAACAGAAAAATTTGGTTATTCATAACTAGAGTTCCTGATGATGTAGGGGTTGAAGAATTAAAAATTACATCGAATCTCGCACTAATATAGTAAATTCACCAACACAAATTCCTGTGATGTTGAAGTAAAACTACTAAACACAAGTAACATCAGGCTCAACAATAAATCCTTTATGGTTGGAGTTGAGCCCGAGTTTCAGGAAGAAGTCTATGATACAAGTTTTTGCCCTCGAAAGATTGCCTATGAAAGATTTGATTTTAGGAGAGGGCAACACTATAGACACAAAAAGACAGTCTATTAAAGTTGGTCATATAAATATTCGATCCCTAACCACCAACTTCGCTAGCTTTAATAACCTTGTTCTGGAAGAAAATATGAACATTATAGCCCTAACTGAAACTTTCTTAGTAGATGGATACCCTAACAAGTATTTACATATTCCCAATTATGATATTGCAAGAATCGACCGTCCAGCTAAAGGGGGTGGCTTATTAATATATGTGAAAACATCTCTCCCATTCAAAGTGCAACGTGCAGAAATTAGTGAAACAGGACTGGAGCAAATGTGGCTGAAAGAGAGGATAAATCGAAAAGATGTTGGTATTGGTGTAATCTATCGTCCACCAGGAGTGAATGTGGCTTGTTTAGACATATTATCAGAAACTCTGGAACAATTATATTTGGAGTTCCAATCCATCATTCTTATGGGGGATATTAACATTAATTTATTATGTAAAAATTCAAATGAAGCAAGAAAGTTTAATTCTGTTTTATCAAGTTTTAACCTAAAACAAGTATCAATGAACCTACAAGAATAACTGAAACAACTGAATCATTGATTGATGTTATATGTATTAGTGACAATTTAGATTTCGAATCGTGTGATACAATAGACATGCATAATAACACAGATCATATGTTCGTTTCCCGTAAACTTAAATTTGAATTAAAAAAAGACGAACAAAAAATCACACAGTATAGAAATTATAAAAATTTTAACTTAGAACACTTTAATTTTGATGCCAGGCGAATACATTGGGATAAAATCAAGGCAATCAAGGATATTAATGTAAAAACAAATATTTTTAATCAAGCTATTTTATCACTCTTTGAGGTTCACGTCCCCTATGTTCAGTAAAAATTAAAAGAAACTATAAACCCTATATTAGTTTCAATTTAATATTGAAACTAATATATCTTTAATAGAAATGATTAAAACAAAAGATAAAGCCCACAAAAAGTATTTAAAAACAAAGGCAGATAGAGATACAGAAACTTATGTGATATTAAGAAATTATATTAAGAAAGCAATTATCCGAGAAAAAAAAGCATACATGAATTTGTAGCTGATAAAAATAAAAACAACGCTAAACTATTATGGACAAACCTTTCTAAGTGGGGTGTGTGTGTCAAACAAAAAAATAAATCTAATAGTTTACCTGTAGAACTTTCAGATCCTAATCAATTAAACGATTATTTTTTAAATGTCGCTATAACTTCGCCTTTTTGCTACATTTAATATAGACAAAAAAACACAAGCTATTTAAGAAAGCTCCGCTTTGAGGCCAAATTATAACGCCCTGTCTCTCTTGGGGTTATTTAAAATGAATTCTAAATAAATAAAAATACGAAATTAACAATAACTAATTTATTCACAAAATGGTAGAGCAATGAGAACAATCCAGGGTATGGGCGAATAAATTTGTGCTAACGAATAAAAAAGTACAAACAAATAATCAAACAAATGTATAGATGTACAGAGAGACAGACATAACTGTACACGAATAAATTATATACATATTTAAAAGGTAACAAAATACTAAAAGCAATATAGTGGATATTGGCCAATTCAGTAATTATTCAAAGGAAAAACAGTTATAAAATTGTTCACTCGCTTACTAAAAGAAAATTTAAAACAAACCGTTTTCGAATGAATAATAAAATATCTATCAAATGATGAATCCAAAGATAGTACAATAAAACTTAACTAAAAAACAAATATGGTGTATATACACCAGTGATTAGTTACATATTTTCTTTATGAATAACAAATATTTATATCAAGCAGTTAAAATTGCAGCATACGAGAATAGTGTGTCTATTTATGCGAAAACGAAACAGACGTATAAGATAGTTTTCACAATGTCGCGTAAAAAGTTAAGTGCAACCAAAAACACTAAAGAGTTAATTGTTGGATCGTTGGACGGGAAATAAATTGTTTATTCTACTTACAAAGCTCCCGATGAACAGAAAACACTTTCACTGGATTGCAGCACACCTCTATAATTAAGCACCAAAGTGTATGTAGGTTTACAACACTATTAAAACATTTTTACGTAGTTTTTACATACACAAGAATATTTTTATATTCTATTTCTCGAAAAAAACAAACATAACCAACCACTTGACTAATTCTTGTTAACAGGATATGGTTAAATTCTCGAGACAAAAGACAATACACGTAGTATAATAAAAGTTTAGAAAGACTAAACATTTTAACACTGGAACTATTACTTTAGTTCCTCAAATTCAAGTTAAAATGTGATGAGTGATGACTGTGGGCACGCTTAAAGCGGCCGTGGAAGTGTCATGGTCGACGCTTTTCGCGATCTTTATAAGGGTGGGGGGGAGCAACATTATGACATAGCATAACATTTGAAAGGGCCAATCATTTGTCTAATTTTCAAAATGCTACCTTATATGGAAGACGTCGCGCTATTGCATGACATCATCCTCCATAGCGGTTAAAATAAGATTAACAAATATCCGATAGTAGCGGCGGTAATTTATTTTTTAAAGGGTAACAAAATAGGTAATTTATGCACGAAAAATATAAAATAACGTAATTTAAGGGCTTTTATAACTATAAATAAAAATGACCATTACACTCTCCCTCTCCTTACTAGCGGGATCCTTCCCAAAAGGATGGAGACAGGAATAACTAAGGCATAGGAAAATAATAGGGAATATGTCTTTAGCTTTTCAAACATACTACATTCGCGTCACATACATCAATACATCTCAAGCTAAAAAGAGGAACAACACAACTAAACACTCGACGTTCGGATTTCACACATACTTCACACAGGAAGGGTAAGGGAAACATAAGGTAATATAGTAGAAGATAACGTAGTAAGAAGAAGAATGTAATTAACTGGATTAAATTTAAAAACAAAGCTGAATAAAAATTAACCACATCAAAATGAAAATGAACAAATGGACAAAGTCGAACCCACGAGGAAATATAAAATTTTAACTTTAAAGTTTATTGATAAAAACCAATAAAGGGACTAAATCGGGACAAAATAGTGTTAAAATAAACTAAACAAATTCATTTAGCTTACCAGACACAAAAGTTTTCAAAATCGGGAAGGTAAGCTTATTTGCATAAGCCGTAACATAGTACATAATAAGGTAACATAATATTTAAGGAAAATGGAAGATAAGCCTATTTATGGAATAATGACATAAATTAATATCATATAAAAGAAAAGGGAAGATAGAAAAGGGAAGGGAAAAGAAACAAAATGAAGGGAAGGGATTTTTATATAAGGCCCCCGACAAACCCAATGTCCAGGATATACCGACCCTGTTACTAAGAAATGGAGATACGCACACTACACCGGGGTCGAGGGTGGTATGTAGGAAAGAGGAAAGACAGAGGCTGCCACCTTTCAAACTTCCCTCGGCACTGCCGTCAGAATGGACCAACCACCAGTGCATCGCGCATACATTTTTTTATTCTGGACATTATGTCACTTGTAGTAAAAATCAAAAATATATGTGTCAGCTATTCGCTAACACATACTAGTCTGGGCCTTGTTGAAACTAGTCCAGACTAAACATAAAAAAACGGAACACCTAAATTCTTGAAAACAAAATAATGCAAAGCAATGTTGGTTTCCAAATGACAAGGGAACTGGATCTATAGAAAAGAATCAAGTCATTTGAAGACCTCCAGAGACTAATACATAGGTAGAGTAACAACAAAAATATTTGGCCTTAAAAATTCCTTAACTAAGACCATAAAGCGAATATATAAAAGCAAATCTATGACAAGATAAACTAAGACAAATTCTCTTAGTCTACTTAGCAACAAAATTTTTCCTGTCAGGAAAATAAAACTATATACAAAAAGCAACTCGTTAGCTTTTAGCTAACTAAAAAAAATCATAACTATCCCAAACTAGGCAAGACTAGTCAAGATAAAATGCATTTAAAATATAAGCCTTTAGCCAATAACATCACTAAAAAATCCCATACTAGACTTAGCTAGACAAGAAAGAACGAAAATATCCTCTGCTAATATATTTTAGCTAAGGAAGCGAAACGTAAACTAGTATAAAACTAGCCAGACCCAGCTTGCAACTAACCCTTTTGGTCAGCCAAGACTTATATGGACCTCTGCACTCAACTCTTTGAGCCAGGAAAAGGTAAAGGTAAACGTATATTCTTGTGGTAATTATTATCTTAGCCAAGAAAAGGTAAAGGTAAACGCAAATATGACGCACGAAAACAAAACGTACGACAAAGGTAATCGCACATATCGTATGCACGACAAGATAACCTGCACTAAGTAAAACTTAGCCAGTAAAAAGGTAAAGGTAAAACATATATTATCCTGCTCTAAGCAAAACTTAGCCAGCAAAAGGTAAAGGTAACGTATCGCACGAAGAATTAGTACGAAAAAGGTAAATCTGAACTAATGTTTAGATTAGCCAGAAAAGGTAACGTAAGGTAACAAATATAAAACATAACTCTGTACTTACCCACAGAAAACCAGAAAGGTAACATAAGATACGTAACAAAATGTACGATAAGCTAACGTACATCAAAAGATAGAACAAAATAAACTCCACATTTGCACACAGTAAGCGGGTAAGGCACTATACACAAATAAATGTACGACAAAACTTACAACGCATAACTATACAAAAAGATAAAAGCATCCTGTGCTAATTTTTAGCCATCCAGGAAAAATACTAAACAAAAAGGTACAAAACGTAAGCTATATACAAAAATACTACAAGGCAAACCTGCACTAATATAACCGCAGGCAAGGAAAAGGTATATACATAAAACATAACGGAAAAATCATAATAATTATTTCAGGTTACCAAAACTGTAAAATGTACTTAAAAGGCAAAATAGAAAATATACAAAAGGGCAAAAATACAAACTAGAAAGGTAAAGACATGTGAAGGTAAACAAATGAAAAGGTAAAATGCAAAAAGAAAACGAAGGGCGCCAGGTATTTTAAGGGGAAACACCAACCAAAAGGTAACGTAAAAGACTCAAGACTTAATTTCAAAAATGTACTCCAAGAAATTTACTAAAAGAAACTCTACTAAAAAATGCTCAAAAAATATATGACATATGGAATCTCGAACTTTAAGAAAATGTAAAAATCTAAAACTTCCTCAAGCACTAATAGAGGACCAAATTATATCCAAACTAGTACCTAAGCCAACAAGACCCAAACACTAACAAAAATTGCTACTTACATTTATATTATCATAACATAACGCAATATAACAGAAATACAGCAAAAATGTATTGCAAGGCCAAACGCAAAATATGTATACTGAAACGTAATAAAATAGTAAAAATTTAATTACTAGACTGAACACAACAAAATGGTAAAAACACCAAAGCACAACGAAATACGTAAAAATGTATACACTGGACAAATCCAGATTTAAATTCAAAACGTATATAAGTTACAAAATGTGCTTATTTAATTCAACATAAATGTATGGCAAAAACCAAAGTAAGGTAGGTACTAAACCTTTACTTACTAAAACTGAAAGAAGAAAGGAAACAAACAATTTGCCAACTAACAAGATACTAAAAATGTACGAACTGGACTGAAACAAATTTCAAATTACCCAAAAAGGTAAGGTAATAAACTGAACGAAAAGAAATATGTCACATGACGTCACACACTACTCACTAAAGCTAAATATAAATTAATGATGTGGCTGAAGACAGAAACGAAATCAGAAATGAGAAACGATTATTTAGAGTGGACCAACGAAATAATGCACATGAAGTTACAATCTTCGTAATTACAGAATTGAAAAGCATTTTTCTATAAAACCAAACATGTATGTTGAAAAGGGTTGAGCAGCTAAAGTTATCTAAAGCAAAACACGGATTTTAAGAGGGCGAAACACCCCAAAAGCTGTAAACTGTAAAAATAAGATTACTATAAAATAACTATTTTAAAAATGTTTTTAAGACTTTCATATTTTAGGGTGTGATAGAAAAGAGCATTTCCAATATTGCATAATTTTGATTTAATAAAAAACAGAGTTTAAGAGGGTAAAACACCCCAAAAACTATCTAAAAATAACGTAACTATTGCAAAAAAGTTTCTAACACTTTCCTATTTTAAGGTAATGTTAGAAAAGAGCATTTCCAATATTGCATAATTTTTATTTAACGAAAAACAGGGGATAAGGGGGTGATACACCCCAAAAACTATCTAAAAATTGTAAAAATTTTTAGCGCTTTCAGATTTTGGAGGGTGATAGAAAAGACTATTTCCAAGATAGCATAATTGGGATTTAATAAAAAACGGAGTTTAAGGGGGTAAAACACCCCAAAAACTATCTATAAATAATGTAACTATTGCAAAAAAGTTTCTAACACTTTCCTATTTTAGGGTATGTTAGAAAAGAGCATTTCCAATATTGGATCATTTTTATTGAACAAAAAACAGGGAATAAGAGGGTCATACACCCCAAAACTCTTTAAAAATAATATAAAAATTGTAAAATTTTTTCACGCTTTTCGATATTGGAGGGTGATAGAAAAGACTATTTCCAAGATAGCGTAATTGGGATTTAATAAAAAACAAGAGTTTAAGAGGATAAAACACCCCAAAAGCTATCTAAAAATAATGTAACTATTGCAAAAAAGTTTTCAACACTCCCGCATTTTAGGGCATGTTAGAAAAAAGCATTTCCAATATTGCATTATTTTTATTTAACGAAAAACAGGGGCTAAGGGGGTGTATCACCCCCAAAAACTATTTAAAAATAATATAAAAATTGTAAAATTTTTTCACGTTTTTAGGCATTGGAGGGTGATAGAAAAGACTATTTCCAAGATAGCGTAATTGGGATTTAATAAAAAACAAGAGTTTAAGAGAGTAAAACACCCCAATAGCTATCTAAAAATAATGTAACTATTGCAAAAAAGTTTTCAACACTCTCCCATTTTAGGGTATGTTAGAAAAAAGCATTTCCAATATTGCATTATTTTTATTTTGCGAAAAACAGGGGATAAGGGGGTGATACACCCCAAAAACTATTTAAAAATAATATAAAAGTTGTAAAATTTTTTCACGCTTTTAGATGTTGAAGGGTGATAGAAAATACTATTTCCAAGATAGCGTAATTTGGATTTAATAAGAAACAGAGTTTAAGAGGGTAAAGCACCCCAAAAACTATCTATAAATAATGTAACTATTGCAAAAAAGTTTCTAACACTTTCCTATTTTAGGGTATGTTAGAAAAGAGCATTTCCAATATTGCATAATTTTTATTTAACAAAAAACAGGGGATAAGGGGGTGATACACCCCAAAAACTATTTAAAAATAATATAAAAATTGTAAAATTTTTTCACGCTTTTAGATGTTGGAGAGTGGTAGAAAATACTATTTCCAAGATAGCCTAATTTGGATTTAATAAAAAACAAAGTTTAAGAGGATAAAAAACACCAAAAGCTATCTAAAAATAATGTAACTATTGCAAAAAAGTTTTCAACACTCTCCCATTTTAGGGTATGTCAGAAAAAAGCATTTCCAATATTGCATAATTTTTATTTAACGAAAAATAGGGGATAAAGAGGTGATACACCCCAAAAACTATTTAAAAATAATATAAAAATTGTAAAATTTTTTCATGCTTTTAGATGTTGGAGAGTGATAGAAAATACTATTTCCAAGATAGCGTAATTTGGATTTAATAAGAAACAGAGTTTAAGAGGGTAAAGCACCCCAAAAACTATCTATAAATAATGTAACTATTGAAAAAAAGTTTCTAACACTTTCCTATTTTAGGGTATGTTAGAAAAGAGCATTTTCAACATTGCATAATTTTTATTTAACAAAAAACAGGGGATAAGGGGGTGGTACACCCCAAAACTATTTAAAAATAATATAAAAATTGTAAAATTTTTTCACGCTTTAAGATGTTGAAGGGTGATAGAAAAGACTATTTCCAAGATAGCATAATTGGGATTTAATAAATAACAGAGTTTAAGAGGGTAAAACAACCCAAAAGCTATCTAAAAATAATGTAACTATTGCAAACTTTGTTTTTTATTAAATCCAAATTATGCTATCTTGGAAATTGTATTTTCTATCACCCTCCAACATCTAAAAGCATGAAAAAATGTTACAATTTTTATATTATTTTTAAATAGTTTTTGGGGTGTATCACCCCCTTATCCCCTGTTTTTCGTTAATTAAAAATAATGCAATATTGGAAATGCTATTTTCTAACATACCCTAAAATGGGAGAGTGTTGAAAACTTTTTTGCAATAGTTACATTATTTTAAGATAGCTTTTGGGGTGTTTTACCCTCTTAAACTCTTGTTTTTTATTAAATCCCAATTACGCTATCTTGGAAATAGTCTTTTATATCACCCTCCAATGCCTAAAAGCGTGAAAAAATTTTATCATTTTTATATTATTTTTAAATAGTTTTTGGGGTGTATCACCCCCTTATCCCCTGTTTCTCGTTAAATAAAAATAATGCAATATTGGAAATGCTTTTTTCTAACATACCCTAAAATGGGAGAATGTTGAAAACTTTTTTGCAATAGTTACATTATTTTTAGATAGCTTTTGGGGTATTTTACCCTCTTAAACTCTTGTTTCTTATTAAATCCCAATTACGCTATCTTGGAAATAGTATTTTCTATCACCCTCCAATGTCTAAAAGCGTGAAAAAATTTTACAATTTTTATATTATTTTTAAAGAGTTTTGGGGTGTATCACCCCCTTATCACCTGTTTTTCGTTAAATAAAAATTATGCAATATTGGAAATGCTCTTTTCTAACATACCCTAAAATAGGAAAGTGTTAGTAACTTTTTTGCAATAGTTACATTATTTTTAGATAGTTTTGGGGTGTTTTACCCTCTTAAACTCCATTTTTTATTAAATCAAAATTACGCAATATTGGAAATGCTCTTTTCTATCACACCCTAAAATATGAAAGTCTTAAAAACTTTTTTACAATAGTTATCTTATAGTTATCTTATTTTTACAGTTTACAGTTTTTGGGGTGTTTCGCCCTCTTAAAATCCGTGTTTTGCTTTAGATAACTTTAGCTGCTCAACCCTTTTCAACATACATGTTTGGTTTGGTTTTATAGGAAAATACTTTTCAATTCTGAAAATACTTTTCAATTCTGTAATTACGAAGATTGTAACTTCATGTGCATTATTTCGTTGGTCCACTCTAAATAATCGTTTCTCATTTCTGATTTCGTTTCTGTCTTCAGCCACATAAATTAATGTACACTAAAACACATTACAAGATGCCAAAAACATAGACTCGTATTTTAAGAAAAGGTAAAACATAAAATGCACTGCTTATTCACAGATACACCAAAAAGAACAAAAAAGCAATGTAGACAATGTAAAAGGATTCAAGAAATGTAAAGTACTAAAAAATATATAAAGGATATCAAAAAAAAGAACTAAATTGAAAAATGCAATAGATCCAAAATGTAAGGTTATGCCAAAATCTTTAAACAAAATCGGTACAGTAACACGGCACAATAACAAAAATTAAACAAAATCTACAAAGTCAAAAATATTAATGATTTAATTCAAAAATCCCCAAGCCGTCTCTGTCCACATAAAAATTATCAAATTCCATAAAGTTCACATAAACTGAGACTAAACTCAAAAGAGAATTAAATCCAACTGAACTTCTACTACTAATTGTACTGAAATAGCCAAAAGATATAATTTAATTTCTAACAAAATTTAAATTGCAAAAAGTTAATTCTTCAACAAAATTATTAGAATGTATAAGCACAAAAAACGAAATCGTTAAAATGAACATAACGCACGAAATGAATTTAAAAATTTAGTTCTATTTTCATTTTAAATTTATTACGAAAAATAAATATTTTACCAAAATATTTTTAACATAAGACGTAAGCTACTGTACTCAAAAAATGAATGTAAACAATGTGCGTCAATATAGCAAAAACCATAGACTCAAACATAAACAAAAAAGTAAAACCGGAAAAGTACTACTGAATCACAGAAACACCAAAGAAATGCAAAACAACAAAAAATATAAGGGAATCCAAAGAATGCAAGGGAGACATAAAATGGATATGTAAAACAAAAATGACAAATAGTCAAACTAGAAAAATACTCAAAATCGATAAACATATAAGACACCAAAATCACTAAAAAATAAAATCGGTACGGTAGCATCAAACAAAAAACAAGAAAAATGTACTAAGTGCAAAAGTTGAACTTAAAATTACTAAAATGTAACGGAAAATAGAAACTGTACGATTTTATTGACCCATACTCACTAAATAAATACAAGCGACCAAATATAGTTAACCATTAAAACCTAAAAATTCCTAAGCTAACGGCGAAACCATTGAGCCACTCACATATACGCTCAAATCTGTTTCGAAAGTCAAAAAATTCTACTTAAAAGTTTGTAAAGCAACTGAACAAAAGGTAGATAAAGGAATCAAAAAAATTTAAAATCAAGGCAAATTTAAAATTTCACAAATAACGTACTCAAAAACAAATAAGTCCTTAAAAAATTTTAAAGAACCCAAAAAAGATATTAATAAACAAAGTTAAAAAATATTAATAATTAAATTCAAAAACTCAGAGCCGCCCCTGTCCATATATAGAAATTATCAAATTCTTTAAATCTTACAATAAACCGGGACTGGACTAAATGTAATTTAATTATAACTCTACTCCACTGACTCTACCGAAATAACAAAAAGAATTTACTTTAGTTACTCAATATAAAAGGTAAACTATATAAAAAGTTAACTTGGTACGCACAAAGTTGCCAGAAAAATTGAACAAAAAACTAAATAATTAAACTAGCCACTTAAAGCCATACTACATAAGTTGAATTTAATGTTACCATTTAGGTAGGTACCATACCGAAATTACAATGTTTTATTTAATTTCTTTAAAAAAAACGAAACACACCAACAAAGAATTTATTACGCGACGGAAACCTCTTTTCTGTTATCCTGATATCTGCTTTTACATCATGTAAAGACAAGAAACTTACAAACGCAATAAAAATATAAACATGAAATTTACCGGAAAGGCTTACATACAAATATATTGAAAAGACAAAAAATTTCTGCCGAAAAGATATAGGTAAAGTTTACTGAAAAGGTACTTATTATTAATTTACTGATGAAAACATTAGGTAATTTGTTATTTATCAACACAAAACAAAGATGAAAACGGTATTGTAAATCGGAATTATTCGACAAGGTTATGTTTGCTTTTTTAACTTGAGCAATACAATTTCCTTACACAAAAACGGAACATAAAATTTACATACATACACAAAAATACCAAATAGGTAACCTGAAAAAAAAAAAAATTTTTCGTAAGCACAAATTTTATTCTCTAATTAAGTTTTTTCAAAAATTAAAATATATGGGCTTTGACAGTGTTGCACTAAAATGGTTTTGTAGCTATTTAAAAAACCGCACCCAAAAGGTTGTACTAGGATATAACAATACATCGCAATTAGGTACTACTAGTAAGGGAGTACCGCAGGGCAGCATTCTCGGACCTATACTATTTTCTATGTATACTTTTGACCTACCCAACTGTATAAAATACTGTAACATACACTTATATGCGGACGACGTCCAATTATATAAAGCTTGTTCCATATCACAAATAGAGGAATCCTTCAACTTTATTAACATGGACTTACATTCGATTACAGTGTGGTGCTCTAATAATGGCCTAAAGATTAATCCCATCAAAACAAATGCATTATGTATTGGGTATGAACGCCAAAGAGATTGTCATTTGTCAATAGAAAATAACTATCAATAATATTCAAATTAATTGGGTCGAATCAGCTAAAAATCTTGGCTTGTTTTTTGATCAAAGTCTAAGTTTTAATCATCATGTCAATCATATTATCAGTACGTCTTACTTTAAGCTCAAATCATCGTATCATCTAAAACATATGTTAAGCGAGCAAACAAAACTAAAATTAGTAAAATCTCTTATCTATCCCCACACATATTACTGTTGCACTGTATTTTATTACTTTCTAACAAATTATAATAAAATCAAATTACAAAAAATACAAAATTCATGCATGCGATTTGTCTGTTGTATCCCATTTCGAAATCATGTTACTCCTTATTTAAATAGACTAAAGGAACTTAATGTTGCCAACAGGGCACGTTACCTTTATTACGCATTCCTTTTCAAGGTCATAACATACCAACAACTTGAGTATCTATGTTTTACTACAGAAAAGATCTAATATCCACAATGTCAACATAAGAATCAACTCTTTTTGTGTTCCACAAGATTCCACAAGTAAATTTGAGGGTTCGTTTACATATATGGCTCCTCACTAAATTTGGGTTTATTTAGCCATTCATTAACTATGTCCATTAAGAATAGATTATTAAATAGCACTCAGTAATATGTTTATAACACTTATTTAGAATGGCATGTATCGACGGTGTATGGACTGGAATCGGTTTGGTTAGGGATTGGGCTGATTTTGGTTTCGGCTTGGTCGATACATCTATAGATGACAGTTCATCATTTTTATTTATTTATATGTTTGTATACTGTGTATTTATTTTCTGTGGGGGAGTGGAAGAACGGCTTAGCCGAACTCCCACCTTTTATGTAACATTTTTGTAACATAATAAACATTTTTATTATTATTATTATTATTATTATAATATCACGTCCGGTATATGGATGCAGTATTGTATAGAACGCAGAGTGTATGGTATCATGCACATGTATGGATGCAGCATTATTTGATGGACAAATCTAATATATAAAAATCTCGTGTCACAGTGTTTGTTATCGAACTCCTCCAAAACGAAACGGCTTGACCGATTCTTATGAAATTTTTGGTGTATATTTGGTAGGTCTGAGAATAGTAGGCTATTTTTTATACCCCTAGGTGATAAGGGTGGCCCTATCCAGAAATTTTCTTTTTATTTTTTGGACAAAAATTTATAATTTATATGGCAAAACAACGTTTGCTGGGTCAGCTAGAATATATATATATATTCAAATTACAAAATTTTTCAATATCTTGCACATAAATGGCAGTTTACCTGAAGCGAATTTTATTTTTAAGCTGTCACCAGCGCCCTCAATCAATTTTATTTGTTCCTTAATAAATTACCCATAAGGGTGTAGAACATGTCAAAACCAGCAATATAAAATACAAAATGATACACATGTAAACAATTACAATAAGTTGATAAAATATAAAAACATGATAAATGTACAAGACAGATATAAAACATTATTAACATTAAAATATTAAAACTTATAGGTATCTCAGTTTACATTTTCTATTTGTTTGTCTTCAAAAAATTCACTGAGGCTATAGTAGGCCTTTTTAAGAAGAAGGTTTTTTAGTTTTTTTATACATCACTTTGTTGTTGAGGTTTCTTATAGTTAGTGACAGTTTATTATAAATCTTGATTAAGGTGTGGTAGACATTTTTCTGGATATATGTAGTTGTTGGTATTATGGGGCACAGATCTGTTTTATTACGTGTGCTGTACTTATGAAATTTATCACAACTTCGAAAGAACTGTTTGTTTTCACAGACAAATTTGACTGACTCGAAAATCATGATGTTGGTTAACGTTAATATTCTGACATAAATACTGGTTTGCATGATTCCCTTTGGTTTAAATGGGCCTTTTCAGCATATTTCTTTTGTTGCGGAATCATAAATTTTATGAAAAATTAAAATACCCGTATTTTTTCAGTTTTTATTTTGAAGCAGATTAGAGCCAGAAAAAAATAATTAAAATCTCCTATTTACAAGTCCAGTTTAAACGATTATCTGGAACGCGTGCTTAATGCGTCAGCAATCCCAAGCCAATAGTGTAAAAGGCGACTCGGCAACGTTGAACAGGATTATTTTATTTTCCCCAAATGACACCTACCATATTTAAATGTCAAAATTCGAATATACTGTAAAGGCCCATTGTAGATGTTTCTAATGCATCTTTTTTGTAGGACGAAAATTCTATCTACCTCGCTCGAACTTCCCCAGAAGTATGATTCCATATTGTATTCTCGATTGTACATATGCATGGTAGCTAATTTTGGCTACATTTTTATTGATTGAATTGGCAATGATTTTGATCGCATATGAATACTGAGCAATTTTTTTTGATAATACATTTATATGAGGTCTCCAGTCTAGTCGTCTATCAATTTGTAATCCGAGAAATGAGACATTGCTTACTGATTGTATAGTTTTTTCTCTATTATAGGATAAGAGAATTTGATTGTGTTTGTTTTATCCACATTGAGTATCATGTTATTTTGGACAAACCACCGTTCCAAAGTTGACATTGTTGACTGTATTTTCGTCTCTAAATCTTCTTGTGACTTTTGATTGAAGATTATGGAGGTATCATCTGCATATAAAACCACATGATCACCTATGTAATTTGGTAGGTCTACTCGAATGACCTACCAAATTACAAAATAGATCCTTGTGGCACTCCCTTAGTTAATGTTTCCATCTCTGATTTTATTTGATGACCTGATTCGTTGTCATTTTGTATGATACACTGGCTTCTATCATGAAGATATGATTTTATCAGGCTCTTACATTTTCCTCGAATCCCGTATTTTTCAAGTTTTAATAGCATTATCTCGTAGTCGACACTATCAAAAACTTTTGACAGGTCTAGTAAGACAGTGGATACACATTCTCTGTTGTTTAATGACACTTTGCTTAGTAGTTGGTACATAGCTCTAATTGTTGACATTTTTCTGAAGCCATTTTGCTGATCTGCAAGAATTTTCCATCTATCAATAAAGTTAATGAGACGTAGATATATAATTTTCTGAAATATTTTAGATACTAGGCAATAGAGAAATGGGCCTGTAATTACCCATATTCTTCTTATCTCCTTTTTTATATATTGGTTTTACTACTGATACTTTTAACAAGCTAGGGAACATTCCATTAGCTAAGGATAAGTTTATAAGATATGCTAGAGGTTCTGCAATAAGATCTGCGGTTGATTTCAAGAGCTTAACAGGTATTCTGTCGATTCCTACAGCTTTTGTGTCTTTTAAGGAGTGTATAATATTATACACCTCTGTGGGATTCGTTTGCTCTAGGTGAATGTTTGCATTGCTTAGAATTAGATGTTCTAGGTTGATGTCGTCATTATTACTCATATTTGGGCATGCATTTATGAAGAAATTGTTAAAGTTGTTTAACATGTCTTTTATTGTTTCCCCATTTTTGTTAAAGTAATCGGGATTAAACGACTGATGATTGTTTGTTTTATTTCACTAACCACAGTCCATGTTGCCTTTGTTTTGTTAGATAATTCTCTTATGTATCTTTCATTGGCAGATTTTTTGCCGCACATATTACTTTCTTTAGGACTTTTGTATAGTTCTCATATTTTTCACGTGAAATTTCATCTTTATTTTTTTGCATATAGAGTCCTTTTTTCTTTACATCAAATTTTGATTCCCTGTGTAATCCATGTAAGTTGTTTTCGTCTTTTTAGTGTTTTTACAGTAAATATTTGGTCTATTATATCCGTGAAAATTTTAGAGAAGTGCTTATATGCCATATCAGGGTCATTTTCAATATTGTATATGTCTTCCCAATTTTGTTTTATTAATTCCTGCCTAAGATATTCTATTTTCCGTTTTGAAAAGCACCTGAATTTGAGATTGCCAGTACTTGTATTTTTAATTGCTATTGGGAGTGAAAATGAAATCATTTGTCCATGGTGGTCAGACAGAGATGTTGGAATTACTTCCCCTTCTTCTTCAATGTGTGTATTTATAAAAATATTGTCAATAATTGTTTGAGATGACGTTTCTCTACTAGGTTTATGTATTTTTTGATTGAAGCCGTAGCTGCTCATTAAATCGATAAAGTGTGCTTTACTCTTATTTTCTGATAGGAGGTCTATATTAAAGTCTCCACATAAAACAATGGTATATTTAATCATTTTGGTTTTTATCTTATTAAAGATGTTGATTAAGGATTCAAAGAATATGTCAATGTCACCTTGTGGTGGTCTATAGGAACATTCTATAGCAGATTCAACGCTTACTTCTTTTATGTCTACTCGCTCTCTGAACTGTATGTCATTTCTTGTATATATGCAAGACCCTCCATGTTCTTTCTCATTTCTTAACCAACACGATGCTAAGTTGTATCCATTAATTAGGCCTCTGGAGGCATTAACCAGTGTTCTGTTAGACATATTATATCTGGAGATTTTAGCAGAGTTTTTATGCAGACCTCTAGCTCGAGTGTTTTATTTCTTAGGGACGGAATGTTTTGATGAAATATATTAATGTTGTTTTTACCTGAAGTTGGTGGTTGCTCCTTGCCTATACCTTTATTTGCTTTTATTATAGGTACTGTGTTTCATACATTTTTGAAATTCTAAGGCACTGAAAATAGATTTTGGGTCAAGCGAGAGCAGAATACAGAAAATTGTGTTCATAGTGAAAAAAAAATAAAAATTATTATTTACAACTATACCATAAAGATATAAAATAACATTCCAAACAGTATCATATTACAATATTAGATAACAGCTCCCTTTTGCTTATCTAAGTATCATATTTCAATCAAAACTCTCACAGTTTATGCTGATTTGCTATCTTGTATTTCTCATTGTTTATGTTTAGGTGACACTGATGTGAAATATTATAAATATTACTAGCAGACTTTGTAAAAGACAGTTATATTACTTACTTCAAATTAAACACATGCGTCATTAATTGTATCTTTTATTCTGGAATCAAGCTTGATTCCTTGTAACTCGAATAAATGTTTTTAAAAACTCAATAACAATTCAAGTTATCTAACATATGGATAACGGCAGGCAAGTACGTACATCGGGCCGGGTTTACATGCGAAATAAATGGGCAACCAAACGCAATCGAGCCCCCACCATTTAAATTTATTTGTAACATTGCACATTCCAACTGCTTTGCACCCATGAATATGAAATCTCTAGTTGCCCATAAATTCGTACGTGTACATACTTGGCTGCCGATATCTGTATATATCATACCTATAAGCATTATCCATAAGTCCTCCATTACAACCTTCGTCTAACTTATCACAGTCGACAAGCTCTTGTTCAGAAAACTCTACCAATTTTCCATATTTAATAGCATATTGGCCTTCAATATTACCAGTTGTACTGAAAGCCCAGCAACTTCCACAGGAACCTTGGTTTTTCACCTCTGTTACTGCATTCTTTTTACGCCAGTCAAATTCTGTTGGTAAAGTAACATCTGGTATAGGAGCAGTCATAAATGGAATGTCATTTTCATTACGTAGATCCATGCGTAAGCCATGAGATTTTGAAAATTCTTCAGTGGTTAAATCAGCAAATTTTGTTATACCATATCTGCCAGTCCCTTGTTCATATTTATTAAGCAATTTAATTGAATTTAAATTATTTTTAAAAACTTTTAAACGATAGTTATATTCTATTTTATTTGAATAAGTTTTGTTGTGTTCAAACATAAAATATTTAAATTTGCTTAGGGTTTCCTTGGATTCAGAGTTGTTTGTATCTTGCTTTTTAAATAAATATATATTGGTATCATTTTCACAAGTTATATTGATTTGCAAACCACTTGATAGCCAGGATTGTTCCCAAATGCTAAAGTTACATTTCTTGGTTTCATTATCATGTAGTTCTTCACAATACTGTAAATAGTAATGTTTTGAACAATCAGAAAGGGCTATTTCTGCTGATATTTGCCACAATTCACCAGCACCGGCTTGTTTCGATATCTTGGTAACTTTTTTAATGATATATTTAGTTTCATAAGTCGATTTTAAGTCAAGATAGTCTAAACCAATTTTAAGATACTCCAATATTTTAGACCTGGACTCACTATTAGTGTCTAAGTATAAGCAATCAGGATTAATATATATAGATACTCCAACATTACGTTTTAATCTAAATTTGTGAGATTTGGAGTAATTTCCACAAGTTGTCTCTACTTCTCTACTGTTGGGGAGCCAAGGTCGATCCCAAATTTTAAAAACGCATGTGAGACTATCACTGCCTTTTAGTTGTTTGCATTTTTGTGGATCAATTAATTCGCTTTTTAGACACTCTGAAAAAGCTAATTCAGCTTTAATTCGCCACAACTGTCCAGCGACAACTTGTTTTTTTACTGACAGAATACGTTGTATTTTTAGTTTATAATCATGGCTCGACTCCATATCGAAATGATTTAAGATACTTTTAAGATATTCTAGAGCTTTAAATTGATCTGAAGATTCTTTCACAATTCCATCTGTAAAAAAAAAAGTATATATTCATAGATATATTATACCTACTTTAAAATAAATTAAAAATACATTTTAGTGCCATTACCGCGAAATTAAAAAAGAATAAATTTATGGAAATAAAAAACTCTGCTATTATATAATGTATACGAGTTTCATAAATTCATCATTAAAATGATTTGCCAAGAAACTTCTGTGGACGGGAACATTTTGTTTCACCAACTTCACCATTCAATTAGGTTTGGTCGAGATACAGTCAGAAATTACTTGAAGCTGTTGATGACATGTACATGGTATTTTATCATATGTAATATCACTAGTGCTTAGAATTTTATTATATAAAATTTTTTCGAAAGCGTTGCCTGGTAGTAAAAAGTGCAAATTGAAAGTACATAAAACATTTTTGATATTAAGTTTTGCCTTTATTTGCCTTCTAACGTTTTCTTGTAATTTTTTAGTGTTTACCGACCTTTATTTTCAATTTCATTATTTATGTTACATAAAAACGTATTTCCAAAGCAACTCATCTAATAAAAAACAAAGTGGGTATAAATATTTAACAAACACAGCTGCAGAAACTCAAAAGTCCACGGAACTCACAATATTTTAGATGTAATGACAATTAAAAAAACAATATACGTTGAACCATAAGTATTATAATGCATAGACTGGTCGAAATCTGCTGAGAAGTGAGAAGTCCTCACTGTAAACAGTTCTTGGGCACGCTTCGACCAATCGCTTACGAGTAAAGACAGAGAGCACTACTGCATTTATCAATCTTATGTTCTACTCTAAGTTGACGAAAGAGAAATGAAATATGGTTCTGGTACCGCCATCTGGTAACAGTAATGCTAAACGCTACATAGAATCACACACCAGATAGTGAAATAAATAATAAATAAATAAGATCGTCAGTTTTGGTCTGACAACGTCGGTAGTGTATGGCGAATTGGGTCTGTGTAGTCGGTTAAACAAATCTATATATAAATATATATATATATATATATAGATTTGTTTAACCGACTACACAGACCCAATTCGCCATACACTACATATATATAGATTTGTTTAACCGACTACACAGACCCAATTTGCCATACACTACGGACGTTGTCAGACCAAAACTGACGATCTCAGACCCACCTCCGGGTCTGAGAACGTTTTTGTGTTTTCTTACTTATCTACCTTGGTTATGTCATAAAAAAGTTTAAAAACGCATTTGACATTGGGACTGAAAAAGCGGTTGAATATAGTATTTTATACAGATGTAGTTCTGCAAATTTTATGCAGAGGGCGTTCAGTATATGGTATATAATTTTATACAGTACGCTCCTAAGCCCGCATCTTTCATCAGACATTGACAATACCGGAGTCTGGCAACACTGTAAATACGAAATATTCATTTGGAAATATATTACCAGATTATTTTCAACTTTCTCGATGGAGAAGATTCTTGTGTGCATGTACTTAATATTTAATTTTTGAATTTGCATTAATTATATTGGTTGAGTTAAAACTAAGATTTAAGGTTTTCATATACCGGATGGCACAGAGGACATGTAATGACCTGTAACTTTTTCATTTTAAAAATAAAATTTTCAAATTTATGTGCGTTTATTTAAACATAAATAAGTTACATTTGACATGATACATGGTTTTTTCGCTACTTTCGGTTTAGTTCGAAGTTGCAAATTTTTAAATTTTTTTAAGCAGAAAGGTAACCTGTCATGATTACGATTCAACATTCAATTTTCTTTACAGTCCATTTTTGAATTTAAAATAGGCTGAGAAGAAACGTAATTATAGCCAATTTTCTCTTAACAGAAAAATGCTATGTAAAAAATATGTAATCAGTAGAATTCTATTAAACTAGAAATGTAGTATTCATAGAACATTGGATAGATAATTTTTAACAAATTACCACTTTAATTTAGTATGCCAATAATTATAATCTTAAAATACAATTGAATTTTAAATATTGAAAAAAGTCTCTTAAATACATTTTTTTAAATGCAAGCCCCCACCCACTTTTATTCTATTTTCTACTTTTTTGCTGACAATAACAAATTAGGTTGTGTCTAAAGAAAACTTTGCTTTATTATTTTAGTGTTTTTTGTAAAACTTAATTTTATATTTTCTGCGAAAAGATAAATTTCAGTGATCTAAGTAATAGCGCGTTTTTAAAACTTGGATTTAAACACTCTGAGGCGTACTTTAAATAAGCAAAATAAAACCACCAATAAAAAAAAAATTGTTTAATTTTTACTATAAATAATGAATTTACGGAATACTAATATTAATTGGAGCATGATAGCGACGGAATTGAAACGCGACGCGGTGGTTGGGTGATTAAAAAAGTGTTTATTTTCATTTATTTTTTTTTTAATAGAAATAAAGATTTATTCTTTAACAGGCCCATTGCAGTATTAGTACTCGTTATTTACAGAATCATTTTTTTTTAAATGCAAGCCCCCACCCACTTTTATTCTATTTTCTACTTTTTTGCTGACAATAACAAATTAGGTTGTATCTAAAGAAAACTTTGCTTTATTATTTTAGTGTTTTTTGTAAAACTTAATTTTATATTTTCTGCGAAAAGATAAATTTCAGTGATCTAAGTAATAGGAAAAAAATGGATGTTTCCATTAAAAAAATATTTTTAATTTAAAGAGACTTCCTTTCAATAACGTTTTAAAATTTTATTTTATTATAATATTAAAATTGTCAATACTAACTTAAAGAAAATGCAATGGTATTATTGTCCAAAATTTTCTATGCACTGCCTTTTTACCTTGTTGGAATTTTACTTATTAAATATTTTTGCATGGCCTTCTTTCTGTTGAAGGAAAATTGGCTGTAATTCTATTTTTTCTCAGGCGATTTTAAATCCAAAAAAAGGACTGTAAAGGATATTTAATTTTCTATAGTATCATTTCCATTCAATTATAATTAAGTTGCAACTTCGAACTAAACCAGAAGTAGCAAAAAAAACGTGTAGCAGATCATAGCATATTAATACTAATACATTTTTGTTTTCTGGTTGAAATTAAGGTGGTGGGGATAAAATACGATACTGAGATGACGTTTAACAACTTTGGAAATGTTCTTTGTATGCCTGCATGTTTAAACGGAATAAAAACGAAAACGAAGAAAGCTTTTTTCTGAAACTTTGGCATGTAAAAAACAGATGCTTCCAGAATTTCTCTCCACTTTGTTTTATCTAAATTCGTTAGGTAGATAGGTTATGCTTTAAAAATTAAAATATTTATTTCAATAATGAATAAATATTTTGAAAACTGATGCCTTCATTTGGTATTTTTAAGCCTCATCGAGTGCTGAAAAAACCTTTGTGAAAAATACATCTGTTATGGATTGTTTATAACAATTTTTAAGTAAAAAATTATTTCACCTTTTTTTTTAATTTTTAATTCTTTGCTATCAAATATTAAACGCAGCATTTCTTAAAAATCGATTGATTACATTTATCACCCCCAAAAGCGGTGGAAATTCAAAATTTGCCATACACATAAAGTCTTGTAATTTGAAAAATGCATTTTAAGAAAAATACAGGATACATAAGTAAAAAAAAACGGCAACGTTCAAGTTTCTTAAGGATACCTAATACTTATCTGCAAACTTTGCCAAAAAATGTTGCATGCGATTGAGACGTTCCATGTTTTTTTTTGTACGACTGTCTATTTTTTTATTTTCAATTGTTAATTGAGGCGACCTGGCCGCTTGAAGAGTAGCGTGAAAACCGGTCATTTTTAACCTTACACGCGGACGCCTGTAGCTCCGTAAGTTAAATAATAGATAAAAGATAAAATAATATGCTTGTGCGTAGAAAAGTTCACACTTATATATTACAACCAATCAGAGGCTCTAATTATGTATCGTTACCATGGTAGCATACATAAAAATTTCCAGAAATTTTTCGCCTGGTGGATACGGTAGGTGAAATTTCCCTGGAGCTTTTTCTAGCAAATGTTTTTTTATTGGAATTTAAGTTTTTTATATGTGGTAAAAAATAAACGTTCATCCACATTTCCTAGATAAAATTTATTAAAAATAATAATTTAGGCTATTCTTAATCCACTTTCTATTGTTTCATGCAACTAAAATTGCTAAATCATATTTTATTTTACTTGACGTTTTGTAAAATCTGTGAAAAATCAAATGAATCCGCTTTAAAATATTTGATATACACACCCTTTTTTACAGTTTTAGTTTCATATATTATTGTTTGTTATGACAATAGTTTTTAATTTTATATAGATGTGAAATTATCTTGTCGAATTCCCCACGTATTTCAATTACTATCCGAAAATGTTTTCTCGATCTGGGAATGTAATGTTGGGGACAATTTTTATATTCGAGATCTCTAAAAATTTTCAGATTTAATTCAGAAACCAGGGGATTACTAGTGAAAATTAGATGTTCACGATGTTCTACAACAAAGGCCCAGTGAATTTTTTTCGTATCTATTTCCGTAAGTAATGCAAAGTCAAAAAATCACCAACTTCAAAATTTAAATAATTTGTTTCTAATTGTATAATCCAAT
This sequence comes from Rutpela maculata, assembly GCA_936432065.2. Taxonomy (NCBI): domain Eukaryota; kingdom Metazoa; phylum Arthropoda; class Insecta; order Coleoptera; family Cerambycidae; genus Rutpela; species Rutpela maculata. The sequence continues at coordinate 203,858,769 of OW386285.2, read as the reverse complement.
TGAGACCTTAAGCGTACTCACAAATATTATTCCTATCGAATACGATGGAATGGAATCAAAAAAATTAATTTAAAAACTGAAATCGCTGTTTTGTTATAAATACTTTAAATACTTTGTTCCTTTAGTTTGACAATGGATGGATAAAAAAGTTATACACCCTAAGTAAAGTAAAATCAGTCGCTAAACAAGACCTCTTTATCGGCTACACATGGACCTAGTATTTAAAGCACAGTAGTTAAGAAGTTGATTTGTTATGTTAAATAAAGTATTAATGGTCACAACTTTGAATAATTAAAGATAATAATCGGTAATAAAAACGACGCTTCACTATGGATAACGGTACATCAGGTATTTGTCCTTAAAACTTCAACACCAGATGTTAATAAAGCATGGTCTTTATGACACTTAACTACTGCGAATACTAGAGTCGAATGCCAGACACACTTAGATGATAGGTTTTCAAGGGCGGCCTTAAGCTAATACTGGTTCTTACATTCCAAAATATCTTTAATGTAATAAACAAGTAAATCAAATTTTATTCTAATAAAAAGTGCCAAATAAACAAACAATTAAAGAACTATTGAAGCTTAAAAAAATAGACATGAAACATATTTACATATTAGTCATATATTAACTTTGGCGAATTTATCAATTACCTACAGTAGAGACTGATGATTTAATATCTTGGTGTACATGTAAAATCGCAAGCCCAACTAATCGGTCTTGGGAGGTATATTCGGTACAGACTTTAGGGGCTCGGGCATGCAAGTGGCCCGTCTGACCCTCCGTGTATACTTTTCGACTTTCTGCCTCCGCTTATCAATTTTTATTTTTGAGGGAAAACATTTTTTGTTCGATTTTCTCCCCGCCGCTTATCAATTTTTGTTTTTGTGAAAAAAAAAATTGTTGGATTCTATTTTTTTTATTTTCGAGAAAAAGAAAAAATTGACATCCAACAATTTTGGTTTAAACAATTAGAAACAGATTATTTAAATTTCGAAGTTGGTGATTTTTTTACTTTGCATTGCTTACGGAAATAAATACGACAAAAATTCACTGGACCCTTATTGTAGAACATCGTGAACATCTAATTTTCACTAGTTATCTCCCTGGTCTCTGGATTATATCTGAAAATTTTTAGAGATCTCGAATATAAAAATTATCCCCAACATTACATTCCGAGATCCAGAAAACATTTTCTGATAGTAATTCAAATACATGGGGAATTCGGCAAGATAATTTCACATCTAAATAAAATTAAAAACTAATGGATCACTCTAACATTATTATCATAACAAACATAATAATATATGATACTAAAACTGTAAAAAAGAGTGTGTATGTCAAATATTTTAAAGCGAATTCATTTGATTTTTCACAGATTCTACAAAACGTCAAGTAAAATAAAATATGATTTAGCAATTTTAGTTGCATTAAACAATAGAAAGTAGATTAAGAATAGTCTATATTATTATTTTTAATTTTGATCTACGAAATGTGGTGGAACGTTTATTTTTTACCACATATAAAAAAATAAAATTCCAATAAAAAAACATTTGACAGAAAAAACTCCAGGGTAATTTCACCTACCGTATCCACCAGGCGAAAAATTTCTGGAAATTTTTATGGATGCACCATGGTAACGATACATAATTAGAACCTCTGACTGGTTGTAATATACAAGTGTGAACTTTTTTACGCACAAGCATATTATTATTATTATTATTATTACAGGCGTCCGCGTGTAAGGTTAAAAATGACCGATTTTCGCGCTACTCTTCAAGCGGCCAGGTCGCCTCAATTAACAATTGAAAAAAAAATAGACAGTCATACAAAAAAAAAAAACGTGGAACGTCTAAATCGCACGCAACATTTTTTGGCAAAGTTTGCAGATTATTAGCTTATTAGATTAGATTAGTAGATTATTAGAAGTATTAGCTATTCTTAGGAAATTTGAACATTACCATTTTTTTTTACTTATGTATTTTTGACTACTCTTCGCGATGAGATCCTGTATTTTTCTTAAATATGCAGTTTTCAAATCACAAAACATAAAAGCAAATTTGGAATTTCCTCCGCTTTTGATCGATAGATCGATTTTTAAGAAATACTGCGTTTAATATTTGATAGAAAGGAATTCAAAATTAAAAAATAGATGAAACAACTTTTTACTTAAAAATTATTAGAAACAATCCATAACAGATGTATTTTTCACAAAAGTTTTTTCAGCACTCGATGAGGCTTATTCATTATTGAAATAAATTTCTCCCCCATCCCCCCCGTAAAACAGCTCTGTACTCAAATTGATTGTTTTACAGTTTACACGTACAACCATTGATCAAATGTTTATTAAAGTAAATTTGGTTATGCTCATAATTTGGTGACAGTCTGTAATTTATATTATTACTGACTACATGAAAACGAGGAGACGATAAAAGTTTGTCATTATTACTATGAGGACCTCAAGAAAAAAAATTACTAGAAAAAAAGGGGCATTGCATGGCATCTACTGGAGTGACGCAGTATCGAAACTCGATGATATTTCGATTCTATTCTGGAGAAAGTTAAAAATTTTAATTGTATGTTATTTCGGACAAGGAGCAAATTTTCGGAGTCTTGCATGTGGTCGGAATCTACATAGCTCTAGACCTAGTCTGTGCTACTTAACACAATATCCCTGAATTACTTTTGTTGCTTGAGAGATGGTTAAGAAAAAAACATTTTTTAAGTATAATTTAATAAGTATTTTTGTACGATCGTACAAATCGCTTACCGATATTGTTGGTAGTAGGTGTAGGTATTTAAAAATTAATGAAGTCGATTTTTTAGCATTAAAAGTTGTCAGCTATAAAATGACCGGCATTTAATTTTTCAAGTCCAAGGCATTTCCGGGAACATTATACAAATATACAATACGATAAGCAGAGCTAATAATGACTTTATGACTTGCCACATGTTGGGTTGGACCTAAAAGCCACCCGCTATAATACGTCCACTTTCTCTAAGTTTACTTGGTTAAAAGAACTACCACATTTACAAGTATGTTTTTCTTACTATATAATAAATGAGGCATTAAAAACTAAATTGCTTATGTTGAAGGAACTGCAAAACTGTGCACGCTTCTTCGCTGAATATTAAAAAATAATTTGAGTTTAACAGCCTTTAAAATTTTCTGCCATATTTAACATTGTGGATTAGTATTGATAGCACAGTCGAGGTGGCGGCGGTGCTTTTAAATATTTATACATTTTTGGCTTAAGATGTCAAATATTTGATCCGTATTAAAAGATCAACCGAAAAAACTCTAATAACACGGATGTATTACAATAAATGCAATTTTTTAGCTGCCTTTTTAGCGAAATACATGTTTTTTAGTTTTCTATTTCTTTGATTGCGACATCTTGCGGTAATCTTAAAAACATTTTGAGCAATTTTTATTTGCTGATTTTCCAATGCAGTATTTTTTCAAAAGGTATCATATTGTGTTTTTTGCAGTTCTTCTTAAATATTTCTAGTTGTATAGATCATATCGCAATATCACGGTTAGTGGCCTATTACACGTTTTAAAAAAACAAATAATTTTAAGCTGAAAATTTAGGGACAGGTGTTTTATATTTAATGAAAATAACGTCACGTTTTACCGGAAATTGACATCAACTTCCTTATTTTAAATAGCATGCCTTATTTTTTATGCCGGATTCGAATTCTGTTCATTATTTTAAGGTAATTTTCAAGATCATTTCCTACCTAAAAAAACAATAGTTTTTGAGATAGGTATTTCGATTTTAACGAAATCTGATGCGAAAAGTAACCCATAAGAAATTAGTAATATATGAGAGATGGAGCTTTCATTTACTCCACTAAATAGATATAATAAATTTGTCCATTAAAAAGGGGCTAGCTCAAAGTGTAATAAACTGTTTGGCTGATAGTTCCATTATTCTCAAAATTTCTATTAATATTAATAAATCGTAATATTATTGTACCAGGCGTAACACATTTACGAAAAAGAATATAAAAAGAATATAATTTCGTATTCAATAACTGTCTGGTTTGATCTGTATAGACTATTTAATTTGTCGGTGTTTACACTATCCCTATAAAATATGTACCATTACTTAGACATGTCTGAAAATATGTTGTCATAATGACAAATATTAGTACATTAAGAAAAACAGCAATAATGAAATATTTCAGAAAATCACATGCCGGCTACTGACATGTGCATTGCGCTTAAAGGATTAAATAATACACCTCATGGCGGAAAAAATGATTTAAAACGCTTGCATATCTGGTAAGTTATGTTACAACTATACCGGGTGCCACAGGTTAGTGGCTCCCGCCCTATATTTCCTTTATTTTTTAATTTATCCATTTGAAATTTGGGGTGATAAACTACCTGTAAAAATGAATTTTTGGACGCAAAAAACGGTATAAGACCATTTCCTGTTCACCCAGAAATGACCGCAACTTTCGATTTTTAAATGGAACGCCCTATACATTTTTACATATTTGGACACAAGGCAACATTCTGAGTATACCATGAGATTTTCGCGAATTTTTGAGTCAATGTTCAGTTTTTAAAGCAGTTTAAGACATGCGTCTAGAGTGTTTTGGAATACCAAAATTTGTTCTACAGCCGGTAAAGTCCAAGGGAAAAATATAATTTTCCATTTAATTTCATTGATAACTATTTATGAAGCCTCCAATATTGAACAAATCATTTTTTTATCGAAAACTTTTTTTTTTCAAATGGGAAGGTGGTGACTCATACTGTTCGATAAATTATAGATTTTTTCTGAATTCATTGATATCCATTTCAAATCTATGCTATTTGTTTTTCTATTTTGTTGAATATTTTTAAACATAAATAATCACCTTTAATATAGTTTTTCTTGAAATTTAACGTAGTTGCCTTTGCAAAAAATCATGTCTAATAATGAAATGTGAATAACTACCTTTTTGTGAATAATAGCCTTTTGGTTCTCTCTTTTGTTTAGGTATAAGTAGGTATTATTGCAAAGTATAAGGATCAATAAAAATTATTTTGAATGTGATTTTTTATTTTTAAATAAAAATAAAAGAGAAAAACAAAGAGCATGGATTTGAAATGGATATCAATGAATTCAGAAAAAAAAATCTATAATTTATTGAACACTAGGAAGCACCACTTGAAAAAAGAGTTTTCAATAAAAAAGTGATTTCTTCAATTTCGTAAATAGTCATTAATGAAATAAAATCAAAAATTATATTTTTGCCTTGGACTTTACCTGCCGTAGAACAAATTTTAGTATTCCAAAGCATTTTAGATGAATGTCTTAAAATGCTTAAGAAAACTGGACATCGACTCAAAAATTCGCGAAAATATCATTGTATACTCAGAATGTTGTCTTGAATCCAAGTATGTAAAAATATACAGGGAGTTCCATTTAAGAATCGAAAGTTGCGGTCATTTCCGAGTAAACCAGAAATGGTCTCGTACCGTTCTTTATGCCCAAAAATTCATTTTTACAGGTAGTTTATGCAACCCAAATTTCAAATTGATAAATTAAAAAGTAAAGGAAATATAGGGGGGAGCCTCTAGCCTGTGGCACCCGGTATATTATGAGAGATATTAAGATAACCCCTTGCCAATGGGGTGGATGATTAATTTTCTTTTCTGGTACTTATTGTCTTGAAAAATATGTTAAATAATTGCAAACACCAAAAATAGTACTTTCATTAACTTTTAAACGATTTTAGAATGTTTGTTCAAGAGTATCAGTTATGTTTCTCTCTTTAGGCTAATCTAGCAGGGATAAATTATTAATGAAACATCTGCGTCTATAGGTGAGGTCCGGCAACAGTGTCGGGACTGGTATCGTCTATAGGTATGTCATTATGATACACACGGGTCTGAAAAGGCGGTTGAACGTGTCGGTCCTGGGAACGATTATTGAATTTGGCAAAAAAAATAATCTCCATATTTTCTTACCTCTATTTGGTTGCTCTTAATTGGGGCAATAAGTACGAATATAAAACATAATATATACTACCCTTACTCAATTATTTCTAGTGGGTCTGAGTTCTCTGATGAACATGTCGGGACTGAAAGCGTCGATTGGTTCAATATATATATATATATATATATATATATATATATATATATATATATATATATATATATATATATATATATATATATATATATATATATATATATATGTGCATTTGTATCGTGTCCGACTCCTTACAAATTTGTGGCGCCCGCACCTCCACTAGAAATAATATAGATAGATTAGTTCTGTTTACATATACATAACCGCCAAATTTCACTTACTAAGGGCACGCGGAGAGGGGAAAGGATTTTTATCTTTTTTTACATACACTTTTTGGTTCATACGATTGGTATGTTTACACCTCGTTATATAAATAGTACCTCTCTGACTCAATGTATTTAAAACTGTTATATATAACGGTAGACTTTGCCTCCTTCGAGGTTGCCAGACTTCTATAGTGTAAAATGCTCTAGCGCTTGCGCAATTAGTTGCGCTATGCAATCTTGTGCGTTTGTTATTATGATGATTCATATTGTGTAAGTTATACTCTATCAGATTACATTGGTGTTTTACCCGATAATGTGCGATTATCTGTTTTAAAATGAACCGTTCACGCTAAATATCTATTGTAGAATAATATATGTAATTCAAAATATGTTCTTAAGGGAATTATTATTACTATTTAAAATGCTTTTCAAAAGACATCACTGAATCAGTTCAATTACTTCCACGTCCAGTGGAAGTATAGTAACGACAAAAAAATTTAAAAAAATTTTTATTGTCCAAATAGGCTTAAAATGTCATGAAACGTCGAGATTTTAAGTTTGAGCGAAAAAAAAATTCTGTCTGTCTGTCTAACTTTTTTTTTGTGCACACGTTTACTCTGGAACCGTTTAAGATATTGACTTGAAATTTGGTACACATATGTACTTTAATGAGATCTAGAACTAGATTATATTTTCATCTTGTTCCGCCGAAGGGTTGGGGGTAAATTGGGGTAAATTTGGGGTAAATGGGTAAATCAAGCAGGTAAGAGTCCATGAAATTGGTATTTGGCATATACAAGAGAAGCTAAGGTTTCAAAAAAATTTTTGGCATTAGCCACCCTCATTACCACCCCCACCTCCTTATTAAAGGGGATGAAAAAAATTGCGATTTAGTGTATGTACAGGAACCAGAAACCTCAAAATATTTTTTTACTTCATCCACCCCCCACTACCACCCCCCCATCACCACCACCACCCCACTACCGATGTGGGGTATCGTTTTATGGGTTTTTGGGGTTGAGGATTTCAAATATTATATTATTAAAGTTCCATAAACAATTATTTTCACATACAAAGTTTTTTCGTTGTGTGAGTGACTTGGATAGAGAATCTGGATGTGGAAGTAGTGATTCCTTGGGCAGCGGTTTTTGTAACACAATTGTTACGTATTAGTCCACGTAAATTAGATATTTTAGAAGAAATAATTTATAAAGTAATAATATTTGGGATGCGTAATCTAGATAGGGTTCGAAATAGATACCCGAATAGTTCCCCACAATTTAGGGGTGAAACGTCCGTAATGATTATGAATAGAGCTGCTTCGGCCATATTACGGGGACTTAACGCTGGTTTTTCACTTTTATCTTGTAAACCGTTTGTCGAAAGAGAAAAAAGTATAGGAAATAAAAAAATCGTAATGTTAAATTTTGCATAAAAAATGTACTATTAACCTTGTAGCTTATCCTCACCTATTTCGCGCTAACAGCGTTCGAACAGAGGCGTAGTTTGGGGCGCAGAGGTAAAAATCCATCCTATTCCAAGTTTGACTCCGAATATCTTAAAACCGGTTACTTTAACGAGAAAAATGCTCAGGAATGAATATATTAGATGCATATATAGAGGGTTTTGTCGCAAGTAGTTTATGTATTTTCCCCTTCTTTGCAATTATATTAGAGGATAATCTGTACTGTTCACACAAAAGAAGATTTGGAGTCATATTTCAACTCTGAGCTTGCTTCAATTCCACTTCTTCTCTTCAATAAGAAAGGGTTAATGAGGAAAATTAAGAAATCGTCTGTATGATATTTTCAATGCTGTACGAGAGAGGCCAATAGATTTTTCCGATTGCCAGTTCATTGTTGATGCCGGCAATTTGATTCATCGTGTAGTATGGCCGAAGCAGCTTTATTCGTAAACATTACGGCCAAAAAGTGACTGTAGTGTTTGACGGATATGCTGACTGCAGTATGAAGAGCATCGAAAGACAGCAGCGTCTTTTGAAACGCATTTCACTGGAAATTGTTTTTCATGAGAACACGCCACTGACTGAAACGCAAAATAAAATGATAAACAATCTCACAAAAAGGAACGGTTTATTTCGCAATTGGTGGAGATATTTAAAAACGAGGGAATCAAAACAATTACTGCTGTAGACGACGTTGACGTACTCATAGTTCAAACCGCCTAAACGAATCTCATGGAAACGATACAGTGGTCATCCTCGGACAATATATTGATCTTCTCGCATTGATTATCGCTCTCGCACCTGAAGATAAAGATATCCGTTTCTTAAGAGAGGCTCAGAGATAAATAAAAAATAAAGATTACAGTTCTCGTGACTTGCAGTCCTCGGAAGTTTTAAAAAGCTGTATGGCCACACGTTCAGTGGATGCGATAACACTTCAGCTTTCTTTGGTAAAGGAAAAGTGCAAACGGTGGAATGCGTCAACAAAAGAAAAGATCTCGAAGATGTTGTCCGTATATTCAACAACCGTAGCTCAACGAAAAAAGAAATTACATCTTTGAATCATCAAAGATTTATTATCTTCAATAAGTTAGTCCGCCAATCTAGTACTACCGGAATTCTACGAAGATTGCCAGCAACATCCGAGGCATTACGTCAACATTCTTACAGAGTATTTCTCCAAATTCATGTTTGACGAGGAGAAAACTTGGAACCAACGGAATGCAGAAAAGCAGAAAATAATATAAAATATTTCAAAGAGATGATATACTTAAAGAAGTAAAATATTCAAAACTTAATCATTTTGGAGCAAAAATGTAAATATTTCCCTCCAGCAAGAGAAAAATTTTTGAATTGTTTAAAAATTTTTGAAAAGCATTTGAGATGACTCCAACAAACTATCATTAATTAGTATAGCAAAATTTATGATTAACCAACAAATATATTCTAGAGTTTTGGTCTCGAATGCTTTTTAAAACATTTTTATTTCTTGCTAGAGGGAAATATTTACATTTTTGCTCCAGAATAATCTAGGTTTTTAAAATATCTTTGGAAGGTGGAAGATTACACTGGTCAACATTCAGTTTGAAAAAATACACCGGACTCTACCTAGGTACCCAGGGGTTTTGGGGTCGCTGATTCCGTTGCCGAGGTCGGTTAAGCTCTATCACGTCAGTTTCAAGGTCATTTGAAGGTCAACCTAAGAAAAGCTTTTTGAAAAAATCTAAAAAAATTCACACATAGGCTCTTGGGGGGTCTCTGAGTCCGAATCCGATGTCGGTTGACCTTTATCACCTCATGTTCAAGGACATTTGAAGGTTAAAGTAACAATAGGAGGTGAAAAAAATTAGAAAAAATTTATACGAATGCTCACCTGCCTACTTATTGTCTGTTTATCTGTCTGCCCTTATACCTGCACACCTGTTTGTTTGCTTGTTAGTCTGTATTTATCATCCGCCTGCATTTTCTCTCTGTCCATCTATTTGACATCCTGCCTTTCTGTCAGTAATTCTGTCTGACTGAATGACTAAATGTTTCTATCTGACACTCTGTCGGCCTCCTTGTCAGTTTGTTTGAACCATTAAATTACTTTGACCCTGACAGGATTGAGCTCAGGGCCGGTTTTAGGTAACCGGAGGCCCTAAGCTCTAGGTATGTTTTTCGTTGAAGCTTTCTCTTCTAATAAAATCAACGTGCATATCTGCGTATGAAATCTGAGTTCTAAGGCCCCCTAAATGCGAGGCCCTAAGCTGGCGTTTACTCAGCTTATAGGCAAAACCAGCACTGATTGAGCTCCAAGTGAGTGAAGCCAACGCCCGCGGTACTCTTTACTTGCATGTTCGCTCTGCTTCTGCAACTATACCTAAAGGCCATCCTTTCACAGAGGGTAGGTGATTCATTGAGTTAAATATATTTGCACTGAGATAGCCGAAGAATCTTCATGTGCAGCTAAAGCTGGCGGACGAATGCCGGCTTGAAAAGACCTCAGAATGACCTGGATGCCTCTTTTTTTTAAGGGTAAGCGAACAATGGATTCGGACTCAGCGACCCGAAAAACCTGTGTGAATTTTTTCAGATTCTTTCAACCACCTTTTCTTACTTTAACCTTCAAATGACCTTGAAACTGACGTGATAGAGGTCAACCGACATCGAATGCAGACTCAGCGACTCAAAAAACCTATATATAAGTTTTTTCAGATTTTTTGACAGCTTCTCCTCTGTTTTTCTCAAACTAACCTTGAAATGATCTCCGGATGCCTTTTAAGGGTAAACGAACACCGGATTCGGACTCACCGATCCCAAAAACCTATGCGTGAATTTTTTCAGATTTTTTCAATCACCTTTTCTTAGTTTGACCTTCAAGCGATCTTGAAACTGACGTGATAGAGGTCAACCGGCATCGGATACAGACTCAGCGACCCAAAAACCCTATATGTAAATTTTTTCAGATTTTTTAACAGCTTCCTCTCCGTTTTTCTCAAATTAACCTTGAAATGACCTCCGGATGCCTTTTAAGGGTAAGCGAACACCGAATTCGGACTCAGCGACCCCAAAAACCTATGTGTAAATTTTCTCAGATTTTTCAACCACCTTTTCTTAGTTTGACCTTTAGATGTCCTTGAACCTGACGTGATAGAGCTTAACCAACCTCGGCATCGGAATCAGCGACCCCAAAAACCCCTGGGTACCTAGGTAGAGTCCTGTGTATTTTTTTCAACTAAATGTTGACCTGTGTTATTATTATTCTTTTATTTTCTGCTTTTTGGCCTCCCCCCCCCCAATAAAAATCGTCTTCTAATTTTTTTTTTACTTTTACTATATAAGGCCAGCAGCAGTGACAAATAGTGGATTAAGGGCAACTAGTTACGTTAAGGAATGTTCGTGTCCTGGTAAATACCTTTTTTAATTTGCTCTAAGCTATAAAGGGGTACAAAAATATTTGTTTCTGAACAAAATAAACGTTTTTTTATTCCCAAATTGAAAAAATTTAAAAACCCATTGATCTCTAGAAAGTATTATTTCTGTGTATAAAAGTTATTTATATTTTTAGTAAGATAATTTTAGTTACCATATCTATAGATGTATTTAGGAATAGTATGCCTCTTTACTATGTTGCCAAGTTTAGGAGGCGATATCGCTACTTTATTGTAAGGAGGCATTTAATACCTATATACATCAAGTGTTTAAAACAGCAGCGCCACCTGGTAAAAAATGTAGTGGACTATGGTGTATGTTTACATATGTTTATAGGTATTTTTAGCCTCCAAAAAAAGTGTCGTTAAATGCTTCTATCTCTCTATTTCTTCCCTTTTTGTCATAATCTTATATGCGCACCAATAAAGCTGATCATTATTGATAATAATGAGTCATGAATTTACTAATTATCAAGACATTCGCGATGAAAACAACACAAAACGTCTCCGCCTCCGAAATCGGAGGCGAACGCGTAAAATCGGAGGCAAACACCACCTAACCATATAACATTCGGAGGTGTATGAGTACTAAATGCATGTATATATATATATATAGCGGGATGTATATATATATATATATATATATATATATATATATATATATATATACATCCCGCTATCAATGCTGCGTCCTTTCACAAGCCAACCTTACTGCGTCTCCCAGAAATACGTTAGTTAGCTCAAATCTAATGAAGTATATTGAATCTGCTAATCAAATTCAGTTAACATCTGGTTTTAAAATTGTAATAACTCAAGAAATAAAAAAGTTTAATATACAAGACAATACTGCGTCCTTTCAAAAACAGCACGTTATTGCGTCCGAGAATAATTTTATTTTTCTTCAATACAATGCTGCGTCCGAGATGACTACTTTTTGTGAAGCTTAGTTAGTATATTACTGCGTCCGGCGCGGTTGTCATATTTACCCTAATAATTCTATTGCACTTGTAGTAGAACAAATCTCTAGCCGTCAGTTATTTCTAAATGTCAGTAGAATTCGAAATATGATTTTTCTGTCGATTATTATTTTAGGATCAGTTTTTCAATTGTGCACTAAAAGTAGCCTCAAATTTGCAATATAAAATGATATATTTAGGAGATCAATGAAATTTTGCATAGATGTTCATTTTTATTTACTCCTTCAGTAAGCGATAAGTTCACCTTAGAATAGAAGAGAGAGCATATGCTTCTTGCTCTTTCTTTTTGCACATATCTCGAATGATAAGCGTTTTAGTCTTAAAAGTTGAAAACCACGTTTCTTGAAGTTTGAAGTACAAATGTGTTTAATAATAAATGCCTTCGGATTTGTTCTTTTGTAAGGAACAATGTTAAAAAAAATTGCTTTTTTGGCCCATCCGTGGTAAAGAGTGGAAGCCATCTTTTTTACTAATTTTGGGGTGCTGAAAACGAATCCGTCACCCGCTTTGGCGAAAAGACTCGGAAACACATGAAAAACAACCCCTATTTGGGTGCCACAAAGTGAAGATTCTAATTTTCCAAATCAAAAGTCATTTAAATAATTAAAGAATTTTTTAATATAAAAACAATTAATATTTTCTGGATAGTGATAGCACACCGTACACTCCAGTGTCAAAAATATTCAGGGATGAGAAATATTCATTTGAATTGACTAAATCACCTTATTATGACAAAAAAACATCAAACTGGGTGATTAGGGATTTCTTTTGCAATTAAAACCAATAGAAACTCTAAAAAGATAAAATTCACCACCTTAATTGGTGGGGATGTGTAAGAGTATTCAGAAGTAATCATATTATAACCTGATAATAGCCATTTAATAAGGAGTTTTGTGTTTTTTTTTAATAAGTAAATAACCGTATATTACATATTGTAACTTACACCGTTCTTATGGGTGGTGAAGGGTGAGGTAAACAAGGGAAAACCCCCTTTTTGGCCCATCCGCAGTGAAGTGTGGAAACCACCTTTTTACTAATTTTGGGGTGCTGATTACGAATCTGTCATCCAAATTGGCTAAAAACATCGGGAAGACAGTAAAAAAACAACTCTTATTGAAATTGATATTAGAACTTGCAAGAAAAAGTTATTCTTTAGTACAGGAAATTCTTTCAAAATACTCAGTTTCATTAGGTAAGAAAAAACCGCTGCCCAAGGAATCACTACTTCTACATCTATATTTTCTATCCAAGTCACACACAACGAAAAAATTGTGTATGTGGAAATAATTGTTTATGGAACTTTAATAATACAGGTCAGTTTCATGTCATTAAAAAAAACTAGTGGTGAGGAACGACTAAACGAACAAAAAAACCTTATATAACATGGGGTCTAAAACCCATATAGAAAAAAAAACGCTGCCCAAGGAATCACTACTTTCACATCCAGATTCTTTTCCAAGTCACTCACAACGAAAAAATTTTTGTATGTGGAAATAATTGTTTATGGAACTTTAATAATATAATATTTGAAATCCTCTACCCCAAAAACCCATAAAACGATACCCCACATCGGTAGCGGGGTGGGGGTGGTAGTGGGGGTGGATGAAGTAAAAAACATTTTGAGGTTTCTGGTTCTTGTACACACACTAAATCACAATTTTTTTTCATCCCCTTTAATAATGGGGTGGGGGTGGTAAGGGGAGTGGCTAATGCCAAAATTTTTTTTGAGACCTTAGCTTCTCTTGTATATACTAAATACCAATTTTATGGACTTTTACCTGCTTGATTTACCTATTTTTCCCAAATTTACCCCAATTCACCCCCCAACCCTTCGACGGAATAAGATGAAAATATAATCTAGTTCTAGATCTCGTTAAAGTACATATGTGTACCAAATTTCAAGTAAATATCTCAAACGGTTCCAGAGTAAACGTGCGCACAAAAAAAGTTACAGACAGACCGACAGACAGAAATTTTTTTTCGCTCAAACTTAAAATCTCGACGTTTCGTGACATTCTAAGCCTATTTGAACAATAAAAATTTTTAAAATTTTTTTTGTCGTTACTATACTTCCACTGGATGTGGAAGTAAAAATAGACAAAAATTTCGAAAGTTTTCAATAAATTGTTTGAGAACTGCTAGAATGTTGGGATAGGCTTTTATCTTCGCGTATGTCGGCGCCTCTAACCATCAAATATGCTAATACGGCTTTTTCAAAGTATCGCGCTCCTTTGTTAGAGACCGCGCGTTGGCGAGGATACAAGTTGATAATCATACTTCTTTATGGCTTTTTAAAAGTAGGTAAGGTAAGGTCTTTAGCGTTGCGGTAAAGGTGAAAGACGTCGGCGTTTTCTGAGTGCTTAGTAGATCTGAAGAAAACTATAGTCCCTCTTGTGCAATATTTTAGTTTCTGTGGGCACTTCATTAAGTACACATGTCGAACCCGTTCGTTGTTTTCGTTCTTTTTGAATTTTAGGCCACGTATTTACAGTTAAGATTTATTTTATTGACTTACCGTTCAAGTCGTTAAGTTCTTGATTACGTACAGACAATATTTGTTCGTCCTTTTTGTGTTACTTTTTGGATTTTGGACCAAGTTTTTATTTTTATTATTATTATTTTTTTAACAACTTTAGTTGATAGTTTAGTGTGGTATTTTAATGTGCATGGAAACCATAAAAAATGATCCTAATTTACCAATTGTGTTAAACGGAGTGCGTATGTCCTTAGTTCGACGTGCCGAAAAGTGTATTGATGCAGACGGAAGCCATTTCGAACAATTTATCTAAATCAACAAAATTGGTAAGTTCTAGACTTATCGAATATTTTAGTTTCAGATACCTGATCGGCAATTCGTTAAATAAATCAGATTTTTTCTTAACTTAAAATGCACATAACTATTTTCTGTTATCGTATTTCAGACGTCTAACTCTTTATTTCCCAATGTCATGCAATAAGTATTCACTCTTTAAGCTTTTAACCCAGAACACTCATTTAGGTTACAAATGTTTATAAATCACATTTAAATCTGATCAATTATAAACAACAATAAAAGCTCCAATATTTTGTTCTAAATTAAAAAAACACATGTAAAGAAATGCTGTGTTTAACTTCAATGCCCATCATTTGCTTTTGCAGTTCTGCAAAAAGAGATAACGAATTATTTACATTTTTATAATTGGTTCGGTTAAGGTGGTCATCAAAGGTGCCGCTCTTCTTTGCTTTTTTATGTCAATTTAAAAGTTGTATAATTGGGAACTACTACACGTCCATTGACCCAGAAAGGCAGTGGTTCTCAAATGTTTCCTACCCTAATATTCAAATTGTTGACCTAGGTCAGTTTTTTTTCAAAGTACCGTCACAAAGGTTTTTTGTTTGTCTAGTCGGTCTCCATTACCAGTTTTTTTTTTTAATGACATGGAACTGATTACACCCTGAATAATATTTGAAATCCTCTACCCCGAAAACCCATAAAACGATACCCCACATCGGTAGTTGGATGGGGGTGGTGATAGGGAGTGGTAATGGGGGTGGATGAAGTAAAAAAAATATTTTGAGATTTCTGGTTCTTATACACACACTAAATCACATTTTCTTTTCATCCCCTTTAAAAATAGGGTGGGGGTGGTAATGGGGGTGACTAATGCCAAAAAATTTTTTGAGCCCTTAGCTTCTCTTGTATATACTAAATACCAATTTTATGGACTCTTACCTACTTGATTTACCTATTCACCCCAAATTTACCCCAATTTACCCTCCAACCCTTCGACGAAACAAGATGAAAATATAATCTAGTTCCAGATCTCGTTAAAGTACATATGTATACCAAATTTCAAGTCAATATCTCAAAAGGTTCCAAAGTAAACGTGCGCACAAAAAAGTTACAGACAGACCGACAGAAATTTTTTTTCGCTAAAACTTAAAATCTCTACGTTTCATGACATTCTAAGCCTATTTGAACAATAAAAATTTTTAAAAAATTTTTTGTCATTACTACTACCACTGGAAGTGGAAGTAGAAAAAAAGCAAAAATTGTAAATTCACCACCCCTCCCCATCGTTTCCCTCACCCTTCACCACCCATAAGAACGGTGTATAGTTACAATATTACTCCTCGTCAAATGGCTATTATCAGGTTATATTGTGATTACTTCTGAATACTCTTACACCCATCCCCACCAATTAAGTTGGTGAATTTTATCTTTTTAGAGTTTTTATTGATTTCAATTGCAAAAGAAATCCCTAATCACCCAATTTGATGTTTTTTTATCATAATGAGGTGATTTAGTCAATTTAGGTGAATATTTCTCACCCCTGAATATTTCTCACATTTTTGGAGTACGGTGTGCATATCACTATTCAGAAAATATTACTTGTTTATTAAATTAAAAAATTCATTAATTATTTAAATTACTTTTGGTTGGGAAAAGGAGAACCTTCACTTTATGGCACGCAAATGAGAGTTGTTTTTTAATGTGTTCCCTAGATTTTTCGCCAAAACAGGCGACGAATTCGTTTTCAGCACCCCAAAATTAGTAAAAAAAATGGCTTCCACACTTTACCACGTTAGAATTTTTAAAAACTGTTTTTATGAAGGTAAAAGTTTTTGCGCTCATATTTAATATCAATTTAATTAATTTAATTTAATTCTTCTCTAAAACAGAAACCAAATATTATCGGAAAAAGAGGGAATTTATTTTCTATCATATCTATCTCCAGTTTCAACTAAGGGTGTTGAACTCCTTGTAAATAAATTAAAGTCTTCAAACTCTAGTGGTCATGATAATATTTCTAATAATTTGGTTAAAAAATGCAAATATGCGATAAGCGGTCCATTATGTTATATAATATACCTTTCTATAGAGAAAGGTGTATTTCCCAGTAAATTTAAAAGAGCCATAGTCTCTCCATTATACAAGAAGGGAGATCCAAATCACTATAATAATAATTATGGAGCCATTAGTCTACTATGTAGTTTCTCTAAAATTTCAGAACTTCATCTCAAGGAGTAATTATAAGATTTTTTACATCAGAATATGTTACTGTCTCCTACTGAACATGGTTTCACTACAAACAAAAGCACTAAGTCTGCGTTGTGTGATTTTCATCATAAAACCATTAAAGCTTTAGACAACAAGAAATCAGTTATAGGTCTTTCCGAAGATTTCTCACGAGCTTTTGATTTGATAGACCATCAGCTGCTTAAGGCCAAACTAGCACTATACGATATTCGAGGAACTGATTTACAAATATTTTCCTTCTATTTAGACAACAGGACAAATTATAAAAATGGCTGGTGTAGTTGAAAGTAATATTTGTGATATTAAACAAGGAGTTCCACAGGGGTCAATTTTGGGACCACTTTTATATATTATATTTACTAACTATGTGGTCAGTCATCTACAAAAAATACCAAATGTTCATGTGATCTGTTATGCTGATGATACAAACATTCTAGTTACCGGCAACAACCTGCGCATCCATATTACGCGGAGTGACCCACTGTGCATCCATTGCACTTGAGGAAACCCACTGCGCATCCATGGTGCTCGGGGAAACCCACTACGCATCCATTGTACTCGAGGAAACCCAGTGCGCATTAATAGTACTCCTGGAAACCCACTGCGCATCCATGGTACACGGAGAAACCTACTGAGCATTAATTGCATTCAAGGAAAACTTCTACGCATCCATGGTATTCGGGAAAACCCACTGCGCATCCATTGCACACGAGGAAGCCCACTGCGCATCCATTGAACTCGAGGAAACCCACTGCGCACAGAGCACATGGGCGGGTATCTGTCAAATTTCATGCTTAAAAACATCCGTCTCCCTGTTCACCCGTTCGCGGCGTCTCTTTTTAAAAACCGTCGAATACGTTCTCTTTATTTCCTCAGGAAAGCCTGTCGCTGGAATATCGCGTTTCTGACATGCGATTTCAGAGATACGGGTACCCTTTAGACCATCTACTCCCCCGTTTTCACCACTTCAAAAAGTGAAAATCGAAATTTCGTCCTACTCGTGTCTAATAGATTCCAATAAAGGGTACTTCTGTCAAATTTCATGCTTCTGGGTCTAACCGTTTCCGAAATGGTTAAAATCCTCCCCCTCCCCGTTCACCCGTTCGGGGTCTTTTTTTGAAAACCGTCTTCTTATTTCCTCAGAAGAGTCCATCGCTCGAATAATCACGTTTCTGACTTACGCGATTTCAAAAATATAGGTGCGTTTTAAACCATCTACCACCCCCGTTTTCAAAAATTGAAAATCGAAATTTCGTCTTACACGATCTAATAGATTTCAACAAAAAATATTTCTGCCAAGTTTCATGCATCTAGATCTAACCTTTCCGGAAAAACCTAAAATTTCAACCCCCTTTTTATCAAACAAAAATGTATAATAATGGTTCTATTTATAGTTATTAGACTTATAATAAACCACACTATTTGACAATATTTGATGAACTTATTAGTATATTATTCAACGAGTGGTAATAACTCACGCAGATGAGTTATTACCATTACCGCAAGTTGAATACTATACTTTTTTTACGATTACAACAATAAATATTAAATTGAGAAAATTTTGTTTAAATTAGGTACTCAGTTTCTTTATTAATATAATTGACGGTAAAATTTAATTTAATTTAATTTAATTTAAATTAATTTAAGAATTTCTCGGACAGAGCCACACCTTCGTGAAGCGCGTTACGTCGATTGGACAGGCTAGGCATGAAGATAAAGGTGATTGTCACTGTAACCTGGTGATTTATAATAACTCACTCATTGTAACTTACGTTATTTGTTTATGGATACTATTAATTGTTCAAAAGCAGTTCATTAATTAGTATATACCCTAATAAGAGTAGATAAAATAACCAAAAGTAGTATTATTAGTCATAGGTTTTTTTGCTCCTAACTTAGCATATCTAGAATATTACCTACAATATCTTATTAATATTTGTAATCCTATTTACATTCACAATATTGTCTGTAATTCTCCTATTTCCTTATTCAAAACAGTAACCATAAAATTAGTATAATGTCCTGTAGACTGACTGCCTTTGTATGTTCATTCACTTTAATCATCTGAAAATGTCACGTTGAGTGCCGAACTGCGGTAAGGTGCAAGTTACAATAATTCGAACTCACCGGCTTTCCAAGTAAGAATGAAAGAATGACTAGATATTTATTAGCCGGTGTTGTCAAATGTCGGACGCAGCATTATACGATTTTTGAATAGAGAATATTTGAAGTATATTTCTGTTCACAAATCTATGCGCCCCCAAACATAATTCGATGGAACTAAAAATATACTTTTAGTTTCACGGAACATATGATACCGCGTCCGAATCCAAAAAAAACTCGGGTCGATATTTTGCTCAATTGAAACGAAACAGAACTCATTTCTATGTTTACATATAACCCAGGAGACGAAGAACATTTTGAGGTGCTGAAAATCGACCATTTCAGAGATTTGTTGAAGATAGCACGGGAAAACAATACTGCGTCCGGTATACAGACGCAGTATTGTACAGGACGCGGCAGTGTATGGTATCGTGCACATGTACGGACGCAGCATTATTTGCTGGACAAATATATATATATATATATATATATATATATATATATATATATATATATATATATATATACATATATATATACATATATATATATACATA
Source organism: Rutpela maculata (assembly GCA_936432065.2). Lineage (NCBI taxonomy): Eukaryota > Metazoa > Arthropoda > Insecta > Coleoptera > Cerambycidae > Rutpela > Rutpela maculata. The sequence continues at coordinate 203,838,930 of OW386285.2, read as the reverse complement.
TATATATATATATATATATATATATATATAGTGACGGTGAGAGGTAAACTCTCATATGGTCAGATGCTACTATACGTCGGACAAATTGTCGGGCATCATTTTCAGACCGGATTATAGAAAACACTTTGAGGTCATCAGCGAATAGAAGAATTTTTCCAAAAGAAAAACAGTATTTGATGTCGTTAATAAATAAGTTAAACAACAATGGTCCCAAATGTGACCCTTGTGGCACACCGGAAGTGACTGAAATTTCATTAGAAAGAACATTTTTGATACGAACAATCTGTTTTCTCTCAGTAAGATAATCTTTTAACCAGTCGATAATTGAACCACTTATACCATAGTATTCAAGCTTGGCCAGTAAAACACTATGGTTTACCCTGTCGAACGCCTTGGAGAAATCAGTATAGATTGCATCAACCTGATAACCGCTCTCCAAGGCCCCCGACAGATAGCTAACATAGGTCCCCAGGCCGAGTTCAGTGGACCTACCAGCAAAAAATCCAAATTGTTCATCGATGATCTCATTATGAAGCTTCGCGGTTAAGTAATCAGTAACTAAGCTTTCGAATAGTTTAGGTATAGTGCTAAGGACTGTTATAGGACGATAATTTCTAATATCTGATTTATTGCCTGACTTGTATATAGGTGTGATATAACTGAGTTTCCAGTAGACAGGGAATTGACCAGAGAGTAAAGACTGATTGAATATGTAATAGAGAGGCCTTGCCAAAATAAAGCTGCAATGTTTAAGAATGCTTGGTGGAATAGCGTCAGGCCCTGGCCCCTTATTTGCATTTAATGTACTTAACTTTATGTATATATCAGATATTGAGATATGATAATTTGTTATATTAGTGTTAGAGGCACAAGACTGTTTGGGTAAATCGCATGTACTCGTGGAATAAACTGAAGCAAAGTATTCAGCAAATAAGTTTGCTATTACTGGGATTGAGTTTGTTTGATTGTTATCCAAAAACATTTCATTGGGTAATCGATTGTCAGATCTTTTCAAATTGACAAATTTCCAAAAAGATTTTATATTACTCTGTATGGAAGACTCCATAAAGCTTATGTAGTTCGTATAACATTGTTGCGAGAGAATTTTGCATCTGGATCTCAAAGTACTAAAATCATTATAGTTTTCAGGGCTGTTGCAAATCTTATACTTTTTGTGCGCCTTTTTCTTTAAAACAATCAAATTTATCAATTCAGGAGAAAACCACGGAGGAAATTTACTAGCTGATGATTTTTTTATAGGAAGATATAACTCAAAAACACAGTAAAGAGCATCATAAAAGATATTCATCATAGAGTCTAATGATTTATCACTTAATAGGTCATCCCATGGGATGGCACCTAAACATTCACAAATAGCGGCATAATTTGCATTCTTGAAATCATAATAGTACTCTTGAGCAGGATGGCTATTAGACGATTGATTGACCAGTTTTATAGTAGTTAGTAAAGGGGGGTGATTTAAATCAAGTGGAACTAAGTAGTCATCTGCATATTTTACTGGAAGTTCGTCATGAGAGAGAATCAAGTCTAACAAAACACCTCTATCGTTGCGGACAACGTTGGCTTGGAATAAATTGTGACAAGAGCATATATTAGACAAAATTTCAATCGCTTCAATTTCATGTAATGGTGCAGTTGGTGTAGCACTTCCTGTGGAGGATAAGTTTTCTTTATTCCAAGTACAGTTGGGTAAGTTAAAGTCGCCAAATAGGTGCACTTTGGTATTAGGAAATCTTTCCATTATAAAGTCAATATCATCGCTGTATGTACGATAAGCATTTGCGGACGATCTCGGGGGTAGGTATATAACTCCAATAATATGTTTATTGCCTCTACCTAGGGAGACAAATAATTCTTCAAGAGATTGAGACGATTCTAGCTGAGCACTGCATATGGATTTGTGTATGGCAATAAGTACACCGCCTCCCCTATTGTAGATACTGGTTGTAGTTGACCGATCTTTTCTATAAATCATATAATTGTGTAAACCGATTTCGCTGTCTAAGATGTCCGACGTTAACCATGTTTCTGTCAGGATGATGACATCATAGGAGGAGGTTAAAACACTGCGTTGGAGTAAAGGAAGTTTAGTCCGCAAACCACGAACGTTCTGGTAATAAATTAGTAGATCGCCTTCAGTGTTTTGTTCCATGGGAGTATTCTTCCTTTGAGAATATAATTGCTATGCACTTTTTGTTTTCTTAGATTCAATTTCCAAAATTCGTTTGTAGCAAGGACAGTTTGTGTCAGATGCTGAATGATCGGTTTTTAATGATTTTTTTACTTTCTTATTTGTTTCAATGCAATTAATACATTTCAATGTCTTAGATTTGCAATCGGAAGTTTTATGGGATCCAGCACAATTGAAGCAGGTAGAGTTATTTTCACATTTTGCTTCGATGTGACCATATCTGGCACATTTATAACATCTTACAATTGAGTAATATTCATGTACTACACACCTTCTCCAACCTATATTTAGTTTACCTAACTGACAAATTTTATTCTTTAAGGACACATCAACAGACAGTATTATGTTTCCCTTGTTACTTTGGCCTTTTTGGTTATATTTCGAGAGCACTGAGAGAGTCGACTCGTCATTTACATCAAGCTCATTTTGATCTTTTAAAGCTTCCAATATAGTTTCATCGCTAGCAGTAATGTATTCCTCTTCAGCTCCTCGTATTATAATTTTTGGATTTTTTTGTCTGCCGTCAACTACACTATATTTATTTCCAAGCTCATTTTCTGCTGTTTCTTTTAATTTTTGCTTCGAATTTGTGTTACCACAATTGATGATGACAGCTCCATCTCTTCCTTCTTTAATTTGTTCCACGGCAATAGCCATTTTCTTTGGGTCAATTTTCTCTTTCAGGTCGTTTTTTGTTTTGTCACTCTGTTGTTTCTCCTTAGGCTTTATAACTATTGTCTCACTATTATTACTTGCAACACTAGCGTAAGTTACATTCTCTTTTATAATAGTTTGTTCACTTAATTGATTTTTCAACTTATTAATTAAGTCCCCTTGTAAGACAATTGTATCATTTTGTGTTAATAGATATTCCTGTAATTTTTTAAGCTCCTTTAGGAGGGCGTTCTCCATAGCTTTTAATTTTGTATCCACCAATTCATGCACAGAAGTGAATGAAAGGTGACATTTTTTACAGAAGTAATTTAAAACTCTACTATTTTTTAATTGCAAAACTCTAATCTCGCTTGAAGATAATCCACAGCATTCTTGACACCATGGGTCATTGCAGAGGTCACATGCAAAAATGTCCTTACATTTGTCTGGTGGTTTATTACAGCAAATACATTTCATTTTAACTATCAAATTTTAAAATTTCCAAGACAGGACCAGTACATTGAAATAAAATTTTATGAATGTTCTTATTGTAATCGTTTATTAGTGTTTTTGTCAGTGGATCAGGGTTATTTCTATATTCCCTGTACATTCTTCTTTTTGTTTTTATTAGTTTAATTATATAGGGGGGCGTTCCTGGGAGTAAATCCCAGTAAACACACTCTGCCACATCCACATTGTAAATGGCAAAACATCACATCACCGTGATGACACTCTTTGGACCGTTTCAGAATGTTCACATCATAACCACTCCCATGTCAGTGGAGATTGGGATGTCCACAATCACCACATCATTTTAATGTGATATTTTAAAATGTGAATGTAACTAACTGAGCCACCACTCACTTTAAAATCGTCATCTCGTACTAAATGGCAACCACTGCCGGCAGCGCCACTAGTCTAGTATTACTACTGGAATTTCCCTTGTTTTCTCGTCTCCAGTCATCTCCACTCAGTTTACACTTGTGTGTGTTGCATTCATGACATTAATCATTGATGTTAATAAACTTTTGTTTTAATGCTTTTAGTTTTAGTTTTTGTTTGGTAAATATCAACACATTTTTGCGTAAAGGTAAGTACCTACTTGTTTTAGCTACATTGTTACTATGAAATGTTGCATTCTTATTTTATACCTTGCCTGAAATTTTCATGTTTCGTGACATCGAATATGACGCCATTAAAATTCAAGGGAAAAAAGCGAGTCAAAAAGCTAATTTATCATTTAACATAATGATATATTGGTTAACACTGGTTCTTTATTTTTCAAGTACAGAATACTTTCGAATTCATAAATTTAGTTTTTGTACCACATAGGTACAGTGTTGTCTCCATGCCGCATGCACCATTTGATATTCGACGAGTTTATTATACCTTTTGTATGCTATCAATTAGTAAAATATACAATTTTATATATAAATTTCATTATAAATAGACAAACACATGTCTAGTAAAAAGTACAGAAATTTCACTATATTTATAAAATCGTATAAAAGAAAGATAAATAAAATATAAATACGTAGAGAGCATATTTAGGTTAATACTAATTATTTTCTTACCAATTGACCACAAAATGCAGTCAGATTGTATTTGGTTTAATTATTACCCATCATTTATTTTGCTCTAGTATATTATTTTAGTACTAGTACAGGGAAAGATTGAAAAAAATGACTGTAACTCGAAAAAAATTTTTGCAGACTTTTAAACTTTGGTTATAGGTTCAAAATAGGCCAAAGTTCACGAAACAAAAAAGTTTAGAAGTTTTACGGATCCGCGGGAAACTATAAGGGGGTGAAAAGGGGTATTTTTAAGTAAAAAATCGATTTTTGGGTGTTTTTAAATTAATTTTATAGCAATAATTAACTGAAATACGGCCATTTTTCGATGGGGGGATGGCGGATGGAATTTTTTTCCAAAACAAGTGTTTTCAAGGGAAAAAATAAATTGAGCATCTAACTTCTTTCTTTTTTGTGATGCAGAAAAAACAAGAAATTATTTTAAAGATCGATTAATTATCTTTAATTTTGTTTCTTAGAACTTTTGACGGAAGTGTCACAGTTTCTAAGATATTCAACATTTTAAACTAAATACTTCATCCTAAAAACGGTCGGATACCATCCATAAAATTAAATATCTCACAAATACAAATATATAAACAAAATAAAATTCTCAGTTTATAAGCTTAATTTTTGATGTCCACCGTATTTTCTCTTAAATGAATATTTATTCAGATATTTGCAGAGAAACAAGAATATTACGGTTTTTTTTTTAAATTCCTTTACAGTTTAAAATGCATTTTTTTTCTAAAACAAGCGTTGTAAATCGATGAAAAAATTTGAGCGTCTAGGTCACACTATATTAACGAAAAGGTATTTGGGAATAAATTTTTTTAATTATTGACTACTTACATTAACAAAATTGCAACGTTTTTATTTAAAAAAATGTGAAAAAGTACATTGTTTCTGTCATAATTTCTTTCTGTTTTTTATGCTATAAAAATAGAAAAAAATCATTTGAAAGCCTAATTAATAGTTTTTTAATTTGGTTATTAACGTTTTTGGCCATTTAAACTAAATACTTCGTCTTATAAACGTTCGGACGCCACCTTTAGACTTCCAGATCTCCGAAACCATTAACTCTACAAAAATTAGAAAAAAATGAAATTCATCCTTAATTTAGTAGCTTTCTTATTTGTCTCTAGCATGTTTTTGCTCAATGTAATACCTTTCGAGTTATTTGACAAAAACGTATTTGAAATACCACTTTTTCAAGCTAAAATTGCAGATGTTCTAGTCATTATTATTAAATTAACTTAAATCTATCAAATTATATGAAAAGTTTACTTTACTTTTGTGCATTTACTATTAAGCTGCCAAAAATGAACCAGATCTAATTCATATGATATTCCGAAGTTAAAACCTTTAGTATTTTGGTTAATTATTGCCATAAAATTAAATTTCAAAAGACCAAATTAAAGATAATTTTGTCAGAAACAACTTTTATTTGAACTATTTTTTTGTAAATGCCATATTTCCCGAGAAAATAGAGAAAAATCGATTTTTTAATTAATAAAAATACCTCTTTTCACCCCCCTATATGTTCCCGCGAATCCGTAAAACTCCTAAACTTGTTTGTTTCGTGAACTTTGGCCTATTTTAAACCTATAACCAAAGTTTAAGATCTGCACAATTTTTTTTCGAGTTAAAGTAAAGTTTTCCAGTACTACTCCAGTACTAATTTAAGGGTTAAGTGGAAGAGCGCATTACAAGCGAACTTCGCCCTAAATAAAGACCTGTTATTATTATTATTATTATTATTTTTTTTTTTATTTTTTATTTTTTTTTTTTGTTAAAAACCAGTCACCCTTCTCTGTGGCTCCGACCCTCACAGAGGGGAGCTGGTAGTACCGGCAGCCACTCCCCACACCCGTGGGGTAAGTGACTACTGGGTCCGGGAATCGTGTGCCCTGAGCAGACGTAATGAACCGAGTCTGCGGAGTTCGAAGAGCAGATCTCGATATTTTGTCCGTTTTTCCTCCTCCTTCAAGACAATGTTGTTCTCCGCGGGAGCCGAGAACTCCAAGATAAACATTGTCTTGAGTTGATGGTCGAGGAGCACTACGTCAGGCTTGTTGGCTTGTATTTGCCTGACGGTGGGAAAAGAGTAGTTCCAATAAATTAGACACTTCTCATTTCCCACAACGGACTCAATATCCCCCGGAGCGTAAGGCAGCACTGGTGTCTCGTCTATCCCATACGAGTGCCTTAGGTGATAATAAAGCACTCGTAATGCTCCGTCGTGCCTCTGGATATAGGCCGAGACTGCATATGTCGGACAAGCCGACAACAGGTGCATTAAAGTCTCTGGCGCCCTGCGGCAGGCCCTGCAGCTGACATCAGGGACCTCTATACCCATGACACGACTACGATAGACGAGGGTATTAAATACATCATCCTGGCAAGCCATTATGAATCCCTCGGTCTCAGACTTCAGCCCGGCTGACCTTAAGAAGGCAAAGGTCGGCCTTTCGGATAAGCCAAGGTTCTCTATATTTTTATAGAAAACTCCATGCATTGGCTTATCCGTGTGAAGCTGCAGAAATATGTTGTGTTCTGCAGCTTTAATTTGGGCTTTTCGTCGAACAGGTTCCAACTCGGTGACAGAGTCGGGATTTACCCGCTCGACGTCGAAGGAGAGACCAAGTTCATCGGCTGCTCTTTGTGCTGCCTTAAACAAAAAGGCTCCTATTCCTGCACTTTCATGGTCTCGGACCATGCAGAGGAGGGGATCCGAACTCCTGATGACCTTACAGGCTCCATCCAGAACCATCCTATTATGGAGACTCTCCAAACTCAAGAGTCCACGGCCTCCCCGATGTCGTGGGAGGTATAGCCGTGGAACGGATGATTTAGGATGCAAACTTCTATTGAGATGCATCTTCTTGCGGGTTCCTACGTCGAGTTGACGCAACTCCTCTCGAGTCCATTTCACTACTCCAAAGGAGTAGAGTAGGATCGGAACGGCAAGCATGTTGGTAGCAGACACCTTGTTCTTCCCCGACAGTTCTGAGGACCAGATCTGTCGGAGTTGGTGCTGATACTTGCCGCGGAGAGCGTTTTTCACTACACCCACTTCTTGGGTGGAGCGTTGCTCGACACCCAAGTAAGTGTACGACTCTCCGGCATCTAGATGATATAAGATGCTTCCGTCAACGAGTTGCGCGTCCTCTCCATAGTTCCCGCATCGTCCTCTCTTGAGATGGACCAGTGCACATTTGTCCAACCCGAACTCCATACCGACAGCCTGCGTGTACTCCTGTACCACCCTGAGGGACTGGTGTAGGTCCCTCTCTCCGGAGGCATAAAGTTTAAGGTCATCCATGTAAAACAGATGAGTGACCTTATGCCTCCTATCGCCGGGGGTACCGCAGTTGTATCCATGGGTTTTCCGGAGCGAAACGGATAATGGCAGTAGTGAGATGCAAAACAGAAGGGGGCTGAGGGAGTCTCCCTGAAATACTCCCCTTCTGAATGTTACCGACTCCGTCTGGACTCTATCATTACCCGATGTAATGGTAAAGCGAGTCCTCCAGAGCGGCATCAGTTCTTCGATGCATCTCACTACGGGACCGGGTACCGCAAGACATCGGAGCAAGTGAACAATAAGCTCATGTGATGTCATATCAAATGCCTTGCGGTAGTCGATCCAGGCCATGGAGAGGTTCCGCTTATACTGCACGGAGTCCTGCGTGACACATCTGTCAATCAACAGGTTCTCCTTGCAGCCAGCGACACCTCTCTTCGACCCTCGTTGCTCATATATCCGTTCGTAAACCGGTTCAACTGCGTGGAGCACTCGCATGTACAAGATGCGCGTAAACACCTTGTAACATGCGTTTAAACAGGTTATCGGTCGGTAGTTCCTTGGGTTGGACAAATCTCCGTTCTTAGGGATCAGCACTGTCCGCCCTTCAACCACCAAGAAGGAATTTGCTGCTCCCCATTTAGCCAGGCATTAAAAATTCTGGCCAAATGGTGGTGGGTGCTCGGTAACTTTTTCCACCAAAAGTTATTTATCCCATCGGGACCTGGAGCAGCAAAGTTCTTAGAGCCCTCGAGAGCTCTTCGAACCTCTTCTGGGGTTATTGGTTGGCACACTTCTTGTGGTTGTTGAAACCTTTCACAAAAGGTTTCAAAGTGTGCAAGGGCCGGAGAGTCTCGGTTGAGTGGAAGCTTCTCCTCGTAAAGCGTTTTCCAGAAATTTTCCACCTGATTTACAGTCGGCGGATTCTCTGCAACACGCGGAGGCGGTTCGAATAGGCGCGAGGGCTTTTGGCGGAAGAGTTTATTTTCCGCCAGCCCCCTCGCCCGCCTCACTAGTGATTTTTTACAAACCATTAGCATCCGTATCCTGTCGAGACAGTGCTGTTTGGTGGTTCGCAGCACTGCCTCATTGAGTGTGTGATGGACGCGTCTTAAGTTGGCGGCTATTCGACGCACTTTAGGCGTGAACGGTCTATTGGCCGCCATATAGTCCATCACACATTGGATACGGGATGCGTGTTGCCTCGCCGACCGGATCTTGGCTTCCATCTTTTGTATGCGCCGCCTCGCTCTCTCCTGTGGGGAGGCAGTATTACGCCTCTCCACCTGAGAAAAGCGTTGAGCAGCAGCATACACGGCACAGTTTATGTGCCAGATGTCAGCCCGTTCTGGAAGCGCTTCACGAAGTTCTTCATCCACTCTGGCCAGGTCTTGTGGCCCGGGGGCTTTTATGTAGTGTAACCCCCGTCTGGTACTGAGGCCCTCTGGTATTGGTGGAACGTCAGGGACTACATCCTCAACCGGTTCATTCGGTGGACCTTTATTATTATTATTATTATTATTATTATTATTATGTTTTTAAAATCACAGCTTTTTGCTGGCAGTTTGTACATTCCAGGGAAGAATTTCATCTTATCCTGGGCAGTTTAAAAATTTCCTTGTTAAGTGGCATGTTTGGAGGATAACACTTTTCTGAATGACTTGTGCCAAATACTCGGGCAAGTCTAATTGTCTAATGTTCTTTTTTAGGTGTTTTGACATAACTCCTTCCACTGAAATTATAATTGGTATTATGTGCACCCTGTTAAGTTCCCAGATATGCTTTATCTCTATTGATAAGTTCTCATATTTAAAGACTTTTTCAATCTCAGTTTTAACAAGATTGGCTGTTAGGGGGCAACCGATGTCGATTATGAATGCCGTATTGTGCTGTTTGTCTATGAGAACTATGTCAAGCCTATTATAGTCTACTGTTCTGTCCGTTAATATAGGTCTGTCCCAATAGAGTAAATAATCTGTAGATTCCAAAACTGGCATGGGCTGGTAGCGGTAGTAAGGAGGAGGATTATCTGTTAGCTTTAACTTTTTCGCAAGTTCTACGTGAATTACTTTTGCCACTTGGTTATGTCTACCCAAGTAGGCATTATCGGCTAGAGCTGGACAGCCGGCTGTAATGTGCTCGATGGTTTCTCCTGGTCTGTGGCACTTTCGGCATACATCTTCGACGCTCCTCTTCAAAATAATCCTCTCGTAATTTCTTGTTCGTACTACCCGATCCTGACTAGCAGTTATGAATCCCTCTGTCTCCATGTGTAGCTGACCCTTCTGCAGCCAGGTTAGTGACCCTTCTCTGTCTATGCTGTTATTTAATAAGGCTGCAGGATATTTTCCGTGTAATGCCTTTTCTTGCCAGGAGACATAATCGTCATTGTCAGTTCGCTCGATATTTACCGCATTATTATTATTATTATTATTATTATTATTACTATATATCGGGTATTGCCAAATACGCCGAAAAAACTCATAGTGTTGAAACTTGGCAAAGATATTCATTAAGGCTTACCTACTATTAAACATACTAAAAGTCCCCAGCTCAAACTGTTGCGCTCGAGCCACCATCTTGTAGAAATGGCGGTCCGATTCAGTTTATTGCTTATATCTTTCTAACCATTAGCGATATCGAAATTATGTTTCTATAAAAAATAAAGCTTATAAAATTCTGTACAGAAAGTGTTATATGCATTTTTTTCGTATCTAATATTATTATACTCTGGAAATACGAAAACAAAGAGTATATTGCATTTCATCCACAGATTTCAACAATTGTGAATATCACTCGTGGATAATAAAAATATATCATTGTATTGTCATAAAGTACACGACACCTTTCAAAATGTCCTTTTTGTCAGTCCGTCTGTCTCTCCGTCCGTCATGTTTCTTTTAAGCTAAATAACTTAAAGAATAAAAGCGTGGTTTTATTGAAATTTGGACAATAAATTAGTGTTAGCTATAAGAACCTCAGCGTTTAAAAAAAAAATCGATCAGTAAATATGTTATGATTGTAGGTTTAAGTGACATACTTGCAATTTTAATGATCTCCCAATGACATCATCTTCATTGTCGAAACGTTGGTCAGTATACTGTGCAGTATCTCTGTATTTTTAGAATCTTATCGAAGGTGTTACAACACTCTTCACGTGCCTTTTTTTCATAAAATGTTTTATAACCTTTATATTTACTAATCGATTTTTTTCAGAATCAATAAATTTATTCATTTAGCTAACACTAACTTACTGTCAAAATTTCAATAAAACCGGACTTTTCTCTTTTAAATTATCATACTCACAAAAAGTGCCGTACAAAGACAGATAGACAAACTGACAGACTGGCAGACATATACGACGGATATTTTAAAGTTATTCGGAATTCTAGAATTAACGTAATAATATGAATTTTATTTTTTTTACAAGTGACATTTCCGGTTTTAGAAATGTGTAGATCAAATATAATTTTCGTATTTTAGAAGATGATATTAATAGATACGGGAAAAAAATATAACATTTTTTGTAGAGAATTTTACAAGCTTTACTTTTTATTGGAGACATAATTTCATATCTGTAATGGTTAGCAAGATGGCATTGAGGACTTTAAGTATGTTTAACAGTGGGTTTTTCTCTAATCCTCCCTATTTGACTGGAATAATTTAGGTACTTAATACATTTTTTTCTTTTTTAGAATGTGATAATAGACAATTAAAACTATGTTAGTCCGTGGGGCTTCTGGCAGTGGTAACACAATGAGAGAGAAGATGGTAAGTTTATATAGGTATGTTCTAAAATCATAGACATTTTGCATTTGAATTTTGTGTGAACTGCTGTTTTTACCAATTTTTTCTGTAGCTATAATAAGGCTCTATAAGAAAAATGTTATTGTTTATTGTTTCATATTGAAATAATCGTTTCGGTAATGAGAAACTTCACCTTCAGTTACTTTTTTTTGCTTAATTTTACTTCCACGTCCAGTGGAAGTATAGTAACGACAAAAAAATTTTCAAAAATTTTTATTGTTCAAATAGGCTTAAAATGTCATGAAACGTCGAGATTTTAAGTTTGAGCAAAAAAAAAATTTCTGCGTCTGTAACTTTTTTTGTGCGCACGTTTACTCTGGAACCGTTTAAGATATTGACTTGAAATTTGGTACACATATGTGCTTTAACGAGATCTGGAACTAGATTATATTTTCATGTTGTTCCGACGAAGGGTAGGGGGGTAAATTGGGGTAAATTTGGGGTAAATGGGTAAATAAAGCAGGTAAGAGTCCATAAAATTGGTATTCAGTACATACAAGAGAAGCTAAGGTCTCAAAAAAATTTTTGGCATTAGCCACCCCCATTACCACCCCCACCCCCTTATTAAAGGGGATGAAAAAAAATTGTGATTTAGTGTATGTACAAGAACCAAAAACCTCAAAATATTTTTTTACTTCATCCACCCCCACTACCACCCCTTTCACCACCCCCACCCCCTACCGATGTGGGGTATCGTTTTATGGGTTTTTGGGGTAGAGGATTTCAAATATTATATTATTAAAGTTCCATAAACAATTATTTCCACATACAAAGTTTTTTCGTTGTGATTGACTTGGATGTGGAAGTAGTGATTCCTTGGGCAGCGGTTTTTAATTTAGTGCATCCTTAGTGTCTTATTTTAAGTCTCATCGAAAGTTTATTATTTTGCTAGAGATGGAATTGAAATGGTATAAGTTCACGAATCGAGAGTGATGCAAAGTTCAAATCATTTTAGAACCATATTCCGCATGCCCTGCTAGAATCAAATTCTGAATTCGCATCTGTATTGTTAATTCATATTTTACAAAATAGCAGTTTATTTTCAATCGTAGTAGCCTCATAATTTTTTAAAAATGTTTTCAATAGTGTCAATGAAGTACTAAAGATGTAAGCTATTAAAATTCAATTTAATTTTACTTTAATAACAAAAATGAGTGTGTGGTTGAACTTGGAATTCAATAATGTGATATATTTGGGTACTTGTCTTGTTTGTTTTTATTATTAAAAATTATTAAGTACAGAAAATGCAGTAATAGGCTTAAAAAATGTTTACGTGTACATTTCAAATGTTATTGGTATTGTATCTTTATCGATTATGTTTTATTATGTACATAATGTGATCATGCATAGACTTTATTATTACCCAAGTAGAATACAAATATAACCAGATTAAACGCCGTTAAACCTAATTTGAAAGTACTAATACGGCTACTTTTGACTTTTAGCTGCGGTGTTTTATTTATTCATTTTAGATTTGAAAATTTTACTGTTTTCTTAATATTTTTTTATTGTTGCCTTGTAAAGTATACACGTATTAATACCCCACCTTGATCCATTTTAGTTACCGATGGGTCAGCCTTTCTACTACCAATACTCAACTTTAAACAATATTTTTAATGACATAAATGGCACAAAATGTTATTAAACACATTTTTAAACTGTGATAATTTTGTATAAAATTTTAGATGTGGTATGAAAAATAGTTCCAGCCACAGCAGACTTTGAATATGAGATAATTGTGAGACTTAATCCGTTATAGGGATCAAAGAAAATAAAGAATGAAATAGCTCGGTGAATTTTTATTATAAGGCATATACCTATAATCATATCTTGAATATATATAGTTTCGGAAATGTTTGTTTCATTGATCACTTCAATAGTCCACTCGCTGAGGGTGGTTCTGTATGCACTTTGATGTCCAGAAAATCAACCACTTGGGTAATGTAGGTAGCATAGTCCTTATTAATTTACACCAGGGTGTCAGCATGGCAGAGTGGGCACAAGCTCAGAATCCGCCATTTTCAAAATTTCGGAAATGCGATTGATAAAATTTTACTTTGTGACTTTTACCTCATAAACTGTGCGTTTTATTAACCTTTATGTATAAACACTTTTTGTTCTATATACTATAAGGAACAATTTTAGTTCTTATAATAAAGCTTCTAAAGTTGACCATTTAGGAGATAATGATACTTTTATGGCCTCGAGAGCCTAATATAAACAGGCCTGTAGCTAGAAAGTGCTTTCAGGGCAAACAATTTTTCAGGAAGGGGCCCGTAAAAAAAAGTCAGAAAAATTTTTTGATGAGCGGGGAGGAGAAATCCCCCCCCTAGCTACAAGCCTGAATATAAACGTTAGGAATATAAAAAATGCTTATAACTCATAAAAAGTCTACTTTTTAATTTTTTTGTAAAAACGAAAATCGTTCACAAGGAACAAGTGTCATTATACACTGACGAAGCTAGGAATCTGAGTTTCTGAGTTACAAGCCATTCTTTGTAGTATCGAAATTTTCCTATGGTTTAGGGTACGTAATATGTGCATGCACATTTAGGTTTCAGCAAAGAGGAGTGTGGAGATTTTCAAAATTTACGAAAATTGTGAAGGGAAGTGCAAACTTTATTGACTTGTTTATACAGTACTGTATTTCGTTTGTCTTGATGTGTCATACAATCAGACAGAATCTACAACAAGTAATTCCTCTCCTGACATGTGCACAACTTTTTTTTTTCACATTTGAGGCATTTACAACCTTCAACTAGATCGTCCAGGTAAAACCTATATTCACACAGTAGTTCTAGAGAATCTCCACCATACCCATATCCGGAAACAAGCTGTTTGAAATATTCTTGGAGGCAATTAATTTGTAAATTCACGCAGAAAAGTGCACGTAGTATATGTTGTCGTGTGAGTCGACTTGTTGGTGATAAATCTTCAAGTGGTGTGTTTTTGCTGTGGCAATACATCCACTGTGCCAGTTCATCCATAGTCCTACATGAAAAACCCTTCCTTATGACATTTAATAAATATTATTCAGCTTGAATTAAGGTGTCTTCCAGCTCCACTTCTTCTGATGTTTTTCCAAAGGTCATTAGGAAAGAAGTGGGATTGCACTTAAGAGTAGCATTCTTGGTTTCAAATTTGCTAATCACAGCCAGTTAATATGTCTAGTGCCGGAAGAACACAACATAAATCATTGCCGTGACGCTCTGCCATAATGTGTAGGGGAACACGCCTCGTAGTGGTAGCAAAGCCAAGTCGTCCTATCCATAGCTCTTTCTATCCGACTGAAGAGAATGTGTCAAAGAAGTGAAGTACCAATACTAATACATCTGGGGCAGATGGCACTATGACACATTGCTTGATACCTGTTTGAATTACATGAAAAACGTGTTGCATAATTCATACATCCGGCTCTTCAATGTTTGAGAAAGAAAGTTCATCATGATGCTGAACTGGTGAGTCCTACTTTTTTGACACACATGCCATTAGCTTTGCTCCTGATGTTGCACTGTAGTAAATTGAAGTACCAGGCCACTTCCCTCCAGCAGTTTTAAAAATAATTACCCTGAGACTCTCCTGAAATTTAATCTTGTTCTCTGAGAAAGGCCAAATAGTTTCCTTTATAAGAAGTGGTGTGTTAACATCTATTGCAAGTATATAAATCGCACCACCAGAATTTCGACTAATCCTTTCATAACTTTTCGGTGACATGTCAGTGTATGAATCAAATGCAAAGTCAGTGCGCTGTGGATCCTTTCCAGCCAGGTGGTAAATATAATCAAAAAATGCATTCACAAAATCATCAAAAGAAGCAATCCTTTTTGAAGGGAGTTTTCGTGCATATCCCAAGACATCAATCACAAAAACATTTGGCATTAAACTTGATTTCAAGGGAGACTTGTCGTCTGGTTGCAAAACCTTTTTGAGCTCATCAGCAAGGGTGATCCTTTGTGCTTTGATTATGAACCTTTCATTATCAAAAAGTTTTCTTGGTCTTACTATATCATAGGTAGGTAGGTATATAAATCTTTCATACTGAATCCTCTTTCTAGTGGTAAGCCAGTAACATGCTGAACTGTTGCCTGCTACTTTTTAGTCGATATAGACTTATGATTGGATTTACTTGCCATTATTGGTCGAAGTTAGAATTACACTAGTGTCTGTTTGGCATATCACACAAAGTTTTGAATCGCTCACTACACCCCGTGCCGTGGAAGCCCGCATCAAGCTAATACTTCTTGTATCTATTTTCTTATTCAGCTGTCTTTGCAAAAGATGCTTATTTATATCGCTATTCCTGAAAAAAATGGTATGGTGTAAATGATGTGTAAAATCACTTCTAACTCGGAAACAGTACCTATCTCCTAGAGCCTGCAAATCTTATGACGCTTTTTGTTCCATATAAAACGAGGAAAATTTCTTACATCTACGAAAAAATTGGTTAAATACGTCATTTCTGAGTTATAAGCATTGTTTTCTCTTTGGAAACTTTACTTTAGACATTCACTGAAAAATAAGTCCCAATAATTACGTAACGGTTAAGTTTCTGGGCTTTTACAAAACGAACAAAATTGTTCCTTATAGTATGTAGAACAGAAAGTGTTTATATATAAAAGTTAATAAAACACACGGTTTACTAGTTAGAAGTAATTTAGTAAAATTATGACAATTACTCGTACATTTCCACCATTTTGAAAATGGCATATTCTGAGCTTGTGCCCACTCTGCCAGGCTGACACCCTGGTTGAAATTTATAAGGGCCGTGGTGTCTACATGATGCAACCGGTTGATTTTCTGGACATCAAAATGCATACAGAACCACCCTCAGCAACTGGACTACAAATTCATTTAATAGTTTTTATATTTTTAAATCTAATTTCTACTAGTTTACTTAGAGACATTTTCTGGGACCCCACTTTAGTGAGTAATATAAATATGTGCTATAAAACGGTTAAAATATCTATGGATATGTGCAAGATTCATAAGCAAATATCAAACAATTCTGTATGAACTGCCTTTTTATATATTTTCCTAAATCTCAAGAAAAATATAAGGAAAAGGTAAGTAAAACGAATGTGAAATATACTTTTTTGTGTAAAATTTCAGAAATATCTGCTTTGATTAAAATTTTTTTGTCTGCAGTAAAATAAAAATGAATTGTGAATAAACTATGTTGCTTTATCTTCTAATATATAAAAATCTCGTGTCACAGTGTTTGTTATCGAACTCCTCCGAAACGGCTTGACCGATTTTTATGAAATTTTTGGTGTATATTTGGTGGGTCTGAGAATAGGTCGTAGGCTATTTTTTATACCCCTAGGTGATAAGGGTGGCCCTATCCAGAAATTTTCTTTTTATTTTTTGGACAAAAATTTATAATTTATATGGCAATACAACGTTTGCTGGGTCAGCTAGTAATGTATATTATAACAACTTAAATGTTAGCGCTAAATTACTTTTAAAATAAATGAAAAGAATCTATTTTGCAAAAAATAAATCTTCTTTTACATTACGAAAAAATAACTCAATGAAACTTAAAAAATCACTGATGATAATAATAATAATAATAATAATAATACACTTTATTTCAGAAAAATCAGTCTTACAAAATATTTTTTATAAAAACTAACTGAATGAAAGGCGTCAATATGGGTACTGTAGTTAACAGTTATTGCAAGTCTTAAAACTTAAATAAAAATAAAAACAAGTTAAAATTTTGTTTCAACAACGACATGTTATAAAATATATACTATAAAAGAGCAAGTAAAATAGAAGCATTTAGGTTGCATTTAAAAATTCCTTCTCACTATATGGCTCGAGAGCTACAATAATATTAAAAACTTGTTTTTTAAAATCCTTAAATGATGTTAACTCCTTTATATTCGCTGGCAGTTTGTTATAAAACTTTATACACGAGTAAGCAGGGTTTCTCTCGGAGAGAGTTAGTCGATGCTGTGGAAAGTTATAGCATAAAGATCTGGTCTTATGGTTATGTGTAATTTTATATTTTGTAAATTTTGGTTTGTTTTTAAACAGAAATAATAGACATTCATACACATATGAAGATTTATATTTATACCCGACTCCAATATAAAATGATGAATCGTGAATAAATTAGGTTTCCTCATATTGAATTTTTTATTGTTTTAATCGAAAAAAATTATTCCATCAAAGTCGGCTAACGTTGACGCTGTACGATTTTACATTCTGAACAACTTCTCTCCTTATTTATTTTTTTTTTTTCGTTTTCAAAAATAAAGGTGTACTTGTTTATTCTTAGATATTTGTTTACAAATCCTAAAATTATATTCTCATATACTGCTAATTATATACAGTATAGGCAAGCGTTTGATTAGGTACAGCAATAAGAACAAACGAGAGCGAAGCAAGCAATGATATAAATTAAGAGGCGTGTCGCATGTTGCTCTGCTAGAGTACTGGTAGACGCCTTTATTGTGGGCGGTCGGTTACTCGTTGAAACTATGCAATACCTAATCCAGAAATTGCCGAAGCTGTATGTATATTATGCAATGAGAATAATTTTAGGTATACAGGGGGATTTTGAAACAAATTTAAGAAATGATAATAAGTTTACCTTTATTTTTCAAAATGAAAAAAAAAAAATTAGAAAAGTTGTTCAGAATGTAAAATCACACAAGGTATAAAATGTCAGCTAACTTTAATGAAATAATTTTTTCGATAAAAAACAGTAAAAAATTCAATGAGGAAACAATTTATTCAAAAATTCATAATTTTTATTAGAGCCGGATATAAAATATTAATCTTTAATTAGTGATTTTTAAGTTTCAATGGATTTTTTCGTAATATAAAAGTAGATTTCTTTGTTGCAAAATAGATTATTTTTATTTATTTTAAAAGTAATTGGGCGGTAACATTCAAGTTGTTATAATATATATTTTTTGTACACAATATGATCATATCTGTATCACAAATGAGTGGTACTGATGTGGCTGAAAAGTGGAAAATAACGACGTGGCTTTTGACGACGTGGCTGAGTGCGGCCGTTTAGCGTCACTGTGACGGCATTACCACGTGGTTGCAAATAAGAATGACGACGTCACTTTTGCAAAAATCACATCATTATGATGTTAAAATGATGTGGTTTGGTTTGCTGAGAAATTTGTTGTTTGATATAGGTGAGTTTGTTGTAACCGAGTTGGAGAGTTTCTCATTAAATTTTCTTACGGTTTCGTGAGTTATTGTTTGTTCTTCTATTTCGTTGAGGTATATCAACATATCTTGGTTAACTTTTTCTACATTACACTTGTAAAAGTTGTGTTTGGTTGGTTCGTTATTTAAGGTTGGTTCTTGCAAGTCAAAATTGATTTCTATGGCTAAATGGTCTGATCCAATATCTGGTGTAAGTTCTACTTTCAGAAGTTATTAATTATATTATTAGTATGTAGAATAATATCGGAGGGTCGAATCGACATTGTTTTGAATTAAGAAGGTGGGTGGTTGTTGCAGCCTACTGCAATATAATTAATTTAAGTTTTTATGTAATTCTCAGGACAGACTGTACAAACTGGCAACATTGTAGCCAAGCAGACAATTTTACTCATTTGTTTTTAGGTTAGTGTCTTGTGTACCTTTCAAGAGAAAGGACGTATTTGTCAAACTAAGCATTTGTTAATATTGCAAATATTTTACTGCTTATGAGAATAAATCTCAATTATTGGTTATTGTGTTTAATTATTCGTAATAGTGGAATAAAGTATTAAAGGTCCTTCGAGTTCTTTATTATATCGAGGAAAATATAATCGACTGGTTGGAAATCTACCAGTACCGACATTCCTAACATTTTGGTCGTCTTCTGCAGCCGGATGATCAACTTCAGCCTATAGTATTATCTACGGAAACGAAAATTAAACAATACAAATCAACGTGCTGTGATTGTGATACTGGATGCACATTGCCATTGCTGTTGGAAGCCGACGCCCGTTTTTCCGCCAAGAACAAGAACTGTCTCAGGCAGGTAGCCCGTCGTCATAAAAACTACAAGGACAAGGTCAGTGCCTTCCTTCCATTGTCTTTCCAATTGCCTTTTTTATACATAATACTATTAAAAATTTACATTTTCGTTACTGATACGGTTTATGTGGTATTGTATACACAAAGTTATAGCTTTACAATTTTGCTATCAATAATAAAAATTCATTAAAATGTCCTCTCTTGACGAATTACTAATTAGACAATCTGTAGTCAAGGGCAGTTTAACACGGTTTAAAACCTTTTGTACCAATATTGATATGATTAGACTTTATCTAATACAATTAGAAATTCGCTTAAATAAATTCGAGTGTAACTGGGAAAACTTCTGTGAAATTCAAAGTCAGATTGAATTATTAGACACAGGTAATTTAGAAGCTCATCTTGTGGTTCGACAAACGTTTGAAGACGATTATTACGAGTATGCCGCACTTGCCAAGCGTTTGATTGAAAACAATCGGCAGCATGCAGAAATAAATAATTCTGAGTCTTCTCATAGTTCGTCAAATTCAAAAAATAAAATAAATAACGTAAAATTGCCGACTATTAATTTACCAAGTTTTGACGGGAACTATAGTCAATGGCTATATTTCAAGGACACGTTTAAGTCAATAATTCATGAAAATTCCAACATTTCGGAAATTCAAAGGTTTCACTACCTACGCTTATCGTTGAAAGGTGAGGCAGCAGACATTATACATTCCCTGGAAATTTCTGCCGCTAATTATGCAATTGCTTGGGAGCTCCTCATGGAGCGATACGAAAACAAGGTACTGTTGGTGAATAATCACATGAAGGCCCTATTTAGTCTACCCGTGATAAACAAAGAGTCTCATGTAGCATTACGACAGCTATTAGATGGCGTAAATAAACATATACGGGCATTGAAAGTCCTCGAACAACCAGTGGAACACTGGGACACCTTATTAGTGTATATTGTGTCAAACAAACTAGATTCCATTACGCGACGCGATTGGGAAAGGAAAAATAAAAGTAAAAAATTACCATCAATTAAAGATTTAACACAATTTTTGCGCGACAAATGTGCACTTTTGGAAACCTTAGCCCCAGGGCATTCGTTTGATAAGAAGGTAGAGTCAAAGTCTAGGTCAAGGTCATTTGTATCAAATGAAAATTCTGCTTGTATTTTATGCAAGGGTAGTGGTAGTAACCATGCAATATTGCAATGTCCAGAATTTATCAAATTGCCATCAAATAAAAGATATATGCTGGTGAAAACACACAATTTATGCACAAACTGTCTCAAAGGTGATCATAAAAATTCAGATTGTAAAAGTGTAAACTGTAAAAAATGTCAAAGGCGACACCACACCTTATTACATTTCGATAATGTACAGGGTGAACCTAATACATCAGGTAACAAAAATACCTCATCGGAGGGTCAGAATGAAAACACCACAGTTGTGGTTCATTCAAGCACAAAATCGATACAATCGAGTCAAATACTTTTATCTACTGCACTGATTAAGGTGCAAGACATGCATGGTAATTATCATACATGCCGAGCACTACTCGATTCTGGTTCACAGTCGAACTTCATTACACAAGAATTAGCAAATAAGCTACAAACTAATCAATAAAATTTAAATATGGCCGTTTCTGGTCTTAATAATGCATTAAATCAAATACGAAAGTCTACAAACATAAAATTATGTTCGAATATTAATTCCAGTGAGTTTAACATTAACTGTTTAATAATTCCAAGAATTACTGACAATTTACCAGCGATGTCATTTGATAAGCATATCTTAAATATACCAGAAACCATTACTTTGGCTGATCCTAACTTTAATGATTCCGGTGAGATCGATATCTTATTAGGTGCCGGGATTTTTTGGAACCTGTTGCGAGTAGGTCAAGTAAGGTTAGGGCGTAACAAACCTTTATTGCAAAAAACTACATTTGGGTGGATTATTTCTGGTGAAATTCCACAAGTATATTCTAACTACTTAACAACACATTGTAATTTTATTTCAAATGCGGACATTGATAAACAGTTGACAAATTTCTGGCATATTGAAGAATATGAAAATGCCGAAACATTGGTTTCCCCTGATGATGCAAAAATTGAGTCCATTTTTAAATCTACTACCCAACGCAGTAATGAGGGACGATTTATCGTAAGGCTACCATTAAAATTATCTGTTGATATTCTGGGACAATCCAAGGGTATAGCTACTAAACGTTTATATTCAATTGAGAATAAACTAAACAAAGATAACATTTTAAAACAGCAGTATGTTCAGTTCATGGATGAATATGCTAATTTAAATCACATGACAAATGTACAAAACTTTAATGAAAACGAGAGTTATTATATACCACATCATTTTGTAAAAAAGGAGTCGAGTATGACTACCAAATTAAGGGTCGTGTTCGATGCGTCATCAAAGACCACTTCGGGTTACTCATTAAATGACCTCCAGTTTGTGGGACCTACAATCCAGCAGGACTTATTTTCCATTATAACGAGGTTTCGCACACATAAATACGTTTTGGCTGGTGAAATCACGAAGATGTATCGCCAAATACTAATACATCCCGATGATAGAAAATTACAAAAAATACTTTGGCGTTCGGACACAACTAAACCTATTAAATGTTTTGAATTAAACACCGTAACTTACGGTACGGCGTCCGCTCCCTTCTTGGCAATTCGTTGTCTTCACGAATTAGCACATCAACATGTGGATATTTATCCCGCTGCAAGTCATACAATTTTAAACGATTTTTACGTCGATGATTTGCTAACAGGCGCCAATAATATTGATGAATTACAAACATTATATCGGGAAATTACTTTAATCCTAAATGCAGGTTGTTTTTTCTTTAAACAAATGGGCCTCGAATAACAGTCAATTACTTGAAACAATTGCCGACTCACAGCCTAATGTCATTTTGAACATTGGCAATGAAAATGAAACCCATGCATTGGGGTTATTGTGGCATTCTAATGCAGATTCGTTGAGTTATTCAATTCAAGATTTTAACAAAGATCAACCGATCAACAAACGTATGATACTGGCAACCATCGCAAAAATTTACGACCCACTAGGACTTTTAGGTCCAGTGATTATTCTTGCTAAGGTGCTACTACAAAGGCTGTGGCGGCTAAAAATCACTTGGGATGAGGAACTGCCCTCAGACATTTTACATGATTGGAAAAAATTGTATGATCAATTGCAATATTTAAGGAGCATTCATGTTCCCCGGCACGTTATAGGTGACAATTCGAATTTAATACAAATACATGGTTTTGCTGATGCTTCCAAAACCTCGTATGGTGCTTGCATCTACATACGTTCGATTGATAATTTCGGAAATTGTCAAGTTAATTTACTTTGCGCGAAGTCCAGGGTCGCACCCTTAAAATGCGTCACTATCCCTCGGTTGGAGTTATGCGCAGCGCTCCTACTAGCACGACTAGTCCATAAAATCAAAATTTCATTGTGTTTACCAATTAACGATACATTTTGTGGAGCGATTCCACGATTACGCTTTACTGGATAAAATCTCTTCCAAGTACATGGAAGATCTTTGTTGCCAATCGGGTAACGGAAATACAAATATTGACTAACAAAACCGATTGAAGATACATAAATACTCAACCAAATCCAGCGGATATTATATCCCGGGGTGTATACCCACATGCATTTCAAAATTCAAGGTTATGGTGGTTCGGCCCCGAATGGTTACGAAAACTGGCCTGTTGACATTACTAACAATTTAAATTCTTATCCTCCCGAAACTAACGTTGAATTACAAACTAAACCTACAGTAGTACTAATTACTACGAATGCTTTAAACTTATTTGAAAGGTATTCAAAGCTGTCTAAATTACAACGCGTCGTTGCATATATTTTGAGATTCAAGAATAATGCCTCATCAACATCAAACTGTAAGGAATATGGTCCTTTAACTCACTCGGAATTAAACAATTCATTAAATGTGCTAATTAAAATTGCACAACAACAATCACTCACGACGGAAATATCCGATCTAAAACGAAAAAACTCTGTAAGCTCAAAGAGTAATCTCCTACAACTAAATCCCTTAATTGATAAGGCAGAGTAGGTGGGAGACTGAATAAGTCAAATTTTAATTTCAATAAAAAATGTCCCGCAGTTCTTCCAAAGAAACATCCGTTGTCAAAATTAATTGTACAATGCGAACACATTCGTTTATTACACGCTGGCCCGCAACATGTTCTGGCTTCTCTAAGAGAACGTTTTTGGATCTTGTCAGCCCGTAATCTGGTAAAGAGAATTACTCATAATTGTGTCACTTGTTTCCGAACAAAACCCAAAGAAATCGAATATTTGATGGCTGATTTGCCGAATGTTCGAGTAACTCCTAGCAGGCCATTTATAAATTGTGGCATTGACTATTGTGGTCCTTTCAAATTGCGTGATAGGAGAACTAGAAAATTTAATGTAATTAAGGGATATGTCTGTCGGTTCGTCTGCCTTTCAACCAAGGCAATTCACTTAGAAGTAACTAGCGATTTAAACACTGAATCGTTTCTCGCGGCATTACGCAGATTTTCATCACGACGTGGCAAGTGCGCCAATATTTACTCAGATAATGGTAGAAATTTTGTCGGTGCCAACTCTGAACTTCAACAATTTTTAAAATCTGCACAAGGTAAAATTCTGACTGAAATGGGCCAACAAAGCATTTGTTGGCACTTCATACCTCCTAAAGCACCCAACTTCGGAGGCCTTTGGGAATCCGGCGTTAAATGTACTAAATACCACATAAAACGTGTCATTGGCGAATCATTACTGACATACGAAGAATTTACAACTGTACTTATTCAGATTGAGGCATGTTTTAACTCACGCCCATTATATCCTCTTTCCTGTGACCCCAATGACCTCAACCCACTGACCCCGGCACATTTTCTAATTGGCCAGTCATTGATGGCAATTCCAACTCCTGATTTGTCAGACATTAAGGAATCATCATTATCACGCTTCAAGCGTTGTAACAAAATTGCTCAAGACTTCTGGGCGTGGTGGTCCAAGGAATATATTTCGGAACTCCAAGTTCAGAGAAAATGGAAACAGCATTCATCGAATCTTTTGAAGCCTGGCGTATTAGTCATCATGAAAGAAGATAATCTACCCCCCCCTCAAGTGGAGCTTAGGAAGGATCCTCGAACTGTACCCCGGAAGTGACCTGTATCAAAATTATGTGTACTCCCTAGTGACAGTGATTAATGAAAAAAAAAAATGCTGGTGATTTAATGACTTTAAAATGTTTAAGACTAAACTTTTCAAAGGGGGCGGCATGTTGCAGCCTACTGCAATATAATTAATTTAAGTTTTTATTTAATTCTCAGGACAGATTGTACAAACTGGCAACATTGTAGCCAAGCAGACAATTTTACTCATTTGTTTTTAGGTTAGTGTCTTGTGTACCTTTCAAGAGAAAGGACGTATTTGTCAAACTAAGCATTTGTTAATATTGCAAATATTTTACTGCTTATGAGAATAAATCTCAATTATTGGTTATTGTGTTTAATTATTCCTAATAGTGGAGTTCTTTATTATATCGAGGAAAATATAATCGACTGGTTGGAAATCTACCAGTACCGACATTCCTAACAGTGGTGTATCAAACTGAGAAAAATTGGAGTTATTTAGAAGATTGTTAATTTGTTTTTTCTTTGTTCTATTGACGTTGAAGTCTCCTATTATGAGTACATATTTATATAATGCAGCTTTGGTAAATATGTTCTCTTCTATTCTAGAATTAGGATGTATATAGACTAGGAAAATGCGTAGTTTCTCGTCTTGAAATGGTATTGACATATATTGATATGAATATGTAAAGTTTCATTAAGAGGGTTATTTAACCATGGGGGATTTTCTTTGCGCATTGCTAAATTGGGATGGCTCTGGATTATCCTTCCTCCTCTTGCACAGGAAATAAATATATAAGAATTATTATATAAAGTGTTTATTGATATATATATTTACTTATTTAATTTTTATTTTCAATTTAAGAAGTTTAAAAATTAAGTTACTGTTGTTTATTTAAGTAAAATTGTATAACATTAATATCACAAGTTATACAAATTATACATACACATATTATTAACATAAGAATACATATATTTGCCTACATATCACAGATATTACATCACATCTTCTAATATATTTTTTAACCTACTTCGAGTGCAATGAAAAATATCAACAGTATTTTCTATTTTGTATGCTATTATATAGGGAACACATCCGATATAAAGGTGAATTAATTTGACTGTTCATTCTATGTAAATACAATACACAACTTATTCTCCTGCATTTCTCTAATGTATTAAGATCGTCTTGTAGTAAAGGGTATTCTTTTGGTAAGGTATTATCATATTCTTCATTTTCTTTATATATATATCCTTCTATCAAACCTGAAGCAATACATAATCCATACCATCCTGAAGCACCGGTTTATAGAATAGATAGAGGAAAAGTGATCACATATTTGGGTGTATATTCGTTATGGCATAGCCGATTTTGTAAGATATACAGTGATATTTTAAAAAATAAATATTGAAGTATATTTTTTTTATCTGACGTGACCATTCCCTCTCTGTTGCTTGTCGTGCTTCCTGATCTGCTGCTTCAGTTTTACGTTAGTAATATATTTTGTGTTTTCACATGTGATTAATCAAGACATTTATTTTGATAAATGCGTGCATATCGTTAAAAATAAAAAACAGTTAAGACCATTCATTCCAGTTATCAGTAGTTGCTGATTGTGTGTGGATATAAACATTGTGCAGTGCCGGCCTTAGAATTTCTGTCGTAGCGTACTGCGCTTACCCATCTAGGGGAGCGCTGTACAAGTTAAATGGAGATTAATGACCGCTGTGGTAAATGCTCATCTAAAGTCAAAGAGGAAAACGGTTTATTATGTAATGGAAGCTGTAAATCAATGTTCCATTTTAATTGTTTGGAGTTCTCTAGTAAGGATTTTCAAAATGTAAAGAAAATAAAAGGTTTTAAGTGGTTCTGTGATAGTTGCTTACCAAACATAAGTTTTACCATAGAAATGAACGAGAAATTCATGGAATTTAAAGAATCAATTATGGCTGAAATAAATAGTGTAAAAAGTATGATAAACAGACAAGACACAAATACAGAGAAAACTAAAAATGAATTAAATTATGCAAAAGCAGTTGCAGGAGAAGCTGTAGTAATAAAGCCGAAGACGTCGCAGGAATGCAGTAAAACTTAGGAAATAATCAGGAAAACACTAAAGCCTGCTTCCTTAGAAGTAGGAATTACGCAAGTAAAAAATATTAGAGATGGTGGAGTTCTCATAAAGTGTAAAAGCAAAGAAGAAACAGAAAAGATCAAGAAAGCAGCTGAAAAGAAATTGGGTAAAAATTATCAAGTTAAAATTCCAGAACAAAAGAGTCCAAGTTTAAAAATACTAGATATTGAGGAAAATATGGATGAAAATGAGTTAATAAACTGCATTAAAAAACAAAACACCTTTCTACGCCATGACAGTATAGATATCAAAGTCATAGCAATTAAAAAAATGAAAGTACGATACATGGCGATTGTGGAGTGTGATCCAATGACATATAAAAAAGTTCTTGAAGAAGGCTCCCTGTGTATAGGTTGGTCATTTTCTTGTCGAGTATTTGAATATATCAAGGTGTTTCGTTGTTTCAAATGCGGTGGATTTAATCACAAAGCCGAGTTATGTACCAGTGATATAAGATGTTTAAATTGTGGAGGCAGTGACCATGAAAAGGAAAACTGCGTTGTTGATCCAAAATGTGCAAACTGTGTTAGTGCAAACCAGAAGTTAAACTTGGAGCTAAATGTGAATCACTCTATGTTTGACTCTACATGTCCTGTCTTGCATAAAAGAATTTGTAGTGAAAAACAGAAGGTAAGAACCAATGATGATAATAAATAGCAATCAACAAATGGAGGTAATGCTTCTTTAAATATTTTTCATCAAAATGTCCAATGTATTAAAAATAAAACTGATTTATTAGAGTCCTCTTGGTATATAAATAACATTGACATTGCATGCGTCTCGGAACACTGGATGAATAAGAATGAGGTAGAGTTTGTATGTATAGATGGATATTGCTTAGGGGCCTCTTTCTGTCGGAAAGAATTTAAAAATGGTGGGGTTGCAATTTACTATAAAAATGGCTTAGTTGGTTCTATAAATGAAATAAAAAATGTGGAAAACATATCAAGTGAAAAATCTTTTGAAATTTGTGGTATCGAATTAATTGATGAACATAATAACTGTATACAAATTTTTTGTTTGTACAGATCGCCCTCAGCAGACGTCAATTTATTCTTATCAGAATTAGATCAGTTCTTATGCCAATATACTAGAAATAGGCAACAAATTATCCTATGTGGGGATTTCAACATTAATCTTTTGTCAAATAGTAGCCAACGAAATGAGTTAATGGATATATTGGTAGCATACAATGTGAATGTTATGACCGACAAACCTATTAGATACTCTACAGATTCTTTTAGTGCTATAGACTATATATGCACAAATATTGATATGTTGAATAATGAAAATTCTTGTACTATTCTAGAAAATGGTATGTCAGATCATTTGGCCCAAATTTTAAGTATCAAATATGATTATCAACAGACTGACCTTGGCTATGGAAGAATTTTTAGTAATAGTAATTATGAGACATTTCTAAGTCTGATCAATAATGAAACATTTGAAGATATTTATCTAAGTCATTCTGTTGATGATGGTTTCAATAAATTTATAAATATTCTGCAACACTATTTTTACATCTCGTTTCCTCTAAAAAAATTGAAAAATATGCCAAAAAAAAACAAACAGTGGATAACTACTGGAATAAGAAAATCCTCTCAGAAGTTGAAAGATCTTTACAAACTATCAATTGAATCACATAATCCGAATATCACTGATTTCTATAACAGATATAAAAAAATTTACAAAAAAGTTGTCAAAGCTGCAAAGTTACTGGATAATAAAAAAACATTCATTAATTCAAACAACAAAAGTCAAATTACATGGAATATTATTAATAAATCTATAGGTAAGAATGAAATGAAAAATAAGATTCAGGAAATTCATATAGCAGAAAACATAATAACAGACTCTAAGCAAATATCAGATGGCTTTAATAAATTTTTTATTGAAAAGTGTAATACTTTAAGTTCAAGTTTTCAAACAGATGATAATATTCCACGTATAACTGAGAGCAATTTTCCAACAGTTTTTTACTCCAGTGTCAGAAAATGATGTCTACGAAGCAATAAAAACGCTCAAACAGTCAAATGCATCTGGAATAGACGGAATTTCGTCAAATTTATTAAAAGCGGCTATAAATTTTGTTGTTCGTCCACTGACTTTTCTTATAAATAAATCATTAACTGAAAGTAAGTTTCCGGATATTTTCAGAACAGCCAAAGTCATACCAATCTATAAAAAGGATAGTAAATATGCAATGGAAAATTATAGACCGATTTCCCTTTTAAGTGCTGTGTCAAAAATTTTGGAAAAGATTGTCTTCAACAAAATTACGCAATTTCTCAGCAAATTTAATATATTAAATAGTTTTCAATACGGATTCAGAAAAGGAAGGAATACATGCGGTGCCATTTTAAACTTTATAAATACGCTATATGATAACTTAGACATTAACAACAAATGTATGGGTCTATTTATGGATTTGAGCAAGGCCTTTGACCTAGTGAACCACAAATTGCTCATTGAAAAGCTTAACGAATATGGTATTAGGGGAAAAGTAAATGATTGGATATCCTCTTATCTTTCAAATAGAAAACAGGTAGTTGACATAAACGGTATACAATCGTGTGAAATGGATGTAGGCGTTGGAGTGCCGCAAGGGTCCATTCTGGGGCCACTGTTGTTTTTGATATTTGTTAACGACTTGCCAAATATTGACCAAGAAAATAACATCATTATGTTTGCCGATGATAACACATATTTATATTCTGATAAATCAAAATCAGAAGTCTTAGAAAAGTTACAAAATATGGTAAATCGATTTATCAGTTGGTTTTACTCCTACAAGCTGCACTTAAATGTATTAAAGACTGTTTTCATTAATTTTACGCCTAGAAAAAGCTTAATGACGGAAAGTTGTTTAATCAAGGCAGACCACACATCATTAAAACAAGTACAATCTACAAAATTTCTTGGTCTATATATTGACAACGATTTGAGTTGGAAATCGCATGTAGAAAATTTGTCATCTAAACTATCGTCATTATGTTTTGCACTATATAGACTCAAAGAAGTAACGCAAAGATCTATATGCTTAACATTTTATCATTCGAACTTTTTGTCCAGATTAAGATATGGAATAATTTTTTGGGGTATTTCTCCGCACGCATCTAGACTATTTAAATTGCAAAAAAGGGCAGTAAGAAACATTGTTGGTGCTACTAGACTTCAATCTTGTAAGCCTATTTTTAAAGATTTGAATATTCTACCCTTGCCATGTATATATATTTATGAAGTATTAGTCTACGTAAAAAATAACCTAGAAGAATTTATTAGTAACGATGATTTACACACATGATACCCGTAATAAAATGAACCTGGTAGTACCAGATCACAGCTTAACGTTATATGAAAAAGGGCCGAAATTTGTTGGAATTAAGTGCTTCAACAAGCTACCAGATAATCTCAAATGTATAGACAATATTAAAGTGTTTAAGAAAAAACTATTTGCGTATTTACATGACGGCATGTTTTATAGTGTTGCAGAATTCTTAGATTAGTAAGAATTATTGTAATTTATACTAAAATGTACATTATTTTAAATTTATTTGTTATATTATTGTGTTGTATATATGTCATTTACAAGTTTTTAGTATCTGTCAATTTAACATTAACTTAGTGTGTTACTAATACGTCGATTTTATCTATTTATGAATCTATTGTTGTAGTCAAATTTTAACTGGATAACACAAATATTTTTCAAATGGTACTTTTAGTGCCGATGACTTTTCCTATACCTTTGTACATTGGTCTCCTGGAATAAATAAATTATTATTATTATTATTATTTACACATAAACCGCACTATCCTGAAGTGTGCATATTTTTGGTACCATCCTGAAGGTAAATATACAACAATAGGTAGGTGTACGGTTATTCCTGAAGCATAACCATGTTGCCGTACTTAAGGCTGTTATTCCGCTAACTTATTTGCAGTTTTAAGCACAGTACCAGATGATTTCATATTTTGTTACCAACGAAAACAGAATAAATTACTTTAGAAGTAGAAAACGACAATTACTATGTGGACCTAATTTTAATTACTTTCGAACTCATATTTTGAACATGCCAGACGGACATTTTGAAAGTTGTTCAGAATTCGTTTACTAACACAATGATATGAACATTTTTTTTCTCTACGTGCAATATTTACGGTTTTAGGAATGTGCCGATCAAATGCAATATACTCTTCGTTTTTGCGAAGAGTATAATAAGTTACGTATTTGTTGAAATTTTAACGAAAATGAAGTTCAACTTTTTTATTAGGTACCTATTATTATTATCAATCCTTTTTTCTGAACTGAGTATGTTGTTACTATTATAATTATCTGTCTCATTTCTTTTTTTGAACGAAAATTAAGTCGCAACTTTTTTACACTATTATTATAAATCCTATTTTCTGATGATGAAAACTATTGTTTACTTTAACTACTATATTAATTGTGGTGTCAGTTTAAACAACTAAAAAAATAACTTTTTAATAATACATAGATTAAAAAAATCACATATCTAATGACCGATTACACTCTACACAATCAGCTGATGTCATTTTAAATAATGTTGCTCATTCCTTCAATTTTTTTCTTTCTGCAAATATCAGTTTTATTTTATTATATAAAAACCGCTGCCCAAGGAATCACTACTTCCACATCCAGATTCTCTATTCAAGTCACTCACAATGAAAAAACTTTGTATGTGGAAATAATTGTTCATGGAACTTTAATAATATCATATTTGAAATCCTCTACCCCAAAAACCCATAAAACGATACCCCACATCGGTAGTGGGGTGGGGGTGGTACTGGGGGTGGAAGAAGTAAAAAATATTTTGAGGTTTCTGGTTCGTGTACATACACTAAATCACAATTTTTTTTCATCCCCTTTAAAAAGGCGGTAGGGGTGGTAATGGGGGTGGCTAATGCCAAATTTTTTTTAAAGACCTTAGCTTCTCTTGTATATATTAAATACCAATTTTATGGACTCTTACCTGCTTGATTTACCCATTTACCCCAAATTTACCCCAATTTACCCCCCAACCCTTCGACGGAACAAGATGTAAATATAATCTAGTTCCAGATCTCGTTAAAGTACATACGTGTACCAAATTTCAAGTCAATATCTTAAACGGTTCCAGAGTAAACGTGCACACAAAAGAAAGTTACAGACAGACAGACAGACAGACCGACAGACAGACCGACAGACAGACCGACAGACAGACCGACAGACAGACCGACAGACAGACCGACAGACAGACAGAAATTTTTTTTCGCTCAAACTTAAAATCTCAACGTTTCATGACATTTTAAGCCTATTTGACCAATAAAAATTTTTTAAAATTTTTTTGTCGTTACTATACTTCCACTAGATGTGGAAGTAATTATTATATCTAATATTGCGCATATAACGAGTGTAAACTGGGCCGTTTAGATTTTTAATTTCTATCATCTTTCGATAATATCAAAAATTTCAGTTTGATTCGACTTTGTGTCCGCAAATAATTGCGCTTACCAGAAATATAACTGATACGATTAACATCTGTTGATGAAATACATTATAAGTACTTTAAATTTGCGTTTCTGCTGAGAATATAATAACCAAACTAGCTACAAGTTTTTTAAATAGCACCAGTCTTCGTTTTAAAATTGCGCTAGTGCCTATCTCTATATTTTTTAAATAGTGCACCCATCTGGGATTGTAATTGCAGCCAAGGTTTTAGACGCTTGTACTAGTTTCAAGTAATCCACGTAACCTTTTTCACAACCCAAGTCATTACTTAATAAATAACAGAGCTAGGAATTCCCATCGGCATCTTTTTATAGTGCAACAAAATTTACAATTTCTTACAAAGTAGCCAATAACTTTATTGACCTAACCATCTCATGAAGATAAACATTTTACAATTATTTTCTACCTTTTAATTATCCTTCCTAAAAACTCCGAGTTGAAGATGAATGAAGCACAGTTAAAAATAAAAAAACGAGTTAATTTGGCGAATTTTTAATAAGTTGTAGATTAATAAATAAAGATGTTACGGTTAAAGTGCTAAGTTGACTAGTTGGATAGTACTGAGTGATGGACAAGTTGGATAGTACTGAGTGTCCACCTAGTACGTGGAAGTCCAATATCTCGCTTAATAAAAGAGTAATGCTATTTCTTTTTTGCAGGCCTTTTACATTCCTATAGAGTAGCACAAACCAAAACTAATTTCACTTGTACAGGGTATTCTGCCTTCCCTGGGCCGGTATCAACTTCGTTGCTTTAAATGGTGGCATATATTTTTTTATCATTTTTTTAAATTCTACTCTTTATTTTAGTATGACTTTCATCACATTTCCCTCTACCTAAACTCCATATTTTAATTTATAAAACATTCACCATTAACCATTTAACGCTGTATATTCGGAAAATTAAAAGATAGAGGCATAATTTTCTCAGGGAATCTAGTCTAAGCCATGTACTTTCAGAAAAAGTATTGAAATATAAAAAAATTATATAGGGTCCTCATAATTCTATGCCAACTTTCGTCAATTTGAATAGTAAATAAGTCGTTTTTTTTTTCACATGGAACACCCTGTACGGCTATACGAAGCACCGATAAGAACTCTATCAATTTGCTGAAGCATTCCCTATTACTAAATTAACTAGTTTTCCTTAAAAATGCATATTTATTGAAAATTATAAATTTTGTCGTTTTAAAGCCGAAAAATCATAGCCGCTTGTTAAAAAGTTCAAAGTTGTCACCTAAGTTATCTTTCTTCTAAGTCAAATTTCTAAGAAAATGAATTTTATAAGAATAATTATTTATTTATTACTTGATTATGCAATGTAACAATTAAAAATAAACTATGCAGTAATTGATGTATGAAATTTTATTTTATTTACAATACGAAAGTACCTACTAAATATTAGGGGCACAGATTGACTATTTTAGATATATGTTATTTAATAACAAAGTTCAAACACAGATATATTATGAAGTTACGTAGAGGCAATTATTATAGTTTTGAAGTTATGGTTAGGGTTTAGACGATATTCTGCATTACAAAAGATGCTATTTGACTGATATTACACAAAATATAACCAACTGTTTGGTTAGTTTCTAAATTTTGTGTATAACTTCTTTGAGGTTCATAGCAATTCATATTTTCGTTTATATGAAATAAGCAGGTTAGCCATCTGAACCTTAAATTATTTTATTGAAAACGTGAATGTAACAAGGACTAACTTTTTTACCCCAAAAACCAAGTTTAAAGTAAAAAAAATTGAAATACCTAACCCACTAACTTTGAAACTTAATAGTAGATGTTACCACTTAAAATACATGTGTTATATGTATGTATGTGTGTTACAATATTAGAAATAATACGATGCTCTCTTAAAAACCTTTCAGACAATAAGTAATAAACGGTGAACATCAGTGAGTCTTCCGAAAACGCTCCATATATCATTAATTACTTCCACATCCACTGGAAGTATAGTAACGACAAAAAAATTTTAAAAATTTTTATTGTTCAAATAGGCTTAGAATGTCATTGAAACTTCGAGATTTTAAGTTTGAGCGAAAAAAAATTTCTGTCTGTCGGTCTGACTAACTTTTTTTTGTGCTCACGTTTACTCTGGAACCGTTTGAGATATTGACTTGAAATTTGGTACACATATGTACTTTAACGAGATCTAGAACTAGATTATATTTCCATATTGTTCCGTCGAAGGGTGGGGGGTAAATTGGGGTAAATTTGGGGTAAATAGGTAAATCAAGCGGGTAAGAGCCCATAAAATTGGTATTTAGTATATACAAAAGAAGCTAAAGTCTCAAAAAATTATTTGGCATTAGCCACCCCCATTACCACCCCCACCAAAGGGGATGAAAAAAAAATGTGATTTAGTGTGTGTACAAGAACCAGAAACCTCAAAATATTTTTTACTTCATCCACCCCCACTACCACCCCCTATCACTACCCCCCACCTACTACCGATGTGGGGTATCGTTTTATGGGTTTTTGGGGTAGAGGATTTCAAATTTTATATTATTAAAGTTCCATAAACAATTA
The DNA here is from genome assembly GCA_936432065.2 of Rutpela maculata. Taxonomy (NCBI): domain Eukaryota; kingdom Metazoa; phylum Arthropoda; class Insecta; order Coleoptera; family Cerambycidae; genus Rutpela; species Rutpela maculata. Next base: position 203,804,009 of record OW386285.2, on the reverse strand, counting down.
TTTCCACATACAAAATTTTTTCGTTTTGAGTGACTTGGATAGAAAATCTGGATGTGGAAGTAGGGATTCCTTGAGCAGCGGTTTTTTTTAAAGATAACACCTTGATAATTTCAAAAAAAAAAAAATTGAAATTATCATTGTCTTAGATTTTCCATTTAAAAAATTCTTCGAAAACAGGTTCGCATCCCGTAGATCTACGCCTATGTAAATAGTTTTTACAAACGTTTTGACACGGATATATATGTAATGGATTTGCCATGAATATAGCTTTTAATAAAACGAAACAATGTCCCAAATTATAAATAAATTAATAAACACATTTCAGTTGCACCTCGAAAACCATATAAAAAATTAAATTTAAGCAATCTGTATCTCAAAAGTTAATATTTTTACTCATTTATGGATTCTAATATTTTCCGTATTAAAAAGTGATACACCCTTTTTATAGCCATGTAGACAAGGTACCAGTTAATAGGTAACGTATAAAAAATTTGAATAACGCTTACTTTTTGAAAAAAATGTTAAATTTACTAATATTATCAGGGTTCACTTGTTACCATATAAAATAATTGAAGTGTAACACTATTTAGTTTTTGAGGAAAAACAATAAAATTTAATTAACATTATTAAGGCCGAATTAAGCATTTTTTTTTCTCTTACGGACCCCTTGTACGTTAAGAATAAATAACAATGTTTTGAAAAGCAATGCTGAATTATTATATTATATTGTTTTATACTGTAATATTAAGTACCTATATTATATTATTATATTTTATATTCCGTCAACCTGAAACCGTTCCGTTTTCTTCTTATGCATTGCGACCACTGATCCTTTACTTAAAAATAAACACATCATCATTTAAACGGATCCCATCAAACATAGTTGCCAGAACTACTTGCTTCGAGTTAGTACGTAATATCATCAAATATATATGAGCGTACACAAAGTAGAATAAACAGCGCCACCTTAGCTTAAGGACAATTCTTGCATTAAAACGACGGACCTGAAGCAGTATACATCGTGTTGTGTCTACAATGTGATACATTGCTTTGCAGTAAAAATCAGCACCAAACAAAAATGGACCCTGACCCATACTGATAAAGAAACAAGATCAACTATCTCTCATTCGTACATCAAAATATCAAGGCATGACTATCCTGAAGCAAATATACGCTTCAGGTTCGTTACACTGCTTCAGGATGATATATATATATATATATATATATATATATATATATATATTTATATATATATATGTTATATAAAATTATACGCTTATTATAAAGACTTAGTAATAACAAACCTTCACAGGTATATCATATTACATGATAACGACTTCTCTTATTAATCGCTTATCTTAGAGATATTATATTTCACCTTTGTTTCTCACATTTTATGCTGACTGTCGAATTGCATTTCCTTTGTTCTATATTTTGCTTACTCAGGTTCTGTATGTTATAAATACTACTAGACATGCTTTGTAAAGTCAGTTATTAAACTCACTTAGAATGAAACACTTCTAATTATTGTATTATTCCTTCTCCAAGAGCCAACGTTGGCTCCATTAAATAAATAAATCTTTTTTAAAAAGTCATTCATGTGAACCGTGATCTAACATTGGCGCAGTCGGTAGGATCCGTAAACATCATCAGAACAAGAAGCCTAACTGGTAGTGAAGCGTAAGAGAACAAGGAGAACATCTGCAGAAGAAGCCTAACTAGTGCGTGTACACCTACGAGAACAAGGAGACCTTCCTCACTGGTGGTGGCGGATCCCAATCCCTTGACGGACGAAGAACCTACCCATGGAAACGAAACTAACGTAAGTCATTATAAGAATCATCTCGTACCATTTTATTATTTTTCGCAACTTATTTTATTAAAAGTGTATTATACTGCTAATACACTCGGCGCACAAAGCCAGTTCTATTGTCAAAGTGAAATCTATTCCTTTACAAACACAACGAAACAAGTTCATTTAATTTTAAGTTATTTATTTTCGTATTATACTGCTAATACGAAACATTGTGTATTATACAGCTAATATACAATCCATTTACGCACGCAACGTAACAAGCTAATTTAATTTATCGTATCATACTGCTGATACGCAATCAATTTTTGTCCAAGTAATTTCTAAAATACAAAAAGCAAAATGCCAGATAGAGCTCAACCAGAGCCAGTTCAACCAGTGCCACCAGCACCAACCGAACAACAACAACAACAGCAACAATTACAACAACAACAACAACCACAACCTGAGCAAATTGAGCCTTACAAGCTCTCTGAAATATTTTCTCTAATACCTGAATTTGATGGCAACGCCATAAATTTACAAACATTCTTAAATTCCTGTCATTGCGCCCAAAGCATGGCAATTGGAGATCAAAAAATTCTTTTGACCGTCCACATAAAAAATAAGTTAAAGGGCAAAGCTGCCGAATTAATAAATTCTCGTAACCCTGGCACCTGGCCAGAAATCAAAGCATTATTGGAAACCCACTTTGGGGATTCCAGAGATCTAACGGCCCTAATTCAGGACCTACAACGAATTCACCAATTGCCCGGTGAATCCGCTCTAACATTTATTTCACGTTTACAAACGCACAATGCTAAAATGCACGCCGCAGTGCAAAAGCAAAATTTAACCACAACGCAAAGAGCTGCACAATCAGATCTTATAGAAACCATGACCTTAAATAATTTACTAACAGGTTTAGAACCGAATTTAGGCCGCATCATACGTGCTAGCAACCCTCCTAGCATACTGAAAGCCGTAAGCAGAATTCGTAGAGAGCTACAACTCTCTTATTTCGAGCAACAAAAATTTCCCAAAAATAGTCCAGTCAAAAATCCTATTATGCAACAAAAACGACCAACTTCAAATTTTCAGCAGAAATTCTGCTCGTTTTGTAAACGAAACGGACATGTCATAAATGAATGCCGTACAAGGCAACAAACACAAACAATGCCGTCAACCTCACAAAATTTTCAACGACCAAATTACCCAGGAAATTCAAGTTTCCAAAACTTTTCACAAAATAATCAATTTAGTCAGAGGACATTCCCTCAAAACTAACCTAATCAACCTCAAAATAGGCCCTCAGCTATAAGGCCAAATCCAAACTTTAACCAACAAAGACCGTCAGCTATTCAACCTAACCCGAATTTTAACCGCTTTAACCAGCAAAAAGCTCATCATTTAAATTACGAACCTTACGATAATTATGCCGATCAATTTAATCAATACAATGACTATTCACCCGATTATCAAAATGTAAGTGACAGTTATGAAAATTACGATTTAGAAAACGCTCAAAGCTTTTCAGAGAATTATACAGCTAATTCCCAATATGAACAGTACGAGAATTATACTGCTAATTCTCAAACGCCACAGGAGGATTATACTGTTAATCCTCAGGATTTTCGCATAGATTCGGAGTACCCCACGGATACTCCAACACAGCAAACAGACCAATTCGACCAAATAACAAATCAAATACGAACGATGAATCTCAACGACAGTTTCGACCCGTCGCTGAACTTCCCGGAACAAGGGTTCATGTAGAAACACTATCACATTCATTGTTGACCGTAAATTCAAAAAATCTATACTCATTAAAGATATCACAAACAAATTCAAAATTCTAATCGATACTGGCGCAGGTATCTCCATTTTTAAACCAAAAACAGTGGAAAATTACAAACGGAGATTTTCAGAAAATGTAATTATACAAGGCATAACCGATCAGAAAATTACTATTAGTGAATCTGTTCTTATACCTTTTACGGATAACGACCCACATAAAGTTTACATCTACGACCTAGATATCAGTTTTGATGGACTGATAGGAGCTGACTTCCTAGAGCATTATCATTGTATCGTCGACATAAGAAATAAACGATTAATAACCAATTTTAAAACAGTTCCACTTTTCAAAGTAACCGACGATTCGTCGAAACCCGAATGCGACAAAATCCAATCAAACCACAACCCTAATCAAAATAAGATTGAAATCGATGGCCGTACCGAAAAAATTTATAAACTAAAATGTAACCTTAGAAACACTGACGCTATTTTGCAAGCGCAAGAGAATGAAAAAGTCCGTTTACCTAATGCTCTTGTTAAAGTAAACGAAAACGGAGAATTTCTAACAACAATAATCAATGCTAATGTCATCCCGAAGACTGTCGATTTTTCCAATTTAAATTTAGAACCTTTACAAAAATTTAAGTCAATTTTTAACTTAAACACGCAAAACTCTGACCAACAACTAATGACGGACAGAGCCTTCGAAATCAGGAACGAATTGTGCTTGGATCATCTAAACGAAGAAGAGGCCGAAATAGTAACGCAGCTTTGTTTAGACTTTCAAGATATATTCTATTTAGAAGGAGACAATTTGACCTTTACTAATGAAATCAAACACCCTGTTGACACCGAAAATTCCCGACCGATATTCACTAAATCGTATCGATATCCTCAGGTCCATAAAGAAGAAGTTAAGTCCCAAGTATCGAAAATGTTAAGTCAAGGTATTATTCAACCCTCAATCTCACCTTGGTCCTCTCCTGTCTGGGTAGTTCCCAAAAAACTGGACGCTTCTGGTAAACAGAAATGGCGCGTCGTAGTCGACTACCGCAAACTCAACGAGGTTACAATTGGTGACAAATATCCTCTGCCCAACATTTCCGACCTTTTAGACCAACTTGGCAAATGCCAATATTTCACAACCTTAGACTTGGCTTCTGGTTTCCACCAAATTGAAATTAATCCCGCAGATATTCAAAAAACTGCTTTCACAGTTGAGAACGGTCATTATGAATTCGTGCGAATGCCATTTGGACTCAAAAACGCTCCATCAACTTTTCAAAGAGTTATGGATAACATCCTGTTAGGTATTCAAAATGAACGATATCTCGTCTACATGGACGATATCATTATTTACTCTCCTACAATTCACGAACACATTTCTCGTCTAACTGAAGTCTTTAAACGCCTTCAAAAAGCCAACCTCAAAATTCAACCAGACAAATGCGAGTTTCTCCGCAAGGAAGTCGCTTATTTAGGACATCTCATTACAAAAGACGGCGTAAAACCGAACCCTTCGAAAGTTGACGCTATTTTAAATTTTCCTCAACCGAAAAATCCAAAAGAAATTAAATCATTTCTAGGCTTAGCCGGATATTACAGGCGCTTTATCCCTAATTTCTCCAAGATAACCAAGCCCCTAACAAAACTACTACAAAAAGACATACCATTTCTCTTCGACAATGATTGTGTAAATTCTTTTCAAAATTTGAAACAAACATTAACAACAACTCCGATATTAATTTACCCTAATTTTGATGAACCTTTCGTTCTAACCACTGATGCGAGCGCATTTGCTGTCGGCTCGGTACTGAGCCAGGGGCCTATTGGCAAAGATTTACCCATTGCCTATGCTTCTAGAACCTTGTGCAGTGCAGAAACTAAATATTCAACGATTGAACGCGAGCTTTTATCGATAGTATGGAGTGTAAAGCACTTTAGACCATATCTGTATGGTAGAAAGTTCAAGCTTGTCACCGACCACAGACCACTCACCTGGCTATTCTCTATAAAAGATCCAGGAAGTAGACTTGCCCGTTGGCGACTCAAATTAGAAGAGTACGACTACGAAATAATTTATAAACCTGGCAAAATCAATAAGAACGCGGACGCACTTTCCAGAATCAAAATTAATCATTCAAGATGGTGGAAAGTAAAGATGTGTTAGTTAAAGAGCTGTGCACTTATTGTAAAAAACCAGCCTCTAAAAAGATAATCAAATGTACAAAGTGCGAAAAAGTGTATCACACTAGCTGTTCTTCCAGAATTGTGTGTTGTGATATCAAACTTAGTGATGATCTATTATCTCAATCAAAAGAGGTTAGTTATGATACAGCATGTTCACATGATAAAGTGGATGAATTGGTATCATTAACATTATCAAATGAAGAATTAAAAATTGAAAATAATCATCTGAAAATTGAAAACGAAAAATTGAACCAAAAAATAGTTCAATTGGAAGAAAAAATAAAAGAGTTACCCAAAGAATACATCTTAAATCAAAAAAAAATACAATATGACCACTGCTCCATCGAGAATTTGAATTTTAACAAAGAACTAAAGACACTCATAGCAGTCGAAGTTGAAAGGAGATTATCCACTGTTTTAGATGATTTGTTACAGATAAAAGTTAAAATAAATAATTTTGAAACCATAAACAGAACAGGACAAGCAACTGAAAAAGAGGTAACAAAAAAAGTCAATACATTCCATCAAACAAAAACTTATCTCAAGACAAATAAATCAGTGACCCCCAAACAAAAATCAGATCAGTTAATTCAAAATGAGCTGGAAGTTAAACAGAGAATGATAATGAATGATTTAATTAACTTAAACCCAAACATTCCGGAAAGTACCCCAATAAATGAGTCATCGGTGTCTGCTGAAATCTCTAATTCACTTTCTACTGAGGAAAATGAAAACTTCATTACAGTTCCATCTAAGAGAGGAAAAAAACCGAAACAACTTAACCTAAATCAATATTCAAATAAAACGACTGGCAATAATACCAAAGGTACTGGTGCGGCGAGTAGTCTTCTTGCGCCTGCCCCCACCACAAATTGGATATGGGTAGGAGGTCTGAGTGAAACAGTCACTCACGAGCACATGAAGGAGTACATCTCACTAAAGTGGCCAAACTCATCGATTTTATGCTACGACCTAAAGTCCAAGGGACGTAAGAAGTGCTTCAAAGTTGGCAGTTCTAAAATGTCTACCGAGGAGCTTAAGAAATCAGAAAATTGGCCTGAGGAGGTATTAATTCATCCCTTTCTCGCCAGATCAAAAGCAGACCATGCTGGATAATTTGCAACAATCCTGTACTTCAAAATCTTGTTTTAAAATAGCTCATGTCAATGTACAATGTTTAAGTAATAAGTTAAACATTATTGATGTTTTTAATCACACTGAGAATATAAACATTTTATGTATATCAGAGCATTGGGCTACTTCCGATGAAATCGATAATCTAACTTTATCCAATTTAAACCTGATGGCTAGCTATTGTAGAATTAATAGACGTCATGGTGGTGTTGCTATTTATGTTGACAATATTGTTAAATTAAAAATTAATACTGCTACATTTTTGAGTAACTTTAACTCTGAGATGAATATAGAGCTTTGTGGCTTAGTTTTGTGTCTTAAAAGAAAAATATTGTTATTAGTCATTTATAGGCCTCCTTCTGGAGACTTCAATATTTTTTTGGATAAATTGCAGGGATGTTTAATCCTTCTCAACAAAAAATACGACCACATAATTCTTTGTGGGGATCTTAATGTAGATTTTCGCTCAAATTCACGTAATAGACAACTACTATCTGACATTTTTGAATCATTTAATATCTCCACGTATCTCAATGAACCCACTCGCGTAGTAAGTAATATATATGGCATGTTGTCTGAATCTGCCATCGATTACATGGTCACTGATCTTCCAAGTAATATGGTTGACATATATATGAGCTACCCTTGCATTGCGGACCACGCTGCCCAAATTATGTGTGTTAAAGATTTTTTACCATATTCCAACCAATTTATTAAGCAAACTATTACTACTCGCTATATTACTGAGGTTAACATAGCCAAATTTCAATATCTTTTATATAATACAAATTGGGATTTTATTTACAGTATGGACCCAATAAATGTTGATGAAGCCTTTATTATTTTTTTGGAAATTATGATTAACAAATTAGATGCTTCTTTTCCTCTTGAAACTAAGCAGATCACTAAGAATTATTACAACAATATTACAAACACAAAAAACTGGGTTACGTCAAACATCAAACGTGAAAGTGAATACCTCAAAAATTTGCATTGGCTCATCCAACGTTATAGCTCTCCTGACCTTGTTAACCTCTATAAGTGTAAGAAACGTGAATACAATAACAATATAAGAAACGCCAAGCATGAGTATTTCTCAAATAGAATTTTAAATGCCCCAAATTCCACAAAGGAAATCTGGCGGCTCATTAAATCTGAACTACATACCAATCATTCTTCTTCAGTAGATGTTAAGTTAAACATAAATGGCAAAGTCACAGACAATCCTAATGATGTTGCAGAACATTTTGCAAACTATTTCGCGTCAGTCACTGTAGACAAAGTAAAAAATCACTTTGGGGCTAATTTATCACATACTTGCACTTCCAGTGAACTCAATGATCAGTCCATCTTTATTTATCCAGTTACACCCGATGAAATAAGGCAAATTATATTTGAATTAAAAAATAAACAAGCTCTCGGTCCCGATGGATTGTCCACTAAGTTTATCAAGTATGCATGTGATTTCATAATTGAACCATTGTGCATTTTGATCAACGCATCTTTTCAATCGGGTGTTTTTCCATCCCTATTAAAAATAGCTACTGTTATCCCTATATTTAAAAAAAATGATTCTTTGGAACCAGAAAATTACAGACCAATATCCATCTTAAGTGTTATTTCTAAAATAATGGAAAGAATTGCGTTTAATCGAATAATGGCATTTTTTAATTCTTTCAAAATACTAACAGATCGCCAACATGGTTTTCGCAAAAATCATTCTACTGACACTGCTACAATTCAGCTTTTACAATTTGTTTATAATGAAATGGACAAAGGTAACCTCGTCATGGGATTGTTCTTTGACCTATCACAAGCGTTTGACTCTCTCAATCTGTCTTTTGTTAAAGAAAAATTATTTAAGGTAGGCATTCGAGGAGTTTTTCTACAGTGGATCATGTCATATTTAACGGACAGATCTCTTCAGGTAAAAATCAACCAAACGATTTCAAATGAACATGACGTTAGTCTTGGAGTGCCACAGGGCTCGGTGCTGGGCCCTTTGATTTTTTTGATTTTTGTAAACGACTTACCGTCATTCATATCAAAAGGTAACATCACCATGTTTGCCGATGATAACTCCTTTGGCATATCTGTACCGAGCCTTGTGGAGCTCCTTGATAATGCTTTGGCTGTTATGACAGAATTTGGTGACTATTGCTGCAGAAATAATCTCATATTAAACCTTGAGAAAACTGTGTGCATGTATTTCTCACAAAGAAAATCATTACCTTCCAACACTCAGTTAAATTTTAACAACATGACCCTGCCATTTAGCTCGAATACAAGATTTTTAGGTATTTCAATAGACACAAAACTAAGCTGGGATATTCAAATCGAAGAAGTATGTAAAAAACTTAACAAAGCGTATTACTGCATATGCCAGCTCAAGAACTCCCTAGATACCGAGGCTTTATTGCAACTGTACTATTCAATGGCTTATTGCCATATATCCTACAATATTATAATGTGGGGACGTGCGAATAATTTGCAGCGAGTTTTTGTCTGCCAAAAGCGCATAATTAGATTAATTTTTAATCTTGATTTCACCACATTGTGTAAAAACTCTTTTAAAAGTCACAGAATATTAACGGTACCGTCCATATATCTTTTTTCTTTGCTAAAGTACATTAAAAGTAACATTAACCAATTTAAAACTACTGCTAGCTACCATAATTATAATACTCGTCATGACGACTTGTTAGCTCTTCCTCATCATAATACGTCTCATTTTGAAAAATCACCTTATTACTCTGGTATTAGTTTTTACAACAAATTACCTAGTGAGATTAAAGATGTCAACAATTTTAATAAATACAAATCTAGTCTCAAACAATTTTTACTTGAGAAATGTTTATATTCATACAAAGAATTTTAATCTGTATTTGTCATATGTTTTGTCAAATCAATATTGTATCGAGCAAAACAGTCAGACATAGGAGATATTTTATCATCCCTCTACCTTTTGATATCGAATCTGTAATTGAACATCTATTTTTGGTATTATTTAAAAATCAAGATGTCCTAGATCTCTCTAAGACATACTTTGTCGAAAATAATTTAGACCTCCCCATACTTGAAATCCTATCATTCATTTTTGCGGAAAAAGACTTAAAAGTAGTAATTTGTCAAGATATCGTCAGAACTGCCGACGAAGATGAAATTCCAATTATATTGGAGCAAAATCATTTTGGTAAAAATAATCTACATCGCGGAATAAATGAAACGATTAGAAGAATTAGAGAAAAATACACTTGGCAAGGTCTAACTAAAGACGTTGAAAATTTTATAAAAAATTGCGAAACTTGCCAAAAGACTAAAGTATGCCGGAAAAACCTTAATAACCCTCTAGTAGTCACAGAAACCCCAAGAACACCATTCGAAAGAATTAATATCGATTTGTTTGAATTCCCAACTCGAAATTATGCGTTAACTATTCGCGATGAATTAACTAAATTCACACAGGCCTATGCAGTCCCGGACAAATCCGCAAAATCCGTCGTAAATACCTTGTTGTTATACTTTCAACATTACGGTACCCCGCTAAGAATCCATTGCGATTACGGTGGCGAATTTGACAACCGTTTGCTCAAAGATCTCTGCACCCTCTACGACATAAAATTAACTTATTCAAGCGTAGGACATCCCCAATCGAACGAATCCATAGAAAGATTTCATGCTACTTTAGCCGAAATGATAAGAATCCACAAAACTGAAAACCCAAACGAACATCCTTTCACGATTTTACCATATGCAGTAATATGCTATAACAATTCGGTAAATAAAACACACGGTTTCAACCCCATATGAACTTATCTTTGGTCATACGTCTAACAGACCACCTGAAACTTTATATAACCAAAAAGAGTTAATAACCAAATACGTTAGAGATTTAAACAACAGAATATCCCACTATTATAAAATAGCCCGTAGTCGAACACAATCTCAAAAAGAGAAAGCGAAAATCCGCTTCGACAGAAATGTTCCCCAAAAACGACCTGAATACAAAATAGGTGACTTAGTTTATGTAAAAGAATCACAAATTAAGAACAAACTACAAAACAAATTTAACGGTCCCTTTAAAATAAAAGAAATTTCTCAAAATTCTGCTACCTTACTAAATCTCGAAACAAAACAAGAAACTAAAGTAAATTTTGATAGAATGAAACCATATACTGAAAATTAAATTTATTTTTAGGTTTCTCCTGCTGTTCGGATCAGCACTCTATCAATATAAAATTACCCCGATCAATAACTGTTGGTGTATACTACCACCAAGACACGGACATCGTGGTGACAAATGACAAATGGACTCTACTAGTGCATAAAAACATTTCATCCCTCAAACTAGCTTTTGACAAAAATCAAAATATCTTAGACAGAATCTTGTACACTCTCCATAATGGTGATCATAAGTCAATTATTTTTACGAGTGAAATTAAAACAGACTTTAACCTTTTAACACAAATATCCAACTCTATAAAAATGAAATTTGACGAAATCTTTTCAGATACAAAAAGATATAAACGAGGAATACTTAACGGTATTGGTACAATATTCAAATCCATCACTGGAAACTTAGATGCTGAAGATGGCCAGTACTATACTAATTGTATAAATAAACTAAATAACGACGAACATCAATTGGAAAACTTAATCAAAAATCAAATTTCAGTTACAACTTCTGTTATTAAAAACTTCAACTCGACTGTACAAAAATTACAAATTAACGAGGAAACGTTTAACAAAGATCTCGAAGAAATCGAACACACAATTCAAACCATGACTCAAGCTATCGAGGCTGCTCACATAAAACTAAAATTCATATACATTTCCGAACAACTAATGGCAAGCTATTTGTATATCGAAGATAATTTGAACGACATTTTGAATTCAATAACATTTGCCAGATTAGGAATCATTCACACTTCAATCATAACCCCTAATCATTTGGTAACGGCATTACAAGAAATTTCACAGAGCTTACGAAGGAACAATTTGCCTCTTCCCATTAAATTATCGGCAGTTGCTAAGTATTTGGATATTATTGAATTACAAGCGTTTCAAATGGATTCTAACTTAGTATTTGTTTTAATAATACCACTTGTTGAACCCCAAAATTATAACACCTATCGCCTATACCCTATCCCGATACTTGATAACAGAACTGGTCTACATCAATTTTATCTATTTCACAAAAATATATCGCGAGAGATGATGATTCTTTGATGTACATACCTATACAAAATTTCAAAGAATGCAAACCACTTTATTTTGGAACCAAACTATGTTCTAACCTGTTTGCATATCCTATCGACCAAAATGCCATATGTGAAGCCAGAATACTAAAACCATTGCCAAAACTTCCAGAGAACTGTCAAACTTCCTTCATTATTAGTCAGGGATACAACGTCCAAGAACTTGAAGACAACACATGGCTAGTAATTAATTCCGAACCACTTCACATTACCATCAACTGTCCAAAGAGAGAATCCACAACAGAGTTAATCAACAAAAATTCCATCATCAAACTACAACCAGGATGTTACGCCTATGCAGGCATTACTCGAATACAAGCCAGTGCCAAAGACTTCTCCGAAATTAAAGACAATTCACATCCTATCCAAATTCCTTTTGAATGCTGTAATCACATGCCCGACAAAATCGAAATTCCAAAATTAAAACCACTCAAATTAAACAATCTCGACGTAGAAGATCTAAATATTGCAAAAACCAAATTGGACCAATATTGCAAAGACCTGGATGACCTCATAAACGAGCCTTTTGTGACCAAACACGTATCTTGGTTCACGTATTTCATAATCACTCTCATCATCCTGTTAGTTGTACTTTACATAACTTGTAAATGCAGAAGAAGAAGATGTAGAGCATTGCGAATCCAACCCTCAACGGACAACCCTCCTTCACCTCCTTCAGAGCGAAGCAGAGTATTCACCAAATTTCCTAGACTTATCCCTCCAAGAAAGCGACCCGGTATTAAACCTCAAGAAGAAGAGGACATCGAGTTAACATAGACTTTCATATGTGGAGTTTTACCCTTGTCTATTAATTTAGACCATTGTATTTTATTCTTATTACATTTATGTAATGTATTACTCACTTATTATTATTATCATTTACCAATTTTAACTTTTATGTATTTTATTATTTTGCTTTGTATTCATTCAACATTGTTTCAATTTATTTTGCATTATATTCATTTAACGTTTCTAACAATTTTCAAAAGTTGCTGCATAACATCAACTTTTTTACTAAGGGGGAAGTTGTTATATAAAATTATACGCTTATTATAAAGACTTAGTAATAACAAACCTTCACAGGTATATCATATTACATGATAACGACTTCTCTTATTAATCGCTTATCTTAGAGATATTATATTTCACCTTTGTTTCTCACATTTTATGCTGACTGTCGAATTGCATTTCCTTTGTTCTATATTTTGCTTACTCAGGTTCTGTATGTTATAAATACTACTAGACATGCTTTGTAAAGTCAGTTATTAAACTCACTTAGAATGAAACACTTCTAATTATTGTATTATTCCTTCTCCAAGAGCCAACGTTGGCTCCATTAAATAAATAAATCTTTTTTAAAAAGTCATTCATGTGAACCGTGATCTAACATATATATATATTCTTGCATCATTCTGTAGTATTGTAAACTCTTGATCGATTTTTTCTCTCAACTGTTCAATCGTGTCAATTTGAGTATTTTAAACTCGTGATTTTAGATAATTCCACACAGTGAAATCAAGAAGAGTTAAGTGAGGAGACCGAAGAGGCCACTTAATCGGTGCATCTGCACCCCAGCCAATCCATCTATTAGGATAGTGGTTGTGTAACCATGCTCTACATGTTCTGGTATAATGTGGTGTTGCGCCGTCATGAATGAAAACACATTTCTTCTCATTCGCAATGAAATATTACGAAATATTTTATACAAAGTGTTTTCCAAAAAATCATAATACATATCGCCTTTTAAATTTCCAGGAAATATGTAATATCGAACTAACTGATTACCTAGAGTTGCTGCTCATACATTTATTTTTAAAGTATGTTGAAAAAGGGTTTGCATTGTTGTTCCGGTTTGTGCGAATTTTTGTATGCTAAAAAGCATTTTTTTTTTAATTTTTAGAAAATACGCATAAGATCAGTTAAGGAACGATTCAGAGAGCCTGGCGTGTAATAACCTGCTTTAAATTGTTGCAGCATTTTTCTCTTTTTTCACTTTCAAAATACCTACAACACACTTATGTACAGGGTTTTGCAAGCTCGACGCCAGATCATTACTGGAAAATTTCAAAAGTAAATAAAAATTTTAATGGAGGATGTTCAAATAAGGTATAATACAGACATCATTTAGGATTAAAAATATTAATTTTATATTTCATACAAGATATTATTTTCAGTGACATACATAAATTTTGCATTATTAAAAAGTCCGATACTCTCTGAAAATATTTTTTGAAACCTATCTCGATAACACTATTCGTTCAAAAGTTATATGGGCCAAATTGTTCAACAAAATTGTAAAAATATATGTCAAAATCAAGTGTGTTAAGTATTGTCAAGATGGTCATGAAATACAATTTTTGGTAGTAAAAAATATTGGTTGTAAAGTTGGAGTCTCTGAAATACCCTCATTTCGTTTAGTCTAACACGGCGTTTAATTCTATTTGAAAAATTCAAAATTAAAAACCCTGTATTCATTACATTAACTGTGACTCAGGGTATGTTTATAGGAACTTTTTCTAATAAATACTTTGAAAATCACAATTACGTTGAAATAGGTGCATTACAAACAATCGACGCCCACAATTCGAAATCAACGCAATCAATTTTTCATTGTTTGCGTTGGTTGTGTGTTGTACTGGAGTGGCACACAGCAAAAAAATTCTGACCAATTTAATGTTAGCATAGAAAAATTTGTAAAAATCAAGGTACAGATTATTACCCACAATCCCCTATAAAACTAGGTACTGCCAATAATTTTTGAACGAATAGTGGTATGAAGATGCAGTTTGCAGAAATGTTTTCAGTGAGTAAGGGACTTTTTAATAATGCCAAAATTTATGTATGCCACTGGAAAAGATATTAGGTGGCGTCACAACATAGAATGCGTTAAATATAAAATCAACATTATTTAATCCTAAATACTCTTTGTAACATACCGCTGAATATCCTGGACAATTTTCATTTGCATTTTTAATGTATTAAAAAACATATTTATTTTAACAAAACCACTTACAACTTGATGTAGTTTCTAACTTGACTTCTTATACAAAATGTCTCTAATAATAATAAATGATAATGATAATGATAATTTATTCATCACTCAACATAATACAAAAAACCGCTGCCCAAGGAATCACTACTTCCACATCCAGATTCTCTATCCAAGTCACTCACAACGAAAAAACTGTGTATGTGGAAATAATTGTTTATGGAACTTTAATAATATAATATTTGAAATCCTCTACCCCAAAAACCCATAAAACGATACCCCACATCGGTAGTGGGGTGGGGGTGGTGATAGGGGGGTGGTAGTGGGTAGTGGGATGAAGTAAAAAAATATTTTGAGGTTTCTGGTTCTTGTACATACACTAAATCACATTTTTTCCCCTTTTAATAAGGGGGTGGGGGTGGTAATGGGGGTGGCTAATGCCAAAAATTTTTTTGAGACCTTAGCTTCTCTTGTATATACTAAATACCAATTTTATGGACTCCTACCTGCTTGATTTACCCATTTACCCCAAATTTACCCCCCAACCCTTCGTCGGAACAACATGAAAATATAATCTAATTCCAGATCTCGTTAAAGTACATACGTGTACCAAATTTCAAGTCAATATCTTAAACGTGCGCACAAAAAAAGTTAGACAGACAGACAGACCGACAGACAGAAATTTTTTTTTTTCGCTCAAACTTAAAATCTCGACTTTTTCTGACATTTTAAGCCTGTTAGAACAATAAAAGTTTTTAAAAAATTTTTTGTCGTTACTATACTTCCACTGGATGTGGAAGTAAAATGCATCAGTTATTCGACTAGTCAAACTTAAAACTAATGTAAACCATCGTATAACATACAACATTCTAAAACATATACAATCATTTAAAATTTAAACTCTTCATAACTATAAAAGGAGTTGTTTAAAAGGAAATCGTATAACCTTGATTTAAAATTATTAAAATTGTCGCTATTGCCATAACAATTTACAAATTTATTGTAACAGTTTAATAATATAACTATAAATGTGACAATGCTGGCCAACAGAGAGCCTAGAAAATGGTTGATGTAAATTATCTTTGGTTCGTGTATCATAGGAATGTATGGAGCTATTTTTTACCAAAGATTTTTTCTTTATATTTACTATCAGTAGAAAGATATATAATGATGGGAAGCTCAGGAAAGATCCCTACATGAAGTGAGGCGATGAACACCTGCTATTATCCTCAATATGAGTTTTTGTGCAACAAACGCCTTATTTATGTGTGCCGAGCTTCCCCAAAATATTCAACCATAGGATATATGGATTCTGCTAAGCCAAAATATACTGATACTGAATATTTTCGGGAAAAGATTAAAAAGGAAGTAACAGACACATAGTTTACTCAAATAATTGAACTTTTATAACTAATTAGTTACTAAACTAAAAATGAAATAAAAAATTATTCCTATTTAGATTTTTTCCCATCGCTTGGATAATTCAACTTAACGTAAAAAACAATTTTTTTTTCAAACACAGCAGCCACATTTCTCGAAAAGTGTATTTTTTATTTTTAATGGATCAAAATATCAAAAATTTCATTTTTAGTCACATGATTATCAATATGTTTTGTGTTTAAATAATATTTTCACATTATTAATAAATTGCTATACTCAAAAATAAAAAGTTAAGATTTTCATTCAAATTAATTGTTGACTGCGAATACCTATTTTAAAAGTGTTAAGATATTTTGCTGTCACATTCTTATTGATCAATTTATTTTTTTGTAAAAAACATTTTTAGGAAATTATATTTAAAAATTGAAAAAATATTTAATCTACTAAAAGAAAAATCAAAGGTAAAACAATATTATCGATAAAAGAAAAATCCGTAAGATAATAAAATTTTAAATAAATTTAAAATTTTATTATTATATAAATGAATAGTTGCTCCCTCGAGCGACTATTAGTATTGATGGCAACTGGCAAAAGTTAAAACTTGCATTTGCCAGTTGCATCGATACCAATAGTTGCCCCCTGGAATTCATTTTAAAAAAATTACCTAAATGAAAAAAAAAACATTTAAAAAAAAGCTTTTATTTAAATGCTCTAAAAAGAAGAAAATAAACCTTAAATTAAATCAAACCCATCTATTTATTACATCATACAATTTATATGATATAAAAGCTTGTCGCGAGATTTACCTGTGTAAATTTGTTTTATGAAATACATACATTTTTTCTTATAATTACTTGTGTCAAGATCAAGTTGCATATTGTATTCTTGTTTATTTACACATATAAATCTTGGCGATAAGCTTTTATACCATATAAATTGTATAATGTAATAAATTGATGGGTTTGATTTAATTTAAAGTTTATTTTCTTCTTTTTAGAGCATTTAAATAAAAGCTTTTTTATTAAATGTGTTTTTTCATTTAATTTAATTTTTAAATTTTTAGCTACTCCTTAATTAGTTTTATATATTCATTGCGTCGTTCCTCTGCGATATAAAACTTATAGTTTAAACCGAATCCTTCACCATTTCTTAGAATGCAACGTATGAGCGAATACACTATACTATCAAATTATAGTGTTAAAACAAACAAATTTTGTCTGCCATCTTGGGATGTCCGCTATATTGAATTTAGTGTGACGTCATTTTATTTTCGTATTCCTTTCAGCAGTATTCCTTTCTTTTCGTATTCCCTTTCATTTGATACAAATATCATGGGGGTGCATAAAAAATAACTGGTCCGCTATCTTTGGGAGTTCGCCATATTGGATTTGGAATGAAGTCTTCATATTCTTCTCAGCAAACCCTTTCACTTGATACCCATATCATGAGAATGCATAAAAAATAACTGGTCCACCACCTTTGGGAGTCCGCCATATTAGATTTGGAATGACGTCTTCGTATTTTTCTCAGCAGACTCTTTCATTTGATACCCATATCATGGGGGTGCATAAAAGTAACTGGTCCGCCATCTTTGGGAGTCCGCCATATTGAATTTAGTGTAACGTCATTTTATTTTCGTATTCTTCTCAGCAAAGCCTTTCATTTGATACCCATATCAAGGGGGTGCATAAAAAATAACTGGTCTGCCATCTTTGTTAGTCCGCCATATTGGATTTAGAATGACGTCACTTAGCTAACCATGCATTGTCATCCAAACTAAACATGTATGCAAAATTTCAGCTCAATCGGTTGAAGATAACCGTTTTAAAATTCAGTTGCAAGATTTGACCTAAACAAACAAACATACATACAAACAAGTATTGGTTCTCCAATAATGAGTGCTTTAAAGTATTTACCTAACTAGTATATTAGCCTGAACAGATTAGGGCAACAATATACAGAAATTAGGTATTTTCATAATAAAAAATAAAAAAGTGTGTAAGTTGTGATTTGCATAATATATAAATAATATTCTCCAATCATGATAAAAGCAAATAAATAAAAAATAATTAACTGTAAAAACATTGCAAGTTAAATAAAATCTTATAAAAATATTGCCGCGACTAACACAGAAGTGACAGGGTCACTGTTTCACAAAATTAAACACTTGAATTTACGGTTACACTTGTTATAGATATCGTTCGATGTGTTGCTGCCAGACTTCATAGTAATAAATACACGCGAACCCACGTGATTAACTAAGGAAGTGAGTTCGTTCTGTCCGTCACACGGCTATAGACAACACTAGCGCCAAACATCTATACTGGAACTAAAAGAAAGTTTTGCGCCTATATGGGGGATAAAATCACTTCCTTCATGATTTTCGGAATTGAACTGTTAACGACATCCACATCACAAATCTGTGAAAAAAAGTTCATTACGTTGTCACTTCCGAAAACGGAAGTGAGAACGTCATATAAGAAGTGGCAACATACACTAAGTATCTGATATTGAAGTGACAACGCATCTTGTATGGATATATATATATATATGCTTTTACACAAATCCCAAGGATGAATTTAAATCTCCTCTTCCTCGAGCCTCCCTCGAGCGCATAAATAACGCTAGTACCACCGCAAGTGCTCATCGTGAGGACTCCAACAATTCAAAAAATTATGAAGCTTTCAAGCTGCTGTAACGTGTAAACAATTGATAGTGCAAGAAAATTTTTTAAACAAAAACTTTGGGAAATTTTATAATCTACAATATTGATAATAACTAATTGTTATGTAGGAGCAATGGAAATAAAGATAATTGCAACAATCTACAGTAAAGCATACATTTTCACATTTTTGGGTAAATCGAAAAGTATTAGCAATAAATGAAACTGTTGTATTGACAAATTAGTGAAAACCCGAAAAAATTGAATAAAACTCATTCTTTATTATATATATATATATATATATATATATATATATATATATATATATATATATATATATATATATATATATATATATATATATATATATATATATATATAGCTGTTAGTTTTACCCTAAATTGAGGTATTACCAATATTGTAGAAAGTGAAAAAAGCTACAGCTTTTATTTAAACTATTTTTCTCTATTATTAATATTTTATGATTTACGGCCGTCAGATTGGCAAAAATTTGTGCTGCGCTGCACATTTTTGCAATTATCTCTGTTCCCGTTGCTCTTATGTATTAATTGGCTATTATCAATATTGTAGATCATAAAATTTCCCAAATCTTTTGTTTGAACAATTTTCCATAATAGTGTAATTTCTTTAAAAGAATGAGTTTTATTCAATTTTTTCGGGTTTTCACTAATTTGTCAATACAACAGTTTCATTTATTGCTAATACTTTTCGATTTACCCAAAAATGTGAAAATGTATGCTTTACTGTAGATTGTTGCAATTATCTTTATTTCCATTGCTCCTACATAACAATTAGTTATTATCAATATTGTAGATTATAAAATTTCCCAAAGTTTTTGTTTAAAAAATTTTCTTGCACTATCAATTGTTTACACGTTACAGCAGCTTGAAAGCTTCATAATTTTTTGAATTGTTGGAGTCCTCACGATGAGCACTTGCGGTGGTACTAGCGTTATTTATGCGCTCGAGGGAGGCTCGAGGAAGAGGAGATTTAAATTCATCCTTGGGATTTGTGTAAAAGCATATATATATATATATATATATATATATCCATACAAGATGCGTTGTCACTTCAATATCAGATACTTAGTGTATGTTGCCACTTCTTATATGACGTTCTCACTTCCGTTTTCGGAAGTGACAACGTAATGAACTTTTTTTCACAGATTTGTGATGTGGATGTCGTTAACAGTTCAATTCCGAAAATCATGAAGGAAGTGATTTTATCCCCCATATAGGCGCAAAACTTTCTTTTAGTTCCAGTATAGATGTTTGGCGCTAGTGTTGTCTATAGCCGTGTGACGGACAGAACGAACTCACTTCCTTAGTTAATCACGTGGGTTCGCGTGTATTTATTACTATGAAGTCTGGCAGCAACACATCGAACGATATCTATAACAAGTGTAACCGTAAATTCAAGTGTTTAATTTTGTGAAACAGTGACCCTGTCACTTCTGTGTTAGTCGCGGCAATATTTTTATAAGATTTTATTTAACTTGCAATGTTTTTACAGTTAATTATTTTTTATTTATTTGCTTTTATCATGATTGGAGAATATTATTTATATATTATGCAAATCACAACTTACACACTTTTTTATTTTTTATTATGAAAATACCTAATTTCTGTATATTGTTGCCCTAATCTGTTCAGGCTAATATACTAGTTAGGTAAATACTTTAAAGCACTCATTATTGGAGAACCAATACTTGTTTGTATGTATGTTTGTTTGTTTAGGTCAAATCTTGCAACTGAATTTTAAAACGGTTATCTTCAACCGATTGATATATATATATGTATATAAATATATATATATATATATATATATATATATATATATATATATATATATATATATATATATATATATATATATATATATATATATATATATATATATATATATATATATATATAGGTGTATATATATATATATATGTGTATATATATATATGTTAGATCACGATTTACATTAAAGACTTTTTAAAAACTTTTATTAAAACTAAGAAGAGTCAACGTTGACTCTTGAAATGAAATTATAATATTATAGTGAAGTGTTTATTACGACATGAGTATATGAACTGAATACAAAATGTAATCTATCTTATTTATATCCTCGGTTGGCTGTACTTAGTCACATTTACATTATTCCCAAGAGAGAGCAAAGAGGAAATATGATATTTACATATCAGCGATAAATAATATGAGGGAATTCGTTATCAACACGTAGCTGAAATATGATATGCTGAGATAGTTTAAAAAGGAATAAAAGTCACGTACAAGTTTTATACAGTGTAAAAAATATTATATAACAACTTCCCCCTTATTAAAAAAGTTGGTGATTATACAGCAACTTTTGTAAAATATAAAAGCAAAATAATAGTAAAATGAAAATAATAAAATTGTAAAATGTAAAACCAAAATGATAATAAAATGAAAAGAATAAAATTGTAAAATATAAAAATGCAAATAGAATATTAAAGATGTACATATAACATAAGTTAATATTAATCATGAAATCAAAATTGGTAACAATGTAGAATGTCTTTAAGTTAGTTCCACTTCTTCGGTTTCTTCTTCTCTTTGGATACTGGGTCTTCTCCTTGGAGGTAAGATACTGGTGAAACTTTTGTATGTTCTTCTTGGCATCGGTGGAGATGGAGGTGGATCGTGTGATGCATGAACAAGGGCTAACTTTCGGCTTCTTTTTCTGCATTTGCAGAACAGGTAGAGTAGGATAAGGGAGATCACTAGGGTTATAGTGAAGTACGTGAACCACGAGATGTGTTTTGTCACGTAGGGTTCGTTGATGAGGTCGTCTAAATCCTTGGAATACTGGTCTAATTTGTGTTTCGCAATTTCGAGGTCTTCTGTATTCAAATTGTTTAATTTTAATGGTTTCAAATTTGGAAGTTGAGTTTTGTCTGGAAGGTCACTGCAGCAATCATACGGAATTTCGATTGGGTGAGTGTTATCTTTGACATCTAACACTTCATTGGAACTGGCCTGGATTTTGGTAATGCCAACAAAGGCATAACAGCTGGGTTGTAATTTTATAATGGAATTTTTCGTGATGACTTCTGTTTTTGAATTTCTCTTTGGACAATTAACGGTAACATGTAATGGTTCTGCGTTGTTGACTAGCCAGGTGTTTTCTTGGAGTTTTTGTACATTATATCCTTGACTAATTATGAATGAGGTTTGACAATTTTGGGGTAGAGTCATGAGGTTTTTGAAGAGCCTTGCTTCACATATGGCATTGTTATCTATCGGGTAGGCGAACAGGTTGGAGCATAATTTGGTTCCCATGTAAAGTTGTTTGCACTCATCTAGATCCGGGATGGGTAAGAACATTAAGGAATCATCATCTCTCGCGATATATTTTTGTGATACTGATAATAAGTGGTGTAAACCAGTTCTATTATCCAAAATAAGGATAGGATACAATTGATAGGCTGTGTAAGTTTGTGGATCTACTAAAGGTACCTTTAAAACAAAGATTAAACTTGAATCAGTTTGAAAAGTTTGCAGTTCCATAATATCTAAGTATTGAGCAACTTTTGATAGCTTTATTGAGAGCGGTAGATTATTTTTATGCAAATTCTGTGAAATTTCCTGTAAAGATGAAATTAAGTCTGTTGGAGTGATGATTGACGTATGAATGATTTTTAGACGTGCAAATGTTATTGCATTTAGAACATCGTTTAAATTATCTTCGATGTACAAATAACTTGCCATTAATTGTTCGCAATAATGTAAGAATATTAATTTAATTTCAATGGCTTCGATGTGACTTGTCATAGATTGAATTGTGCGATCGATTTCTTTGATATTTTTGTTAAATGTTTCTTCGTCAATTTGAAGTTTTTGAATAGTTGAATTAAAATTTTTGATAACGGATGTAGTAACTGAAATTTGATTTTTAATTAGATTCTCCAATTGGTGTTCGTCGTTGTTTAGTTTATTGATGCAATCGGAATAATATTGACCGTCCTCGGCATCTAAATTTTCGGTTATTGATTTAAAGATTGTGCCGAAACCGTTGATTATTCCGCGTTTATATCATTTTGTATCCAAAAAGATTTCGTCAAATTTTGATTTTATAGTTTTAGATATTTGTGTTAACAGGTTTAGATCTGTTTTAACTTCACTCCTGAAAGTGATCGTTTTCTGATCGGCGGCGTCCAGAGTGTTTAGGATAAGCTCTAATATTTTTTCGTTTCTGTCAAAGGTTGTTTTTAGGGAGGAAATGTTCTTGTGAACCAGTAATGTCCATTTGTCGTTGGTTACTATTACGTCTGTTTTTTCGTGGTAGTATATTCCTATGGTGTTGTTTATAGGCGTGATTTTATATTGGGAAACCACTAGTGTTGCTGATCCGAACAGCAGGAATAACCTGAAAACAAGGTTAATTTTCAAAATAAGGTTTCATTCTGT
This sequence comes from Rutpela maculata, assembly GCA_936432065.2. NCBI lineage: Eukaryota > Metazoa > Arthropoda > Insecta > Coleoptera > Cerambycidae > Rutpela > Rutpela maculata. Next base: position 203,780,350 of record OW386285.2, on the reverse strand, counting down.
CAAAATTGACTTTACTAGTTTGTTTAGTTTCTGGGTTGAGTAAGATAGCTGAATTTTCAAAGATTTTGGTAATTTCGAATGGTCCGTTAAATTTGTTTTGCAATTTGTTTTTAATCTGTGATTCTTTTACGTAAACTTTGTCTCCAACGTTATATTCAGTACGATTTTCGGGGACGTTTTTATCGAATCTAATTTTTCCTTTTTGTTTTTGGAGTTCCGTTCGGTCTCTAGCAATTTTATAATAATGGGAGATACGATTGTTTAAATCTCTGACGTATTTCGTTATTAATTCTTTTTAGTTATACAAAGTTTCTGGCGGTCGAACTGATGTATGACCAAAAACTAGTTCATATGGCGTAAATCCATGTGTTTTGTTAACAGAGTTATTATAGCAAATTACAGCGTAAGGTAAAATAGTGAACGGATGTTCGTTCGGATTTTCTGTTTGGTTAACTCTTATCATTTCTGCTAACGTTGCGTGGAATCGTTCAATTGAGCCATTCGATTGCGGGTGTCCTACGCTTGAAAAGGTTAATTTTATATCGTATAAAATACATAAATCTCGTAATAATCGGTTGTCGAATTCTCCTCCGTAGTCGCAATGTATTCTCAGAGGAGTACCATAGTGTTGGAAATATAGTAATAAGGTATTTACTACAGATTTAGCGGATTTATCAGGGACTGCATAAGCTTGTGTAAATTTGGTTAATTCTTCGCGTATCGTTAAAGCATAATTGCGTGTGGGGAACTCGAATAGGTCAATGTTAATTCTCTCAAATGGTGTCTTTGGTGTTTCGGTTATTACTAACGGACTGCTTAAATTTTTTCGACAGACTTTACTTTTTTGACAAGTTTCACAATTTTTTACAAAGTTTTCTACGTCATTAGTTAGACCTTGCCAAGTGTATTTTTCTCTAATTCGTCGAATAGTTTCGTTTATTCCGCGGTGTAGGTTATTTTTACCGCTGTGATGCTGATCTAATATTATAGGAATTTGGTCTTCATCAGGGGTTTTGACAATATCTTGACAAATTATTAATTTTAGGTCCTTTTCAGCAAAAATGAATGACAGGATTTCAAGTATAGGGAGGTCTAAATTATTTTCGACAAAGTAAGTCTTAGAAAGATCCAAGACGTCTTGGTTTTTAAATAATACCAAAAATAAGTGTTCAATTATGGATTCGATATCAAATGGTAACGGGACGATAAAGTATCTCCTATGTCTGACCGTCTTGCTCGATACAATATTGATCTTATCATTATGGAATTCTGGGTTTTCTTCAAATATGTCATCGATAATTTTGTGATGAAGGTCTTGTAAATTATTTTGTTGAAAAAAGGTTATAATATTTTTGTGTTCTCGATACAATAGTTGTTTGTTAGAGGCTTTGATTTTTGAATAATCTATTAAGGACATCGTCTTGTACAAGTTGACAAAGGTTTCGAATTCTTGGGCGATTTGGTCATTGGTAAATTTAGTGTTATCGTCTCGAGTTTCGTCATCTGATTCGTCATTCGATTCGTCTCCGTTCGCAGCTAGAATTTTGGTATGAAATTTGGAACAATCGTTAAAGTGGTTAATTTTGATTCGGGACAGGGCATCTGCATTCTTGTTTATTTTTCCGGGTTTATATATGACTTCGTAGTCGTATTCTTCGAGTTTAAGGCGCCAGCGGGCTAATCTACTGCCTGGGTCTTTTATAGAAAATAGCCATGTAAGTGGTCTGTGGTCGGTTATCAATTTAAACTTTCTACCGAATAGGTATGGCCTAAAATGCTTTACTGACCACACTATAGCCAAAAGTTCACGTTCTATCGTGGAGTATTTGGTTTCGGCGTTGCATAAAACTCGGGAAGCGTAAGCAATAGGTAAATCTTTACCAATTGGTCCTTGTGAGAGCACAGAACCGACGGCAAATGCGCTCGCAACAGTAGTTAGTATGAAAGGTTCGTCAAAATTTGGGTAAATTAATATTGGTGATGTAGTTAGTGTTTGTTTTAGGTCGGCGAAAGAATTTTGACAGTCGTTATTAAAGTCGAAAGGAACATCTTTTTGCAGAAATTTTGTCAAGGGTTTAGAAATTTTGGAAAAGTTTGGAATGAATCTTCTATAGTAACCTGCTAGTCCTAAAAATGATTTGATTTCTTTTTGGTTCTTAGGTTGCGGAAAGTTTAAAATGGCATCGACTTTACTAGGATTTGGTTTCACACCGTCCTTTGTGATGAGGTGTCCTAGGTAGGCGACTTCTTTGCGTAAGAATTCGCATTTGTCTGGCTGAATTTTGAGGTTGGCTTTTCGAAGGCGTTTAAAAACCTCTGTTAGACGGGAAATATGTTCGTGAATGGTAGGGGAGTAAATAATGATGTCGTCCATATAGACGAGACACCGTTCATTTTGGATGCCTAATAGAATATTGTCCATCACTCTTTGAAACGTTGACGGAGCATTTTTTAGTCCAAATGGCATTCGCACGAATTCGTAATGACCGTTCTCAACTGTGAAAGCAGTCTTTTGAATGTCTGCGGGATTAATTTCGATTTGGTGAAAACCAGAAGCCGAATCTAGGGTTGTGAAATATTGGCATTTGCCAAGTTGGTCTAAGAGATCGGAAATGTTGGGCAGAGGATATTTGTCACCGATTGTGACCTCGTTGAGTTTACGATAGTCAACTACAACGCGCCATTTCTGTTTGCCAGAAGCGTCCAGTTTTTTGGGGACTACCCAAACAGGGGAGGACCAAGGAGAAATTGAGGGTTGAATGATACCTTGACTTAACATTTTCGATACTTGGGACTTAACCTCTTCTTTATGGACCTGGGGATAGCGATACGATTTTGTAAATATCGGTCGGGAATTGTCGGTGTCAATAGGGTGTTTGATTTCGTTGGTAAAGGTCAAATTGTCTCCTTCTAAATAGAATATATCTTGAAAATCTAAACAAAGCTGCGTTATTATTTCGGCCTCTTCTTCGTTTAGATGGTCCAAGCGCAATTCGTTCTTAATTTCAAAGGATCTGTCCGTCATTGGGTGTTGGTCGGAGTTTGCGTATTTAAGTTAAAAATTGACTTAAATTTTTGTAAAGGTTCTAAATTTAAATTAGAAAAATCGACAGTCTTCGGGATGACGTTAGCATTGATTATTGTCGTTAAAAATTCTCCGTTTTCGTTTACTCTAACAAGAGCATTAGGTAAACGGACTTTTTCTTTTTCCTGCGCTTGCAAAATAGCGTCAGTATTTCTAAGATTACATTTTAGTTTATAAATTTTTTCAGTACGGCCGTCAATTTGGATTTTATTTTGATTAGGGTTGTGGTTTGACTGAATTTGGTCACATTCGGGTCTTGACGAATCGTCAGTTATATGGAAAAGTGGAACCGTTTTAAAATTGGTTATTAATTGTTTATTTCTTATGTCGACGATACAATGATAGTGCTCTAGGAAATCAGCTCCTATCAGTCCATCAAAATTGATATCTAGATCATAGATGTAAACTTTATGTGGGTCGTTGTCCATGAAGGGTATAAGAACAGATTCATTAATAGTAATTTTCTGATCGGTTATACCTTGTATAATTACATTTTCTGAAAATCTTCGTTTGTAGTTTTCAGCGGTTTTTGGTTTAAAGATAGAGATACCTGCACCAGTATCGATTAGAATTTTGAATTTATTTGTGATGTCTTTAATGTAGTATAAATTTTTTGAATTTACCGTCAACAATGAGTGTGATAGCGTTTCTACATGAACCCTTGTTCCGGGAAGTTCAGGAACGGGTTGAGATTGTCATTTAGATTCATAGCCTGAATTTGATTCGATATTTGATCGAATTGATCTGCTTCCTGTGTTGGAGTATCCGCGGGATACTCCGGGCCTAAACAAAAATCCTGAGAATTGGTATTATAGTCTTCTTGAGGCGTTTGAGAATTAGCAGCATAACTCTCGTATTCATTTTGCCAAATATCGGCGTGGTTTGTTTGTGAATTTTGAGAATTACCAGTATAATTCTCCTGTGGTAAATATTGATCGTTAAAATTGGTTTGGTAATTTTGGAAATCGTTGTATTGCTGATTGTCGAAATTATCAGGTTCATTATAGTAATTAATATGTTCATAGTTTAGAGGATCATAGTAATTGTCAAAATTAACGTGATGCGTTCTTTGTGGATTTTAACGATTGATATTTGGGTTTTGTTGTTGGTTCGGAAATCTCTGTTGGAAGTTGGGGTTGGGTCTTATTACCGAAGGTCTATTTTGTTGTGGATTATTTGCTTGTTGGAAATTTTGTGGAGAAAATTGCCTTTGATTATTTTGGCTGGAAAATTTCTGGAAATTTGGTCTTGAAGTTTGCGCTTGATTAGAATAAGTGTTTGGAATAAAACTAGGGGATGAAAATTGTTGATTTTGCCTTGTGCGGCATTCATTAATTGTATGTCCGTTTCTTTTGCAGAAAGAACAGAATTTTTGTGGAATTGGAGAGCGTTTTGCTTGAGTTTGAATGGGATTTTTATTTGGGTTATATTTGTTGAATTTCTGGGATTCAAAATAAGACAATTGTAATTCTCTTTTTACTCGGAGAGTTCCATCGAGTACAGTAGCCGGGTTTCCAGCTCGGACTATCTGGCCTAATTTGGGTTCAAGTCCGGTTAACAAAGTATTAAGGGTCATAGTATCGATTAAGCGTGTTTGTGCATCTTTCTGTTCATTTGTCATAGCGATTTGTTTGTTTACCGCGGAAAGCATTTTAGCGTTATGTGTTTGTAGCCTGGAGATAAAAGTTAATGTGATTCGTTACTTAGTTGATGGAGTCGTTGCAGATCTTGTATAAGCGAGGTTAGATCGCGCGCGTCTCCAAAATGAGACTCTAATAAGTTTTTAGTTTCACCCCATGAAGTTGGGTTTCTTGAATTTATTATTTCGGCCGCTTTGCCTTTTAATTTATTTTTTATGTGTAGCGAGAGCAATGTTTTTTGGTCTGCCACGGCCATGCAATAGGCCTGGCTACAATCATATAAGAAAGTTTGTAAAAATAAAGGGTTGCCATCGTATTCGGGCACAATTGAGAAAATTTCACTTAATTTATACGGTTCAAGAACCGGTGCTGGTGCTGGTGCTGGACCTGATGCTGCACCTTGTGCTGTACCTTGTGTTACCTCGTCGGGCATGTTGCTCGATATTTAGTAAATTAAGGAGGTAAAACGAACTGATTAGAATAAAAAAAATGTTGTACCTTTGGTAGATCGATTGGGTTTTTAGTGATACGAATGTTGCATTAACAGTATAATGCACAGTATTTTTTTAATTAAAATTAAATTTTACAATTCTAGTTGAGCATTAGCAGTACAATGCTGTAGATTAACCGTTCGTGCTTAACGCCTAAGCTTTAGCTCGTTTGTAATAATAATAAAAATGTGAATTGGATAATAGAAATAGTTTTCTGTGTATTAGCAGTATAATACACTACGTATGATAATAAAAACAATAAGTGAAAATTGCGAGATGATTCGTTAAAGTACTTACAGTAATAGATTCTTCATTGAGTGTAGGTTCTTCCAGTAAGGGATTGGGATCCGCCACCACAAGTGAGGAAGGTCTCCTTGTTCTGATAGACAACTTGCACTAGTTAGGCACCTCGTGGAGATGTCGTCCTTGTTCTCGTGGGTCACTATCAGTTAGGCTTCTTGTTCTTAATGGTGTTCACGGAATCCTACCGACTGCGCCAATTGTTAGATCACGATTTACATTAAAGACTTTTTAAAAACTTTTATTAAAATTAAGAAGAGTCAACGTTGACTCTGTAACGGTTTCTTGTCGGGTAGCTGGTTCGGAGATTAATCAGGGTCCAAATTAGTTAATAAGACAGCCCAATAAAGATATAAACAATTTATTTACTTTTCCAAACAGGTAATGTGTGGCAGTGTTACATAACATACAGGTACAGGTTATATGTCCGTATCTTTTACGGTTCTTAAGACAACATTTTCTATTATCTGAGAGAGAGAGAGAGAGAGAGAGTGTAACGGTTGCGATGCGACGTCTCTGGCTTTGGCGGCGAAACGGCGCCGGGGAATGACTAACGACTCGAGGGGTCCCAGTTCAACACGCTGTAGGATTCCCAGGGTCAGATTGCATTCGTTCCGTCGTGTTTGCGTCGGGAGATGCACAAAACTGCAATATGTCCAGCTCAGCACGCTGTAGACAGATTGGCAGAATTATCCACTCTGAATTATGTTGATTTGCGGCCTGGCTTTTATATCCGAGAATCCTCGCTTACTGGTGACGTAGAACTGCGTATAGTTTAGTGTCGTGTGCAAATCCATGCCTCTAGACGGGAGATGGGTAGGTTTGCGTGCCGTGTGCACATTGGTGCCGTGTGTAAATCCGGAATCTTAGTAATGGAGCAGGAATTTAAAGAATGCTTCATTACACTCCCCTCTTTCTTTACAAAAAAAATTTTCAAAATTCTATCAAAGAGAAAATTTTTACTAACTTAACATCAAAATAAAGCAATGAGAAAACAAGTTACTGAACATCTTCAAACATAATAAAGAAAGAATGGTCAATTCTTTCGTATACACCTGGTATATATACGTATACATGTATGTGCATATGTAGAGAAAAACAAATTTTTAAATAACAAACAGTATGTTAAACATCTTAGAACTGTGGTACAGGTAAAATAGTTAAAATAAATGAGCACAAAAAAAATTGCAAGAAACAGGTATACAAATACAAATGTGGTTCTTCTGGACGTTTACTGCAGGGGCGATGGCGGACAGGGGGGACGGTGCCAGGGATCCTAGAAGCGGGGCCATCTTGGTTGTGGTGCCTGAACTGTCGCTTCCGTTGCGGAGCTGGGACCGGGAGGGCTGCGTCGTTGTCCTGGAAAAACACCTGGAGGCAGGCAACTGGCCTACCTGGGGTCGGTGGCTTCGGGGGGCTGGGGCTGTCTCCGAACTGGGGACGGCATCGGGAATGGTGCGTCTCGGACTGGGGGCGGCATCTGGGACGGTACGTCTCGGACTGGGGGCGGCATCGGGGTTGGCATCAGGGACGGCATCTGGGATGATACTTCTCGAACTGGGGACGGCATCGGGGACGGTACTTCTCGGACTGGGGACGGCATCGGGGGCGGTACATCTCGGACTGCGGATGGCATCGGGGATGGTACGTCTCGGACTGGGGACGGCATCAGGGTTGGCTGTTGCGTCTCGGACTGGGGGCGGCCTTTTGGCTTCGGGTGTCGGAGGCAGAGGTGACAGCAGGTCTGGCACTTGGACTTCCGACTTCATCACTTATTTTGGATGACTCTGGTTTTACTGGACTTGTTTTCGTTACGGTTGCGGGATACAGGGTTTCCATGGGTTGGAAAATTCGGGATCTATAAAATTATTACTGCTCCATATATGGCGGTACAGGATTCCGTCTATAATGCAGTAATCTGCAGTTTTTTCTGGACATCGGTTCGATTAACGTATTTTCGGTACTCTGGACATAAATTTAAATTATTTTACTGCTCCATATATGACGGTACAGCTATCGTCTATAATGCAGTAATCTGGATTTGTTTCTGGACATCGGTTCGATTAACGTATTTTCGGGACTATTCGGGATCGTGTCTCTTCTGGGGTTACAATTGTAGTAGTCTGGATTGCCACCACAAAATCATTTTCATTTTCATTTTCTCTCTTGACTTGAAATATCTTTATATCTCTCTCTCATTCGTGAACGTCTCTTTTTGGGCTATCTGGAATAAACTAAAATCTCAAAATCTGCTCGGGCGCCAAATTATGTAACGGTTTCTTGTCGGGTAGCTGGTTCGGAGATTAATCAGGGTCCAAATTAGTTAATAAGACAGCCCAATAAAGATATAAACAATTTATTTACTTTTCCAAACAGGTAATGTGTGGCAGTGTTACATAACATACAGGTACAGGTTATATGTCCGTATCTTTTACGGTTCTTAAGACAACATTTTCTATTATCTGAGAGAGAGAGAGAGAGAGTGTAACGGTTGCGATGCGACGTCTCTGGCTTTGGCGGCGAAACGGCGCCGGGGAATGACTAACGACTCGAGGGGTCCCAGTTCAACACGCTGTAGGATTCCCAGGGTCAGATTGCATTCGTTCCTTCGTGTTTGCTTCGGGAGATGCACAAAACTGCAATATGTCCAGCTCAGCACGCTGTAGACAGATTGGCAGAATTATCCACTCTGAATTATGTTGATTTGCGGCCTGGCTTTTATATCCGAGAATCCTCGCTTACTGGTGACGTAGAACTGCATATAGTTTAGTGTCGTGTGCAAATCCATGCCTCTAGACGGGAGATGGGTAGGTTTGCGTGCCGTGTGCACATTGGTGTCGTGTGTAAATCCGGAATCTTAGTAATGGAGCAGGAATTTAAAGAATGCTTCATTACAACTCTTGAAATGAAATTATAATATTATAGTGAAGTGTTTATTACGACATGAGTATATGAACTGAATACAAAATGTAATCTATCTTATTTATATCCTCGGTTGGCTGTACTTAGTCAGCATTTACATTATTCCCAAGAGAGAGCAAAGAGGAAATATGATATTTACATATCAGCGATAAATAACATGAGGGAATTCGTTATCAACACGTAGCTGAAATATGATATGCTGAGATAGTTTAAAAAGGAATAAAAGTCACGTACAAGTTTTATACAGTGTACCAAATATTATATAACATATATATATATATCCATACAAGATACGTTGTCACTTCAATATCAGATACTTAGTGTATGTTGTCACTTCTTATATGACGTTCTCACTTCCGTTTTCGGAAGTGAGTTTTTAAAGTACCTATCCGCCACCCAAGTTTATTTATCCAAGTTTATTTATTTCTTAATGACTAACAAGAAGTGCCTGCAGTGTTTTTAGGTCCAAATTCTAGCTATATACAAAGTGTAAATGATATAATTTTAAAGTTAAGTGAGTGACATAATTTGTATTTGTATTAAAAAGAGTGCATTTTTGTGGAGTGTGTATAAATGCTGTAATAAACTGCTGAGGGGCTGACTCAAACGACTTTCTTAGAAAATCTGAGAAGTGATTGTACACCTAAACCCTTGAAAATGTTAACAGCTGCCATAAATTTATGTCTTTATTGAAGTGTATTATTCCTTAAGATAAACAGGGTTTCTTAGATAAACAAGCCGCGACATGGGTAACAAATGGACAACCGGACAATCAGAGGCGTACTATTGGTAAAATATGCCGGGGCGCTGAACCTCTTGCAGTTCAATGGAAATGCACAGATTTTCCTAGGAAATGGTATCTATACACAAGAATGATGGATCGAAGATAGAACGTAGGAACGAAAGATCATATGGTAGACACAGAAACGGGGGAACGAGTCAGGGGCGTTAAAGCGGGAGGTGAAATACAGAAGAAATGATAACACATACACGAGAAGAGGCATACCACAGCAACAGTGGAGATAAACTGGAGGAAGAAGAGAAAGCAAAAAATAAACGAAAACAAGTACCGGACTATATACGAAATAACATAGACTATTCCACCCCGTTCATGCTAGCATCCATCACCGAACCGGAACCCTGTTAAAATCAATACAGCATCAACAAGGAAAAGATAGAGGCGTTCATCGGAGACCTGAGAAAAGACGGTTTCTGGGGTGGGCAGGAGACGATAGCAGCAACAGCAAACTTGAAGAGGACAATAATAATACACCAAGAGGAGGGCGAAATCATAACTTTTCACCTCAACAACCAATAAGAAGACGACAACACGCCAATTGAGACTGTGTACAGGAAGCAGGGAAATAATAGAGATAACAAATTTTGAGCTGTTATGTGGGTGATGGGTGTTTGAAGGGTAATACATACCTCGGGACGTGCGATTAACGATTTTGTGAGTAGTGATTGGTTTCGTACATAATCCAGATCTAGGTACAGTTTTTGGTGTAATGCAATAGAACAAGTCAAAAAGAGAAGAGAATGGAAGGGAAGAGAAGCATCACAGTTAGGGACTGCTGATTTTTGACTTTTGTTGGTGTCTGGTTTAATAGGAGTGTGTTTTATGATATTGCATGTTCTTTGCGCTGTGGGTGTTATAATATAGTGTTGATAATCTAATTTCATAATATTTTCCTAGGTAAATTATCAAGTGATGGTTTTCAGGTCAATATTGTGCTCGTTGTTAAGTGAAAAATTCTACATTAAATTCTACGCTAAAAACAGGGAGACCAGGTTACACGTGGAAAACAACAACCGAGAGGATCATGAACAAACTACCAAACATATTGGGAAAGAAATGCAAAGGAGAAAAATAACATGAATTCCACAAAGAAATCGCAGTGATATGTACTCTACCAGAACCAGAAACCCAGGAATCAGAAGACTTAGAAGAAGAAGATTTGTAGAAGCAGAAATACAAAAAGAGGAGCACAAACATTCCACAGCATGACACTATGCGGCCACGCATTTCACATATACCTACAGACATATACTCTACCAGAAGCAGAAACGAAAGAATCAGAAGACTCAGAAAAAGAAGACAATCTGTAGAAGCAGAAACATAAAAAAGAGGAGCATAAACATCACGAACAAAATGCGGCAACGCATTTCAAAAACAACTACACTGCCCACCCCACACTCCTGTACCATGCGGCATGTGGCTCCCGCTGCTGACAACAAGCACGACCCAAATCCAACCCAGCATTGGAAACCGAGGAATTAGAAGACTCAGAAAAAGAAGGCGAACCAAAAACACAAAAAAGGGAGCTTAAACGCTGCCTCACGATACAACGCGGTAACGCATCTCACAAATATCTACACCTCCCATCCCCCATTCCTTTACCATGCGCCATGTGGCTTCCGCTGCTGGCAACAAGCATGACCTTAGTCCAACCCAGCGTGGACGTAGCAGGCCCAGCTGTATAACCTGGGAGTGGCAGCAATGCCTACCGCACGCTGGTATATCAATCAATCAATCATGAAGTCTGGCAGCAACACATCGAACGATATCTATAACAAGTGTAACCATAAATTCAAGTGTTTAATTTTGTGAAACAGTGACCCTGTCACTTCTGTGTTAGTCGTGGCAATATTTTTATAAGATTTTATTTAACTTGCAATGTTTTTACAGTTAATTATTTTTTATTTATTTGCTTTTATCATGATTGGAGAATATTATTTAGATATTATGCAAATCACAACTTACACACTTTTTTATTTTTTATTATGAAAATACCTAATTTCTGTATATTGTTGCCCTAATCTGTTCAGGCTAATATACTAGTTAGGTAAATACTTTAAAGCACTCATTATTGGAGAACCAATACTTGTTTGTATGTATGTTTGTTTGTTTAGGTCAAATCTTGCAACTGAATTTTAAAACGGTTATCCTCAACCGATTGAGCTGAAATTTTGCATACATGTTTAGTTTGGATGACAATGCATGGTTGGCTAAGTGACGTCATTCTAAATCCAATATGGCGGACTCACAAAGATGGCAGACCAGTTATTTTTTATGCACCCCCTTGATATGGGTATCAAATGAAAGGCTTTGCTGAGAAGAATACGAAAATAAAATGACGTCACACTAAATTCAATATGGCGGACTCCCAAAGATGGCGGACCAGTTACTTTTATGCATCCCCATGATATGGGTATCAAATGAAAGGGTTTGCTGAGAAAAATACGAAGACGTCATTCCAAATCTAATATGGCGGACTCCCAAAGGTGGTGGACCAGTTATTTTTTATGCATCCCCTTGATATGGGTATCAAATGAAAGGGTTTGCTGAGAAGAATACGAAAATAAAATGACGTCACACTAAATTCAATATGGCGGACTCCCAAAGATGGCGGACCAGTTACTTTTTATGCACCCCCATGATATGGCCAGCATTGTCACATTTATAGAGATGTAAACTGGTGAAGGGGTTTGCTGAGAAAAATACGAAGACGTCATTCCAAATCCAATATGGCGGACTCCCAAAGATGGCGGACCAGTTATTTTTTATGCATCCTCATGATATGGGTATAAAATGCTGAGAAGAATATGAAGACTTCATTCCACATCCAATATGGCGAACTGCCAAAGATAGCGGACCAGTTATTTTTTCTTGCACCCCCATGATATTTGTATCAAATGAAAGGGAATACGAAAAGAAAGGAATACTGCTGAAAGGAATACGAAAATAAAATGACGTCACACTAAATTCAATATAGCGGACGTCCCAAGATGGCAGACAAAATTTGTTTGTTTTAACACTATAATTTGATAGTATTGTGTATTCGCTCATACGTTGCATTCTAAGAAATGGTGAAGGATTCGGTTTAAACTATAAGTTTTATATCGGAGAGGAACGACGCAATGAATATATAAAACTAATTAAGAGATAGCTAAAAATTTAAAAATAAAATTAAATGAAAAAACGCATTTAATAAAAAAGATTTTATTTAAATGCTCTAAAAAGAAGAAAATAAACTTTAAATTAAATCAAACCCATCAATTTATTACATTATACAATTTATATGGTATAAAAGCTTATCGCCAAGATTTACCTGTGTAAATAAACAAGAATACAATATGCAACTTGATCTTGACACAAGTAATTATAAGAAAAAATGTATGTATTTCATAAAATATATTTACACAGGTAAATCTCGCGACAAGCTTTTATATCATATAAATTGTATGATGTAATAAATAGATGGGTTTGATTTAATTTAAGGTTTATTTTCTTCTTTTTAGAGCATTTAAATAAAAGCTTTTTTTTAAATGTTTTTTTTTTCATTTAGGTAATTTTTTTAAAATGAATTCCAGGGGGCAACTATTGGTATCGATGCAACTGGCAAATGCAAGTTTTAACTTTTGCCAGTTGCCATCAATACTAATAGTCGCTCGAGGGAGCAACTATTCATTTATATAATAATAAAATTTTAAATTTATTTAAAATTTTATTATCTTACGGATTTTTCTTTTATCGATAATATTGTTTTACCTTTGATTTTTCTTTTAGTAGATTAAATATTTTTTCAATTTTTAAATATAATTTCCTAAAAATGTTTTTTACAAAAAAATAAATTGATCAATAAGAATGTGACAGCAAAATATCTTAACACTTTTAAAATAGGTATTCGCAGTCAACAATTAATTTGAATGAAAATCTTAACTTTTTATTTTTGAGTATAGCAATTTATTAATAATGTGAAAATATTATTTAAACACAAAACATATTGATAATCATGTGACTAAAAATGAAATTTTTGATATTTTGATCCATTAAAACTAAAAAATACACTTTTCGAGAAATGTGGCTGCTGTGTTTGAAAAAAAAATTGTTTTTTACGTTAAGTTGAATTATCCAAGCGATGGGAAAAAATCTAAATAGGAATAATTTTTTATTTCCTTTTTAGTTTAGTTCCTTGTGGTTGAGCTATCTACAGGGCGCGTCTCCAGGTGGCAGATAGGAGGTCGGCCAGTCTGCTGGGTCATACCGGTGGGACTGGTTAGTGACTGCTATAAGGGAGGGCCGCGGTCTAAAACCCGCGCGTTGCCGAACGAAAACCGTCGCCGCGGACCAGCTCACGACACACACCGTAAACCGCTTGTATAGTACAACGACTCCGGTAGTGAGCCTAAAAACTCGAGCCGGATAGTACTGACAAGAGGCACGGGGGACTTGGCTTAACCGCCCGGTTCGCGTGGATAAGGAACCACTATAAAAACCTTCCCAATCTCAAGGTATTGCGCGCGCCGAAGGGATGCATGGTCGAGGGGAAGCTCGGTCATTAGCGGCAACACTCGGGGCACCTGACGCACCCCGTTTTATATAGTCTTCTGTGTCTACAGGGGGCTCTGGGCACAGCGACCTTTAATTCCCCCTTACTCATGGGAACAATATGGACACAGACAAAACAAACACAAACAAACCAACAACCTCGGGAGGAGGTCCTGCAAAGGAGGATCCACCGAAGAAACTCTCCGGAGCTGCCAGAAGGAAGCTTCGGAAGATTAAACAGCAGGGACTAGGGGATCCATCTGGATCTGGGCTACCACAGTCTGGAGGCGATGGCATTCCCAGGGATCTGCCGAGCACTAGCAGAGAACCTCAGGGAGGCAACCCAGGGCAGGGCGTTAAACGCGACCGGTCCGAAGGAAGCACCCCTGAGGGTCTCAGAAAAGCGCGGCCGAGTAAGAGGGGCAGGGTCAGCAATGAACCTGGTTCCTCTTATGCGGCCGCGCTTACTGACATCAAGGTAGCCATACTACCACATGGCTACCCCGAGACGTCCCTGAGTGCGGGTCAGGCGGAACTGATAAGGTCCGCCTTGATTGGCGCTCTAGAGGACGTCGTCGAAGGACAACAACCCCCGAGGTTCTCGGGGGTCAATCTATGGGGGGGCTTCCTTCTAGCCTCCTGCGCCGACCAAGCCACCAAGGATTGGTTGACGCGGGTGGTGGAGGAATGCGCACCCTCGGAAGGGGCGAAACTTAGCGTCTGTGACGCCAAGGACGTACCCAAACCCATCAGGACCTTGGTGTGGATTCCGGGACCAGCAATGGAACCGGAGAGAACACTCAAGCGACTGAGGGTGCAGAATCCAGGACTGCAAACAAGCACCTGGACTGTCGTGGACAACAAGCCCGATCCCAAGGGACAACAACTCATCCTACTGGTGGATGATGCATCATGGAGAAAAATAGAGGAGCTCCAATGCAGACCTTACTTCAACCTAACCAGGGTTTTGTTCAAAGCCTTGGGGAGGAAGAAGGAAAGGGAGCAAGAGGGAGAAGAAGACACTCGAGGGACGCAGGACGAACCCGAGGGAATGGAAGTCGCGACAGAGGGGACCAGCAGTGACCCCCCCGTTAGTGATCACATTCACTTTTATACAGGTAAATATACATCACTGCAAGGCGGCCGAGGCCGCCTTGCAGAGATTCATTCTACAAAATAGTATAGATATAGCACTGATACAAGAACCTTATGTTTACAGGGGGCGAATCAGAGGACTACAGGTGGGGCAAGGATGGGAAGTCATCAGCCCAGCAGAGAACCACCCAAGAGCTTGCATTATAGCAAAGAAAAATATTAATCTGCTACCTATGTGGGGACTTTGCCCGAGGGACCTAATGGTAGCACGAACCAACGCCGAGATGGAAGGGTCAATGAAGGAGCTAGCAATAGCTTCGGCATACCTTCCTTATGATCAGCCAGGACTACCTCCAACCCAGGAAGTTAAAGAACTGGTCCAGCAATGCGAAACAAACCACCTAGAGCTCATCTTATGCTGTGATGCCAACGCACACCACATCGTCTGGGGGAGCACAGGCAACAACACAAGAGGTGAGTCACTCCTTGAATTTATTATTAGTAATAAGTTAGAAGTAGCAAACCGCGGAAACGAACCGACTTTCGTCACAACAACAAGATGAGAAGTTATTGACATTACAATCACCACACAATGCGCGGGACGAGAGATAAGTGAATGGCATGTGTCCCAGGAACCATCGCTATCGGATCACAGGTACGTAAGATTCAAAATAGAAACTCCACCGGAAGAAGGGAAGATGAGCAGAAACCCAAGAACCTGCAACTGGGAACTCTTCAACGAGAACCTAGAGCAGGGGCTGAAGGACTGCCCATCAAGACCACAAACACCGGCGGAAGTAGAACTGCTGAGTGACTTAATAACCACAGCAGTAATACCAGCTTTCGAGTCAAGCTGCCCTTTGAAAGAGAGAGGGGCCAAGCGTGAAACCCCATGGTGGAACCGCGAGCTCTCCTCCAGAAGGGCGGAGGTTCGGAAACTGTTCAACCAGGCCAAAAGGACTGGCAGATGGGACGAATACAAAACGGCCCGTCTGAAATACGTTTACGCCATTAGAGAAGCAAAAACCAAATCATGGAGGAAGCATTGCGAGGAGATAGAAAATACTCCAGAAGCTGCTAGACTCCAGAAAATCTTGCAGAGAGACAATCAGGGCAAGATTGGATCACTGCAAAGACAACAAGGCGAGTACACAAACACTGAGAAGGAGACTTTAGATTTATTACTAGAGACACACTTCCCAGGCAGTGTAACCGCCCTACAAGACAGAAGCGGTCCACCCGAAGACATACCAATAAGAAGGGCGTCAAAGGAGGACTGGAAAATTGCAAATAAAATAATAAACAAAACAAGACTTGTATGGGCAATCAAATCATTAGAACCATACAAGTCACCAGGGCTGGATGGAATATTTCCAGCTCTACTTCAACAGGGAGTGGAAATACTTGCAACACCCCTGTGCACATTATTCAGGGCCAGTCTGGCCCTGGGTTATGTGCCAACCGGCTGGCGGAAGATAAAGGTGGTATTCATACCAAAACCAGGGCGTGATACCTACGCCCAGGCCAAATCCTTCCGACCTATTAGTCTAACATCATTTCTCCTGAAAACCCTGGAGAAGCTGGTTGATAGGCATATCAGGGACGATAAACTGAGTACAAAACCTCTACATCGAAACCAGTATGCCTACCAAACAGGAAAATCTTGTGAGTTAGCAATACATGAGCTTACTCAAAAAATAGAAAGGGCCCTAGAGAGCAAAGAAACTGCCTTAGGAACCTTCTTAGACATAGAGGGTGCTTTTGATAATACCTCATTCGACTCACTAAGTGATGCAGTGAAGAGGCGCGGAGTCGAAAAGTCAATAACAAGATGGATCGCCTCAGCACTCAGAACTAGGAAAATTCAGTCCACGCTAGGATCCACGACAGAGGAGGTGTCCTTGACCAGAGGGTGCCCGCAGGGGGGGTCTTATCTCCTCTCCTGTGGTGCCTGGTCGCGGACGAGCTTCTATCTCAACTGGAACAGCGGGGAATATATGCGCAAGGCTACGCAGATGATATCGCCATCCTGGTAACAGGAAAACATGAGGGCGCTGCATCAGAAAAGATGCAGCGAGCTCTCGCTATGGTAGACAGATGGTGTACCCAGGAAGGTCTTTCCGTGAATCCAAGGAAGACCACTGTGGTCGCCTTCACAAGAAAGAGAAAACTCAACATGGGAAGATTATATCTCCGGGGAAACGAATTGCAGGTGAGCAATGAAGTGAAATATTTGGGACTCATTCTAGACACCAAATTAAACTTCAATGCACATCTAGATAGAGTGACTACCAAAGCTACGCGGGCCTTATGGGCCAGCAGAAGAATGGTAGGTAAAAACTGGGGACTACAACCAAGAATGGTGCACTGGCTGTACCAAAGGGTTGTAGTACCAATAATAACCTATGCCTCCCTGATTTGGTGGCATAAAGCCGGAAAAGGGGAGGCAATGAGAAAACTACGGAAAGTACAAAGACTGGCATGTCTAGGTATAACGGGAGCAATGTCAACAACGCCTACCGCAGCCATGGAAGCGCTACTCTGCCTGCCCCCACTACAGTTAGTGGTGGAGAGTGAGGCACTGTTGGCGGCGTACAGGCTGAAAACAAACGGACATGGGACCATTCCAAGAATAGGATACCACACCGAAATATTCCAACAAATAGGAAAAGATCGACTACTAGATATGCAGTCAGATAGAATCAGCATAAGCCACAACTTCACAAAGACCTTCAGGGTATACATACCCGATAGGGAAGAGGAAGGAACAAGGCAACTGCGAAGACATCCAAATGATACCATATGGTATACTGACGGATCGAAAACGTCAAGTAGTACTGGGGCAGGTGTTACGGGGGATCAACCAGGGACAGACATTCTTGTCCTTTGGCATGCTAGAGTGTGGTAATGATTTCACAAGAGTTACTAATAGAACTGCAACCAAAATTGACAATGTGTTCTCGAATATACAGCAAAATATTGGTAAAACCAGAATATTCAATCCTCACTTATCGGATCACAACTGTTTGTGTTTTTCTTACTCAGAGTCAACAAACATCTATAGATCCAAAGAGCAGATGACATATAGATCAATAAACAATTATACAATAGGAAATTATAAAATATCACTAACAAACTGTGATTAGCCACATTTTTACCAAACCCTTGATCTTGATCAAATGACCGAAATTTTATTAAATAATGTAAAAAATTGCTACGATACTTCTTTTCCCATCAAACAGTACAAAAAGAAAAGACATAATATTAAATACAGTCAAAACATAAAAGTTATGAGAGATAAGCTTATAATGATATATGACTTAAGTAAATTTGACAGCAATCTCAAAGTTGATTACAATAAACTCAAAAAAGATTATAAACGAGCTCTTAAAAATGAAACTATTAAGCACAATACTGATCTTATAGCTAATTCAAAAAACAAGCAAAAAACGGCATGGTCAATTATTAAGGAAACCTCTAATCATAATCAACTATCTCACGAAATCAGTGCCGATGATCTGAATAATTATTTTGTTAACATAGCCAATGAAATTCTGGAAAATTTAAATTGCAGTAATTCTGATTATATAAATCTATGTGGGAACAATAGCGTACCTTTTTCTTCTTTTTAGAACCAGTCTCAGAATATGAAGTTAGTTATCTAATAGACAAATTAAGTACATCTAAATCTAGAGACTATTACGGTCTAAACAGTGATACTATTAAAATGGCCAAAGATGAGCTCTTACCTTTCATAACTTATTTCATTAATTTGTGTTTTGAACAAGGAATATTTCCTGACTGTCTAAAAATATCTAAAGTAACGCCTATCTTTAAAAAAGGTAATGTGGATCAAGTCAACAATCACAGACCAATATCAATTATTCCAATTCTATCTAAATTGCTTGAATTAGCTTTTAACGTAAGGCTAATACTGTATTTGGAAAATAAAAACTTACTAAATCCCAGTCAATATGGTTACCGTAAAAGTACTTCTACTATTAAAGCATTAACCGATATGATTGTATTTATAACAGATGCACTTGAAGATGGACATATGGTAGCTGCTTCTTTCTTGGATTTGTCTAAAGCTTTTGATTGTGTGTCTCCTAACATATTATTAATAAAATTAGAGAGTCTCGGTATAAGAGGATCTGCACTTTCTTTCATTAAAAGCTATATGTTAGACAGACGTCAGTGTGTTAGCAGTAATGGTGAAATCTCTTCTTTAAAGTCCCTCAAGTTTGGCGTTCCTCAGGGGTCGATATTAGGACCAACGTTATTTATTGTTTATATCAACGACATATCAGATCGCATCTCTAGTAAAATTATTGCTTATGCTGATGATAGTACTCTTCTTTCAGCCCATAATAACATGGATAATCTCACTAATATGTCAGCAGATGCACAACAACAAGCCGAGCAATACTTTTCTAATGTAAAACTAAGTCTAAACACTCAAAAAACGCAAAATTTAATATTTCATCTAAACACACGAATTCATATTGACAATAATAATCCAGTTAAGTGCTTAGCTGTTACTTTAGATAGCAAATTGACATGGGAAAGCCACATAAATTGCATGTCCAGAAAATTGTCCAGTAGAATATATTTGCTGAAAAAACTTAAAAATCAAATCGATCAAAATATTATCTTGACTGCATATCACGGACTCTTTCATAGCATAATGTGCTATGGAATTTTACTGTGGGGCGGCTCTGCACACACTGTCAAGATTTTAAAATTGCAAAAGAGAGCTATCCGAGTTATTACGAATTCAAAATATAACGAAAGCTGTAGACCTTTGTTTAAAAGGTTAGGTGTTCTCACTTGCACTAATCAGTATATTTTAGAGTGCATTCTTTTTGCTAGAAACCATCTGTCTCATTACCAAACTCAGAATTGCTACAAAACAAGGAATGAATCTGTTGTAGTTCCTTTCTTCCGTCTGACTAGAAACATAAATTCATTTAGATATCTATCTGTAAAATTCTACAACCTACTGCCAAATAGCTGGAAAACACTTAAGGATATTGCGTTCACCAAGAAAATAAGAAATTTTCTGAAAGAAAATGTCTTTTATGAGATAGATGAATTTTTCATGTACTTTAATTGTTTTTAAATGTAATTGTCTGTATTGTTGATCTTAATTGTTTATTTAATGTTATATTCCAGTTTATAATTGTAGTACTTTTACATTGATGTTCTTATGCCATTGTTTTTTATTTTATCTTAACGTAAGTGTCTATATTAATCTTTGTATCTGACGAGTGTAAACAATATTGTATTGTCACACACAATAAATAAACTACTACTACTACTACTACTACTACTAGACATCAGTCTGAACCTGGGCAGTACCGCAACGGTGTTCCAAGCAGAGGTCACAGCCATAGAAATCTGTGCACAAGAAATGATACGGAGGTCATATACTGACAAAAGAATCCGTATCATCACTGACAGTCAAGCAGCTCTCAAAGCTCTGAATGCAGTAGAGATACGTTCCAAAACGGTACAAGACTGCCTTGAATCCCTAGCGAAACTGGCGGAACACAACAGTATACAACTGGAGTGGACGCGAGGTCACCAGGGCAATGAAGGCAACGAAAAAGCAGATAAGCTGGCCAAAGAAGGCGCAAAAACAGCCTTGATGGGACCTGAGCCATCCTGTGGGATATCATACAATACCGCAAGAGGAATGGTAAAGGAACTATTGAGTCAGAAACATATCTTGTATTGGACTGGCACGCCGGGGATGAGGCAGTCACGCATGTTCATCACCGGCGGGCCATCCATGACAAGGACCAACGAATTGCTAAAGCTGAGCAGAAAACAGCTGAGATGTGCAGTGGGAATCCTAACAGGACACTGCACACTGAATAGACACCTAACGAACATAGGTGTGAAAGATAATCCAGAATGCAGGATGTGTGGTGAGGATGAAGAAACTCCTCACCACATACTATGTGAATGCCCAGCCTTAGCGGCTGGGAGGTTCTCACACTTCGGGGGACTAACCGTAACCCCGGAAGAAATAGCCAGAGCTCCCATTGACCGTATACTCTCCTTCTGGAGAGGAACGGGATTAATGGGATAACGAGACTATGGGGTACAATAAGCTCAAGCTTCAGTACAGCGGGGCTTCGGCACCACAACCCATAAGGAAAAAAAAAAAAAACTAATTAGTTATAAAAGTTCAATTATTTGAGTAAACTATGCGTCTGTTACTTCCTATTTAATCTTTTCCCGAAAATATTCAGTATCAGTATATTTTGGCTTAGCAGAATCCATATATCCTATGGTTGAATATTTTGGGGAAGCTCGGCATACATAAATAAGGCGTTTGTTGCACAAAAACGCATATTGAGGATAATAGCAGGTGTTCATCGCCTCACTTCATGTAGGGATCTTTCCTGAGCTTCCCATCATTATGTATTTTTCTACTGATAGTAAATATAAAGAAAAAATCTTTGGTAAAAAATAGCTCCATACATTCCTATGATACACGAACCAAAGATAATTTACATCAACCATTTTCTAGGCTCTCTGTTGGCCAGCATTGTCACATTTATAGAGGTATAAACTGTTACAATCACTGACCTCTATATATTAAATGGATAGCCGATGTGTGAGCTGAAAAATGGTACAAATACAATTTGCGCACGGGGCTGCCGAGTTTGCGCAGTAGGAAGATTGAACATAGCCACTCGTTGCTGGAAACATGTTGCCAACTTCACGTTGTCAATTAATTTTTGGCAACGGAAATAAGTTTTGAGGCAATCATGTATTTATCAGATTTATTTTTCCAATAATGTCTCAAAACTTATTTCCTACCTGATCGTTGCCGGACTGCTTTGTTAGCAACGCGTTGCCATCAACGTGTTGCTAACTTCAGAACGAAAATCAGGTATACTGCGCAAGACATAAAGCCCCGTAGTAGACGACTTTCGCCTTTATTGAATTCTTCAATTTTGGCTAAAATTTCACGCGCATCCCTATGGTATAGGCTATCCATTTAATATATAGAGGTCAGTGGTTACAATAAATTTGTAAATTGTTATGGCAATAGGCGTCTGAATTTAAGATGCCAGCGCCAAAGTGGAGAACTCGTGAACTAATTATAGGCCGTTTGTTTATATTTGGCGAATACTTATATCGATTTTTTTCTGTTTATTGTTATTTTTGGCGTTAAAAATAATAACATTAATAATATATGACCTAAAGGTTTGCAAGATTTTGTTGTAAGTGATTTGCAAGATGTTAATGGTATTATTCAGCAAAATTCATATTTTTTTAGGTTATCTAGTTTTTCCCTTGAAAAGTACAGTTTCTTCGACATAAACGGTGTCTGGTTAGTTAAATATTAATAAACTTAAATATTTCTTTAAATTTATGTACAGTTGTAGTTTAAATCACTTTTTTTCAGGAAACATGAGTGACATTTAGGTTAAGCATATTGCAATGTATGGAACATTTGGGAAGTACTAAAAGTGTAAAAATTCTAAGTGTGTGTATGAAGGGGAATATGTTTTAAATGCAGGACATATTATTTTGTGTGGTACAACCCATATTCAACACAAAACTTAATAAATGTGTATGCTCTATGTTTACAAACAAGTGTCAGATCAAATACTCATGAAATTAGTGGTACCTACATTGAATATAGGTAACTGAAAAGATATTTATTAATTCTTTAAGTAAAATAAATGAAACAGTATTTTGTAAAATATGAAATAGAAATATTTAGGGGTAAAACATAATAGTGCATGGTGCAATAGTATATATTACTTTTATAAATATACTTTTATGAATATACTGAATTATTTCAAAAATTTCACTTACAATGTGTGATTGTTGTTTATTGCTACTCGGGCCACGGTTATTTGCACCAGCTTTTTCCCTCTCAATGCCTGGTTAAAGGTGTCTACAAAAAAGAGGGTATGCTGTGAACATTTTCGTGCCAACTTAACTTTCACGAGTTGTCCCTGCAATCTACAAAGGATACCGACTAGGTTGGCTCCAGCAAATTGTATCTTGTGTAGCCCCTTTAAACGCTATCATATTTTTAATAACTTAGCATCTCAGTTTATCATTATTTACTTATTGTTGATATCATCGTACACTAAAGAAACAATGACAGAAAGGCCCATAATTAGTTTGACTATAGACCACCAGGTGGCGGACTCCTTATTTTCAAACGCCTATAGCGACAATTTTAATAATTTTAAATCAAGGTTTTACGATTTCCTTTTAAACAACTCCTTTTATAGTTATGAAGAGTTTAAATTTTAAATGATTGTATATGTTTTAGAATGTTGTATGTTATACGATGGTTTACATTAGTTTTAAGTTTGACTAGTCGAATAACTGATGCATTTTACTTCCACATCCAATGGAAGTACAGTAACGACAAAAAAATGTTTAAAAACTTTTATTGTTCAAACAGGCTTAAAATGTCAGAAAACGTCGAGATTTTAAGTTTGAGCGAAAAAAAATTTCTGTCTGTCGGTCTGTCTGTCTGTAACTTTTTTTTGTGCGCACGTTTAAGATATTGACTTGAAATTTGGTACACGTATGTACTTTAATGAGATCTGGAACTAGATTATATTTTCATGTTGTTCCGATGAAGGGTTGGGGGGTAAATTTGGGGTAAATGGGTAAATCAAGCAGGTAGGAGTCCATAAAATTGGTATTTAGTATATACAAGAGAAGCTAAGGTCTCAAAAAAATTTTTGGCATTAGCCACCCCCATTACCACCCCCGCCCCCTTATTAAAAGGGGGGAAAAATGTGATTTAGTGTATGTACAAGAACCAGAAACCTCAAAATATTTTTTTACTTCATCCACCCCCACTACCCACTACCACCCCCCTATCACCACCCCCACCCCACTACCGATGTGGGGTATCGTTTTATGGGTTTTTGGGGTAGAGGATTTCAAATATTATATTATTAAAGTTCCATAAACAATTATTTCCACATACACAGTTTTTTCGTTGTGAGTGACTTGGATAGAGAATCTGGATGTGGAAGTAGTGATTCCTTGGGCAGCGGTTTTTTGTATTATGTTGAGTGATGAATAAATTATCATTATCATTATCATTATTATTATTATTATTATTAGAGAATTTTGTATAAGAAGTCAAGTTAAAGTGGTTTTGTTAAAATAAATATGTTTTTTAATACATTAAAAGGTTGGGTTATGTTATGTTGAGTATTATGTACAGGGTGTCGCAAACTCGATGCCTACCCGCCGTTACTGAAAAATTAAGAAGCAAATGAAAATTGTCCAGGATATTCAGTGGTATGTTACAAAGAGTATTTAGGATTAAATAATGTTGATTTTATATTTAACGCATTCTATGTTGTGACGCCACCTAATATCTTTTCCAGTGGCATACATAAATTTTGGTATTATTAAAAAGTCCCTTACTCACTGAAAACATTTCTGCAAACTGCATCTTCATACCACTATTCGTTCAAAAATTATTGGCAGTACCTAGTTTTATAGGGGATTGTGGGTAATAATCTGTACCTTGATTTTTACAAATTTTTCTATGCTAACATTAAATTGGTCAGAATTTTTTTGCTGTATGCCACTCCAGTACAACACACAACCAACGCAAACAATGAAAAATTGATTGCGTTGATTTCGAATTGTGGGCGTCGATTGTTTGTAATGTACCTATTTCAACGTAATTGTGATTTTCAAAGTATTTATTAGAAAAAGTTCCTATAAACATACCCTGAGTCACAGTTAATGTAATGAATACAGGGTTTTTAATTTTGAATTTTTCAAATAGAATTAAACGCCGTGTTAGACTAAACGAAATGAGGGTATTTCAGAAACTCCAACTTTACAACCAATATTTTTTACTATCAAAAATTGTATTTCATGACCATCTTGACAATACTTAACACACTTGATTTTGACATATATATTTTTACAATTTTGTTGAACAATTTGGCCCATATAACTTTTGAATGAATAGTGTTATCGAGAGAGGTTTCAAAAAATATTTTCAGAGAGTATCGGACTTTTTAATAATGCAAAATTTATGTATGTCACTGAAAATAATATCTTGTATGAAATATAAAATTAATATTTTTAATCCTAAATGATGTCTGTATTATACCTTATTTGAACATCCTGCATTAAAATTTTTATTTACTTTTGAAATTTTCCAGTAATGATCGGGCGTCGAGTTTGGAACACCCTGTACATAAGTGTGTTGTAGGTATTTTGAAAGTGAAAAAAGAGAAAAATGCTGCAACAATTTAAAGCAGGTTATTACACGCCAGGCTCTCTGAATCGTTCCTTAACTGATCTTATGCGTATTTTCTAAGAATTAAAAAAAAAACTTTTTAGCATATAAAACACCAACATATTTTGACAGTCATTTATTCAACATAGCGGCCGTATATATATATATATATATATATATATATATATATATATATATATATATATATATATATATATATATATATGCATTTAGTACTTACACCTCCGAATGTCATACGGTTAGGTGGTGTTTGCCTCCGATTTTACGAATTCGCCTCCAATTTCGGAGGCGGAGACGTTTTGTGTTGTTTTCATCGCGAATGTCTTGATAATTAGTAAATTCATCATTCATTATTATCAATAACGATCAGCTTTATTGGTGCGCATATAAGATTATGACAAAAGAGGAAGAGATAGAGAAATAGAAGCATTTAACGACATTTTTTTTGGAGGCGGAAAATACCTATATAAACATACACCATAGTCCACTACATTTTTTACCAGGTGGCGCTGCTGTTTTAAACATTTGATGTATATAGGTATTAAATGCGTCCTTACAGTAAAGTAGCGATATCGCCTCATAAACTTGGCAACAGAGTAAAAAGGCATACTATTCCTATATACATCTGTAGATATGGTAACTAAAATTATCTTACTAAAAATATAAATAACTTTTATACACAGAAATATACTTTCTAGAGATCAATGGGTTTTTTAAATTTTTTCAATTTGGGAATAAAAAAACGTTAATTTTGTTCTGAAGGAAATATTTTTGTACCCCTTTATAGCTTAGAGCAAATTAAAAAAGGTTTTTACCTTTTTAAAAATGTATTTATTTAATAGGACACGAACATTCCTTAACGTAACTAGTTGCCCTTAATCCACTATTTGTCACTGCCGCTGGTCTTATATAATAAAAGTAAAAAAAAAAAAAAAATTAGAAGACGATTTTTATTGGGGGGTGGTGGTCTAAAGAATAATAATAACACAGGTCAACATTTAGTTTAAAAAAATACACAGGATTCTACCTAGGTACCCAGGAGTTTTTGGGGTCGCTGATTCCGATGCCGAGGTCGGTTAAGCTCTATCACGTCAGGTTCAAGGACATCTATCTGAAGGTCAAACTAAGAAAAGGTGGTTGAAAAAATCTGAGAAAATTCACACAGGTTTTTGGGGTCGCTGAGTTCGAATTCGGTGTTAGCTTACCATTAGAAGGCATCCGGAGGTCATTTCAAGGTTAATTTGAGAAAAACGGAGAGGAAGCTGTTAAAAAATCTGAAAAAATTTACATATATGTTTTTTGGGTCGTTGAGCCTATATCCGATGCCGGTTGACCTCTATCGCGTCAGTTTCAAGGTCACTTGAAGGTCAAACTAAGAAAAGGTGGTTGAAAAAATCTGAAAAAATTCACGCATAGGTTTTTGGGGTCGCTGAGTCCGAATCCGGCGTTTGCTTACCCTTAAAAGGCATCCGGAGGTCATTTCAAGGTTAATTTGAAAAAAACAGAGGAGAAGCTATAAAAAATCTGAAAACATTTATATACAGGTTTTTTGGGTCGCTGAGTCTGCATTCGATGTCGGTTGACCTCTACCACGTCAGTTTCAAGGTCATTTGAAGGTTAAAGTAAGAAAAGGTGGTTGAAAGAATCTGAAAAAATTCACACAGGTTCTTCGGGTCGCTGAGTCCGAATCCGGTGTTCGCTTACCCTTAAAAGGCGACATCCAGAGGTCATTTCAAGGTCATTCTGAGGTCATTTCAAGCCGGCATTCGTCCGCCTTTAGGTACAGTTCAAGAAGCAGAGCGAACATGCAAGTAGAGAGTACTGATAGATGGCGCATGCCCACCGCAAGTGAGTTGGGGCAGAGGAGGGATATAAGTTCGGCGCGAATCACTGGCGTTGGCTTCACTCACTTGGAGCTCAATCAGTGCTGGTTTTGCCTATAAGCTGAGTAAGCGCCAGCTTAGGGGCTCGCATTTAGGGGGCCTCAGAACTTTGATTTTATACGCAGATATGCACGTTTATTTTATTAGAAGAGAAAGCTTCAACGAAAAACATACCTAGAGCTTAGGGCCTCCGGTTACCTAAAATCGGCCCTGAGCTCAATCCTGTCAGGATAAAAGTCATTTAATGGTTTTTTGAGTCAGACAAACTGACGAGGAGGCAGACAGACTGTCAGATAGAAACATTTAGTCATTCAGTCAGACAGGAAGATAGACAGAATTACCGACAGAAAGGCAGGTAGAAAGGCAGGATGTCAAATAGATGGACAGAGAGAAAATGCAGGCGGATGATAAATACAGACTAATAAGCAAACAAACAGGTGTGCAGGTATAAAGGCAGACAGATAAATAGACAATAAGTAGGCAGGTGAGCATTCGTATAAATTTTTTCTAATTTTTTTCACCTCCTATTCTTACTTTAACCTTCAAATGACCTTGAACATGAGGTGATAAAGGTCAACCGACATCGGATTCGGACTCAGAGACCCCCAAGAATCTATGTGTGAATTTTTTTAGATTTTTTCAAAAACCTTTTCCTAGGTTGACCTTCAAATGACCTTGAACCTGACGTGATAGAGCTTAACCGACCTCGGCAACGGAATCATCGACCCCAAAACCCCTGGGTACCTAGGTAGAGTCCGGTGTATTTTTTCAAACTGAATGTTGACCAGTGTAATATTCCACCTTCCAAAGATATTTTAAAAAACCTAGATTATTCTGGAGCAAAAATGTAAATATTTCCCTCTAGCAAGAAATAAAAATGTTTTAAAAAGCATTCGAGACCAAAACTCTAGAATATATTTGTTGGTTAATCATAAATTTTGCTATACTAATTAATGATAGTTTGTTGGAGTCATCTCGAATGCTTTTCAAAAATGTTTAAACATTTCAAAAATTTTTCTCTTGCTGGAGGGAAATATTTATATTTTTGCTCCAAAATGATTAAGTTTGAACATTTTACTTCTTTAAGTATATCATCTCTTTGAAATATTTTATATTATTTTCTGCTTTTCTGCATTCCGTTGGTTCCAAGTTTTCTCCTCGCCAAACATGAATTTGGAGAAATGCTCTGTAAGAATGTTGACGTAATGCCTCGGATGTTGCTGGTAATCTTGGTAGAATAAAGGTAGTACTAGATTGGCCGACTAACTTATTGAAGATAATGAATCTTTGATGATTCAAAGATGTCTCTTTTTGGGGGGCTTTGTATACTGCTAGCGCGAATTTCTCTCCAGCACTCGTAATTTCTTTTTCGTTGAGCTACGGTTGTTGAATATATGGACAACCTCTTCGAGATCTTTTCTTTTATTGACGCATTCCACCGTTTGCACTTTTCCTTTACCAAAGAAAGCTGAAGTGTCATTGCATCCACTGAACGTGTGGCCATACAGCTTTTTAAAACTTCCGAGGACTGCAAGTCATGAGAACTGTAATCTTTATTTTTTATTTTTCTCTGAGCCTCTCTTAAGAAACGAATATCTTTATCTTCAGGTGCGAGAGCGATAATCAATGCGAGAAGATCAATATCTTGTCCGAGGATGACCACTGTATCGTTTTCATGAGATTCGTTTAAGGCGGTTTGAACTATGAGTACGTCAACGTCGTCTACAGCAGTAATTGTTTTGATTCCCTTGTTTTTAAATCTCTCCACCAATTGCGAAATAAACCGTTCGTTTTTGTGAGATTGTTTATCATTTTATTTTGCGTTTCAGTCAGTGGCGTGTTCTCATGAAAAATAATTTCCGGTGAAATGCGTTTCAAAAGTCGCTGCTGTCTTTCGATGCTCTTCGTACTGCAGTCAGCATATCCGTCAAACACTACAGTCACTTTTTGGCCGTAATGTTTACGAATAAAGCTGCTTCGGCTACACGATGAATCAAATTGCCGCCATCAACAATGAACTGGCAATCGGAAAAATCTATTGGCCTCTCTCGTACAGCATTGAAAATATCATACAGACGATTTCTTAATTTTCCTCATTAACTCTTTCTTATTGAAGAGAAGAAGTGGAATTGAAGCAAGCTCAAAGTTGAAATATGACTCCAAATCTTCTTTTGTGTGAACAGTACAGATTATCCTCTAATATAATTGCAAAGAAGGGGAAAATACATAAACTACTTGCGAGATAATCCTCTATATATGCATCTAATAGAGAAATAAATTCATTCCTGAGCATTTTTCTCGTTAAAGTAACCGGTTTTAAGATATTCGGAGTCAAACTTGGAATAGGATGGATTTTTACCTCTGCGCCCCAAACTACGCCTCTGTTCGGACGCTGTTAGCGCGAAATAGGTGAGGATAAGCTACAAGGTTAATAGTACATTTTTTATGCAGAATTTAACATGACGAATTTTTTATTTCCTATACTTTTTTCTCTTTCGACGAACGGTTTACAAGATAAAAGTGAAAAACCAGCGTTAAGTCCCCGTAATATGGCCGAAGCAGCTCTATTCATAGTCATTACGGACGTTTCACCCCTAAATTGTGGAGAACCTTTCGGGTATCTATTTCGAACTCTATCTAGATTACGCATCCCAAATATTATTACTTTATAAATTATTTCTTCTAAAATATCTAATTTACGTGGACTAATATGTAACAATTGCGTTACAAAATTGAACTGATTCAGTGATGTCTTTTGAAAAGCATTTTAAATAGTAATAATTCCCTTAAGAACATATTTCGAATTACATACATTATTCTACAATAGATATTTAGCGTGAACGGCTCATTTTAAAACAGATAATCGCACATTATCGGGTAAAACACCAATGTAATCTGATAGAGTACAACTTACACAATATTAATCATCATAATAACAAACGCACACGATTGCATAGCGCAACTAATTGCGCAAGCGCTAGAGCATTTTACACTATAGAGGTCTGGCAACCTCGAAGGAGGCAAAGTCTACCGTTATATATAACAGTTTTAAATACATTGAGTCAGAGAGGTACTATTTATATAACGAGGTGTAAACATACCAATCGTATGAACAAAAAAGTGTATGTAAAAAAAGATAAAAATCCTTTCCCCTCTCCGCGTGCCCTTGGTAAGTGAAATTTGGCGGTTATGTATATGTAAACAGAACTAATCTATCTATATTATTTCTAGTGGAGGTGCGGGCGCCACAAATTTGTAAGGAGGCGGACACGATACAAATGCACATATATATATATATATATATATATATATATATATATATATATATATATATATATATATATATATATATATATATATATATATATATATACATCACGCTACCTTTTCTGCGTCTGTACATTGCATTTTTACATATCTTTCCGCGTCCACCACTTTTCTGAGTCCGTATATGGACGCAGAAAAGTAATCCCACGTTATTATGAATCTCGACACTTGTACTGACCTCTATTAAAACGCCAATGATAGCGACAGTTTCATTAATTTGGATGCCGCAAAATAGAACACTGTAAATCAATTAATTTAAATAATATAACCTATTGAAATTTTCCCTGCCGGTCGCAGATACATTACTAAAATGTACAAAATTGTATAAATGTAGTTCATACATTTGAACGGCAGGTAGCGCTGCCACTTTACGTGTATATTTTCTTACTGTATAATTTTATTCAATTTGAAAATGTTTCTGCGTCCTACGAGGTGGCAACAGTGTATTCCTTTCATATGCATCATTAACTGTACTTGGTGGGAAATTTTAGTAATTTAAGTCGTTCAGAGTTGTCCAAACACCGCAAGTACAGAATTTCATCAAAATGAAAAAATATTGAAATACAGTTTATTTTCTAAACATACCATTAAAACAATATTTTTGAACATTTTTAAAATAAATTTCATTACTTTTTAATTATGATGAAATGATGAAATTTTCGATTTCTGTACAATTCTAAATAAACTTCATTTGTAAAATTTTCCGATGAAAAGTTCCTAATATGAATTTTTATTTTACTTCCACATCCAGTAGGATACTTAGTAACTCAAAAAAAAAAAAAAATTGAAAATTTTTATTGTTCAAATAGACAGAATGTCATGAAACGTCGAGATTTTGAGTTTGATCGATTGATTGATTTACCAGCATGCGATAGGCATTGCTGCCACTTCCGGGGTTATACAGCTGGGCCTGCTACGTCCAGGCTGGGTTGGATTAGGGTCATGCTTGTTGCCAGCAGGCAGATCCACAAGGCGCATGGTAAAATGGTAAAGGAATGTGGGATGGGAGGTGTAGGCATTTGTGAGATGCGTTACCGCACTGTATCGTGAGGGAGCATTTAAGCTCCCCTTTTTGTGTTTTTGGTTCTGGACTTCTGGCTATTTTTGTGAAATATGTTGCCGCGTTGTGTCGTAATATGGTGTATTTATGCTCCTCTTTTTATGTGTTCGCTTCTTCGAATCTTCTTTTTCTGAGTCTTCTGATTTCTCGGTTTCAGATTGTGGTAGAGTATAATAATCGTTGCGATTTCTTTGTGGTGTTCATTTTTTTTATCCTGATCCTCTCAATTGTTGTTCTCCACAGAGCATGGTGTCCCTATTTTTAGTTTGTTGCTCTTCGCTACTAGCGCTTTCTTCAGTAGATGTGTTGGGTGTCTTCCTTGGATATGTCCCCAATACTTCATTGCGTATATTTCTATCCTTATATTAATTGTCTTTCCTCCTAATAGTGTCGATGTTTTATGTAGCTGTTTTCATCTTGTTGTTTTTGTGAGCAGTTAAACGATGTCCCATTCTGCTCTTTTCAAAAACTTCTGTTGGCTTTTGTTGTTGCCGCGTCTTTGACTCCATATCTCTTTGTTGGCTATGTACATACATTTAGTAAGGTCCCAAGACTTCGATTTGTTCGTTGTTCTTAGGGAGTATTCATCTATTTTGTATTCCTCTCCGCTAGTCCAACTCTCTTTTATTGGAGGGTCTCGCTCCGTTTCTTGCAGTTTATTTTCAGTCCAGATGTGTCCCAGTGCGGCTTCATGTTTTCTGGGCAGTTGAGTATGTGTCGTTCTTCTTCTGCGGCGATTAGGAATTCATTGGCGTATTTGTGTTTTCTTAGAAAAATATCATTTTTCTGAAAAAAACCTGCACCATGCTTACCTCTGTTGAAGTGCTGTGAGAATTCAGTTTTGACGCAATATACCAACAATGCCTCATCGACCACTTCGGGTTCAATTTAAATCAAATTCCTTTGAGTACTTTTAATAATTATGTAGATTTACCTAAGAAAACATTATGACCATACTTTAAGAGTAATGCATTTGATTATTACGGGTTTAATATATATTAAATTCTTTTGAGTATTTTTTAATAATTATGAAAAAAGAATTATTTGAATGTTAACATAAGAAATTTATATGACCATACTTTACGATCAATACGTTATTGATTATTTCGGGTACAATCTAAATTAAATTTATTTGAATATTTAATGATTAAAAGATAATTTACTTGAATGTCTACGCAAGAATATTATGGCCATACTTCAATAATTTATTGCCCCGCCATAAATTTGTAGCTAAATATCGACTTTTCAAAAGTTTGATGGACTTAAACACTTCAATGGTTTTATGCAGCAGACACTTGTAAGACATAAATAAACTTGACTGACAAGGTTGAAATGAATAGGTACTTAGAAGTGAAAAAGGGTACTTAGCTTTGCCTTATCCTGTTGGGTCCCAAGTCGTTTGTTTATACTCGTTCCGTTTCTTTAAACACAACACTGGTCGGTTTTGCCACTATGTACTCTTGTATTAGTTATTTTCAAATATTAATTCTATTTCAACTTTGTTCTTTTGTTATGAAATATCGATTTACGCGGAATTTTTTGAGCTACCATTCACCTAAGTTTTATCAAATTTAACGTTTTACCCGGTATTTAGAGTTTTAAGTGGGACCATTTCAGGCACACATCCGCTCCCTTAGAACGCACAATTCGAATTCCAACGCCGAGATTTTAAGTTTGAGCGAAAAAAATTATGTCTGTCTGTCGGTCTGTAATTTTTTTGTGCACACGATTATTCTGGATCCGTTTAAGATATTGACTTGAAATTAGGTACATGTATGTATTTTAATGAGATCTAGAACTAGATTATATTTTGGTCTTATTCCATTGGGGTAAATAAGTTAAGCCTCGCATGTGTCTAGTGTGTCCTGGAATTCCGCTGTACCATCTCAATATGTCAAGATTAGACTTCAAAGTCCCTACCGTACGTACACATATATAACGGGGGTCTTGGTGGGGGAAGAATTCTATTGTATATAGAATATGTACACTGTAGCGACTCAGTGTGCCCGGGTTCATTTTGATATTTTTAATATGGTATTTCTACTTATATATTTTGTTGGGGGTATAGGGGGGGGGGGGGGTTAGAATCAACTGAACATTGTTTCTACGGACTCAAGATACTTATTCCATGTGTTTTGGCACATTTTCAGATAGGGTCGAAAACCGCCCATATTGACCCTTCTCCTTCCAAGTCAATATCATAAACCGTTCCAGAGTAATCGTGCGCACAAAAAAGTTACAGACCGACGGACAGAATTCTTTTTGCTCAAACTTAAAATCTCGACGTTTTATGACATTCTAAGCCTATTTGAACAAAAAATATATTTTTTTTGCGCTACTAAACTCCACAACGTGGAAGTAATACGTTAAACTTGATTATTCAACGAATTATTATTTATATATTAAGTATTCTTGTTAAATTCTAGACTCTGCTTAATTTATTATAAAATATAAAATTCTAGTTTAACAGTTCATTGTCAATAATTCAATGTTAACTCATTATTTTAGAACTTTTAAACATCAACTTCATCAATCTATTCATTAAATTATTACTATTCACTTTAGTATTAAGTTTTTATTAGTGTAAATTTTTATTAGTGTTTAACTCTGTTTTATCATTCATGTATATCTATCAATCTACCATGTATTTTAGCTATATGTTAGTCTATCCTTGTCATTTTATTGTTGTCACTCTTCCTTCATTATTACTCATTGTCTGTACTAATGGGTTCGCCCGTTTATATGAATAAATAAATAAATAAATAAATAAATTATTTATTACCTTTCGTTGAATTGCATGGTAGGTACTGCAAAAAACAATTTACTAGCCGTGAACAGTAAGTCATTTTTCAGATCTCGAATGCTTAGGCAACCTCGGCCCTACCGACCTCGATTTAGTAAACTGCATTCTGGATCTGAAAAGTGTTACTTACAGTTCATAGTCCGTAACATGCTATTTTATGGATCGCGTGCGTGTGACGTCACAGGTCCCAGACCTTAGGAAAAACAAACCGCTATCATTAGCTGTCAAATGGTGACTGACTGAACCTCAGAATTAAATTTTTCGTAATCCTAGAGTTTTTATCGATATTATATCATAAAAAATGGCTAGTTTTTATTGTATTATAAATTGTGGAAGTGTGGCAATCCGAGACAATATCAGTTTTTATATAATAACGTCGATTTACAGCCAGAAGAAGAGGTTAGGTTAAACAATTCCAGGCAATTAAAAGAAATGCTTTAAGTTGTTGCATGTTAATGTAAGAATGATTGTGATAGTAATAACTGCTGCTCAAACAAGCAATAAACAATCCATGGTAAAGAAAATTAACATTTTATATTGGTTTGTCTCTATTTTTAATAACTATTTCTTATTTAAATTTTAGTTGAGCGAAGCATGAACTGCACGGAGGGAGAGTATATTTAAGAGATACAAGTCATAATTAACAATTGACCTACATAAAATAGTAAAATACATGTTAAACATTTTATATAATACATTATAATAAAAAATTTACAAAAATTAGAACGGTTTGCGTAGTCCAATCTATAGGTATATAAGGTATAGACGAGGGGTTAACCGCTGGAAGAAATTGTGTACATCTTATTACATACTTCAAATAGTTTATAGTAGATACGTCAGTCTTTCATTGTTTATTTTATAAAGTGTCTTTTTCACAAAATTTACAGCGGTTAATCTCCAACCATAGCCATGTTCATTGCTAAAAAACTAAAAGGAAAGATTTCCTGTTAAGTGGTGAACATGTTTTGTCTAGACTGGCAACACAATCCCAGTGAGCATTAAGGAACCATCTGAATCTGCAATAGTCCAAGGAGTCAATGGCTTTTATTCATGATGCTAAGATTTCATATCCTGAAAAATTTATTTCTGCATTAGTAATTATTTATAAAACAACATTTAATTAGGCAAGCATATATGAAAAAAATGGTTGATAACTAATTCTTACCATTGTAACAAGCTTTTATCCTGCAAATTTCTTGCAGAGTACTTCTTTCATCTAACCACAAACAGCTTCAAGACTTTTCAATGCCTTGAATTCGTCCTTCTGCCTATGCAATTCTTTCAAAAATCAAGTAATTCGCAACATCCTTATGTGTAACATTTGGAAATACATCAATGTTTGTACTAAAGTATTTTTTTCTCAAAATATAAGGATTTAATTCGATGGCAGCCGTATACCTAACCTCTACATCAAGAGACAATTCTGCAAAATACGAACTAACCGTCATCCTGACGAACAAAATTGTTTATATAACAGTATTAAGAATAGTTGTAGATGTTAAATAATCCAACAACAAGTTCCTAAATGGCACAAACACTGCAAAATTCACTTTAAAGGAACATGTTTAATCGGCGGATTTCTCAATGACAGCTGTTTGTTTTTCCTAAGGTCTCAAAATCTGTGATGTCGGCGCACGCGACCCATATAATTTGTAACCAGTCAGCTGAAAATGCTGCCTAAGACACATGGCAACAATGTCAGACGCATGAATTATGTGAAGGTATATCTTTACGGACGCAGAAAACATAGAGTTTTGTAAAATATATACTGGACTTCGAAATGATAGGAAATTGTCAAGACGCAGAAAGATTGCAAATTGTATACGAAAATAAAATTGAGGTTTTTGAAGCAAGTATATATGTATATAATGATTATTCTGTATCAATAAGCACAGAAAGTTAGGTGCTGTTTGCAGACTTCAAAATATGTAGATATACTTTGGTGGACGCAGAACTCTTGCAAAATGGAAAGACGCAGAAAAGGTGGCATGATATATATATATATATATATATATATATATATATATATATATATATATATATATATATATATATATATATTGATGAAACATACGCTGCTACCTCCAAAGTAGATACTGACACGACGTTGTCACCTCATATATAACGTTGCCACCTCCGTTTTCGGAGGTGACAACGTTTTGCGTTGATTTGCACTGTATAGCATCATAGAAGGCATAAGGGGCCTAAATTAAAATTTTCGTCTGGAGGTGACAAGTGACCTCCCATACTCACATATTTAATTTTTAGTTCAGCTATAGATCGGTGGCGCTAGTGTCGCCCTCATTCGTATAACCGACAATACGTTGTTACCTCCGCTTCTATATATTACTTTTTGTAGTATAAACTCTACGCTGTGACCTCCAAATATTGGCAACGTCGCGTTATAATCTTAGCCATTCTCTCCGTTTATATTTATTACAACTACAATATGATTTTGCCCGAACCATGTTACCTGCATATTTACAGTTCATTTGGGTATAATGTTATTTCCATGGCAGTTTTTTAACTTTCAATATTTTAAATTTTATGGAAGTCGAATAGTTGCATGTAAGGAATAGTATTTTGACGCCCAGACAATACTGCACAACTTTCTATAGTTTTTTAGGTCTTGAATATATTACCCAGCGATGGGTTTATAGACAATTGGTATTATGATAAACAAAATCTATTGAAATTAAAAATATACTATAATATTCAATATTTTAAGGGAAGTGAAGTTCTCCATGTGATACAATTTTAATTTTTATTGGAAAATCACTACTTCCACATCCAGATTTTCTATCCAATAATGATGGGGGTGGGGATAATAATGGTGGTGCTAAAAAAATGTTTGCACTTCCGGGAAGAAAATTGCTACTGTACTTCCTCTTAGGCGGAACTAAAGTGCCACATTTACTACCTTAGGATTTAAAAACAAATTAATCCCGCTCTCATAGCAACCACCATCAAAAATGAAATTTGAGAAACGTCAATTTAATATTTTTCTCTAACGTCAAAGTTTTTAACTATCAGTGACAAAATTGACATTAGTAATAAATCAGTGATATGCCTATTCAAACAATTCCTATTGAAAGATTAGTTTCTGAAGTGCATAAAATAGCGTATATACTGGGTCCAGAAATACCGGTTACAAACTTTTGGAGCAGTTTCCACATACAAAAATATGAAAACAAGTTCATAAAAACATATGTCCGCAAATGCTTCCTAATTGAGCTACGACCCTTTAAAGATGGTACCCGAAAACTGGTATTCCACCATTTTTCAATTAACTAATGGCAATGAAAATTAATTACAGTGAGGTTATTGTGGCTCTATTTGACTTAATTGTTACCTGAAAGCCTGAAGCAAGCCTACTACGAGATGTTTTATTCAAATCGTGTTTTCAACGGTTCTCCATCAAACTAATTACAACGATTTTTCTCAAGAACGGTTGGTCCTACGACTAAAAGAGGACCTTTTTTGTGTTTTCTTAATTAGTGAATGATAAAATATTAAATATTTATTTATTATATCTATTTTATGTATATATTTATAATTATCTAATTAAATTTATTTTTGAGAAAATTGCATAAAACGTTACTTATCTGAAGATTTTATTTAATTTCAAATAATTTTTGAATTTCGTTTACGGCATATAATACGTTAAATTCTATAAATATGACCAAAAAACATTTGCCCACACATAAATACCCATAATAAATACGAAGCCACCTGCGATACCAAGATAAACTGAAAAAATCAAAAGAATATACAGGGAACTGGGAACTGCATCGATCGATATAGGGAAAAGTACGCATCAGAAAATTTGGAAAATTTAAGCAATTACTAATGTCAGTATGGACAATCCAAAAAAGATAATTACAAGCATTTGGTACTTCCGCTTATACCGGAAGTCGACACCAACTTGCTTATTTAACCCTATATATTTCGAAGTGTTCCAAAAATACCGAAAATTTCTAAGTCTAGAATATGTAGCAAATTCTATCCCTAAACTCAGCAGTTTCAGAGATATTTGACATTTTATAAAATGTTAACTATCTCTGAAACGGTTAGGTTTAGGGATAGAGTAGAGTCTTTTGACATTAGCCACCCCCATTACCACCCCTACCACATTATTAAAGGGGATGAAAAAAAATTGTGATTTAGTGTGTGCACAAGAACCAGAAACCTCAAAATATTTTTTTACTTCATCCACCCCCACTCCACTACCGATGTGGGGTATCGTTTTATGGGTTTTTGGGGTAGAGGATTTCAAATATTATATTATTAAAGTTCCATAAACAACTATTTCCACATACAACATTTTTTCATTGTGAGTGACTTGGATAGAAAATCTGGATATGGAAGTAATAATTCCTTGGGCAATTTTTTTCTTATTATTAGTGTTTTTATATTCAAAAATACTATAAGATTACATAAACTTTAAATTTTTATTGCTATTGTTTTTTGTCATTATATTTGTTATAAAATATTATGTAAGTATAAAAAAAAAATTAAATTTTTTTGATTGTTTATAACATTTTTTTCCTTTTTTCATTATTTAAAAAAATTTATTCTTAAAATTTATTAGTTGCAATTCTCTGCAAGGTGGAAAAAGAAAAAAATTGTTGCTGTTAAATTATTTGTTTATTTAATAAACAAGTTATTACTAACAATCGCCGAATGTGTTTATATACTTTTTAGATAGAAAAAGGAATAACAAA
Source organism: Rutpela maculata (assembly GCA_936432065.2). NCBI lineage: Eukaryota > Metazoa > Arthropoda > Insecta > Coleoptera > Cerambycidae > Rutpela > Rutpela maculata. Next base: position 203,741,403 of record OW386285.2, on the reverse strand, counting down.
AATAACCGTATGCATAAACATGTCAAAAAAATTTTTGTTATATTTTTTATAGACTTTTAAATTTATTTTTTTTTTGACATGTATATGTATACGGTTATTTTTGCTATTTTTTTTTCTATCTAAAAAGAACATAAACATATTCGGCGATTGTTAATAACAAATTGCTTATTAAATAAACAAATAAATTAACAACAATTGTTTTCTTTTTTCCACCTTGTAGAGAATTGCAAATAATATATTTTAAGAATAAAATTTTTTTCTTAATAATTTGTTTAAATAATGAAAAAAGGAAAAAAATGATTATAAACAATTAAAAAATATATATTATTTTTTTTAATCATAATAGGAGTAAATATAATGGCAAAAAAAATTTTCAGAAATACCTACGTAATTTATCTATTTGTTTATAAAATTTGTTTAAACAAATAGCAATAAAAATTTAAAGTTTATGTAATCTTATAGTATTTTTGAATATAAAAACAATAATTAAAACTAATAAACAAATTTTTCAATCTCTCTCTTTCATTTTTCAGTTTTTTGTTAAGTTAAATAATTAATAACTAATAGACTATAACAAATAAAAACATCGAAATGTCATAATCCCATGAAGTATAGTTGACATAAGTTCTCCACAAAGCGAAATAATTTTAGTGGCTTTTGTTTAATAATTATCCAACTTGAAATATAAACCTAAACTCTAAACAAATTTGTTAATTAACAACAGGCTCATTTTATGAAAAATCGGTGAAACAATTTTTTCCAACGGGATATTGTTCCTTTAAGTGTCTAAATAATACCATAATTTTTTTAATTTTTAAATTAATATTTAATAACAGAAAAAAATATTTTTATTTATTACGGCCGGTTTCAGAGCATCGCATCGTAACGGCTTAGTGTTCGTCGCACGGAGTTCTATTTTCAACATTAAATTAAAACCATTAATAATAGAGATAGAGATAGAGATAGAGTTTCAAAAGTTGGGACTTTTTTATTGGACATTTCTTCCTCTTTAAGAATATTTGTTTAAAATTTCTTAAATATTAATAGTTTTCGAGTTATTTGCAGAAAACGAAACTCGTTATTTTTTCATCATCTTCATTTGTTTTTAACTTTTGCAATTGTTTATGTGCGGGTTTGAAACTTTTGCACATTTTTCTAGACGTTACTCCGTATCCAATGAGCCCTCACTCATATTTTTACGAGCTTTATCAAGCATTAACACAGCTTTGAACTTGTGAACTAATCTATATTGTTAAAAACACTTTTCGAGAATTAACCATTTGAGAGGTTTTTTTATCGGTTATTAATACATAAGAGGTCGATTTTTTACCGGGTAAATTTTTTTGGACAAAAACCTGTTTTCCCATGAAAATTATTCGAGAATTAAGGGCATGGAAAAATCGCGACACGAAGTGGAGAGATTTTTCCTATGTCCCTTAATTCGAGCATAATTTTCATGGAAAACAGGTTTGAGTCACTCAAAAAAAATTTACCCAAGTAGAAAATCAACCTCGTGTGTATTACAGAAGATTAATATATGATTAAAAAATATTATCTAAAATAATTATTAAAACAACAAAACTATTTATTTAACGTTTTAAAAATAACGATTTACAATAAAAATTAAAAACATTTTCTAATGTTTTTTATCATGCTACAACCCCAGTCCGTCAAAATATTTGCAAGTTCATCATAGTAGTCGTATCTTTTTCGAGGGAATAATGCTGCTCTTTGCAAAAAGCTTTAAATTGTTTCCATATAGAATTTTTAGTGTTTCTCGTTTTAACTGGGACACTTTCATTCATAGCTTAGTTAATATTTTCTTGTGAAACATCACCAAATCACTTTTCTCATTCATTTTGTGTACAGAAATCAAAACGTGAAATGTCAGATTTTAATAATTTCAATGACTTTTTTAGTTTGACACATGGCTACTACGAAAAAAGTAACATACATTTTTCTCGATTTTTTGCACTTATCGATAGCCGTTTTTCTCACTTTAAACAAAACCTATTGGTCGATTTTTTTGAAAATGTACGTTTTGATTGGTTAATAAAGTAAGAATATATTAATCATTAAAAAAGTTTGGTACCAGAAAAAATATCATCAATGTTTAATTTCATAATAGTATAGAAAATATCATCTTTTTTGACAAGAACCTAATAATATATTTTCAAAACTAAATTATGTGCAAGAGGTAGGTATATTTTTATTATGATCCGGACAGCCGGCGGGTATTCAAACTCAGACATCTGTAAAAAGAAGCGGGAAAGAGCTATCCCTAATTATTAGCCAAATTTAGTGAGAAATTGCCTTAGATCGTGGTATTATTTGATATTGGGCTACACAAACTGTACAAAGTAAATTTAAAACAGATGGAGATTTGCTTAAATTATTTGCCTCTATTGCAGCAAGATGATAAGATGATGCAGTTTTAGAACATTTGTTGTATATAAAATATACAGGATAAGCTTTAAGTGTGTATTTGGACCCTAGACAAATTACGTGGACTATAATTGATTGACATTGTTTATTATTTTTTAACAAACGAAAAAATGTAAATGGAATACATGAATAATGATAATAATAATATTGATAATAGAGACTATTGTGAGTAATAAGCAGTTCTAAAGAAAATTTTTCGTATTTTTTTGAGAATCAAAAAAAATCTGTTTGGAATTTAAAAAAATAATGTATTGAATGGGTTTCTATAGATACCAAGAATACTTGGTTTAAACCTAAGTACGCACTTAAAACTCACCCTGTATACTTTAATTTTTGAAATTAATATTAATTAACTAATTATTATTCAAATATTTTTATTTAGTTTCATTAATGACTCTTTAAAAGATAAACTACAAATTTAAACTTCAATATTATTATTAAATAATAAAGATAATAGTAGTGTATTTTAAATTGCTGAATTAATAAAAAAATATACCTACTTTGAAGGGAGCAGTGTATCACATAAAATATAGAACTGCAGTTGAATTTTTTAAAGTCGACAAAATTTCCTTCATATGATTTTTTGTTGGTTTATACAAAAAAAAAATTACTGTACGATGAAAATTTACGAAATCATTTCCGAGATTCTTACAAATACATGATATTTTTTTATTATTATAATGGCTTTAGAAATAGCTCCATACATCCAGCAATGTAAAAATCTTTATCAAAATAACCCACAACCCTAAATAGTTAACAAAGTAGTAAAGAAAGAAAGGGGACGAGGATAGGAAAAATCAAAGATAAATACAGGGCCACATTTTTTTCTCGCCTAGGGACCCGTCAGGACATTTTACACACAATACTAGGCCACAGAATGGGGAAAATTATACGATACATTACTATTGCTCATTAAAATCTTTAGAATGAATCGTACAGGAAAATTTCATGTGATATTTTTTTCATGGTTTTAATAATTTAATTGAACGAATTCATGATCATTAATTACTTCTTCTAACCTGAAAATGTGCGGTTCTTTGTGAAAAAGCAGTGTTTGAATTTTTTTGATCAGATAGTATGATAAAATTGTTAAAATATGAAAATAAATCATATAATTTATATTATTTTCTTTCAGTTGAACCATAACTTGTTGACATACCTTAAAAATTATGGGTTTCACAACCATTTGAATATAGTCGTGCGAAACGAAAAAAAAAACGTCATAATATGGCGACTATATTTAAAGAAATACTGATAATTAAACAATAATTATGCAGAACGTTGTTCTATATATAAGAATAGATAACACACGTCATGACAGACGTTTTGTATATACATATATGATGGCTATCTCAATTGCTGCATGGTACCTCCAGCAGTATCATGCCACCTGTCGTTGCCTGTTACGTCAATACGTCGTCTGCCGTCGTTATACCGTGCGTGTAATTTCCCATTAGGCATGTACATCCACGTAGCGCGATAGATATGACAACATAGCTACCGTAAATTCCTCCGTCGAGCGGAGCATTCCAGTCTGTTATTTCATTTCAGCCAGCTGGCACGCGCGATGTTGTAATTTTACTCCCTATGCCTAGCGTTCGGCTACACGCACGGTATGTTAAGCGCACGGTTTCTGGACTAGAATTTTTGCTGTATGACACGCCTAACTTGGTTACCTGTTGAATGTATATGATGTCAGCAAAATTTAATATTTTTATGTTGCTAATACTGCCTAATGTTTATTTTATTTGAAAATATATAAAGTGCTAGTTAAGTGAGTTTAGTTTTGTTTTGCAAGCTAATCAGACAATATAAATGCCCAAAATTTTGCAGATAATTTAAGCATTATTATAGACACCTCATCAAATGAATGGGAAAGTTTAAATTTTACCTGGCGTTTTATTGTAGAATTTAAATCAGTCTTTTAATGCAGGGGAAATTCTACTTTCGGAGAAACTTTTAGCTTCAACTTTTATCTGCAAATTTCATATAAAAGGATTGACTTACAATAATTTAACGCTAAAGTAAGTAGTATGTCTCTAGTAATATTGATGGTATACAATATAATATGCATCTGCTTTCGATTTAAAAAAATAATAATCATAATTTAGTATCTCAAGTATTTCGTATTTCTATTACGTGATAATTGAAACTGTAGGTGCATAACTAGTTCTATGAATTAATAAGTCCGGTACAGAAAAAAGATCGTCAATGTATTTATAGAAAACATCATCCTTAAGAAAAATATATCGGTTTCATCTGGTTCTATTTTAGAAAAAAAAACAACAATTTTCGAAGATAATTCATTCCACTAGTAATAAGTAACCAATTTTATTGCGATCGCTCGGTCGCATTTGTAAAAGCACCTAATTTGGGAAAAACCAAATCTCTAATTTGGCAGTTTATTGCTCAAGTTCTTGCAGATGTCAAATTGCACGAAATGTTTATTAGACGATGCAATAAAAATTGTACAAGTTAGTGCAATTTATTGCATAGTTTAAACGGCTTTAAATTCTGGCAGGCGAAGGTAAAAAGTTTGTAGTATCAGCCAAACAAAGAATATCAAAAATATAACGCGGTTTCGTAGTATGTGAAATTTGGAAAATATGGTTTCTAGAAGAACTGATTTAATTTTGCAAATGGCAAAAAAGATTAACCGTAAGTACCTCCCTTTTCTTATTTAGTATTCTAAATAATTTTTAGCATTTTCTTTATCAGCAAGATAGTCTATAATTTAATAAACGTAGATTACGTTGCTATAGGTTTAAAATATTCTACGTCACTCTTCTCATCAATATTAAGATTACTAAAAGTTTCTTCTAATAATTTGTTATACAGTCTTGTTAACTACAGTGACTGAATATCTTATATGGGTCTGCATTCACTAACTAATTTGAAAGAACTATATGTATACTATCTCTCATATTTCTGGTAATATTATTTGGCGCAATACACCATTACCCCATACAATCTCATGTACTTAAATAAAGTATTGGGTTGTTCAATATCAAGTATTTCTCATTTAGGTATACTAAAAAAAGTTTAGTAATATTCAGTTTAACTTCGTATATAAAAGTGGACTAAAAAGAGAAAAAAACCGGTCATGTGTGAGTACTCGCACGCCGAGAGTTCCGTACATCTAACAAATAAATATACTTAGTGGAGTAAAAAACGGGGGAAAAGTCGCTTCCTTCTCGAGTTTTTTTTTTAATCTTAGAACAAACCTAGATATATACCATTTCGTTAAGTAGGTCGATGTTCATTAGAAATCATGAAATACGACATCTTTTAGTGGTCACGGACATTGTTATTTTTAAAAAGGTGTGAAATATTTTTTTTTTTTAATCATGTTTTTTTGAACATCTAATGCCATAACTCAAAAATGAATGGAGCTATCCACATGAACTTTTTTTTTGTTATAAGACACACACTTAAGCGCTTCTATGTGTGTATAGTATTGTTAACTAAAACATTTTTAAGTTTGTTAAAAACTTAGACAACCTTGAAAGTTCAGAAAATACGCAATCAAATTTTCACTAAGCTACAAACTTTTTTGTTTTTGGAAATTTTGTATAACATGCTGCGAAGAAAATAAAGCCAAAGGACCAAAAAAGTTTTTGATAGCATAATTTTTATTGCGTCTTTTATAGTTTAGGTACAGTGATTTTTTTTAGAGCGCGCGAATTGCAGAAACTGAGTATTAATACGCTCGCGTCCACTAAAACTAACTCAGGGCGGTGTACTATCAACGTTATTCGTTTTCGTCGAAGGTCAAATTATAAAACCGCTGCCCAAGGAATCACTACTTCCACATCCAGATCTTCTATCCAAGTTTCTCAGAACGAAAAAAATTTGAATGTGGAAATCATTTTTTATGGAACTTTAATAATATAATATTTAAAATCGTCTACCCCAAAAAACTATAAAACGATATGCCACATCGGTAGTGAGGCTGAGGGTGGTGGAAGGGGTGGATAAAGTAAAAAAAAAATTGAGGCCTTTGGTTCTTGTACACACCCTAAATGACAATTTTATTTTTTTCACCCCCTTGAATAATGGGGTGGGAGTTGGTAATGGGGGTGATTAATGCCAAAAAAAAATTTTGAGAGCTTAGCTTCTCTTATATATACTAAATACCAGTTTTATGAACTCTTACTTGCTTGATTTGCCCATTTACCTCCATTTACTCCCAATCCTTTAACGTAATAATCTAGTTCCAGATCTCGTTAAAATACATGGTACGTGTACCAAATTTCAAATCAATATCTTAAACGGTTCCAGAATAATCGTGCGCACAAAAAAGTTACAGACAGACCGACAGACAGAATTTTTTTTGCTCAAACTTAAAATCTCGAGGTTTCATGACATTCTAAGCCTATTTGGACAATAAAAATTTTCAAAAATATTTTTGTCCATACTATATTTTCACTGAATGTGGAAGTAAAATGTGTAACGATATTCTTTCTCTTATTACCACTTGTATTATATTGTAGAACGTGTGGTCGTTGTGCGAATTGTGCGTGGATTATCTACTTAAAAAATATTTAAGAGAAATAAGCAATCTAAATTTCATTGTAAAATGGAGTGAATTTTATGTGGGGTAGTAATAGAGGAAAACGATAAACTTGTGCACAAGTCATGGAAACAAAGTTTAGAGACTATAATTAGGAAATTAAAAAAAGACTTAATTTAGGATGTTTTTTTTCTTTTTTGTTACCTAATTTAGGCGAAAATAACACGTTTACTCAATTCACAGGTCTACAAAAAAAAAAAAATGCTGCTCCAAAAACTAAACCTATCATGCCTTAAGTATTTTTGTGTGCTAAATCCGAATTTTCAATTAAAAAAATTTTCTAACGCGTAGATTTCGAGTAAATTCCGGTGTTTATTGTCAAAAAACCGAATTTTGACGATAAAAACCGGGATTTACTCGAAATCTACGCGGTAAAAATTTTTTTTAATTGAAAATTCGGATTCAGCATACAAAAATACATAAGGAATGATAGATTTAGTCATTGGAACAGAATTTCTTTTTTTGTAGACCTGTGCCATAGATCTACAAGAAAAAAAGTTCTGTTCCAAGGACTAAACTTATCATTCCTTATGTATTTTTGTGTGCTGAATCCGAATTTTCAATTTAAAATTTTTTTTACCGCGTAGATTTCGAGTAAATCCCGGTTTTTATCGTCAAAATACGATTTTTTGACAATGTTTGACGTTTGCTCTAAATCTAAGTGGAAAATTTGGATTCAGCACACAAAAATACTTAAGGTATGATAGGTTTAGTCCTTGGAGCAGAATTTTTTTTTGTGTGTTATTGTGAGGATCTAGGGTAAAAATGCAATGCATGGGAGTTTCGGATAGGGACTCTGACACAGGAAATGTCGGATACAAATATTAAGATTGCCACGTGCTTTAAGAAACTGTCTTTTTTATTTAGCTTCAATAATAACGCAAAAAAAGGAAAACTCGATAGTTTACTTTTTATCAAAACACTCCAAAATTATTACTTTTCCTAAACTTCTGTTTATGGGATTTTATTAGCCCCCTAGTTGCGCAACATTTTTTCCATCTTACTATAATATTATTTTTCACCTTTTCCGAGATCCCAATGCGATGCATACTCCATTTAAGATTTTTTTGCCTTCAACCTTAGTCCTTAATGTGTCACTGGAAAAAATAAGTTATACTTTCAGATCCTAAAACGTGATAAAACAGTCCTAAACATAAAAAATAATAATGAAAAGTTCCGTTACACACAATACATAATCATTATTATTCTTAAGTACGGCGCGCGTACGCTTCGACAATTCCTCCATACTAAAAAATTCGTAACTAGCAAACTATTGCTAATAATGAAAATATTTTTTTTCTAAAAACTTTTTTAGTCTATTGACTTCATTTTCTTCACAGCTTGTTACACTAAATTTTCAAAAACAAAAAAGTTCCTCGCTTAGTGAAAATTTGATGGCGTATTCTCTAAACTTTCAGGGTCATCTACGTTTTTGGCATGTTCACATTTTTTTTTATTAGCAATCCTATGAATAGAGAGAAGCGCTTAAGTGTGTGTTTTATAACAAAAAAAAGTTTACATCGATAGCTCAATTCATTTTTGAGATATGGCAATGGATGTACAAAAAAACATGATTTAAAAAAAATTAAATTTTACACTTTTTTTTAAATAAGAATATCTGTGACCAATAAAAAATGTCGTATTTTGTGTTTTTATGTGTAAAATGATGTTGTTGGTAATACCCACTGTGTCTGATCTTGTTCCAAGCTCATAAAAAAAACGACATAATTTTATCTCTTTTTCGCTCCTCTAATAATAATAACACAACCTAGTAGTAATTTCAAGCAAGAACTAGATAAATCGCAGCCGGGCTCTGTAGACGCGACGGGTCAGTCTGCGGTAAGTAATTTATTTTTCTCAAAAATTATAATTGTTAAGTATATCTATTTTTTCGGTAATCTTTACTAGACTCTCTATCAGTGTGAATGTTTTCAAATTTTTTTACGAAATTCGAAGATAAGAGGGACATATTTTCAGGTTATATATATTTTTTGTTGTCAAAAATTATAAACGTTAGATACATCGTTCTATTTTTCCTGTAATCTTAGGCCCTAGGCCCTCTGTTGGTGTAAATATTTTCATATTTTTTGACTGACAAAATTCGGAAATAAGGGACAGGACATCATAGTTTCAAACGCCAATTTTTGTCCAAAACATATTTTTTACAGTTTCTATTTTCAGATTACCTATAGACACATACCAGACGGCAAAAATTTCCAAACTGTTACTTCTAATGGGGAAGGGGTCGATTCCATTAGAGTATAATGGCAAATCGTTAGCAGAAATTGATTTTGATACCAATTTAGAATATGCCATAGAAAGTGATAATGAAGGTAAAATAAAATTTGTTTTATATTCTCAGAAATTTTAGTCTCATTTACTTTGTCATTATTTTTAACATTACCGGTGTTTTTGAATATGAATTAAATTTGCACAGACGATGAAAAACTTAATTTGGATAAACCCTTCCATGAACCTTGCGTCACAGATGAAGTAAATAAACCAACTTCGTTCCGTGATGGAAATATTACTTCTAATTTGGACGATACAGGGAATGATGCCGTCCATGACCGAATTGTTGACAAAAAAATGAAGGAACAGGGAAATTCGGGTAAGGTTTCTTGAATTTAAATAAAAAAAAATAAATAAATATATCAAAATTATGTACAGAAATGCATATTCGTTTTCATCACAACAAAAATTATTTACAGATTTAAATGAGACCGATAAGGATTCAGAAATTTCCCGTAAAAAAACAATAAGAAAAAGAGGTAAGTTAAAACATAAATGAAAATAGAAAAAAACTTAAATACGGCAAATTAATTTTAGGATGGTTCAATGATGAATTAGTTTCTATAAAAAGTGAATTTGGTTCCTTTATCAATAAGAAAACTTATCCCACAGGCGAACAAATAAAGGAATTCGTAAAAAGAAGAAAATTGGATCGAAGTGTCCCAGTTTTAAAAGCAAAACTTCAACATCTCATGAAACCCAAGTAAAAAATGCCTATAAATAGCATGCGCTCTATTGTTATATTGTTCAAAATTTCAATAACTTACCACGATTCCATTTATTAAATTTTAAACCTTATGTTTCTATTTCCACATTCACGCAGTGAAGTGGAAGTTTAGTACCGGCATAATAAATGTCGCTCAAATAGGCTTACAATGTTATGAAACGACGACATTTTAAGTTTGAGCAAAAAACTTCAAAAAAATATTTCGAAAAATATATTTCTCTTTTTATTATTTTTTTAATTATAAAAGAAAAGGTAGACATTATACATGCCAATTTGTAATTTAAAGGTCTATTTGAATTTAAAAAAAATAGTTTACGTTGAAAAACTAATGTCGTTGGACTTAATGCATACATAAATCATGTTTAATCTTTGTGTTTGACGAGATAATATTTTGCAGGTGCTTGCAAACTGATTTTTAACAATTTTGTCACGGACTTCTATGATTAAAAAACCGCTGCCCAAGGAATCACTACTTCCACATCCAGATTCTCTATCCAAGTCACTCACAACGAAAAAACTTTGTATGTGAAAATAATTGTCTATGGAACTTTAATAATATAATATTTGAAATCCTCTACCCCAAAAACCCATAAAACGATACCCCACATCGGTAGTGGGGTGGGGGGTGGTGATAGAGGGGTGATAGTGGGGGGTGGATGAAGTAAAAAAATATTTTGAGGTTTCTGGTTCCTGTACATACACTAAATCACAATTTTTTTTTCATCCCCCTTAATAAGGGGGTGGGGGTGGTAATGGGGGTGGCTAATGCCAAAAATATTTTTGAGACCTTAGCTTCTCTTGTATATACTAAATACCAATTTTATGGACTCTTACCTGCTTGATTGACCTATTTACCCCAAATTTACCCCAATTTACCCCCCAACCCTTCGACGGAACAAGATGAAAATATAATCTAGTTCTAGATCTCGTTAAAGTACGTATGTGTACCAAATTTCAAGTCAATATCTTAAACGGTTCCAGAGTAAACGTGCGCACAAAAAAAAGTTACAGAGAGACCGACAGACAGACCGACAGACAGACCGACAGACAGACAGAAATTTTTTTTCGCTCAAACTTAAAATCTCGACGTTTCATGATATTTTAAGCCTATTTGGACAATAAAAATTTTTAAAAATTTTTTTGTCGTTACTATACTTCCACTGGACGTGGAAGTAATTAAAGAATGTAAAAGATATTTTTCAAACTATCTTCAACCCTTTGTATTTTGTCTGGTAGGACTTAAATATGCAAAAATATGCATGTTGTCCCATTTAAAACATTGATTTTCATGTAAATTGCGTCAAAACCGGTAGTCGGCATTTTGGTTCTTTACATCACATAATTGGAAATTAGATCTCATATACTGCACCAAATTTTAAAATATACATCCTCCCATTCAAAACTTACAAGAGTATCACTATGGGCTGGACCACCCGGTATACCGAAAATAACCATTTTTTATATACATGGTGTTTCGTGAATGACTGGCCATACACCAATGAAAATTACAGAACCCTGTGAGACGATCTCAGAATGATCTTTAGTATATCCCGAATGCTCTTTGTTTCTGATATACAACGTATTTTTTCACAAAATAATAGATGTTTCAATAATTTAATACCGCAAATAAACAAAAAATATTAGGACTGGGGTTAGTTATCTTTTTTTTGGCAGTTACCTAAAACTATCATCCTGTATATGGATTTTGACAATTTACAATACCGATTTAAAAAACACTTTAATGATGTACCTAAACTATGTAGTTTAGGTGTAGCATCTTCCATTCTCTAAAAACTATAATTAATATCGATTCCATGCGGAGTTAAGAAAGTAAAAATACTTTTATCAGCGAAACTAAGTGTTAGCAAATTGGCCGAGAATAGAATATAGACCCAACGTGTGGGTGTGCAATGTTGTGTTGAAGAAGTTAGAGGCAGACATTTGGAAAATTTGTCGGTTAGTTGTTTTCTTAATTATCATTGTTCATTACATTTTAAGTGTATTTGAAATTGTTTTTGAAAATTCTTTTTAGTTAATGAATCTAAATATTAGGTGCGATCATTTCCTCAATTATTTCTCTCTTTTATGTTTGTTACTCTTTCTTATTTGCTCTAAAAAATTTTAATTTCGTTCCTTAATGTTGAAATATTTATATTTTTTTATTATCGTTGTGTGATAAATTAAATGTTTTCTCACAACTAATGTTTTCGTGACCGGAAGCCATCCAAATATTTTTTAAATGGATTTATTGTGAATCTTCGCTGTTAAGTCCCGAATCGATAAAAGTGTTCCAAAAAATTAACTACATGGTTAGGTACATTATTAGAGTATTTTTAAAATCGGTATCGTAAATTGCCAATTGATGTTTTTTTAAGGTAAATGCTGATATTTTTTTTTTGTTTGCGGTACTGAATTGTGCAAACATATGAGTGAAACATACCTACTAAATTTGGTTCTATTTGGTGAAGCCATTCAAAAAAATATGGCCGATCGAAATTTTGTCAAAAAATTGAAAACTTGCTGTATGTCAGAAACGAAAGGCGGTAGGGATATTCTGTACTCCTCACTAGCGTATGGCCAGCCACTTACTAAACACCCTGTATATTACCACTGCCAAGTATGCTTATATTTTGGTAACTATGACTTGTTTAATGATTCCGTTGACACCCGGTATGGTAAAAATTATTGTTCTCTACATTGTTAATTCTTTTAACATTGATAAAATATATGCACAATATTGCACTATAATTATAAGGTATTTTTAACAGGTATTTGTTCTGTTTTCTTTTATAACCCATTTGAAATTTGCTTTTCTTCATTAAATATAGGTACCTAGTTTATATTTGTAAATTAGTGAAGTAAAATCTTTCTTTAAATTAATTATTTTCATATGAAATGGCGCTCATTACAGGTCCCATAACCGTAGGTACATAGAAAAAAATCATTGAATGGATTTCTATAGATGTCAAGACTACGTGGTTTAAATATAACTATACACTTAAAACGCACCTTGTATACTTTAATTTTTGAAATATTGGTAACAGAAATTTACTTGTGTAGTATCAAGGTTTTTCATCTATTGATGTGTTAGCAACATCAGGAGTTCCATCTCCAGCCACTGTTATTTATTATATTTGTCAATATCTGCAGGGATATTCAAAGTAATGTTCTTTGATATGTTAACAGTCTTAAATTGTTTGCATCTATTAACTCTGAAGATTGTCGTCAATTACAACAAGATCTCTCAAAAATTAATTTATATTGTGAATTAATAAATTACCTTTAAATATATCGAAATGTAATACCACAATCTTTACCAAGAAAAATAATCCGATAAATTTTTCGTATAAAATAGACGAAGAAACAGTTAATAAATGCAGCCAATCTAAGGATTTCGGAGTCATCTCTGATTGAATATTAATCTTTGTTGTCCATATGAATAACATTACTGCTAATGCTTACAAAAATGTAGGTTTTATTATGAGAAATTCGAAGTGTTTTACGAACATTTGTACACTTTCTCTTCTGTTTAATGCTTTGTCAGGCCAAAATTGGAATATGTTGGTAATGTTTTGAATCTACAACATGATATTCATATCTTTAGTTTGGAGCGAGTTCGGGGAAGGTATATTGAATATCTCTCCTTTAAGACTGACTATATTTATCCACCTAGGGGTACTCCACAATCTGATTTGTTAGCTAGATTTAACTTAAACTGGTCTAGGAAATAACGTGCAAATTCGACGACGAATGGTTACCGTCTGCCAATCGGTAATCGAAGAGACAATATAAGTACAAAATTTTTTTCTCCCTGGAACTTTTTGGTATGGTGGGGTGATAGGGAGGGAGAGGACATTTATTTTTTAATCGAATTATTATCGATATCTGTCCGCATAGGTAGTTAGTATATGTACTTCATATATACCTCAATTACGCTGGCAGACAAAACTTCCGGTCGGCGTGCGAGGTAACCGGAAATAGGAAAAAAAAAATTTAGTTACCGGACTAAATTTGGCGCAAAATGTTTCAAATGACGTTTACAGTACCTACTGTACTGTAGTTGGCAGACATTTCTATCGGTCGGTTTTTGAGCAATTTGCCATCAAAGAGGCCATTTTTCGCCACTCTGATGGCCAATTGCTCAAAAACTGACCGATAGAAATGTCTACCAACTACAGTACAGTACACGTCAAAAATGTTTTCTTTTCTATTTCCGGTTACCGCGCACGCCGACTGGAAGTTTTATCTGCCAGCGTAATTGGGGTATGTGAAGTACATATACTAACTACCTATGCGGACAGATAGCGATAATCATTCGATTAAAAAATAAATGAATCCCTCTCCCTATCCCCTACCACACCAAAAAGTTCCAGAGAGAAAAAAATTGTCTCTTCGATTACCGACTGGTAGACGGTAACCATTTGACGTCGAATTTCCACGCTATTTCCTAGAATAAACGACTTAGTATCTCGACGAGTCTATTTTTCTATACTGTTTTTACATAAACTGACAAATCAGGTATGGACTGCCCAGATGGTCTCAGCTCTTTCTAACTGTTCCGTCGTTTCAAATTCGCTCATACGCCTTATTTTATTATACTACTCCAAGAACGATTTTATTAAAATTTTCACCTATTTATAATATGTGTTTAAACAATTTTACATTATGAGTCAAACCTTGATTTTTTCATTGTAGTGTTAATAATATAAAACAATGTATTTTGAATCACCCTTGATACATTTTAGTACATAGTATAATGTTTACATATTGAGTCCATACTTTTTACTTTGCCTTCCTTCTGTAATTGTCTATTCGCTTATCTCTAATTTTAATATTGATATGTTCATATTTTACATGTAAAATGTTGATTTCCTTTTTTTTATTAGTGTTTGTATTGTGTATATTACATACACTGATTTGTATGTTTCCTGCCCTTTAACTGAATGCTTATCTGTCTGGGCAGCTGTATATATAAATAAATAAATTAATTAATTAATCACCATTTAAATATTTTTATTTCGTGCCATTAATAAATTTTTAAAAGATAAACTTGTTTTATTTCAATTTAAAACTTCAATATCTTATTAAATAACGAAGTTAATAATAGTGTATTTTGAATTTCTGAATTCGTAAAGAAATATTCTTTGACGAGAGCAGTGTAGGTATAACAGAAATTAAAAAAATTGAACTTCAAAGTTTATTTTCTTAGTTTTCTTAATTTACCGATATGATGTTGAGAATTTTAAGAAAGATATTAAAGCAGTTTTGATTTTGTACTAGTTTAATAATTTCAACAACTACAAGATATTAACTAACATGTTTATTAGTTTATTTTCAATAATTTATCTCATGAAATAAAGTACTTTGTTAAAAAAATCAGACAGATTTCACATTCGTTGCAATGAAAATAGAAGCAATCTCTTTAGCGTTAATTTTTTTGGACATTTCAGCATGTCATCAATTATGCTTTTTTTTCAAGTTTGAGTTAATATGTATTTAGCAAAAATTATTGTTCAACAATATGTTTACAGTGTGTCACACGGAAAAGTGCAACACCTTTACAACTTTTTTAGTTTTTATCTATTTTGAACAAAATTATCCTTAAAGGTAAAATACATTATGATCTACTTATTGCCAAAAGACATTCGCCTCTTTAAAAATACAAAGCCACCTGCGATAAAAGAATAAACTGAAAAAGAAAAAATATTTTTGGAAAATATCAGCAATAAAAGTTCCTTCAGAATTTCCTAAAAAGATTAAATCCAAAATTTAGTCAAATTTAAATAATATTGAAATTTGCAGAACATATGAAGAACATGTTAAAAGCAATATACGCATGTTATTACCATTTTAAGAAGTAGATACAATTTTTGTGCACGTTTTATATTATGAATTTACGATACAGCCTCATCGCGGAGGACAGGACATTCCTTTCTTGAAATGTGCAATATAGAAAGTAAATTCAACGATGCATATATAACTGTAGGTAATGAAAGTATGTTCTGACCTCCGTAGATTTGGCAACGTTACTGGAGGTAATAACGAAGCGTCAGTATCCTTTCATATATATGTTTTGGAGGTCGGTTTGTATCATTGGTATCCTCTATATATGAACAAAAAAAAAATGAAAAATCGTTTCCCCTCTCTTGAAATCTGGATTATGGAGGTTCCCCTCATTATATATATGTCAAATATATAGCGATATATAAAAAGGAAGACCCGGAGGTCAGAGCTCCATTTCTATGTGCCGGAGGTAACAACTTAACTGGCATCAATATATATATATATATATATATATATATATATATATATATATATATATATGTTCAAAAATATGCTTCTAGAAGGCAGAGTATTTACTAAACGTAATTTCTCTCTGAAGCAACTCTCTATACATCCTTATTTAAAAATAAGGAAATTGACCAGACTACAACAAATTGCAAGTCTGGCGCGTTAAGTGTAATAATCACATATTACTACGAAACGCTGTAATTCGATTTTAGCAAACACCGACCGAAAGACTTATTCCTAAATTAAAGGAACTCTCGTGTCAGCCACTGCACACCACTTGCACAGTGGTGCACAGTGGTCCATGCAAGTGGTGTGCAGTGGCTGACACGAGAGTTCCTTTAATTTAGGAATAAGTCTTTCGGTCGGTGTTTGCTAAAATCGAATTACAGCGTTTCGTAGTAATATGTGATTATTACACTTAACGCGCCAGACTTGCAATTTGTTGTAGTCTGGTCAATTTCCTTATTTTTAAATAAGGATGTATAGAGAGTTGCTTCAGAGAGAAATTACGTTTAGTATATATATATATATATATATATGCGAGAGAACAAGATGAAAATATAATCTAGTTCCAGATCTCATTAAAATACTTATGTGTACCAAATTTCAAGTCAATATCTTAAACGGTTCCAGAGTAAACGTGTGCACAAAAAAAGTTACAGACAGACCGACAGACAAACAGATTTCTTTTTCACTCAAACTTAAAATTTCGACGTTTCATGACATTTTTAAGCCCATTTGAACAATAAATTTTTTTATTGTCGTTACTATACTTCCACTGGATGTGGAAGTAAAAACGATGTTAAACAAGGAATCACTACTTCCACATCCAAGTCTCTTACAACGAAAATACTATATTTACACTCCACTATGTAGAAATAATTGTTTATGGAACTTTAATAGTGTAATATTTGAAATCATGTACCCCAAAAACCCATAAAATTATTTGCCACATTGGTAATACATGACAAATGGCATGACAAAGATATAAAAAATCGTCGGTGCCGTAAACTACTCGATAGAAGTAAAGCCTCTACTTCAAGCATTCTCTCCAAGGAAACCTACTACGCATCCACACTACTCAAGGTAACCCACTGTGCATTCAATTTACTCGAGGAAAGCCACTGCGCATTCATACTTCTTGAAGTAACCCACTGCGCATCCATACCACTTGAGGTAACCTACTGCGCATCTATAGTACTCGAGAAAAGCCACTGCGCATCCATACTACTCGTGGTAACTCACTGCGCATCCATTGTACTCAAGGAAAGCCACTGCGCATCCATACTACTTAAAGTAACCCGCTGCGCATTCGTACTACTTGAGGTAACCTACTGCGATCTATAATACTCGAGAAAAGTCACTGCGCATCCAAAATACTCGAGGAAAGCCACTGCGCATCCATAATACTCGGAGAAACCTACTGCACATCCATACTAATCGAGCAAAGCCACTGCGCATCCATACTATTCGAAGTAACTTTAACAACATAATATTTGAAATCGTCTACCCCAAAAACCTATGAAACGATATGCCACATCGGTAGTGGGGGTGGTGGTAGAGGGGGTAGTAATGGGAGTGGCTAATGCCAAAAAAATGTTTGAGGCCTTAACTTCTTTTATATATACCTACTAAATATCAATTTTATGGACTCTTACCTGCTTGATTTACCTATTTACCCCCAACCCTTTAACGCAATAAGATGAAAATATAATCTAGTTCCAGATCTCGTTAAAATACATACGTGTACCAAATTTCAAGTCAATATCTTAAACGGTTCCAGAGTAATCGTGCGCACAAAAAAAGTTACAGACAGACAGACCGACAGACAGTCAGACAGAAATTTTTTGCTCAAACTTAAAATCTCGACGTTTCATGACATTCTAAGCCTATATGAGCAATACAAATTTTTAAAAATATTTTTGTCGTTACTATACTTCCACTGGACGTGGAAGTAATCTCTAAATGCGTATTTCCATAAACACTATAGAAACACTCGGTGCACACATTTCGCCAACCAAGTTGGCATCACTTCAAGACGAAGTTCAATTTTAATCTTCTCCAGATGATGCCAACTTGATGGGTGAAACGTGCGTTTGTGGAAGAAGAAAACTATCAATTTAAAATTTTCGTGCCATGTGCAATGTGCCATTTCTATTGCGAAACTATACAGTATTCCTAAATGGAACTTATGTACAGACACAATTTTCTAAAACGTTACGGAAGAATGCATAAAAAATAATTTAAATAAATTCCCAATTTGCAATAGAGAAAAAAAATAAAAAAAACTATTCGGACGCAACAATTCACCAGCACGGAGTAATATCTCTATAATTATTTGAATTCAATATTTACAATATAATCAAATCAGCATTTCTAAAAATATATCAACGATAACGCTCACTTGCGACGTTGCCAATAGCCGGTCGCAATAATATTTGTGAAATATACAGATATCATACGGATTCGTATATGTTTGGTACGCCTCTACAGGAATTCCTTTGAACTAAAATGATACATTTTTGTATGTGGTGGTAATATTACTGCGTCCACTTAAATTTTAAAGATCTGGATATATCTTCGGAATCCGTGTAGATGGCGTGGAGTTTCGACGGGAACTAGGATGGTTCTTAGAATTACACATAACTGTCATAATATCAGCTTTAATAGTTCGCGGGAAATACGAAAAACAACGTGTGGATTCGCTGCGTCCGATATATGGACGCAATAACACGATGGACGTAATAATAAATGTAAATGGTAAATGGATGGACGCAGTAATGATAGCAAACCGTATGTATATATATATATATATATATACACATTTTAAATGGGTAAATCAAGCATCCATAAAATTGGTATTTAGTATATACAAGAGAAGCTAAGGTCTCAAAAAAATTTTTGGCATTAGCCACCCCCATTACCACCCCCACACATACAAAGTTTTTCGTTGTGAGTGACTTGGATAGAGAATCTGCATGTGGAAGTAGTGATTCCTTGGGCAGCGGTTTTTCTTGTGCGCACGATTACTCTGGAACCGTTTAAGACATTGACTTGAAATTTGGTGCACATATGTATGTTAACGAGATTTGGAACTAGATTGATCTTATTCCATTGAAGGGTTAAGGGTAAATTGGGTCCATAGAATTGGTATTTAGAATATCTAAGAGAAGCTAATTTTCAAAAAAAATTTTTAGCATTAGCAACCCCCACCTCGTTATTAAAGGGGTCTGAAAAGAATAAAATTGTGATTTAGTGTATGTGTACAAGAACAATTGTGATTTAGTGTATGTGTACAAGAACCAAAGGCCTCAAACATAGTTTTTACTTCGTCCATCCCCACTACCACCCCCTTCCACCATCCCCACCCCCACTACCGATGTGGCATATCGTTTTATGGATTTTTGGGTAGACAATTTCAATTATACTATTAAAGTTTCATAAGCAATTACTTCCATATTCATTTTTTTTTTGCTGTTAGACTTGGATAGAAAATCTGGATGTGGAAGTAGTGATTCCTTGGGCAACGGTTTTTTTGTTGTAAGTAGTATTTTGAGATCAGGTTTTAACACTCAAAATTTGGCACCTGAGCGCTACGCGTGATAAGTTTTGATATTTCAAATGTCCCCGTGTCTAAGCCTACATTGTCTCTACTATCTACGGCTCTAGTGGTCTGGATCTTCAAGACCTCTTATCACATAACCTGATGCTCCCATTGTAGATCTTATCATTATTGAAAACATAACTTCAAAAGAACAAAAAGCAAATAAGGACTATATATTTTTAAAATTTATTAATTATTACTTTTAAGGACGTATTATTGCAGTTATTTATTGTTTTCGAAATTCAGGTAACTCTACTTTTTTTATGAAGTCAAAAACGGTAAACGTTTAGGTCACTTATATATAAACAAATCGATATTCCTTCTTGAAATTTGGGCTGGTTATTCTTCAATGCTTATTATTTTGTTCCTGCTATTTTAAGATAATCCAAAGCTACAATTGGGCTGTTGACGAAGTTTCAAAAATGGTGAAATATGGTGGAGGCGTTAATTTAGTTATATATTTAATTTTTAAGAAAAATTCTAAGCGCAACATATTTTAAAAAATTATTAAAGTTCGACTATTTGAATGTACCACGAAAACGGCAGTTAGATGTGAAGTTATATGCAGAACAGAAGAAGAGGAACAAGTTGGCATTGTTGGCAATAAAGAAAATAACCTCAAAATTGAATTTGACATTTAATTAGAAGTTTTTAGCGTTTGGTATTTATTTTCTTTCAAAATGGCTGAGGCAGGATTTTAAAAAGCCAATTCTATAGATATATTTATGGTCAGCGAATTTTTAAAAACAGATCATCGTTTTAGCATTGCAAAGGTTAGAGGTGCAAAAGCAGCGAGGTACGTTACAGCTATAGTTTTGATTATAACTATTATAAAAACAGTTAACCATTCGTTTTTACGTTCACCATTCGTTACTGGAACACTGAAGAAAAGTTTTTTCGGTGAATTGATGGTATTATTTACACAGTACGGCACAAAACACCACTTAAACTTACGATTTATTCATAATTTATGCCGCTAAAATAAATCGAAATGTAACCTAGAAACGTCAATTGAATTTGACATTAGATTTGTTCACAGTCTGAACTACTGCACCAGTGCAGATAATAGTTGGAGAGCGAGTGAGACTATACATAACTTGAAGAGCACTGGTGCATATAGTGTGAGGTTTTTGAACAAACTTATTAAATATAGTGTCAAATTCAATTGACGTTATTCTCTTTTTTTCTCTGTCGCTATCAATAGTTTATAACCACGTATCCTTTTTTCATCGTTTAATAACTAACTTCTCTGCAGACTGCCATTATGTTGTCACCTCCGTTTTAAATGCATGTATTTTTCAAATTGATATTGTAATATTATAAGACTTTATTTTCAACTTTTATATGTTTCCAATGATTTTTAATGAAGAAATGTTATTGTTAAACACAGATTCGATTAAAATTTTAACTTAGTGCTACAACCCAATTGTTAAATAACATCGAATAAAGCGGCTTTGAGAACATAATGCACATTTTCAATTTTTTATAACTTTTAATTTGTGTCACGAAAATGGTAAACCAACCTATCTTGAACATCTTGTATACAGCTTTGTAAAACTTTTAATATCACTGAAACAATAAAAGAAAATATTTCGAGAGCAGGATTTGAACCCGAGACGTCCGCATCCTGAATAAAAAGCGCTAGTAAGCAAGCAAGCAATAACAAGTTTATTAATATTAAGGGTACAGATATGTACCTCCCCGGAATATGTATTTATATATATAAAAATCGCTAGTTGCCTTACCCACTTGGCTATCTAGCGACTAAAGTCAGGTTTGTAAAAACATAATATAACATTTAGATACATTTGGTGATTTTCGGATCTCTAACAAAATCGATAAAGACCCCACTTTCGGGCCTCTATACAGTAACTTTTAACAATTGTAGCTTTGGATTATTTTCAAGTGGAAGAAACAAAATAATAGACAGAGAATTAACAGTCCAAATTTTAATAAGAAATATCAATTTGTTCATTTATAAGTGACCTAAACGTAAAAACTAACATATCTCACCTCCAAATGCAAGAAGTAGAGCATTAACCTTTTTTTTTTTTTAAGTTGGCTTTTTTAATCTACTTTCATTACCCCTTTACCGTTTTTGATTTCATAAAAAAACCAGAGAGTTATTTCAATTTGTTTATAACTACAATTTCGAAAATTATAAACAACTGCAATAAAAGGGGTTAAAATTTTGAAAAAATGTCTTCGTGATCTATAAAAAGTTACAATTTGAGCCATCTACACATTTCTTGGTTTTGATGGCAGGATTTCACAAGGGTGCAAAGTTTTAGCAACAATTATATACTTGAGCCGTTTTAATGATCATTTTGATTTGAAATATTAAGTGGTGATTGTACTTAATAAGGTCCAAAATTTCATTGGTTATCCATTATTTTTGAAAGAACAGTGATTTGTTTAGAGACGCATAATTTTGTAGTATTCATTTTTTTTTTTTTAATAATAATAACAATTGGTATGAATTATAGTTTATGTATTTTTATTGTACAGCTCATAACGAACATTTTCCTTCTTTTTGTTGTTTTCCATAGCACTTATAGATTTCGAGATATTCAAAGAAAGCCGATGGAAACACGGTCTAAAAAATTAAATTGTTTAAATAAACAATACGCCGGCGCTGACCTCGCAGAAACTGCAAAATTGAACTGTGAACTTAAGCTGATCCCCTGAACACGTTAAAACAAAAAAACTGCCCTGACCAGACAATTTACATTGCGAATTTTTTAGTTCTACTTTGACTCCAGTATAATTTAAACCTTTTTCTGATTATGTGTAAACTGTTCCCACTTAGGAGTGATGAAAAGTCATCATTATTAAGTACATGGTGTGGTTTTTACAGATCTTGTTTCAGGAAAAATCGATTCAGTAGTTGATTGCAAGGTTTGTAACTCTCGCATTTTGAAAGATATTTAGTCTGAATAGTAATTATTACGTAGTCTCAATAATTATTGAATGGGTGTTTCCACTGTTTGGATTTCAGTTTGGCAACAACGCACAGATGCAATAATGTACAATATACGGCCAAGTTGAGTTGACATGGTACCGAACGTGAACGGAGTTGGTAATGTGCACGAAATGAACAAACAACAAATATAAAAAGTTGAATTCCTGTAAATTTGAGTGAGCGCACTGAAACGAAAACTACCTTATCAACCAACATTCTCATCACTGCAAAGGTAATCACTACGTTTTCTAGTGGACGCAACAGCGTTGGATTGTGAAAGGATTCAATAATATTAGCAGGACGTATATATATATATAGATATATATATATATGCACAACACAGGCATTTTCAGCATGATTTCCACACCAGGAGGATTGACTCCGCTCAGGGAAGAAGCCGGTTCAAGTTTACTTAAAACAAATCAGGAAGCAAATAACACACAAGTTTTGGTTAGAAACGTTTGAATTGAAACTTTTTATTTAATTTAAATTTTTGACCTGGAATGAGTTTTCTTTTCTAACAAAATGGTGAACAATATTCCTTAAAATAACTTATGCTAATCGGCCTTTTGATTTTTGATTTGATAAAGATCAATGTTTTTAATTTTTATGAGAATTAATATTTAAATTGAATTTTTGATGACGAAGACAAATTTTATGACAGAAATAAATAAGTTGACACTTTTGTGCCTAATATTCTTTATTTAGAATTTGATAAAAGCTTTTACCTTTGTGATAATCCCAATTGACATCGAAAGTTTGGTTGCAACCACGCGAACCGTTCTCCACAATCGAAAAGTCCTGTCGAAACAGCCTGAAGTTCTCTGTTGACACGCTGTCTTCAAGTCGGTAAGGTGATTCGTTAAAATGGTGATGTTTTGTTTTGATCCTGTCTGAATTTTTGAAAATTCCTCTTGAAAAACCAGGATGATGATTGCGTTGCACTAATTAGGCACTTTATTTAGACGCAGGTAGGTGTTTTACCTTTACCTTTCGAAGCACACACTTTTTATTTTTGTTTTCGAAGACGATACTTTTTAGTTGTTTACAAAATTTTTATTTCCAATTAATTTTCTAATTTCCAATTCATCAGGTACATTTACTTTGAGTCCTAACTATTTTTCAAAAATATAAATATTAGAACTTGACCAATCACAGGTCACAAAATAGATTTTTCAAAACTTCATATAATTTCAGCAAATCTTCAATAAACCTTTCTCTTTAAATGATAATTCACGACTGAATGCTAAAATATGGCTTCTAATCGGCCTGATTTGACAATTTAAGAAAAATCTGGACTCCTAGATTTTTGACTTTTGATGTTTATTTTTGGAATTTTATGATTTTGAGCTTATTTTTAATAAAATGCTTATTTTTCTTTCTGTACTTTATTCTAAGCTTTAAGCTGGTCATTTTGGTATGCAACATGCCTAGTTTGAATGATGTATTTTGAGGTTATCTGATCAGTTGGAAATTTCACAAAAACACTCTTAAAAACTAATTACAGCTAATAAAAACACTTCCAGGTCAAACATAAAGCTATAAAGAATATTTTCTTACATAATAAACATAGAACATTTTATTTAATCTAACATGAACAAATGTTTTTTCAGAGTCTCGAGGACCCTATACTGTGAAGTGTCCAGCCCTAACTATGAACATTGCATGTAGCAATTTGCACTGAAACAACATTGTGTAATATAATCTAACTTCTAGTAGTAAAATTACACTGAAAAATCTTAATTTATACCAATTTGACAAGAAAATGTGGTAGCGTCCCATACCTAGAAGTTTGAAAGTCAGCTGTGGCCCCCTTTTCAAGTCTTTTGTTGGAAATAACAAAGCTGTTAAGTGAACTAAGGTATGTAACTTTATGTTTTAATGCTTTTTAGTCTATTACGATTAACATTTTACACAATTTTTGACATGATTAGAATTTACCGTTGGCTGTCCGAGCCTTGTTTTGACCAAATTCATAGGAGTTTAAAATGTTTGTTTGATTTTGTTCCTTATGAACTTATAAGTTTATTATGAGTAATTTTTCACTTTCTAACACATGTTTAGTCTATTTAGAATTTTAACAGTAATGATTTTGTCTATTTTTAGGCTGTCCTTATGGACAGAAAGTACCTAGGTAGGCTCTACACTGCTCCAACAAGCAAATCCCGCACTGTGGTCCTTTTGCCTGCCGTTGAGAGTTTTCGAAGCACTAATTTTACAGTTAGATTGTATAGAGTGATTTTCTCTATAGGTATGTTACAATTTTTATACAATATTTTACAAAGTACATGTTTAATTACAAAATATGGCAAAGCATTTCTAAACCAGACCTTGCCTATCATTTCACTGTTCCTTCTGTGTAGTTTGGACATGAGGAAAGTCAATACACCATGCTATGGCTCTCACGCTTAACGTGTACACCATTTGCAATTTAAAGTGTTGATAAAATTTTATAAAATGTTTTATTTTGATTTTAAATTACTTCCACATCCAGTGGAAGTATAGTAACGACAAAAAATTTTTTTAAAATTTTTATTGTTCAAATAGGCTTAGAATGTCATGAAACGTCGAGATTTCAAGTTTGAGCGAAAAAAAAATTTCTGTCTGTCGGTCTGTAACTTTTTTTGTGCGCACGTTTACTCTGGAACCGTTTGAGATATTGACTTGAAATTTGGTACACATATGTACTTTAACGAGATCTAGAACTAGATTATATTTTCATCTTGTTCCGTCGAAGGGTTGGGGGGTAAATTTGGGGAAAATAGGTAAATCAAGCAGGTAAGAGTCCATAAAATTGGTATTTAGTATATACAAGAGAAGCTAAGGACTCAAAAAAAAATTTGGCATTGGCCACCCCCATTACCACCCCCACCCCATTATTAAAGGGGATGAAAAAAAAATGTGATTTAGTGTGTGTACAGGAACCAGAAACCTCAAAATATTTTTTTACTTCATCCATTAATAGTAAGTATAGCCCACTATGGCTAGAGGTCGCCGCTCTTGGTTCTTGCTAGGCAAGTCGCTATACGCCAGAGACATATAGTAGCATCTGACCACGTGAGAGTTTACCTCTCACCATCACTTCATTTGCATTAGTATGTATGAGACTAGCAGGTTGGCCACTATCATTTGTCTGTTCCATAACCTAGGGCATACTGAGGAGAACATAATAAGTTCGAAACCGGTCTATGTCTGGTTAGGAACAGACAAATGATATTTGGCTACCGATCATGATTTGAAGGTATAATTCAATGCAGGTCGGGGTATTTGCCCGCTGAGTAGTTGTTTCCTTCGAATCCTATTTCATATATATATATATATATATATATATATATATATATCCTATTTTTTATTCTTCCTTGGGTCCAGTGATTCCACGCAGGTAGCTATAGTTGCCTCCGTGGTGTGTTAGTTGTCGCTCCGGAAACCCGGGGTCTTCTAACTCTTGCCACAAATGTGCGACTGGCTGCCTGTCAGTGGTCACCGTTTGTGTCAATTCCTAAGTTGTGCCTATCCTTTCAACTTAGCTACACCGTGCTGATGAGGACCAACGAGTCCGAAACACGTGTCCACGGTTGCTCTTTTTCTTTGCGGTCTTACCCACGATTTTTTCCTGTTTGCCATAAAGCTTTGGTCCGCACTAACATCTCCTATTTTTTATATATATATATATATATATATATATATATAATATATATATATATATATATATATAATATATATATATATATATATATATATACAGTGTGTCCACTTTTCACGGTAACACCTTTGTAGATCAGTTATTAGTCACCTGACCTAATTAGGACTTTTTTTCGAAAAATATTTCATTACCAATTTATTGACTATTTAATGTTTAAAATAGGTAATTTTAAGTGGGCTGTAATTCAAAAACCAAAAATCAAAATGTTGTAAATGCTGAATATAGCATGCTGTATGCTGATCAATAATATTGCATTAGTTTTTCAACAAAAAAATGCCTAAGTAATATAATTTCTCGAAAAATCGACCCTTTTTTTCATAATGAAAATGCACGCCAATGACTGAAATAAGTTTTGTTAAAATTGGGTGACTAATATCTGAGCTACAAAGGTGTTACCGTGAAAAGGACACACTGTATATATACTCAAGAAGTTAGTCCCAAGAAAAAATTACAAAATTTAGGAAAACATGAATTTCTTTGCTTTTTTTAGAGACAGGAGCATTTTATACCACCATGCATGATGGTACAAAAAATTTGCTTATGCTTAAATTTTGATATTTTTTGAGGAAAAACAAGCAAAACAAATGCTTGTTTATATGCGGTCGTTATGAAAATTAGTAACGACAAAGTAAAACTAATTGATAAAAAAGTAGATAAATCAACTTTATAACAAAATTATTTTCCTCGTGAAACCTGTTTCTATACGAGAAAATTTTATGAGACAAACATTTTTTAGCTCCCTCTGTTAATTTTTCAGCAAAAACATGTTTATTCCCACAGCAGATATACTTTATAATAATAGCAAACTGGCCCTTCTATTCCAATTAAGAAATTTTACTGTTATTGATTTAAGAATTTGATATGACGGAATCTCTTTTCTGTGGCAGGCTAATTGATTACTAAAATATGCTGCAATAAAAAATAAATTAACTGGGTTACTAGAAAAATCTGCAATGGTAGTGAACCTTTTTGCTGTAAATAAAAATAACTGATACTACTGCAATCAGTGTCTAATCAGTGACTTTGCTACAACAAAAACAGTGTTAGAAAAATCATGGCGCAATAATTAAAAATGTTACTGTAAGTAAAAAGAATTGATTCTATCGTAGCCAGATACTTTGCATTAGTGAATAAATGTCTTAGCTGCAACAATACTATTATTTATGTTGGTTAGATGAAAAATTTTAATAATATTTTATAAAGTTACTTTACTATTGCACTAAAGTAATTACAGCAAGACGAATTTTATTGCCCCACCAAAATTCTTGGCTGGCGCCTATTCAAATAGAGATTTTTACTGCTGTAGCCTAATTTTTGGCTGTCACTGCAAAAATATTCCCTCAGTGTAAACAAATTAAAAATTATAAATTTGCTAAAAATCCATCTTTTACCTTTTCTTATTTACTTATTAATTCAGAGTTCAAAAATAACTTACCTAGAATCATATTGTCTTCTTTGTTTCTTGATTCTTCAACTAAATCAGTTTCAGTAGGTACAGATTTTTTGTTTCTAATTGTATAATCAAAATTGTACTTTTTATCATTATCATCGCATGTAACGGTAGTTTGTCTTTTTTTAAGCCAAGGCTGATCCCATACCACAATGTCACACAATTTAACTATGGCATCTTGTAGAAAATCACAATTTTCTAGCAATTGAGAATCATTTTTTAAACAATCTGATAGAGATACATTAGCTTTTATATGATATTTAGTTCCTGAAACGACCTGAGATGTAGCCAATATAATATTTACAACTTTGTGTCTATTAGGAAAATCAGATTTAGAATCTAGTTCTGTCAATGTGTCTCTAGTAAACTCAAGAATTTTAGGATCATCCAAAGATATTTCTGAAGTTCCTCCTACTAGAATATCCCGTCGATATCTACTATAATTGGTTCTATTTTTATCATTTTCATCCTTTTTAATATTTTGGCATTGAGATTTTATCACTTTCGGATTTGAAAAATCATCTTCTACATGTACTCCTACTTTGCATATTTTGGTAAGATTAGTTAATAACTTTTTTTCACAATTTTCATTTTCTTCGTATTCTAAACACTGAGATATACCCAAACGCAAAATTATTTGGTAATAAATTCCATCAAGTTTTAATTTCTTTGCGCCTAAAATCTGTAGTATTACTCTTTTGTGATTATCATCATCAATGTTGTCTAATGTTGAAGTTGCAAAATCGGACAAATCTTTCACTAATAATTTCTCATCCTAAAAATAAAAAAAAACTGTTATTTGTATCTTACTAGCAAAATGCCCATGTTTCACTACGGTTTCGTTAAGGTAACATTTCATTTCATTTTTCATTAAACAAAAACAACAAATAAGTTGACTCAATTTTAGGCCACCATATTGGAGTATCCATTTTGAGTTTGTCAATTTTATTAATGTTCTTGAGGATTTGAGCAAAGTTTTAAGTTTTTAGCATGTCTGGACGTGTCCAAACAAATCATGTGGACAAACAGATATAGCTGTTATTTGTCTTTTTACTATATTCTTTCCCAATATTTATCCATCTGGTGAATTGTTTGGGTACTTCCCGATGAGCTAGATACTTGAAATTTGACATGGAGGTAGAGAATACCTTCCCAATCACTGGAAAGTTTGCAAATTCAAAATGGCAGCTCCAATATGACTGCAAATATATATGTATATAGAAGGCAATACCCACATTAAAATGAAAACACTGTCAAAATGGTAGGAGCTATGACAAAAACTATAGGAATAAAATTGTAGAGAATTAAATTTCACATAAAAAAGTAAGTGGTGATTTGTTTTATTGTTTTGGCAATATATGCACAGCTCCATACTTTGCACGCTTCCTCTGCACATACTATAAACGATAGACATAGGCAAAAAAGATTATGTTCTTAGTGACTTTTTTGTAGAAAATATTATTCTCTACAACTTCCTTATCCACAATTTTTTTCATATCTTAAAAACAAATATTGTTACATTTTTTATACAGTGAAACACACTTAAGATGAAGACACTGTTATAATTTTTTTCCGATTTGAACCAATTTTTACTGAAGTATAGAACAAATTAATAATTACTTATGAACAAAAAAACATTCACCTTCTACAAATTCAAAGCCACCTGCGGTACCAAAACAAACTGAAAAAAATCAATAAATCATTTTTTTATCAGAAAATTTTATTAATGAAAGTTGTTCAGAATTGTCCAAAAACCTGCGTGAATATTTTTAAAAATTTTTCTACCCAAATTTTGAGTAGCAGGCAGTAGAAATATAATACTTTATACATAACATAATTTTCTTAAGTAGTTCACAAGAAATACGCATCTCCCTTGATAAAAGAATCACCCTGTACATGACTGAAAATTTTCTAAACAAACAATTTTCTTTACTGCTTTTATGAGAAATTTTGTTAACACTACTCTGAATTTCCAACAACAAAATGAAAGGAAAAAAAAACAAAAAAAAAGATGGTTTTTGTCTGAAATTAAATCTAAGCAGTCAACTTTGCGAAATGGAAAAATTGGCACAAAACTCAATTTATACTGCCGTGTATAAAGATTTTAAGACGTTATACAAAACTAGCATTTACAATTATAAAAAACATATAAATAATAGTAGACTGATTCAGTCTAATAATATGATGCGAAAGTTGGAAAATAATCAATGAGACTAGACATGGTAATGTAACGAATAAACAAATACAGTTAAAGCTAAATGATAAAGATAACACAATAACTGATACAACAGAAATTGTTAATATATTTAGTAACTTTTTTGGTAGTTTAACAAATTCCTGTCCTAAACCAAATACTGAAAATGCTAAAATAATCATGAACTTAATTTTTATCTGTCACCAACAACACCAAAGGAAATAAATGATATTATTTTAAAAACAACATCAAAATCAACTGCAGGTTCTGCTGATATAGTCCCTTGAGGTAAAGCTTTTACTCCAAAAGTTCTGCGACCGCACCGCAAGACATTATCCCCCCCCCCCCGTTTTCGAGGGCGGGGAACACGATGGTGACAATATTTCCGACCTACGCTCCAACTACTACCCTTAAACAGAAAAAACCACTAGTTAAGTCAAGTTTTCAGTAAAAAAAAAATAAATGGTCTTTTTCCCCCATTTTGAACCTGCTGAATCCGAATCTGCCGGTTGCCAAACCAAAATCCCAACCGGAAGTGATATATTGAAGATGACAGCCAATATGGTGCCGAAACCGGAAACCAGAGCTGTAAAGCCCCCCTTGATACAGGAATGCGTCCAAAATATTGGTTGGGTAAATTCAAGATGGCGGCTATTACGGCACCAGCACCATCATTCCCATTTGTGTCTCTACACAGGTTTTTGAGCATGAAAAATTACCTCTAAAACAATGTTTGAACTATACTTTTAATTTAATTAGGAAAAAAAAGCTACATTTTTGGGGAAACAAAAGCTTACATGAACAAAAACATACAAAAATTACTGTTTCTCTCCAGAATTGAGACAGGTACGTTTGCAGAGACTACAGAGTTTTAAGCAAGGAACATTTGCCTTCCTACAACTGCAGTTCTTTGAATTACAAAGTCCTTTACAGTGGAAAATGACAACTTCTGGACATGTCTTAGGAATGAGGTCCAGTGTCACGAATCGTGGGACAACTTGATCTCCATCAAAGGCCCAGCCGCAGTCTTCAAGTGATGGCAGCGATGGTGTGGGAAAATGAGCATTCTCCCATACACTTACCTGTCAAATTACAAATAGATTAAATAACGTTTTTTAAGTACCTATTATAATTCAGAACTCACTTGGTAGTGGCACCTTCTGATGTGAAGCCGAAGGGCATCTGTTGTAGAAGGGAGCGCTTCTGGCTTTTTCACAGCTCCAAATAAAATACTGCGGGCATCATCTGCACACACAACGCTGGGATCAACCTGCATTAAAAAAAATATTGTTAGAATAATTTTTTTTCCTGAGATATCGTTAACTCAACTTAAAAACGTGTCTACGTACCTTATACAATTTGACGACGAAAACCTCTACATTCTTGAGAACATTCCCACCAAGTGGCCAGCATCCAAGTCTGTTCAGAAGTTGGCAGTTTTCATCACAGAAAATCTTCCAGGCACCTATCTTCGTTATGGATGCAAGTTTGGACGTCGAGTCACAACCAGTGATTGCATGGAAAGCCAGCAGATGGGTGACTTGCTCAGGTAAAAGTTTCTTGCTAATGTGCAAATGTCATGCACTGAAATACATTTGATGTCCCGCGCAGTGCCACTCATAACCCACAGATACGAGCACTTCATTTTGGCAAAGTAGTGCGCAAGAAGAAGCACTACATCAGTGTCTCTGGTCATTACAACAACATTGTCAGCTGTACTGTCTACGCCATGAAGAATCATACGAGTATCAGCTTCTTCGTGTGATGCTCTCAGGGAATCAACATTGCGAGTTGGATCGGTAGACTGAGCGTGTGACTCCTTTGTGAAGCCTCCTGAGAGCACCACTTCAAGATCACCAAAGTCGTGCTCTAGGATTTTATTAGACAAAAACCTCCACAAGTCAGCTTTGTTCTCTAAAAGGAATAAAAAGCTACTCCAGTTCTTTGGCAACGGCACGTTGGAATCAATGTCCCTGTGTACTGAAGCAAAACCCTTGGCTCTTTTCTTCCTTGTTCCAGCTTTCACAGATTGACACATACCTATCAAACACAACGTGAACCTCACGGTACTTATATCGACTTAATACTTAATATTCTTTTAATAAAGCAGTCAGCATAGTCAGTTACACCTGATGATATGGTGTTGAGGATGCTAGAATCAGAGGAAAACTGGCAACTTTTGGAGGACATGATAACATCAGTTATGAAAATCAAGGAAGTAGACGAAAGAAACTTGAACCTCTAATCGTTTCAAGGAAGTAGTAATAAAAGGACATCTCTGCGGAGGCAGATTATTTCGAACTAAGATTGACCTGATATTCTGACGGTAAGCGAGAGCAGTTCCAGGATATGAGGAAATACTGAAGACAAGGAGGGGGCTCCGGAGGGGGCTCCGGAGGGGTTTTAGTTTGGTTAGAGTCCAGCACTACCCAGCGTGATAGATCCAAGGCGCTGGGTGTCCATGATGGGTTCCCCCCCCCCCCCGCAAAAAAAAAGTCAGTATAGTCACCAAATGCCTCAGCTTGATGAGGACGGCCCAGAGACAACACAAATGCCATTCCATCGATAATGAGGATTGAGTCAGACTTTTGGTTTACAGGTAGATGTTTTGGGCAATCTATTCCCTTGACAATTTCTTTTACTAGAGAAGCTTTTTCTGCTGTTCTCAGCTCACCGTTTACTGATGCTAACGATATAGGAACCTTGCAAAGCTCATGCTTTAGAATTTTTTTAAAGATCAATATTTGTTCCCCCATCAAATGCTGTGATCAATACACGCAACAAGTCTGCCTGTGTTCATAACTTGCTTTCTATTAGATTCTTGAGAAGTGTTCTCCTTGTAGAGATCACTTAAAGTAAAGTGCCCTGTTCTTATGTAATGTTTTGAGTAGAAAACCTAACCAATGTTTTTTTAAGTGCATTTTTGAATTCCCCATTCTCAAAAACAAATAATTACACGTTTTGGACGCATTCCTGTGTCCAAGGGGGGCTTTACAGCACCAATTTCAGGTTTCGACGCCATATTGGCCGCCATCTTGAATATCTCACTTCCGGTCGGGATTTCGGTTTGGCAACCGGCAGATTCGGATTCGGAATAGGGGAAATAGACCATTTGCCAAAAAGTAATATGAAATGCTTCTAAAATTATTACAGAGAGCTTTTATCGATATTTTGACTAATGAAAGTTGTTCAGAATTGTCCAAAAACCTTAAGCCCAATATTTATCAAAATAAAAAAAATTGAAAAATTAAAAAAAATTGATTTTAAAAAATATAAAAAAAGACTACTAATTACTTGACAACTACCTGACAGCTTGGGTTTAATTTCAAACAAAATTGTCATGAACTTTTTAAACAAAAAAATCCAATTAAAAGATATTTTCGGACTTGGACATTATTTTAAATAAAATTTTAATGTTTTTTAATTTTGATTAAATTTTGGATTTAGGGTTTTATGATAATTCTGAACAACTTTCATTAATAAATTTTTCCGATAAAAAATGCCTAGCACCGGAAAAAGAGGTAGTTTTTTCGGTTTAGGGGTATAGAGGTAGTGGTTGGAGGGTAGGTCGAAAAATATTGTCACCATCGTGTTCCCTGTCCTCGAAAACGGGGGGGAAAATATCTTGAGGTGCTGTCGCAGAACTTTTGGGCTTTTTGCATATTTCTGGTTTACCTCAAGGGACTAATATAAGAAGCCCCATTTTTGAAAACAGTAAGAAGTTGCATAAGTGGTCCACTATCGTATTTTATAAATGAATCATTCTGTTGAGATGCTTTTCCACAAGCATTAAAAACCTCAGAATGCATTCCACTATATAAAAAATCGATAGTGGGGTGGATGAAGTAAAAAAATATTTTGAGGTTTCTGGTTCGGCTAATGCCAAAAATTTTTTTGAGACCATAGCTTCTCTTGTATATGTCGTAGTCATTTGATGAAATACGTCATTTCGTGAAAAGCCTAGGCAGTACATGAACTGCCGGCATATCATTCAAATTCTTGAGGTTGCGCAATCTGCCTAGGCATTTCGTGAAATGCCGTGGTCGTCTCGGCACTTGATGTTTAAAGTAACTCTACACAATCTGTTGCAAATTAGACCGGCAGGTTGTGTTCTATTACTTGCTGCCTATTTGTTTTATTTATTATGGAAAGGAAGAGTGAAAAATACTTGTTCAATGATCATTACAAAGAGTACTATGAAGCAAAGCTGAATAAATGACCGTTAGAAATCTAAAACCTTAAACGTACCAAATAAATCTGAACCTAACCTCAAAATTAATTAAATCTCTCTTTGTAATGATCACAGAACAAGTCCTTTTCACTCTCAATTTCCATAGTAAACAAAACAAACAGCTCAACATTGCTTCCGGGTAAATAAATCGACCGAAACGGGAAATAACCTAACCTCAAACACACAACACAACATAATCTGCCGGATATCAGTCACTTCATGAACAGTCAACAGCTAATTTGCGTCAGATCCTGTAGAACGACTTTAAACATTATGTGCCGAGATGACCACGGCGTTTCACGAAATGCCTAGGCAGATTGTGCAACCTCAAGAATTTACATGATATGCCGGTAGTTCATGTACTGCCTAGGCTTTTCACGAAATGACGTATTTCATCAATAGGCTACGACATATATACTAAATACCAATTTTATAGACTTTTACCTGCTTGATTTACCTATTTACCCCAATTTACCCCCCAACCCTTCGATGGAACAAAATGAAAATATAATCTAGTTTCAGATCTCGTTAAAGTACATATGTGTGTCAAATTTCAAGTCAATATCTTAAACGGTTTCAGAGTAAACGTGCGCACAAAAAAAGTTAGACAGACAGAAATTTTTTTTTGCTCAAACTTAAAATCTCGACGTTTCATGACATTCTAAGCCTATTTGAACAATAAAAATTTTTTAAATTTTTTTGTCGTTACTATACTTCCACTGGATGTGGAAGTAATAAGGTTTCGTCGAACCTGTACTTTATGACACGACTCTAAGGATTTCCAGCACAGTGAAGTATCTGGGTGTCATCCTGGACTCTAAGCTGACCTGGAAAGATCACATAGAGAGACAAATACAAAGGGCCACTACAACTCTCTGGGTATGTAAAAGGACTTTTGGTAAAACATGGGGGTTAAACCCCAGGGTAACAATGTGGTACTATACTGTGATAGTTAGACCAATGATCATGTATGCTTCTATTGTGTGGTGGCCTGCCGTAACCAGGCTATACATTCAACAGAAACTAACACAACTCCAAAGACTCGCCTGTTTGGGAGTCACAGAAGCAATACGCACGGCCCCCACAGCAGCTCTGGAGGTCTTTCTGGATCACGTGCCCCTTCACTTGGTGATTGAGGCCGAGGCTCGGAAAGCGGCCTACAGGCTGAGGTGCGGTGGTCAGTGGAAAATCAGAGGAGAACAATTAGGGCACATAAGGGTCCTTTCCGACGTGATAGGGACTCACTCACTTCTGGAAGCCAGGAGTGATGATATGGTGCCTTCCTTCTCCTTCTCAGAACCCTTTGAGGTTGTCATCCCCAAAAGGGAAGACTGGAACCCACTCGAGGACATACTTAGGCCTGCCGATATCGTCTGGTTTACAGACGGATCGAGGTTTGAGGAAAGTGCTGGAGCGGGGATATACGGTGAAAGGCCCAGAGCTGAACTTTCTTATGCCCTGGGCAAATTCGCCACAGTATTCCAGACCGAGATCTTTGCTATTTTGGTCTGCGCACAGGAAAATATTCGAAGGAAATATTCCAACAAGCACATATATATATGTAGCGACAGTCAAGCGGCCCTCAAGGCCCTTGCGTCAGTCCGGACCAAGTCAAAAAATTGGTTCAAAACTGTAAACAGGCACTCTGTGAACTTGGCTCATCCAACTGGGTCAAGCTTCTCTGGGTGCCTGGACACAGCAACATCGAGGGTAACGAGCGGGCAGACGCTCTGGCCAGAGGGGGCTCTCAGATGCCTCTACTGGGTCCGGAGCCTGCTCTCGGCTACCTTAGATCAAGTGCCAATAAGTCAGTAGAGAACTGGACACGGTCCCAGTTCTTTGACTTCTGGGCTTCCTACCCAGGACTCCGGCAAACGAAGCTCCTGATATCAGGGCCCTTGCCGAAGTGAGCAGAACAAATCCTGCGACTAAGCAGGACACAGGTCAGAATCGTGGTAAGTCTCTTGACTGGACACGGCTCTTTCAAAAAACACCTGCACACTATAGGGGTGGTTGATAACCCCGACTGCAGGTTTTGCGAGGACGAGGAGGAGACTTCCATCCACGTCGTTACTTCCTGCCCTAGTCTTATGAACTTGAGGTACAAACACTTCGGCATTGGTTTTCCGGTGCTGGAGGAAATAAGGAATGCCCCTATAGGAAGGATTTTGGCCTTTGGGTTAGAATCCGGCCTGAATGGGGGAATTCAATAAATTCGTAGCGGTAGCACAATGGGCCACAAGGCCTGAGTGCGGCGACCCTTCGTCGCCCCGCTAAATGAAGAAGAAGAAGAATAAGGGATCAAAGTTTAAGTCCAGCAACTAGAGATTAATGAATTTACAGTGTCAGTTCACAAAAATCTTTGAAGCAGCTTATGCAAATAAATTAACTAACTTTGTCTAACTTAATATAAAATAATTCCAGCAGCTCAAAATGGCATTAGACTTGGTAAAACCACCGAGTCTGCTGTCTTTGACTGACCCACTTGATATTTAATTCATTAAATTAAAAAGAACATTGTTTATTCTATGATCTAAGTCCTTTTGATTATCTTACTTGAATGCATGAAACACTAGCGTCTGAATGAATAAGTATGTAGTGGGAAAAGTGTATAAGATTAGGTTAGGTTAGGTTTATTGTACGAAACTTATATCCTTGTTTGTGGCCTGTCAGTGAATGATATAAGTAAATAAGTAAATAAATAAATAAGTAAATAAATAAATAAATAAATAAATGAATAAATAAATAAATAAATAAATAAAATCAATGCTTCAATGAATCAAGGAATCAAAGAATCAGTGAATCAGTGACTCAGTGAATCAGTGACTCAGTGAATCAGTGAATCAATGAATCAATGAATCAATAAATGAATGAAAGAATGAATAAATAAATAAATAAATAAATTTGACATCGTTGATCATCAGCTGCTTCTATATAAATTATATGGAATTGACATACGAGGAATATGTCATCAATAGGCCACTTCATACCTAAATAATAGAAAACAAACCGTAACAATACAAGGAATTAAATAACACTACAAATAATGGCCTTGGAGTTCTACAAGGCTCAATTCTTTGACCTATATATTTTTTTATAATATTCACCAGTGATATCGCAGATGAACCTTTTAAAACTTATCTGAAGTACTGACTGAATTTATTTTATTTTGTGGGCGCCATATGTCGCTCCTCTATACAAGATGGTTCATCCACCCTTAGATGGGTTCGTTTGAATTTATATGAAATACCAAAGATAATAGACGAGATAAGAAAAAGTTGTTATACCTACCAATAGATTGCTTTCTGCTTCTCTCCAGCTACCTTCCGATGATTCTCTTATATTGATGTAAAACACCGCTTATACTCTTTAAGCACTTCTTAATTTTTAATCACTTTTTTAGAATCTCTCCCACTAATTTTCATAATTCTATCGATGTCCTGAATAACAGACTTAAGGATCTGATAATAATCCTTGCAAAGATGGCAATAGCTGACAGCCTCACAAGAAAAGGGGCTGAAGTTCCATTTTTCGGGCCCAACCGGTTTTGTGGCTTATCTAAGGGAGGATGTCAAAAATGCGAAAAAGGAACAAAAAAAGTCCTACTGGAGGAATACTCCTCCAAGCGAAAAGGTTTATAACCTATTCATCTAAGAATGCCACAAAGCTTCTTGAACGCGAAAAGTCCGACCTAAGGCTAATCACAGGCCTTCTAACTGGCCATTGCCCCTTGAGATTCATCTCAAGAACATGGGCATGGCAGAAGATGACAAATGTAGATACTGTGAATCTGCAACTGAGACTGAATCTGCAACTTGTGAATGCAAGGTATTAATCTGCATTAGGCTAAAGTACCTAGAAAAGGCGGAATTAACGCCTAAAGACATAGGGAAATTAGCTCCCAGGAAAATCAAAAGATTTGTAAAAAGTCTTGGAATCCTAGGCAACTAGTTGTAGGGTAATTCACAAAACATCTTTTAGGTTGAGATAAAGAAAGGCCAACTTAGGGCCAAGCGACACCTTAAACATTAGGTGTTTTCACTGTATGCAAATTTCCCTTTTTGATATTATTAAAATAAAGTACTCCATACATTAAAGCACTTACCAATATTTAAACACCAATTCTTTCATCTATCAATTTAAAATTTCAACAAATAAATATCAAAACTGAATAACTGAACAGGTATTATACAAAACGGGCTGTGACGTCATCGGTTGCATTAACATAACCTCAACTTTTAGGTTTTCTTAAGTTCATTATCATTTTTAATGATTATATCCGCACTTCTCATTTGAAACCAGTATGGCCCCAAGAAAACATTTAAAAAATGACGCATATGATGTCTCAAAATTGTTGATTACTAAAAATCGGCTGCTAATTATTGGATTTCCAACCTACAAAAATCGCCTTATTTTATTGGGAGAAGATATTTAAAACCTTATGAACATTACATTGAACAAAATTTTAGTTGAAAATATGAGAACCAAGTGGAAATTTTCATAATAATGGCATATTACTCGGAAATTTTTAAAAGATATGTATTTTTGAGGTTAGGTGTTTATGACCGATGACGTCAACAATATAGCTTAGTATTTTGGGAGGTAAAATTTTAATTCAAATTTAAAAATACTTTTTCTTGGATATTATTCAACTGGTTGTGGAAATTCAAATGTTTTTAGTTATAATTAAGTATTACCTTCACAGTCAATGAGATTTTAAAATTTGTGAAAACACCGAATTTACAATCTACAATCCTTTCAAAATCAGTTGTCGATCCAACACACGAAAACGCCAGAGCACTGGAATATTTACAGAGAAAAGAGGAACAAAGATACATTGACAATAAGACAACAGAAACAAAATTACTAGGAGCAAAAGATAGATGAATGTAAAGATCATTAAAAGACAATGTGGAAAACATTAAAACAAATTTGCAAGGCAAATAGTCATAAGACATCACAATATATTAAATTTAAAAGCTGAAAAATTTAATGCTTATTTGATTGATAGTATCTCAGATATTATTCAGAACATTCCAAAGTATAACATGCGTTTATTAACGTAGGAAAAGAAATATCGAAGGACCAATCAGTGCATTGGCACTGACAGAAACTGAATGCGGTGTTATAGATGATACAAATTTAAATACCTTGTGTAAGCAGCACTTCCCTGGTGTTGTAGAATCTTGAGTTGGGCCCAACCTCCGATTAAAGAACTTATATCTAGATACATAACAGGCTATCTTTTCACTATATACCTTGTTTGCTCCTAACATAGTCACATTATATGTCCATTAAAATGGATAGATGAACATCACATCCCATAGGCAACAGTGGCGTTGTGTGTGTAGAAAATGTGTAGAATGGTAAATATTTTCATTAAAATGAATTATTGCAATTCTTGCATTACCGGCTCTTTATATAACGTGATGTAGGCATACAATATTACAGTAAGATAAAACAGTAAGATAAATATGTATTGAAAGGATATTAAAATTTAATTGCTATTTACTTTCTAACTGTAAACTGAACTTCATCATGTTACGACTATGGAACGATCGATTTTCTTCTTTTCTAAACTGCTTTCTGCAAATGGCACAGCACTTTACTATTTATTTGCACAAAATATATTGTCAGTAAACTGTGTAAATATGAATAGAGAATATTATTTAGGTATTAAGCAAATCACAACTTAAAATAAAATTACTTTTTCACCAGTTTTTGGTCGGAGAACACGAAAAACATTTATTGACATTAATGGCCGAACTGTCAACTGAGATTATGATAGTCGAACTGAAGCCGATCGCGTACGAGCGGCCGCGAATACGCCGATGGGCCAATCAGCAACTTATGGGAAGAAGTGCATTAGATTGTGAGTCTTTCAGCGACAAATAAATCAATGCCATTATGTATCTAGATATAAGTTCTTTAATCGGAGGGCCCAACAATCTCCAAATCTCCGATAATGTAAAGTTCACACAATTATTCACGGTATGGTAGGTAGCTGTTTATTATTTTATGTTATGAAGAAGTTGACCGAACTAACCTTTTAAATTTTTGATAGCATTCTCATTATATGAATTTTCTGGTTGTTAAGGTAATAAAAAAAACTTAGTTAAGGAATCAAAATTACCAGCTGTGATTTCTGAATATGTATGAAATACCCGAAAATAAAACACAGAAAGAAGAATGAATAAATGAAGAATTTACTGAAATAGGCATCCCACAATGTAAAATTTTATTTTATTCTGACACCCTGGTGAATATTTTAACTGCCGTGAGTGTCGTTCGAAAAATATTCATTTTGAATACCTGCTGACCACAGAAGCGGTTCAGATGGCATCTAGTCAACACCGTGGAAGTAGGTTATTATATACCACATGTTGATCCAGATGTTTTAATTTGCTTGAATATATTACTACTAGGAAAAGTAAACTTAGTGGAGACAATTCGTGTAACTATCAAAATGAGGACGGAATTTGATTGTAAACGTTTTTTGTTAAGGATGGTTCAGTGAGGCTATAAGTAAATTAACCTCCCCGCAATAAAATTGTGGGAGGTTACTACATTTAGTCCAAAATCGAAAATTGAGATAACATCAAATCTTTACGTTTTGAGGTTCCAGGAATCCAAAAAAGTGGTTTTTGAAAGTGTGTGTATGTGTGTATGTGTGTGTGGGCGCCTAGGTCTTGCAATAATTGTGTGGACACACACCACTCTATAACCATACTTATGTGGCCTTCGCTAATTGTGTGGCCATACACATGGCCACACAATTTAAAACCTATTTTTACAGCATCTACGTGGTCTCCCCACCCTGTATCTGTCGTTTTCTGGAAATGACCACACAAGGTGCGTGTGTGTGCGTGTGTGTGTGCGTGTGCGTGCGTGCGTGCGTGCGTGCGTGCGTGCGTGCGTGCGTGCGTGTGTGTGGGTGCGTAGGTCTTGCAATAATTGTGTGGACACACACCACTCTATAATCATACTTATGTGACCTTTGCTAATTGTGTGGTCATACACATGGCCACACAATTTAAAACCTATTTTTACAGCATCTACGTGGTCTCCCCACCCTGCATCTGTCGTTTTCTGGAAATGGCCACACAAGAATAGTAAAAATCTCAGAAATTTCACCAAATTGTGTGACCTTGTACAGTGCTGCCCCCAGCGGAAATATATATTATACTGCTATTATTTCCATTTCTTCGTGTGTATTCAAGATGTGTGTTAAATACACTGGTGGCATGTTAAAATATTGAGTCGATGCCAATGTAAGGTAGAAGAGAAGAGAAATGGACAAATAATATGCTGAAAAGAAAGAGATTTAACCTACGCTGTTGCCACTTGTCTCTCTAGCTACTTTTAGTCGTCAAGATAATCCTTCCTCTTTTACTGAATTTTCTTTGTGACACATTTGCGTCAACTCATTCTGTTTCTGTCATTTCTTCATAATTAGACAAAGATTATGTTTTGAGGACATGGGTGAACTATGGATAAAAAAAACGGCACGCCCATATTTGCCTGCCTGTTTAATTTAGACATCCCAATGGGAGGTGCGCACGTGTAGACTGTGGGAGGAGCTTCTTACCTGTTGCCGGCAAAGGATAAGATTTGACATTGGGGGAGATTGGGGAACGTAAATTATTTTACGCCATGTTAAAATACGCAGCATAAATCTAAATAACGATAACAAATCATGATGTTTCTATGAACTACTGTTAATTAAATTATTTTAACAAGAAACCAATTGCAAATAAAGCCGTATTAATCAATAATTGGATTTCATCCGATTTCGCATTTTCTTTTTACCCCACTTTATCCCATCACTGCAGAGTATTCGCTTAGACATCCCCCCTAAAATGACTGTGATCTGGGAGAAATCCTATTTATTTAAAGAATTTTTATTTATTTTATTTATGTACCTAGGGAATGCTAGTTTAATTTTCACGTCACATGGCTAAAAATGTGCAAAAATAAAACAGTATTTTAGTTATTTGAGCATTAAAAAATGTATCAAATAACTACCAACCAGCAAACTCCAATACGCGTAACATCATTTTTGACAAGAGTAGTACATCCCAACTCTTCTTGAAATGTACTAAACAATTGCTGTTTTCATCATAAACGTCTCAAGCTGTAGGAGGGACAATAAGAGGGGATAGAGGGCGGAACTCTTAACATACACAAGTGCTGGCATCGTTGTTGTTATATCGCTCTCTTTCGTGTACATTATTTTGCTCTTTATATTTCACTCTATCTTATTATGAGGATCGACCCAAGAATTTTGGCTGCCACTACTGTATGTCTTTTATGTGGCCCTGACAGTTTTATTGAATTTGTAGGTGAGTATTTTGTAGGTCGTACTATTATTAATAGAACAGTATTATAAATGAAATAAGATCATGTTTTATTTCTATAAACGGACCTTTTTTAAATAAAATATTATTGATATTATTTATTTATTCTTTTATTTACTGCATTTCATCTAAGTAAGCTCTTTCTTTTTTTATAATTTGAAGAAAAAAAGGAATATATCAAATTAAATTTGAATATATGTTCATGATTTGTGTAAAGGAGAGGGAAAATTGTCATATTACGTTTTAGAAACAAACTTTATTAGAGGGAGACCAACTAGAGGAATAGAAATTTGCTTAGAGAAAAAATAAGATTCACATAATAAAAAGCAAAATTTAAAGTACATAATTCCAAAAATATAAGAAATGTTACATAAACTCAACTTCCCTTGTATGTGTAGATAAGTCAAATGCCAAATTTTGTAAAAATGATCGAAATTTTCATTTAAAGATATTTTAAAACAATAAAAGGACTTGGACAAAAAATTAAGGGATTCGGGAGAATACGATGCTGGAAAGTCGCTTTTGAGAACGTATATCTTAGTCTTAGAGAATCAAGCTCTCTAAACCCACATCCCGAAACATCAGTACGCCGTATGTCTACGTCCATAACGGTCCGTGCCTCAGACGCGTGAAAAAAGACGGAGAAAATTAGGGCGTTAGGTAATCTGATCTTAGTACTTTTCATGATATTTCCGTTACACCAAATTTTGCTCAACTGACACGTTACCGATTTTTCCATCTGTATTCCTCACCGAATCTCATACTCGCAGTTGCCAGTATTGTCGACAAGGGCTCCAAAGTATATCATCTTATTTATTACCACAGAGTAATACGTAAAATGTCTGTGGTTATCATTTGCTTGGTCTAGAATCATAATTTTCGTTTTGTTGTAATTTACCTACACTTAAACCATAATCAGAGCTTATGTTTGAGCCTGGTCAGCAGGTGTATGAGCTAATCCTTGCTTGCTGCAACTAAATTGTGTCATCTACAGTTCTCAAGCTAGAAATCTTGGTTCCGCCTAGAGCCACACCACTCTGTTACCCCAACATCCGTCGCATCACATGTTCACTATAGAGGATTTGTGACGGAACACAGCCCTGGGTGACGCCTTCGCCAACTTTACATTTGTTTTTTTTTCATACATATCATGAACTAAATATACATTTAATTCTCTGTACGAGTATTAAATTGAAGAACATACAAATTTCTAAACGAAACATTTTAGCCATTAAATAATGTGTTTCATTTTTAGTGAGCTATATGCCGGAGAAACCAAATTTGAAATATAGGACCAACGTAGATTTCGAAAATTAATTTTCAATTCCGTCAGTCTGTCCGTCGCTTGTTCGTCTGCTAGTTGGCGATGTAACTAAAAGACTATTTGATTGAGAGA
This sequence comes from Rutpela maculata, assembly GCA_936432065.2. Taxonomy (NCBI): domain Eukaryota; kingdom Metazoa; phylum Arthropoda; class Insecta; order Coleoptera; family Cerambycidae; genus Rutpela; species Rutpela maculata. Next base: position 203,697,178 of record OW386285.2, on the reverse strand, counting down.
ATGAGTATTTCGCGGATAGTTGACACCATTGTCAAAAAAGAAGTCGGTTTTACTTTTAATGAACAAAATTCAAGGTAAACGCCCTAAAAAAGTAATTAATTAATGGAAAAAATGTTGCACAGGACGATACATGGCATGTAGTTAATACAATTGCTTAGGCACAAACCTGCTATACTGCCGTCCTAAGCCAAAAAGACGTATCTCAAGTTTTGGCCGAAATGCATATTTTTATACCTTAGGATAGCTGGAGCTATTTTCTATATATTTCCATAGCGAAATAAACGTATTTCAATCGTTAAGTATTTTTAAAATGCTAACAAAGTTTGACGTATCTAAAAAAATAGGCACATTAGACGTATCTCATTGTAAAAAAAAAGTAGTAACCTAATTAATATAAATTCATAACTACACCACTATTAACCTCTACATTAGTACAACTACAAAAAAAAAATAGTAAATATTTGAAAATATTGACGCGATTTCGAAAAATTCAAAACATGCATATATCTCAAAACCTTGAGATACGTCTTTTTGGCTTAGGAGGGCAGTATAGTTTTAATGAAAATTATCAGGGTGATTGATGATTACCCAAAAGGGAAAATTAATTGATAAATTAAAGGTGCTAAACAAGGAAGGAAGTTTTGTATAAATACTTTTAAAGAATTATATTTTAATTAGACAATATTAAAAAATTTACCCGTTCTCGATTGATTTTGCTCTACTCTCTTGAGCTATAAGAACCAAAAAAAGCCCTTACGATATGTCCTACCAATTTTTTTTCTATTGGGTTTTCCTCCATCTTAAGTAAAATATGTTGAAAAATTAATAATAATAATAATTATTAATATGAAAAAACATGTAAGTACCTGAAATAAATCATCAGAACTTTTTTTTGTAATGAATTACAGGGTGTGTATTACTGTCCAAACAATATACACAAAATTGTGGGGCTTGGCCATGCAATTATATTTTTGCAAAAAGTAACATCAATTTTGAGTGTAAGAAAATTTTGAAAACAGAGTTAGAAAGCCCTTGAAATGGTGAGTATTAATTACGCAATAACTTGAAAGACCCCATTTTTTGGCGAAATGTTCAGTGTCCACACAGTTATTGCCGTGTGTGTGTGGGTGCGCGCGCGCGCGCGCGTGTGTGTGTGTGTGTGTGTGTGTGTGTGTGTGTGTGTGTGTGTGTGCGTGTGCGTGCGTGGGTGCGTGCGTGTGTGTGTTAGCACGATAGCGGCGAAGCTACTAAACGGATTTGGATGAAACATTGCATGAGGGTTTCTTTAGTGCTCCAGAAGATCTGAAAAGGTTTTGGTTCAGATTGGATTACGTTTAGTGCCATTTTGGCACAAGTTGTTTATTTTATGATTACTTACAATTTGTAATCGAACCATTGAAAAGCAGTAAATATTTCAATTTCAACGATATATCACACTTGCACCCTTTCGATTTGGTTTCCGTTAAAAAAATTAAAAATAATTCGTTATATGTGCACACATGACAGCATCCAAAAAATATTATAGGTATTATTGTTAGGGGAAAATGTATTTTGCCATCTGTTAAAAATATTTTGGTTGGTAACCTTTGTGAATGTTGATTTATAGGTTATGGTACGTGACGGTTATGGTACGTAACCTCAAAAATATATATTTCCTAAGATTTAAGAATATTACATAGCTATTATTAAATTTCTGTCTGGTTCCCGTACTTTCAACTAAAATCTAGTACAGTGTAATGTTTATGAAGTCCTAAATACTCTGTCCTAATAAAATAGGACTCTTTTTGTAGGTTGAAAATCTAACCCGTAATTAGTAATCTATTTTTATTAATCAACCATTTTAGGCCACATGGTTTTGACAATGTTGACATTTTGCTTGAGGGACAACAAAACGCAGTTTGCGTGGTTTTATATATTTTTTCTAGTTTTTTTGAGAAACTGTGTGTTTTCATAATTATGTCATGTAGTGAATATTATTCAACCCAAATATTTTTGACAATGTCAAAACTTATTTTAGTTGGTTTTTTTAAAGGTAATAATAGGCCTGTCCAACACGCTGTCACTTTGCTTTGTTTGTACTGCAGCAGCCATCTTTTGTTGGTAAGTTAGGGTTTTCGACAGGCTTAAAGGGCACCATACAGGTGCAGTAATCTCATTACCTGAATTTTCGCGTTTTTTCAATCATACTTAATTCAGTAATTATAGCTAGATATGCTTTTTTCTTAAATAATGGACATATAAGGTGTGAAAAATAATGACAGGGAATGATGGGGAAATTTTTAGTAATGATGTTTCTGTAATGATCTGCTGGAATGACATTATTGCTGAACGTGTATGGTGCCCTTTAAGCCTGACAAAAACCCTAACTTACCAACAAAAGATGGCTGCTGTAGTACAAACAAAGCAAAGTGACAGCGTGTTGGACTGGCCTATTGTTTATAGCCGTGTTCAGATATTACGTCTGATTGATGGGACACGTCACAATAATTCATTGCAAATCGAGCTAACTTTATATTTTCGAATATAATCGAACATATTTGTGCACGATCAATCGTACACGAAATTATTTCGAGTGACAGCAAGTTGGTATTTTCGGACACCCTGCGAATCGAACTTTTTGTGCGATGTGATTATTCGCATAATAAATGTGGCAATGTTCTAAAATGGCAGTCTAACCACATTAATAACACAAAAATTTAACATATCTGTCATCCACAAAAGTCACTGAACTAGAGCTAGAGAGTTAGTTCAGTCACAGAACAGTTCCTTATTCTCTGGTTCAGTGTTCTGTGTTTTATTAATAAGTAAGATGCATACAACCGACAAACGCATCGGAAAGTTAACTCCCGAACAAAAGAGAGACTTGGTGGAGTTTATAGAAAATCATCCACAAATCATCATACAATTTGACAAATTTGTCATCGCTTAAATCCTCAAATGGATTATCATAGGCATGGAATTGTCTTCCTTGATCGTTTTGTGCCAAAACTTCTACCTATTCCAAGACGTCGATAGCAGAGAAAGTATTAAGTCATCTAACGCTGCCATTGTCCAAGGAACTAACTTTCACTCACCAAAATTTGTTTAAATAAGTCTACTTTAAAGTCCCTAAATAATAAAAAAAACCACAGCAAAAAACTAGATTGGAGACATTGACGTTATGTCATGAAATAAAACAAACCAAAACGATGACTTTGCCTACATTCGTACACGAAATCGCTTTATCGTGTATTAAACCCCCATCCGTTGCATCTCGCCTGAAATCAGTCGCACACGAAAGGTTCGCATCCGAATTCATACTGCTCGAAAATACGAAACGTGTATTTTCATGTGATAATCTCACATTTTCGCGCACGACATCGTCTCGGTCAAGCTCGAAAATACGGCCCCAGAGCTAAATCTTAAACGTTTGAATATTACAAAATAAAGGCCTCGGACGAAGCTCGACCTTTTCGATCGATCAGGAAGATTTTAATTTGACGCATGCGTAGTCTGCTTGAACTGTCCATAATGTTATTGACTTGTTGAGGTTAGAGTGTCATTTGGGCTAAATTCTGTGTTATTATTTCTTTTTCGTTATCCAATATTCTACAAAATCTTCGAAACGTTATCTGTTAATACCTTTATAATATCCGGCAATTGATTAACATGCAACATAAACAAACATGAGAGGTTATGTTTTAACAGATTACTTGTAGTCCACTTCTGTTCGTTCGATATTTGTTCATGAAATAAATGGCTTCAAAGTCACGTGTAATTTACTGTTTTTATATTCAGAAATACTATAAGATTATATAAACTTTAAAATTTTAGTACTATTTGTTTAAACAGATTTTATAAAGAAATAGATAAATTAAGTATTTTTGAAAAAAATTTTTTCTTAAAAATTTTTTTTAATTGTTTATAATAATTTTTTTCCTTTCTTCATTATTTGAACAAATTATTAAGAAAAAAATTTATTCTTAAAATTTTTTATTTTCAATTCTCTACAAGGTGGATTTTTTTTTGTTATTTATTTGTTTATTTAATAAACAATTTCTAATTAACAGTCGCCGAATGTGTTTATATTTTTTTGGATAGAAAAATAATAACCAAAACAACCGTATACATAAACATGTCAAAAAAAAATATTTAATATCTAAAATTTAAAATTCTATAAAATATTAAGTTTTTTTTTTATGTTTATGTAGGTATATGGTTGTTTTTGTTATTTTCTTTCTATCTAAAAAAATATAAACCCATTCGGAGATTGTTAATAACAAATTGTTTATTAAATAAACAAATAAATAAACAACAAAAATTTTCTTTTTTCCACCCTGTAGAGGAATTGCAAATAATAGGTTTTAGGACTAACATTTTTTCTTAATAATTTGTTTAAATAATGAAAAAAGGAAAAAAATGATTATAAACAATTAAAAAATTTTTGTAACATTTTTTTTTAATTCATAATATTTTAAACAAGTATAATGACAAAAAAATGTTTTTCAAAAATACGTAATTAATCTATTTACAATTTCCGGGCGTCGCCGAATCGATATTAAGATGCTGCCGAATTCCAAAGTAACTTCCGGGTGCTGCCAAATTCAAATTAGGACGCCGCCGAAACTATATTCGAGCGCTGCATAATCCATATTCGGGCGCTGCTAAACACCAAGGTGACTCCCAGAATATGTCGAATACCAAGACAATTTTCAGGCGCTGCCGAATCTACATTCGGGTGCTGCCGAATAGCAAAGTAAATTCCGGGCGCTGCGGAATCTCTCCGGGCACCGCCGAATCCACTATTGAACAATACCCTCCAGGATCCATTTTGGTTGCAAGATTTGACCCAAACATACTAACTACCGTACAAAGCTTTTAAAATGAAGTTAAATAGAAGCTTTTAAAAATTAAGTTTCTGGACTGTTACTAGCTCGCTTTACTTGTTTTTCCCTATTTACCTCAATTTCAAAAACATTTCAACAAAAAAATTTTGAATTTTTTTTTACGATTACTATAGTTACATACTTCCACTCCACTACGTGGACGTGGAAGTAATAAATTGTAATGAAGCATTCTTTAAATTCCTGATCCATTACTAACATTCCGGATTTACACACGACACCAATGTGCACACGGCCCGCAAACCTACCCATCTCCCGTCTAGAGGCATGGATTTGCACACGACACTAAACTATACGCAGTTCTACGTCACCAGTAAGCGAGGATTCTCGGATATAAAAGCCGGCCACAAATCAACATAATTCAGAGTGGATAATCATTTATAATAGAGTTATACATTTTTTTAATTGTCATAAATTAATTAGCAAGTCCCAGCATGGCTTTCTGGGAGGCAAAAGCACAGAAACTGTTCTTTTTAAATTTACAAATTATATATATTCGGCATTAGAGGAGGACTGCATTACTTGTGGAATTTTCCTGGATTTGTCCAGGGCTTTTGACCTCATCGATCACACTATATTACTTACTAAACTATTCCATTATGGTATAAGAGGTACAGCTCTAAATTGGTTTAAATCTTATCTATCAGATAGGAAACATGCAGTTAAAATGCTCAATATTAATAATGGTAATTATGTGAGTTCAGAAGCACTGAACGTAACCAGGGGAGTTCCACAGGGCAGCACATTAGGACCATTACTCTTCTTGATATTCATTAATGATATTCACACACTTAGCAGCGAAAAAATCTCCCTAATTAACTATGCAGATGATACGAATATAATCATAAAAAATCATGAATCATTTATTGACTTAGTTATTGATGGTACACGCATTATGCAGGATATGGAAACCTGGTGCAATGAAAATGAACAGATATTAAATCAGAATAAGACTAATGCAATATTTTTCAAAACTAATCAAAGGCTTGATACGCCTTCTAATATTATTTTTAATTCCCATAAAATTGTTTTCTCAAAGCATATGAAGTGCCTAGGTATATATTTAGACGAAACATTACGCTATAATGAACATATCCAATATATAAATGCAAAATTAAGTCGAACCTGCTATGGATTGAGAATACTTGCTAAGTATGCTAATGATAATATAGCCAGAACATTTTATTATTCGAATTTTTATTCACATATATGTTATGGGATAATTCTATGGGGTGATAGTACTAATAGTGATAGCACATTTAAAATTCAAAAAAGAGCAATTCGTATTCTAAGAAAATTGGCACCTAGAGAGTCATGCCGAGGACATTTTAGGGATGTAGGTTTTTTACCCTTAGTGGTTTATACATATATGAATGTATTAAATTTGTATATAATAATAGATAATTTTCAAATACATTTAATGAACCCAATGCATAACACTAGACATGGGGAGTGGTATACTTACCCTAACCATAGGCTCACACTTACCGAAACTAGCCCATTATATGCCTGTATAAAACTTTATAACCATCTTCCAAATTATTTAAAAGTCAATGAACCATTTAATAAAATAAAAAAACCGCTTTTATCACTACTTTGTGAATTGGAACCTTACACTGTGAATGAGTTTTTAGATAATAGGAATAGATAGTAATATTGGTATAGTCTCCTTATTTTTATTATTTTAATTGTAATAACTGTATAGTATTTTTTTAAGATTTTTACGATATTTTAACTTGTTTTATATAAGTACGTAATTTTTTATTCATTCTATTGACTGGCTTATACAACTGTAATGTATGTTTTAAGTGCAATAAAGTATTATTATTATTATTATTATTAATTCTGCCAATCTGCCTACAGCGTGCTGAGCTGGACATATTGCAGTTTTGTGCATCTCCCGACGCAAACACGACGGAATTAATGCAATCTGACCCTGGGAATCCTACAGCGTGTTGAGTCGTTAGTCATTCCCCGGCGCCGTTTCGCCGCCAAAAGCAGAGCGAATGAGCCTGACCTGGAGACCTCCTACAGCATGTTGAACTGGGAAACTTCTTGAGTCGACGATATTCACCCGACGCCCGATGCCACCCCCGTAGCAACAACAGACGTCGCATCGCAATCGTTACACTCTCTCTCTCTTTCTCAGAAAATAGAAAATGTTGTGCTAAGAACCGTAAAAGATATGGAAATATAACCTGTACCTGTATGTTATGTAACACTGCCTGTTTGAAGAAGTAAATAAATTGTTTATATTTTTATTGGGCTGTCTTATTAACTAATCTGGACCCTGATTAATCTCCGAACCAGCTACCCGACAACAAACCGTTACATAATTTGGCGCCCGAACAGATTTCAAGAAACCGTTACAAAATCAAATGGCATATATTTCCATTAAAAATAATTTATGTTTTTATCCGAATTTGCTATAAATAAGAAATAAAATGTTTTATATTTCTATTGTGAAATATATTTCATTTAGCTATCTTTAAAATAAAATTATCGAAAAAAACATTTTATAATTATTGTAAGACACAAAGAAAAATGTTAGTGTAGTTTCTTTAAGTATACTACAGCTAAACAATTACGGGTGAATTTTCTTTTTTACTATTTAGTTTTACGTCCACATCCACGTAGTGGAGTGGAAGTATAGTAATCGTAAAACAAATTCAAATTTTTTTTTTGTTGAAATATGTTTAGAATGTCATAAAACGTCGAGATTTTAAATTTGAGCGAAAAAAAATTTCTGCCTGTAACTTTTTTGTGCGCACGTTTTCTCAGAAACGGTTTATGATATTGACTTGAAATTCGGTACACATTGACGAGATCAGGAACTAGATTATATTTTGCACTAATTCTGGCGAGGGGGGTTAAATAGGGATTAAAAAGTAAATCAAGCTGGTAAGAGTACAGAAATTTGGGATTTGGTGTATATTCTGTATATACCTACTAGAAGCCAAGGCCTCAGATTTTTTTTTAATATTTTACACCACTATAAGGAAAAACTTGAGGCATGTTTAATTTTATTAACATTTAACATTACAAATTGTGTTTTTATAATAAGAAATGTTTCTTTTTATTTAAAATACTCTTTCAGATGTATCAATAAACCCCCATGTCATAATATTTTAGCTTTATTAAATCAGTATTTATAATTACTTAATAAATTTCGCACAATTTGTATCTCAATTTGGGACATTAGATGATTTGAGTCGTAAATTTTACTTCCACATCCACATAGTGGATTGGAGTAATCGTAAAAAAACTTTTTTTTTTTTTGTTGTTGAAATATGTTTAAAATGTCATGAAATATCGATATTTTAAATTTGAGCGAAAAAAATGGTATCTATTGGTCTGTCTGTCTGTATTTTTTGTGTGCACGTTTCCTGTGGGACGGTTTAAGATATTGACTTGATAGTTGTTACATGTATGTATTATAACGAGATCTGAAACACATCGTTATAAGAATTCTAGCATTTCACTTAATCGCCAGAATGTATTACAGTAACGGTGTAAAAGCCGCTCGAAAAGTGGTTTATATTTGGTAATTTGCGATACAAAATTATATATGACATTAGGCAGGCATACAGAATGAGCTGACTTTCAATATTGAAAAAAAAAAAATTAACGGGCGGACTTACAAAAATTGCATTTTCGTATGCTATTCTCAACCATTTAATTTGATAATTAACATACTTGACCTGAACTATTTTGTTCAATATTGTCAATTAATTATCGTTTATTTTGGTATCTAATTAATAAGGCAACTGGTATGTTGTCGTGCATGTTGGAAGAGTATAGAAAACCATATTTCGTATAATAATTAAATAGAGATTGTCCTTAGGTAAAATCGTAATATAACAGTTATAGGCGATGTGATAATTTTTCTAATTTATTAGTATAGAATAGCAGTTACTCAATATTGAAATAAACGTAAATCGACATAAACTTCAATATATTACAACATAAAATAAATTATTGACTACAAAGTGACAAAAATTAAAAATAACATTCTTGTATATTTAAACTATAGAAGGTATATTTTATATGTTATATAATTATAGCTGAAAGTAATATTTTCAATTAAGCTACTTTCTATTGTGTTGATTATATAAATTATCACTAATGTAGAATATGCTAGCTAAGAGAGTTGTATAGATACATTTTGGAATTTTCTACATTGAGTCTAAAATGCGTTCTGTTATTCTTGTTTCGGTTAAACAGACAATAATGGGTTGTATTGCTGAAATTAATCGTGAGGTGTGATACGGTACCGGTTTCAGTGAGTGGACCTCGATCGGCGAAGTTAAGCACGCCGGGCGGAGTCCATCACTTGGACTGGTGACCGTATCTCATCTCGCCGTCCTGGTTAAGTGGTAGAGTAGCATTAGCCAAACTTCGCCAGGACATTAATCTAAATAAAGGCATTAAAAAAAATTGACTTGTCTCTTTGAAATGAGCGAATATATTTCTCAATTGTTATTTCTGAAAGACAGTTTTATTGCATCTTATTTATGGACGCTTGTGGGGTAAGGCCTCTACTGTAAAAAACCCTTTTCGAAATCTATTAATTTCAACATATTCTGACTATATGTTTGGTTTTTTAAATTCGTAAACATTTTCTGTACAGATATTTTAAAGAATGAGTATTGTGTAATTGCGTATTGTTCAAAATAAGTAGATTTCATCGACTTACACTCCAGTTTACTTCCCCTACATCTTTCTAGTTGAAAGGGTAAAGGTGGTTTAATATTTGCTGTCGAAGACTGCGGTAGAAATTTTTTCTTTCTGTCCTTTCTTCACAAATTAGATATTTTTCTATTAAAATATATATAAATTAATTATAATTTCAGAGATTGCATTTGTGTCATGAAAAAATTTAGATACATTTTGATCTTGAAAAACTGTTGAAAACTCGGTAAATATTCACGCTACAAAAAAATTAGAAGAGAGCAAAATTTTAAAGAATATATTAACTTATACGTTTGAATTTTTCCAGATTTTTGAATTTCATAGTTTACGAGATTTTCCATTTTCCGATAAGGGTCTTTTTTCGGGTTTTTCCGGAAGAACTTGGACAGAGTGCACTTTAGGAAAAAGTCATAAAGGAAAAAAAGTCTTGTATTTTAATAATATATTCACTCAAATTTATGGATTTTTCTCGTCACTTTTTATCCCCCCTCCACCCTTTTTTGGTGGAGGGGAGATAAAAAGTGACGAGAAAAATCCATAAATTTGAGTGAATATATTATTAATTGAATTGAATTGAAAAATTCTACTGCTATATCTCGGAAAATACACATTTTTTTCGAAAATTCTACAAGAGTAAAAAGTTATTTTTCATAAAATTACCTAAAAAGACATTTTATTTTTTAAATTTACCTCAATTTTACTAGTTAACAAATTAGCAACAAAATCATTGATTATAACAATTGCGGGGCAATAATGGTTGCCAAAGTTTTTTTTGAACAGAATCCACAAAATTTTGTGAAAATCCATTCATTCGGTAAACTATTTCGTCGGAAATGCTAATTTGCCTACACTATAATATGTTAGAACTACAAAGTACACATAACAATCCTGGAATTATATAGTCAGAGAAAATACATTTCCTTTTGGTTTTTGTTTCATTTTATCATTATTGTATTATTTTGGTTTGAAATATGTATGTTTACATTTTCATAAATGCTGAATATTTGTGTTGTATTTATTTTTTTTATAAAACGTTTTCAAGTAAAGCTTGTCGTTATTTCCTTTTTAGATTTTAAAACTTAGTCATTTATACTTTTTTAAATTGGAATGTGGTGTAGGTTTTTGACTTTTTAAAAGTTTTTATGTAGAAATGAAACACCGTGGCCCCTTTGCCGATTTTCACTTTTTTACGAAGTTGTTAACGGTCTATAAAATTGGGAGGTCTAGTTACATAGCAGGCACTACGGGCGTATGAGTTTCGAACACATTTCGGAGCAGTTTATTCGCTGGAATCAGTTCTGGAGACACTACTGATTATGAATATCCATGTTACCAGACGGTAACCCGGTATGATATTGTTTAAAACAATTTTATTTATAACAAAAGGAAATATTACATTTTTTCAATGAAACAATGATTTTAAATATTTTTTGATCGATTTCCAACAAGAAATGTTCGATAACTTTTTTTCGTAAAGTTGATATTTTCAATGTTATTTTTTTTTTAATTAAAAAAATCTCCAATTTCTCGTTCTTGACGCTCTAAACGTATAATAAAAAAACGTTTTTTTAAAATACATAATTTTTTGTAATATATTTAGACCTTGTATATGAACTTCCAAAAAATGAAATTGACGATTTTTAATTTTGTATCTTATAGCGACCACTTTCCTTCGACGGTTTTTGAAAAATTCATGTCGAAGAAAAGTTGTCATATGGATTTCAGCATCATTTTTTAATTGAATTAAAAAGTTCTTTATCTGGAAATCGTTATTTTTTTTTTCAATCAAAGCCATACATTTCCTAAGAAAGCATATACAGTGTGCCAGGAAGCGATGCATGATTAAATGAGCAATTCATTTTTTGGGTTCAACCTGTGGTAGAAATTAATTGACAGAATTTTAATATCGAGAAATCTTATGTCTTGGAAATTTACCAAAAATAGTATATTATATTACTAGGAGTAGAACGCACTCTTTTTTTGTGTTGAACCCAGGATTTGCAAACTGGGCGAAACACAAAAAAAGGCGTTCTACTCCGTGTAATATATACTATTTTTTCTTCAAGCGTATTAAAATGCAAAAATTCATTTATTTATCATAAATGTACAAATATTCAATCTACAGTCTTACATGTTGACACAATATGACAAGTGGCTAGTGGAGAGCGCGCCACCGGTGGCTTTTGGTATTAACATTATGTTACTAGTAAAACAATACCCACTACGGCGGCGCTTTCGGAACTAACATTATGTTACTAGTAAAACAATGTCCACTACGGTGGCGTTCGGTACTAACATTTTGTTACTAGTAAAACAATGTCCTACTTCTACTTCTGTTTTTGGTTACATAATTTAAACATTTTAATACGCTTGAAGAAAAAAGTTATTTTTTTCGTTTATAAAATACTTTTTCCGTAGGAGATAGGGCAAAATCTTAGAAAGAATTGTTCAGAATGAGTATTGTTTATTTGAGAATTTTTTATAGAAATTGTTTTTAATTAGTCACATTTCAGTTTGTCTTAATATTTTAAGGTTTTTCAAATTGTTTAAACAATTTTAATTTATTTAAATAATCATAATTTATTTAAGCAATTACGTTTTGTTACAAATTTATAGCATTTCCATCTTTTTTTAGTTTCACAATTTAGTTATTTAATTTTGTTAATTAAGAGTTTGCTAATGAAACCTGCAAATTATTTAAACAACTTAGTATTGTTTATTGCCAACAACAGCATAGAGCTAGAGTGCTGCAGTTTTTAAGAAATTTTGAAGTTTTCATCGACTTTCTGCTCATTAAAATAGAGAACATTTTTGCTTCTAAAAATAATTTCTGCATAGAGTGTGATAGATATTTTTTATATATTTATTATTATAGATAAAACATAATTATCACATTTTCCGAGTAGTTTCAAACTAAAACTGTTCTCCCTGGTTAATAAGAACATTGTTGCTGTTGATGAGAAAATCGATGATGAAAAAAAAAAAGATGGCAGTAGCGAATACTTTTTGGACATAAGTAGATCCTAATGTGTTCTATCTTTGAGTAAAATTTGGCTCAAATCAGAAAAAGACTAAAAAAGTTATAAGGGTGTTACAGCTTCAAGTGCGACATATATTTATTACAAGCTTTTATTTAACGTGCTTTGTATGTTAGTAAGTTATTTTATTGTCTTAGTTGTACGAAACCTTCGCACTTGACCCGTGTTTTTTTAATATTGTAATGTCTTATTGAATAAGTTATGTTACATTTATATGTTCTAGTTTTCAATTACAACTGAGATTACCCAAAATTGTCATTTTATGACTTATTCCCTCCAAATAAGCAAATTACTTCCACATCTAGTAGAAGTATAGTAACGCAAAAAAAAAATTGAAAATTCTTATTGTTCAGGTAGACTTAGAATGCCATGTAACGTCGAGATTTTATGTTTGAGCAATAAAAAATTTCTGTCTGCATATCTGTCTGTAAACTTTTTCTTTGTGCGCACGATTACTCTGGAACCGTTTAAGTTATTAACTTTAAAGGAATGTATGTATTTTAATGAGTTCTGGAACTAGATTATATTTTGATCTTATCCCGTTGAAAGATTGGGGGGTAAATTGAGGTAAATGGGAGGTAAATAGGTAAGTCAAACAAGTAAGAGTCCATAAAATTGGTATTTAGTATATATAAGAGAAGCTAAGGTCTCAAAAATATTTTCGGAACCAAAGACCTCAACTCGACTCCCCGAACGAACGAATGTAAAGCTGCGTAATTTCCATATTTTAGATTTGAAAAATCATTTTAACATAAATATTAAGTAACAAATAATTTTTACTCATGTTCCTGCATTAAAGAAGAATTAAAAAAAAAACTGCTGCCCAAGGAATCACTACTTCCACATTCAGATTTTCTATCCAAGTCTCTCACAACAAAAAAAATTCTGTATGTGGAAATAATTGTTTATGGAACTTTAATAATATAATATTTGAAATCGCCTACCCCAAAAACCCATAAAACGATATGCTACATCGGTAGTAAGAGTGAGAGGATGGTGGAAGGGGGTGGTAGTGGGGGTGGATAAAGTGAACAAAAAAAATTGAGGCCTTTGGTACTTGTACACACACTAAATCACAATTTTATTTTTTTCGCCCCCTTTAATAGTGGGGTGGGGGTGGTAATTATTTGAGATCTAAGCTTCTCCTATATATACTCAATTCCAATTTTATGGTTATTTGATTTACTTATTTACCCTTCAACCCTTCAACGGAATAAGAGCAAAATAAAGTCTAGTTCCAGATCTCGTTAAAATATATACAAATTTTAAGTCAATATTTTAAGCGGTTCCAGAGTAATCGTGCTCACAAGAAAAGTTACAGACAGACCGACAGACAGAAGTTTTTTCTTTGTCAAACTTAAAATCTCGACGTTTCATGACATTCGAAGCCTATCTGAACAACAAAAATTAAAAAAAAACTGCGAAAAAACTGTGAAGTAATAAAAATAAAATTTCAGAACAAAATATTCAGCAGGAAGAAGTTATCACGAGTTGCAGTAAATAAATTAGAAAATTGGTTATCCGGAAATTATCGTTTTTGCTAAAAAATTAATATTTCCTCACTCGAGACAAACAGTTTATAAGAAATGTTGTGCACAATGAAAAAATCTACGGAGTTTGTCTCTCGAGTCTCGCATATAAGCGTTATTGAAATATTAAAGAAAACAAAGTAAATTAAATTTTCAACAACCGCTACCTCGTTAATACTTACATTTATTTTTACAACATGCTGTATGCTTTTATATTGTAAATTCAGATTTTTACAAGTTTACTACCCACTAACTATGATTTAAATTTGAATCACAATCTATAATTATGCACATAAACTTAAAAATTTACCCATGCTAAACTGCATCAATAAATAGTTATTTCTTTATATAATGTATTCAGAGCAAAGCGATATTGTATGTGTAAATGGGAAATTATTCTTATTATAAACACAATTTTCTGTTTTCTGCTCTTGCCCTTTTCTTTACCTGACTTTACTAAATTATAATTTCAATTATTCAGTCTTTATAATTACAGCGAATAGATAATATTAATGTACTTACCATGCTGCATTTGCATATATGTGGCTCATAAAATAAAATAAACTTAAATACACACTTTATTATTTATGGCATCACACCGGCTTATGAACTTGCCAACGACTTAGATACGTTATAAAGCAGAGAGAGAATTATGCTGCATAGGGGGCAGCACCGGACTACGTGAGGTGTGATGCTATAGTAAATATGTGTGTGTGAGTAGTGTAAAACACGACATTATGGCATCATACACAAATAAAATTGAAGGTCATTGGTATCTGATTATAATGATACCAGAAACGCTAAAAAACCACTCCAAATTTTATGGCATCGCACACACACACACACACACACACACACACACACACACACACACACACACACACATACAGGTGCGGCAATAATTGTATGGACACTGGACATTTCACCAAAAAATGGGGTCTTTCGAGTTATTGCGTAATCAATACTCATCATTTCAAGGGCTTTCTAACTCTATTTTCAAAATTTACTTACACTCAAAATTAATGTTACTTTTTGCAAAAATATAATTGTGTGGCCAAGCGCCACAATTTTGTGTATATTGTGTGGACAATAATACACACCTGTAATTCATTACAAAAAAAAAGTTCTGATGATTTATTTCAGGTACATGTTTTTTGATATTAATAATTATTATTATTAATTTTTCAACATATTTTAATTAAGATGGCGGGTAATAACAGTAAAACCCAATAGAAAAAAAATGGTAGGACGTATCGTAAGGGCTTTTTTGGTTCTTATAGCTCAAGAGGGTAGAGAAAAAATCAATCGATGAATGGGTAAATTTTCTAATATTATCTATTTAAAATATAATTATTAATTAATTAAAATATAATTATTTAAATTATTATTAATTAATTAACATATAATTATTTAAAAGTATTTATACCTCCTTCCTTATTTGGCAACTTTTATTTATCAATTAATTTTCCCTTTTGGGTAAACATCAATCACCCTGAATAATTTTCATTAAAAACTATAGCAGGTTTGTGTCTAGGCAATTGTATTAACTACATGCCATGTATTGTCCTGTGCAACATTTTTTTCATTAATTACTTTTTTAGGTCGTTTACCTTGAATTTTGTTCATTAAAAGTAAAGCCAGCTTCTTTCTTGGCAATGATGTCAATTATCCGCGAAATACTGATTTCCTCAATCAAATAGTCTTTTAGTTACATCGCCAACAAGCAGATACACGCACGGACAGACTGATGGAATTAAAAGACTTTAATTTTCGAAATCTACGTTGGTCCTATATTTCAAATTTGATTCTTCGGCTTATAGCTCACTAAAAATGAAACACATTATTTAATGGCTAAAATGTTTCGTTTAGAAATTCATGTTCTTCAATTTAATACCTCGTACAGAGAATTATATGTATGCTTAGTTCATGATATGTATGAAAAAAACAAATGTACACACACACGCACGCACGCACGCACGCACGCACGCACGCACGCACGCACGCACGCACGCACGCACGCACGCACGCACGCACCCACACACACACACACACACACACACACACACACACACACACACACACACACATCTAAACTCAACTTTTCATGTTGCGTCCTTAAATTTGGCAACGTTGTAACACATTCTGAGATAGCAGCAGCTTAGAGATAAATGGAAAAGGGCAATTGATGGATGCAATAATGATATGTGGATGCATATATATATATAGTAAATAGAGGAGCAATGCTGTGTTACAATGGGAAGAAAATAAAGAAAGAAATAAATATTATTAGTTTCATAAACTTTTTCCTGCAGAGAACCCATGATATGGGGGTGCATAAAAAATAACTGGTCCGCCATCTTTGGGAGTCCGCCATATTGGATTTGGAATGACGTCTTCGTATTCTTCTCAGCAAACCCTTTCATTTAATACCCATATCATGGGAGTGCATAAAAAATAACTGGTCCTCCATCTTTGGGAGTCCGCCATATTGAATTTAGAATGACGTCACTTAGCTAACCATGCATTGTCATCCAATATGGCGGACTCCCAAAGATGGCGGACCAGTTATTTTTTATGCACCCCCATGATATGGGTATCAAATGAAAGGGTTTGCTGAGTAGAATACGAAGACGTAATTCCAAATCCAATATGGCAAACTCCCAAAGACGGCGGACCACTTATTTTTTATACACCCCCATGATATGGGTATCAAATGAAAGGGTTTACTGAGAAGAATACGAAAATAAAATGACGTCACACTAAATTCAATATGGCGGACAAAATTTTTTAGTTTTAACATTATAATTTGATCGTATAGTGTATTCGCTCATATGTTGCATTCTAAGAAATAGTGAAGGATTCTGTTTAAACAAACTTTAAGTTTTATATCGGATAGGAACAACGCAATGAATATATAAAACTAATTAGGGCATAGTTAAAAATTTTAAAATTAAATTAAATTTAAAAAAACATTTTTAAAAACAAGTTTTTATTTATATGCTCTAAAAAGGAGAAAATAAACTGTAAATTGAATCAATTATTACGTTATACAATTTATATGATATAAAAGCTTGTTGCGAGATTTACCTGTGTAAATAAACAAGAATACAATATGTAACTTGATCTTGATACAACTAATTCTAAGAAAAAATGTATATATTTCATAAAATAAATTTACAGAGGTAAATCTCGCGACAAGCTATTATATCATATAAATTGTATAATGTAATATATTGATGGGTTTGATTTAATTTAAAGTTTATTTTCTTCTTTTTAGAGCATTTAAAAAAAGCTTGTTTTAAAAAATGTTTTTTTTAATTTAATTTTATTTAGGTACATTCTGTCAAATTTTCCCGAAATTTTTATTGTTATAGTATAATTTATTCTGAATAAATTTCTTTGACAAAATTTCCAATAATGGGTGGATTCGCCGATAGAGGAGGGCATGAGGAAATCAATACTTTGAAGTTTATGTTAACAAAACTGTCTTAGGCCCACATTAGATTATAAAAATTCTTTGACAAAGATCTTTTATGAGAAATGTGATGGTGTAATAGACCAAATTTTATAATTATCGACTATATTTTATAAAGTATTATAAAAATATAAAATATAAAAATATCTTTTATAAAAGATCCTTGTTAAATAACTTTTATAGTCTAATGCGGGCCTTAGAGCCGCGTGCTGTTTGTTCAATTTTCAGGCCAATTTTTATACAATTTGAGTAAGGCCCTCATTAGACTATAAAAGTTCTTTGATAAAGACTTTTTATGAAATAGCTATTTGTGCAACAATTTAGGAAAAGTGTTTTTTTCTTATTAGGCATAGTCAAAAATACGTCGCATATGGAAAAAACACTTTTTTAACGTGTTGGGCATATGATTTTTTCCACTGACCTTCGGAAATATAAGATATTTTAGTTTTTTAAATTCAGAACTGTACTTGTATAAACAAATAGCAATAAAAATTTAAAGTTTATGTAATCTTACAGCATTTTTTAATATAAAAACAGTATGATAATTAAAATTAATAAAAAAAAATTTTCAACCTCTTTTCATTTTTTAGTTGGTTAAATAATTAATAACTAATAGACTATAACAAGTAAAAGCATCAGAATGTCATAATCCCATAAAGTATAGTTGACATAAAGTCTTCATGTAGCGAAACAATTTTCGTGGCTTTTGTTTAACAATTATCCGACTTAAAATATAAACGCAAACTCTAAAGAAACTTGTTAATTAACAATAGACTTATTTTATGAAAAATCAGTGAAACAATTTTTTTCCAACGGGATATTGTTCCTTTAGGTGTCTAAATAATACCATATTTTTTTTATTTTTAAATTAATATTTAATAACCCCCCTCCCCGATAAATCCGCCACTGTCGGTAGAGGGAGGCGGAGGTGGAGGTAGGGGGTGGTAGTGGAAGTGGATGAACTAAAAAAGAATTTAAGTGCTTTGGTTCTTGTATACATATTAATTCACAATTTTATTTTAATAATGGGGTGGGGTAGTAATGGGGCTGGCTAATGCCAAAAATTTTTTTGACCTTAGCTTCTCTTATATATACTAAATACCAATTTCGTGGACTCTTACTTGCTTGATTTACCTATTTACCCTCCGTTTACCCCAATTTATCTCCCAGCTCTTCAACGAAATAAGATTAAAATATAATTTAGTTCCAGATCTCGTCAAAATACATGGTGTAAAAAATTTTTAGTCAATATCTTAAACGGTTCCATTTGAATAATAAGCCCTTTTGAATAATAAAAATAATTAAATGAAATTTTTTTTATAAAAACAAGCTTTTATTTAAATGCCCTAAAAAGAAGAAAATAAACTTTAAATTAAATCAAACCCATCAATTTATTACATTAACAATTTATATGATATAAGAGCTTGTCGCGAGATTTACCTGTGTAAATTTATTTAATGAAATACATACATTTTTTCTTAGAATTACTTTTGTCAAGATCAAGTTACATATTGTATTCTTGTTTATTTGCATGGGTAAATCTCGCGATAAGCTTTTGTATCATATACATTGTATAATATAATAAATTGATGGGTCTGATTTAATTTAAAGTTTATTTCCTTCCTTGTAGAGCATTTAAATAAAAGCTTGTTTCTAATTTTTTTTTCATTTAATTTTATTTTTCAAATTTTAGCTACACTTTAATTAGTTTTATATATTCATTGCGTCGTTCATATCCGATATGAAACTTATAGTTTAAACCGAATCATTCACCATTTATTAGAATTCAACGTATGAGCGAATACATTATACGATAAAGTTATAGTGTTAAAACTAAAAAATTTTGTCCGCCATCTTAGGGCGTTCTCCATATTGAATTTAGTGTGACGTCATTTTATTTTCGTATTCTTCTCAGCAAACCCTCTCATTTGATACCCATTTCATGGGGGTACATAAAAAATAACTGGTCCGCCATCTTTGGGAGTCCGCCATATTGGGTTTTCAATTACGTCTTTGTATTCTTCTTAGCAAACTCTTTCATTTGATACCCATATCATGGGGGTGCATAAAGAATAACTGGTCCGCCATCTTTGGGAGTCCGCTATATTGGATTTGAAATTACGTCATTTTATTTTCGTATTCTCAACAAACCCTTTCATTTGATACCCATATCATGGAGGTGCATAAAAAATGACGTTCGCAATCTTTGGGAGTCTACCATATTGGATTTGGAATTACGTCTTCGTATTCTTCTCAGCAAATCCTTTCATTTGATACCCATATCATGGGGATGCATAAAGAATAACTGGTCCGCCATCTTTGAGAATCCGCCATATTGGATTTGGAATGACGTCTTCGTATTCTTCTCAGCAAACCCTTTAATATGATACCTATATCATGGAGGTGCATAAAAAATAACTGGCTCGCCATCTTTGGGAGTCCGCCATATTGGATTTGGAATGACGTCTTCGTATTCCTCTCAGCAAACCCTTTCATATGATACGCATATCACGGGGATGGATTAAAAAGTAACTGATGCGCCATCTTTGGGAGTCCGCCATATTGGATTTGGAATGACGTCATTTTATTTTCGTATTCTTCTCAGCAAACCCTTTCATTTGATACCTATATCATGGGGGTGCATAAAAAATAACTGGTCCGTCATCTTTGGGAGTCCGCCATATTGGATTTAGAATGACGTCACTTAGCTAACCATGCATTGTCATCCAAACTAAACGTTGGGGATAACTATTTCAAAATTCAGTTGCAAGATTTCACCTAAACAAACATACCATACAAACAAACAAAGAAACATTGCAAGTTAAATAAAAGCTTGTAAAAAATACTAAAAACTACCCCCAAGCTTACAGGGAATTGAAAGAGAAGGTAGAAATATTCTTGATAAATTAACACATCATATTGTTTGCAATATTTTTAATAAAAGAATACAAATATGGTGCAAAATTAAAATAACTAAATTTTTTTTATCAAAATATAAACATTAATATATATATTTTAGTATTTTTTTTACGGAAGTTTATCAGAAATAAAAGCAAACTAAAAACTACACATCTCAATTTATTTTCTAAGCATTAGTTCAATTTAAAGGTGATATAAGGGTAGTTTTCACCCCTGAAGGGTTGGAAAAATTTTCTTCATTGTACAATTCCCATTAATCTAAACTCAAATCAAAAGTGAAAAAAAAATTCCACAATTTTTCCATTTTACGTCAATTTAGTTTTACCCCCTCTGCTTAACCCTCAGCATAAAATTTGTCCTTATTTTAGATGAACATACTGAACTGGCAAAATATCATTACAATTAGCACATTTATAACACTATTTTACAGCATTATTCACATTATTGCGAAAATGAAAAACCCAAGCGGGGTGGTATTTGGCATTTTTAGAGATGACGCACTATTTTTAGAGCCGCGGAGCCCAAATTTTCGTGATCAGCGACCCAAAAAACATATGATGCAAGTGGTCCCGATGAAGGGGGCATTCCGAGCGTCAAACCCCGCGTTTTACATAGACTACAGGCCCGTTTGAGAGTTAGCGTATGTGAATTGCTTTTATTAGCTTGTAAATTGAAATTGACATTCAATAAAGCAGAATATTTCTCACCACGTCTGAAACGTGCCAATATTTTCAATCTGACAACACTGTCGGACGCAATAATGTATATACAGGACGCAATAAAATACGCTCGATGAAAAAAAATATACAAATCGGACGCAAGAGTGCAGTGCATGAAAGGAAGCAATAAGGTCTGTAGGTGAAAGAGAAACGTATATCATAATATTAAGATAGAAAAAATTTGAAGTTCGCTATGGATTGGAAAAAACGTCGAAAGTAATATACTTCAATTAATACATATATTCCTCCTTCTGGTGGACGCATTAATGTAGCAATATGAAAGGAAGCAATAATGATAGGAGGATGTATATATATATATATATATATATATATATATATATATATATATACATCCCGCTATCAATGCTGCGTCCTTTCACAAGCCAACCTTACTGCGTCTCCCAGAAATACGTTAGTTACCTCAAATCTAATGAAGTATATTGGATCTACTAACCAAATTCAGTTAATATCTGGTTTTAGAATTGTAATAACTCAAGAAATAAAAAAGTTTAATATACAGAACAATACTGCGTCCTTTCAAAAACAGCACGTTATTGAGTCCGAGAATAATTTCATTCTTCTTCAATACAATGCTGCATCCGAGATGACTACTTTTTGTGAAACTTAGCATATTACTGCGTCCGGCGCGGTTGTCATATTTACTCTAATAATTTTATTGCACTTGTAGTAGAACAAATCGATAGCCGTCAGTTATTTCTAAATGTCAGTAAAATTCGAAATATAATATTATTATTTTAGGATCAGTTTTTCAATTGTGCACTAAAAGTAGCCTCAAATTTGCAATATAAAATGCTGAATTTAGGAGATCAATGGAATTTTGGATAGATGTTCATTTTTATTTACTCCTTCACTAAGCGATGAGTTCACCTTAGAATAGAAGGGAGAGCATATGCTTCTTGCTTTTACTTTTTGCACATATCTCGAATGATAAGTGTTTTAGTCTTGAAAGTTGAAAAACACATTTCTTGAATTACAAATGTGTTTGATAATAAATGCCTTCGGATTTACTATTTTGTAAAGAACAATGTTAAAAAAGGGCTTTTTTGGCCCATCCGTGGTAAAGTGTGGAAACTATCTTGTTTTTTTGCTAATTTTGGGCTGCTGAAAACGAATCCTCACCCGTTTTAACGAAAAGTCTCGGGAACACATTAAAAAACAACCCCTATTTGGGTGCCATAAAGTGAAGGTTCTCATTTTCCAAACCAAAAGTTATTTAAGTCATTTAAATAATTAAAGAATTTTTAATATAAAAAGCAATATTTTCTGGATAGTGATATGCACATCGTACACCCCAACCCCAAGAGTGTGAGAAATATTCAGGTATGAAAAATATTCATCTGAATTGATTAAATCACCTTAGTATGATAAAAAGACAAAATCCACCACCTTAATTGGTGGGGATGGGTGTAAGAGTATTCAGAAGTAATCACATTATAACCTGATAATAGCCTTTTAATAAGGAATTTTGTTTTTTTTTTAAATAAATAAATAATCGTATATTATATATTGTAACTTACACCGTTCTTATGGGTGGTGAAAGGTGAGGGGAACGCGAGGGAGAGCCCTTTTTTGGCCCATTCACGGTAAAGTGTGGAAACCATATTTTTACTAGTTTTGGGGTGCTGAATACGAATCTGTCATCCGATTTGGCTAAAAACATCGGGAAGACAGTAAAAAAATAACTCTTATTTGGGGGGTGGCATTGAAATTGATATTATAGCTTGCAACAAAAAGTTATTCTTTAGTGCAGGAAATTCTTTCAAGATACTCAGTTTCATTAGGTAAGTAATGAAAGAAGCAAAAATTCTAAATTCACCACCCCTCCCCCTCGTTTCCCTCACCCTTCACCACCCTAAGAACGGTATATAGTTATCCTTGTTAAATGGCTATTATCAGGTTATTATTACTTCTGAACACTCTTACACCCATCCCCAGCAATCAAGGTGGTGGATTTTATCTTTTAAGAGTTTTTATTGGTTTTAATTGCAAAAGAAATCCCTAATCACCCAATTTGATGTTTTTCTATCATAATGAGGTGATTTAGTCAATTCAGATGAATATTTCTCACCTCTGAATATTTCTCATATTTTTGGGGTTGGGGTTAAGATGTGCGTATCACTATTCAGAAAATATTACTAGTTTTTAAATTAAATAATTCTTTTATTCTTCTAATTATTTAAATGACTTTGGGTTGAGAACATGAGAACCTTCACTTTATGGCGCCCAAATAAGGGTCGTCTTTTAATGTGCTCCCTAGACTGGCAAAACTGGCAACGGATTCGTTTTCAACACCCCAAAATTAGTAAAAAAACACTTCAACACTTTACCGCGTTAGAATTTTTAAAAACTGTTTTTATGAAGATAAAAGTTTTTGTACTCATATTTAATATCAATTTAATTAATTAATTTAATTTAATTCTTTTCTAAACCAGAAACCAAATATTATTTTTTACATCGGAATATGTTACTGTCTCCTGCTGATCATGGTTTCACTACAAACAAAAGCAACAAGTCTGCGTTGTGTGATTTTCATCACAAAATCATTAAAGCTTTAGACAACAAGAAATCAGTTGTGGATCTTTTCGAAGATTTCTCACAAGCCTTTGATTTGGTAGACCATCAGCTGCTTAAGACCAAACTAGCACTGTACGGTATTCGACTAAATGATTTACAAATATTTTCCTCCTATTTAGACAACAGGACACAAATTGTAAAAATGGTCGGTGGAGTTGGAAGTAATATTTGTGATATTACACAAGGAGTTCCAGGAGTTTGGGATCACTTTTATATATAATATTTACTAACTATGTGGTCAGCCATCAACAAAAGATACCAAATGTTCATGTGATCTGTTGTGCTGATGATACAAACATTCTAGTTACCGGTAACAACCTAACTGAAGAAAAAAAAACACTGAAAGATTTTATCAAGAAATCATACATTGGTCTCAAAATAATAACCTAATTCTAAATAAAACACAGACAGTTTCAATACAATTTCACAGGCCCACAAAAAAAAAGTTTGCTGCGCCGCGGTTTAATATTTATATATTTATTTGATATTAAAAGAAAAACGTGACGTGCTGGAGAAAAACTAAGATCAGATTCGTGTTCAGCGGCTTAAAATACAAGGGATAGATGTGGTCAGTACCCCCGCGCAGATGACTTTTTTTTGAGGGATTGTGCCACACTGAGTGTGGCACAGTGGCAACCAAAAAAAGTGTATTTTGAGCCGCCGAACACAAATCTGACCTTAGTTTTTCCCCTACACGTCCGGTTTTTTTTTAACAGCAAAAAAAGTCTGTTGAATCGTGATATTTATATATTTATTTGCTGTTAAAAAAAAACCTGACGTATAGGGGAAAAACTAAGGTCAGATTCGTGTTCAGCAGCTCAAAATACAAGGGATAGGTGTGGTCAGTACCCCCGGCGCAGACAACTTTTTTTTTGTGGGCCTGTGTTTCATTGAATAATAATTCCGAGAGCTTAACACTTTTTAGTGGTACTGACTGGGAAATAAAAACTTGTTGAAAATTTTTAGCTCAAATAGCAATTCAATTCGCCAATTTCTAATCACGTGTGCTGAAACAACCAATCAGAAGAAAATTACACTGATAAAATCCCTTAGGGATGTTTTCACTTATATTATCCAGTTTGACAGTTCAATAACACAGGTCATGAATGTTGTTGTGCAGCTAAGGTCATTTCCGAAGTAATTTTTCGCGCTGAATCCGAATCTGGCCTCAGAATTGGCCCATCACGTCAGGATTTTGAAATATTTGAGGTTAAGTACTTAAAAAATGACTTTTTTAGCAAGTTTTGACGTTATGTCTAGAACCCAAAAAATTTTTCAGCTTATTTCTAATAAATATATCATTTAGTAACATCCTTCCTCTTTAAAATAAGCTTTCGAATGGTCATCTATGATGTTTCCTCGCAAAGTCCTAGCCATTTTAAGGTGACATGAATTTGAAACCGTGTTCCCTACAACCCAACAATCTTCACCAAACAACTCTAAACGAATCAAAATTTAACACAACAATAGGAATAACCCAACATTCTTAAATCAAAGTTTGGTTAAAATTGAGGATCATGGTACGCATGGTACTCGGGGAAACCTACTACGCATCCATTGTACTCAAGGAAACCCACTGCACATCTATAATACTCGTGGAAACCCACTGCGCATTCATGGTACCCGGAGAAACCTACTGCGCATTCATTGCGTACTCAAGGAAACCTTCTACGCATCCATAGTACTCGGGGAAACCCACTGCGCATACATTGCACTCGAGGAAATCCACTGCGCATCCATTGTAGTCGAGGAAACCCACTGCGCATCTATAGTACTCGGGGAAACCCACTGCACATTGCAATTTGATAACAATCCATTATTCTTTTTTGTGTTAGAGCGAGTTAAACGAAAAAATAATTATTTTAATCCACAATAGAACACATGAGCGGGTATGTGTCAAATTTCATGCTTAAAACATCCCTCTCCCTGTTCACTCGTTCGCGGTGTCTCTTTTTAAAAACCGTCGAATACTTGTCTCCTTATTTCTTCAGGAAAGCCTATCGCTGGAATATCGCGTTTCTGACTTACGCGATTTCAGAGATACGGGTACTCTTTAGACCATCTACCACCTCCGTTTTCACCACTTTAAAAAGTGAAAATCGAAATTTCGTTCTACTTGTGTCTAACAGATTCTAATAAAAAGTATTTATGCCAAATTTCATGATTCTGGGTTTAACCGTTTCCGGAAGGCTTAAAAAACCTCCCCCTCCCCGTTCACCGGTTCGGAGGTCTCTTTTTGAAAACCGTCAAATACGTGCGTATCTTCTTATTTCCTCAGAAGTGTCCATCGCTCGAATAATCACGTTTCTGACTTACGCGATTTCAAAAATACAGGTGCGTTTTAAATCCTCTACCACCCGTTTTGACCTCTTCAAAAAGTGAAAATCGAAATTTCGTCTTAACACGATCTAATAGATTTCAACAAAAAATATTTCTGCCAAATTTCATGCATCATGCATCTAACCGTTTCTGGAAAAACCTAAAATTTCAACCTCCCTTTTTATCAAACAAAAAGGTATAATACTGGTTCTATTTATAGTTATTAGACTTATAATAAACCACACTATTTGATGAACTTGTAGTATATTATTCAACGAGCGGTAATGTAGGTAATAACTCACGCAAATGAAGTTTACAGCATGAGCCGCAGGCAAGTGGGTTATTACCATTACCACAAGTTGAATACTATACTTTATCTACGATTATAACAATAAATATTAAATTGAGAAAATTTTGTTTTAATTAGGTACTCACTTTGTTTATTAATAAAATTAACTGTAAAATTTAACTTAACTAAATTTAAGGATTTCTCTCGGACAGAGCCACACCTTCGTGAAGCGCGTTACGTCGATTGGATAGGCATGAAGATACAGATGATTGGCACTAGTGATTTATAATAACTCACTCATTATAACTCACGCTATTTGTTTATGGATACTATAAATTGTTCAAAAGCAGTTCATTAATTAGTATATAACCTAATAAGAGTAAATAAAATAACCAAAAGTAGTTTATATTAGTCATAGATTTTTGTTGCTCCTAACTTAGCATACCTAGAATATTACCTACAATATCTTATTAATATTTCTAATCCTATTTACATTCACAATATTGTCTGTAATTCTCCTATTTCCTTATTCAAAACAATAACCATAAAATTAGCAAAATGTCCTGTAGACTGACTGCCCTTGTATGTTCAGTCACTTTAATCATCTGAAAATGTCATGTTGAGTGCCGAACTGCAGTAAGGTGCAAGTTACAATTATTTGGCGGTAAAAAATAAAGTAAATGTTAATGTTGGTGTTTCATTATTATATCATCATAATTAATTACCACAAAGTAACGGCTTACCAGTTTAATTTTGGAGGAGGTATTGTTTTTATGATTATATATAATTAAATATTTGTAAATTATTTTCCGTTGAAATTAATTTCATTTCCTGAAAATAAATTTCTGTGATAAAAACATTCAGATTATAAGTAAGAAGATAATTGTTTAAATATGAAACATAATTACTTGTAAACTTATATAAATGTTCACAAGAATTTTATACTCGTCTGAACTCCGGCTTTCCAAGTAAGCATGAAAGAATGACTGGATATTTAATAGTGCCGGTGTTGTCAAATCTCGGACGCAGCATTATACGATTTTTAAATAGAGAATATTTGAAGTATATTTATGTTCACAAATCTATGCGCCCCCAAACATAATTCGATGGAACTAAAAATATACTTTTAGTTTTACGGAACATATGATACTGTGTCCGATTCCAAAAAAAACTCGGGTCGATATTTCGCTTAATCGAAACGAAACAAAACTTATTTCAATGTTTACATATAACCCAGGAGACGAAGAACATTCTGAGGTGCTGAAAATCGACCATGTCAGAGATTTGTTGAAGATAACACGGGAAAACAATACTGCGTACGGTATACAGACGCAGTATTGTACAGGACGCAGCAGTGTATGGTATCGTGCACATGTACGGACGCAGCATTATTTGCAGGACAAATATATATATATATATATATATATATATATATATATATATATATATCAAACATAGTTGCCAGAACTACTTGCTTCAAGTTAGTACGTAATATCATCAAATATATACGAGCGTACACAAAGTAGAATAAACAGCGCCACCCTAGCTTAAGGACAATTCTTGCATTAAAACGACGGACCTGAAGCAGTATACATCATGTTGTGTCTAGAATGTGATACATTGCTTTGCACCAAACAAAAATGGACGCTGACCCATACCGATGAAGAAACAAGATCAACTATCTCTCATTCGTACATCAAAATATCAAGGCATGACTATCCTGAAGCAAATATACGCTTCAGGTTCGTTACACTGCTTCAGGATGATGTGTACAAGTACCTACTTCTGCTTCAGGTTAGTGTGCTTTACATCTATATATATATGTGTATATATATATATATATATATATATTATATATATATATATATATATATTATATATATATATATATATAAATATCAAGGCATGACTATCCTGAAGCAAATATACGCTTCAGGTTCGTTACACTGCTTCAGGATGATGTGTACAAGTACCTACTTCTGCTTCAGGTTAGTGTGCTTTACATCTATATATATATATATATACATATATATATATATACACACATATATATATATGTATATATATATATATATATATAGATGTAAAGCACACTAACCTGAAGCAGAAGTAGGTACTTGTACACATCATCCTGAAGCAGTGTAACGAACCTGAAGCGTATATTTGCTTCAGGATAGTCATGACTTGATATTTTGATGTACGAATGAGAGATAGTTGATCTTGTTTCTTCATCGGTATGGGTCAGCGTCCATTTTTGTTTGGTGCAAAGCAATGTATCACATTCTAGACACAACATGATGTATACTGCTTCAGGTCCGTCGTTTTAATGCAAGAATTGTCCTTAAGCTAGGGTGGCGCTGTTTATTCTACTTTGTGTACGCTCGTATATATTTGATGATATTACGTACTAACTTGAAGCAAGTAGTTCTGGCAACTATGTTTGATGGGATCCGTTTAAATGATGATGTGTTTATTTTTAAGTAAAGGATCAGTGGTCGCAATGCATAATATGAAAACGGAACGGTTTCAGGTTGACGGAATATAAAATATAATAATATAATATAGGTACTTAATATTACAGTATAAAACAATATAATATAATAATTCAGCATTGCTTTTCAAAACATTTATTCTTAACATACAAGGGGTCCGTAAGAAAAAAAAAATGCTGCATTCGGCCTTGATAATGTTAATTAAATTTTATTTTTTTCTTCAAAAACTAAATAGTGTTACACTTCAATTATTTTATATGGTAACAAGTGAACCCTGATAATATTAGTAAATTTAACATTTTTTTTCAAAAGGTAAGCGTTATTCAAATTTTGTATATTAACTGGTACCTTGTCTACATGGCTATAAAAAGGGTGTATCACTTTTTAATACGGAAAATATTAGAATCCATAAATGAGTAAAAATATTAACTTTTGAGATACAGGTTGCTTAAATTTAATTTTTTATATGGTTTTCGAGGTGCAACTGAAATGTGTTTATTAATTTACTTATAATTTGGGACATTGTTTCGTTTTATTAAAAGCTATATCCATGGCAAATCCATTACATGTATATCCGTGTCAAAACGTTTGTAAAAACTATTTACATAGGCGTAGATCTACGGGATGCGAACCTGTTTTTGAAGAATTTTTTAAATAGAAAATCTAAGACAATGATAATTTCAAGTTATTTTTTTTTGAAATTATCAAGGTGCTATCTTTAAAAAAAACCGCTGCCCAAGGAATCCCTACTTCCACATCCAGATTTTCTATCCAAGTCACTCACAACGAAAAAATTTTGTATGTGGAAATAATTGTTTATGGAACTTTATATAATATTTGAAATCCTGTACCCCAAAAACCCATAAAACGATACCCCACATCGGTAGTGAGGTGGGGGTAGTGATAGGGGGTGGTAGTGGGGGTGGATGAAGTAAAAAATATTTTGGGTTTCTGGTTCTTGTACACACACTAAATCACATTTTTTTTCATCCCCTTTAATAATGGGGTGGGGGTGGTAATGGGGGTGGCTAATGCCAATTTTTTTTTGAGACCTTAGCTTTTTTTGCATATACTAAATACCAATTTTATGGGCTCTTACCTGCTTGATTTACCTATTTACCCCAAATTTACCCCAATTTACCCCCCACCCTTTGACGGAACAAGATGAAAATATAATCTAGTTCTAGATCTCGTTAAAGTACCATATGTGTACCAAATTTCAAGTCAATATCTCAAACGGTTCCAGAGTAAAGGTGCGCACAAAAAAAAGTTAGTCAGACCGACAGACAGAATTTTTTTTTTCGCTCAAACTTAAAATCTCGACGTTTCATGACATTCTAAGCCTATTTGACCAATAAAAATTTTTTAAAATTTTTTTGTCGTTACTATACTTCCACTGGATGTGGAAGTAATTAATGATATATGAAGCGTTTTCGGAAGGCTCACTGATGTTCACCGTTTATTACTTATTGTCTGAAAGGTTTTTAAGAGAGCATCGTATTATTTCTAATATTGTAACACACATACACACATATAACACAAGTATTTTAAGTGGTAACATCTACTATTAAGTTTCAAAGTTAGTAGGTTAGGTGTTTCAATTTTTTTTACTTTAAACTTGGTTTTTGGGGTAAAAAAGTTAGTCCTTGTTACATAACAGTACACGTTTTCAATAATAATTTTAAATTAATACCTGTTTATTTCATATAAACGAAAATATGAATTGCTATGAACCTCAAAGAAGTTATACACAAAATTTAGAAACTAACCAAACAGTTGGTTATATTTTGTGTACCATTCGTGGTTAATACTTTAGCGATATATCTTGAGATTGTTTGTCAACTAGCTGGATAATACATAAATGAACCAAATTGCATAGTTATTTTAATGGAAAAGTGTTTTTCTATCAAAAGAAAGGTTTCGTTAATTTAAATACCGGATGTCCACCTAGTAGGCGGAAGTTTAATATCTCAGTTAATAAAAGAGTTTTATTTTATTTACAATACAATAGTGCTGTTACGGCCACAGATTAACCTGTGCCTGAAAAATCAGCGAAGAAATTGATCTTCCGCAAGATTTTAATTTACAAAGTTGGTACCTAGACAATAAAAATTAAACTTCGGGTTTGATAATATCAGTCAAATAGCATTTTTTGTAATGCAGAATATCGTCTAAACCCTAACCATAACTTCATAACTATAATAATTGCCTCTACGTAATTTCATAATATATCTGTGTTTGAACTTTGTTATTAAATAATATATCAGAAATAGTTAATCTGTGCCCCTAATATTTAGTAGGTACTTTTGTATTGTAAATAAAATAAAATTTCATACATGAATTACTGCATAGTTTATTTTTAATTATTACATTGCATAATCAAGTAATAAAATAAATAATTATTCTTATAAAATTCATTTTCTTAGAAATTTGACTTAGAAGAAAGATAACTTAGGTGACAACTTTGAACTTTTTAACAAGCGGCTATGATTTTTCGGCTTTAAAACGACAAAATTTATAATTTTCAGTAAATATGCATTTTTTAAGGAAAACTAGTTAATTTAGTAATAGGGAATGCTTCAGCACATTGATAGAGTTCTTATCGGTGCTTCGTATAGCCGTACAGAGTGTTTCATTTGAAAAAAAAACGATTTATTTACTATTCAAATTGACGAAAGTTGGCATAGAATTATGAGGACCCTATATAATTTTTTTATATTTCAATACTTTTTCTAAAAGTACATGGCTTCGACTAGATTCCCTGAGAAAATTATGCCTCCATCTTTTAATTTTCCGAAAATACAGCGTTAAATGGTTAATGGTGAATGTTTTATAAATTAAAATATGAAGTTTAGGTAGAGGGAAATATGATGAAAGTCATACTAAAATAAAGAGTAGAATTTAAAAAAATGATAAAAAAATATATGCTACCATTTAAAGCAACGAAGTTGATACCGGCCCAGGGAAGGCAGAACACCCTGTACAAGTGAAATTATTTTTGGTTTGTGCTACTCTATAGGACTGAAAGGCCTACAAAAAAGAAATAGCGTTACTCTTTTATTAAGCAAGATATTGGACTTCCGCATACTAGGTGGACACTCAGTACTATCCAACTTGTCTATCACTCAGTACTATCCAACTAGTCAACTTAGCACTTTAACCGTAACATATCTTTATTTATTAATCTACAACTTATTAAAAATTTGCCAAATTAACTCGTTTTTTTATTTTTCAACTGTGCTTCATTCAACTTCAACTCGGAGTTTTTAGGAAGGATAATTAAAAGGTAGAAAATAATTGTAAAATGTTTATCCTCACCAGATGGTCAGGTTAATAAAGTTATTGGCCACTGTAAGAAATTGTAAATTTTGTTGCACTATAAAAAGATGCCGATGGGAATTCCTAGTTCTGTTATTTATTAAGTAATGACTTAGCCGGGGTGTGAAAAAGGTTACGTGGATTTCTTGAAAATAGTACAAGCGTCTAAAACCTTGGCTGTAATTACAATCCCAGATGCGCGGACTATTTAAAAAATATAGAGATAGGCACTAGCGCAATTTTAAAATGAAGACTGGCGATATTTAAAAAACTTGTAGCTAGTTTGGTTATTATATTCTCAGCAGAAACGAAAATGAAGAGTACTTATAATGTATTTCATCGACACATGTTAATCGTATCAGTTATATTTCTGGTAAGCGCAATTATTTGCGGACACAAAGTCGAATTAAATTGAAATTTTTGATATTATCGAAAGATGATGGAAATTAAAAATCTAAACGGCCCAGTTTACACTCGTTATATGTGCAATATTAGATATACTAATTTTATATAATAAAATAAAACTGATATTTGCAGAAAGGAAAAAATTAAAGGAGGTATCCTTAGAATGTGCAACATTATTTAAAATGACATCAACTGATTGTGTAGAGTGTAATCGGTCATTAGATATGTGATTTTTTTTCTATGTATTATTAAAAAGTTATTTTTTTAGTTATTTAAACTGACACCACAATTAATATAGTAGTTAAAGTAAACAATAGTTTTCATCATCAGAAAATAGGATTTATAATAATAGCGTAAAAAAGTTGCGACTTAATTTTCGTTCAAAAAAAAAAGGAGACAGATAATTATAATATAGTAACAACATACTCAGTTCAGAAAAAAGGATTGATAATAATAATAGGTACCTAATAAAAAAAGTTGAACTTCATTTTCGTTAAAATTTCAACAAATATGTAACTTATTATACTCTTCACAAAAACGAAGAGTATATTACATTTGATCGGCACATTCCTAAAACCGTAAATATCGCACGTAGAGAAAAAAATGTTCATATCATTGTGTTAGTAAACGAATTCTGAACAACTTTCAAAATGTTCGTCTGGCATGTTCAAAATATGAGTTCGAAAGTAATTAAAATTAGGTCCACATAGTAATTGTCGTTTTCTACTTCTTAAGTTAAATTATTCTGTTTTCGTTGGTAACAAAATATGAAATCATCTGGTACTGTACTTAAAACTGCAAATAAGTTAGCGGAATGACAGCCTTAAGTACGGCAACATGGATATGCTTCAGGAACAACCGTACACCCACCTATTGTTGTATAAAATCTTAACCATCCACAGCATATATATATTAAACACCATTAAATTTGTTAAAAAGAATTTAAACATATTCGAAACAAATTCAGATAACCACACATACAATACCAGACATGGTCATCTATTAAAAAGTAAAAGTCATAATACAACTTTATACGAAAGATCTCCATACCACGCAGGTATTAAAATGTATAATAAGTTACCACAGGAAATCAAAGCCATAGGTTCTGTAAATAAATTCAATTTTTGTCTGAAAAAATTTCTTGCTACTAACGGTTTCTATTCAGTTGATGAGTACCTAAACTATGAGCCATAGTGATATTGCAAAATTCTGACCATTATCTGTGATGATTCTAGATTAAGTATTTTTACCAGTTTGTGATTATATGTTTATATTATTCAATGTGTACTATTGTTATTTTATTCTAAAATTACCTGTAAATGATTATTATTTTATTATCCTGAACTATTTTAGATACTGTTGACGTTCATATATATACTATGTATATCTATAGTGAGAAATATACTATTCTATTCTATTCTATTCTATTCTATTCTATATTTAGCTTCAGGAAGGTACCAAAAATATGCACGCTTTAGGATAGTGCGGTTTATGTGTAAATATACTTCAATATTTATTTTTTAAAATATCAGTGTATATCTTACAGAATCGGCTATGGCATAACGAATATACACCCAAACCGGAAGCAATACATAATCCGTACCATCTTGAAGCACTGGTTTATAGAGTAGATAGAGGAAAAGTGATGACATTTTTTTTCCCCTCCTCTTGGCTTTGGATGAAACCATCAGCCAGTAGCTCTTGATTTATAACACACTCGTGACACATGCAAACAAAACTCTTCCAGTATATATTCAATCCTGTTATTGCCTACTATTAACCTAACCAAAGCTATATATATGAAAGTGTAAAGTATGCATGCAATACACGTACGTGTATGCGCACACACACAGACACAAGTACATACACCTATCTATCACGGGGATTATAACGGGGACACTCATTTCACTTCAAGGGGTCCATCTTGACGACTTCATGGAAACATAGACAGGGTAGGGGGACTACGGTATGATAGGTTAGAACTACACAGGAGCAATTAACACCAAGATGACAAGTTTAACCTAAAAAATTATATTTGACTTATAGACTTATATTTGTTGATTTAAAAAATATATACTGTGCTGTGAAGGCCTCGAAATTTTCGGATACCAGAATATTATGGGTCGCGTGCGCCGACGTCAAAAATTTTTGAGACCTTAGGATAAACAAACAGCTGTCATTGAATTATCCGCGTATTGAATGTTTTTCTTTAAAGTGAATTTTACTGTGTTTGTGCCATTTAAAAGTTTAATGTTGGATTATTTAAGATCTGCAGCTATTCTTATTACTTTTATATGCTCAATTTTGTTCGACAGGATGACAGTTAGTTCGTATTTTGCAGAATTGTCTCATGATGTAGATGTAGAGGTTAGGTATACTGCTGTCATGGAATTAAATCCTTATATTTTGAGAAAAAAATGCTTTAGTGTAAATATTGATGTATTTCCAAATAGTACACATAGGGATACTGCGAATTACTTGGTTTTTGAGAGAAGTGTATAGAGAGAAGGATGAGTTCAAGGCATTTAAAAGTCTTAAAGCTATTTATGGTTATGTGAAAGAAGAACTCTGCAAGAAATTTACAGAATAAAACCTTGTTGCAAAGGTAAGAATTGTTATCAATGATTTACCATTCTTTTCATATACACTTGCCTAATTAAATGTTGGTTTAGAAATAATTGCTAACGTACAAATTTATTTTTCAGGTTAAGTCGTGGCATCATGAAAAAAAGCGCTCATGTTGCTAGATTAGACAAAACATGTCCACTACTTGAGAGAGGAAGTATTTCCTTTTTAGCAGTAAACATGGCTATGATCATGGTATTAACCGCCGTAAATTTTGTGAAAAAGACACCATATAAAATAAGCAATGAAGACTGATGTGCTATAAACTATTTGAAGTATGTAGTAAGACGTGCATAATTTCTTCTCGTCTATACAATCCATTGTAATTTCTATAAAAATTTTATTTTTCATATATTGTTAATTATGTCTTTCATAATTTTATGTAATTCGTTTGTTCATTATCGTTTTATTAAATATACTCTTTGTTTTATTTATAACTTCTACTACTATATATTGTTAGCAGTAAATTGAAATTGTCAGTTACGTCGAACTTGTAGATAGGTACATGCTTGTAACTGAAAGTAAAACAAAAAATATCTTTACTAAATAAGTTATTTATTGTCCAAGGTCCATTAGTACTTCTAAGAAGAATCGACAAGAGAGTTATAAGAGGTTAATATTGTAACAAAAAATAAATGATTGTAATGTAGGTACCTAACATAACATAATATATATACTTTATAGTAATATCTATCTAAACAATAAGTAACATTTAACTCGAAGGGCTTTTATAGCTATACAATTCAACACTAACAAAGCCGAGTCAGACTTTGCTTATGTGTTCACTGACCGTAGACCACTTCAGAGTTTTAATTTTCAACTTTTTCAGTGTTCAATAGTCCAACACTGAGTTTTTAAACACCACACGATATACTTTGAAAGGGCACATTGCATCATGCACTTGTTGACGGCCGCAGGTACTTTGAATTTCCTTTCTTAATTTATGCACCTACTTTATCAAATATCTTTATGAAGCCTTCTTCCTCTTGGAGTTAAAACAATTTCTACCATTGCACTTTTCTCTCCTTTGGCACAGCTCCACACACCTTTTGCTCAACTAAAATTTAAACAAGAAATAATTACTAAAAATACTGACAAACCAATATAAAATGTTAATTTTCTTTACCATGAATTGTTTATTGCTTATGTGAGCAGCAGTTATTATTATTATAAGCACTTTCAGTTTCACATATGGGTTTTAAATTGGATTCCTTTTTAAGAGAGGATGCCCAAACTGGATGTATCGTAATGGTCTTGTAATACGGCTGTTTTTCCTACAACATAAACCCACGTTAAAAACCAAATTCTTACATTAATATGCAACAACGTACCACTAATAAAATCCTTGGAAGACTCTCGTAAAATCATTCATTTTAATTGTTTGAAATCAGTTGCAGTCTTTTAACCTCTAACTTCTTCTGGTTGTAAATTGAGGTTATTTTATCAAAACTGGAATCGTTTTGGATTGTCACACTTCCACAATTAATAATAAACCAAAAACTTGTCATTTTGTATGTATAATATACATAGAAACAATAATATTACAAAAAGTTCAATCAGTTGCCATTTGACAGTTAAAGAATTTCTGTTTGTTTTTCCTAAGGTCTCAGATTGTGACGTCACGCGCACGCGACCCATTAACATTTAGAGGTAGGTAAAATACGAGTTCTACCAGTTTATCCATTAAAACATTCGTTTGACCTTGATTAAGTGCACAACTAAAAATTATATGGTTTATGACTCCAATTTGCCCACATGTACAAAGATTATCTGTACGTATTCTTATTTTAAAAAGGTGTGACGCGAATCGTCCATGGTTAAATTTAAGCCTTGCAATCGTGGTATAAAATTGTCTGGATATGTGTGAATTATTGTACCAAATTGGGGAGTGTAGTATGTATAAGAAAGTCATTTGTTGATTTATCAATATAGGCATTTTTATATGTTTGTTCCCAGTTTTTTCTTGCCTTAACTTTGTAGATCGGGATTAGATCACTATAAGGAATTTCATTTATTACTCTCGTACTATTCACAATTGATTCTTTAGCCAGATAATCTACTCGTTCGGTATACTCCAAACCACAATGCGCCTTTATCCACATGATTTTTATATATATATTGACGTTCCGTGCCCGCTGATATATTTTGAAAATTTCCCCGATGAGAGTGTTTTGATGTTTTCAACGTTTTGCAAAGATTCTACAACGGATTTTGAATCTGTTAGGATAAGTGCTTTTTGGACCTTGTTGTTTAACACGTACTTCATGGCTTCTATTATAGCATAAGCTTCGGCGGAAAAAATGGAGGCATGTTCAAAAAGTTTTATTTTTTCATCATAATTTACTATTGGAACGAAGAATGCACAGCCCACACCCTGCTGACTTTTGGATCCATCTGTATATATTTTGAGATAATCCTCGAAATTTTGTAAATTTTCCAAGTAAATACTTTTATTGATGATCCTATTTTCACCGAAGGGTGTATAACTGTTGGAATTTGCTGAAGAAAACATTGTAGGTCTAATTGTTTTTGTGACGATGACTGATCAATTATTATATCTCTATATTTTGAGGTATCCACAAATGCTTTTGCCAATGGAGGGGATGGCTTAAGTCTCCAATATTTGTTA
The DNA here is from genome assembly GCA_936432065.2 of Rutpela maculata. NCBI lineage: Eukaryota > Metazoa > Arthropoda > Insecta > Coleoptera > Cerambycidae > Rutpela > Rutpela maculata. The sequence continues at coordinate 203,659,251 of OW386285.2, read as the reverse complement.
GTCAGGTCTTGAATAGACAAAGTGAAAATTGAGTGACAAAGCGAATTTTGATTTTCAGCAAATAACTTTAGAACAAATTTTTCCGCCAGCAACTGTCTTCTTAAATTTAGAGGAGGTTCTAAGGCTTCGGCCCTAAGAGCGTCGATCGGAGTCGAATTCATAGCTCCTACACACAGCCGCAGACATTTATTCTGTCGTAAGTTTAAACGGTTTAATAAAGAATTACTAGCAGTTCCATAGAAGAAACACCCATAGTCAATAGTTGATCGTATTGTGGCTTTATAAATTAACATGGCTGTTTTTATATCAGCTCCCCAGGATATTTTGCAGACGACTCTCAGTATATTAACATATTTTTCACTCTTTGTAAGGAGATTGTTAATGTGGCCCTTCCAGGTTAGTTTTTGGTCTAAGATGAAACCAAGATATCTTGTCTCTTTCTTATAATTAAGAGACATATTTGCTAGATTAATATGCTCAAAATTTGAAATATTATGTCGAGAAAAAATTGAAACACTGGTTTTAGATATTGACATCTCAAAGTTTTTATTATTTAGCCAAGATTTCATTATAATCATCTCATCATTGAGAAGATCTATTGTCGTTTCTAGTTTTCTAGACTCATTGTAAAGAACAATGTCATCTGCATATTGGATTATTTTGTTTCTACACACACGATTCAAATCGGATGTGTAAATATTGAATAAGATTGGACTTAAAACGGATCCTTGCGGGAAGCCTTGCGAAACATATCTGAGACCTAACATTGAGTTATTTTCCCATCGAATAAAAACCTTACGTTTACGATAGAGGCTTACTATATTTTTACAAATTACTCCTGGAAAATGTAACTGTATGAGCGTATCTTCAAGAATATTTAAATTTACATTATTATAAGCCCCTTCAATGTCCAGAAACACTGCTCCCAAAAAATTGTTTCTTGTATGACACCCCTGGATATCCGCTATAAGTTTTCCTGCTGCATGATGTGTACTAACATTTTTTTTAAACCCGTACTGGCAGTCAACGTCCAGATTATTGACATTTATCCACCATTTCATCCTAAGTTTGATCATTCTCTCCAGTGTTTTTAAAATACACGACATTAGAGATATAGGACGATACGAGGAGCTAATATCCGGAGGTTTACCTGGCTTTAAAATAAGAACAACCTTTACTGTTTTTAGGTCATCTATACATTCTCCTTCAAAAAACAGTCTGGAGTATAAAAACAACAAGAACTTTTTAACTCTATAGATTGAATATCATATCATAAGTAATATCGTCGGTGCCTGGGGCTGTATTGACAGTTTTTTTAAGGGCATTATCTAATTCAGTCAAGGTAAATGGCTGTAGAAAAGGATGTTCTATATTATCATTAAAATTATTTTTTTTAATTTCATCATATACACTATCCGGCGTTAGCGTAGATAATACCTCTAGCGCACATTCCTTACTACAAGGAAGTGATGACATATTCGGGTGTATATGTGTTATGGCACAGCCGATTCTGTAAGATATACAGTGATATCTTAAAAAATAAATATTAAAGTATATTTACACATAAGCCGCACTATCCTGAAGCGTGCATACTTTTGGTACCATCCTGAAGGTAAATATACAATAATAGGTAGTTGTACGGTTGTTACTGAAGCATAAGGAGATAAAACAAAAATATGTAATTACAGGCCTAGTGTCATTAATAATTTTGGAAAGATTTTTGAGAAATGTTTGAAATCTCGATTGGTTAACTTTTTCGACCAAAATAATATTATACATGAACTACAGTTTGGTTTCCGTACAAATAAAACAACTAGTGATGCCATGTGTACGGTTATCAAGGATATTATAGAGGGTTTAGATACAAATAAAAAAGCATCGCGGTTTTCTTGGATCTTGCGAAAGCATTTGACACTGTGAACCATGAGAAACTCTTAAACATATTGGAACGCTATGGTATCCGTGGTACAGTGTTAGATGTCTTACGCAGTTATTTATTTAATAGAGCACAATTTGTGAAACTAAATGAAACTCTTAGTGAAACAGAGACTGTGAAAATAGAGGTACCCCAGGGGACAGTCCTTGGTCCGATACTCTTCCTGGTTTATATAAATTCTCTATTGTCCTTAAAAACCCAAGCAAAAATTGTATCCTATGCAGATGATACAGTTGCTATCTTTTGTGAGAATTCATGGCCTGAAACTAAAACAGCTGTACAGTTAGGTATAGAGAGAATTAAAAATTGGCTAAATGCGAATCATTTATCATTAAATGCAAATAAGACTCGTTACCTGGCCCTTACGTTAACTGAAACTAATAGACCAGACTTTACTAGTATAAAAATCACAGGTATGAAAGACGAAATTAAGGAGACAAATGAGATCAAGTATTTGGGTATAATTATTGATAAACATCTAAAATGGAGTAATCATGTAGATTATTTGACGAATAAGATAAGGAAACTTATTTATAAATTCTACCAATTGCGAGAATTTCTTTCACGAAAACTATTGTTAATCATCTATAAGTCCCTTGTCGAATCTCTTATCCGCTATGGTATTTTAGTATGGGGAGGAATGTATAGAAACTCATTACAGAAACTAAATATAATCCAGAATTATATATTAAAGATTATATATAGGAAATATCATACAAATTTACTCTATACTGAAGATATTTGTAACATTCGATCTCTATACTTCCACCGTCTATGTATATATGCATTTAAAAATAAAACATTCCAGAATCATATATCTTCAACATACCACACTCGTAGCACTGTTAATGAAGCTCTATCCACCCCAAGATTCAATAAAAATATTTGTCACAGATTTCTAATATACACACTGCCAAAAGTGTATAATCTTTTGCCAATAGAGATCAAACATACTAAAAATTTAAAAAAATTTTCAACCTTGTCAAAAAAATTTATTTTTCAAAATTACTTTGATTTTATAAAAATTTTAGATAACAGTATAGTGTAAATGCTCATTGTAATATATACACTTGTTCCTTGGTAACATTATATAGATATAGCTCACTATTCCGTAAACTTCCTATGTTTGACTAGCAATATAAATATTTCTACTAGTTAAATCACACACCTCTTACAGCACAACACAAGTGTTTAATCACTTAGGTGCTTTTATACACACTTTGCAACACTTATATCTAAACAATTACGTCACATGTACCATTCTTTGTAATTTTTACTCCTCGGAATATATTTATCCGAGGAAGAAGTATCTGTATATATCTATTTTTTCCTTGTTTGTTTTTAATCTCTCCTATTGTAATTTGCAAGTTTGTATTTTTATAATAAATAATAAAAATAACATTGTAGCCGTACTTAAGGCTGTTATTCCGCTAACTTATTTGCAGTTTTAAGCACAGTACCAGATGATTTCATATTTTGTTATCAACGGAAACAGAATGATTTAATGTAAGGAGTAGAAAACGACCATTAACCCTTCCACTGCGGGAACCGGCTAATTACGCGAGGATGGAGGCATACTTAAATGCGGGAACAGACCGAATCCGTATGTGAATATGTTTATAATAATAATAATAATATTAATACTAAACTTCAATTTGGCACACCCACAAAAAAAAGCTCTTTTCTTATGTTATTATATATTCACTGTTTTTTATTTTATATGTTTTTATAATAAATAATTCATTCTAAAACCAAATTTATCTTGAAATCTGTAAAATGTGACATTTTACAATATTTACATGTAACATTTTGAATACAATTAAAGCGCACCAATGCGGGAAGTTTACACATCCGCGAAGGTGATTCATGTTAGTTGCGGGAGACGTACAAATCCGCAAAGCCTTACGGTGGCCGCAGTGGAAGGGTTATTAAAATAATAACTTTACTATGTGGACCTAATTTTGCCTATCTCTATATTTTTGAAATAGTGCGTGTATCTGGGATCGTAGTTGCAGCCAAGGTTTTAGACACTTGTTCTATTTTCAAGAAAGCCACGTAACCTTTTGACACCCTGGCTAAGCCATTACTTAATAAATAACAGAATTAGGAATTCCCATCGGCATCTTTTTATAGTGCAACAAAATTTACAATTTCTTACAAAGTAGTCAATAACTTTATTGACCTGACCATCTGGTGAGGATAGAAATTTTAAAATTATTTTCTACCTTTTAATTATCCTTCCTAAAATCTCCAAGTTGAAGTTGAATGAAGCACAGTTAAAAATAACAAAACGAGCTTATTTGGCGAATTTTTAATAAGTTGTAGATTAATGAATAAAGTTATGTTACGGTTAAAGTGCTAAGTTGCCTAGTTTCTAAACAAGTTGGATAGTACTGACTGTCTACCTAGTACGTGGAAGTCCAATATCTCGCTTAATAACAGAGTTGCCCTATTTCTTTTCTTCAGGCTTTTCAGTCCTATAGAATAGCACAAACCAAAAATAATTTCACTTGTACAGGGTGTTCTGCCTTCCCTGGGCCGGAAACAACTTCGTTGTTTTAAATGGCAGCATATATTTTTCTATAATTTTTTAAAATTCTACAATTTATTTTAGTACGACTTTCATCACATTTCTCTATACTTAAACTTCATATTTTCTGACATATTTTAATTTAAAAAACATTCACCATTAACCATTTAACGCCGTATTTTCGGCAAAATAAAAGATAGAAGCATAATTTTCTCAGGGAATCTAGTCGAGCCATGTACTTTTAGAAAAAGTATTGAAATATAAAAAAATTATACAGGGTCCTCATAATTCTATGCCAACTTTCGTCAATTTAAATAGTAAATAAGTCGTTTTTTTTCAAATGGAACACCCTGTATTTTATAAGGCTTTACGAAGCATCGGTAAGTACTTTATCAATTTGCTGAAGCCTTCCCTATGACTAAATCAACTAGTTTTCCTTAAAAATGAATATTTATTGAAAATTTTAAATGTTGTGGTTTTTAAGCCGAAAAATCATAGCCGCTTGTTAAAAAGTCAAATGTCTAAGAAAATTAATTTTATAAGAATAATTATTTTTTTTTATTACTTGATTATGCAATGTAACAATTAAAAGTAAACTATGCAGTAATTCATGTAATTTTATTTTATTTACAATACCTACAATTTTTTTTTTCAAAAAAAAAAAATTAAATATCTCAGAAAATAATAAATTTAGGTATAGGGAAATGTGATGAAAGTCCTGCTAATATAAGTAGTAGGATTAAAAAAAAATGATAAAAATATATGTTGCCATTTAAAAAAACAAAATTGATGTGTGCCCAGGGAACAGAACACCTTGTACAAGTGAAATTATTTTTAGTTTGTGCAACTCTATAGGACTGAAAACTCTGCAAAAAATAGCTTAACTCTTTTATTAACTTAGATATTGAACTTCCACATACTAGGTAGACACCCGGTATATAAATTAACGAAACCCTTCTTTTAATAGAAAAACATTTTTCCATTAAAATAACTACGCAATTTGGTTCATTTATGTACGATTCAGCAAGTTGACAAACATTCCAAGATGTGTCGCTAAAGTATTAACCCACGAATGGTACACAAAATATAACCATCTGTTTGGTTAGTTTCTAAATTTTGTGTATAACTTCTTCGAGGTTCATAGCAATTCATATTTTCGTTTATATGAAATAAGCAGGTAAGCCATCTGAAACTTAAATTATTTTATTGAAGACATGTACTGTTATGTAACAAGGACTAAATATTGTCTAGATGTTGGTTGTGCCATTTTCTTAATTACATTGAGATCTATTTTAACAAAAACAAAACAGCTAAATCATGAGCAAAATTAAAAAAACTGCATTTATAGTATTCCGTGTGAAAACATTATGTGGGTGAGTCATCCAGACCATTCAGTGTTAGATTGAGTGAGCACAGAGGAAGAATGAGATTCAGAAATTGAAGATTTGCGAACACGCTTGGGAGCACGGACATAGAATAAACTGGGACTCGGCAAAAATTTTAACAAAAGAGACAGATAGCAAGAAAAGAAAAATTAAAAAAGCGGCTATAATACCATTGAATGAGGATAAATGCGTGTCGAATTGTTCCGTAGATGTTTGCACAACCTGGCTGCCGATGTTAAAAGAAGAACTTAACAAACTCAACATTGTTTAAAATAAAACTATCAACTCCCCTCAGGGGCTTACTACCACAGTAGTAAGTACGGGTATGGCGAACCCGGGGACCCGAGCTCGTCTCCCCAGACGTAAACGGAGCAGAACCCAAGGTGTAAACTGAACCGTGCCAACGGGTGAATGGCTCCACGAAAGCGAGTCACGAACGGCAGACATCGGATACCGGGTCGCCTCCGGTATCATATAGGCCTTGACACGGTAAGGGCGCACTGCAGTGTTGGACACTTATTTCGTCCCTACTCGTGGGAACCAAATGATTCCTTTAACTAAAACTAACCCCCCCAATGGTGGTAGTGGCGAACGCGGCGCTGCCTCCCAAGTTTCTACCGCAAATTCGATGAGCCAGGAGACGGCGGATTATCCCCGGTTCCTGGTCATCAAAAGATTAGATGGGACTGACTTTTCTAAAGTAAGTCCATTCATGGTTCATAAGTCGGTGTATGGTTTGATTGGTGAAGTTAAATATTTAAAGAAAATAAAGGACGGTTTATTAGTTGAGACGATTTCCATAGCTCAATCTAAACGACTATTAAAAGCTGAACGACTATCTGAATATCCAATAGAAGTGGTACCTCATAATTCGCTTAATACCAGTAAAGGTGTTATCTATTGTAGAGATCTTCTAAACTGTTCACTGATAGAGATTGAAGAGAATCTAAAAGAAATAGGTGTAATTGGAGTTAAAAGAATCCAGGTCAGAAGAGAGGGTGTTTTAACAGATTTAATACTAACCTTTAACACGCCAAAATTACCAAAATATATAACTGTAGCTATGTATAAGTTGGAAGTGAGACCGTTTATACCGAATCCATTGAGATGTTTCAGATGCCAGCAGTTTAGTCACACTTCTTCCAAGTGTGATAAAGAAGAAGTATGCAGTTGCGGGAAAGTAAAACACGAGGGCTCCCCTTGTGAATCACCTATATGTGTAAACTGTAAGGGAACACACTTTGCTCATGATTGAAAATGCCCCAAATAAAAAGAAGAGGCGGCTATACAGAAAATTAAAACAACAGAAAATATTGGATACATGGAAGCGAGAAAGAAAGTTGTTATAAACACTCCCACTCAAGGAGTAACATATGCATAAACTGTACAGTCTGGATCAAAAGATCGGTTGAAAGAAATTATTGAGGAAATGATGCCGGAGATTGTCAAAATATGTGCATCTATAATAACAGGTCAAAAAGAAAAAATGCCACCACCCCCCTGCCCAAAAATGGCACAACTGAGATCAAATAATATGCAGTCGGACAGCTCTGCTGGCCCCGTCAATCGCTTACAGACCTTGAGAAGCAGAACAGATAAAAGAAAAGCAAACGAATCTGATGAGTCTGAGGATTGTCTCAGTCAATCCTCATCTTCTTATAATCTGGAAAGAACGCCCAAGCGTAAACCAGGCGCGAGAAAAGGAAGACCCAGAAAACGGAGCAACGAATTAGAAGTTAATAAGGATAAACATTCGGAGACTATAGACCCTAAAAAGGCTGAGACGTCAGAATATGGATAATATTTACCCAATTCTGATATCCACCTGTAATAAATTGTGATAGCAATCTGTGATATAAATGTATATCTATTTTTCTACCTATTTATTTTATTTGTTTGTTTATTTATTTATTTATTTATTTATTTATTTGTACATATATACTTTTTTTTATTTATTTAAGCTTATTCATTTTAACCTTATTTTTAATACTTACCTTAAAAATGGCTTATAAAACCATAATACAATGGAATTGCAACGGTATAAAACTGTATTACTATGAACTTAAGCGTCTTTTGTTAGAAAAGTCACCATTCTGTGTATGTATTCAAGAGACCTATCTAAAACCAACGGAAACATTTAATCTGAGAGGGTATGATGGTCATAGATATGATGTTGAACCAGACTTTCGGGCTAGGGGAGGAGTTGCCATATATGTCAAAAGTAACATACCTTACCAATCCCTTCCGTTGCAGTCAAACTTACAAGCTGTAGCCATCCAGTTAAAATATCCGCTAAAAATAACTGTATGTAATATCTATCTTCCAAACCGGAACTGGGAATTAAATGATTTAAGGAATCTGATGTTGCAGCTCCCAGGACCAGTACTAATAGTGGGAGATTTTAATGCACGCAGTCCCCTATGGGGATCACATAAACTTGACAGTAGTGGCAGGCGAGTAGAGCAACTGATGGATGAACTTAATCTAACTATATTAAACTCTGACGAAGGTACTTACCTAAATTCCAGATCCAGCAATTTTTCATCTATTGACCTAACAATGTGTTCTCCTGCTGTAGCTCCCCGGCTCACTTGGTCTGTAATCAGCGACCAAATGTATACGGATCATTTTCCAATAACAATAACTAATGATAATGTTATAGCAATTGAACGCCCAAAGAAATGGTTATTGAACGGGGCAAACTGGCAACAATTTCAACAAAACCTTGCATATGTAGAACCAGTAGGTGATGTTAATACTTCAGTGGAATTACTTCAAAAGTCAATCTTGCAAGCAGCAGAGAAATCAATTCCCCAATCTACTGTAGTACTACCAAAAAAGTCTGTTCCATGGTGGAACGATGAGGTGAAACGGGCAGTCTCAGAAAAGAAGAAACTACTAAATCATTTCAAAAGATACCCTACCCAGGAAAATATGATCGCTTTTAAAAGAGCTAGAGCATGTGTTAGACGTATTATACTTACCAGTAAGAAGGCAACTTGGGAAAACTATGTCGAGTCCATTAACATAGATACACCTCTTTCTGAAGTATGGAAAAAGGTGAGGAGTATATCAGGTAGGAAGACACAGTCGCCAGCTCCCATTCTACTACATGATGGTCAATTTATTGCTGAAATAGAAGCTGTTGTAGACATTTTTGGAAGCTACTTTGACCAAATTAGCAGTACTCAAAATTATCATCCCGATTTCCAACGTTTAAAACACAGCTTGGAATCAGAACTCGATTTCGTTACTCAAGAACTTCGACTACAATAAGGGCTTTACTATGCTGGAATTTGAAAATGCGCTATCATGTGCTAATAAATCAGCTCCAGGTCCAGATAGGATACCTTATGAGTTCATAAAGCAGCTTCCTAGAGAATTTAAAATGAAAATATTAGAACTGTTCAATCTTATCTGGAGAACAGGTACTTACCCAGATCAGTGGCGTCAAGCCATTATAGTTCCTATCTTAAAGGCAGGCAAAGATTCCCACGTAACATCGAATTACCGCCCAATATCTCTAACTTGCTGCTTGAGTAAATTATTAGAAAGGATTATAAACAACAGACTTGTGTGGCTTTTAGAAACCCTTCATGTTCTAAGTCCCCTCCAAATGGGATTTCGTAAACATCGATCTACTTGCGATCAGCTCGCATTGCTTGAAAATACCATCCAGAATAGCTTTGCCAAAAGAGAACACACAGTTCTAGTGTCATTTGATCTGGAAAAAGCTTACGATACCACTTGGAGACATGGAATCTTAAAGGTACGACACACGTGGGGTTTACGAGGGTGTCTTCCTCTACTTATAAAGAATTTTCTAAGTAACCGTCAATTTGAAGTTCGAATCAATAACATCAAATCTAATCCATTTACTTTGGAGAACCGGTACGGTAGCTCAATCGGTTAAGGCGTATTGAGTGGCGAATATGCTGATCGACTCGCTACCGTGCTCTGGGTTCGACCCCCAGCCCCGGTATTGACAACACCGGTGGGTGTGGATGTATGTCTGCGTTTTTCCGAATGTGTAATCCCCTTCCGGACAGCCTTGGCTTTGGATTTGGGGGTTGTCTACTATCTGTGGTGTGTTTATGTTTATGTTTAAACGGTGTACCTCAGGGATCCACTTTGAGTGTTACACTATTTTCTGTTGCTGTAAACGAACTGATCTCTGAAGTTACACATCCAGTATTAGGCTTCATATACGTGGACGATCTGATAATATTTTATTCGGCTAAATCGATGGAAGAAATAGAGGAGAATATTCAGCAGAATATCAATAGATTAGTCGGAAAAGCAGAACGCCTAGGCTTTAAATTCTCTATGTCGAAGACCGAGTGTATACATTTTTGTCGCTTAAGAAGGCCTCACAACGAACCTCAGTTGTATGTAAATGATAATCGTATAAAAGTCAGTAATACAATCTGAATCTTGGGTGTAACCAAGCTCACTTGGGGTCCTCACATAACTGACTTAGCAAAAAGAACAAAGAGGGTTTTGAACTTGATACGCTCTGTCTCAAGTATCAATTGGGGTGCAAATAGAGAGGTGTTACTGAAGTTATACTCATCCTTGGCACTGTCAAAACTAGATTACTGCTGTCATATATACTCTTCGGCTCGCAGATCCCGACTTAGAGTCTTAGACTCCATACACTGCATGGGTCTCAGATTAGCATGGAGTCAGTATACGTAGAAGCGGGGTTTCCACTATTGAAATTCAGAAGAGACCGCCTGCTACTAAATTACGTTACTAAAATCTGGGCTCTCCCAGATCACCCTCTTCATTCCATAATTCTTGATACAGAATTAGATGATATCTACGAGAGAAGACCTACCATCACACGTCCACTGAGGATTCGTGCAAAGCAACTCTTAGAAAAATATGACATTGAACTCCCCGAAGTCTTACGTCTGGGCAATTGTGAGATAGCGCCGTGGGAACTAACACCACCGTCAGTAAGAATAGATCTCAATAAGTACAAGTAGTAAAGTGTCATACGCATACAACTTTTCTCTCTGAATAATAGTGATTTTCCTTCGCTTATCCTCGATATAATTACAAATATATATACACCCTGTAGTTTCCGTCTAACTTGCTCATCAGCATGAACGTTGAAAGAAAAAAGTATTTATCACACTGGGCTGGCGTTATCGCACCTAAGTTCTTCATTCCGTTTTTCGTGCTCATCGAGTGAACGTTAAATTATTGTTTGGTTTATGTATTTAAAGTGAATAGTTTTAAGTGAAATAGTTAGTGGGCGAAAAGTACCTAATAATGCCAAAAAGGAAGAGTGATTCAGGAAAGAAGCGTAAATACAGAAGGTTGAAAAAGAAAATGGACAAAATCTATGCAGAATTTCAGAGGTTGAGATCGAGCGATTCAGAATCATCCGATTCGAGTACTTCAGGTAGGAAATATTCAATAGACAATTTGTTTCAAACATAAAAATTCTCAATACTTGATCAGTTGTTACAATTTAAAATGGTTCTTAGACAACATGCGTTGCTCTTTATATTGATAGGTACCCGAACTATGTAACACGCGTTACAATATAAATAGTTCAGGACAACATGCGTTGCTCCTAGCTTGGTACATTTTCTTATAAAGACAGATTTCTCCTAATTTCCATATATATGCAAAATGCACCTGAAATATGTAACATGCGTACAATATAAAATAGTTGAGCAACATGCGATGCTCCTAATTTAATAAAATCCCTTGACAAAGTATAAATCTGTTAACAATTTGCAGATTCTTCACAAATAAATTATGAAAGTGAAGTCTCTCAGGAAGATAACTTAATTGATGCTCAACCCGAACAAGAACAACAACGAATAGAACCTGAAGCTATTCTCAATGAAAAAAATTTTGAGGCCACACTAGGTGCTAGGCCAAATAATCAAACAAATGAAGGAAACCCTATAAATAAAGAGCTCGTTATTCGATGGAATAATTATTTACAGAAAGGACTGATAAGTTCAGAGAGAAACAATATAATGGGAAAATATAATATTCCAACGAACTGTAGGGCTTTACTCCCGCCACAGGTCAATAGATAATATGTTCTCAAAAGAGGAACAATCGGAAAACGTAAAAATTTTAGCCGAGGCCTGTCAGTTGTTTACAAATGTGCATAATGCCAGTACAATGTCAGTACATCAGTTAAACCCTGATTGCAAAAAAATCGCAGATTCCTTAGAAATGGATGAATTTTTATTCAATAACAGTTTCAGAAGTTTTTCAAAATGACCAGGCGTTAAAAAAAGCCAGCTCTGATTTAAAAAGAAAAATATTTAAACCCCCAATAGTGCCAGAAGCTGGACCATCTCGGATGCCACACAAGCCGTCTTTAAACTACAAGCGACCTCAATACAAAACAAGACTCAAAGAGAGGAGGAGGGAGCCGGACACATCAAAGGAGCGATTCAAGAAAACACGGCAGAGGAAGACGCAATATCACCACAACGAGCACCGCAACTAGAGACTTCAGTATCCCAGGTAAAGACTTATGCAGGCTCCCTTGCTAAATTCATTCATAGATGGCAAAACATTACTCAGAATGAAGTGGTTCTTAGCTGGGTAAAAGGACTTAAAATATCATTTTTTAGTAAACCTTTTCAATCAGGGGACTCTAAAGTGTATATCCCCGATAATCAATTTAAGAATTATAATAATGCCATCCAGGAACTTTTAGAAATAGGCGCTATAAGCAAATATCAGCCAGCCAAAAATCAGTTTTTGTCGACTTATTTTTTAGTAAAAAAACCGAATGAGAAAAACCGTTTCATACTTAACTTAAAACAACTGAATACTTTTATACAACTGTCCCATTTTAAAATGGAAGACAGTTTTAAAACTAATCAATCAAAATTATTATTTATCAAGCATTGACCTAAAAGACGCCTACTACCTTGCTCCTATTAGAAAAAAAGATAAAAAATATCTCCGATTTAGATTTAATAATAAATTATTTCAGTTTAATTGTTTACCATTTGGGTTAAATATGGCACCATTTGTGTTTACTAAATTGCTTAAGCCAGTAGCAAAAAACCTTAGAATGATGGGAATTATTTGTGTATTCTATTTAGACGACATTTTAATAATAGCACCTACTAAATCGGAATGTCAAACGAATACAAACATTGCATTAAATTTACTGTCAAACTTGGGATTTATTATAAATCATGAAAAAAGTAACTTAAAACCTCAACAGTCCATAAAATTTTTAGGTTTTCTATATAATACTATAGATATGTCAATAACTTTACATCATGATAAAATTATAAAAATTAAAAAACTTCTTAGAAAATTTACATTAAAAACAGTATGTACCATCCGCGAGTTTTCACAATTAATTGGCAGTTTGGTTACTGCTTGCCCCGCCACAAAATTTGGTTTTACTCATATTAAATCTTTCGAGAAAATCAAGCATACTTCTTTAAGAGGAAATTATAAAAACTACAACTCTAAAATGCTTATTCCTAGTTCTTTAATAAGCGAGTTAGACTGGTGGGAACACAATATTGGAAGAGGACAAGACATAAAATTAAAAAATTTTAGTCTAGAAATATTTTCTGATGGGTCTCTAACAGGCTGGGGTGGTTTTTGTAAAGGTCAAAAATGCCACGGTTTCTGGGACAACCAGGAAAAATTAATGCATATTAATTTTTTAGAAATCAAAGCAGCCTTCTATGCATTGAAATCATTTGCTAAAAATGAAAAGAACATACGAATACTTTTAAAAATTGATAATACTACAGCGATTTCTTGCATAAACCGAGGAGGGAGTGTCAAATTTAACTATTTAAACGAGGCTGTAATAGACTTGTGGCATTGGTGCGAACTTAACAACATATTAGTATATGCAACTTACATCCCATCGAGTTATAATAAAGATGCGGACAAGGAATCTCGAGCGATGTCAATAGACACAGAATATCAACTTAATAAAAAAGCTTTTGACTTAATCTCAAATAAATTTAAAAAACCAGAAATAGATTTATTTGTTACACGCATTAATAAGAAATGTGAGAAATATATTTCATGGTTTCCCAATCCGGATTCCTTGTCTGTAGATGCATTTACTTTGGAATGGAAAGAATACTATTTCTATGCTTTCCCTCCTTTTGCAATAATCACAAGAGTATTGGAAAAAATAATACAAGAAAAATCGCTAGGCATAGTTATCGTTCCTTATTGGCCTTGCCAACCTTGGTATCCTGTGTTTCAAAAATTATTAGTTGAAAAACCAATTATCTTTAAGCCAGAAAAATATCTACTCATTTCTCCTTTCAGAAAGAGCCACCCACTTTACAAGAAAATTTCCCTGGTGGCAGGAAAATTATCTGGACAGCTTTTTTGAACAGGGGAATATCAACAACAACCATTCCTACCCTCCCAGACGGCACACTATATTCACTGAATATGAAAATTACATGCCAGTTTTCTATAGAATATCCGCAATTAATTGAATATGCCTGATATATTCCAGATATATCCGGGATATTCGTTAACAGATATCAATATTGTACGCATATGATTTACCAATATCCTCAGGATATATGGTTGACATATCTCAAGATTATATTTATTTCATTTAAATTGTGAAGAATATTCTTTATAAACATATGGAATATCTGAATTATAACCTACAAAAAATAGATACCTAAATAGAAATCTGCGAAAATGTAAAATGCCTTTATTATGTCGCTTTTTTTCTAATAGTTTTGGTGAGAAGGTATTATTATACGCTGTTCTAACTCCAAAATATATAGGTATGATAGGTAAAAATGCTTATCGTCTCGTTGGATCGCTAGACAAGTTCGTCATGTAATTCTAAAATGTTATTTTTGCTTTAAATCTTATGTTAGTTCTAATTTTTAATGGCATTCGCCTTTATAAATGAATTTTGTCATCAGCCGCAGTAGGGTATTCAGTAAACCACCAAGCCAAGGATGACGTAAACAGCGTTAAAGCAAAGCAAGCTTTGCTACAAGAAGATAAATTCTGCCGCTATTTGTTACGTCACAGATGATTGTCAATTTTCATTTATATTTCTGTTAATACCATATTGTCTTTTATTATACACAAAACCCGTAATAAAGTAATATTAATATAATATGCAAATACACCGCAGTCGTATACATGATATTTACATGTAAAATCGAGGTATTTACAAAGTTTGCTGCACCTTCCTATAATAAAACCTTGGTGAGATCACATGATTACATACACGGCTGGCTTAATTACTGCGCACTCGCAGTACGAAAGTACGAACTTGATTTCTGAAGTAAGGTCGCCATTGTTATTTGTTATACATAGCGTTTATGAGAGCTGTAAACTGTTTTGTGTATTTTTTACCTTTTTTTGTGATTATAGTTTTATGTTTTTATGCTAGTACCTTATCTGGTGGTAGTCATTTTTTTTTTTTTTTTTTTATCTTTTTATTTAACGTCGGCCTATTTCCGCTACCAGGGCCTATCACCGACGCCAGGAGACGAGCTACCCCCAACCTGGAAATTTTGCCGAACCTCTTCCCTTAAGAAGAGTAGGGATCTTTTACTTGCCTAACATTTAATAGACAAGGGACCGCCTGCTTTACATCCCCTCCGAAGGATGGTATATCCACTACGTAATCCTCGTCTGAAATTACGTAACTTCCGCGTATACACTGATATACAAGCCGCTAGAAGGTGGGACGAGAACGCTGTATTTCCCAAGATAGGTGGGTCACCCATCCAAGTACTAACCGCGCTCGACGTTGCTTCAACGGAATATCTACTGACATTCACATTGAAGTCGCCTCTACGCTCGCCCCGGTAGTCATTTTTAGAAGAAAGAGATCCCTGTGTTTAACGGTAAGTACGTCTATTTATTTTACATAGGTACCTAACATGAATAAGTTATTGAAAGTGTAATAAATTCATTTTCAATCGTCTCTTTGAAAGGGTGGGTAGTTTTGGGGTTGAAAGTGTTGTTTTTTTTTTTTAATATTCTTCTACCTTGTAAACATTGGTTAAAAACGTGGTTTAATATATCTTGCCAATAAAGACAGAAAAGTCTCAAATTTTATAGACGACCCACGGGGGTATATTTTCGATCACCGCACATATTCAGCCTCAGTCAAGTGGTAATTCGGAGGTGGAAGGAGTAAATTTTTTTGTTTAAAATTTTTCAAAATAAATCGTATTTTTCAACGAGTCTTTTTACATGACCCTATAGGGTTTCAACAATTTTTATTAAACTGATTTTTCGAATTTATAGGCTATGTAAATCACAAAAATCGAGAAATTTGACTCGGCGATCTAGGCCATAACTTGCTTAAAAAAAATAGAAAAAATCAGGTGGGCATTTTTAGACATAATATTAAATATTAGTTGTTTCATCTTTTGTGGATCGATATGAACATATTTTCAGTTCTCTGTTATTTATAAACAATAGTAATATTTATTTCATGTATCAAAATTCATATATACGTCATGTCATACTTTATTGTCACTTTGACGTTGGATAAAGTTTACAACTTGACATATGAATAAGACCTAACTTTTAATTACCACATTAACCAGTGTGTTCCTACAAATATCAGGCAACTTTTGCTTTCGTTGGCATACCTAACCAACAGATGCTAATTAGTCTAAAAAAGATCTATAATTACATTTTTGTGTTGAATTACACTTGTGTTGTTTAGGTACCTAAAGGTTAGGATATAACAGCATGGTCTCTTAGACATGAGAGATCAAAATTTTAATACTAAGTTATCATGAAGTTGAAGTTATTTTATGTGAAATTCACTGATAAATCAATGCAATGATTTTAAAGATTCTAAGTCAAATAAGTATACCTATGAAGGTTTCACCAACGAACCTTCCCTCTGAAACTGGTTATAATTACAGACAAGAAAGTCACATGGCGACGAGGTGAACGAAGTTTGTCTTGAATATTAACAATATCAAATTAATGAAAATAAATATCACTAATTTTTATCCTGGTATTAATTTTTAAATATTGTTTATTATTTTTAGGAAAAAGGACACTGGAAAAGAAAATAATATGGAATAAGATTCTAAAATTTTTTTATAATTATGAAATATCTGAATAATATGTGTTAAAAAAAAATTAACAGTTTTCATTACATTCCTGTTTCCCTTGAAATGTGAAGCTTTGGAACTTTTTAGTAACATATTGATGGAAATCTAATCAGAATTATAATTCAGTAAAAAGTTAGATGCCACGATAAATACCTAATCGTATTCTATGTATCTGGAAGCTCTGCCTTAGTACCTTTAAAACTGAAAGATTTATAGAATAGTAGTTTTAGGTTACACACCTTGTATATGTGGATATCTATATGTTGAGTGATCCTAAAATGCTCGCACCTTTTTTTTTTTTAAACAGTTCTTCACTAGAAAAAAGAAAAGACACTTTTTGTTTTTCCAAACTGTGATTCATATTTAAACTACTACTACTAGTTGTCAATTTTTTTTTCAATAAATCTGAGTAATTTCCTTCAATAACATTTAACATGTACATTGCCTTTTTAAGTTAGTAACCCCTAGGTACCAGTATTAGGAAAAACAAAATGTGCTATTTTTGGTGAGCAACTTTTTCATAAATGGAAGACAATTACAGAAGGTAGGTAATTTCATATTGAAATTAAAACGTGTGAAAGTTGTGATTTGTTTAATATCTGAATAATATTTTCTAATCAGGACAGAAAGAAAACTATAAAAAATAATTTTAGTGGCCCATTTAAAAGCGGGGCACCTCTCTAAAATGTTTATTTATTGTGCGATTTAAATTAAATTTTACTAAAGTATAGAACAGATTAGGATCTACTTATGGCCAGAAAAGCATTTGCCCCCTACAAATGCAAAGCCACCTGCGGTACCAAAATATGCGGAAAAAGTAAAAAAATCATATTCATCATTTTTTTATCGGAAATTTTTTTTAATGAAACTTGTTCAAATTGTTCAAAAACTTAATCAAAATTAAAAAAATTTAAATTTTAAAAATAATTATTAAAAAAAAACTGCAAATCAAAATTTCAATATTTTTTTTATTCTGATTGAATTTTGGACTTACAGTTTTTGGACAATTTCGAACAAGTTTCATTAACAAAATTTTCCGATAAAAAAATGCCTAATCTGATTTTTTGATTTTCTCTGCATGTTTCGGTACCGTGTAGATGGCTTTGCATTTGTAGGAGACGAATGTTTTTCTGGTTCGTAATTAGATCCTAATTTGTTCTATACTTGAGTAAAATTTGATTCAAATCGCACAATAAATAAACATTTTAGAGAGATGCCTGGCTTTTAAATGGGTCACTCTGTATATCTGTGAGATATCTTATTTGGATATAAATATATATCTATCGGATATTGCGTTTGAAGACAAGGATATAAATGATATATCCTTGTCTTATCTTATGCATATTCTGCGTGGGAAAAAAAGATATCCCAGGAATGTGTCTTTCAATGGTCCCAGGCATATGCTCTGGATATATTTGCGTGGATATGGCATATTCTTGCTAAAATGCAATATTCAGAATAAATATTCTCAGCATATTTCAGAGATATGTTTGTGTTGTCTGGGCTAATTGCTTCCCTCACAGATAGTACACTGAAACAATATTCGGCTTGTTATAAAAAATACTGGATATTTTGTAGGAAAAAAGAAGTTGACCCATATGAATATAATTTTAACACATATTTACAATTCTTAACCGATATGCTACAAGATGGCAACTCATATTCTGTAATTAATTCATACAGGTCGGGTCTTAATTTAATTTTTAAGTCTATAGATAAAAATGATAATGTAGTAATCAATAGATTTTTGAAGGGTGTATCTAATACACGGCCTCCAAAACCCAAGTACCCAGTTATATGGAATCCCGAACCTCTATTAGAGTTTTTATCAAAATGGCATCCTTTAGAATCCTTACATCTGGAACAACTATCATCTAAACTGGTTACTTTGATGGCCTTAACTACAGGTCATAGAGTGCAAACTTTATCAATAATTAATATAAGAGATATCTCAAAAAATGAAGAAAAAATTGAAATCAGAATATCAGAGAAAATAAAGACGTCTCGGCCTAATAAACCCCAACCGGTATTAGTTTTTCCATACTTCCGAAACAAACCAGAGTTATGTGTGGCGTCAACTATAGATTTTTATTTACAAAAAACAGTTCCCTTCTGGAATAACGATCATCACTTAATTATTACACATAAAAAAACCATTCCACTCGGCTACTTCGCAGATCATAAGCCACTGGATAAAAAAGATTCTTGGTCTAGGCGGAATAGATATATCACAATTTTCTAGCCATAGCGTACGCTGCGCATCAACTTCTGTAGCATTCAGAGCGGGACTTAATGTAAATCAAATAAAAAACACAGCTGGCTGGTCAGCTTCCTCTGATACTTTTTTTACCTTTTACAATAGACCACTTTTAGAGCCAAATGATATCTTCGCGAAAACTGTATGAATGAATGAATGGCTTTATTGAATAGGACTAGTATCCTAATATACTTACAAAAACTATTAAATTAATACATATTACACAACACATGTTACAATGAAGATGTAATTTAAAAATAATTACTAAAAATGTAATACCTAACGTAATTTAATTATTGCACAACGTCTGTTACAATGAAAGTGGTAATTTAAAATTATTATTAAAAATGTAATAACTAAGGTAATTTAATAAATGCAATACTTAATGCTCACCTTCTTTGAATCATGTACTACCTTTTACTTTTTAATATAAGTAAGAAGTTTACTTTTAAACTCATGAACTGATTTGGCATTTTTAATAACATCTGGCAATTTATTGAAGTTGTTAAGGCCTTTATAGAATAAAGATTTCATAGATCTACTTAAGTGGTACTTTGGCAAATAAAAATTAGAATTTATTCTAGTTGGATAACTATGTATTTGAGAATTGTAAATGAGAAACTCTTCAAAATAGGAGGGTAACAAGTTGTTTAATATTTTAAAAATAAATATCATGGCGTTTAAATAAAATCTCTCAGATATTGAAATCCACTGTAATGTATTAAGCATCAATGTTATACTTGTATATTTACTACATTTAAGTATTATGCGCATACCACGATTTTGTAATTTTTGTAATGCTGATAATTTATTTAAATCGAGGGAATAAAGTAGGCTGGCACAATAGTCAACATGCGGTTGTATTATAACATTATACACTGTAATTTTTGAGAAAGTTGATAGACATGATGCAATTCTGCTGAAGAAAAACAATTTTTTACAAATTTTTTTACAGATATATGAAAAGTGTGAATTAAATGATAGGTAATTATCTAGCATAAAGCCTAGATACTTAAATTCAGTAACAAATTCAATGACATTGTTATCGATGCTTAACTTGCATTGTTCTATTTCGATGTTTTTATATCTATATGGTGTAGTTAATATCATTGCTTTCGTTTTACCAATATTTAATTTTAGTTTATTTGTACTGAAATGGGTGTTGATCATTTTTAGGGAACTATTCATTTTTGATAGAGCCAAATCAAGGTTACTATTTGAGACTGAAAGGAGTGTGTCATCCGCGAATAAATTAATAAAATCACAATTATGGAAAAACTGTATTAAATTTAAGGGAATAAAATAAAATAGTGTTTGTATTACGTATAAATATACATATTTACATATTTGTTTGTACCATGTTAAGTTGTTATTATATACAAGTTATAGTAATTGTTAAATTTATATGTTTATAAATTTTGTTTCATATATTACTTAGCTAATGGTTAATAAATTTCCATGGTTACAAAATCGCATTTTACTCTAAACATCTACAGGGTGTATATATATTTGTAATTATATTGAGGACAAGTGAAGGAAAATTTATGGATTAATCGACTTACCTGTAAGGAAGGTTAATCCTAATTTTCCGAGCTTGTCCGAAGATATAATTACAAACCCACCCACCCTTACTACCCCTTAGCGATTTTGTAATTAGCTAAAACGGAATGAAGAACTTAGGTGCGATAACGCCAGCCCAGTGTGATAAATACTTTTTTCTTTCAACGTTCGTGCTGATGAGCAAGTTAGACGGAAACTACAGGGTGTATATATATTTGTAATTATATCTTCGGACAAGCTCGGAAAATTAGGATTAACCTTCCTTACAGGTAAGTCGATTAATCCATAAATTTTATAGTGTTAATTTAGAGTTTTAAATTCTATATTTTTTAACAACAGGAAATTAAAAACCTAGTGCATAGGGGTGTTAAAAAACTAAACAGTTAGTTGCAGTAATATTGCATATATTTGCATAAATAGACATTATTAAAGCATTAATTTTATTTACAATACCAAGTTCAAATGTTTTTGTGACAACTTTTGAGAAAGTTGATAGACATGATGCAATTCTGCTGAAGAAAAACAATTTTTTACAAAGTTTTTTATAGATATATGAAAAGTGTGAATTAAATGATAGGTAATTATCTAGCATAAAGCCTAGATACTTAAATTCAGTAACAAATTCAATGACATTGTTATCGATGCTTAACTTGCATTGTTCTATTTCGATGTTTTTATATCTATATGGTGTAGTTAATATCATTGCTTTCGTTTTACCAATATTTAATTTTAGTTTATTTGTACTGAAATAGGTGTTGATCATTTTTAGGGAACTATTCATTTTTGATAGAGCCAAATCAAGGTTACTATTTGAGACTGAAAGGAGTGTGTCATCCGCGAATAAATTAATAAAATCACAATTATGGAAAAACTGTATTAAATTTAAGGGAATAAAATAAAATAGTGTTTGTATTACGTATAAATATACATATTTACATATTTGTTTGTACCATGTTAAGTTGTTATTATATACAAGTTATAGTAATTGTTAAATTTATATGTTTATAAATTTTGTTTCATATATTACTTAGCTAATGGTTAATAAATTTCCATGGTTACAAAATCGCATTTTAATCTAAACATCTACAGGGTGTATATATATTTGTAATTATATTGAGGACAATGTGGCAACAAAAAGGAAGGAGCTGATAAAATTATTGAGGATAAGAACAGGTCCGGATTTTAAATTCTAACTTGCTAATGGTGAATTGCTGGACAATTAAAATGTTATGCCAACCACAATGAATTGTGTACATTTTAAACAATGTAAATCAGTAAACCTAGATACCAAACAAATATATATATGTGATAAATGTGCCAATGGTCATTGTAAAGGATGTTCCAAAATTGCACCCACTGAAATCAAATGTTTAGAATTAAAAAAAGAAAGACGGTTGCGCTACTACTGTCCTGAATGTTATGACACTGTCACTGAAATCGAAAATATATTAAAACTCAATCAACAATTAACCGAAGAAAATTCTAGATTGAAGCATACAATAGAACAGACTCCATTGTCAGATACTTCCAACAAACTTCTTAATCTTGAATTAACCTTGAAAAATGTACAAGCAACATATATACAAACAATTAATGAGACAAACAAAACCATATCAGTACAACAAGATAATTATCGCACGGAAATACAACAGTTAAGGAATGAACTACAAACAATACGAGATAGCAATATAGATATGATAAGACTCTTAACAGAATCAAAGAGTAAAAATACTGATAATAGTACGACTCATGGAAATAAGCCTAATCAAAACTCAAATACAGTTTGTACAACTAGTTCAGAGAAAATATTGACTTCCAATGCTTTTCCATATAAAACTGCACTCACCAGCACCAATTCAAAAACTATATCCAACAATAACTTGCAGAAATCTGCTAATAAAATAGATAACAGTTCATCTTACCCAATACCTTCTACAGATAATAGTATTAAGGATCAAGCTAAAAATGATAAAGGTTTTCGTGAAGTTAGGAGACCGAGAAGGCAATTGAAAGTTGGAAATGGAGACGGGGACAACACATTTCATGGAAGAGAAGAAAAAACTAATAGAAAAATATGGTTATTTATATCTAAAGTTCCTGATTCTATATCAGATAATAATATAAAACAATACATCGAAAAACGAACTAGTACTAATGATGTATATATAAAAAAATTGCCCACACTCAATGCTGGACAAGACAGCCAATCATTCATGGTGGGGGTTGATCCTGGACTTCTGAATACAGTTTATGACCCAAATTTTTGGCCAAAAAAGGTTATATATGGTCGTTTTAACTTTAAAATGGGACGGCGCTTCCTCGATAATTCACATAAATTAAATACCAACTCTAATTCACAAGTGAATTCTTTTTTAGCACAGATCAACTCTCCTCAAACATAGCTAACACTAATACTTTGTTACATGAAGAACTAATCTATCTTAATGCTCAAAGTTTAATAGCTCATAAAGACCAAATTGTAAATGAAATAGCAAAAGTATACTCACGTCTTATATTACTAAGTGAAACAAGAGTTACCAATGATATTCAAACACATGAAATATCTATAGATAAGTACTATATATTAAGATGTGATTCAGACAGCAGGCATACAGGTGGCGTCGTAATGTATGTTAAATATGGTATTGAATATTCTGGAATTGAACAAAGTGTGAAAGCGGGAAACTATTGGTTCATGTCGGCAAATATCACATTAAACCGTATTAAGTGGAAAATAGGTGTTCTTTATAGATCTCCAAGTGGAAGTATTCAAACATTTTTAGAAGACTTTGACACTGTGTGAAACGTTAAGCAGTAAAAATCAAAAATTTATTATAGTTGGCGATTTTAATATAATTTATAAAGAAGATTCTTTTTACTGTAAAAAACTAATTAATTTAATAACTATATTTGGATTTGAACAAATTGTTAATGATTATACAAGATGTACTGATACAAGTAATTCATTAATTGATCTTGTTATAACTAACTGTGATTCAATTAAATGTGAAGTTCATAATTGTCCAAAAATTACTGATCACTCTATAATCTCTATAAAAATGTTAGCATGTTCCATGGAAAGTAATAACAATGTGAAAAAGTATTTAGAAATCCTAGTGATCATAACACGAATAACATTTGTTTAGAACTGATGCAACAAGATTGGCCTTTAAACTCTGTTGATGTAAATGATATTTATGATAAAATGTCAAATAAATGTGATAATGTAGTAAATATTGTATCTCCGACACAAATGTTTGAAAACAAATGTAATGATCTACCATGGTATGATATGGAAATAAAATATAAATCAAAAGAGAGAGATGTTGCATATAAGAAATTCAGGAAATGTAATAATAATGAAAAACAAAATTTATGGGTAATTTTTAAACAAAAAAGGAATGAAGTGGTTAACACATTGAAATTAAAAAAGACCCAGTATTATGAACAAAAAATTGATGCTTACAATAATAATCCTAAATTAATGTGGAAAACCTTAAAATCCTTAATTAAACCAAAAAGTTATAAAGTTTGTGAAAATAATATACGTTTTGAAATAAATAATTCAGTTTATGTATCTTATAGAAATGAGGAAATTGCTGAAGGTTTTAATAACTTTTTTATAGCTAGTGTTGTTAAAATAACTGACTCCATCCCTAATGCAAATCAGTGGTCATCGAACAACTATGAAACTATTAAATCTGAATTTAATGAATTTTCACTACTATCTTTAAGTCAATTAAGATCAATTCTATTAACCTTAGACAATAAGTCTAGCCCGAACTTGGTATTAAATTCAAAAACTTTAAAACATATCTTTCAAGTTATAGGACATGTTATTTTACATTTTGTTAATATCAGTCTATCTAAAGGAAAATTTCCTGAAGCACTGAAAACTAGCACAGTTGTTCCCATTCCAAAAATAGAAAATTCAAATGAAGCATGTGATTTTAGACCAATTAATACTTTACCACCTCTAGAAAAAATATTGGAATTAGCTGTTTATCATCAATTATCAGCCTGTTTTAATAATAATAATCTCTTTATAGGTAATCCATCTGGTTTTAGAGCTAAACATTCATGCGAAACTGCACTTCAGTTGACGATTGCACACTGGAATAATGAAATTGATGACAATAAATACGTGGTGGCAGTATTCTTGGATTTTAAAAGAGCATTCGAAACAATTGATAGAAATATTTTGATAAATAAACTTAAATATTACGGCATAGGAGGAACTGTATTGGAATGGTGTAAAAGTTACTTGTCTAATAGGTTACAGTGCACGAAATTTAACGATAAGGTATCAAGTACAATGCCAATTAATATTGCTGTACCCCAAGGCAGTGTACTTGGACCACTCCTGTTTATTGTATATCTTAATGATTTAAATTCTGCTATTAATTGTGACCTCATTAACTTGTTTGCTGATGACACCTTGATTGCAATTACACATAGTGATGTTAACATTGCCATTGAAAAAATGAATATCGAATTAAATAAACTATCAGGATATCTCAACACTAATAAATTAAAATTAAATATAAATAAAACCAAAGCGATGATTTGTACTAAAAAATATAATTACTCTAAATTAAATATAAATAATGTTAATATAGTCTTTGGTAACAATAAATTAGAATTGGTAACAGAAATAAAATATTTAGGCTTCATGATTAGTAATGACTTAAGTTTAAAAAAACATTTTATATATGTACAAAAGAAAATAACGAAAAAACGGTTTTTCTTTTCCAGAATTTCCAAATATTTAACAATAGCAACAAGCATAACAGTTTTTAAAACAATAATTCAGCCTCACTTCGATTATTGTGCAAGTATCCTAAATTTTCTTGATAACAACAGCATTGCTGTATTACAGAAACTGCAGAACAGAGGAATGCGGATTATATTAAGATGCAACAAACTTACACCTATTAGAACAATGTTGAATGTACTTGACTGGTTAAGTGTGAAACAACGCTTAAAATATTTTACTTTAATTTTTATATACAAGATTTTGAATGGTTTACTCCCTTCTTATTTCAACAAATATATTACTTTTAATAATCAAGTGCATAATCACTTAACTAGATTAAATAGTCATTTATACATTGAAAGAAAGAAATGTACCAAACATATGCACACATTGTTTTCTGATGGGTGTCGGGAATACAATATCTTACCAAATGAAGTCAAAGAAAGTACTAACTTGATTGCATTTAAACAAAAGTTATTGGAACATGTTAAAAGTTCTTAGCATGGCACCCATGCACATTATTATTTTTATTTTATTATTGTTTTTATTATCTTATTCTTATTCTCTTTCTCTTTCATACTGTCTACTAGTTTTTATATTTTGTTGGTGCTTTTAAATGTAAGATATCATTATAAAATTGTTATATATTGTGAATGTGTCGAAGACATGCATTAGGTTTGTCATATTATTTAATAAGGATTATTATTATTATTATTATTATTATTATTATTATTATTACAAGAAAGGCGAGGTAAACAACATAATCCTTCTCCAAATGTTTCACGCAGTCATAGATGAGTATACAAATGCACTGAAAGTCTATACTGATGGCTCAAAAACTGATTATAGAGTGGGCTGCGCCTTCCTAGCTTTGGAAGAAACTTACTCCTGGACACTACCATCTACGGCTAGTATTTATACGGCAGAATTGTATGCTACATGGATGGCACTTAGATACTGCGAGATGTCAGTATATGATCAATTTTTAATTTGTACAGACTCGTTGAGCTGCATTCAAGCGATAGAGAATATTTTCTCACGAGATCCACAGGTCCAAAATATCCATTCATTATTAGCCTGGATGTCTAACATCGGTAAGCAGGTGGTTTTTGTCTGGTCGCCAGGGCACGTGGGAATCCATGGTAATGAGAAGGTTGATATGGCTGCCCGTCAGGCAGCAGAACATGAATATACCGAGAGCGGTATACCAATAATAAACACTGACCTGAGGCATGCTTTTACCTCCAAGACTACTAATGCGTGGCAGGCAGAGTGGGACACCACAATAAGTAAACTACGGGCAGTGAAACAAAAAGTAAACAAATGGATACCCCCTAGAAAGCTGACAAGGAGAGAGCAGGTAGTGCTCACTCGTCTTCGAATTGGTCACACTCATATAAGCTCATTCCATTTGTTAAGAGGTGAAAGACCACCTCAATGTCCTACCTGTGGAACTGTCATCACAGTTAAACATCTGCTCCTTGAATGCAATGATTTAGAAAATGTTAGGCAAAATTTACACATGCCAAGATCATTAGTAGAATGCTTAGGTAATAACAGCATGTACAGACATATTAGAGTTTATAAGAAAAGCTAACCTATTTTACAAAATATGATAGACCTTAGTATACCTACCTAATTTATATTTATTTCTGTACCTGTAACCTGAATTGTGTCAATGTGCATTATCTACGCCCAGACAGCTAATGACCTAAGCTGTGGATGCCGCATAAAAAAAAAAAACTAGATATATGAACAGTTCTGTGTAAGCAGTAAGTATCTATGGATACTGACTATAACAAATATATTCTTAGAGCTGTGTATTTAAGGTACTTGTATACTAAAATGAACTTTTACAGTTTTAAATGTAATTTGGTATATTAATAAATAAAGTGATTTTACATTTGAATTTTCAATAAAAATAAAATCGTCCGTTTAGTTTCGGAGTAATCGATTCGGAAAGTTTGACTTTTTTAGGCAAAGATGCCTTATTTGACGTAGTAGAGATCGGCTCAAGTTAATTTTCGCTCTTATTACCATAATTTTTGAGAAATATGCTTCAAAAACTAACATAACATTAAGTAGTTTCTTATTCACAGTCTGTTACAACCCTGAAAAAATCGTCCGTCTAGTATAAAAGTTATTAGAACTTTAATCAATTTTAAGACCTACATTTGTGTAAATGAAACAGCTGTTGAAATTGATTGACAACGTTGCATATTAAGAAGATGGCGTGAATATTTAAATTTTTAAAAAGTATAAGATTAAAAATTAGTATAAATGCTCTTTAGGTTTGTTGCCTACAAATTTTTCTGAAAAATCGATGAATATCGAGATATTTGAGTAAATGGAGAAAATTTCACGATTTCTTAGAAAATGAATGTAAGTCTTAAAAAAATTATTTTGCCAGAAACTTTTGTTTTAAAGGGCCGAGATTAATAAGGTATCTAGATAATACATGATACTAAGTGGACATCGTATATGAGATCGATTTTAATTAATTACCAATTAATTACGGTGACAAAATGGCGAAATTTTACAAAAAAAAGAAAAGTCCTAATTTCCTAATTTTTGTCGGGATGCAAAAAATAAAAGAAGGAGTTTTAGCAAATTTAATTCTATTTAAATTAGCTAGAATAGTCTTTTGGCGTAGGAGTCAAGATTAAAAAGTTTTCAACTTTTGAAGCACAAAATTTGCGATTTTTTGCCCTACATAGTCGACATTTCAGTGAATATCTCCGTAACGAAGAGAAAAATTAAAATTCTGATGCTAGCAAAGGATTTGCAGTGAAAAATACTTGTTTACTTGTACGTAATTTTTTATTTCGAGCTAGCTAGCTAGCTACCATTTCGGACATATCTGCGAAAAATAGTAATTGGCATTTCGGTGACGAAAAAATTACAAAAACATGCGATTTTGGCACGTTCATATTTTTCGAAAAACACCAGCGGGACGGCCGTGCGATGTCGCGACGTAAAGAGGAAGACTTCCAGTTAAACCTCATCGTAAATTGCATATCGAAATTGGAAAATTCGGCTCAGCACGAACAAAATATAGCCAGATTAATTGTAGCAGATTAGTATATGACAGTTATGACAATCGTATTTAATACAGTCTTGCCAAATCCTTTTTTCTATCTCTTTCGCGCTTTAATTTATTAAATCCACTGCTAGATTCGCTCTTATCAGTATACAAGTACCTTAATAATCAGAGCACACAAACATTATAATACGCTTTGAGAAAAGAAACAAATTCGTTTTCCGAAACGTCAGCGAAATACGTCATTTATATATTTTTGTTCTTATTCATTATTTGTCAAAAACCACCCTCTAACTGATCCTTTAACGTAAAAGTCACAGGCATAGAGGTTATTTTCCAGTAGAATACTGGTTAATTGTATTATTTTGTAGATTTCAGACACTGTTTAGAAGAAAATATGTGCAGAGCATCCCAATAAGAAACAGAGAAAAACAAGGACTAACTTTTTTACTCCAAAAACCAAGTTTAAAGCAAAAAAAATTGAAACACCTAACTTACTAACTTTGAGACTTAATAGTAGATGTTTCCACTTTAAATACATGTGTTAATATTGTTTTCTTATAATATTCTGGTGTTTTGACATTATAATTAACTTCAAAAAAATTTAATTATGAAAAATACTTTTCTCTTTTCAGTTTTGAGAATGGTACGAATTCATTACCTCGAAATAGCAATAATTTTGAAAAACTGCAAGACGTTAGTAATATTAGTGTACTATTACTTTTAATCATTACTTTTATAAGTACCATGAATGTAGAACTGCTGATATTGTAAAAAAATATTAATATATTTCTAATGAAATAATACGACGCTCTCTTAAAAACCTTTCAGACAATAGATAATAAACGGTGAACATCAGTGAGCCTTCCGAAAATTCTCCCTATATCATTAATTTTTTAAAGATAATACTTTGATAAATTCAAAAAAAAAAAAAAAAATTAACTTGAAATTATCATTGTCTCAGATTTTCTATTTAAAAAATTCTTCGAAATTCTATGAGTTTGCATCCCGTAGATCTACGCCTATGTAAATATTTTTTAAAAACTTTTTGACACGGATATACATGTAATGGATTTGACATGGATATAGCTCTTAATAAAACGAAACAATGTCCCAAATTATAAATAAATGAATAAACACGTTTCAGTTACACCTCGAAAACCATATAAAGAATTAAATTTAAGCAACCTGTATCTCAATTACTATAGGCCTTACGAAAAAGTGGCATACTTTGAAAAGGTACTGTATTATAGCCATGTAGACAAGGTACCAGTTAATAGGTAACATATAAAAAAATTGAATAACACTTTTACTTTTTGGAAAAAACGTTAAATTTACGAATATTATCAGGGTTCACCATATAAAATAATTGAAGTGTAAGACTACTTAGTTTTTGAGGAAAAAACTAAAATTTAATTATTGTTATTAAGGCCGAATTGAGCATTTTTTTCTCTTACGGACCCCTTGTATGTTAAGAATAAATAATGTTTTGAAATGCAATGCTTAATTATTATTATTATATTACATTGTTTTATACTGTAATATTAAGTACCTATTTTATATTATATTATTATATTTTATATTCCGTCAACTTGGAACCGTTCCGTTTTCTTATTATGCATTGCGACCACTGATCCTTTACTTAAAAATAAACACATCATCATTTAAGCGGGCCCCATCAAACATAGTTGCCAGAACTACTTGCTTCAAGTTAGTACGTAATATCATCAAATGTATACGAGCGTACATAAAGTAGAATAAACAGCGCCACCCTAGCTTAAGGACAATTCTTGCATTAAAATGACGGACCTGAAGCAGTATACAACATGTAGTGTCTAGAATGTGATACATTGCTTCGCACCAAACAAAAGCACCAAACAAAAGCACCAAACAAAAATGGACCTTGACCCTTACCGATAAAGAAATAAGATCAACTATCTCTCACTTGTACATCAAAATATCAAGGCATGACTATCCTGAAGCAAATATATGCTTCAGGTTCATTACGCTGCTTCAGGATGATGCGTACAGGTTCAGGTTTGCATGATATATATATATATATACATATATATATATATATATATATATATATATATATAAGGTATCAGTTGGCATCAAACCTAATAACGTTCTCACTTGGCATCCACCAGTATACACACTGATATACACAAAATTTGTTTAAAGGCTAAGTTAGCATCCTACCTATTTTACGGTTTAATTGGCGTTCTTATGAATACTTTAATCGATGCGTAAAATGACACCCGAATATAAAAATTACAGGTTTAATTGACTTCTGGCGCCGTTGTCAGATGTATGCTATGCTGCTTTATCGTATTTGCCTAGAAGGATATTATTACAATCTGCAGTCTGTCGACGTATAAGTAAATAAGGAAATCTGAACATTTTCTAATTAAAATTTCTCATCCTGTGAAAATACTAATTTATGTCACAATTTAAGTTTCGAAAGATGAATTTCGCGTAAAATTGAATTACTTTTTATTTACTTATAATTGTTATAAAACATATTCTTTATAGGATTTGGCAAACAGTAGAAAAAACAATATGTGTGAACTAAAAAGAAAAACTATCTGCAAAGATTGGAAATTAATTTTATAGATAGTTTTTCTTTTTAGTTCTCACAGATAGTTTTTTCTGCTATTTGTCAAATTCTATGAAGTTCGTCTTGGAAATTTAAAAAAAAGTTATTTCCCTCTAGTAATGTGCTTTTTTGTATGAGATAAGACAGAATGCTGTAAAGAAATATTATTAAAAAAAATAAAACCGAATTTGTTAAAATTTCGCTCACTTGCAAAGTGACCCTATAAGGGTAAAGTTGGAGTATCACGCATTTTTAACGTTTATTATTATTTATTTGACTTCTCTTAACATTTCCAACTTTTTTAAATTTCACAATAGTTCAAATAATACGAATTAATAATTATTTTTTCAATTACACCCTCATGAGAACTATTGGGCCTCAAAATGACCCCATAAGGACAAAAGTAGAGTATCATGTATTTTTAGCATTTATTGTTATTTATTTGCGACTCTTTTTGCAGAAATTATTTTTAATTAGTCGCAAAAATGTTCTTTATTTTAAATATGAGCAGAAAGTCGATGAAAAGTTCAAAATTTTTTAAAACCTGCGACACTCTAGCTCTATTCTGAAGAAAGTTGGCAATAAACAGTAATAAGTTGTTTAAATAATTTGCAGGTTTCATTAGCAAACTCTTAATAAACAAAATTGTGAAACTAAAAAAAGATGGAAATGCTACAAATTTGTAACAAAAACGTAATTGCTTAAATAAATTATAATTGTTTAAGTGAATTAAAATTGTTTAAACAATTTGAAAAACCTTAAAATATTAAGACAAACTGAAATGTGACTAATTAAAAACTATTTCTATAAAAAAATCTCAAATAAACAATACTCATTCTGAACAATTCTTTCTAAGATATTGTCCTACAGAAAAAGTACTTTATAAATGAGATAAATCACTTTTTTTTTGATAAATATCCAAGACATAAGATTTCTCGAAATTAAAATTCTGTCAATCAATTTCTACCACAGGTTGAACCAAAAAAATAAATTGCTCATTTAATCATGCGTCGCTCCCTGGCGAAAGAACGATTTCCAGATAAAGAACTTTTTAATTAAATTAAAAAATTATGCTGAAATCCATATGACAACTTTTCTTCGATATGAATTTTTCAAAAACCGTCGACGAAAAGTGGTCGCTATAAGATACAAAATTAAAAATCGTCAATTTCATTTTTTGGAAGTTCATATACAAGGTTTAAATACATTACAAAAAATTATGTATTTAAAAAAAACGTTTTTTTATTATACGTTAAGAGCGTCAAAAACGAGAAATTGAAGATTTTTTAATTTTTAAAACATAATAACATTGAAAATATCAACTTTACGAAAAAATTTATCGAACATTTCTTATTGGAAATCGATAAAAAAATATTTTGAAAACATTGTTTCATTGAAAAAATGTAATATTTTCCTTTGTTATAAACAAAATTGTTTTAAACAATATCAGACTGGGTTACCGTCTAGTAACCTGGATGTTCATAATCAGTAGTGTCTCCAGAACTGATTCCAACAAATAAACTGCGTCCGAAATGTATTCGAAACTCATACGCCCATACTGCCTGCTATATAGCTAGACCTCCCAATTTTATAGACCGTTAACAACTTCGTACAAAAATGAAAATCGGCAAAGGGACCACGGTGCTTCATTTCTACATAAAAACTTTTAAAAAGTCAAAAACTTAAACCACATTCCAATTTACAAAAATATAAATGACTAAGTTTTAAAATCTAAAAAGTAAATAACAGGACAAGCTTTACTTGAAAACGTTTTATTGTAGAAAAAATGAATACAACAATAATATTTAGCATTTATGCTAAACATACATATTTCAAACCAAAATAATACAATAATGGTAAAATGAAACAAAAACCGAACATCAACTCTTAAAAGGAAATTTATTTTCTCTGTCTATATAATCCCAGGATTATGTTATGTGTACTAACACATTATAATGTAGGCAAATTAGCATTCTGACTAAATAGTTTACCGAATGAATGGATTTTCACGAAACTTTGTGGATTCTGTTCATTTTAAAGTCTAGATCAAACTCCAAAAAAAAAATTTGGCCGCTATTATTGCCCCGCAATTGTTATAAACAATGATTTTGTTGCTAATTTGTTAACTAGTAAAATTGAGGTAAATTAAAAAAACAAAATGCCTTTTTAGATAATTTTATGAAAAATGACAACTTTTTACTCTTGTAAAATTTTCGAAAAAATGAGCATTTTCCGAAATATAGCGGTTTGAAAATAATTCAAAACTACAATTTTTAGAATTACATCGAATAAAGCGGCTTTGAGATTATAACACATATTCAATTTTTTTTTACTCTCTTAATTTTTGTCGCGGAAAGGAAAACAAATCTAAGCTGAACAGTTATTCTTTTATGTCTATGTACACAGCTTTAATTTTACTGATACAATAAAAAAAAATTCGCAATTAGGATTTGAACCAGAGACGTTCGCATTCTGGAAAAAAGTGCTGGTCGTCTTACACACTGAACTATCTTACGACTGAAGTATGATCTGTAAAACCATAACCTAACCTTTAGAGCTATTTGGCAATTTTCGGATCTCTAACATAATCGCTAAAAGGGCCTCTATTTTTTTTAACAATTGTGCTTCTGGATTGTTCTCAACTAGGTGAGACTAATATTATTGAAAAATAACCAGTCCAAATTTAAGAATATATATCAATTTGCTTGTTTATAAGCGACTGAGACGCAAACACTGACGTATCTCGGCCCCAAATGCAAGTAGATCATTATGTTTAGATATTTCATCTATTTTCATAATTCGTTAGCTGTTCTTGGTTTGATAAAAAATCCACAGTTATTTGAAAATGTTTATAACTATAATTTTGAAAATTATAAACAGATTTTAAAAAAATGGTCTAGATGATGATACATTTTTTTAATACCATTGTAAAATACATGTAAAAAACCTACATTTTGAAAATTAAATGTTCTACGAATCGATGATCTTAAGCAAAAAGCGATTAAAATTTTGAAATCTTTTTTATTTTTAGCCGCTTGAATAAATATTTTATGCTAAAATTTGGCACGAAGGTTTAGTTCAATAAAGGGCATAGTCCCACCAACTTTCGTAAAAATGGATTCGTTATACTTTTTAAATTGTCAAAAAAGGCAATTTTTGGTGGTTTTTATTTTCTTACAAATTAACAAATTATCAGAAAGTTTTTTCATAGCCATTCCTATTTTTATTTTTGCGATACGATTATTAGGGCCGAAGATAATAAAGAAAAGAGCAGAAAATTTCAGCGTTGAAAAATAAATTGTTAAAATTTTACGCTGGTCCGATTTAATTAAAAACTTCTCAGTGGCACTTATTATATCTACAACAAATTAAAATAATAAAATCGCTGCAGAGAGAGAATTCCTTATTCACCTATTTTGTTACATAATTTGACTTCACTATATATGATTTAAAATGTTAACATATTTAAAAATTAATTAAATAACTAAAAAATCAGAACGTGAAAAATTTATAATACTGTACATTACAGCAAATTGAGAAAATAGTTACATATTTAAAATAACTAACTATAAAAGCCCATTGTAGTGTCTGACCGACCAGATGTTAGGGTAAGTGGACACTTTCTAAGAAAATCGCGCCAAAAGTCTTTTACCTGATAAATGGTTAGTGTCACTTGTTACGAAATGTTAAAATCTACTATTAAATCTCTAGGGATTGGCAATTTTTGATTACTTATTAATTGTTTGTTCATTTTGTTTTTTAACTGATTTGAGAATATTACTATACTCTGCGAATCTTTCGATATCGGTATCTACACTATAATTACGTCTTATTTGATTATGTTTTTATGTGTTTGATAAAAGAGATTACTTCGCACAGGTATCTTCAAAAAAAAATTCGCTGAAGCTAGTTCTAGAATTTAATAAATAGAGAAATGGTTTCAAACTAAAATTCCTTACTTTATAGTAGTAACTAGAGATTTTAATTTAGAAATATTGTTATATGGATTAAATTTCGTTTTTTACTTCCCTCGCTAACTGAAGGGAAGTAGGGTATTGTAATCGTAAAAAAATTACCCCCCGAGATTTCTTCGGATTTTCACATTTCAGACTATGCAGATTACGAAAATTAAAGCCATTTGATTCCATCAGTCTGTCTGTCTGTCTGTCGGTCTGGTGTCTGTCTGTTGGCGCTATATCTACAAAACCATTTGACGCAGAAGAAAAATATTTGGCTGTTAGTTGATGCTATTGTCAACGAAGAATAGTGGACACCTGAAAAAATAATGAAGAAAAAATGTGACGAAAGACAGTATTATTTTGCATGTAGTTAACACAACTCTCAAGGGAAAAAATACGAAAAATATACAGGGTGGTTACCCCAAAAGTAGTAATAACAAAATGAGACGGAGGACGATATTATTTCACATGCAGATATCACAACTGCCAAGTAAAAAACATTATTATTTGATATGTAGTTATCAGTCGCTATTGCCAGGAAAAAAATCTGATATAGTTTTTATAAGAATAAATATGCAGGGTCGTCTTCCAACAGAAAAAATAATTCATAAATAAAGGATGTCAATCAAAGAGGGAAGAAAGAGTACTTTAAATTTTAATCGTTAGTAGTTTAAAAAGTTCATTAAAAGTTTTTTTTAGCTTTTTAAATGATTAATTAAATGGTATAGATGCCTACATTATTTTCCTTAAAAATAATTTATAACCTAAAAAATCCAACCTTATTGTAAAAAAAAAACATTTTATCCATCTATAAGGATACAAAATATTAGAAATTTTTGTTGGAAAATAAAGTTTATTCAATTATCTTTCAAATGGGATTTCATTTACCAACCAATTTCATTTACCCTAATTACAGTGTCTTCTGTCAACACCACCTACAGACAAGGCCGACGCACAAAATCGATGAGTCGTCAACACAAGACTGACAGTTTTGGTTGCTTCATAAAAATTTAAACAATTTATGTAGCAATATTAGATTTCTGCTATTTTTCTTATTATCCCGGTCTTTGTCTTCGTATCGCAAATAATAAAAAAAAAACAAATTGTGAATAAAAATAGACATAAAAAACTTTCAGATAATTTGTTATCTTGCAAAAAAATAAGCACCATCAAAAATTGCCCTCTGTATAATTTAAGAAATATAATGTAATAGTGCATAAATCTAACGAAAGTGGGTGTGGATTATGCCATTTATGGCTTTATTTTTGAAGTTATGTTCAAATAACTATCACTTTTTTTATAAAATAATAAAGTTAAAAACATCTATTCAAATAATGAAGAAAATAAAAATTAAAGATAATTGTATCATCTAC
Organism: Rutpela maculata; assembly: GCA_936432065.2. Classification (NCBI taxonomy): domain Eukaryota; kingdom Metazoa; phylum Arthropoda; class Insecta; order Coleoptera; family Cerambycidae; genus Rutpela; species Rutpela maculata. Next base: position 203,622,760 of record OW386285.2, on the reverse strand, counting down.
AAACAATTTTTTTCGGAAAGTATGTATTTTTACGTAATTGAGAATTACTTTTTCTGCGCTAAAACATTTCATATAAACAATGACTTTTAGTGCAGTGCAATTAGTAATTATATATAAAAAAGAACGGAACCCAGCTATAGTGAATGAATTTGAACAATTTTTTTTATTGGATTTCTAATGCCATAAAAAAAAGTTTACCCATTGAGAATTACCGCAGTTTCGAAAATCCGTAAATAAAAAAAAAATTAAAATTTTTTGGAATCCCAACAAAAAAAAATTATCGGAAATTTTAAATATTTATTTTAAGAAAATAATGATTGTTATAGTTTTCTAGGTTGTTTATAAAGAATTTGTAAGAAAATGAAACTTTTTAAAATTAATTTGACAGAAGCTCCAAAAAGCGAAATAAACGAAAGAAACGTTAAATAATAAAAATACATCTATTTTTTTATAGAAAATAATTTATTAATAACTTTTTATTTATTTTTTTTAATTAAAGGTAAAGAGCCCACCTTTCGATTAAAATCAGTCCGAAAAGAGCCAGGTTAATAGATCTTATTTTATTTTAGTTTAACATAAAAGATGCGCTGCAGCGGAAACGCCGTCAATGAGAAATTTCGCGGTAAACTTCTATGTTAGATGTACTAGGGTCTTAATTCTTTTTTAACTTTAAAGGTAAAGAAGCACACCTTTCGGTTAAAATCAGTCCGAAGAGGGCCAGGTTAATAGATTCTATTATACTCTTCGCAAATACGAAAACGAAGAGTATATTGCATTTGATCGGCACATTTATAAAACCGTAAATATCGCTCGCAGACGAAAAATTTTCATATCATTGTGTTAGTGAACAAATTCTGAACAACTTTCAAAATGTCCGTCTGTCCGTCCGTCACGTTTCTTGTAAGCACGATAACTCAAGAAAGAAATATTCATTTGTACTGAAATTTGGACAGTAAATTAGTGTTTTTGAAGAAAATCGATCGGTAAATAAAAATGTTACTAATGATTTAAATTTGAAAACATTTTTTTTTTGATTTTTGATTTTTTAATTGAATAGAAATCTGGTGAAATGATATTTCGTTTTAAAATCTAAATATTTATATATTTTACAAATATACATTTCATAATGTAATATACAACCATGAAAATATGATTTTAGCTCGAGTCTTATAATGTAAAAATTTACGTTTTTTTACGTGTAAGGTGGTGGTGTAGTTCTTACGCTTTTGACTCGGAATCCAAGGGTCCCGGGTTCGAAATCCAAATGGGTATGGTATAGTTTTCTTTTTATTTTTACTTTATTTTACCAACTAAGTTCGTACTACAAAATTAAAAATGTCTAAAACTAACATTATTTACAAAAAACTGTGAAGAGTATCCTATAGAATGTGTAACAATTATATAAAAAGTTCAGTGAACAGGCAAACAGTACGTTTTTGGCTTGGTTTATTTTTGTTTAACATAAAAAATGCGCTAGCGGTGGAAACGCCGTCAACGACAATTTCGCGGTAAACTTCTATGTTAGATGTACTAGGGACTTAATTTTTTTTTAAATTAAAGCTAAAGAAACCCTTCTGTTAAAAGTGGTCTAAAATGGGCCAGGTTATTCAATTATTTAATATTACTTGAGAAATTACGCTCTTGCAGTGAAAACACTGTCGTCTGTTTTGCGTTTAACTTCTATGTTGGATGTACTAGGGACCTAATTTTTTTTAAATGAAACCTAAAGAGCCCACCTTTCGATGAAAATCGGCCCGAAAAGGCTCAGATGACTTGTTGATATTATCATTATCGACGAATATATGTATTCAAAAATGTAAACAAACAATTTTTTGTTTCGCTCTATAGTTCTCAATTGCATTCTTATCAACTTTTTTGAATATAGGGCAAAGTTTTGGCCTACACCAAATTTGAGGAAATGTTGTCTGTTTTAAGAGCTAGATTAAAGATAGTAGTCAGCGGTAGCGCGAAGATAATTGCGCAGTCTCTTAGTAGAAAAGATGGAATTCCATCAGGACCAGTAGTTAATTTCTTTTTAGATATTAATGAATGAAATCGAAAACTTCGGAGACAATTAGTTTACATGATTATCCTTAAATTCCGATAATTTTTTTTTTCGTTGAGATTTCAATTTTTTTTTTTTAAATTTACGGATTTTCGAAATTGCGGTAATTTTCAATGGGTAAACTTTTTAGTTTATGGCATTAGAAATCCAATAAAAAAAAATCGTTCAAATCCATTCACTATAGCTGGGTTCTGATTGCACTGGGCTATTTCATGTTATTTTAAATTTCCAACTGATCTATCTCTCATATTCTAATGTTTTGGTTATTAATTTTAACGAATTATAAAATAATTTTTCACGCTCTACCAGCTTTACCATTGCCAACAGTTCTTTTGACATTTGCGACTTTTGAATGATTTATTGGACTATTCACGAAAACACCACGTGCTTTGTAAGCACGATAACTCAAGGACCAAGAGTCTGATCGTATTTAAATTTGGACAAGAAGTTAAAGTTAGCTAGAGGAAGAGCCACGTTGTTATTAAAAAAAAGTCCAATCTCCAAATACAACAGTTAAGACATCTTAAGAAAAAAATGCAAATATAAACTGTTGTAACTCTTGATAAGATTTGACAATAACAAAAATTCTGCATAATGTAGCTAGAAGCTATTCGCCCACCAAGCTGGCATCATCAGGAGATTACAAATATAGTAATTACATCTAGAAAAATCAACTCATTTTCAACAAACTGCAGAATGTCATATAGAATGTTTAACAGTTATATAATAACTTCAGTAAACTGGCGAACAATATTTACATTCAGTTATTTTTTTTTCGCTTTCCAGTGACTTTGACTTTTATTATGTGGGTAGTCCCGATTGAAAAAAAGAACAGTTACATTAATTTTTCAACGTTTTCGGAATGACGCATGACGTCTAGAAAAAGCGCAAAAATTTCAAACCCGCACAAACAATTGCAAAAGTTATAAACAAATTAAAATCGAAAAAATAACGAGTTTCGTTTTTTGCAAATAACTCGAAAACTATAAACTATGGTATTATTTAGACATTTAAAGGAAAAAAAATCCAGATCTTTTCATAAAATGAGCCTATTGTTAATTAACAATTTTTTTTAGAGTTTACGTTTATATTTCAAGTCGGATAATTGTTAAGCAAAAGCAACTAAAATTATTTCGTTTCCTTTAGACCTTATATCAACTATACTATACGAGATTATGACATTGCGATATTTTTAATTGTTATAGTCTATTAGTTATTAATTATTTAAGCTAACAAAAAACTAAAAAATGAAAAAGAAAAGTTGAAAATTTTTTTATTAATTTTAATTATTATTGCTGTTTTTATATTCAAAAATACTGTAAGATTACATAAACTTTAAATTTTTAGTGTTATTTGTTTAAACAAATTTTATAAACAAATAAATAAATTACGAATTTTTGAAAAACATTTTTTGTCATTTTATTTGTTATAAAATTTTATGAATTAAACAAAAATTTTTAGTTGTTTACAATCATTTTTTTTTTTTCATTTTTTCATTATGTAAACAAATTATTAAGTAAAATTTTAGTCTTAAAACCTATTATTTGCAATTCTCTACAAGGTGGAAAAATTTTTTTTTGTTGTTAATTAATTTGTTTATTTAATAAACAATTTGTTATTAACAACAACCAATGTGTTTAAGTTTCTTTAAACAGAAAAAAATAAAAAAAAAACAACGGTATACATAAACATACAAAAAAAATTAATATTTCTTATAGAATTTTAAATTTTAAATATTAAAAACTTTTTTGACATGTTTATATATACGGTTGTTTTGGTTATTTTTTTTCTATCTAAAAAAATATAAACACATTCGGCGATTGTTAATTAGAAATTATTTATTAAATAAACAAATAAGTTAACAACAAAAAGAAATTCCACCTTGTAGAGAATTGGAAATCAAAAATTTTAAGAATAAATTTTTTTCTTAATAATTTGTTCAAATGATGAAAACCGGGAAAAAACAATTAAAAAAATGTTTTAAGAAAATTTTTTTTTCAAAAGTACGTAATTTATCTAATTCTTTATAAAATTTGTTTAAACAAATAGCACTAAAAATTTAAAGTTTATATAATTTTATAGTATTTTTGTATATAAAAACAGTGTCAATAATTCTAAAATAATTAAAAAAAAAATTCATTTTTTAATTTTTTGTTAACTTAAATAATTAATAACTAATAGACTGTAATAATTAAAAACATTGCAATGTCATAATCTCATAAAGCATAGTTGACATAAGGTCCACACGAAGCGAAATAATTTTAGTGGCTTTTGTTTAACAATTATCCGACTTGAAATATAAACGTAAACTCTAAAAAAAAAATTGTTAATTTTATGAAAAATCGGTAAAAAAAAATTTCCAACGGGATATTGTTCCTTTAAGGGTCTAAATAATAACATAATTTTAAAAAAAATTATATTAATATTTGATAACATAAAAAAATTGTTTTACTTCTTACGGCCGGTTTCAGAGTATCGTAACGGTTTAGCGTTCGCCGCGCGGAGCACCATTTTCAACATTAAATTAAAGTTAATAATAATAGAGATAGAGTTCCGGAAGTCGAGACTTTTTTATTAGAAATTTCTTCTTCTTTTTAAATTTCTTAAGTATTAATAGTTTTCGAGTTATTTGCAAAAAAACGAAACTCGTTATTTTTTCTTAATTTGTCTATAACTTTTGCAATTGTTTATGTGCGGGTTTGAAACTTTTGCACATTTTTCTAGACGTCATTCCGAATCCAATGAGCCCTCACTCATATTTTTACGAGCTTTATCAAGAATTAACACGTATTTGAACTTGTGAATTAGACTTAACAAAATCCTTTAACATTAACATAATTTTGTAGTTTATTACGTATCTAAAATATTTTTGCTAATAACTTTTCTCTTACTTCTATAGTTTAATTAAACTACAGAACACTATTTTACTTATAGCCTCGCTGAACCATCCTTAACAAAAAATGTTTACAATCAAGAGGTACAAGTTCCGTACTCATTTTGATAGTGACACGAATTGTCTCCACTAAGTTTACTTTTCCTAGTAGTAATATATTCGAGCAAACTAAAACATCTGGATCAACACGTGGTATACAATAACCTACTTCCACGGTGTTGCCAGCTGACTAGATGCCATCTAAACCGCTTCTGTGGTCAGCAAGTATTCAAAATGAATATTTTTTTGAACGACAGGCACGGCAGCTAGTAGCAAACCGCTGAACTAAAATATTCACTAGGGTGTTAAAATGGGTCACTTGACCTCCCACTTAAAATAAGTTTTAATGGCATAATACAACACCTACGAAGCCCCTGCGTTAATATTGCTAGCAGGTCAGATGGCATGCGAATACCGGATGCCATCTGACTCGTGGATGCCAACTGAACCTAAAATTTTACATTGTGGGGATGCCAACTAATACCCTATATATATATATATATATATATATATATATATATGTTTTTATATCAAGTCGAGATCCGAATAAAATTTGGACAACCCGAGATCCATCACAAGAGAAAGACTTTGTTGAGTATATTTTTTACAGAACCTTGCTTCATTATCCTCTTAATCCATAAACCAACACAGGGGAAACAAATTCCACCTGTGAATTTTTCGTGATAAAATTTAAACAAAACGAGATCCTTAATAAAAACCAAACAAGTCGAGATCCACTAATGTATATGTTGATGTATATAGTGTAAGATGAGATCCTGCGATGTTGTCATACTTCTTAGATAAAAGCGCACCATATCTCAAAGAGCTCAAAGGGCACTTTACGCGCTTTTTAACATTCGAAGTGTTTGGGACAGTGAACTGCTGAAAAAAATGTCTAATCATGGAAGAAACTTGTATGTTTAGCTTTGGATGTAAAGTCAACCGGAACTGATGATACACAAGAGGGAGATATGAAAAACTTTTTTTAAAATGTATATATTACTCTAAATATTTTCAATTTTTGTTTTCCTCAATTTATTTAGATATAATGTCCCGTCCCTTTCAGTTTCTTATTTTTCATGTTAATAAAATTTTAAAAATATGAGAAAGTAGAGTTTTTAGCAGTCACGTGTTACTTTTCATATAATTTGCAAAAAGTTTACAACTGAAAATTTTATAAATGCAAGTGCCATGTGTGCAAATTTACTATCGATTTAAAAATAACTTGCACGAAAACCAGGGCAGCGTGGAGAGGTGAGGCGACCGCCTCAGGGGGCCAAATTTATATCACAATTTTGTTCTTCATTTCGTAAAATAAAATAATAAGTGTATCTATAAGTTAGGACTGAATTCTAAAAAAGGTCATAAATTGACATTATTGGAAGAAGGTACCTACAGAGTTAATATAGTTCCAAGAAAGAGCAATAAAAACGGTCTCCCATGTGATTGGGTGGTAACTACTAAAAGTCAATTGCGTAAATCAGATTGACTTCTGTTGAATTTTGGTTGTATCTAAATAGGGTGCAAAGAAAAATAATAGCAATATCACTGAAATATTAAATCTCTCCTAAAACTGTTTAATTATCTTGCCGAAATGTTTCAAGAGAAACGAGATATTTAACTTTTTCTTAAATGGCCAAGTTTTAATTTTGGTATGTAAATAAAAAAAAATACTTTATAGAAAAGCTTACAAAACAGGGGCAGGTATGGACCTTCAGTTTTTTATTAAGGATAATTTCCACATTAAATTGTCCAAAATCAACCATTCGGTACACCTACTGCCATTTAGTTTTATGTTTTATTTTGAAATACTGTGTAGTTTATTAAGATTACAGTATATTTTATTCCATTAAGGGTTTAATTTTTTTGACAAATAAAAATAGAATTCTAAATTGATTGATTTTTTTAACATATATTAACCTATACATTTATATTTATTATACAGTTTTAAAATTACTATGTAAAAGTATGTCAAATTCAATGGTAATCTGTATTTTTTATATAATCAAATTAAATGTAAATTAGACCACTATTCTATGCTTGGTTAGGAATTTTTCAAAATGACTATTACCCTAGCCAAATAGGAACAAATTTTGACGTTCAACGGAAAAAACTGTTCAAGTTGTCAAAGATGTTTATTAAGGCCTACTATTGAACATTCTAAAGTCCCCAACTCCATTTCTTGCGCTCAAGCCAATGCGCGACGTCTTGAAAAAATGGTGCTCCAGTTCAATTTTTTGCTTGTCTCTTTAACCATTAGCGATATCGAAATTATGCTTCGTATAAAAAATAAAGTTTATAAAATTCTCTACAAAAAATGTTATATACATTTTTTTGGCATCTAGTATTATATTCTTTGCAAGTACGAAAACGTAGAGTATATTCTATTTTGTAGGCACATTTCTAAAACCGTAAATATCTCTCATAGAGAAAAAAAGTCATATAATTGTCTAAGTCATAAAATTCTGAATTGCTTTCAAAATGTTCGTCTGTCTGCCTTCCTGTCTGCCTGTTTCTCCATCCCATACCCCGCAAAAGGACCCCGCACCAAATGCATGGGTAATTTGTTGTCGACGAAATCGTTGCAAATTCAAGGTATAGAATCCTTAGGTCATTCTCAATGAAAACTGTTAAGGATAAAGTTCCAAAATGTCTTTATTTTAAAAATGCTGCAATGTCCAAAATTCAAAATTTTAAAAACGCGATTTTACGTATTTTTTATCGGGGTCCTTTAGCAATAATCTCATATGTAATGATAATTTTCATGGATTATTATTGTAGTAAATGGCAATCTTCAGTTTCTATATGGTGCGGATACTTGCTCTTATCCCCAAGGGGTGAAAATTTAGATATTTAATATTTGAAAATGTATTACTGATTTATTTTAGGGATTGTTGATAACGAATCTGAAGTAAAAATTAAAAAAATGAAAATGACGAATTTTTCAATATCTAATATGGCGGACGGAATTTTTTCCTAAAACAAACGTTTTAAACAGACAAACAAAATTAAGCATCTAGTTGATACTGTATATTTAGTATTTTTGAAAAAAAAAAAAAATTAATTACTGGAAAATTACTATAACAAAATGGCGAAATTTTATTTAAAAAAATGTGAAAGCGCACGTTGTTCAAGCCATAACTTTTAATTCTGTTCATTAGAACTTTTGATGGAAATGTCATAGTTTCTAAGATATTCAATATAAACGTTCGGATGCCGTCTATAAACTTAAACATCTCCGAAATTATTAATCCTACATAAACATAAAATAAAAACGAGTTCATTCTCAGTTTATAAGCCTTATTTATGGTATCCACCTTTTTTTTTTTTCGTTAAAACTAATATTTATTGAGATATTTTCCAAGACGAAAAACTTTACGTTTTTTCGAAAATCCCTTTGTAGTTTAAAATGCAGTTTTTTTCCAAAGTAAGAGCTGTAAACCTATGAAAAAATTTGAGAATCTAGGTCATGGTATGTGTTAACGAAAAACGGTATATGATAACTTATTTTTTTTAAGTACTTACATTAACAAAATGGCGACGTTTCTATTAGAAAACTGTGAAGAAGCACATTGTTTCTGTCATAACTTCTTTGTTGTTTATGCTACAGAAATAATCAAAAAATCATTCGAACCCTAATTAATAGGTATTTCATTTTGGTTATTACCATTTTTGTCGCAAGTGCCATAGCTTCTGGTATATTTAACATTTAAACTAATTACTACTATGTCTTTATACTTTCAGGTATCCGGAACCATTAATTCTACACAGATTAGAAAAAAACTAAATTCATCTTCAGTTTAGTGCTTTCTTGTCTCCAGCATGTTCTCGCTCAATGGAATACTTTTCGAGTTACTTGACGAAAATCGTTTTGAAATACCTCTGTTTCAAGCTAAAATCCCAATGTTCAAGTGGTTATAATTTAAAGATTATCAATTTGTATGATAGCCTTTTCAAAATATGATACTCCTTCAGCTCCAATATTTTCCATTTTTTTTTTATTTGCCACCCCCTGAAAAGGAGTGGCATCCACCCTCTGTAAATTATCAAGCTGTCGCACAATATAGAAACTTTGCTTTGATGCATTTACTATTAAGTTGCCAAAAATGAACGAAATCTAATTCATATGACATTATTCTGAAGTTAAAAACCTCTAGTTACTGTACTAATAGTAAACTTATTAAACTTATATTTAATTAATTAATAAGCAGAGATCCAAAATAATGAAAATCTAGTCCAGTGTGGGTCAACCTTATTAACTAGATCTAATTTTGTTGCAACTAAACGACGCGGCATTGCCAGATATACAGGATCTCGCTTTGTTCATAAAATATTATATACAAGTTAAGCACTGCAGCGCCCTCATAAGTGCGTTTGGTTTAACTACTCATGTATAAAAATGGACAAAAAGTGGAAAAAGGAGATCCGAGGTAAAATTCACGTGTACACTTCTACCATCTACATTAATTGAATAAACATGATATACACATAGAAACAAGACGAGATCCGTTTCGGATATATATATATATATATATATATATATATATATATATATATATATATATATATATATATATATATATATATATATATATATATATATATATATATATATATATATATTGTCATGATATCCTTATTGCGATACATAAGTATCGATAACATTAAAAGTAGCATGGGATAATTTGGCATTACGTGTGGTTAGCATAGCTCACATCAATATGTGGTTGGAGAAATAATAGATAATGTATAAAAATTCACTAAATAAACTTAAATAACGTAAAATGTTTATTTCATATAAGCTAATGATTCAGGAAAGGGTTTCTTCAAATATTAAGAAAGACAATGTAATATTGATATTAATGAACTGAAATATAATATCCCATATGAACATTCTAATATAAAGGATAAACAGCGAAAGCTTTCTTTGCAACGATATTAATGTCTAAACTGGAGACACATCTCTAGAATAAAATTTGTTATAAATAAATAAATAAAGATAGATTTGTTAAAATAAAAGTTAGCATTTAAGTGTTTGACCATGTTAATTGATCATATGTAAGAAATGTTATTTAGGTAGGTAATTTTAAGCAGTTATGTTGAATTGAAAATTTTATTATGATGACAAATATTTTAAATTAATTGGAACATTGCAAATATCAAAAGAATCAGCTCAAGGAGTAGAATTTAATTGCATAAGATGTTTCAATGCAAAAATCTTCCATAAGAGAATTATTTGAATTTAAAGTATAAAATGTCAAAGAAGTGTCAAATTCGGTAGACATAAAATACCGAATTTATGTCAAATTTGAAATAATAAGAAAATGGAACTGAACATTTAGTCATTTATCAATCGTCAACAAAGTTGGTCGATGACAGAACGAAAATTAACCAAAAATATTTTAAAAGATGAAAATGTCAGATTGAACAAATGTCAAGGAAAGATGGTATGGTGAAGGAAACTCCAATTAATAAGATTTTCAACAGTTGCGCATGGTAGCTAATATTTTCTAAATATATTAATGAAAATCAGAGGTTGAGAAAGTAACAAATATAAAATTTTCATTTGCCAGTTGAGAGTAATTTAATCCAATGTCGAGGAATTAAACATGGATACCGAACGTCAATTTTACAAGCAATAAATTAATAAATAGGAAGAACGAGCCATACATAAGTTAATAGAAGAAAATTATAACAGCAGGATTTTCAAGTTTATTTACGAGCGGCAGACATTTAAAATACCATTAACTTAAATGGTATATAAGTGAATAAATTATTAGAAACAAGAAAGGTGAATCCGATATCGCCTCCTATCATTATAGGAAAACAAAGTAAGATCTTACAATAACTATAAAATCGCAAATTTTACCAAGTCTCGAGCATTCTTAATATTAATAAGGATTTTCAATCATTAATTTTAAGATATTTAATTTTATAAAATTTCATTATTTATTTCAATATATTGTTATCTATCTAAATTTTTACATTTCTTTATTTGTCTAAACCCATATTTTAATTGAAACTGCTCCTTAGATTAGAATATCTGTTACGCAGGTTGTTATTTCATGCTATACCTATAATTAGGTATACCGAAAGGTATTGGCGCGCCGGGCAATTTGAAATATTAATAAAGGTAGGTTATCATTTGAAGTATCAAATAAATATCTTTATTAAAACAATATTTTAAAATTATTCTTATTATTTAAAGAATATAATCATAAAAGGAAATATCATAACATTTGGCGCCCAACGTGGGGCGAGCTATTAAAAAGGGTTTTATACAAAAAAATATTAGTAAGACAGGCACTATATTCACATAGTAAATATTAGTTTATGAAACTACGTTCAGGTAAAGCAATTAAGATGGCGGAAAATAAAGAACAAACACCTAACACATCACAAGAAGAAGGCATTACTCCAACCAATACAACATCTCAACCAGTTGGAGATATCATGTCATCATCACTAGATACAGACATACTAACACAATTAGTACAAATGATAACAGGTATGAAACAAGACATACAAATTAATAACACGAAAATAGAACAAAAACTAGATGATAATACCGCAAAACTAGATGAAAATACCATAAAACTAGATGAAAATACCGCAAAACTAGAGGAAACAAACGCGAAAATGGAACAAAAATTTGAAGAAAATAATGCAAGAATGGAACAGAAATTGGATGAAAATAACACAAGATTAGAAACAAAACTTGATACATTCAGACAAGAAATAAGAGATGAAATTCAAGGAAAAATGGTATAGATACAAGAAGACATAAGGACAGATGTAAGACAAGAAGTTAATGGGATGATTGAACAAAGATTCACAGTGATGAACGAACTGGTTATAGAACAAAACAAAGTAATAGATCTAACATTAAAAGAACAAGAAAAAATGATAGAAACAAATACGAGAATGATTCAAGAAATTCCAAAAAACACTAATTCACCTACACATTTCATTACACGAAAAGAAAACGAGATATACTTTTACGGTGATACACGCATACATCCACAAATATTTATAACACGTATAAAACAAAATATTCAAAACAGTCCACCAAATATAACAGTAAAACAATACATACAGGAACGACTTCGATCAGATGCAGACATGTGGTTTCAAATGGTCTATGACAAAATTGTAACATTTGAGGATTTTGAAAAGTTATTTATTAAACAATATTGGGGTGAATATAACCAAAGAAAGGTACGCTCCAATTTATTCAATGGGAAATATTTAGAGAACGAGGGAATATCGCGAGAAAAATATATCATTAAAAAGATATATAACATTCAGTATTTAGAACCGAGATTTAACGAAGATGAAATGGTGAAATATCTTGCAAGACATTTTAGTGATGACATTTACAAAGTTATTATCACCCAACGGATAACTACTTTGGATGGGCTAATCGAATACATGAAAGATATTGACGAATTTAAAGTCGGGTGGAGGAAACCATCGCCACGTACTTACAATGACGACAAGACGTACCATGACAATAGAAATAATAATCGTGAAAAAAGTTATTATAATCAAAATGATCGCGAAAATAAACGATATTTCAATAATAATCGGGATAATAATAATGATCGATATAACAGATATGAAAATGATAATAAATATTATAATTATAATGATAGGGAGAACTATAATTATAATAATCGAAAGAACCAATTAAACGATAAACGTGAAATGGTAAATGACGATAGAAAGCAGGTTAGATGGGAAGACAGACAGACAACAAGATATAATGATCAACCAAAAACCTACGCACAGATGGCAAATACAAATATTAGTAGGGAACAATCAAAAAACTTGCATGCATCAGCCTCGGAACAGAATTCAGTACAGACGGTAGCGCAGATGCAGAATCAACCGTCGAATCTAAATTAACTAAATCAAAATATATAGCAACAACTTATCAACATATGAAAGAATTTATTGACACGGGAAACGACAACGGGATAACGGATAATACATATCACAGTAATTTACCATTTATTGATGTAAATATAGAAAATATTAAAACAAAGGCACTCGTAGATACGGGAGCTGAACTAAGCTTAATAAACGAAAACTTCGTAATAGCGCATAATGATAAGTTTAAAAATAAATCAATAAGAATTTCAAAGATCAAATTAATTAATTTAAGCGGAAAGAAAATAGCTGAATGCAGTAAAATAATTCACACTAAATTCATCGTACAAGATGAGGTATTCGAAGGGGAGTTTATAATAATTGAAAACATGAATTTTAACATGATCATAGGAGAAGATATATTAACAAAATTAAGGGCTAAAATTGACATGGGAAAGCGTCTCATGCAATTAAAAGGTAAAACGATACCTATATGCGGTAATGAAAAGGGTGAAATAATTCCCAAATATGGTAATAATAATGCGGAAAACGGTCACAGAACCGATAACGAAAAATATGGCGAACGAGCCATTATTGATACAGTGAAAATGATTTTCACATATGAAAGTAATAATGTAAATAAGCCCGAAAATTTTAAATTAAATTGTTCTCCGAAATACGAAGCCACAGTTAAAAAAATATTAAATAATTATAATTCCCTTATTAACTTTGAATCACGGATAGCTACAGGCTATGTACACAAATTATTTGTAGACGAAACAAAACCTTTCAGATGCAAATCTTATCCAGTACCATACAATCATAATATACATGCATTTAGTACTTATACACCTCCGAATGTTATACGGTTAGGTGGTGTTTGCCTCCGATTTTACGAGTTCGCCTCCGATTTCGGAGGCGGCGACGTTTTGTGTTGTTTTCACCGCGAATGTCTTGATAATTAGTAAATTCATGACTCATTATTATCAATAATGATCAGCTTTATTGGTGCGCATGTAAGATTATGACAAAATAGGAAGAGATAAAGAGATAGAAGCATTTAACGACACTTTTTCTGGAGGCGGAAAATACCTATAAACATATGTAAACATACACCATAGTCCACTACATTTTTTACCAGGTGGCGCTGCTGTTTTATACATTTGATGTATATAGGTATTAAATACTTCCTTACAGTAAAGTAGCGATATCACCTCATAAACTTGGCAACAGAGTAAAGAGGCATACTATTCCTATATACATCTGTAGATATGGTAACTAAAATTATCTTACTAAAAATATAAATAACTTTTATACACACAAATAATATTTTATAGAGATCAATGGATTTTTTTAAATTTTTTCAATTTGGGAATAAAAAAAACGTTTATTTTGTTCAGAAAGAAATATTTTTGTACCCCTTTATAGCTTAGAGCAAATTAAAAAAGGTCTTTACCCTATTAAAAATGTATTTATTTAACAGGACACGAACAATACGAACATTCCTTAACGTAACTAGTTGCACTTAATCCACTATTTGTCACTGTTGCTGGCCTTACATAATAAAAGTAAAAAAAAATTAGAAGACGATTTTTAATGGGGGGGAGGGGGGGGGGGGCTAAAAAGCAGAAAGTAAAAGAATAATAATAACACAGGTCAACATTTAGTTTAAAAAAATACACCGAACTCTACCTAGGTACCCAGGGTTTTTGGGGTCGTTGATTTCAATGCCGAGGTCGGTTAAGCTCTATCATGTCAAGTTCAAGGACATCTGAAGGTCAAACTAAGAAAAGGTGGTTGAAAAAATCTGAGAAAATACACACATATGTTTTTGGGGTCGCTGAGTCCGAATTCGGTGTTCGCTTACCCTTAAAAGGCGTCCGGAGGTATTTCAAGGTTAATTTGAGAAAAACGGAGAGGAAGCTGTTAAAAAATCTGAAAAAATTTACATATAGGTTTTTTGGGTCGCTGAGTCTGTATCCGATGCCATCACGTCAGTTTCAAGGTCACTTGAAGGTCAAACTAAGAAAATGTGGTTGAAAAAAATCTGAAAAAAAATCACGCATGGGTTTTTGGGGCCGTTGAATCCGAATCCGGTGTTCGTTTACCCTTAAAAGGCATCCGGAGGTCATTTCAAGGTTAATTTGAGAAAACAGAGAAGCTGTCAAAAAATCTGAGAAAATTTTATATAGGTTTTTTGAGTCGCTGAGTCCTGCATTCGATGTCGGTTGACCTCTACCAAGTCAGTTTCAAGGTCATTTGAAGGTCAAAGTAAGAAAAGGTGGTTGAAAGAATCTGAAAAAATTCACACAGGTTTTTCGGGTCGCTGAGCCGAATCCGGTGTCCGCTTACGCTTAAAAAAAGGCATCCAGAGGTCATTTCAAGCCGGCATTCGTCCGCCAGCTTTAGCTGCACATGAAGATTCATCGGCTATCTCAGTGCAAATATATTTAACTCAATGAATCACCTACTTATTTTCTTCTGTGAAAGGATGGCCTTTAGGTATAGTTGCAGAAGCAGAGCGAACATGCATGTAGAGAGTACCTTGAGTATTCGATAGATGGCGCATGCCCACCGCAAGTGAGTTGGGGCAGAAGAGAGATATAAGTTCGGCGCGAATCACGGGCGTTGGCTTCACTCACTTGGAGCTCAATCAGTGCTGGTTTTGCCTATAAGCTGAGTAAGCGCCAGCTTAGGGCCTCGCATTTAGGGGGCCTCAGAACTCAGATTTCATATGCAGATATGCACGTTTATTTTATTAGAAGAGAAAGCTTCAACGAAAAATATACCTAGAGCTTAGGGCCTCTGGTTACCTAAAACCGGCCCTGAGCTCAATCCTGTCAGGATCAAAGTAATTTAATGGTTTTTTAAGTCAGACAAACTGACAAGGAGGCAGACAGACTGTCAGATAGAAACATTTAGTCATTCGGTCAGACAGGAAGATAGACAGAATTACCGACAGAAAGGCAGGTAGAAAGGCAGGATGTCAAATAGATGGACAGAGAGAAAATGCAGGCGGATGATAAATACAGACTAACAAGCAAACAAACAGGTGTGCAGGTATAAAGGCAGACAGATAAACAGAAAATAAGTAGGTAGGTGAGCATTCGTATAAATTTTTTCTAATTTTTTTTCACCTCCTATTCTTACTTTAACCTTCAAACGACCTTGAACATGAGGGGATAAAGGTCAACCGACATCGGATTCGGACTCAGCGACCCCAAAAACCTATGTGTGAATTTTTTTGGATTTTTTCAAAAACCTTTTCTTAGGTTGACCTTCAAATGACCTTAAACCTGACGTGATAGAGCATAACCGACCTCGGCATCGGAATCAGCGACCCCAAAAACCCCTGGGTACCTAGGTAGAGTCCGGTGTATTTTTTCAAACTAAATGTTGAATCTTCCACCTTCCAAAGATATTTTAAAAACTTAGATTATTCTGGAGCAAAAATGTAAATATTTCCCTCTAGCAAGAAATAAAAATGTTTCAAAAAGCATTCGAGATCAAAACTCTAGAATATATTTGTTGGTTAATCATAAATTTTGCTACTAATTAATGATAGTTTATTGGAGTCATCTCGAATGCTTTTCAAAATTTTTTAAACATTTAAAATATTTTTCTCTTGCTGGAGGGAAATATTTACATTTTTGCTCCAAAATGATTAAGTTTTGAACATTTCACTTCTTTAAGTATATCATCTCTCTGAAATATTTTATATTATTTTCTGCTTTTCTGCATTCCGTTGGTTCCAAGTTTTCTCCTCGCCAAACATGAATTTGAAGAAATACTCTGTAAGAATGTTGACGTAATGCCTCGGATGTTGGTGGCAGTCTTGGTAGAATCCCGGTAGTACTAGATTGGCCGACTAACTTATTGAAGATAATGAATCTTTGATGATTCAAAGATGTCTCTTTTTTGGGGGCTTTGTATACTGCTAGCGCGAATTTCTCTCCAGCACTTGTAATTTCTTTTTTCGTTGAGCTACGGTTGTTGAATATATGGACAACCTCTTCGAGATCTTTTCCTTTATTGACGCATTCCACCGTTTGCACTTTTCCTTTACCAAAGAAAGCTGAAGTGTTATCGCATCCACTGAACGTGTGGCCATACAGCTTTTTAAAACTTCCGAAGACTGCAAGTCACGAGAACTGTTTTTTATTTTTCTCTGGGCCTCTCTTAAGAAACGGATATCTTTATCTTCAGGTGCGAGAGCGATAATCAATGCGAGAAGATCAATATCTTGTTCGAGATGACCACTGTATTGTTTTCATGAGATTCGTTTAAGGCGGTTTGAACTGTGAGTACGTCAGCGTCGTCTACAGCAGTAATTGTTTTGATTCCCTCGTCTTTAAATCTCTTTACCAATTGCGAAATAAACCGTTCCTTTTTGTGAGATTGTTTATCATTTTATTTTGCGTTTCAGTCAGTGGCGTGTTCTCATGAAAAATAATTTCTGGTGAAATGCGTTTCAAAAGTCGCTGCTGTTTTTCGATGCTCTTCATACTGCAGGCATTGTCAGCATATTCGTCAAACACTACAGTCACTTTTTGGCCGTAATGTTTACGAATAAAGCTGCTTCAGCCATACTACACGATGAATCAAATTGCCGCCATCAACAATGAACTGGCAATCGGAAAAATCTATTGGCCTCTCTCGTACAGCATTGAAAATATCATACAGACGATTTCTTAATTTTCCTCATTAACCCTTTTTCATCGAAGAGAAGTGGAATTGAAGCAAGCTCAAAGTTGAAATATGACTCCAAATCTTCTTTTGAATGAAGAGTACAGATTATCCTCTAATATAATTGCAAAGAATATATATATAGGCTTTATTTAGCATTGCTAACAAAATACAACAAGTTATAAATATAAAAATAAGACTAAAACAATTCAATGTATACACAGCCCTTATTTACTAAAAAGTTGCTTTAACATAAATTGCACATTCTCTCTTAAAATTAGATAGACTACTACAATTTTTTATTGAAACTGGCAGTTGATTATAAAATTGAAAACCTTTTGAGAAAAGATGATTTCTACTATAATCAGTCAATGTGTTTTCGATGTAGAAGTTGTGGTTGATTCTGGTGTTATAATTATGTATGTCTCCAACAAGAACACAATTATCTAATAGATGTTTTGGAGATAAGCCTTTTACAACTTTAAAAATTAAAACAAAAGAATAAAATATTACATTTTGATAAACAGACATGAAGAAGGGGAAAATACATAAACTACTTGCGACAAAACCCTCTATATATGCATCTAATATAGAAAATTCTGCTCAATAAATTCATTCCTGAGCATTTTTCTTGTTAAAGTAACCGGTTTTAAAATATTCGGAGTCAAACTTGGAATAGGATGGATTTTTACCTCTGCGCCCCAAACTACCCCCCTGTTCGGACGCTGTTAGCGCGAAATAGCTGAGGATAAGCTACAAGGTTAATAGTATATTTTTTATGTGGAATTTAATGCGACAAATTTTTTATTTCCTGTACTTTTTTCTCTTTTGACGAATGGTTTACAAAATAAAAGTGAAAAACCAGCGTTAGGTCCCCGTAATATGGCCGAAGCAGCTCTATTCATAATCATTACGGATGTTCCACCCCTAAATTGGGGGGAACTTTTCGGGTATCTATTTCTAACCCCAACTAGATTATGCATCCCAAATATTATTACTTTATAAATAATTTCTTCTAAAATATCTAATTTACGTGGACTAATATGTAACAATTGTATTACAAAATTGAACTGATTCAGTGATGTCTTTTGAAAAGCATAATAAATAGTAATAATAATTCCCTTAAGAACATATTTTGAATTACCTACATTATTCTACAATAAGATATTTAGCGTGAACGGCACCAACGTAACACAATATTAATCATCATAATAATAAACGCACACAGTTGTATAGCGCAACTAATTGCGCAAGCGCTAGAGCATTTTACACTATAGAAGTCTGGCAACCTCGAAGGAGGCAAACTATACCGTTATGTATAACAGTTTTAAATACATTGAGTCAGAGAGGTACTATTTATATAACGAGGTGTAAACATACCAATCGTATGAACAAAAAGTGTATGTAAAAAAAGATAAAAATCCTTTCCCCTCTCCGCTTGCCCTTGGTAAGTGAAATTCGACGGTTATGTATATGTAAACAGAACTAATCTATCTATATT
Source organism: Rutpela maculata (assembly GCA_936432065.2). Lineage (NCBI taxonomy): Eukaryota > Metazoa > Arthropoda > Insecta > Coleoptera > Cerambycidae > Rutpela > Rutpela maculata. The sequence continues at coordinate 203,603,704 of OW386285.2, read as the reverse complement.
ATTTCTAGTGGAGGTGCGGGCGCCACAAATTTGTAAGGAGGCGGACACGATACAAATGCACATATATATATATATATATATGAAATCGGATTTGAAGGAAACAACTACTCAGCGGGCAAATACCCCGACCTGCATTGAATTACACCTTCAAATCGTGATCAGTAACCAACTATCATTTGTCTGTTCCTAACCAGACACAGACCGGTTTCGAACTTATTATGTTCTCATCAGTATGCCATAGGTCATGGAACAGACAAATGATAGTGGTCAACTTGCTAGTCTTATACAAACTGAATCAAATGGAGTGACGGTGAGAGGTAAACTCTCATATGGTCAAATGCTACTATACGTCGGACAAATGTCACTGACGTATAGCGACTTGCTTTTTTGCAAGTACCAAGAGCGGCGACCTCTAGCCTAGTGGGCTATACTCACTGTTTATGAAATCGGATTTGAAGGAAACAACTACTCAGCGGGCAAATACCCCGACCTGCATTGAATTACACCTTCAAATCGTGATCAGTAACCAACTATCATTTGTCTGTTCCTAACCAGACATAGACCGGTTTCGAACTTATTATGTTCTCATCAGTATGCCATAGGTCATGGAACAGACAAATGATAGTGGTCAACTTGCCAGTCTTATACAAACTGAATCAAATGGAGTGACGGTGAGAGGAAAACTCTCATATGGTCAAATGCTACTATACGTCGGACAAATGTCACTGACGTATAGCGACTTGCTTTTTTGCAAGTACCAAGAGCGGCGACCTCTAGCCTAGTGGGCTATACTCACTGTTATGAAATCGGATTTGAAGGAAACAACTACTCATCTGACCATATGAGAGTTTACCTCTCACCGTCACTCCATATATATATATATATATATATATATATATATATATATATATATATATATATATATATATATATATATATATATATATATATATATATATATATATATATATATATATATATATATATATATATATATATATATATATATATATATATATATATATATATATATATATATATATATATATATATATATATATATATATATATATATATATATATATATATATATATATATATATATATATATATATATATATATATATATATATATATATATATATATATATATATATATATATATATATGGAGTGACGGTGAGAGGTAAACTCTCATATGGTCAAATGCTACTATACGTCGGACAAATGTCACTGACGTATAGCGACTTGCTTTTTTGCAAGTACCAAGAGCGGCGACCTCTAGCCTAGTGGGCTATACTCACTGTTATGAAATCGGATTTGAAGGAAACAACTACTCATCTGACCATATGAGAGTTTACCTCTCACCGTCACTCCATATATATATATATATATATATATATATATATATATATATATATGTATATATATATATATATATATATATATATATATCGTTAGAAAGAAAAGTTAATTTCTTAAAAATGTTCTTGAACCTTGTTTAATTATATATTTTGAGGATTTAATTCTTGGGTCCTGGTTCATTAATATAAATCTCTATAGTTTTCACATTTATTTTATTTTTGTACAGACGTTTCGGCGCTTGTTCACACCTTTTTCAATGTATTATCGCTAAAATAGATTTTTGTTTGAGTTACATTTTGAAATTAAATTTAATAAGGATAAAGACATACCTTAAAACAATTTTTTATCCGAAAATGCAGCAACTAGTTCACTGTTTTTTCAACTGTTTTTTTTTCAGTTTCATTGTTACTTTCACTTCACCTTTTCGTGGTGCTTTAGGGAGTTCTTTAACAATACTGAAGGATGAGATTCATTTAGATGCTAATATGTCTATTTTCTGGATTTTTACCGAGATAATGCTTTGCACATGTGGGTTGATTTTAAGTGGCTTCAGTGGCATGTTTTGGTGCTTTTACTGTGGGGTTCTGTATTATTATTTATGATGGTTAGTTAAAAGGTTATTGTATATTTTGTTCAGGTTCTGCGTGTCAGTTTTGTCATTTATACTATTCGGATGTTTTTTAATTCTGATCATTTCTTTGATTTCTCGTTTTTTGGTATGCATTTCAGTAGTTAATATTTGTGTTTTCTCAAAGTTAAATTTATGTTTCATGGTTTGTACATGTTTAGTAAGCGCTGTTTTGTTTTTTTTTGTCGTATTTATGGCCTTGTAATCTTTTGTCCAAATGTTGAGAGGTTTGTCCTATGTAAACTTCGTCACAGTTATTGCATGCAATTTTGTATACAACATGAGTCTTTTTTAATGGAGATGTTTTAGCTTTTAGTTTGCTGAAATTTGATTTCAGCAATTTGTTTTTTTATGGCAGATGGATATGTAATGTTTTTTAAGTTTTTTTCCTAGTTGTTATGACAGAACTTTTGTGTAAGGGATTGCTATGTAGTTAGTTTGGGAGCTATCAGATTTAGTTTGTGTTTTTGGGGTGGTATATAGAATTTGTTTATTCGTTTTTTAAAAATACTGTTGAGGAACGTGTCAGGGTAATTATTTTTTGCGAGGGCAGCTTTGGCTTTTTTAATGGCATCTTCTCTATATTCGGGATCTGAAAGGGTAATTGCTCTGTCAGCAAGTCCAATGACAACACTTTTTTTTGTGAAATGGGGTGATTGGAAGAGATTGGACCAAGTATTTTTAGTGTACCATTGTGTTCTGATTGTGTTATTTGTTCTTATTAGGGAAAGATCTAGGAAGTTTAATTTGTTGTTGTCTTCTATTTCTATTGTGAATTGTAATTTTTTATTGTAGGAATTAAATAAGTCTAAAACGTAATTAGTTTTGTCACGTGGAACTAGAGTAACACAGTCGTCGACATATCTATAAAAAAAATAGTATTTTAAAATAAATTTTTGGTATTATGGTGTTTTCCAAATCTTCAAGTACGAGTTGGGCAATTACGCTGGAAATTGATGCTCCCATAGCGCATCCTTCAATTTGTTGATAATAACTGTTTTTATATTGAAAATATGTTGTTGTTATTGTAAAGCAGTGTTTATTACTTCACAATTCTGTAGTCTTGTCCTTATCTAATAATATTCTCTGTGCTGACCATTATATTGTAATACGTATATTTAAGTGTAGAGGGTGCTGTGTACGGCATGTCTGTGATTATTAAAAGTATTACATGCATGTCGTAGATAAGTTTAGTTAGTTGATATAATAAAAATGGTTAGAAGTCATATATTCTGGAAATATTGTGTGTCGTTACAAAAAGGAAAGTTAATAAAAGTGTTTACAAAATAATCAAGATATTTGAGTAGAGCAGAGTAGAGTAGAGTAGAGTAGAGCATTTATTGATGTATTATACATAAAGTATTTTACACAAGTCAATAGGTACATGAACAAAAAATATATAAAAAATATAAAATACCTATAATATAAAATGTATAGGGACAAAATACGAAATTTGTACATATATACATACACGTATATATAGTCACAACAATTTTGAGTATTAAGTATATAAACTAGGATTATAAAATAAATTTACACACAACAAAGTGAAAACAGTACGATTTTTGAAGTAAAATGTGGCAATCTACTATGTAAGCAAAGTTAACAACAATGGTCAGCAACTATGGGTGTGACACTTGATATACAATTTATACAATTAATATATTGAAAGTCATTTGGTTTACTTTCTTAAATTTCAGCAGGTTTTGGTGCATCTAAATATTCATTTACTGAATAGAAGCAATGTGTTAGAATATAGTTTTTTACTCTATGTTTAAATTGAAAATCGTTTAAGTTTTTTATATTAGAAGGTAGGATATTATACAGATTTGTATTTAAGGAATTTTTCAGTGATTTTGTGAACCTGAACTTATCCGGAACAATTTTATCCGCAAATCTAGTGTTGTAATTATGAATATCAGCATGTGTACAGAACAGTGATTTATTTTTATGTATTTCTAAAACTTGATAATATATGTATGCCGAAGGAAGTGGCATTATTCTAAATTTAATAAAAAGTGGTTTGCAGTGATCTCTGAGTCCTGCACCAGCTAATACTCTTACTGCATATTTTTGGAGTCTGAAAATTTTTATAGATTGTGATGAATTACCCCATAGGATCACGCCATGTGAGTGAAATAATGAGAAGTATGCAGTATATAAAATTTCAGGGTTTAATATCTATTTTATTAGAATAGAAGCAAAACTAAAGGTTATGGGCCCAGTGTGAAAGGAAAATTAAGGAAAACGAGGAAAAATTGCAAGTGAGGTAGTACAGAAATTGTTTAGAAGAGAAAAAGGAAAATGGCGGAAAAACAAAGTTTATATTATGTCAAGCCATTTGACGGCACCGGATACTCAAATTGGAATTACAGAATAAAATTACTACTAGAACAGCAAGGGGCCTTAGATGTTCTAAGTACCAATATGCCAGATGAAAGTCAAGATGAAGAACGTATGAACTGGAAGAAAAGAGATATAAAAGCAAGAACACTAATAGTACAGAGTCTGTCGGACAATATTCTACAATCAGTGAAAGAAAAAACAAGTGCGCAGGAAATAATGACAACTTTAGAAAATACATATTCCAAAAAGGGTATTTCAACTCAGGTTATGTTGCAGAAAAAACTAAGAGGATTAAAGTATGAGGAAGGCACACCTTTGAATAATTTTTACACGGAATTTGACAATACCATAAGTGAACTGAAAGCAGCGGGAGGAAAAGTAGATGATGGCGAGCTTATACTTCAGCTTTTGTCGGCTATGCCAGAGAATTTCCAAAGTGTTACAACAGCAATAGACATAATGTTTTGTCAAAACCAGCACGCAGTAAATATAAATTTCGTAAAAAACAAACTATTAATGGAAGAAGCGAGACAAACGAAGTTAAAAGATGAAGAAAATGTAAGAAACTCGGCATTTTTATCAAGATATAAGAGAGGAAATGGAAACTGGAAAAGAGGAGGATACAGAGGCGGTTATAATCAAGGTATGGACAATAGTGCTCATGGAAACGGAAGTAGCAGTACAAGTTTTCCTTTTAAATGTCATTTATGTGATAAAGTAGGCCATAAAAGGGCAGATTGTCCCCAAAATAAGTTTAAGAGAGGAGGATATAGAGGAAATAATAGAGGACCCTTAAGTCAAAGGCCGAATGCTCATAACACTGAAACAAATGAAGAAAACGAAGAAGAAGCGATCACATTTATATCAGCGGAGAATTGTTTGTCGATAAAGAAAGAAAATTCTATAAGTTTCGTCATAGACAGTGGAGCCACGAACCATCTGATAGAAAAGAATTTTGAAGAATATTTACAAAATGCAAAAGATATAAAGATAAAGATAAGTGTGGCGAAACAAGGACAGACAATAATGGCAACAAAACAGGGAAATCTAAAATTAGAAACGGAAGCAGGAAGAAAAATAATGATAGAAAATGCATGGCTATGTGAAAATTTGCTATACAACTTATTGTCAGTGAGAAAATTGGAAGAAAGTGGACTAGAAGTGATCTTTGGAAATGGGAAAGTATCAATAATGAGAAATAAAGTGTGTGTGCTACAAGGTCAAAAAAAGGGAAACTTATATTATGTTAGTTTTAATATAAACAAAGACAGTGTAAATTTGACAAGTGGAGAAGAGAAAATGTTAATGCATAGAAAAATGGGACATTCAACAAAGTATCCTGCACCAGGTGTTTGTGAAGTGTGTGTCAAAGCAAAACAAACAAGAATGCCTTTTGAGAGTACACCCATGGAAAGAAAAGCAAAAAGGATCTTAGAAATCGTATCGACTGACATGTGGACCAATAACACCGACTACTCATGATGGTAAATTATACTTTATTACATTTATCGATCATTTTTCTCATTTTTGTGTGGCTTACTTGCTCAATAGTAAGACCGAAGCATTGTCAAAATTTAAAAATTATGTTGCGATGGTGGAAGCAAAATTTAACTCGAAAATTGAAAAACTGAGGTGCGATAACGGGGGAAAATACACTTCAAACTCTTTCAAAGATTTTTGTTCACAAAAAGGAATAAGAATTCAGTATACAGTAGCCTGCAACCCAGAGCAAAATGGAGTAGCGGAGCACTATAACCTTACCCTCATGGAGAAGGCAAGATGCTTGATATATGATGCAAAATTAAATAAGGAAATGAGAAGCAGTAAGAACAAGTGTATACCTAATAAATAGACTAGAGACAAGAACCTTGGAAAATAATAAGACACCGGCTGAAATATGGAATAATGAAAAACCGAATGTCGACAAAATAAAATTATTTGGATGTACAGCATATAATTTAATACCAAAAGAAGTGAGAAAATCAAAATTGGACCCCCGATCTGAGAAATTAATTATGATTGGATATGCTGATAATGGATATCGGTTGTGGAATGAAAATAAAAGGAAGATTGTCCAGGGAAGGAATGTGATTTTTGAGGAAACAAATTGGGAAAACAACCAGAAAATGATACCTATAAATAGCGGTGAGAGTGACAATGAAATACAAAATAATGACAGGAATAACATACAAGAAAAGAGACAGGAAGAAAATGAAGAAAGTAGGACAGGAGATAATGTGGAGGAGCAAGAAGACAATTCAAATTTGGAAAATCGAACTAGAAAAAGTACAAGGAAGAAAGTGTTACCTAAATATTTACAAGATTACGAAGTGAATGAAGATGAGAGTTTCTTTGCAGCACTTTCCGTAGGAAATTTATGGACTGAACTGCCAAAGACATACGAGGAAGCTGTAAAAAGTGGATGGAAAGAAGCTGTGAATGATGAATTAAGTGCATTGGAGGAAAATAAGACATGGAATTTAGTTATACCACCAGAAGGTGAAGAAATTATTGACTCAAAGTGGGTGTTTACTGAAAAACTAGTAGAAGGAAGTGCTAAGAAAAAGGCTCGATTAGTGGCTCGAGGATATAAACAGAGTGTGATTGAAGATGACATTTATGCGCCAGTGGCCAGAATGGCAAGTATTAGAATGTTGTTGTCTTTGTATATAGAATTTGATTTATATGTTTTACAACTCGATGTAAAATCGGCATTCTTAAATGGAACCCTGAAAAGACCTGTTTACATGTTACCACCTGAAGGTCTCAATATTAAAAATAAAAATTTAGTTTGCGAACTACAAAAAGTTTGTACGGTCTCCGACAATCACCAAAATGTTGGAACTCTTTATTTAATGACTGTTTATTAGAAATAGGTTTTCAGCGTTCTAAAAAGGATCCGTGTCTATATTTTACTGATAAGACTTATCTTTTGATACATGTCGATGACATAATTCTATTCTCATCCTGTCAAGAAAATTTAAATTTTATTAAAAATAATCTTTCCCAAAAATTTAAAATGACAGAATTTCAAAGTAAAAATATTAATTTTCTTGGTCTGAAAATCACGAAATTTGAAAATAACATTTTTATTAAACAAACTGAACTAATTAAAAAGATTTTGCAAAAATTCGACATGTTAGATTGTAAACCACATGATTTACCGATGCAACCAAAATTGCAAATTGATTTTGATAATAATTACCAAATATGTGATAGGAATTTACCCTATAGGGAATTGATTGGTTCGCTAATGTATGTTATGCTAGGTTCAAGACTGGACTTAAGTTATGCAATAAGTTATTTTAGTCAATTTCAAAATTGTTACACCTTTGATCATTGGAAATACTTAAAACATACATTGAGGTATTTAAATAAAACACAGAATTACTGTTTAAAATTTTCAAAAAGTTATAATCCAAATATTAATCTTTATGCATATGCAGACTCGGATTTTGCAAACGACATTTCAGATAGAAAGAGTATCACAGGTTTCTTAATTAAAATGAATAACTTAATAGAATGGAAAACTAAAAAGCAGAATGTTGTGGCCTTGTCGAGTGCAGAGTCTGAATATCTAGCACTATCATCCTGCATCAGTGAATGTTTGTTTCTGGGCCAAATGTGTTCTGAAATTTTGAATTATAACATTTTTCCTATTCATATTTATGAAGATAACCAGTCATGTATTAAAATGGCATCAACTATGGAAATAAAAAGAACAAAACATATTGATGTGAGGCATTATTAAAAGTATTACATGCATGTCGTAGATAAGTTTAGTTAGTTGATATAATAAAAATGGTGAGAAGTCATATTCTGGAAATATTGTGTGTCGTTACAAAAAGGAAAGTTAATAAAAGTGTTTACAAAATAATCAAGATATTTTATTAGAATAGAAGCAAAACTAAAGTTGTGAGGGCGTAGTCCAAACCTTCAAGAAACGCTTCCAACAGTAAGGTTGTATGTTGTGAAATTTCTTGCCATTTTTTCTTTACTATACTTTTTGCAAGGTTTATAGGGATGTTTGTGTATAACGAAATTAAATCTAGTGATATAAGAATGTAGTCTGTAGGTACTTCTATATTTTTGATTTTATTTTTGAATTGCCATGAATCTTTAATGTAGTAATCGTTTTTGTTTATGATGTTTGATATACTGGATTTAAGGTAATCTGAGATGTTTTTTGCAGGGGCTTGGATACATGAAACTATGGGTCTAAGGGGGATACCTGGTTTGTGTAATTTCGGAAGTCCGTATATTTTAGGCGGAAGAGAGTTATGTACAATAAGATTTTTTGCTTTGTTAGTGAGAGATATAGGCTTTATTTTCCCATTTTTTTATTAATTCGTTATTTCTTGTTTCAAATTGGCTTGTCGGGTCTCTTTTTAGGAGCTTGTATGTACATTGATCTTGTAATAAGTTGTTCATTTTGTCATGGTACTCATTTTCCTTCATTATTACTGTTTTATTTGATTTGTCGGGTTTTAAAATGAGTAAATCTGGATTATTTTTAATAAAATATTTGGTGTCACTTAGTTTTTTGTTGAGAATTTTTTGTTTTTGTTTGTTGGTGTAGCTAGTTATTATATTGGATAGGTCACTTCTGATTTCGTCTTTTTTATTGTTGTCGTAGTTTTGGATATTAATTTCTACGTTGCAAATTATGTCATTTATTCGTATGTCATTTGGATTTACTATGGGAGTTGCATAATTTGGTCCAAGAGCTAATATTTCTTGAACATTTTTCGGAATTTCCGTGTTTGTTAAATTTTCTATCCAATCTGAGAGGTTATTGTTTGTTTGTTTTTGGGTTTGTTGCTTTGATTTTAAATTGTTGATTTTTTTAATGTGCTTGTTTTTAATTATTTTAAATTTTTTTTCGTGCTTAGAGTTTTCAGTTTGTAGAAAGTTATTTAGTATGTCGGCGGGTAAAATGTTACTTAGGTTATTTTCTATAATTTTTATATTGCATTGTTTTTTTGAGGTTAATATTATTTTCTGAAATTAGGAGATTAATTAAGTCTATTTTGAATCTTCTAGTTACCACATTTTCGAATTTTTGTTTTAGGTTTACATTATTAAAATTTATATGGTTTAGATTAATGTCTAGAAATTTTGGATTTAGGTTTTCATGTTTACATCGTAACAGAAATATGTTTCTATTTTTTTGGCTTATGAATTTGTTGTTCAAATTCGAGAGATATTTCATTTCTTTTACTACATGTTGTCCGTAAATTTCTTCTATGTGTATATATATATATATATATATATATATATATATATATATTGTATATGTATATATATACATTTATTTTATTTTATTTTTATTTTTATTTTTATTTTATTTTATTTTTATTTATTATTTTTATTTTATTTTTGTACAGATGTTTCGGCGTTTGTTAACACCTTTTTCAATGTATTATCGCTAAAATAGATTTTTGTTTGAGTTACATTTTGAAATCAAATTTAATAAGGATAAAGACATACCTTAAAACAATTTTTTATCCGAGAATGCGGCAACTAGTTCACTGTTTTTTCAACTGTTTTTTTTTCCGTTTCATTGTTACTTTATTATTTATGATGGTTAGTTAAAAGGTTATTGTATATTTTGTTCAGGTTCTGCGTGTCAGTTTTGTCATTTATACTATTCGGATGTTTTTTAATATATATATATATATATATATATATATATATATATATATATATATATATAATGAAGGATAGTCACGTCCGACTAGTTAAAGAACAATCTAAATTTAGTAGGGCTTCGGTCCGAAGCCCTACTAAATTTAGATTGTTATATATATATATATATATATATATATATATATATATATATAAATATAATATATAATATATAAACAAAATATACAAAAATATGGTTTTCAGATTGTTCGAGTCATTTATTATACACAGCAGGCAGTGTGTGTGTGTCCCTCCTTATAATATCCAGAGAATTTAATTAAGTTAATTAAACTACTATTTAAATTATTTAAACCACTTTGGACGACTGCAAGTGCAGATATGTCTACACCAAAATAAAGCTAAAAGTATAGGCAATAATTTTTATTCGATGCATATTTCTATTAGGACTGTCCGTTTTGAAGTTATTCGATAACATTTAAAGGTCTAAAAATATTAGGTTTTTTTAAATATCTCGCTAAATACTAAAAAATTTGTATATATTGTAATGAACATTTTTAATCACTTCTTAAATACAAACAGCCTGACGTTTGAACGGACGCGTTATCTCAAACGGTTAACGAGATAGTCATTTCAAAATTTCGCTATTCGGCGGGGTGCAGGGGGTAAACGACGCGTGTCTGAGCCGGCCAAGAAGTGGTTCAATGATCTATATTAGATGTACTAACAGATGAAATGCGTCGCTTGCTTCAATCATTCCAAGCCCATGACTGCCTTATTTTGAACATATGCGGGACTACTAATTGTAATTTGTCTAAATGTATATAATAATATGATCTGAGTTTTTTCTTAAGGTATATTTTGCTCCCAAAAAAGAAAATGGTATTTCCTTCAATATAATAATTATACTCCAATTACTAAGTTACAGGGTTCGTGTGCATATTTGAATTGAAATATGTGAAATTATGCAAATGTTCTCGATTTTCACTGGGTATTTGAAATGGAACAGAAATATCCAGTGATACATAAATTTAAATATGCACATAAACTCTTCGGTACTCAAAGTATAGTAATAGTAAGTAAAAATGTAAGGGAGATAAATGCCTCTTACCTGTGTAATTTTTTCCAGCTGGCCAATAGAACGCTTAACTGTTTTCACGTCATCTACACTCTCACTACTGCTGCTGCTGCTGCTGCTATTACTACTATTTTTATTGTATTTTTGTTTCTTTTTATGTGTTTGGTGTTTAGAATTGCTATTATTTATATTTGTATCATCCAATTCATTTTTTTCTGGTGTTTTGTCCTCTGAACTGCTACTACTACTACTACTACTACTACTACTACTACTACTTGTGGAGCTGCTATCATCTACGTTACCACTTCTCTTGAATCGAATTATACTTTCTATAGGTGAGCTATTTTCAGATTTATCCACGCTCTTAGGAAAGCTTCCATTAGAACTGATTACTGTACTGTTCTGTAAATCATTAGCCGTGTTTTCTGATGAATTTTCTAATTCCCTGTCACCTTTGCATGACACATCTTCTAAAAAAATTGGTTTATTTTCAAGGCTAACCTTTTCTGAAAAAAGACTCCCTGATTTATTTTTTGGGTAATCTGTAACCTCAGAAGCAAAACTATTTCCCTCTAATTTGTTTCCAATCGTAGTAAATGGTAAAATATCTGATCCACTCTGGTCCTTTAACAATTTGTCAGCCCGATCTATCTGTAAAACATCATTCGAAACATTTTTATTTATTGTCTTAATTGCATTATTATCATCATCATCATCTTGGTTGGAAAGAAAAGTAAAAATCGATTTATATTTATTCCATGTTATAGGTTCAGCAATTTTTTGTGAACTCGAAACCAAATTAATATTTGCAGATATTGGTTCAATTTCATAATCAGTATTCATTTTTGAGGTTGCCTTACTATTTTTAGGTTCGACATTTAAAATCTGAGATTCAAGATCAGCCAAATATTTTGTATCTAGAGATTCGTTGTTACTATTTTCTGGAATTGTCTGAATATAGGGATCTGTATTGAGAGTGTGTTTAACTGTATTAATTTTATTGTCATCACTATTGCTTTTTTCTTCATCAATATTATAATTTTGAGAAAAAGTACAATTATTCCCGATTATAGATTTTGACTTGCTTATCCACGGTTTTTGTAAAAATATTACTTCACAGATGGAAGAACTTTCTTCAGTATCTAAGGGACAGCTGGAACTAGTGGAACTTTTTTGACAAATAGTTGGAGCAATTTCCATCACTAGTATGTACTTTACTCCAGCAACAACCTAAAATAATTCACTAGTTAGTATTCAATAAATCAATTAATTAATTTTATTCAAAACACTAAAAGATGTTTCGTAATATTAAAGCTGGTTATTAGTAGAGTAAAATCTGGAAGTAAAGTCGCTTAGTTTTCGAGAAAAAAAAACTGGCGTAGAACCAAACCAGACTTAGTGGGATTCTTTAGTAAGACAATCGTGTACACGAAATCATTTTTACGACATTCTTTGGTGGTCGAGAACTTTTTTTATTTCGGAAAAACTCAAAAAAATAGATTTTTAATGAAATATGTTTTTTAACGTCTCCATCGCTATATCTCTGAAAATATTTGTGCTATCAAGCAATTTTTTTTTTAGATTAAAGTAAACACAATAGCGCTTCGAACAACGTCCCACGTGAATCCGATTTATTTTTTTTTAAGTTGGTAAAATCAAAGGAAACTCAAACTTGTTATTTTCAGTAGCGTAATTTTAGGCAATCGAGAAAAAAAATTATTTATGAAAATTTGTATATACATGCTGCGTACAAATTGAAGCCAATAGTTGAAAAAAGTTTTTAGGATAAAAATTTTTCATGTCCCGTTCGTAGTATTGAGTCAGCGATTTTTTTTTAACGGGCCAAAGTCATATTCTTGCGCGCTCGGCTGTAGCAAGCCGACACCTATTAGATTTATGTTAAATACACTAGGATGGCTTTCTGTAAAAAATTATGTAACATTTTTCACTTTGGTGTTTATATATAAAATTAAAAATTACTTAACTCCCGAATATCTGCAGGATAAGTTAGTTTATAATACAGATATTCATAGTCATAATACTAGGAATAATCTAAACTTTCACTTGCAAACATGCAGGAAAAAATCAACCCAAAATAGTTTATTCTATAAGGGATTAAGTGAATATAATAATCTGCCACTAAGTATTAGTAACAGTCCCACATTAAATATGTTCAAAAGTCGACTTAAAAAGTATTTGTTGAATGAGTAGCTGCTTGTATAGTTTGTCAAACCTCACAATTAAAAACTGAATTAACTGTCTTAATCTTGATGGGTTATCGGTTGCTGTACTACTATTGTTATTCTAGATGCTCATTGTGTAGTTTTATAGTATGACGTGTAAAATTTATCTGTTTGATGATTTGTTTTATATATGTATATTGTTTTATATCTATATGATGTTTATGTGTATTCATGATGTATTAATCTTTTTTGACTAAATAAATAAAGGATTTATATATATACATATATCTGGAATTGCCCACTATTTCAGGCGATATAAAAGACTGGCCTATTTTTTACGAATGTTTTAAAAATTTAATTCACGGTAACCCAGATTTGACTCCTGTTGATAAAGTACATTTTTTAATTGGTCAGTTATCTGATAGGGCTTTATCGGTATGTGCGGGTATTCCTCCAGTAGGTGATAACTATGAAATAATTTGGAATGCTTTAGTAGAAAAATATCAAGATAAAAGAAAGTTAGCTACTTCATATTTAGAGTCTATATTAGAATTTAAACCTCTACAATTGGAAACTGTCAAGGGTTTAAATTTATTTTTGGAAAAATTTGATACCGCTACAGCTGCACTTAAAAAGCTTGATATTGAGAATTTATTCGATTTTACATTATCGTATATTTCTTTATCAAAACTGGATAGTGAAACCAGACAGTATACCAAACAGTATACCCTCGTATGAAGAAATTGTGACTTTTATAAAGTCGCGAGCAAAAATATTAGGTAGTTCTTCTAAAACGCAATTTATGTCAAATAAAAGTGGTAATAGTAATAATTCTAAACCTCATGTTACACATTCATTTTTAGTAAATAAATCAGAATCGAAAAATAAATGTATATTATGTAATCAATTTGATCATTCAATTAATAGATGCCCTGGTTTTCTGAAATTCACAACCAAGGAACGTTATGACTTTGTCAAAAATAATAGATTATGCCTAAATTGTTTATCACCCCATCGAGTCATTGATTGTAAGTCAAAAATTAGTTGCTCAACTTGTCATAGACGCCATCATTCCTTATTACATTTTGAAAATCCTGTGGTGAACACGACTTTGTGTAATAGTAACAACTTGCCTAAAAATAAGATTTACCTAGGAATAAAGATGCTTTACCTAGCACTTCTACACTTAGTCTTTGCTCTGTGGACGATTCTAGTTTTGCTAAACACGGTACGACAGTTTTATTGTCTACTGTTATTGTCAACGTGATAGATAGAGAGGGAAATTTGGGATTATTACTTGACTCAGCTAGTCAAGCTAATTTTATAACTCACAAATGTGCTAAACGCTTGTAAAAAATTTCCACACATCTGTGATTGGTATAGGATCATCTGCCAGTCAAGTTCAAGGTCAGACAAATTTGGTAATCATTTCGCGATTAGATTCTGATAAAAAGTATGCCATAGATGCTTTAGTTGTTGAAAAAATTACAGATCAGCTGCCAAGTTTTAAAGTTCAAACTGAACCATTAACTCATCTTTTAAATTTACCATTAGCTGATGATACTTTTTATCAACCAGGTGAAATAGATGGGATTCTTGGGGCTGATATATTTTCATATGTATTAGGTAAATTTAGAATTAGTGGACCACCCTGTGCACCTATGGCTTTGGAGACTAGTTTAGGTTTTATAGTAATGGGAAGTGTTCCCATAATGCAGTCGCTAGAAAATACAAAAATATTTTGTAGTCTCGAAAAATTATTACATAAATTTTGGGAAATTGAGGAAATTTCTGTTCCCTCGATTCTTAGTAAAGATGATATCGATTGTGAAATTATTTATAAATCTACCTACAGTCGAGAGTTGAACGGTAGATATGCAGTTGCTTTACCGTTTAAATTAGATCCCTCAAATTTAGGGAATTCATATTCAACAGCTTATAGAAGGTTTATTAACTTAGAAAAAAAATTAGAATCTTCCTCTTCGTTGAGACTAAGTTACAATGAAGTTATGCTGGATTATTTATCACAAAATCACATGGTGAAATGTAATAATGAGGAATTAAGTACGCCCGGTTATTATATACCGCATCATGGAGTATTTAAATTAGATAGCATTAGTACCCCCCTCAGAGTAGTCTTTGATGCTAGTTCAAAAACTGATACATCACTGTCATTAAATGATGTGTTGTATACCGGGCCGAAATTACAGTCTGATGTTGTAACTATGCTGTTAAACTTTAGATTATTTGAAATTGCCATAACAGCTGATATACGTCAGATGTATAGACAAATCAATATATGTCCTGAGCACCAAAGATATCAACGAATCCTATGGAGATTTTCTCCAAATGAGCCTTTGTCAGTGTATCAACTAACTACGGTGACTTTCGGAGTAAAACCAAGTCCATTTTTAGCCTTACGCACAGTTCATCAGCTTGCTACTGATGAAACTAAATCTTTTCCTAGAGTTTCTAAGCCTGTTTTTCGAGACATGTATATGGATGATTATGTCACTAGTGTTTCTGACATAAACGATGCTAAGACATTAGTTCACGAAATGATAAATTTATTTAAATCGGGAGGATTTGATCTAGTAAAATGGTCTACTAACTCTCATGAATTATTGTCTGATATTCCTATAGACATTCGATTATCTCAAGTTGTACAGTTTGATATGGATTATTTGAAAATTCTTGGCCTCCAGTGGCAACCACAATTAGATGTTTTATCATTTAAGGTAAATGTAAACGAAGGTCAGTGTTCTAAAAGAAATATCCTTTCAACAATAGCTCGAATTTTTGATCCTCTAGGTATTTTAGCTCCAGTAATTTTATATGCAAAATTGTTAATCAAGGAACTTTGGAGTTTAAAATTAGATTGGGACGAGATCCCGCCTGTTCACATTACACGTACATGGTCTCAGTATCAGAACGAGTTACCTTTGCTCGCTGATTTTAAAATTCCTCGTCACTTAGGAATTTTACAAAATTGCTCTGTTAGTTTAGTCGGATTCGCGGATAGTTCAGAGAAGGCCTATGGAGTCGTAGTCTATATGAAAGTAGAATCCGACAGCACAAAAGTGTCTTTAGTTTGTGCCAAGTCAAAGGTTTCACAATTAAAAATAATTTCCATTCCCAGGCTTGAATTATGCGCCACTCATTTACTAGCTAAAATTTTACGCTTAATAATAGATAACTATATGTCACATATACATATAAATGATATTTATGCTTTTACCAATTCCACTGTAACTCTGAGTTGGATAAAGTCTCCGCCACATCGATGGAAAACTTTTGTTGCCAATCGCGTGGCCAAAATTCAAAAATTGATTGCACCATCACATTGGTATCATATTAGTGGAAATGACAATCCAGCGGATGAAATAAGTAGCAGCTCAGTTTTTAGAAAATTCTCGTTGGTCATCTGGCCCCGCCTGGATTTCTCTTAATAAGAATTCTGGCCATTAGAATCTATTTCGGACAATAATGTAGAGCTTGAAAAGAATGAAATTAGTCTATTAGAAAATAACGAAGAATGCTCATTTTCTTTGTGCAAATTAAGACCATTTCTTAAAGATGGAATATTACGAGTTGGTGGTAGATTACGTAACGCACAGTTAGATTTTAATCAGCAACACCCTGTTTTATTGCCAAAAGGCGATCATTTTGTAGATCTTTTGATAGATCACTACCGCCGTAAAAATTTACATACCGGTCCCAATTTAGTATTAGCTTTGTAACGCCAACGTTATCGGATTTTAGCTGCACGAGGTGTAGTTCAAAAACGCATAAATTCTTGTAATCTTTGCTTCCGAAATCGACCAAGATTAACTTATCCTTTGATGGCTGATTTGCCCGCATGTAGAGTACAAGAAGCAAAATGCTTTACTTTCACTGGGATAGATTACGCAGGGTCGGTAGCCATAACCCTTAATCGCACTAGAGGGGCAAGGTCGCAAAAGGCTTATATATGTTTATTTATCTGCCTTGTTACAAAGGCCATCCACTTAGAACTTGTGTCAAGTTTAAGTACTCCTAATTTTATACAGGCGTTAAAACGCTTTCTTTCACGCAGGGGACCATGTGCTGTAAATCTATTCAGATTGTGGTACAAATTTTATTGGTGCAAAAAACGTTTTGGACAGTTTATATAATTTAGTAAATTCTCATGATTATAAGGTTCAA
This sequence comes from Rutpela maculata, assembly GCA_936432065.2. Taxonomy (NCBI): domain Eukaryota; kingdom Metazoa; phylum Arthropoda; class Insecta; order Coleoptera; family Cerambycidae; genus Rutpela; species Rutpela maculata. Next base: position 203,586,274 of record OW386285.2, on the reverse strand, counting down.
TTTGCTGGTGAATTAGCTTATAGAAAAATAGAATGGAAGTTTAATCCGCCATCCGCTCCGCATTTTGGCGGTATATGGGAAGCCAATGTTAAGTCAGTCAAAATGCCCTTTATAAGGTAATTGGTGATCAAATATTATCTTATGAGGAATTTTACACTCTATTAACACAAATTGAGGCCTTACTCAATTCTCGTCCACTTTGCATTCTTAGTTCTGATCCTGCCGAGCCAATGGCTCTTACGCCTGCACATTTTTTAAATTTGACTCCCCTGCAAAGTTTGCCAACTCCAGACTTAACGAAAGAGCCATTGAACCGCTTAAATCGGTTAATTGATGGAATGGTTCAAAATTATTGGCGTCGTTGGCATTTAGAGTATTTAACTACCCTACAGGTGAGAGAACCCCTTCAAAAAAAATAGAACCCGGTATGGTGATAGTCTTCAAGCAAGATGGGACTCCATCTTTACAGTGGCCTTTAGGGCTTGTGGAAGAAACTTTTCCTAATAAAGATGGCGTAACTAGAGTCGTTTCAGTAAGAACTAAACAGGGCCTTTTTAAACGTCCTGTTGTAAAAGTTTGTCCACTTCCTACACAATAAATATTTGGCTTAATTTAATCATAGTGTAGTTAGTTTTTATTGGTACTTAAGTTTAAAATTTAGTTATACATTAGTAATTAGTGCAATTAATTAATTAATAGCTTACAGTTTTTTTTAATCTGTAAGTATGGAATTACCTTTATTTGGTGCTCTGATTCCATCCGTCTCTCTGTAGCATCGTCTAGTTTGGTCTGAAAATAATCTTTCAGGGGCGGGGGGATGTTTGGGCTATGTATAATTAATTTCAAATTATATCTAAGTACTTAACTTCTACTCAAATGATATTTGGGTAGCTCAAAAATAGATGTCACTACATGTGTTAAAATTTAATTTACTCTGTTCGAATTTTTATATAGTTTTTTTTTTATAGTCAGATAGATAGATAGTTTCCCTAAAAAGAGAGGATTTTTGCTTTCTGAATAGATAGAACATATAGCAAGTTTTACCAAATTGAGTGTGTATTTTGCGTATATGCGATTTTTCCTTTATTCCTTTTTAACCCTTCCTATTTCCAAATTGCAACGCAAGTGAAAGTGCATCAGGCTGGATTTGGTAAGATTTTCTTTAGTTTATAACATATTTATTTAGATATATTTAGCATCATTTTACAGCCTGCTTAAAAACAATACAACTTGCATTTGGAGCTGAGATACGTTAGTTTTTAAGTTTAGGTTACTTATAAATAAACAAATTGATATTTCTTATTCAAATTTGGACTGGTAATTCTCCAATGTCTATTCTTTTGTCCCTGCTACTTGAAAATAATCCAAAGCTAAATGATAGGTAAGATTATATGAAAATAAACTCTAAATAACCAAATGAAAATAAAACCTTAATAACTTTTTTTTCTAAAATGCACGGATTTCAAGAAAAAAATGTTTTCTAAATTAAAAAAGAAAAATTCACATGTTAACATAGTTAAAAATATATGAAAACAAATTCTAAATAATAAAATGTAAATAAAAGTATTTTATTCGTTTGTATTATTTTGCATGTTTTTATATTGTAATTTTTATGAGTTGCACGCTATGTATAGTATGTATTTTAATGTTTAACGTTTAACTTAATGATCAAGATGAATAATCATCCTTCTGTTTGACCCACCCACAACATTCATTTGTAATGTATTTTGGAAATAAAACTATCTATCTATCTATCTATCTATTAAAACTTTAATAACTTTTTTTCTAAAATGCATGGACTTCGAGGAAAAATTTTTTTCTAAATAAAAAATACATCGTGTGTAAAAGATGAAATATAAATAGTCGCTGTTTCAACAAGGCTGTAGCCCAGTTGTTAAGTCTCCGGCTCCTAACTAAGTAGTCTATTCCGTGTCCAGAAATCTGTATCTGCTTATGGTCGGCACTAGCCAACTAAACAGACAGAATAAAAAACTGATGTACACGATGGTGATCAGGTTGGCCATCACATACGTGGCCCCACTATGGTGCAGCATACCGGCAACGACGATGAGAAAACTTAAAGTTTTGGAGCACAAATTTATGCGAGTCATTTTCAAATCTATAAGTTACATCTCCCTCAGAGACCTGTATGCACGTTGTAACAACATAACCCCACTAGCGGACTACATCCGGGAAAGTCCACTAACGCACAACATCACCCAGATAAGAGAGCATAATGCCCCCTTTCGAATCAAACACCTTACCACACCAAGCGCTGTGAATTTTCTGGAAGCATCCATAGCCAATCTTTAGGAAACCTATGCCAAATTTGCCATCTGGCTCATTTCTCTATTTCTTCGTTTCATTTTGTAGGTTTTTGTTGTTTTCTAAATTACGTCAACTAATTAATTCTAAATTACGTCAACCTATTTCACGAAATATGCGGACAACGCATCCTTTAAATTTTTATTTACCTTTAGTGTTTCTTTTTGTTCTTTTTTGTTTTTTTATCAATTGCTCTAGCAGGTTTTCCGACATCGCTTTCCTGTGTCAGCTCAAAATTCTATATCTGTGCGATCACCACCAAAAATGCAATTTTTTCAATTATTGTTATTGTTACAAAATTTTATGATAAGTCCCTAATAATTTGCCCATGTGGACAAAAAGAACACAGATACCTTTACACGCTCCTTAATTTTTCCTGACAACTGATCTGCCCAGCTCCTCGCCCTCCGCGACGCTTCTGCGACGTGGCTGATTGGCTGGCTCCGGATCAGCTGTCGGAGGCAAACATTTATGTACCCTGTAAATTTAACAAAGATCATTTGAACTGAAATTGAAATTGGCTCTTAACTGAAGATCGCGAGTTCAAACCACAACCTTTTTATTTTTTAAGCATTTTTTCGTAAATAGGTGGGAAGTATAGGACTGGTCCCCAGTCGAATTTTTAGTATTGTATTAGCTTTTCTTGTGGAAATAAGAAGAAAATTAGAATTTTTAAAAACTGTTTTCATGAAGATAAAAGTTTTTGTGCTCATATTTAATATCAATTTAATTAAATTCTTTTCTAAAACAGAAACCAAATATTATTGCAAAAAGAGGGGATTTATTTTCTATCTATCTATCTACCTATCTCCAGTTTCAACTGAGGATGTTGAACTCCTTGTAAATAAATTAAAGTTTTCAAACTCTAGTGGTCATAATATTTCTAATAATTTGGTTAAAAAATGCAAATATGCGATAAGTGGTTCATTATGCTATATAATATACCTTTCTATAGAGAAAGGCATATTTCCCAGTTAAAAGAGCCATAGTCTCCATTAACAAGAAGGGAGATCCAAATGACTATAATAATAATTATGGAGCCATTAGTCTACTATGTAGTTTCTCTAAAATTTTAGAACTTCATCTCAAGGAGCAATTATCAGATTTTTTACAACGGAATATGTTACTGTCTCCTGCTGAACATGGTTTCACTACAAACAAAAGCACTAAGTCTGCGTTGTGTAATTTTCATCACAAAATCGTTAAAGCTTTAGACAACAAGAAATCAGTTGTGGGTCTTTTCGAAGATTTCTCACGAGCTTTTGATTTGGTAGACCATCAGCTGCTTAAGGCCAAACCAGCACTATACGTTATTCGAGAAACTGATTTACAAATATTTTCCTCCTATTTAGACAAAAAGACACAAATTGTAAAAATGGCCGGACGAGTTGAAAGTAATATTTGTGATATTAAACAAGGAGTTCCATAGGGGTCAATTTACAAACATTCTAGTTACCGGCAACAACATGCGCATCCATGTTACGCGGAGAGACCCACTGCGCATCCATGGTACCCGGAGAAACCTACTGCGCATTCATTGCACTCAAGGAAAAATTCTGCGCATCCATTGCACTCGAGGAAACCCACTGCGCATCCATTGTACTCGAGGAAACCCACTGCACATCTATAGTACTCGGGGAAACCCACTGTGCATCGCAATTTGATAACAATCCATTATTCTGTCTTCATGTTAGAGAAGGTTATAATTATTTTAATCCACAATAGAGCACATGGACAGGTCAAATTTCATGCTTAAAAACATCCCTCTCCCTGGTCACCCGTTTGCGGTGTCTCTTTTTAAAAACCGTCAAATACGTGTCTCCTTATTTCCTCAGGAAAGCCTATCGCTGGAATATCGCGTTTCTGACTTAAGCGATTTCAGAGATACGGTATTCGACCATCCACCATTCCCGTTTTCACCACTTCAAAAAGAGAAAATCGAAATTTCGTCCTACTCGTGTCTAATAGATTGCAATAAAGAGAGTATTTCTGCCAAATTTCATGCTTCTGGGTTAACTGTTTCCGAAAGGCTTAAAAACCTCCCCTTCCCCGTCGAATACATGCGTGTCTTCTTATTTCCTCAGAAGAGTCCATCACTCGCATAATCACGTTTCTGACTTACGCGATTTCAAAAATACAGGTGCGCTTCAAACCATTTACCACCCCCATTTTCACCCCTTCAAAAAGTGAAAATCGAAATTTCGTCTTACACGATCTAATAGATTTCAACAAAAAAAATTTCTGCCAAATTTCATGCATCTAGATCTAACCGTTTCTGGAAAAACCTAAAATTTCAACCCCCTTTTTATCAAACAAAAAGGTATAATAATGGTTCTATTTATAGTTATTAGACTTATAATAAATCCCACTATTTGACAATATTTGATGAACTTACAGTATATTATTCAACGAGCGGTAATGTAGAATGAATGTGAATGTTGATGAATTACAGCACTCGCCTGCGGCTGGTGCTGTAAACTTCATCTACCATTACTGCAAGTTAAATACTATACTTTATCTACGATTCTAACAATAAATATTAAATTGAGAAAATTTTGTTTAAATTAGGTACTCAGTTTGTTCATTAATAAAATTAACTGTGTCTCAAGCGAGAAAGTATTCCAACAAGAATGTGTTAAGTAAATAAACAAATCATAAACATAAGCAATAGAAGATCATATTCATAATATAGTTAGGGTTGAAAGTCTTGTAAAGGTGTAATTTAAAGGGAAGATGCCTACGTGACAAATACTGCATCGCGCTTAGGAACTTCGCGTTTGTCCATCGCACTCATGCGTTCGTTCCGCATATTTTTGTCTCTTAAAGGGCCCACTATAAAAAGGCTGGGCAAACTCGTTCTGCTCAAATTTTTATCCAAATTTAATTTTGAGATTTTTATTATTTTAAATTAAAAATAACGGTTCATTTTATTCTAATTCATAATTATATTCTCTGGACGAGAAGTGGCGTCTGTACAGGCAACTGCTCGGTTTTTCTGTTCAATTTCATTTTAAGATTTGCATTATATACATACATACATACATACTATTATATATTAGTACGTATTCCCATGTCTCATCAGTCCTTATTGAACAACAACATGGTTTTGTTAGCAAAAGATCTACTGTTAGTAATTTATGTGTATTTTCTGATTATGTCGCTCATAAAATAGGGGAATCCCAGATAGATACTGTATATAATGATCTATCAAAAGCATTTGATAGAGTTAACCATAAAGTATTATTAACGAAATTACAGGGTTTCTCTATTGATGACGACTTATTGCAGTTTTTATTATCGTACCTCACTAATCGACCACATTTTGTCAAATTTAATGACTGTTATTCACATACCTTTATACCAACATCTGGGGTACCGCAGGGTTCGATATTGGGGCCCTTGCTTTTTGTAATGTTTGTCAATGATATCTCCACTTATATTAAGCACTCAAGATTTTTATTATATGCAGATGATTTAAAATTGTTTCTCCAAATTAACACACTAAAAGACACTGAAAGGTTACATTTCTACGTTCTGTAAAGACAATGACCTAGTCTTGAATGAATCGAAATGCAAGATTATATCCTATACGAAAAAGAAAGATCCTGTCGTAGTGGCATATGTTATCAACGATATTCAAATTGAGAGACTAAATGAAATTAAAGATCTTGGCGTCTTGTTCACCAACCATTTTTCATTTAACGATCACATAATAGCTCTGACCTCTGAATGCTATAGGAAATTAGGATTTATTCTTAGATCGAGTAAAGATTTTAGTTACAGCACCTGCATTATGTTGTTTAATTCATATGTACGCTCTAAACTTGAATATTGTTGCATTATATGGTCTCCAAGAGCATTTCTTTACACTGATATGCTGGAAAAAGTACAAAAAATGTTTTTAAGATCTATGTCTATTATTATTATTATTATTATTATTATGTATTTTAAGAAACATAGAATATGGCCTTTCTTAATGTCCTATCAAAGTCAGCTAACAGAATTTAATGTAACTTCTCTTACTAAACGCCGTAAAAACATTCAAATATTATTTATATTTGATATTTTATATAACAAAATAGATGCACCTGAAATTCTAGGTGCCTTAAGCTTTCATGTACCAGACGTCAGACTAAGGAGGAGAGATTGTATGTTTAACACATCTGCAAATACAAACTCACCTGTTGAAAGATGTTCATCGGCAGTCAATGATATAATCTGTGATGCAGATATGTTTAATATCAACAGAAACAAATTAAAGTCAAAACTATCTGTGATAAGATAAGATAACATAAATATTTAGTTTTCTTTTTAGTCATGTCATGTACTTATACTGCGAATGTTTTTATTATTGTTATTTTAGTTGATTGTTATTCATTATTATTTACAGTATGTTGTACTCAAGCCTGTATTTATTGTTTTTTCTGTGTTTCACTGTATATATGTAACTAGGGAATACCTGTTTATATGCAGTATAAATAAATAAATAAATAAATAATTTTAAAGTCAACATTTGGTGTCTACCAAGACAACTGTGCATTTTTTATCTAAATTTCATTTTGAAATTGCAATTATTTTATCAAGTCTGTAGAGCCACCTGTCCACTCTTCCAGTTAAATAATTCTAATTATCATTCAAAGTCAATTTTCTGAGATTTTATTAAAGTAACTTTTTGGGCACAACCTTCAGGTTTCTCTTTACACAAACCGTTAAATATAGAGATTATTCTGAATACTGGTAGTATAATAATGTATCAAATAATATTTATTTAAATATCAGTAAAGCAAACGACTTTATATCTTCGGTGGCGCGATTGCGACAATACTGTGGTACCTTTTTGATTAGCTAATTTATTTGGAATTATTAGACTATATTGGTTAATTTCACCATTACAGCTAATTATGTTCAGAATTAACTTATTATTTTATTTGATTAATGAATAGGAAGTTTTCTTTGGGTTTTAAAATATGATTACAACGATTGTTATAGTCAGCTTAGCTATACAAACGATATTTGCACACCCGCGATGGTTTTAACTTTAGCCTTGGCAATTATTTACTTTCGCAGGATTCTGCGTTACAGAGTTCTTAATTACCATCTCTTTGGCTACAACTGGAACATATTTGTTATTTACATACGATAAGATCTGAATACAGCTCTTTGTTATCAATTATATCTTCGAATATTTTCGAAATGCAATCCCAAGATTTTGTTGTTTGTCACCTTATCTAGAAATACATCAGGTGTTAAATTTGAGATCCATTGATCTCGGCCAAGTACAATTGTAACTAGCCATGCTACGAATCTTCGAAACACCGAAACCAAACCTATGACAGTTGTCGTGACAATTATACAGGATTTTGTTAATTGCCTTTTTTTTTCATAATATCACTACTGGGAGATTTCCCGAGATTTGTGTCAGATTACGTATGCCGACTTCAACTATACATATTTCAGTGTAATGACTATTGTCATTGTAAACAATTTATTTTATTTTTTGTATAGCTGACCTGATTGCTCTACGGAAGTAATTGTGATGCTTTTTCACAAAGAATACTTTCCATTATTTTATGTGGCTCTTGCCCCAACGAATATTTAATTTAAACTTATAGTAAATTATTGTGACTATTGTCCCAACTTATATTTGTATTATTTTTATGTAAGATGTGGCAGTTGCCAACAAATGTGTAATTTATACTAATGAATATGACGATTGTCCTAAAATAAATGTACCAAAACATTTTCCGTATTTTCTTTCAATATTATACTTCTTCAGGAATAAGAGCTTAAATAAAATGATAATTCTTTAGACAAATAAATCAATTACAAATAAAATAGTAATCGCGGTGAAATCTTTAAAGTAAAATACAAACAAATAAAAGGTACCAAAGGTAAAGAGAATTATTAGATTAATGTTTTCAAAATTAAGTTAAATAAATGCTGAGCACCCGCAACATTGAAATCACGCTTCGCAATGATTCGGTTAGGGCTAAGGCGGGCGGAGGTTGTCCTCAGGGTGGGGTACTGTCCCCGTTATTGTGGAACCTCATGCTCGACGGGCTACTGGTCGAATTGAACGAAGCAGGTTACTATGCGCAAGCATATGCAGACGATCTGGCTATCATGATAAGAGGCTGATTTGAAGTGACTATCGCAGGGCTCATGCAAAGGGCTCTTAACATAGTTCAGTTATGGTGTAACAGACATGGGCTCTCGGTCAACCCTGGCAAAACAGAGCTAATGCTGTTCACTAAAAGGAGAAAGACAAGCAATTTTCAGCTTCCTTCTCTCATGGGCACACGTTTGTGTCTTTCCCGTGCAGTGAGGTACCTGGGAGTAACCCTAGATTCCAAACTGTCATGGAAGGACCACGTGGAAACTCAAGCGAGGAAAGTCTGCGCATCCCTATGGATGTGCAAGCGCATCTTCGGTCTTAAGTGGGGAATAAATCCAAGGACCACCCTCTGGATGTACACCGTTATGGTGAAACCCCTCATAACATATGCGCCCCTTGTGTGGTGGCGCTCCCAGGAGCCCTCCACAATTAGGGCTCGCCTGTGTCAAGTTCAAAGGCTAGCTTGCCTAGGAATAACAGGAGCAATCAGGACCACTCCAATGGCTGCAATGAAGACCATCCTTGGACTAACTCCCTTGCATGTCGAAGTGGAACTGGAAGCTAGGAAAGCAGCAAATAGACTGTTTAAAGGTGGAATGTGGAACGCGACGGGACAAGGGCTGGGGCACACAAAGGCTCTAGCTCTGCCTATAAGGGACCAGGTCGTTGCTCAGTCAGAGGACGACACTAAGTAAAACATATAAAGTATAATATAAAGTAAAATAATTTTAAATATAATTTTGTAATATAATGACAATAACATATAAGGTAAATATACAAAATAGTATTTTATAAAAACAAAACAAAAAAAAAATTAATTCCACCTGTGCGCCTGATCAAAGTACTCACCTAGTGAATAATAAGCTTCGTTTTGAAGTAAATCTAGTAATTTTTTTTTAAGTTTAGCTCTACCTAACTCTTTTAACGGCCGAGGGAGATTATTATATATATTGCTACAGGTGTATTTTGGGCTTTTTTTAAAAGTACTTAGGTTGAACTGGTCTATTAGAATATTTGTGTTATTTCGTGTAGTGTAGTTGTGAATATCATTCCTGTGACTATATAACTCTGGCTTTAGCTTGGTGAACATTACTGCTTCTAATATGAGGATGCTTGGTAAAGTTAATATTTTGTTATCTTTAAAAGTAGATTTACAAGACTCTCTTGGTGATAGCCCAAAAATTATTCTTATAATTCGTTTTTGTAAAATAAAGACTCTGTTCCAATCAGTTCCCTGTCCCCAATATATGATTAAGTATTTTAGATGTGGACAAATTAATGCATAGTAAACATTAATCAGATATTTTCGATCTAAAAAGGATTTGAGGTTTCTAATGGCGAAATATCCACTGTTGGGTTTACTCATAACATTGTCAATATGATTTGACCATGAGAGTGTCTCATCTATAGTAATGCCTAGGAACTTAGTATGTTTTGATGGTGATATTATTTTTTGATTTATGAGAAGCTTTATTGGTTCTATTACTTTTTTTTTATGAAATGTGATATATGTGGTTTTAGATACATTAACTATTAATTTATTTCTAATACACCATTCCTCGAATTTGTTGAGTAGATTCGTTGCGTTTTTATAAAGAGTCTCTAAAGATGTGGCTGATATCAGTAAACTTACATCATCAGCGAACATGACTAGGAGTGAGTCTGGGTTCCTCATATGTGCATCTAGGTCATTGATAAAAATTGTAAATAGTAATGGAGACAGCGCCGCTCCTTGTGGAACAACGAGATTCATTTCCCGACTGTGAGAGGTACTATCATCTAATTTAACAAATACCTTGCGATTTTTTAAAAATGATTCTATCCAGCCATTTAACTGGCCTCTAATTCCTATTTTATGGAGTTTGTCTATTAAGGAGTCCGGAATTACACAATCAAATGCTTTTGTTGAGTCGAAGAAAAGGCCTAGGACAAATTTGTTTTTATCCAATCCTTCATATATAAATTGCAGAACGTCATAAGTGGCAGTATTTTTTGAGTAATTTGGTCTAAATCCATGTTGTCTTGAACTAAGTATCTTGTAGTTTTCTAAAAATGTCGTAATTCTATTGTGTATAATTTTTTCTAAGATTTTACTAAAGATAGACACCAGTGTAATAGGTCGAAAGTTTTCAATTAATTCATGGCTTCCTTGCTTAAAAATGGGAATGATAGAAGCTATTTTCCATTTATCGGAAAATGTGCTTGTTCTAATTGATAGGTTATATATGTAACAAAGGGGTTCTATTATAATTTCTAAGCAGGATTTCACTACAGAGATTGGGACACCGTCTGGTCCGCTAGATTTTTTATTGGGCATTATGTTTATTACATCTCTGATTTCTTGAGTAGTTATGTCGTCAATAAAAATTGAATGCAATATTCCATTTATTTCACTGTGTGGAGAGGAGGATGAAACTATCACTCATATCCGGTGCCATTGTGCACCAATAGGAGTGTCAAGGTACAGGTACTTCGGAAGGCAGTTTCTACAGCCGGAGGAACTACGGGATCTACCCTGGAAAAGGCTGCTCTCCTTCGTGGAGAGCACTGGTCTTTTCTAGGGGATCCTAAATGTTGCGAATGTACAATGGGCCGATAGGCCTAAGTACTGCGGATCTTCGGATCTGCTCGCGTTTTCTAATAATAAAAAAATCAGTAAACAGAAACAAGAAATACCAAACTTTAAAAAGAATCTGTTTAATAAAATTACTATCACAACGTAAATTTGGGTCCTACGTTTAAAAATCTAGACGATCACATAAACTGACAAATTCGTGTATTTTTCTGTCTCAACAAAAAAAGAGAGAGATAAATATACGACTAGGGTTGGTGCCGTTTCAATATTAGTCATAGGTTTTTGTTGTTCCTAACTTAGCATACCGAGAATATTACCTACAATATCTTATTAATAATCCTATTTACATTCAGAATGTTGTCTGTAATTCTCCTTATTCAAAAAAGTAACCATAAAATTAGTACAATGTCCTGTAGACTGACTGCCTTTGTAAGTTCATTCACTTTAATCATCTGCAAATGTCACGTTGAGTGCCGAACTGCAGTAAGGTGCAAGTTACAATAATTTGGCGGTAAGAAATAAAGTAAATGTTGTGTTTAATTACTATATCATCATGATTAATTACCACAAAGTAATGGCTTACCAGTTTAATTTTGGAAGAGGTATTGTTTTTATGATAATATGTAACTAAATATTTGTAAATTATTTTCCGTTGAAATTAATTTCATTTCGTGAAAATAAATTTCTGTGATAAAAACATTCAGATTATAAGTAAGAAAATAACTGTTTGAATATGAAACATACTTCTAAACTTATATATTATTAGAAAACGCGAGCAGATCCGAAGATCCGCAGTACTCAGGCCTATCGGCCCATTGTACATTCGCGACATTTAGGATCCCCTAGAAAAGACCAGTGCTCTCCACGAAGGAGAGCAGCCCTTTCCGGGGTAGATCCCGTAGTTCCTCCGGCTGTAGAAACTGCCTTCCGAAATACCTGTACCTTGACACTCCTATTGGTGTACAATGGCACAGGATATGAGTGATAGTTTCATCCTGTATGCAGGTGCTTGTTCAGAGGACAGTGTCCTGTTATCAGGCCTACCATCCGTCTCAATCGCTCTCTATCGAGCCCAATCAGCCACTCTATGGTGGAGTCAATCGAGGGCCCCTTTATATGGAGCCTCGACTGCCTCATTCCGGGGGCCTGAGTCCAATAGTCGTTAAACTGTGCCGTAGCCCAGCCTTGCAACTCTGGTTGTATCAGAATTCTTGGCAGACCGAAGGCTGGCTTGGGGCCAGGGAAAGGAGTTTTTGCTCCTTTGCCCGCCAAACGATCTGCTTCTTCGTTGCCCTCGACTCCACTGTGTCCGGGTATCCATATTACCGTCTATAAATTGCGGCCGGCGAGGACGCGGACGAGCTTGATGCGCCGAAAAAATTGTTTAAGTGTTGTAAATCAAAGAGTACAACTGTAGTAGTTTGTGTAAATTGTGGCAATGTCTTTCATAAGTCCTGCATAAAGAGAGATCTTCCTGAAATAAACTGTGTGGCAGGAGATTCAAAAATCATATGCTGTAAATCAAATGTTGAGAACCAGAAAGAAGAAAATGTTAACAAGCTAAGATCAGACAAAGAAAGGTTGGAAATATTGCTCAAAAAATGGGAAGAAAAGTATGAATTATTGTTAGATAATAATAAGTTATTAAAAGATAATAATACATTGTTAATAAAGAATAACCAACTGCTAGAAAAAAAAATTGAAGCCTTACAAAAAGTGTCGCATAAAAAAGAAGATAAAAACATCAATACAAATAAATCCTACAGTGCCGTAGTCAGTCAAAAATTCAAACAGGGGCCAAATGCCAAGAAAGCAGGAATTTCTAATGTAGCTAATACAGAGTGTTCCAAATTTGATGATGATAATGAAGCTTATAATGAACTCGCAAATTTACAGAGTAAAAAAAATGAACGAGATAATAAATCTCACTAAGGATAAAATCGATTACATTGGGCAACCTAGTAATTTCGAAGAGAAACCCAAAAGAGAAACAGATATTGGTTTTGAATTTCAAAGACATCAACGTAAATCATATAATAAACGAATAGGAACGGCAGCAGTAAATAATAATCAGGATAACCTAGAATTTGAGGGAGAAGAAAGGAAAGTATGGCTCTACATCTACCGAGTAAAGAGGCATGTGGAATCCCTGGGATTCCAAATAGGTTAAAATGCTTTGTAGTTACTGCTCCATTATCTGGAAAGGATGAAATGTATAACCCAGAATTCTGGCCGAAGGGAATTGGCATAAAAAGATTTAGTTTCACTAGGCACAAAGATTTTTTAGAAGATAATGGTGCAGATTTTTTAGCATAGAGAAACAATCAAGTAAATATACAAAGAGCAAAAATAAAATAAGCCGTGAAACAAATACACAACAAATAAGTGTAATCCATCAGAATGCTCAATCTATAGGAAACAGCACTAACGAATTGAATATGTTCTCTATTTTTCATCTAAATATCCAATGTCTGCGTAACAAGAAGATGGAACTTGAAGCACAAAACCATATATATGACGTCATGTGTTTAAGCGAACACTGGATGTTCGAAAATGAAATCTCTCAAATTAAATTTGATAATTACGATGTTATAAGTTGTTTTTGCAGGAAGCTTCATATTCATGGGGGTGTGGTAGTTCTAGTTAATCCTAAATCTGCAAAAGATTTTGTTACAAGAGATGACATTTGTCGGCTGTCTATTGAAATCCACTGTGAAATATGTGCAGTACAATGTGAAAAGCAAAAGCTCATAATAATCACTGTATATCGATCTCCATTAGGAGATTTCAATATATTTCTCGATACATTTACAAAGGTTTTAAATATTATCAGTCGTACAAACAATATACTGTCGTTATAAATGGGGACTTTAATATAAACTTTAACAATAAAAATAACAATCATACTGTCATCTTTACTGATCTAATAAAAACGTATGGTTTATCTGTAACAATAGATGCAAATACCAGAGGGGATTCTTGCCTGGACAACTTCTTAATCAACTCAGAAAGTACTTTTCAAACTTCTGTAATTGACACTCATTTATCAGACCATATGGCGATTACAATAAATTTTCCTGTCAATAGTGCTAATACTGAGAATACCACAAATTTTAATTGTAGACCTGTAACAGATGAGGGTCTATTTTTCTTAAATAGTCTTGTAGGAAACGTATGTTGGGACTTTGTGGATGATCCAAACATAAATATTGAGGTGAAATCAGAAATGTTTATAACCTTCTTATGCAATGCAGTAGAGCTCGCCTTTCCAGAGAAAAAATTCAAACAAAAAGACACACTTAGGGTGACCTGGTTCACGAAGGAACTAACGTTACATTTTATGCAAGAAACAGTAAAAGCTACAAACTCGCCTGAACTCAGACAAACTATGCAAAAATACAGGAAAAAATATAACATTGCAATTGCAAATGCTAAACGTAATGCTAATGATACATACATTAAATCTCATACTAACAAATCTAGTGCAATCTGGCAAGTGGTACGAGAAAATACGATCTCGCAGCCAAAAAATTTAAACAGCGACACTAACATAAGTCCAGATGATTTCAACAATTTCTTTGCAGAAATTGCTAAGAATATCATTGATGAGCTCCCTAATAGTGATTTTACCGCAGAAGAATTTCTATATAACAATGATAAGACAACACATCAAGCAGGCCAACACGACTTTAATTTCGGTGAGTTAACTTTCATTGAAGTTAGAGATATAATTTTCAATTTAAAAAATAAAAATAGCAAAGATTTTTATAATCTTAACACTAAGATACTCAAAAGTATAGCCAATATTATTGTTATTCCTCTTACAAAATTACTCAATTTATGTTTAAAACTTTCTGTCTTCCCAAAAGTTTTTAAAATTTCCCGTGTTGTGCCTATACACAAAAAAGGTCCCATAAACTTGCTAGATAACTACCGACCAATTTCAATTATTCCAATTATAGCAAAAGTCTTTGAAAAGGCCTTAAAATCCAGAATATGTCTTTTTTTTTTAAAGTAATAGTTTGTTTAATACAAATCAGTATGGTTTTCGCAATGCACGTTCAACCACTATGGTAATCAACAAATTAGTTGAAGTTATAAACATTGGATTTGAGACTGGTGTCCACACAGGGGCTTTGTTTTGCGACTTAAGCAAGGCTTTTGACTGTATTTCCTCTAGTATACTTATAAAAAAACTTAGTTATTACAAATTTTCTGAATCGAGCTTGAAATTAATACAGTCTTACTTAACAGACCGCATGCAACTGATTGAAACCGGTAATAGTCGCTCTCAAATGAGAACAGTAGAATTCGGAGTACCACAGGGGTCGGTACTGGGACCAGTACTATTCCTCATCTATATCAACGATTTGGTATATGCTGGTCCCAGAGCCGACTTTATCCTCTTCGCTGATGACACAACTGCGGTAAATAGAGTCGAAAACTGTAATGCGCTCCAGTTAGTCATGGAGGAAACGCAGTCAGAGGTCACTGCCTGGTTCGTCGCAAATCAACTAAGCTTAAATGCTACCAAAACAGAAACCATGCTTTTTAGCTTACGTAATATGAACCTAAAAAATAACTCAGAGTCAGTAAAATTTCTTGGGGTACAGATAGACCCTAAGCTGTCATGGAATATTCATATTGACAACTTATGTAATAAGTTAACTTCTAGTATATATGCAATTACAAATCTGTCCTCAATAGTTTCCAGGCAAGTACTCCTAATAACTTACCATGCAATTGTTCAGTCAAAGATAGCATATGCTATTCATGCTTGGGGCCATGCTCCAAGCATGAAACGCATATTTGGGTTACAGAGGAAGGCAATACGAATTATAAACAAGCTTGAGTATAAGGAAGATTGTACACCAGCGTATATTGAACTTAAAATTCTCACAGTACCCTCACTATATATCTTACAGTGCCTCATGTTCGTTAGAGATAATCTACCAAGTTATGTTACCCATGATGAAATTCACTCGTATGACACAAGACATAAGACAAACATTTATATCGACTTTCACAGAATAAACAAATCTAAATCGGGAATATCTTACTTTGGTCGTAAGTTGTTTAACCTGCTACCATCCCCCGTGAAACTGTTGCCTTCTAAAAGTTTTAAAAATGTAGTAAAAAAATATCTTATATCTAAGTGTTTTTACTCTATGGAAGATTTTTGTAATAATGATTTTACAGATATGATAAATCTGGTACCTTAGCACATACATGTACATGTTTTTTTCTAAGTTAATTATTGTCATATTTGTTGTAAAAGTGGATCTTCCGATTAGTCAATTTTAATTACATAGTTTTTATTTCAAAATAGTAGAATAGCAATTTTATGTAAACATGAGACTTTTTCATCATGTGATAGGTTTTAATACAATTTTTACAAGAATTTTGATAAATATTTATGATCTAGTCATAATTAATTTGTTTTACAAGTAGTGTGATTCGTTGTATTAAGTAATGTGTACTGTAAACTTTTCTTGACTTGTGTAATCTCTGTTTTTTTAGCACCAATAAATCTTTCTTTCTTTCTTTAACTGAGTTGCTTTCACACAGCTCAGTCAGAATGTTTCGACAGTTCAGCACAAGCTTAGAGGTCATCTTGTTTGATGCAAAAGCCCTCAAAGCTGCCTGACTGTCGCTACATATATAAATATGCTTATTAATGAAGCCTCTCTTGAGGTTTTCGCTTGCACAGAGTAAAATGGCATATATCTCAGCCTGAAATACACTAGGATACTTACCAAGTGGCGCCGATATACGAGCCCTTGGCTTGCATCCGTGTACACCAGCACCGGTTCCCTCCTGAGTCTTCGATCCGTCTGTGTACCATTCCAGACCTCCGGGACTCAGAAGATTCATTTTATCGCGTTCCCAGTCGTTTCGACTAGGGAACACAACTGTATATGGAATAGTGAACTCAAAGACGGGGAGACACCGGTCGTCCTCTGATTGAGCAACGACCTGGTCCCTTATAGGGGCTAGAGCCTTTGTGTGCCCCAGCCCTTGTCCCGTCGCGTTCCACATTCCACCTTTAAACAGTCTATTTGCTGCTTTCCTAGCTTCCAGTTCCACTTCGACATGCAAGGGAGTTAGTCCAAGGATGGTCTCCATTGCAGCCGTTGGAGTGGTCCTGATTGCTCCTGTTATTCCTAGGCAAGCTAGCCTTTGAACTTGACACAGGCGAGTGGAGCGCTCCTGGGAGCGCCACCACACAAGAGTCGCATATGTTCCATAACAGTGTACATCCAGAGAGTGGTCCTTGGATTTATTCCCCACTTAAGACCGAAGATACGCTTGCACACCCATAGGGATGCGCAGGCTTTCCTCGCTTAAGTTTCCACGTGGTCCTTCCATGACAGTTTGGAATCTAGGGTTACTCCCAGGTACCTCACTGTACGGGAAAGACACAAACGTGTGACCATGAGAGAAGGAAGCTGAAAATTGCTTGTCTTTCTCCTTTTAGTGAACAGCATTAGCTCTGTTTTGACAGGGTTGACTGAGAGCCCGTGTCTGTTACACCATAACTGAACTATGTTAAGAGCCCTTTGCATGAGCTCTGCGATAGTCACTTCAAATCGGCCTCTTATCATGATAGCCAGATCGTCTGCATATGCTTGCGAATAGTAACCTGTTTCGTTCAATTTGACCAGTAGTCCATCGAGCATGAGGTTCCACAATAACGGGGACAGTACCCCACCCTGAGGACAACCTCGGCCCGCCTTGGCCCTAACCGAATCATTGCGAAGCGTGATTTCAATGTTGCGGGTGCTCAGCATGGACGATATCCACTTAATTAAGTTAAATTTTCTAAAGGAGCCTCAAAGCCAGGACTTTATATAGAAGCAAATGAAATCGAAATTGACAAGCTAGACAATTCTGTTACGAATAGTATTTACGCAGTACAAAAGTCTGCTAATAAAAAATCAAATATTGAAGAAACCAAAAATAAAAACACTCTCCTTATATTCCATCAAAATGTACAGTGCCTTAAAAATAAAATATTGGAGATGGAAATACTGCTGGCAAATATGGAAGTATGTCCGAAATTAGTCTGCATCACTGAACATTGGTACACAGACAACGAAAAAACTAGTATGAAAATTGAAAACTACACAATGATATCCACCTTCACGAGAAAAGTCAAGACTCATGGTGGCTCTGCAGTTTTTGCTCAAGATGGATATGACGCCGAAGAAATTGAAGAACTTCAACAGAAAAGCATCGAGGGACACCTTGAGTGCTCATCTGCCTGTAGTGGGTCACAAAAGCTTTTGGTAATATGTATTTATAGACCACCATTAGGGGAATTGGATCTGTTCTTTAACACCCTCACAGATATTCTTAACATATGTTACAATAAATTTTTTGGATTTAAAATGGTTCTCTGCGGAGATTTTAATATCAATATATTAAATAGCGATAACGACACAAATTTTTTTTTAAATATATTAACATCCTTTAATTTCTCACAAAAAATTTTTCATCTTACTAGAATTAGTAAAAAATCAAAAACTCTTCTGGATAATATTTTCATAAATTTTGAAAACACATATATAGGAGAAATAATTTCAACTGCCTTATCCAACCACGAAGGTCAAATTATAAATATATGTATGAATGATAACTCAAACCATAATAATCAATCACTACCTTATGTCAAAAGAATTTTTTCTATCACTAAATTAGAGCAATTTAAAGTCGAATTACAGAACTTCAACTGGACAGAAATTACTGATTCAGAAGATCCAAACATATGTTATAACTTATTTGTGAACAAAATAATCAACCTAATGAATATAATTTTTCGCGTCAAAAGAATAAAAATAAATCATGGATTACAATGGGCATAAAAACCTCGTGAGACGAAACGTAATCTGTACAAACAAAAAATTTCTGGAAAAATCTCAAATGAAACTTACTCTCGATACTCAAAAATACTTAAAAAAGTAATAAATGAAGCAAAAAAATTATCAAATATATCTTACATTGAGAACTCGCAAATCATCAAACAGTATTGGATAACATCGAACCAAGTGAAGAAAATAAATATAATGTCCTAAATAAAATCAATAATTTCTTCCTAAATCAGTGTCCAAAATTAAATACAAATACAGAAAATCACAGATGAGTGTGTTTTTACAACCAGCAGATAACACTGAAATATACAACACTATCAAGGCATTAAAAAATACAAAATCAGTTGGCGAAGATGAAATACCAGTACTCTTGCTAAAGTATATTGCTGAAGAAATAACTCCACCTCTAATGTATATTATTAATCTAACTATGAGCACGGGAATATTCCCTAACAGACTAAAACTAAGTCATATAAAAGCCCTACATAAAAAAGGCGATAAAAACCTAATTAATAACTATCGACCGATTGCACTTTTAAATACTTTAAGTAAAGTTTTTGAAAAAATTATCTACACAAGACTTATGAATTATTTGGAGAAAAATAAAATCTTGCTCGATAATCAACATGGTTTTCGGCAAAACAAAACAACAATACTCGCCATATATAAAGCATTGACAAAAATTTTAGATTCACTCAATAATCAGCAATATACTTTAGCCATGTGTCTAGATCTATCTATAGCTTTTGATAGTGTTGACCATGACATACTGATTCAAAAAATGGAAATTTATGGAATCCGAGGGGTGCCCCTAAAACTTATGAAATCATATTTGCACAAGAGATCACAATGTACTGTTGAAACGGACAAATCAGGCAACATCTTAAAATCAGAAACAAAACCCGTATTAGTATGTGTGCCCCAAGGGTCCATCTTAGGACCGTTATTGTACTTATTGTACACAAACGAGCTGCCTATCATTGTAAGTCAAACTATGTTACAATATGCAGACAATACTTCAATAATATTTAGTGAATCTGATGTCATAGATACAAACACAAAAATTTATAGTACGCTGGCTGATCTGGAGACGTTTTTTACCTCAAGTAACTTACAACTAAATATTACAAAGACCCAAATCATTAAATTCTGCTACCAACATAATGATGAATTTTCTTTAACTAATGAAATTTCAACATTAGAAACGGTTAAGAATGTATCATTTTTGGGCGTGAAAATAGACTCCAGGCTTGACTGGAAATGTCACATTGAGACACTAGCACAAAACTTATCGAAGTACATGTATGCATTGAAAGCAGTTTCACGAACGGTTAATTTAAAGGTAGCCTTGACTGCGTACCACGGGTATATCCAAAGCAGAATCAAATACGGCATAATGTTCTGGAGGAATTCTGCAAAAAAGATGTTTGCGTAATATTATAGGGATGAAACAAACAGATAGCTGCAGACCAGTGTTCCTAGAGAAAAACATACTGACTTTAACTAGTATATATATATATATATATATATATATATATATCTTTAAGGTACAAGTGGGCATCCGGCCATGTAAATTTTACGGTTCACTGGGACTCCGAGGTCACTGGGCCTCCGGTATACGGAGGCCCAGTGACCACCCATTGTAAAATGTCAAGAAAGGTTATAAATATAGTTACAAACATTTTCCCGCTAAAACTTCACGGAGGCCAACTTGCCTCAGTTTTGGATGCCGTATAAAATTTAGTTCAGCCGTTTGCCACTAAAGTGCGCTAAAAGCGTTTGCTGTATATCTCATGCTGTTTAAAATTGTCTAGATGTAGCGGTTCACTCGACATCCGTAACTTTGGCAACGCGTAAATGCATTTGAAGATTATTAATTCTATATGTTTGAGGCATTATTCGTTGTTGAGTTATGAGGTTGCTGAACTAACACTAGGAATGTTGGGAGTGTTTAGGTATCTATTGTGTGCTACATTTATGACACCGCTTAGATTTTTTAAAATTAATTTTAAGACGACAAATTTTCTAAATATATTTGTTATTGGTATAGTGGTGTTTTTTGCGCCAATAATACACCGTAAAATATATTGTTTACTATGTATTGTGGTTCAAATTCCTTTGTTTTTAAAAATTCTCAGTCACTAATAAGACATAGGTTACTTTGGATGTAGGTATATATTCAAACTAATTGTAGTGAAAACTATATTCTCATATCTCTGACTTTTCAAATTACATAGTGCTTAACGACTTTTTTTCTATTCGGCGTATCTCTGCATACAGTGTGTTTCAAGTATTGCTGTCTCTATTTCTGGGTATTAGTACATTAAATCATAGCCTGCGAATAAAAATATTTTTTTTTGTTTTTAACTGATTAAAAATCAATTTTGTCATATTGTAGTACTGTGGTGCGCAAAAAAAATGGGACAAGTCTTATATCGTATTTTTGTTAAAATCTGATTGTGTACTTTAATTTTTGTGACATTGTCAGGTATTTGTCAAAATTCATTGCAAGTGTGCAAATAGAGACAGATTTACATTAGAAAAAAATAGTTGTCCTATTTTTTTGCTCACGACAGTACATTAAAAGTAGAGGATTAAAAGTAATATCGAATACAAAAAAAATGACATCCATATAAGAAATAAAAGTTAATATCTCAAAAACAATATTTTCTTCTCTTACACTTCCTGTAAAGATCTTAAAGAAAGTGGCTATATAAAGTGTAAGTTACTTGATATAACTATAAAAAATGGACCATTGTGGTTTTTCGCATTGTTTCAAAAACTGAAAAAATTAACTCAAATCTAAACACACCATTGTAATCCCAGAATTTCTGAAACTGTGTACATTTATAGCCGACTTTCTATCTTTTGTAATAACGGAGCGCAATACATGCAGTTCCAATTCGGGACATCCTAAGTAGCAAAGTGTCGTCATTATGACGTCAATTTTTGGTTAATGATGACGGTGAAATGACCTTTATCATGACTTACTTATGACGTGAAAATGACAGTTGTCACAGACAACTGGCGTCAATAATATGACGTATTGTTGGTAATCATTCCGCTTGGGCATCCTAGTAATTTGAGAAGTGTATCTCCGTTTAGCGATAAGGGATGCAAACCTTTCCCCATGATATTTTTCCACAATTATTAATAAAGATTTAAGATTGAGCAGCATTTTTTCAAAATGGCAGTTCGAGCGCGACAGATCTTTTTCAAAACTTCCACAATTATTTACGTCAGTTGTCGAAAATTGACTGGAGTAATAAGGGCTTAGATATTTGCAGGTAACAGCGATTTCAATTATTTAAACGATCATAAAAATTCAGGCACGCTATTTATAAATACGAAAATCTAGATTATTCTTACATAACAGGTATCTAGGTATCAGATAAAAAAAAAATTGACCTCCTTTCACCATATGAAAATTGTTTGCAGAACGGCTGGTCTATATTAGTATTTTAGCTTTATCAAATGTAGAAATGCTTATTCAAAAAATGCCATTGACAATACAGAATTCTTGTAAACCTGAGAATATATGAATTAGGCGATGCTAAATAATTGTTTAAATTTATATTGAGGGTTTTACAAAAATCAAGTAATTTTGTTTTTTGAGAATCTTCTGTCTCCACTCTCCACATCTCGGAAAAACACAGTTTCACATACTAAAATCCATCGTAAAGAGGCCGAAAAAATAACTTGTTTGGACTACGTTTGACGTTTTAATAATTTAGCAATTTTTGAAAATGTTGTCAATTTTGGTTTTTATTAAATATATACTCTAAAAATGTTTATATTAGTTACATTATATAATAAATTAGTTGTTAGATACCGGGCGAGTCATAAAAAACGGACAGCCGTCGAAAAGGATACTATGGTTTCTCGTAACTAAAGTTTCTGATTCCCCTATTAGGTATGTACAGGGTGTCCCGAATTGCATAGGCCAAACATCACTAAGCAATACAACTTTTCAAAATAAGAAAAAAGTTCCTATAAACATGGGTCGGGAAGTGCTTAGTTTCCGAGATACAGGGTGTTCAAGTAATTCTCTTGAAAATGTTTTTTATGAATATTTTCGAAATGTCTAAAGATAAACAAATGATAATTTACACAGGAATTTAACTTTTTATGCTTTTTAAGACAAAATAATAACTATGTACGAAAATCATTCAGGAGCGGGTGAAACTGAGGGGGCCTAGGTATAATTTAGCCCCAACTTTATTGTGTGACAGTTTCACATTCATTTATGAGCAGAACTTAAAAATTTGAAGTTTTCTGCACAAAAAAAGTGTTTTTTCTCTAAAATTATCAGTTTTTGAGTAAATCTTATCTGAACTTTATTAATTAGTAACCATTATTACCAGCATTCCTGGTATGCAGGAGTGTGCCACGATTGTAATGTTTGTAACAAATGAAAACTAATCTAGCATGCAATGTCGGAATGACAATAATGACGTTGTTTTTTGTGTTTTCTGTAGTTCATTGTTCTGTAGTTTTATTAGTTCCTTTTGGAAAAAGTGTTCTATTGAAAAGTAAAAAATGGTCATGTTTAGTAATGTGGAGTACGCGGATATTCATTTTATTCATGGATACTGTAATGGAAACGGGAATGCCGGGTACGCGAATATCGCAGAAGATTTCCTAAAGATGTTTTTATTCGAACCCACCTAAAATTTAGAAATGTGTTTTTTTGTGTAGAAAATTCAAATTTTTAAGTTCTGCTCATAAATTAATGTAAAAGTGTCACACAATAAAGTTGGGGCTAAATTATACCTAGCCCCCCCCCCCCCCCCAGTTTCACCCGCTCCTGAATTATTTTCGTACATAGTTGTCATTTGTCTTAAAAAGCATAAAAAGTTAAATTCCTGTGTAAATTATCATTTGTTTATCTTTAGACGTTTCGAAAATATTCATAAAAAAACATTTTCAGGAGAATTATTTGAACACCCTGTATCTCGGAAACTAAGCATTTCCCGACCCATGTTTATAGGAACTTTTTTTCTTATTTTGAAAAGTTGTATGCCTTGGTCAAGTTTGGCCTATGCAATTCGGGACACCCTGTATTTTAATATTCTTAGAACGTCTTTTTATTTTCGCGAGTCCGGGAAATAAATCCCGACTGTCAGTTATCAAAATTTTGCAAGAGAAACAAAATACAGGTAATAGATGTATTTTGCAAAAAAAAAAACAAAAGTCGAATGACCGTATCATTCCTGATAAAAATATGAGCTAATACGTGTAAGGATGAGGGTAGTTTGAAGTTTTAATTATTTTTATATGGAACAAACGAAGCACTTTGGCATACAGATATATTTAATCCAATTGACTTATTTTAACTCCACACATCTGTTTTGGGTCTATATCTGCGGAATTTCTAGACACACCCCGTAGTACACAATAAGTCTAAGCTTTGACCAGCCGGTACATCATTCCATATTCGAAAGATGAAAGTTACAGGTGTTTTATGGTTCTCAAAAGTGGGACTTATTTTTTGGGAACTGTCACTCATCCTAATTTCGCTTATCCATATCAATAAATTCTGTCCATATTCCCAACTTTGCTTAACGTTTTGAGGTTGAATTATATTGTCTACACACTATTAGCCATTGTTAAGATTTCTGGATAATCCATTTTCTTCTCGACCCCTACTAATACAGCCTGTAGAGCAAAGAATCGGGGGTACCTGCACAAAAAACAAAGCGCATACAATTTTCTACAATTTTGTTCCTATACAATATTTGGATAGGAGTTACCGTTTTCCAGATACCACTGTTACCGTTTTCGAGATAAATGTCTGCAAATTATATTATTATTATTATTATTAATTTATTTCAGTTTATTTTATTTTATTTTTATGTTAATAATATAAAGTTGTATTATACGCCTTACAATAATTGTCAGTTATTTCCTGATTTAACGATATATGAATTTCCATGTTTTCTTAATTTTGGACTGGTTTATCTGGAAAATGGTAACTCCTATCAAAATATTGTATAGGTACAAAATTGCAGAAAATTTTATGCACGTTGTTTTTTTTTATAAAAGTTTTTGTCCATCTTTATTAGTTTTTGTGTTAAATGATAAAAACGAAATTGGCAACAGTTTTCTTTAACATATGGCCGCCATTTTGAAAGTACAGCCAGTTTTTTTTTGGGGATATGTCTTAAATTGTTCCTTAGGTTTTAATCTATGAAAACCATTGTCCTAAAGGATCGGGAGGGGGGATGCACGTACCGCTAGGGAGGGCTCCCCAACTAAGAGAAATAGTTTAAATAAAAGTTGTAACTTTTTCACTTTCTGCAATATTGGTAATACCTAATTTTAGGGTAGAACTAACAGGAAAGGAGATAATTAATAAAAACCTATTTTGACTCATTTATTCAACATAGTGGCCGTAGCGGACTCGACATATTTGTGGAAAATATCAATTAATGTTTCGGGTAAGCCCCTCTGCAGTATAAAAAAAGAAAATCTCTTGTAGAAATTATTAACAAGTCAAATGACAGAGTAACTGTACTATACGTAAAATCTTAGATGATTATTTTATTAGTATTATATTATTTATTTTATAATATAAAAATTTATAATATAATATAAAAGAACTTTTTAAATTTTTAACTAATTTGTTTGTCTATGCCTCTAGATTGTTGTACTTGTCAATATATTTTACCGTTTCTCTCCACTCTTCTCACCCATCATCGGATAATAATCCTTATGGCACGCAACTATGGTGTATTTTAAACGGAGGTATTTATCTATCTTTCACTTGCACAATATAAGGGCAAATTACGTCTAGGAAAAGTGGCAACACCGTTTGGAGGCCCAGTAAACTCATGTTATGTTTAAAAGGAGGCCTGGTTACATAAACAAGTACAAAATATATACAAAGGATACTAGTTAAACCTATAGAGGTAATGGAAGCTGAATTAACCGTTGAGAGTATGTAATTAAATACTTCGTGTATATAGGTGGAGCTTTGGTAGGCCATGTATGGTGTGGAGGCTGAGTGACTGCGTGTAGATAAATATATATATATATATTGATAAGTAATACGTTGTCACCTCAGGGTCGTTGACTGGGCGGCCTGACCTCACCCTTTTCTGGTGGTAATAATTGACCTATTTATACATATATCCTCTAAGGGGAATCCCAGGAATAGGTTTCTCAAAAAAAAATAAGTGATTTCTTAATTTAAAATTTTGTATATATGTTTAGATATTACAAATGCGAAGAGACCTCAGTTATATATATTACCGCACGAGAGTTGCAATTCCAAGCCGCCTCATACAGTGTTGCCAGCATTTTTGAGGTGTGTCCGTACTGATTATACCTGCGGTATATACAGCAGGGAATAATCTGTTTCGTTAGTACTATAAGGGGAAAATGAATAGTTCAAAATATGTAGAATTTATTTCTTTCTGAACTTTTCAAGAAATGATACTAGGACATACATTTCATGGGTAGGAAAAGAAAAAAGGTGATAAAAATATAATCTTATTTGTTGAAATTATGATTTAAAAATATCTTAGGCAAATAAAATAATGTGCTGCGTACACAAAAGTTTGCAATTTATGATTTGTAACTACACGAATTATTTCCCCCAATCGGCCTTTTTGAACTTCGTTGATTGGATTATAAGTATTTTTAATAAGACTATTATGAAATGAATCAGAGTTGCAGACAGGCGTTGCCGACTGCGAATATCTATTAAGTAAACATGATAACGTATGTTGGACTTCTTGGACTTGTCTGTTGGAAAATTCTTATTTCAAATTATAAACGTCTATAAAATAGCACAGTAGAATAGTTTTTATTGAAATTGAATCTTATCCGACATACACAGCGATCGTCATAGGTGTGTAAACTCTGATCTATTATATGTAAAACTATGTTTTATTATTATAATTTTGGAGCAAAATATTAAAAGGTTTTTCATTAAACAAACAAAAATATGAAGGCATCTAAGCCGCAATACACAGGGTGTCTCTCAGGTTTGAACAACTCTATATATATTAGAGGACATATCAAACCTTACCTTAAAAACCTGAAAATATCATTAAAGCATTTTTAATAAAACTGTTTTGAAATGAATGAAAGTGGTTGTTGGGTATTGCCGAATGCGAATAAATATATGAAGTACGCGAATTTTTTTTCGAATTTGGAACATAAAATAGCCCGATAACACACTTCCTATTTAAACTTTATCATATCCGTCGTACAGAGGAATCATATGTGTCATCTTTTATATAATTTGTTTTATTATGATTGTAGAACAATGTCTTCCAAAGGTTTTTAATTAAGAACATAAAATATGCAAAAATATACAAGATATCTATACTAAAATATACAATGAGTCTTACAGGTTCGTGCAAACATTACGTGAGTTAGATGATATATCAGTTTTACCCTAAAATGTTATTGAAGTATTTTTAATAATACTATTACGAAACGAAAGTTGAAGTTGGGGGCGCAAAGCGGACTCAATTGTAAGACAATAGTAACAGAGAAGTCTGTTAAAATTGTGAGCAGTAAAAAATAAATAAAAACTTATCTTGTTCATAATTTAAAAAAAATTAAAAAAAGACATTAAAAAAATTTAAAAAAAAATGAAATAGAGAACAGAGAATGGTTAAACAAAATAAGTTCTTATTTAGTTTACGAATTTAATTATGTTTATTTACTGTTCACAAATTCAATGGGAATGTAACCCGTAACTGAAAAACATAAAAATTGACCTTTGTGGTTTTTAATCCCAAAACCAAGCCCACTTCACACTCCCAAAAAACACAAACGATATGTATATGTTGTATATAGACTCTGCTGCTGTATTAGAATTTTAGATCGAAATGTTACTAAGGATTTTAATTAAGCACAAAAAATGCTAAGATGCACAAAAAGTCGAAACTTTAACATACACTGGGTCTCTCAAGTTTTAACAAACTTTACGTACATATATATATTACAT
The DNA here is from genome assembly GCA_936432065.2 of Rutpela maculata. Taxonomy (NCBI): domain Eukaryota; kingdom Metazoa; phylum Arthropoda; class Insecta; order Coleoptera; family Cerambycidae; genus Rutpela; species Rutpela maculata. Next base: position 203,558,423 of record OW386285.2, on the reverse strand, counting down.
ATCAATGTTACTTTAAAAGGTATACATTGTTTGTATTTAATAAGAGTATTACAATCGAATGAAAGTTGCAGTCTGCCGTTGCCGACTGATTTATTGATAAAAAATATATATATTGACTGTGTACTTAATTTCAGTGGCACCTTTTAAAAGTGAATTGTGCCGTGTTGGTACAAAATATGAATCAAATAGGTTTTCGCAGTCGGCCACGCACAATGGAAACTTTTACCCATTAAAATCAACATATAAATTCGAATCTAGTCCTACCAATAATTAAATGGATAAATAAAACTAGTGGAAGCATTATACTCTTCGCCGATTTACTGAGCTTTTTATATAATTGTTATACATTCTATAGGATACTCTTCGCATTTTTCTTGTAAATAATGTTAGTTTTTGGACATTCTAAATTTTGTGATACTTACCAACTCTGTTGTGGAAAAATTATATGAAAAAAAAAACCACCAAGTGAGGGATTGAACACGAGACCTTTGGATTGCAAGGCAAGCAAAAAAAACAAGCAAATAAAATTTATTAATATTCATATATACATATGCACCTCCCCGAAACCTGCCTCGGAGCTAGCCAGATAACCACGGCGCGCAGCAAGGCAAATGCTTTAGCCATTGGGCTATCTCATCTTACCAGAAAACTGAATGAATATCGTTCACGAATTATATTTCAACGGAATAGATACATTATTATGAAATATATATATATATTGGTAAAATGTAAAAACAAAAAAAATTATAGAGAATAACATTTCGAAAGATTTCTATTTAAGTACAAATGACAGAAATTTTGAAAAATTTATTTTTTATTTAAATGATTAATAACTTTTTTATTTATTGATTGATTTTTTTCAAAAACAATAGGGTTCTTTCTCTAGCTAACACTAACTTACTTTCCAAATTTCAGTACAATCGGACTTTTCTTTCTTAAGTTATCGTGCTTACATGAAACGTGACGGACGGACAGACAGACGGACATTTTGAAAGATGTTCAGAATTCGTTCACTAACAATGATCCGATCAAATGCAATATACTCTTCGTTTTTGGGAAGAGTATAATAATCACATCAGAAATAAAATTTCTGCATCTCTTGAATTGAGTTTTATTGCAGATTCAATGCATTTTCGATTACTAGGAAAGACTTTTTTATTTTCTTTCTGAAAATTCGTCTAGGTAGAGGCCGGCGCAAATACGGAATTACAAGGGTTCATGTACAGTTATTGAGTATTCCAGTATTTCATCTTCAAAAGTGAATTAGTGATTTTATATTTTTTAAGCGTTTAGTTTTGGTTATCTAGATTTATGCTTTTCCTTTATTTCATTATTTATTTGTAAAATGTATACGAATTTCAAGCTGACTGTCACTTGCATTGTTTGATTGACATTAAGTAAGAATGAGGTTTAACAACCAATAAATATCAAACACAAATGGGTTTATTATAACTAGTAAAAAACCTTTAAACTTCTCAAAATATGTTTCTATTGTTCTGGATTGCACTCCAGATGTTAGTCACATTGAACAGCTCTAACAATTGTTTTCAGATTTGTCAACTTAAACAATGTCACAAAGAAAGTTGAAATCAGGCAACATTTTACAAAATTGTGTTCTGCAACTTATCAAACTGAGTTAGAATTATCTGCTAAAATATGTGTTTTGTAATCTAAAAAAAATATACGATTTGCGGGGACAAGATTATGACAACGGAGCAAATATGCGTAGTGAATACACTGGGCTGTGACAGAAAATCTTGGGAATAAATCCTAGAGCGTTTTATGTACTATGCTGTGCGCATAATTTAAATTTAGTGCCAAACAATGCGTTCTTTTAAAATAATCTTTTTTTTTAACTAAACTTGAATTTAAGTCCACATTTCTTGAGAAAGAATATATATCAATATGCGGTTTTGAGGATCTAAGAGATAATTTATTTGTGAAACAGCGAGTTTTGCCCGACTCTTTAATTTGAGCACATTACTATTAAGACAGTAAAATTAATAGTTGACCCGGAACAAATTTGTAACAACCTGATTTCTTAAGGACTGTATTCTATGGCTATGGCTAACTGAAAATCTCAAATAATCCGCCTTGCAGAAATGAAGAAAAAATGCGCCGCCATGTTGAAATTAGGCACTTTTTTCCTTTAATTGGTAATAGCCCATACACTTTAAGAAAAAAGTAAAGAGGTAGAGAAAGAGCTAAGTTTTAATGTGGTATAAAATTTTTTGCAATCGTTTAAATATTAGCAAAGTTACGGTTGTCAAAATGACAGATTTATATAAAAAAAGATTACTTTTTGTTTTTTAATATCCAATTCTCTGGATTAAGATTGTTGCCTAACCAGACTTGAATTTGCCAATACACTTTATAAATATGATATTTAGTGGCATCGGATGTTGGCGGAAGAACTGCTAGATCGAAGAAAATATTTTGCCCAGCAGAAATCTGATTATACCAATGAACCTGTACCTAATCATTTAAACTATTAGTTTTTTTACTGCCATACCATATAAAAATAAATTCTTCCCCAGTTACCACAAGCTGATTTGCTTCCGCAAAACTTTTGAAAATTAATAGGCTGTTACTTTGTTCAATATTATTTTCTAAAACTGAAAATACTGTTTTTTGCCCTTTTTATAAAATGTAGAGGTGGTATCGCATCCGGCATGTGCAAATAGAATATTTTTTACTACTTACATTTTCACTTAGTTCTGAACGTAACTTACACATATTCGTTATTTTATCAGATTTACCTCCATCACCGGGTTTCATCATATACACATTTTTTGTTTTGCAATGTTCAATGAGTAACGTGTGAGCTATTACCGATTAAAGGAGAAAAGTGCCTAATTTCAACATGGCGGCGCATTTTTTCTTCATTTCTGCACGGCGGATTTTTTGAGATTTTTCAATCTACAGAACGTAAAAGAAAAACGTGTTTTTTGACAATCTTTATAACTACCGTAATTCCACAAAAAATGGTTTATACTTTTTTGAAGCGCATTTTTTTAGTCACTGGTTTATAGGACAAAGAGTTATTTCTCAAATTTTTTATAACTCACTTATTTTGTAAATACCGATTTTTTCTAAAACCTGTAATATTTCAATTTTTTTGACGTTGTGCCTTATTGTGCTTTGTAAGAGCCGACCGTGGTAGGTTATTTTAATACCTTGTTAAAATTAGAACAATAAGTAAGGTGCAAGGTAATCAGTGGAGTACCTAAAATCGGTACACGTTTACGAATTGGGGGACCGTTTTTGTGTTTTCTACATCAAAATATAAACAGAACCCCACTTTATCTCCGGAACGGTTAAAAATATCAAATTGAAATTTATCACTAAACCTGTAGATACAATTTTTTTTTTCCAAATTTTGTTGATGTATTTTTCATACCAAAAATACAAAAATATGCGAAAAATGGTATGTCGTTTTAATGGCATTAAATAGAATCTAAATATCTATTTATTTATTTTTATAAGCACTATTATTATATAAAATGTCAACTAAAGAAAAAGAAAAGAACCAAACTTTTTATTATTAACTGATAGTACAGTAAGTGAAGCAGTAAAAATGGTAAAATTCCCGGCCCGAAAACGATGAAAGGAATTTCCTTAATTTTTTTTTGCAATATGCTTTATAAAATACGTACATCAAAATCTATATTGTCGCATTACCTGCTTTTTATTTTTATGGGTGGAAACTAATTCTAAAAACTGAAAAATTAATAATTCTTCTAATTTTTAAATAAATAAACGAAAATCAATATATTTGAGCACATTACTATTAAGACAGTAAAATTAATAGTTGACCCGGAACAAATTTGTAACAACCTGATTTCTTAAGGACTGTATTCTATGGCTATGGCTAACTGAAAATCTCAAATAATCCGCCTTGCAGAAATGAAGAAAAAATGCGCCACCATGTTGAAATTAGGCACTTTTTTCCTTTAATTGGTAATAGCCCATACACTTTAAGAAAAAAGTAAAGAGGTAAAATATTGAGAGAAAGAGCTAAGTTTTAATGTGGTATAAAATTTTTTGCAATCGTTTAAATATTAGCAAAGTTACGGTTGTCAATATGCTTTATAAAATACGTACATCAAAATCTATATTGTCGCATTACCTGCTTTTTATTTTTATGGGTGGAAACTAATTCTAAAAACTGAAAAATTAATAATTCTTCTAATTTTTAAATAAATAAACGAAAATCAATATATTTATGTTTTCGAGGTCGCTGAATACGACTGTGAGGTCAAAACTTATGAGACGAAAATATTAAGGGTAGACTATCACCCTTAAATACTGAAAAATTAATATCTTCTAATTTTACGAATAAGATCACGAAAATTTATATACTCATGTTCTTGAGGTCGCTGAATATGATAATGAGGTCAAAACATAGGAAAGACGGAAATATTAAGGGTTGAAACCACCCTTAAATACTGAAAAAATAATAATTCTTCTGTTACAAATAAATTCACGAAAATCCATATACTTAACGTTTTTTAGATCGCTGAATAAAATTATGTGGTCTAAATTTGTTTAATTTTATTAAAAAGTAAAAATAATTGTTATAGACTGCTAGTTCACAAGTTCAAAGCAGTGTTAATTCTTGACAGAGCTCGTAAAAATATGAGTGAGAGCTCATTGGATTCGGAATGACATCTAGAAAAATGTGCAAAAGTTTCAAACTCGCACATAAACAACTGCAAAAGTTGAAAACAAATGAACATTGAAAAAATAATGAGTTTCGTTTTTTGCAAATAACTTGAAAACTATTAATATTTAAGAAAATTTAAAGAAAGATTCTTAAAGAGGAAGAAATTTCCAATAAAAAAGTTACGACTACTCTACTACTACTACTCTATCTCTATTATTAATAATTTTAATTGAATGTTGAAAATAGAGCTCCGCGCGGTGAACACTAAGCCGTTACGATGTTCTGAAACCGGCCGTAACAAATAAAAATATTTTTTTATGTTATTAAATATTAATTTAAAATTTTTAATAAATTATGGTGTTATTTAGACACTTAAAGGAACAATATCCCGTTGGAAAAAATTTTTTCACCGATTTTTCATAAAATGAGCCTATTGTTAATTAACAAATTTTTTTAGAGTTTGCGTTTATGTTTCAAGTCGGATAATTGTTTAACAAGTGGACCATCACTTGTATTGTTTGAATGATATTTAGTAAGGATAAGATTTAACAACCAATAAATATTAAACACAATTTGGTTTATTACCAACTAGTAAAAAAATTATAAACTACAAATATTTTTCTATTATTCTGGATTACACTCCCGATGATAGTCACATTGAGCAGCTCTAAATAATTGTTTTCAGATTTGTCAACTTAAATAATGTTACAAAGAAGACTGAAATTAGGCAACATTTTATAAAAAGCAACGGATCGATCAAACTTAGTTAGAATGATCTGGATTTGTTCAAAATGTGTTTTGTAATATAAATTTAAATATATACGATTTGCAAGATTAGGACAACGGAACAAATATGCGTAGTGAGCACAGTGAGGGCTGTGACAGAAAATCTTAGAAATAAATCCTAGAGCATGTTAAGCACATGTTAAGTACAATGTTCTGCACATAGTGTAAATCTATTGCCAAACAATGCTGCAGATCGTTCTTTCAAAGCAACCTTTTTTTAACTAAACTACTGGCTAATTGAAACGGACCAAGCGAATAGATATCAATATGTGATTTTCAGGATTTAAGGGATAATTCATTTGTGAAAAGATGGGTTTTGTTTAATTCTTTTATTTTGAAGCGTGTTACTTTTTACAGGGTGTAAAAGAAGAGCGTGTTTTTTTTTTGACAAACTTTATAACTACCGAGATTCGTAGAGATTCCACAAAAAATGTTTTATATTTTTTTGATGCGATTTTTTTCAGTCACTGGTGTATTGTAAGAAACGGTTTCTCAAATTTTTTATATCTCACTTATTTTGTAAGATGCCGATTTTTTTTCTAAAAACCTGTAATTTTTTAATTTTTTTAACGTTATGTCTTATTGTGCTTTGTAAGAGCCGATCATTGTAGGTTATTATAATACCTTATGATAGCTCCTTTAAAATCATAATAAAAAGTAAATCTTTGCATGGTAATCAGTGGAGTATCCAAAATTGGTATATGTTTACGGATTGGGGAATCTTTTTTGGGCTTTTACATTAAAATATAAAAAACAGAAACCCATTTATCTCCGGAACAATTACAGATATCAAGCTATAATTTGGCATATCTATGAAGGGACTAACTAAAATGGCTTTACCTGTAGATACATTTTTTGCCAAATTTTGTTGATTTAATTTTCACACCAAAAATACAAAAGTGTACGAAAAATTGTATGTCTTTTTAATACAATTAAATATAATCTAAATATTTATTTATCTATCTTTATATGCATTATTATTATATAAAATGTCAACTAAACAAAAAGGGAAGAACCATACTTTTTATTATTAATGGAGCAATAATAGTTAAATGTATATTAGCGAGAAAAATTATATGTATTCACCATGAACTGAAAGTACAAAAAAATGCACTTATTATTTTAAACGAACGGCATAAAGATATTTTTTTTTTAAACTAGTGACCAAAAAAAAATGCCATCAAAATAATATTAAATAATGTTTGTTGAATCTCGGTAGTTATAAAGTTTGGTTAAAAAAGCACGCTTTTCTTTCACACCCTGTAAACAGTAACGTGCTTCAAAATAAAAGAAATGAACAAAACCGGCTGTTTCACAAATAAATAATCTGTTAAATTCTGAAAACCGCATATCGATATCTATTCTCTTTCTCAAAAAATGTGGATTTAAATTCAACCTAAAAATTTGCTTGGTCCCTTTCAATTGGCCAGTGGTTCAAGAACTATAAATATTTTTGTTGGTCACTGGCCGCTAACGCTGTACGCAAATTGATGCAACGTTGCCAGTAACCTGAGGGGACGGCGAATACGTAATATCTGTAGTCCGCCTTATACTAGTTAGAGGTGACTTCGTGTTGACCATTCCTACTTGGTACGGCGATACTAGCACTGGTGATATACCCTCGAACTAAAACTCAAAATTGTAGGTACCAGATGTATGAAGTGACCTCAGAACTATTTTTCGCTAAGTAACTTAGGATGACATCTGGATTCATTTTACATCGAAATTAAGGCAAAACGTTGTCGCCTCAGCTTTATGAGGTCACAACGTCATATATGAGGTCACAGCGTGTTTAGTATATCTATTCTTGAGGCGACAACGAAGTGTTTATAACTCTATATATATATATATATATATGTATATATATGCTTCAGTATTACATTTCTTACAGATCAACTTGCATCGCAGTGCGGCGGCAACCAGTCTAATTGGTCGTCAGCTGTCTGCGATGCGAACGGATGTCATCCTCATCCAGGAACCATGGGCTCACCAGGGACTCATCAAGGGACTGGACCGAAGAACTGGGAATGTCTTATTGCACTTCAGAAGACAGACCCAGAACCTGCGTGTACGTAAGTAAAAATTTTCATACATGTCTAATGCTAAATTTCTGTTCTAGGGATCTGGTTGCAGTTAGGGCGAGTTTGATAAAGGAAGGTAGGTCGGAGGACTTAATCGTCTGTTCGGCATACCTACCATATGACTCACCTACCCCACCTCCATCAGAGGAGTTCAAGAAATTAATACAATTTGCAAAGGAAAATCAGTTGCCGTTGGTTCTCGGATGTGATGCCAATGCCCACCACACAGTGTGAGGTAGTTCGGATATCAACCCGAGAGGCACGGCACTTCTTGAATTTCTATACGCTTCTGACCTGGAGATTGCAAACAGAGGCAGTGCCCCTACGTTTGTAATCCAAGGAAGACAAGAAGTGATTGACTTAACCCTGGCATCCACATTGCTGGAGAATAGAGTTAAGGACTGGAGTGTTCTGTCGGAACCCTCTCTATAGGACCATCGATACATAAGATTTGTCCTGGAAGGGAACCGACCGGAACCCGTCACGTACAGGAATCCCAGGTCTACTGACTGGATCTCTTATACAAGGGACCTACAGGAACCTGAAGGACATGTCCTGTAGACCAAGAAACCCGCGAGAGGTGGAAGTGGCAGCTCTACAGCTGCAGACTGCCATCAACTCCGCGTTTGAAAATAACTGTCCCTTGCAAATAAGCAAAGGAGAAAATAGTGCCCCATGGTGGAGTAGAGAACTAAGTGGGTTGCGTAAAGAAACGTGTAAGCTGCTCAACAGAGCAACACGCACTAGAGTACCGACTGATTGGGAGATCTACAGATCTGCCCAACGAAGGTATAAAAGCTTGATAAACAAGCAGAAGAGAGAGAGCTGGAGGGCCTTCTGTGGAACCATTGAAGACCTACCAGCAGTAGCTAGACTACACAAAACGCTCTTAAGAAGCCCATCATCACGCTTGACTATATCAGGCTCCCAGATGGGTCTTACACAAATAATGACCGTGAGACAATTGAGTGTCTTCTCGTCGCACATTTCCCAGGATCAGAGATTTGTGAAACAAAGCCCCCGGCGACGGAATTCAGATCGGAGGCAACTACCGCGGACTGGAAGAAGGCGTCGGAGGTGATAACACACGAGAAATTGAGATGGGCCATATCGACATTTGACCCATTTTAATCGCCGGGACCTGATGGTATATATACGGCTCTTATACAAAAGGGCGCGGAGTTAATATTGTGACACCTGTATCATCTATTTAGATCCTGCCTAGCTCTGGGATACATACCAGTGTCCTGGAGAGAAGTAAAAGTGGTCTTTATACCAAAGACAGGTCGTACTATATATGACCAGACTAAGGCATTTGGACCGATAAGCCTGACTTCCTTTCTTTTAAAGATATTGGAAAGGTTAATAGAAAGGTATATAAAGGATGGGGTACTGGTGTCATCACCAATGCATACCAAGCCGGTAAATCTGCAGAGACGGCCCTTCATCAGATCGTTGTTAGAGCTGAGAAGGCGCTAGAGCAGAAAGAACTGGCATTGGTAGCATTCTTGGATATCGAAGGAGCATTCAACAACCCAACCTTCGATTCTCTCTGTCAAGCAGTTGCGGACCGCGGCGTTGGCAGCACCATAATAGAATAGTCTTTATTTGTTCTTGTAAATTACAATACCCATAGGGGCGTAGAACATGTCACAGTGCTTAAAATAATACAGTAAAATACAATACAACAATAATAGTATATTACGTAATGAGTGATGTAAGAAGCAAATTACGCACGAATGGAAAAGTTGCGCACGATGCCGCGTAGCGGCGAGTGCATATTTCCATGAGTGCGTAATTGCCTTACAACTCGAATTATGTACTATAGTTTACCTACGATCATATTTATTTAGTTATTTAGTAAAATCTGGATTTAGTTTACTAGTCAACAATATTATTCAACAAATATTATGTCAGTTTTGACAGCGTTTGAAAATTAAGTAGGCGCATTTGTTTTTTTAAACCCCCCGTCAGTGATATAAGCCACTTATAAATGGATATATATATATATAAATGGATATATATATATATATATATATATATATATATATATATATATATATATATATATATATATATATATATATATGAATCTGTGATATTTGTAAAAGAAAACAAGAATCTTTTCACTGACTGCGACAGAAATCACAAATTCGACACGAGAAATAAAACAGATCTTATAAAACCAAAAGTAAAATTTACATATATAGAAAAAAATGTAAAATGTTCAATCATAAAGGTCTTTAATAAACTTCCATCTGAAATGAAAAATTTACCTACAAACAAATTAAAAAGCAAACTCAAGCAATTACTACTGCAGAAGGCCTAATACAGTCTGGATGAGTATTACAAGGATCAAGACTTTTCCTTTATGTAACAATATTATTGTAAAATTTGTACTATTTTTTTACAGTCACATAGATTTTCTCACTCTATCTTTTTTATTTGTTATATAATCATATTACTGATGTAGATTTTAGGTTTCTTTTCTCGCTTCCTATTGTTATGTAATACAATTATTTTATCCTTTTTAATATGTTTGACGTACCCTTTGCTTTCACCTTCACTTTTAATTTTAACAATTATTGTTGTAATGTATTTTACCTACGATCACTACTGTAAATAGTAAAAAACACACTACCTGCCATCTATGTAAGTTGAATTTTACGTATTGTAAACAAAACGCGCTGTAAACAAATCGCACGGTAAACAAAACGCACGGGACACCCATTTATAAGTGGCTTATATCGCTGACGGGGGGTTTAAAAAAACAAATGCGCCTACTTAATTTTCAAACGCTGTCAAAACTGACATAATATTTGTTGAATAATATTGTTGACTAGTAAACTAAATCCAGATTTTACTAAATAACTAAATAAATATGATCGTAGGTAAAGTATAGTACATAATTCGAGTTGTAAGGCAATTACGCACTCATGGAAATACGCACTCGCCGCTACGCGGCATCGTGCGCAACTTTTCCATTCGTGCGTAATTTGCTTCTTACATCACTCATTACGTAATATACTATTATTGTTGTATTGTATTTTACTGTATTATTTTAAGCACTATGACATGTTCTACGCCCCTATGGGTATTGTAATTTACAAGAACAAATAAAGACTATTCTATTATGGTGCTGTCCACGCCGTGGTCCGCAACTGCTTGACAGAGAGAATCGAAGGTTGGGTTGTTGAATGCTCCTTCGATATCCAAGAATGCTACCAATGCCAGTTCTTTCTGCTCTAGCGCCTTCTCAGCTCTAACAACGATCTGATGAAGGGCCGTCTCTGCAGATTTACCGGCTTGGTATGCATTGGTGATGACACCAGTACCCCATCCTTTATATACCTTTCTATTAACCTTTCCAATATCTTTAAAAGAAAGGAAGTCAGGCTTATCGGTCCAAATGCCTTAGTCTGGTCATATATAGTACGACCTGTCTTTGGTATAAAGACCACTTTTACTTCTCTCCAGGACACTGGTATGTATCCCAGAGCTAGGCAGGATCTAAATAGATGATACAGGTGTCACAATATTAACTCCGTGCCCTTTTGTATAAGAGCTGTATATATACCATCAGGTCCCGGCGATTAAAATGGGTCAAATGTCGATATGGCCCATCTCAATTTCTCGTGTGTTATCACCTCCGACGCCTTCTTCCAGTCCGCGGTAGTTGCCTCCGATCTGAATTCCGTCGCCGGGGGCTTTGTTTCATAAATCTCTGATCCTGGGAAATGTGCGACGAGAAGACACTCAATTGTCTCACGGTCATTATTTGTGTAAGACCCATCTGGGAGCCTGATATAGTCAAGCGTGATGATGGGCTTCTCAAGAGCGTTTTGTGTAGTCTAGCTACTGCTGGTAGGTCTTCAATGGTTCCACAGAAGGCCCTCCAGCTCTCTCTCTTCTGCTTGTTTATCAAGCTTTTATACCTTCGTTGGGCAGATCTGTAGATCTCCCAATCAGTCGGTACTCTAGTGCGTGTTGCTCTGTTGAGCAGCTTACGCGTTTCTTTACGCAACCCACTTAGTTCTCTACTCCACCATGGGGCACTATTTTCTCCTTTGCTTATTTGCAAGGGACAGTTATTTTCAAACGCGGAGTTGATGGCAGTCTGCAGCTGTAGAGCTGCCACTTCCACCTCTCGCGGGTTTCTTGGTCTACAGGACATGTCCTTCAGGTTCCTGTAGGTCCCTTGTATAAGAGATCCAGTCAGTAGACCTGGGATTCCTGTACGTGACGGGTTCCGGTCGGTTCCCTTCCAGGACAAATCTTATGTATCGATGGTCCTATAGAGAGGGTTCCGACAGAACACTCCAGTCCTTAACTCTATTCTCCAGCAATGTGGACGCCAGGGTTAAGTCAATCACTTCTTGTCTTCCTTGGATTACAAACGTAGGGGCACTGCCTCTGTTTGCAATCTCCAGGTCAGAAGCGTATAGAAATTCAAGAAGTGCCGTGCCTCTCGGGTTGATATCCGAACTACCCCACACTGTGTGGTGGGCATTGGCATCACATCCGAGAACCAACAGCAACTGATTTTCCTTTGCAAATTGTATTAATTTCTTGAACTCCTCTGATGGAGGTGGGGTAGGTGAGTCATATGGTAGGTATGCCGAACAGACGATTAAGTCCTCCGACCTACCTTCCTTTATCAAACTCGCCCTAACTGCAACCAGATCCCTAGAACAGAAATTTAGCATTAGACATGTATGAAAATTTTTACTTACGTACACACAGGTTCTGGGTCTGTCTTCTGTAGTGCAATAAGACATTCCCAGTTCTTCGGTCCAGTCCCTTGATGAGTCCCTGGTGAGCCCATGGTTCCTGGATGAGGATGACATCCGTTCGCATCGCAGACAGCTGACGACCAATTAGACTGGTTGCCGCCGCACTGCGATGCAAGTTGATCTGTAAGAAATGTAATACTGAAGCAGGGAAATTGCCCCTCAACATATGTGTCCCACGGATAGGCGGGAAAAGAAGTTCGCCCCCACAGAGCCCGCTTGTGGGGGTAAGGCTACATACTGTGGGATTTCGCCCGGTTTCCCACAGGCATCGTTAAAGGTAACCATATAACTTATATAAATTTTCACAAGAATTTTACACTCATCCGAACTCACCTGCTTTCCAAGTAAGAATGAAAAAATGACTAGATATTTATTAGTACCGGTGTTGTCAAAAGTCGGACGCAGCATTATACGATTTTTGAATAGAGAATATTTGAAGTATATTTCTGTTCAAAAATCTATGCGCCCACAAACATAATTCGATGGAACTAAAAATATACTTTTAATTTTACGGAACATATGATACTGCATCCGAATCCAAAAAAAAAACTCGGGTCGATATTTTGCTCAATTGAAACGAAACAAAATTTACTTCTATGTTTACATATAACCCAGGAGACGAAGAACATTTTAAGGTGCTGAAAATAGACTACTTCAGAGATTTGTCGAAGATAACACGGGAAAACAATACTGCGTCCGGTATACAGACGCAGTATTGTACAGAACGCAGCAGTGTATGGTATCGTGCACATGTACGGACGCAGCATTATTTTCTGGACATATATATATATATATATATATATATATATATATATATATATATATATATATATATATATATAAGGTATCAGTTGGCATCCAACCAAATAACGTTCTCACTTGGCATCCACCAATATACCCACTGATATACACAAAATTTATTTAAAGGCTAAGTTAGCATCCTACCTGTTTTACAGTTTAATTAGCGTCCTTATGAATATTTTATGCGTAAAATGACACCCGAATATAAAAATTACAGGTTTAATTGACTTCGGCAGCGTTGTCAGATGTATGCTATGCTGCTTTATCATATTTGCCTAGAAGAATATTATTACAATCTGCAGTCTGTCGACGTATAAGTAAATAAGGAAATCTGAACATTTAATTAAAATTTCATCCTGTGAGAATACTAATTTATGTCATAATTTAAGTTTTGAAACATAAAGTTCGCGTAAAAGTGAATTACTTTTTATTTGCTTATAATTGTTATAAAAACGTATTCTTTATAGGATTTAGCTAACAGCAGAAAAATTAATCTGCGTAAACTAAAAAGAAAAACTATCTGTAAAGATTGGAAATTAATTTTATAGATAGTTTTTCTTTTTAGTTATCACAGTTTTTTCTGCTGTTTGTCAAATCCTATGAAGTTCGTCTTGGAAATTTACAAAAAAGTAATTTTTCCCTGTAGTAATGTGCTTTTTCTGTACGAGATAGGACAGAATGCTTAAAGAAATATTCAGAAAATAAAACTGAATAAGAATTTCAATTTTCCTATATTGAATATTTCGTTTTTTTTATTCTAATAATGTTGGTTTCTTCTTCCAAGTTGGAGTATATTGTTAATTAAAATTATTTGGGATGATAAACCATGCATGTTTATTATTATCCATGTATTATATATTTTTAATTTTTAATGATTATCTAAATGTCTAATAGACAGATGGAATTTAACGAATTTGTTAAAATTTTGCAAAGTGACCATATAAGGGCAAAGTTGGAGTATCACGTACTTTTAACGTTTATTATTATTATTTATTTGAGATCTCTTTTACACAAAGTATTATTAATTAGTCACATTCTAGACTGTGTTAATATTTTAATGCTTTTCAAATTATTTAGACAATTAGAATTTCTTCAAAAAATTATATTTTGCTATAAATTTGTAACATTTCTACCTTTTTTTTTTTTAAATTTCACAATAGTTCAAACAATACGAATTAATAATTATTTTTTCAATTACACCCTCATGAGAACTACTGGGCCTCAAAATGACCCCATAAGGACAAAAGTAGAGTATCATGTATTTTTGGCATTTTTTGTTATTTATTTGTGACTCTTTTTGCAGAAATTATTTTTAATTAGTCGCAAAAATGTTCTTTATTTTAAATATGAGCAGAAAGTCGGTGAAAAGTACAAAGATTTCTTAAAAACTGCAGCACTCTAGTTCTATTCTGAAGACAGTTGGCAATAAACAATAATAAGTTGTTTAAATAATTTGCAGGTTTCATTAGCAAACTCTTAATAAACAAAATTAAATAACTAAATTGTGAAACAAAAAACAGATGGAAATGGTATAAATTTGTAACAAAACGTAATTGCTTAAATAAATTATAATTATTTAAATAAATTAAAATTGTTTAAACAATTTGAAAAATCTTAAAATATTAAGACAAACTGAAATGTGAATAATTAAAAACAATTTCTATAAAAAAATCTCAAATAAACAATACTCATTCTGAACAATTCTTTCTAAGAGTTTGCCCTATCTCCTACAGAAAAAGTATTTTATACCAAAATGAGAAAAATAACTTTTTTTTTGGTAAATTTCCAAGACATAAGATTTCTCGAAATTAAAATTCTGTCAATTAATTCTACTACAGGTTGAACCCAAAAAATGAATTGCTCATTTAATCATGCGTCGCTTCCTGGCACACTGTATATGCTTTCTTAGGAAATGTAAGGCTCTTATTGAAAAAAAAAGAACGATTTCCAGATAAAGAACTTTTTAATTAAACTAAAAAATTATGCTGAAATCCATATGACAACTTTTTTTCGACATGAATTTTTCAAAAACCGTCGAGATACAAAATTAAAAATCGTCAATTTCATTTTTTGGAAGTTCATATACAAGGTCTAAATATATTAATAAAATTATGTATTTTAAAAAAACGTTTTTTTATTATACGTTTAGAGCGTCAAAAACGAGAAATTGGAGATTTTTTAATATAAAAAAAAATAACATTGAAAATATCAACTTTACGAAAAAAAGTTATCAAATATTTCTTGTTGGAAATCGATCAAAAAATATTTAAAAAAAATTGTTTCATTGAAAAAATGTAATATTTCCTTTTGTTCTAAACAAAATTGTTTTAAACAATATCAGACCGGGTTACCGTCTGGTAACATGGATATTCATAATCAGTAGTGTCTCCAGACTTCCAACAAATAAACTGCGTCCGAAATGTATTCGAGACTTATATGCCCATAGTGCCTGCTATATAACTAGACCTCCCAATTTTATAGACCGTTAACAACTTCGTAAAAAAGTGAAAATCGGCAAAGGGGCCACGAAGTTTCATTTCTACATAAAAACTTTTAAAAAGTCAAAAACTTAAACCACATTCCAATTTAAAAAAATATAAATGACTAAGTTTTAAAATCTAAAAAGGAAATAACAGGATAAGCTTTACTTGAAAACGTTTTTATTGTAAAAAAAATGAATACAACACAAATATTCAGCATATTCAGCAAAATATTTCAAACCAAAATAATACAATGGTAAAATGAAACAAAAACCAAAAGGAAATTTATTTTCTCTATCTATATAATCAAAGGATTGTTATGTGGACTTTGTAGTTCTAACACATTATAGTGTAGGCAAATTAGCATTTCTGACCAAATAGTTTAGCGAATGAATGAATTTTCACAAAATTTTGTGGATTTTGTTCGTTTTGAAGTCTAGATTAAAAAAAAAAATTTGGCCGCCATTATTGCCCCGCAATTGTTATAATCAATGATTTTGTTGCTAATTTGTTAACTAGTAAAATTGAGGTAATTTAGGTAATTTTATGAAAAATAACTTTTTACTCTTGTAAAATTTTCGAAAAAATGCGTATTTTCCGAGATATAGCAGTTGAATTTTTCCAAAATGGATGGGGGGGGGGGGGGGGTATGGTGGTGTTGGTTAAAAAGTAACGAGAAAAATCCATAAATTTGCAATTTGAATATATTATTAAAATACAAGACTTTTTTCCTTTGACTTTTTCCTAAAGTGCACTCTGTCCAAGTTCTTCCGGAAAAACCAGAAAAAAGAATCTTATCGGAAAATGGAAAATCTCGTAAACTATGAAATTTAAAAATCTGGAAAAATTCAAACGTATAGGTTAATATAATCTTTAAAATTTTGCTCTCTTCTAATTTTTTTGTAACGTCCATATTTTCGGAGTTTTCAACAGTTTTTTCACGATCAAAATGTATCTAAATTTTTTCATGACACAAAATGCATATAATCTCTGAAATTGTAATTAATTTATATATATTTTAACAGAAAAATATCTAATTTGTGAAGAAGACAGAAAGAAAAAATTTCTACTGCAGCCTTCGTCAGCAAATATTAAACCACCTTTACCCTTTCAAACAGAAAGATGTAATGGCGAAGTAAACTGGAGTGTAAGTCGATGAAGTCTACTTATTTTGAACAATACACAATTATACAATACTCGTCCTTTAAAATATCTGTACAGAAAATGTTTACTAATTTAAAAAACCAAACATGGTCAGAGTATGTTGAAATTAATAGATTTCGAACAGGGTTTTTTACAATAGAGGCCTTACCCCACGTCTTTCAGAAATAACAATTGAGAAATATATATCGCTTTCAAAGAGACAAGTCAATTAGTTTCAGCAATACAACCCATTATTGTCTGTTTAACCGAAACAAGAATAACAACGCATTTTAGACTCAATGTAGAAAATTCCAAAATTTATCTATACAACTCTCTTAGCTGGCATATTCTACATTAGTGATAATTTATATAATCAACACAATAGAAAGTAGCTTAATTGAAAATATTACATTCATCTATAATTATATAATATATAAAATATACCATAGTTTAAATTTACAAGAATGTTATTTTTAATTTTTGTCACTTTGTATTTAGTAGTCAAATTATTAAGCATTTATTTTATTTTGTAATATATTGAAGTTTATGTCGATTTACGTTTATTTCAATATTGAGTAAGTGCTATTCTATACTAATAAATTAGAAAAATTATCACAGCGCCTGAATATAACTGTTATATTACGATTTTACCTACGTACAATCTCTGTTTAATTATTATACGAAATATGGTTTTCTGTACTCTTCCAACATGCACGACAACATACCAGTTGCCTTATTAATTAGATTGTATGCCTGCCTAATGACATATTACTGTAATACATTCTGGCGATTAAGTGAAATGCTAGAATTCTTATAACGATGTGTTTCAGATCTCGTTATAATACATACATGTAACAACTATCAAGTCAATATCTTAAACTGTCCCACAGGAAACGTGCGCACAAAAAATATAGACAGACAGGCCGATAGATACCATTTCATTCGCTCAAATTTAAAATCTCGATATTTCATGACATTTTAAACCCATTTCAACAAGAAAAAAAGAAGTTTTTTTACGATTACTATAGTTCCAATCCACTATGTGGATGTGGAAGTAAAATTTACAACTCAAATCATCCCAAATTGAGATACAAATTGGGCGAAATTTATTAAGTAATTATAAATACTGATTTAATAAAGCTAAAATATTATGACAGGGGGTTTATTGATACATCTGAAAGTGTATTTTAAATAAAAAGAAACATTTCTTATTATAAAAACACAATTTGTAATGTAAAATGTTAATAAAATTAAACATGCCTCAAGTTTTGCAATAGGTATTTTTCTCTATAGTGATGTAAAATATTTTAAAAAAATCTGAGGCCTTGGCTTCTAGTAGGTATATACAGAATATACACCAAATCCCAAATTTCTGTACTCTTACCAGTTTGCTTTACTCATTTTCCCCTATTTATCCCCATTTCACCCCCCCCCCCTCGCCGGAATTAGTGCAAAATATAATCTAGTTCCAGATCTCGTCAATGTGTACCGAATTTCAAGTCAATATCTTAAACCGTTTCTGAGAAAACGTGCGCACAAAAAAAGTTACAGGCAGAAATTTTTTTTCACTCAAATTTAAAATCTCGACGTTTTATGACATTCTAAGCCTATTTTAACAAAAAACATTTTTGAATTTATTTTACGATTACTATACATACTTCCACTTCACTACGTGGATGTGGAAGTAAAACTAAACAGTAAAAAAGAAAATTCACCCGTGATTGTTTAGCTGTAGTATACTTAAAGAAATTTCACTAACATTTTTCTTTGTATGTCTTAAAACATTTTTTACAACAATTACAAAATGTTTTTTATCCATAATTTTATTTTAAGGATAACTAAATGAACTATATTTCACAATAGTAATATAAAACATTTTATTTCTTATTTATAACAAATTCGGATAAAAACATAAATTATTTTTAATGAAAATATATGCCACTTGATTTACTACTTCCACATCCACGTAGTAGAGTGGAAGGATGTAACTATAGTAATCGTAAAAAAAAAAATTCAAAATTTTTTTGTTGAAATATTGAAATTGAAGTAAATAGGGAAAAACAAGTAAAGCAAGCTAGTAACAGTCCAGAAATTTAATTTTTAAAAGCTTCTATTTAACTTCATTTTAAAAGCTTTATATGGTAGTTTTTATGTTTGGGTCAAATTTTGCAACGAAAATGGATCCTGGAGGGTATTGTTCAATAGTGGATTCGGCGGTGCCTGGAGAGATTCGACAGTGTCCGAATACAGATTCGGCAGCGCAG
Organism: Rutpela maculata; assembly: GCA_936432065.2. Taxonomy (NCBI): domain Eukaryota; kingdom Metazoa; phylum Arthropoda; class Insecta; order Coleoptera; family Cerambycidae; genus Rutpela; species Rutpela maculata. Next base: position 203,539,409 of record OW386285.2, on the reverse strand, counting down.
AAAATTTACCTTGCTATTCGACAGCGCCCGAATGTAGATTCGGCAGCGCCTGAAAATTGCCTTGGTATTCGACAGAGTCTGGAAGTCACCTTGGTGTTTACAGCGCCCGAATATGGATTATGCAGCGCTCGAATATAGTTTCGGCGGCGTCCTAATTTGAATTTGACAGCGCCCGGAAGTTACTTTGGAATGCGGCAGCGCCCGAAAATGGATTTGGCAGCATCCTAATATCGATTTGGCAACGCCCGGAAATTGCAAATAGATGAATTACGTATTTTTGAAAAACATTTTTTTGTCATTACTTATAAAATATTATGAATTAAAAAGTCTTAAAAAAAATTGTTTAATTGTTTATAATCATTTTTTCCTTCTTTCATTATTTAAACAAATTATTAAGAAAAAATTTTAGTCCTAAAACCCATTATTTGCAATTCTCTATAGGGTGGAAAAAAGAAAATTTTTTTTGTTTATTTAATAAACAATTTGTTATTAACAATCGCCGAATGTTTATATTTTTTTTTTAGATAAAAAAAATAACAAAAACAACCATATACATAAACATAAAAAAAAACTTTTAATATTTTTTTTAGAATTTTAAATTTTAAATATTAAAAAAAAATTGACATGTTTATGTATACGGTTGTTTTGGTTATTTTTTTTCTATCCTAAAACATCTGGATCAACACGTGGTATATAATAACCTACTTCCACCGTGTTGCCAGCTGACTAGATGCCATCTGAACCGCTTCTGTGGTCAGCAGGTATTCAATATGAATATTTTTCGAACGACAGGCACGGCAGTTAGTAGCAAACCGCTGAACTAAAATATTCACCAGAGTGTCAAAATGGGTCATTTGACCTCCAATGTAAAATTAGTTTTAATGACATTATACAACATCTACGAAGGCCCTGCGTTAATAATCTGACTCGTGGAGGCCAACTGAACCTAAAATTTTACATTGTGGGATGCCAACTAATACCTTATATATATATATATATATATATATATATATATATATATATATATATATATATATATTCATCCTACTAGCTTCCGAGCGTCTGAACATTAAAGATTTGCTATCTTCCAATCATCCAGCTTCAACAGAGCGTCCGTATACGGACGCTCTGTTGTTTTGTCACAGAAGCTTTGCCCACGTGATTAAAGTATTCCACAGATTCGAAATCTAAAATTTTGTTTTGGACGCCAGGAAAATAGTGTTTTTTTGTATATTACTGGTATATTATTAGTAAAACGGGTCGACCGATAGTGACGCTAGGCGCAACTTCTGTATATTCTATAAGGATATATTCTACTTTCAGCCTGAAGATTACCAAGCATCCTTTGCCGCATCTCCATGTGGCAACGTGTAGGTTTATTGGAATATAAATTAACTTCAAAACTTTGCAATTTATACTATAGGTAGCAACAGAAAAAGACGCGTTTAGAACCGTGCCCAATGGGTGATGCAGGTCGCTCAAGAAACCAGGGGCGGACACTCAAGCTCGAGAGGCGCAATTTTAAATTGAAATAAAAAGGTATTTAAAATAAAAACCTAGGTACTTGATGTAGGCTAAGTCCCTGTCGGAAAACCAAAAAGCGGCATTCAGAAGTCATAACTGCCAACAAAGAGCAAAGAAAGTTTGCTGTCGCAAAGAAATACCAGCATCTGTATTTTTGTTTTGACTTGCCGACTGCCGTATTAGATTTCAGAGGCATATTAGTGACAACTTTAATTTTAAAACAACACATATTTGTTTTAGAAATTTCCACAAACAGTTTGAATTAAACGTGAAGTTTGAACAATTGCAGGCATATGTTGATAGTTACTTCCACATCCAGTGGAAGTATAGTAACGCAAAAAAAATGTTGAAAATTTTTATTGTTCAAATAGGCTTAGAATGTCATGAAACGTCAAGATTTTAAGTTTGAGCAAAAAATATCTCTGCCTGTCTGTCTGTAACTTTTTTGTGCGCACGATTACTCTGGAACCGTTTAAGATTTTGACTTGAAATTTAGTACACTTATGTATTTTAACGAGATCTGGAACTAGATTGTATTTTGATCTTATTCCATTGAAGGCTTGGGGGTACATTGGAGTAAATGGGGGTAAATAGGTAAATTAAGCAATAGTCCATAAAATTGGTATTTAGTATATATAAGAGAAGCTAAGTTCTCAAAATTTTTTTTGGGATTATCCACCCACATTACCACCCCCACCCCACTATTAAAGAGGGTGAAAAATAAAACTGTGAGTTAGTGTGTGCACAAGAACCAAAGGCCTCAACATTTTTTTTACTTCATCCATGCCCACTACCACCTCCCCACCCCCACTACCGATGTGTCATATCGTTTTATAAGTTTTTGGGTAGGCGATTTTTTAACATTATGTTATTAAAGTTCCATAAAGAATAATTTTCACATAGTGAAGTGCAAATATAGTATCAGTATTTTTTTCGTTGTGAGAGACTTGGATAACCTGCACGGTGTTTATAGATCTTTATTATTTTCTTGATTCTATAATAAGTGGGTTACCTCGAGTAGCATGGATGCGCAGTAGGTTTCCTCGAGTACTAATTAATGCGGAGTGGATTTCCTGGAGTACTATTGATGTGCAGTAAGTTACTCCAAGTAGTATGAATGTGCAGCGAGTTTTTCTGAGTAAAATGGATGCGCAGTGGGTTTTCTCGGGTAAAATGATGCATAGTAGATTTCCTCGAGTACTATGGATGCGCAGTGGTTTTCCCCGAGTATCATTGATGTGCAGTAGGTTTCTTCGGGTAGTATGGAGGTGCAAGTAGTATGTATGCGCAGTGGGTTTTCACGAGTAAAATGGATGCGCGGTGGGTTCCCTCGAGTACAATCGAAGCGCAGTAGCTTTCCTCAAGTGCTATTGATTGCTTTACTCATGTTCCCCTATTTACAGCTATTTAACTCCCAACTCTTCAACAGAATCATCTCAAAATATAATCAGTTCCAGATGTCGTTATAATACCTACGTGTACCAAATTTCAAGTGAATATCTCAATTTTATCAACCTGGTGGATTGTAAAATATTTTTACTATTACTAGCTTGCTTTACTTATTTTCTCTTATTTACCTCTATTTAACCCCCAACCCTTCACCGGAATTAGCATAAAATATAATCTAGTTCCAGATCTCGTTATGATATATACCGGGTGGCTTAGCCGATAGGGACACTCTTGTAACTTTTAAATGAACGAATGGATGTTTTTCAAATTTGGTGTAGTGAGATGGGATGAAATTTTCAATTATATGTTGCAAGGAACCAAAATAGCCGACCGGTTTCGATGTATTGACATAAAAATCAGATTTTTAAATGGGACAACCTGTATATTCTTGCATATTTGCATTCTGCTGACCAAAATACATATGACCTGACCCTCAAATATTATTTTGTTTTCCAAAAAAATATAGATTTTTTAATTTTTAGATTTAATCATAGAAGGCTGCGATTTAGCCAAAATTGTTAAAAATCGGTCTGCAAGCACCTTAAAATATTATCTCTTCAGATACTAACATTAAACACAGTTTATTCTTTATTAAGTTCAACGATATTGGTTTTTCAACGAAAACTATTTTTTTTTTAATGGAACTCCTATGGCACAACCTATTATTTAATTAGATCTTTAAATTATGAAGAAAATGATATACATAATGTCTACTTTCTCTTTGTATAATTAAAGGAAAAAAATGTTTTGACACGGTTTTTTAATAGTTTTTGAAAATCAAAATAATATTTGAGGGTCAGATCACATGTATTTTGGCCAGCAGGATCCAAATGTGCAAAAATATACAGGTTGTCCCATTTAAAAATTTGTTTTTTATATACATTGCATTAAAACTGGAAGTCGGTCATTTTGGTTCTTTAGATCATATAATTGGAAATTTCGTCCTATATCACTACACCAAATTTGAAAAATGTTACAAGTGTTAGTGTCCCTATCGGCTAAGCCACCCGGTATGTGAACCAAATTTAAAGTCAATATCTTAAACAATTCCTGAGAAAATGTGCGCACAAAAGTTACAGACCAACTGACAGACAGAAATATTTTTTTGCTCAAATTTAAAATTTCGACGTTTTATGACATTCTGAGCCTATTTTTTAATTAATTACCTTAAAGCTTGGTCGCTATTATTCCTAAAATGCAATCATATTTTTTTTAGATATTAGATAATAAATATTCCTTTTTTAAAAACTGATACCCTGTAGGTATCTGGAAAATGAAGCGTTTGTATAAGATCTTCTCTCTTAAAATCAACTGTTTCGGAATATACTTTTAAAACTCCCCATATACAAATTTTACTTATATTAAAGAACGGGGTGTGCCTTGGTGGGGTGGGGGGGGGTACATGATTAGAACTTGAAAAGGAAATTGAAGGCGAAGATGGTGCAATTAAAATGGAATTTATACGTGCTCAGAATGTTCGCAAGTCGCTAATATTACAGTCTTACAGTTTAAAAAGAAACAGATTGCAGTTCGAGTAAAATTTAAATTCAGTTCGAGTAAAATTTAAATTTGGCAACATTGCCAGACGCTCAGTAATTGACTGAATGAAAGCAAAATATACGAACAGGACGCTAGGTAGCCGGTATTTAAACGTTTTTCTGTATATTTTGGAAGCTCATAAATGGTTATATATATATATATATATATATATGGCTTTGTGAATTTGTACGTCTCCCGCAATTAACATATGAATCACGTTCGCGGATGCATACGTTTCCCGCATTGGTGCGCTTTAATTGTATTTAATCTGTAATCTTATGTAATGGATATTTTCCTTATAATATTATTGCTCTATTTGACCACAAATCAATAAGCATGTCATTACAGGTCGATCAAAGTCCACAGAAAGAAAAGAAGTATCACATGTGCCATCAATTGTATGTGCATGTACAGATTCAATTAGAGGTTTCCATCACCTCTCTGAAATCATGTGTTCCTCCTGTTTCTTTATTTATAGGCCAGTCATTAAAGTAAAAAAAAGGTATGAAGAATTGCGAAAGTTTTTAGATTTTGAGACAACATTGGAGTAGGTAAAAAAATAATTAATCCGGTTTTGCAAACTTTTCCGCCCCCCGGAACATTGCTAAATTAACATAAAACGTACATAAGCAAAACTTTCTGAAAAAATTCCGAAATTGATGCAAAATTTGGGCCACAAACCCGCTTGTAATTTTGTATCATTTCTTTTATCCCGGAAGATTTTTTTCACAATTTCTTTATCTGTCACGGCATCGATTTTGACGATTTAAACAATAAGTGGGGGTCTAAATAATTGCGAAAGTCTTATAATCGGATTGTGAATGCTTGTGACATCAATAGCTGACATTATCTGAATTTGCAACTTCGTAAATGTCCCAGAACTTAATTAAATTACCTATTATTTAAATAATGAAGTTATGCTTGACTCGAAAAAAATTGGAAAATAGGTGCAAATTTCACATAACATTCTAATAATGTATTTAAATACTCCTGTGAATATATCTTATCTGTCCGGAATATATCTTATCTGTCTCCGCTTTCTGCTTTCCGAGATATTTCGCAATTTCATTAAAATTTCATCAGCATCAAAAAAAATCCGGAAACGGTTGCAAATTCAATATTGTTTTAAATAAACAAAACCTTCCTCAATCACAGCACTCGCTTGGCTTTTGCTTACATATACATATGATTAAAAATATTTTCTTTGTTCATAACTAATTAAAAATCAATTTTGCCTCTTTTAAAAGAGGATTAAAGGTACAAAAAAAAATAAATATCCATATAAGAAACAAAAGTGAATATCTCAAAAATGAAAACAATTTTTTTTTTCTGTTACTCTTACTGTAAAAATCTTTAAAAAGTGGCTGCATACAGTGTAAGTTACTTGATATAACTATTTAAATATGAAGGATTTTCCAAAATGCACGATTGTGGTTTTTCGCAATTGTTTCAAAAACTGAAAAAGTTAGGTCAAATCTAAACGCACCATTGAAATTCCAAAAATCTCTGAAACAGTCTCCATTTATAGCCGACTTTCTATATTTTGTATTAATGGAGAGCAATATATGCATTCCCAATTTGGGACATCCCAAGTAGCAAGGTGTCGTCATTATAATGTCAATTTTTAGTCAGCGATGACAGCGAAATGACCTTTATCATTTATTATGACGTGAAAATAACGATTGTAAGTCACAGACAACTGACCTCATACTTTGTGACGTCTATATGACGTATTAGTAATCATTCCTTGGGCATCCTAGTAATTTCAGAAGTGTATCTTGTTTTTGCAATAAGGGATGCAAACCTTTCACTATAATATTTTTCCGCAATTGTTAGTAAAGTTTTTAACGAAAAAAGAAAAACTGGAGTGTTGTAGAGAGTGAGTAAGGATCGAAACTTAAAAACTAATAATAACGTTAAAAGTTTGTCCGCACAGGGATTTAGAACTACACACCACATAAACACACCACAGATAGTAGACAACCCCCAAATCCAAAGCCAAGGCTGTCCGGAAGGGTTACACATTCGGAAAAACGCAGACATACATCCACACCCACCGGTGTTGTCAATACCGGGGCTGGGGGTCGAACCCAGAGCGCAGTAGCGAGTCGATCAGCGTATTCGCCACTCAATACGCCTTAACCGATTGAGCTACCGTGCCGTGCCTAATTAATATAACACTCACTTGGCAACAGCACTTAAAAATTTTGGCTGCTGACTTGGGTATAAATGAAAAAACTCATACGAAAACTGCCACCCTAGTGGTCTTTCTGTCTCCAGGAAGATGTGGTGAAAGAAAAGATTATCGTTAAAAAGTTTTGATTTTCGAGAATTTCTTGACCTACAGGAAATTTGGAAGAGGACAAAAAAGAACAAAAAAGACAAAAAACGAGAGCAAGAGAACAAATAGGAAGGGAAAATAGGATTTTAAACAAGTCATGGTAGGGAAAAATTGGCTAAGGGAATTGCTGGAAAATAAGCAATGCCTGGTATGGTAGTCTCAGATTAAATGGTATTGCACTATGCTGTCTGATTTGGGTTATGTTGCAGATTAGCGGACTATCGCCCAGTTTGGTAGAGTAGAATTTTTGGGGGATTTCCTGGACATAGTCTGCTAGTGGGGTTATGTCGTCGCAACGTGCACAGAAATCTCTAGGATAGGTGTACCTAACAATGTCTGAAATGAGGCGCATAAATTTGTGTTCTAATACTTTTAAGTTTACGCATTGTCGTGGCCGAGATGCTGCACCACACCAGCGCCGTGTATGTGACTGCCGGCCTGATCACCATAGTGTACAACAGTTTTTTTTATTATTTCTGTTTAAGTTCGTTACCCCTGGCCAGGAGCGGGTACAGACTTAACACTTTAACTCACTGAACATATTACAATTTATTTAAAAACTCTATAGTTGGAAATAGTAAAAAAAAAATTAGTTACAATAATTAAAGGTACTTGCGGCTAGATTTTTGTTATGGTGGTACCACTGACCGGGTTTAGACACACATGCGTAAAGAGATAGAGAACCGGAAAGGGCCTCCATAGGCAGTCACTCACATACCAGCTAACGTAGAATGTAGACGTACCCGTGAATCTGTCGAGTAACCTACATTAACTGTTCACGTGTAATGTATTAACGAACTACTTGATGCCTCGTACCTGTGATACTGATGTGATAATAAAGCCCATATACAGCGAAGTAGTGTTTCATTACAAGATAATACGCGGCGATACAGCAATTTTGCTGAGCAACCCGGCTGTAATATATCATGTTATCATTAATCTTTCATTGAAACCAAAGGCGCTTCTCAAACTGCCCTGCGTTACGCAATTTTAGTCGGAGAACGTACTTCGTTTTTCCAAAATAAAAATATAGTGAACGGCAAACTTTATATAGGTTATACAAAGAAGTTCCTTGTATATGTACTCTAAAAAGTAGTGTGTTCTCAGTATATTTCCATATGAAAAACTGTTACTTATATTCGACATTTTTTGTTTGCAATGCCAAGTTGTAATATATTTATGTTCACTTCTTAATTAATTTGTAACGTGACTTGCATCACTTAACAATGACGTGTAATTGACGTCACCACATTACCCTACCACAGCTACACCTAAAATAACATCTAGATGACAGCATTCTTATGACGTCATTATTACATCAACTGGTCGAATGCCGTCTACTGATCACAGATCACCTTAAAACAACATAATGACGACACCTTGCTACTTCTTGTATATATAGTTACTTGTTCTTTAATTTTGTAATGTCGAAATATGAACCCTTGATACAATCAGATTTAAACCATCTTGTGTAATCATGTTCATCCAAATGTATATTGAACACATCTGGCTGATATTTGTAATAAATATTTCTGCTCTTCTACACCTCTAAATGAATTCTATTCTTATGTTTTTATCATACCAAATGTTTTCCTTTTGAAAAACTGTGATATAGGTATAATGTCTACCTTTAATTTTCTCTGTTGCAAATTATGTTTACAAATAGCACAATGTATGTCTTGCCACCATATCAAATTATAAAATACTCTTCGCAAAATCGGATATTTCTTATTTTATTTACACAGTGTACATTTAGTCATTAAAATTTTGTGACAAATTCTTGTTTTTAAATATTTTTTATCTCTAATTAGTATCGTTAGATATCACCAGTTTCTACCAATTGCATTCTGATACGATTGGATGACAACAGGTGAAAACATTTAATTAACCAACCAAAGTAACCAACATTTCTAACTTTATCAACTTCAGCCCCGTTAAGTTCTAAAAGAATTTCATCGAAAAGATAGGCATAGGCATTATTAACCAGCTTACAGTCTTCATCTGTGGCGTGATTAAAGGTGCCCTCTACGTTAATAAAACTTTCACTGGGAAGGGTATAGATGTCCTGTGATTGTATGGGGATACGAATTTCATCGTTTTGATTAAAAGTTGTACTGTTATATGGTAAATAGGTGTGAAATTTCTTTTTCATGATTACATCATCGAAAGGGGTATCCTCAAGCACATTTAACTGATTAATACTCATCCTTCACTTTATAACCTAACAATTTGAGAAATAAAACGTTTTCCGGTGTTAAACGTTCTTTAGCACTAGAATTACTGCCTACCTTGTTCTTTAAAGTATTTCTTTTTATATGTTTTCGAAGAGAAGAAGATGCACCACCACCAGAAACTACAATGGGTTTATTGTTAAATGAAAATCCCATTACAACTTTTTTAATTCCAGTCTCACAACAGTTTCCTCTCCTCGAAAATTAATAAGTTTATTGTGTTGATCGGTGATTTTAAGAGTTATATTGCTGATGGAACTAGCTATCACTGGCAAATAAATTATATTTCGTGGTGTTTCACTTATCGCGTATCCTGGAGCGACGTTCAACGAAAACTCATGAATCGTATGAACGAGTTCATCATTTAAATAGGCTCCCGAAGTTATATTGGCGGAAACACTTATGGTAGTCACGTTGAAAATTTGCATTATTTTTTCAGCAGTGGCCTTTAATATTTTTTGAGAATCCCAGTACTTGAAACAATGAGTCATCTTTGGTGGAATCTATGTCATTCTTCTCACTAAAAATCTCAGCTCGAAACGTATTGAGGTTAGGTCTCAAAATAATTTTATCTTCATTCTCTGTCACATGATCATTTACATATTTTTCCAAATCTCCAATTTCATAGGATCCCACGGGGAAAGTGAGAGACTTCTTCCCGAAATAGAATTTATTACTTTCCTCATCTACATTTGGTATGGAATGATAGCTGTAGAAACCTATTAATCCTAAGGAATATTTTTCGGTAGGATCCAATTTTATAGGTGGAAAGTATGATGCATTTAAAACACTGTCTCTCGCCACTAACGTGAATGTTAAAGACATCTTCTAAATATCAGACTCGTCGAGTTGCAAAAAGAGTAAACATAAATGTCCACATATATAGGTGTTGTAAGACTGAAAAGAGTCGTGGTTGTAAATAATATCGTTACCTTGAAAATATTCCAAAACTTCTTTAGGGATACTACCGAAACTATCAAATCAAGTTACGACATTTTTATTTTTTCGATACGCACACCAGTGTGTACCCTCATCGATATCCAAATTCACTATACCGCTTTTGTACGGAGCAGGTAAAATGTTTCGAGGAAGAGTATTTCTCATGAAAACACCCGAAAAATGAGGCATCTTCCATATTCTAGCATACGTAATAAGATCGAAATTGGTTAGTGGTCGTCGGAGTAACGAGGCTATTAGTTTTTTTGAATGTATAGACCCAACCCAATCCTTTTTTATACGGCTTCAGATACAGCCCACTTCCTGATTTTCCTCCCATTGCGATAGCTTCCATTGTCTTATTGTGACGCTGTGATTCCTCAAGTTGCTTCTGTGCCTCCTTGGAGGCATTTACTGCCTTAGCAATACCAGCCGCTCCTCCTGCTAATCCACCTAAGGCCGAAAGTCCTGCGAACATGGGCAGTCAAAACGGAAGAAATCCCCCTCGTTTCGGTATGGACATAAGCCGGGGTAAATTAACTTTTTTCAATCCTCCAGTTCGTTTAACGGTGTTTCTAACTGCCAACAGAGCTGGTTTTTCTCAGTTTTTCAAATCTTCAATTTTTCCAGATTTCAACTTTAACGCAATCGGCTTCACCACACCACCTTTGAAAGGAATTTTTTTCAGTCTTTTTATTCCCCTTTTTTTCGGTCGTGGACATTTCACGCCCATCCCCAATTTTGTTTTAACCTTCATAACGTTATGATCTAGATAAGCGGCTGCTTTCTCTCCAGATGAGGCTTCTTTCGCTTTAACGCGTTTTCAAGCTCACTCGGCAAGTCGACGATCTGCCGCGTGCCTGGTTGATAAATCACTACTGGAGCTATACTCTATGTCATGTTCCTTACATAAAGAATCAAGCTTATAATAATAATAATAATAAACGAATTTATTGAACCAAAATTGATTCAACAGGCTATTGACCGAAGTCCTTCTGCCTATTGTTACAATATTAATATAATATTTTTCCTTTTTTTTATTCTATTCTAGAGGTGCTTTATATACACATATATACATTAAAAAAAAAAGTGATGCATTATATTACAATTCTCAATTTAAATAGTTAAAAAATAATAATAATAATAATAGTATATACACATATATAATAAAATATATTATAAATTTTCAATCCTTTCAAGAGTGGTATGTTCGGGATGCTTGTGCCTGGTTCTAATTCCTGGAGTTCTTCTGATGCAGTATTTTCCTATGATTTCCATGTTCTGAGGGTTTTGGGAAAACCTTGTAGACAGTTGGATGAGACGTTCTTCAATCGGTAGTATGTTGGTCAGTTGGTAAAGGAGGGGGTTGGGTGGGTTGTGGAGGGGATTGTTGGGATGTCGTATCTTTGTTATTTTCCTGATTGCCGATGTTTCTGCTACTTTTAGTTTTTTTAAAGCTTGGTTTTTGCAATTTAAAAACAAAGTATGACCGTATTCAATCATAGGACGGCATATTAGGCTGTATATTTTGCTTGCAGTAGATATGTTTATACCATTCCTCCTGTATGTCAAACTTTGAAAGTGATTGGCTCTTGAAATCATGTTCTTCTTTTTGAGTTCTGCATGTGCATTGAAATTAATTTTATTATCAATGAGGATGCCAAGATAGTTTGTAGAAGATTCAGGAGTAATGGTGTGTTGATACATGTCGATAGTTGGAGAATCTGGTGATATTAGATGGTTGAATATGACAAAGTGCGACTTTAGAGGATTTGGTTTAAGTCTCCAAGTATTAAACCAGGTGCATGTTGAGTTACATAAGCTTTGTAGGTTTTGAATTGCCTTGTTTATGGTGATGTCATGTGAAATTAGGGCCGTGTCATCGGCAAATTGCAGGATGTATCCCATGTGAGAGAAAAACTCTGGATCTTCATATTGATAAATATATATGTCGGCACAATATAGATTATATAGCAGAGGAGACAGTGGAGACCCTTGTGGAAGTCCCTGTTCTGGAATGAATTCGTATGAATTGACATTTAGGATTTTAACTTTAATTTTTCTATCGCTTAGCATGTTATTGAGGAGAAAGAGGATATATTTGGGACATCCTAGCTTATTAAGTTTAAATAATAGACCTTTGTGCCATACGCTATCAAAAGCTTTACTAATGTCGAGAAATACAGCTGCAGAATACTTCCCATTGAGTTTGCTGGTTTCTATATTATTACAAAGTATTGTTAGTGGGTGAAGCGTTGAATGCCCAGTTTTGAAGCCAAATTGATATCCCGGAATTTTGTTTCCTATAGTTTGCTGCAGTCTGTTTTTGATAATCTTTTCAAAATTTTTTCCTATAACTGGTAGCATTGTAATCGGCCTGTAATTAGTCATTTTAGTGTGGTCTAAATTGGGTTTGGGGATGGTGACTATTGTCCCCGTTTTCCATTCAGCAGGTATGAAGTGTGTTTTCAAACAGAATTCATATAACTTAATAATATACAGATGAATCCTGTCATCTTATTTTCTCAATATACTTTTTGTAATATAGTCATGTCCCGGGCTTGTGCTTTTTCCTTGTTGGAGTATCTCAAAATATTCCTCTTCTTCTATGTGATGTTGTTCATCTGGTAATGTTTCTTCGAAAAATGTGTCATACCATTGTATTACCTGTTCATGATGATCTTCGTCAAAATTATTATCTCTGCTTTGCTTATAGGTTTTCTCATAATGTTGGGCAAAAATATTTGCCTTATCTGAAGCCGTTTCATATTTTAATCCGTTTTCCTCGATAACTTTATTATTAGCAAATTTATTTTTATATTTGGATAATTTCTTAATTTCTTGCCAAGTTTTACCTTTCTTTTCGTTTATGTTTTCACAAGTCTGTATCCATTTATGGGTTTTAAATTCCTGATCAGTTGTTGTATATTTTTATTAAATCGATTGATATCAGATTTCATTGCAGGATCTTCCATAGCTCGGTATTCCCGGTACATTTGCCTTTTCTTTTTAATCAGACGTATGATAAACGGTGGTAATTCATATGTGCAATACTGATACTTGTTTTTGGGCGTATTTAAAATTTGTGATGTTAATTCGGCATTGAAGTCAGATATGCATTGCCTGTCAATTTCTTTAGATTCGACACTTTGTAGATATGCTAACATGTTTTCGTTTACTTTCGTTATGTTAGTTTTGTGGAAGTTGTACCTCAAGACGTCTTTGTGTTGGGTGTCTTTTTGTAAATCAATTGTTATTTTGAATGCTAGGTGATCGGAACCTAAATCTGGAGTTTCTTCTACCTTTAAAATATTGTTGGTTATGTTGGATGTGTGTAAAATGATATCAGGAGTGGTGTCGTTATTGTGTGGCATAATAAATGTTGGAGCAGTATCCCATTTTTTAAAATCACTATTCTGTAAGAAGTTATTCAGTTGCCTTTTTTTGCCTCTGTTGTTGATATTAAAATCTCCAATTATCAAGGAATATTTGTAGAGACTCGCCTTAGTGAATATGTTCTCCTCAATTCGTGCATTCGGGTGAATATATACTACAAAAATGTGCAATTTGTCGTCTGTAAATGGAACAGTATAATGTATGCATTCATTCAAATAGTGATTTACAGAGGGAGGATTAGCTTTTCCAATTTTCAGACGGGGGTGAGCTTGTACCAGAGAGCCTCCCCTTGTTTTATTATGAATTTGGTTACCATTGTGTTGTATAACTGACCAGTCTCTATAGGAAGTGTTAGTGCTATTGTTGGTTTTAGCTTCAACGAACATGGTACAGTCAATTTGATGTTTTTCTATAAAATTGTTTATTATAAGTTTTCTCTGTGGGTAACTATTGATGTTACAGTATAAAAAATTAACTACTTGACGATTGAACATGCTGGATATTAATACTGTTATTGATAGGTTCAGTTGGGGACAAAGCGTCTTCATTATCCAGATCAAATATGAGAATATATACCCGGCTTCCAGAAAAAACCGCAGTAGTGTCTACTTTGAAGTTGTCTATAAATCTTCTTCTTAGTTTTTCTAGTAATTCAGCCCTATTTACATTTTTTGGATTGTTGAGCCCATTAATATAGGTTGTTAATAATTAAATCGTGTATTGTTACAGGGTCATGTATTCTCGATTTTTTCCTCTCAGGTGATATGTTCTGTGATTTTTTATTCAAAGACTTTATTTGGATATTTGGTACGCCTGCAATTGGTCCCGTTGGTCTTTTGGGACACTTGAAGGACCATGCCTGATGTTCTTCGGAGCCGCAACCTGTACATTTCAGAGGTAATGTGGAAGTACATTTATTTAATGTGTGTGTGCCATAACATTTTGGGCAGCTTGGCCGCGCATTACATGCTTCTGTGGGATGTGAGAAGGATAAGCATTTGCTACAAGGTTTAGGGGTTGAGTTGGGTGGTTTGCTTGGGTATACTGGGTAATGCCGATATTTGTAAAATAAGCCTTCTTTAAGTAGTGTTTCAAATGTATGCAAGGAACCACTGATGATCCTAATAAGGGTTGTTGGTGCTTGTGTTGCCTTAGATATAATTCTTTTACAGTAGCGATGTTCAAGTTTAAGGCATTGCAGATGCTCACTAATTAGTTTATCCTCGATTTCCTGTTCAACTGAACCGATTATGACGGAGTAGCTTACTGTGGGTGTAGACGGGGTAGGTTTATTATTTGTGGAAGTTTCCTTGAAGTTTTGTATTCTCTTGACTTTTACCAGATTTTGAAGAGTTCTTACTATGTCATCTTTGTCTTGGTTGGTTTTGAGAAGTAGCCCAGTTTTTGTTTTTAAGATTTCATCATCTGTTTTTGGATAAAGTTTTTCCCAAAGATCGCAAAATGATATTCTCGAACACCCTGTATCTGTTGTTAAATAAAACATGTGTTTATATTTTTTGTGTGTTAGTTCATTCATGATTGTGGAATAGTTCTTATGTTGACTGATTTTTGTTGTTTGGGTTTTTGTAGATGAGTTTATCTGGGTAGTTTTTGTTGGCTGACTGTTTTTATTGGAAGTTTGTCCTAAAATAGCTTGCCTTATCTCTTCTGGTGTAAATTGTCTGTTCCTTTTTGAAATACTTTCTAGCCTCTCCCTGGGTTTTCTTTTGTATTTAACTTTCCTCCACTCTCCCTGGTCATCCATCTCCATCTCACTATAAGATCCATCACTATCCGTGGTCATTTTTAGCCTTTCACACTAAACCAGTTATCACATCTAATCAATAGGTCTTCACTCTATCACTGCTTAGCTTGTACTGTCAAGCTTATTTATCCCTCTATTTCCTCGTCGTAGACGTTTTTCGAGACGCGTGCCCAGTCCACAAAACTGAACGTGACGGTCGCCGCCAATGGTCCAGGAGGTGCGTCTCCGAGCTGTCTTCCTGTAACTATTGACAGGACGTTTCGCATAGCGTGTTAGTTTTCATTTGATCGTCGTTCTAGATACTAAGATATGCGATTCGTAAAGCAGAAGGAAAATTTTCCTATCGAAAATCATACTTTGAAAATTACAGAGATAACGAATGATGTCATGAAACAAAGGAGACATGGCGAGTTGTTCAACGATGACATTCGGGCTTTAATTGCCAGTCCTTCGGGAGTGGGGAAGACCAATTTGGCGATAAGCCTCATTGTGAATCCGAACGGCTTGTGTTTCGAGAATATCTATATTTATTCCAAGTCTCTGAATCAACCGATGTACGTATATTTGGATAAAATTTTAAGTGGCCTCCCTTTCATTGGCTACTACAAGTTCTTCGATGACACCGAAAAGATTATTTCACCCGGTGATGCAAGACCGAATTCTATTTTCATTTTTGATAAAGTACAAGTCCTATAAGAGAATATTTCAGCAAGGGTCGGCATAAACTAATTGATACATTATATTTATGTCAGACCTACTCTCGCGTGTCAAAACAGTTTGTGAGGGACAATAGTAACCTAATTATTCTTTTCGAGCAGGATGATCTCAATTTAAAACATGTATTCAACGATCATCATATTTCCAACGATATGACCTTCGATGAATTTAAAGAAATGTGTCGGCTTTGTTGGAAGGAAAAATTCAATTTTTTACTTGTGGATAAATGTGCGGACGTCAAATCAGCGGAGATACCGCAAAGGTCTCGAGACTTTTATCTACTTATAAAATAATCCGAGTAAAAATGAATAGTATGTTTAATGCACGTGTACATTCAACATGAAGGTGAAAAAAATACATGGTGCTTCTGAAGAAAATCTGAGGAAGGATCTAATAAAAACGCGAAAGGTTCTAAAGAAAAAATTTTTGAAACTTAAAAAGACTCAAATTAAAGCTAATAAAATACTAGAGAAAAATTTGCGGAGAATATAAAAAAAGAACCTCCATCCATTTTAAAAACTGAAACACCTAAGAAAGAGGAAGGAAACAGGAGGAAAATGATGATGTATTTGATTTGGAAGTGATAGATCAGGGTATTAAAAAAAAAAGTAAGATTTTAAAATTTTTAAATGGGGGAAGAGTTCACAGTCAACCCCCCGACAGGGCCAGGACAGTAGCTGAAACGCCCTCACCTCGCCTCTCTACTGAGCTTATGCAACAACTTTATAATCTCCCCGAATCACGAGAGGAAATAAATACTTCCCTAAGTCAGTTTGAATAACTACCGAAAAGATATTTACAAATGCTCATAAGTGATACGATTGGGGTGACAGACAATATATTTGGAATATGTTTTAATCCTGAGACTCAGGAATGGACGGTCGGTGATAGTAATGTTGAAATAGACGGGAACGATGTAATTGTAAAAGATAGGAAATATCAAGGTACGAACGGATTGTATCAGTTACTTTTTATGAAAAATCCGGAAGGTTATACTCGGGAAGATTTGCAGAGGTATGGTGATATTTTACGTCAAACCAATGGTCATAGAAGAGGGTATAAACCAGATGGTCAGATAAATGGAAATAAATCCAATAAATATAGAAACATAATTAAAAAACTATTTCCTGTTGAGATTAGATTAAGAGACAGGTTCTTCTCAGTACCAGGTACTGGTCTTCGAGTTATTTCAGACGTCAATCCTCAGTACGTTTATTGGAACTCCGTAAATGAATTAGATGATCGACTTAGACTTCTCTATGCTGAGAAAAATGCTGGTAATAATTCGGTGGACAATCAAATTACTAGTATATTAGAAGAATTATCGGAAGAAGGTATCATTAGTTAAAGAAGTGTGTTAACATGAAAAAATTGCAAGTTGTTCGTGAATTGCATAAGCCTGCTCGTAAAAACTTTCCTAGACGAAGAGTGATTATTCGAGGTCTACATGATTTAATGCAGGCTGATTTGGCAGATTTTCAAAAATTCGCTAAACAAAATAGAGGGTATTTTGTATTAGTGGCGATACACTGTTTTAGTAAATTTCTATGGACCGAACCACTCAAAAATAAAACTGGGAAAGAAGTTACTACAGCTATGAAAGAAATTTTCAAAGATGAATTACCGAAAAATCTTCAAGTAGATGATGGAGGAGAATTTTGGAATAAACAGTTTCAAGATTTATGTGAAAAAAATTCCATAAATATGTGTTCTACTTTCAGTCCGATAAAAGCTGCGATAGCTGAACGAGTTATTCGTACGTTGAAAAGTAAATTATACTTTGAATTCAGTGTAAGAGGAAAATATAAGTGGATTGATATTTTAAAAGAGATAACAAAAAATATAATGAGACTGTACATAGAACTATTGGAATGCGACCGATCGATGCTAGAAAAAAAAAGAACGAAAATCACCTGCTTCAAACCGCATACACTAATATTAAAATTTTCGGTAGTGGAAAATTTAAAGTTGGAAACGTAGTTCATATAAGCAAGTATAAAAGTATTTTTGATAAGGGTTATGACCCTAATTGGAGTACAGAACTTTTCACTATTAGAAAAACTCAACGAACTGATTCAGTCACGTATCTTTTATCCGATATGGACGAGTTAGATATAGCAGGAGGATTTTACGAACATGAATTACAAAAAGCAAAGTATTCTGATGTCTATTTGGTGGAGAAGGTTTTAAAGAAAAAGGGAAAAAAGGTTTATGTGAAATTTTTGTAAGGAATAAATATTTTTTTCAGAAATGACTTTTATTTACAACTAATGATAAAAACAATATAAGGATTAAGCAAATGTTTATTACAATCTATATTAGTATCTATATAAAAAGTGAGGATTAAGAAATGTCAGTAGTATATTACACTATTTATTAGTTAAATGCTTACTAATAAAATTATTTTCAGTAACCAAAATTAGACGGGGTCATCATATAAAGAGTAATGTCCATGTGCGAGCGTCTCAACACATATATACCTCTTATCATCAGACATATCTAAAGCTAATTTATTTTGTTCAATAGAATACACGTTATGGTGAATTGATCTAATTAAATTTTGTTTCTTCATTGAAGGCTTCCCAGTAAGTAAACATTCTCTATAATCATCTAAATTTAAAGTCTTGCGAACATTATTCATAATTCCTTTCGCTTTGCAGGTGTCTTTATTCTTGGTATATACTCGGACTGCATGCATTTTTGATCATAGACCTACAAATTCCTCAATCATCTTTTATGACCCGTGTCGTCGGACGAAGGGTGCCTGGTGATTGAGCGGGCCGTGCCCGCAACACATCACTTCGGTCCGGAGTTCGGCTAGACGGGCGGTTGAGAACTAACCCACTCTCGATCAATCGGCTGTGTGGTCCCGTCAGAGGGCCGGCAGGGTGAGTCCTTTTGGGGCAGGGGGCGCGTAGGGGGCTGCAGACCCGGATGATGATTGGCGTCGTCATTCGGGGATGCATAACCTTCTCACGACGTTGCCTGTCTCTGGGGGCTATATCCGCTTAGTAGCCCTGATGATCGCATGGGCTTGCCGTGCGACATCCCCGATGTGGGGCTCCGCAGTGGGTGGGGAGCTAGGCGGAAGAATAAAAACAATAAACCAATGGATAACAATAATGCCAAAGAAAACCCTGTGGCAGAGCGGCAACGCTCGCCACAAAAACCAGCGGATGGGCAATCACGCTCACCACAACACAATGCGGCTGAGCCACAAGGCTCGCTGCAAACAATCCCCCCACAGGGAGGATGGAAAAAGCCTCATAGAGGCAAAAGGATATGTGGCGCTGAAGCCAAAAGGAGGAGGAAAGCCCGCGAGGAGGAGGAACGCGCTGCTGCTGCAGCCCACCTCTCCGGCTGAGCACCTCCCCCGGCACAGCCCTTACCGAAAAAAGGGCACCCTCTAAGTGTGCCAGCCACCACAAGGGACTCAAATCCCCCAAGGAAGGCTGGACACCCTAAGGGCACCCCGGAAAACAGGAAGGCTGAGCACCCGCAAGGTGTGCCACCTTCCAAGAAGAGAAACCGGTCGGGAACCTCCTCTGATTCTGCTCCGAGGGGGTACAAGAGGGCCAGACAGATCCCCGGATCTGCAGCTGCTCCCCCGACCAGCTACAAGGACGCTGCCTTAAGTCACCTTAAGGTAGCGATAATTGACAAGGACAACCCCTATGGGAAAATCCCAAAGGATAAGGAGGTCCTTGTCAAGAAAATGCTGAGGGGAGAGCTGGACAAAACTATTCTGTCCACCCCCGGAACAAGCACAATGCAGCCACCCATGTTTCGCTCGTGGACACATTCTGGTGAAATCATCAGGATTGTCTGCGAAGACGATAACACACTGGGCTGGCTAGTGAGTTCGGTGGAAAACCTGAGGCCGTGGGAAAACGCGACACTTGCCGTCGTTCGCGTTGACCAACTGCCAAGGCTGACCAAGGCCACCCTCTGGATCCCCGTGGAAGCCGAAAGCAACCGCGAGGAAAAAGAGGTCATGATCGGTCGCCTGGCAGGTCAAAACCCAGCGCTGAGCGTCTGCAAGTGGTGCCTTTTCCATCACGAAGCCAGAGAAGAACCGAAAGGACTCCTGCTCGTCTTCGGCATCGGAGACGAGGACATTAAAACCCTGGGGGCGAGATCGATGAGGGTACATTACCTTTTTCAATCTCTCGCCCTAAGGGTAAAGGCCGAAAAACAGGAGGCGGAACCAGAAGCCCCCCAACCCCAAAAGAAGATGGAAGTGGAGGTTGGAGAGGATGAGCTATCCGGTAAGATGGATGCCACCACTCCAACTCCCAGCACATCTAGGATGGAAGTCATCTCCCCTCTAATGGAAGAGGAGGGAACGACCAATTAACTCTCCTTTTATATCCCACGATGGCTGGGACACTAAATAAGGTAAGTGAGGTAAGCATAGTGCAGTGTAACCTGCAACACAGCAGGGCGGCAACGGCAACACTGTGCCGACGCCTGGATGAGGAGCAGGATACACTGGCACTAATCCAGGAACCCTGGATAGTTCAAACTAAAATAACAGGGTTGTCAAGACTAAGTGGACTCATTTTCAGCTCACCAACAACAGAGAGACCGAGGACAGCCATCTACGTCCCTCGGCACATCAAAACCCAGCCACTTCAACACCTCTCAACATCTGATCTAACGGCCGTTAAGGTGGAATGTCTGGTGGCAAACAAACTAACAACTGTTGTCTTAGCATCAGTATACCTCCCCCAGGACTCGGCCACTTTTCCACCATCAAAAGAAATGGAGGAACTGGTAGCACACTGCCGCAATCAAAACTGGGAACTAATCATGGGCTGTGACGCCAATGCACACCATGTGACCTGGGGCAGTGAAGACAACAATGCAAGGGGTAAGTCACTTTATGATTATATAACTGGTAACAACCTTATTGTAAGCAACAGGGGCTGTACACCAACATTTATAAACTCCAGAAGTCAAACCATAATAGATAGATAGATAGATAGACAGTTTATTAGTTCATGTAAAAAAATAATACATTGCCCAGTAGGCGTTGAACAAGTCAAAAAACAGAAAAAACACTAATAATACATATTTAACTACACACTAGGACTAAGACTATAAATGTATACTGTACTTTTACGAACATATAATAATTAAGATGCTAAAATGAGCTATATACAAAAACAGTAAAATATATAAAAAAAATGTTAAAATTGGTTCTCATTGAAATATTCGTCAATAGTATAATAGGTCTTGTTTATTAGAAGGGTTTTCAGTTTATTTTTTAATACTTTTATTGGTTGAGTCTTAATATCATACGGTAACTTATTATACACTTTTATAATAGAGTAGGGTACATTTTTTTGGACATACGTGAAATTTGGAACATTTGTTACCAGATCATGTTTATTTCTTGTGAGATGCACGTGTCTTCTTTCATAATTTTCAAACAAAGAACTATTTTCTGCTACAAAAATGACTGCTTCATAGATGTAGAGGCTTATTAGAGTAAGTAATTTATTTTGATGAAATATTTGTTTACAGGATTCTGTCTGTCTCATATTTAGTATATTTCTCAAGCATCTCTTCTGAAGAACAAAAATTTTATTTGACTCAGAAGAGATACCCCAGAAAATAATGCCATATCGAATTCTTGACTGTATATAAGCGTGATATGCCATAAAAGCAGCTTCAGTATTAATGTTTAGAGAGATGACTTTAAGCGCATAGCAATAACTGGCCATATTTTGTGCTAATGAGTCAATGTGGGCTTTCCAATCTAGCCTTGTGTCTAGTTGTATTCCAAGAAAAGACAGATTTTCATTTGATATGAGAGTATTATTTTTATTTATTATTGTCATATTATTACCCTTTTGAATTGAGAAATTAATTACTTGAGTCTTGTCTTTATTTAATGTTAGGTTTAATGAGGTGAAATATTGTTCTAGTATATCTAAGGCTTTAACTATATTGTTTTGTATGTCTACTTCATCTCTCCCATTGAATATCAGTGTGCTATCATCGGCATACTGTATTAAATAATTATCGGTTATTGAAGCCAAGTCGTTTGTATATAAAATATATAATAAGGGGCCTAATATCGATCCCTGAGGCACACCTCGTTGTATTATTTTTTTTTCTCAGATTTTAATAAATTTCCTGTCTCGTCTACTTCAATTACACATTGCATTCGATTTGTTAAATATGAAGCTATTAATTTTTGTGCAGTGCTTCTGATACCATATTTTGTAATTTTATTTAATAATATATTGTGTTCTACACTGTCGAATGCTTTTGATAGATCTAAAGAAACAGCTACAGTAGTTTTCTTGCTGTTCATAGAGTCAATAACTTTACATAATGCTTGATAGACAGCTCGCATAGTTGATTTTTTCTTTCGAAAGCCATTTTGTGTATCTGAAAGCAGACTATGTTTTTCCAGAAAATTTATTAATCTGTTATATATTATTTTTTCAAATATTTTACTGATATTCGATAATAGCGCTATTGGTCTATAATTATTTAATTCATTTTTGTTACCCTTTTTATAGATTGCTTTGATATGAGATGTTTTTAGACTTTCTGGGAAGATGCCAGTACTTAGAGATAGATTTATTATATATGATAGTGGATGAGATATTTCAGATGCTGTTGTTTTTAATAGCTTCACTGGAATTTCATCCTCACCTACAGACTTTGTATTTTTTAAACTCATGATAATGTTATACACCTCATTTGGACATGTGGGTTCTAGAAATACACTTGATTCAAAAGGATAAATATGTCTGTCATACATACTAGATGACTGTATTTTAGGGCACTGATTTATAAAATGGTTATTAACAGAATTTAGAACAGATGTTTTATTTCTTTCACTGGTGTTAATATTTTTTAATACGGATTCCTTTTCAGTGTGTTTTGATCCTGTAAATCTCTTTACCAAATTCCAAACAGCCTTTCCTTTATTTTTTGCTGAGTTTATATATGATGTGTTTGTTTTCTTTTTAGCTTCATTTATGACATTCTTTAGTATTTTGCAGTAAGTTGTATATTCTTCTACCGAGATTTCACCTTTTTGCTTTTGTTTGTACAAAGTTCTTTTTGTTTTACATGATATTTTTATGCTTTAAATTTATTTTCAGTTTTTATTGTTTTTATTGGAAATATTGTATTTAAAATAGTCCTGGCCTTATATAAAAAAATGTCATAAGCCATATTTGGATCAGAAATATTGTACAAGTCATCCCAGTTTAGATTTGCAAATTCACATTTGCAGTGATGCAATTTAGCTTCAGAAAAAATTCTTTGTTTTACTATTTGTCCACTTCGGTTATTTTTTATATTTAATGATGACTCGATTTTTAATAGCTGTCCTTCGTGATCAGATAGGGCAGTTGATATGACTTTACCCACATAAGTATTCTCAAAATTTATAAAAATATTATCTAATAAAGATTTTGTGTTTTTGTTAATTCTTGTTGGTTCAAAGACTGTCTGAGTTAAATTAAAGGACAAAAGTAGATTTAAGAAAATTTGTGTGTTATTATTGTTATCAATTTCCATATGAATATTAAAATCGCCACATAAAACGATTCTATAATTTTTAAATTTATTTTGGCAGATGTACAAGATTTCACAAATAGTATTAATAAATTCATCAAAAGAGCCCTCGTCATATTTTGGCGGTCTATAAATACAAATAATTAAAGTTTTTATGGCTTTACATACTATGGACGAACATTCAATGATACCTTCAATACTTTTCCATTTCAGTTCTTGATTTTCTTCAGACTCGACACCCTCTTGGACAAATATGCAAGATCCCCCATGAATGGAATTTTTTCTGCAATAAGCTGATACAATTTGATAGTTCTCCAAGTACACGTGAATTATTTCTTGGTCTGTGCACCAGTGTTCAGTTAGACAAATGAACAAAGGCTTGTCCTCCATGTTATTTACAGTAATATCTATTTCTGGCACTTTATTTTTAAGGCATTGTATATTCTGATGGTACACAGTGTATAGATGATGAGATTGTTTATTATTATTGGGTATGTGTATATCTTGTTCAATGTTGGTTATTTCATTTCGTGAGCTGTGATTATCATTTGATATATTTAGGTTTTGATTTTTTGTTAAAAATCCTGACCATCTTCAATGCGTTTTGTTACATTGAAATCATATCTTCTGAATGCTACTTTTTTAGGCCAAAAATTTTGTTCGTAAACTTTTTCCTTTAGGTCAAATCTAATCCCCACTTGAAAACACTGGCAGTCTTTCCTTATACTGTCATATTTAGTTTTTATATGTTTTACCACTACTTCTTCATCAGATATTATTTCTGCCTTTTTTTTAATGTATTCCTTAATTTTTTTCTCGGTAACGTGATCTTTCACTCTTGAAATAAACAACCACACTTTCTTATTTTTGTTTTCTTCTTTTCCAGAAAAATCACTTTCCAAATTTTCTATATCTGCTGTCCCGATATTTATTTGTTTACGTTTGTTAATTTGTTTCTTAAGATTTAGAGATTTTGGGCTATTTGAATTCGTCAACTGTGTATTGTTTCTCAGTAATACCTGTTGGTAGGTCGGCGTGTAGGAAGGGTTGGTTTCATTTTTTCTTTCATTATCAACTTTATTTTGTTCCTCCATGTTATGTTGCATTATATTTGAACTTGATGTTTTGATTTCAGGTTGTAATGTAGGACTTTCCAAATTTATTATTTCCTGCATAATATGTCTTTGTTTTCTTTCTAGGTTTGTTATATTTTTATTATTACTTCTGTGTGAATCATGTTCATTTCTTTGTTTAATAAATTTTTGTTGCTCTGTTTTATTTCCACTGTTTGAGAATGATGTTTTTTGTTGTGGGTTTTTATTATCATTAAAATATGAATGTACTTCTTTTTGTATTAGATCTTTTATCATTAGTTCACAGTTTTTTTCACTATTTTCCTCCTGCATTGTATGTTGAGATTTATTTATGATGTTTTCTAAGGATTTTAACTTATCTTCTAGGACAAGAATTTTTTCTTTTAATAGTTTGTTCATATCGTTTAATTCAGTGTTGAAGTTAATTAGAAGTTTATTTTCAGATTTTAAGGATTCTATTAGAATCTCATTGGTGTTTTCATCTTCATTGTCCTCACCAGGAATGTTATTTAGTATTTCATTGAGTAGTTCCTGTTTATTACAACATATTTTTCTTTTTGCGCAGCTGTTATGATATATTGCACCACAATTAACACATTTCACCTTTTTGATTACTCTTTTATCACAATATTTACACAGAGCTTGTAACTGTGTGTCTAGCCCGTCGGCCATATTAGAAAGCATATATAACACTAACAACGTGGCATATATCCAGCCTAATCCAAAACTGGCATGTGTCTGACTGCGTAACACTATCAGACCACCAATGGATAAAGTTTGAAATCAACCTTATTAAGACACCGAAAAGAAGGGTCTTTTCGGTGTCGAGATCCCCGGAGGACTGACAAAGACGTATATCGATGTCAACTCAGGGAGAACCTGGAAGGAGTTAGCGTAAGGACACCCGGAAGTAGTGGTGAAATAGAGCAATATGTTAAAATATTGCAAACAGCAATGAGACAAGCTTTTGAGACATCCTGCCCCTTGAGGTCCTCGCAACAGTCCAACGAGGCCACCAAGTGGTGGTGTCAGGGGCTGACTGACCTCAAGAAGAAGGCTAGGGCCTTGTTCAACAAAGCAAAATTAACTAGACAGGAATCAGATTGGGAGTCATACAAAACCAACCTGAAAGAGTTTAAGAAACTAGTCAGACAAAGACAAAGAGAAGCGTGGAGAACCTACTGTGAGGAAATCGAAGACTACTCACAGACTGCTAGGCTTTGCAAAATCCTCGCCAAAGATAAAGACCATGACCTTTGCCTACAATTACAACAAGCACATTTCCCGATAAATGGAAAATAGCTTCTATCATTCCCATTTTTAAGCAAGGAAGCCATTAATTAATTGAAAACTTTCGACCTATTACACTGGTGTCTATCTTTAGTAAAATCTTAGAAAAAATTATACACAATAGAATTACGACATTTTTAGAAAACTACAAGATACTTAGTTCAAGACAACATGGATTTAGACCAAATTACTCAACAAATACTGCCACTTATGACTTTCTGCAATTTATATATGAAGGATTGGATAAAAACAAATTTGTCCTAGGCCTTTTCTTTGACTTAACAAAAGCATTTGATTGTGTAATTCCGGACTCCTTAATAGATAAACTCCATAAAATAGGAATTAGAGGCCAGTTAAATGGCTGGATAGAATCATTTTTAAAAAATCGCAAGGTATTTGTTAAATTAGATGATAGTACCTCTCACAGTCGGGAAATGAATCTCGGTGTTCCACAAGGAGCGGCGCTGCCTCCATTACTATTTACAATTTTTATCAATGACCTAGATGCACATATGAGGAACCCAGACTCACTTCCAGTCATGTTCGCTGATGATGTAAGTTTACTGATATCAGCCACATCTCTAGAGACTCTTCATAAAAACGCAACGAATCTACTCATCAGATTCGAGGAATGGTGTATTAGAAATAAATTAATAGTTAATGTATCTAAAACCACATATATCACATTTCATAAAAAAAAAGTAATAAAACCAATAAAGCTTCTCATAAATCAAAAAATAATATCACCATCAAAACATACTAAGTTCCTAGGCATTACAATAGATGAGACACTCTCATGGTCAAATCATATTGACAATGTTGTGAGTAAACTCAACAGTGGATATTTCGCCGTTAGAAACCTTAAATCCTTTTTAGATCGAAAATATCTTATTAATGTTTACTATGCATTAATTTATCCACATCTAAAATACTTAATCATATATTGGGGACAGGGAACTGATTGGAACAGAGTCTTTATTTTACAAAAACGAATTATAAGAATAATTTTTAGGCTATCACCAAGAGAGTCTTGTAAATCTACTTTTAAAGATAACAAAATATTAACTTTACCAAGCATCCTCATATTAGAAGCAGTAATGTTCACCAAGCTAAAGCCAGAGTTATATAGTCACAGGAATGATATTCACAACTACACTACACGAAATAACACAAATATTCAAATAGACCAGTTCAACCTAAGTACTTTTAAAAAAAGCCCAAAATACACCTGTAGCAATATATATAATAATCTCCCTCGGCCGTTAAAAGAGGTAGGTAGAGCTAAACTTAAAAAAAAATTACTAGAGTTACTTCAAAACGAAGCTTATTATTCACTAGGTGAGTACTTTGATCAGGCGCACAGGTGGAATTAATTTTTTTTTTTTTTTTATAAAATACTATTTTGTATATTTACCTTATATGTTATTGTCATTATATTACAAAATTATATTTAAAATTATTTTACTTTATATGTTTTACTTAGTGTCAATGTCCCCACAGTTTACAATTATTCATTTGTGACATTTCATATCCAATGTATTTTGGCAATTGAAATAAAGCATATTATTATTATTATTATTATTATTATTATAAAAAAGGACGATGGCACAAGAACTACCGACCTTCGTGGAAGCCTAGAGTTACTTATGGAAACTCACTTCCCGGAATCTGTGATAACAGAACGGAAGGAATGGCCAAACGAAATCGACACTCAGCCCTCAGACCTGGATTGGCAAATGGCCAACCAAGTAGTGAGCGAAGACAGGATAAGATGGGCAATACAGAGCTTCTCTCCTTTCAAATCACCAGGCATTGACGGCATCTATCCCGCCCTACTGCAATGGGGACTGGATGAACTATTGCCGCACCTGGTCGGAGTATTTAGGGCGAGCTTGGCGCACCTTCATATTCCAGAGATATGGAGAGAAGTGGAAGTTGTGTTCATTCCAAAGACAGGGCGGATGGATTATACCACCCCCAAAGCATATAGGCCTGTCAGCCTAACCTCATTTCTCCTCAAGACGATGGAGAAGCTATGTGAACGATACATAAGGGATGTCGTAGTGAAAGACAACCCTTTGCATCCCAACCAACACGCATACACATTGGGAAGATCCACCGACACCGCCCTCCATGCGGTCGCGAGTCGGATTGAGAAATCCTTGCACAATAAAGAGTCCACTCTAGGTGTATTCATAGACATAGAAGGTGCGTTTGATAAAACCACCTTCCCAAAAATCACGGCAGCCCTAGAGAAGAGAAACGTCCCCACGATTATGGGAAGCTGGATATCCAACATGCTTTCCAAAAGAGCTACAAATCAGTGTGGGAGACGCTTCTGTGAGAGGAATGGTCGCGAGATGCTGCCCGCAGGGAGGTGTAATATCACCACTGCTATGGAACTTAGTTCTCGACAGCCTCTTGCGCCACCTCAACTCAGAGGGTTTCCACACAATCGCCTACGCAGATGATGTAACAATACTGCTCAACGGAAAATTTGAAGGAGTCCTCTGTGAAAGGATGCAGGGGGCTCTAAGAATAATTGAAAAATGGTGCAGAGAACACTCGCTGTCTGTTAATCCCAGGAAGACGGAGATGGTTCTCTTCACAAGAAAAAGGAAACCAGGAGCACTGAAAGCACCAGTTCTCCTGGACACAACACTAAGTTTCGCATCAGAAGTGAAATACCTTGGGGTAACCTTCGACGCCAAACTAACATGGAATCTTCACTTAGACAGAAGACTAAAAAAGGCTTACATTTCTTATGAGCAGTGCCGCAGGACCGTGGGGAAAACCTGGGAAATGAAACCCAAAGTGGTCATGTGGATATACACTGCCATCATAAGACCAATGATAACCTATGGAGCTGTGGTCTGGTGGCCTAAGAGTAAACAGACTACAGCGAGAGCCAAGCTCAGCCAAGTGCAGAGAGTTGCCTGCCTAAGCATAACAGGAGCTATGAGAACAACGCCAACGAGAGCAATGGAGGTAATGCTGTGTTTGCTACCACTGGATTTACATCTAGGAGAAGTGGCCTTAATAACAATGGCACGCCTCAAGTCCGTTGGCCTACAACCAAATGTAGGCTGTGGGGAGACCAGAAGTCGCCTGTGGAACGAGGCTGTCAGGAAGACGCCTCTTCTACAGGCATGCACAGATGGCATCTCTCCCCGATTTGTCTTTGATAGACCCTACACAATACAGACAAACAGTGAAAACGAGACCGCTGGTGAAGGTGTGATTAACATTTTCACAGACGGATCAAGGAAGAAGGAGGGGGCAGGATGTGGAATATATTCCAGAAGCCTGCAAATCCAATATAAATGGACTATGGATGAGCGAGCCAGCATAGTACAAACTGAACTGGCGGACATAACCATAGCCGCAAAAGAGATTGTCCGCAGACAAACTACGGGCAAAACAATCAGGATCTACACAGACTGTAGACAATCACTACTAGCCCTGAGAAGTTACAAAATAACCACAGGAGCAGTAAGGGAATGTCATCAAGCACTTGTGGGTGCCTCCAGTACGAACAACATCTCGGTATGCTGGGTGAAAGGACATGCACAGTGCAGTGGCAACAAAAAAGCCGACAAACTGGCCAAGAAGGCAGCAGGCCAACTCATTTTTGGACCCGGCCCGGCCAGTCTGTTACCGATTACGGCGATACAATTAATTAAGGAGAACACCCACAACGAATTTAAGAAGCTGTGGGATGAAACAAGCAGCTGTCAGCTTGCTAGGGAACTACTCACGTATCCCAACAAGAAAACAGCAATGGACTACCTGGCAATGACCAGAAGGAATCTACGTTTTATAACAGGAATCCAGACTGGACACTGTCCGCTAAGGAAACATCTATACAATATGAGATTAAGCGAAACACCTCTTTGCAGAGGTTGTGAACAAGAAGATGAGACGGTTCAACACGTACTCTGTGACTGTTCAGCCGTCTCATCAATTAGAGAATCCATCTTGGGAGAGCGTTGGCCTACCTTGGCCAATGTAAGGGAGATGCCCCTAGGCAACATCACCACCTACTTCGAAAGAATAGGTTGGCTGGAGGCCTAGGCGAGTGTCTGCCTAGAGGGAGGATGTACAAGGGGTCCAATGGGGCCTAAGTGCTGTGGTTTTTGACCACCCTCCTGCTAATTCCATACTCCATACTCCAACCCCCATTACTTTTTTATTTACTTTAGGATAGCCATATGAATTATCTGGTTTGTAATCTGAAGTATCAAACCAGATAGATAAATCATTTTTAAAAATTGCGTAAGCATCATCACGTTTAATTTTGTATATCAAAGAATCTGTGTCTGTATAGCATAGTTTTAAGTGCTCCTCTGAAAATTTCTGTTTCATATAATCATAATGAAATCTATATAGTTGTGATTTTGATATATCCAATACCGCAAAACCAACAACTATCGGTTTATTAAATAATATTTTACATCTATTCATTTCAATAGCTACACAATTTTCATCAAATATAAGTCAATCTTTAAAATTTGGTTTTGAAATATAATAATTAATTCCATAGGATTTCTCATAGGTTGTAACTAATTTAACATATCTCATTTTCCTAACATTTTGCATGCATTTGCCGAATACTGAGTTGTTTACTGATTAGTTTATAAAAATCTATCTCAAAATTATTTTTGGCTTCTATGCGCAATATCGTATTTAATTCAATATAGGATTTCATCCAGGGGGATTGAAAAAATTGTAATATTCTATGTACTTTTTTCAACTTTAAACCTTTTTCCAGACATTGCTTTAAATTTCAATAGTGTATTACATATTTTTCTTTATTATGAAGAGTAGCAAGCAGTTTTTTATGTTTTCCTCCCTCTGGTATTTTTTTTTCAGCGCAAAAGGGTAAGCCCGAATGAGAATCATGAATTTCTTTGGGATATTCTAAATCTATTTCTAATATATAACCCATAGAAGAATCTGATTTTATTGTAGCC
This sequence comes from Rutpela maculata, assembly GCA_936432065.2. Lineage (NCBI taxonomy): Eukaryota > Metazoa > Arthropoda > Insecta > Coleoptera > Cerambycidae > Rutpela > Rutpela maculata. The sequence continues at coordinate 203,508,609 of OW386285.2, read as the reverse complement.
ACATTAAACTTTTCTATTTCTTTGGAACTCATCCAACTAAAATTAGAGTGTGGGAAATAATTGCTCATTGCATGGGCATACATGTTATTAATATCAAAATATGTTCAGTTTCATTAAACTCCTTCATATATTTATTGTTTGCCCTAGCATGCCTATAAACACAAGTTGAAAGACCTCCTCTAATCCCTCCCAACCATCAGTAACATATCAGGATCTGTAAATAGATCAAGCTTTAGTTTAGTCATTTTCAGCATTGCATCAAATGCCAGACTTGGGCTAGTGATATAACTTGCCGCATCTAAATGATAAGTTTTCATGCAAATGTTTCTAAAACATTCGAAGACATCCGCTAGAAGTAATATATCAGTTTTAAGATAAATGTCCGAATATTCTCCTAAATTTTTACAGTTAAAAGTATTCAAAACGTTTTTAGCATGCATGGTAATCTAAATCAGAAATGTGTTCACATTTTAATTTATTATAAAACTGAGATTTTGGAGGTAAATTGCTATCATTCAAACGAATTAATGAATTTAAATAATTATATGGAAATATTCCTTTTCGAAACAATAATTCAACTTGATCCTTAGGTAAATACGATAGCATTTTTTTAGTTATCTTATACTCCTCTAAATTTGAGGTTAGCTCTTATAGAGAGCGCAACATAAAATCAAGAGAAACAATGAATCTCAAGTGAATACTCCTCGAAAGTTTATTATCCTCCTCATCACTACCATCTTTATTGATTTTAAATGTTAATATTTTTGTAAAAGACTTATATTTTTCCTTATTATAGGGTAATAACTTAACAGGTCCCGGTAGGTTTGTACATAATCTCTGCACAAAAAAACGACTGTCATACCCGCTGTTGTTGTGACTTATTATTGGAATAAAATTGGGTATTTTATAGTTAAAGTTACAAGAATTATGAGCTATATTTTCCACTTAAATGACAATGGTCCCTAACCTTATAATTAGATTCTGAAAATGACTCTTCACATATGTGACAATGCAACGCATCTCTAAAATCTTCCTCTTGCATATTAGTAAGAGGTAACATTTCAAGAGGATTTTGATAAAAATTTATTATTATTTCAGCATTACTCTTTAGTTCATTGATGAACCAGTCTATGCAATTCTTACTTCTATCTTCAAAAGAACAATGTAAATAATAACCAAGACTATACGGTACATGTCTTTCGTATGCATTACTATAGGAGGTTGATGATGAAGAAGTAACGCTTTCAATTGGTAAAAGGTAAGTTACAATATCAAAATATATAACAAAAGGAATTCGTTCTTTGTTTTTAAAATCTCTGAATTGAAGCCATTCGTTTTCATTAGTTGGGAAAGTGGTTTTTACACCTTGGAACTGTTCACAGTCAATTTTATGAATATTTAATTTTTCCTCTGAATAAAATGAGCATAAACAGCGATCACATATAAAAATTTTTTTCTTTGATTTATTAATTTGTGCAGATACTAAACGTGATAAAGATTTAATATAACAATAATCATATGATGTGTCAGATTCATCTATATTACCCATTTGATTTACTTTTTGAACGAATAATAAATTAACATGTTTATTTTTAATATTATTAGAAATACGAGTTGTTAAACTTCATACTCATTTTTATCTATACTTTCTGTAACCTCTTCATTTTCAGAATAATCTGATTCACTGTCTATAATTACTTCTTTACCAATATACCAATTATCTTTAGATTTTTTTTTTTTAGGCAATATATATTTATAGATAAGTCATTTTGTGATTCAAATTTAGATAATTGATTTAAAGAAAATGGAAAATTAATACCCTCTACATTTAAATTTTTTGAATGATTATAAGAAGAAATTCTATTCACACTATGTCTCGGATTTTCAAAACTTGCATTAACAGACAATGCAAAACAAGCATTATCTTTAGATCGAATATTATAACAAGCCTTTTTATTTACTTTAGGCAAATCGATAAATGTAGCTCCAACAGAAAATAGAGAACATTTATTAATTTTAATTTGTAATTCAAGAATTTCTTTTAATGCTCATCCAGAATTTCTTTCGCTAAATTTGCTAATTTTTTTCAATAATTTTTCATAAATATTTTCTTCATACCAGCTAGTTATATCACTTGTTTCAAATAAATTTACATTTTTAGTATTGATATATTTAGTTTCTAGCGTTAGATTTTCTGCCTCGTCACTACCCTTCGGAATTACAAAATTCCCCACGAAAGTTGTGTTAATTTTACAAGGAAAATATTTCACTTTTTGAACATTGTCTGGAAAAATTTCAGAAATATTTTTAAGAAAAATGACGGGGTCTTTAAATGCTAAATTATTTTTTATTGGTAATGTCAACAGCCTTCCTTTAAAAGCAGTTTCAATTGTTCTAATGTCCCAGTCTAATTTTATCCGCTTACTCATTTAATACTTTCTAATTAAGTTGTTTTCAGAAAATTCTTATTTAAAATAATTCATTGTTTTGAATCGTTCCGGCAAGAAAATATACTTTTCTAATTCCAAAAGTTCGACTAAAATCCTTTTTCCAAACACAGTATCTATTCTATTCAAAACACCAATTTTATAATTTTGTATAATTCAAGCTCACTAAATCTGATAGTTTCAAAATCTGATGAACCCAAAGCATTCAAATTTTTTAAAGTATTTATGGTTCATCTCTAAAAAGAGATACAAAGTAAATAAATAAAATATTTATAAAAAACATGTGACTCACCGACAGTTTATTAAACTTGTTGACTTATGTTTGTAGCACTAGTAACAATAATATACCAAGAAAGTTATATTTATACAAATTTAGTTATAAAAATGAACCCCCTTATATAATGCAATGCCATACCTTGTTTCTTAATGTATCTAGAAATGCACAAAAACATGTGCACAGAACAAGGCCAATTATAATAATTATTCCACTGACATTTACTAGATAAAAATAAACATAAATATGTTATTCTAATAAGGTTAACACTATAAACATTCGAATAAATTAATAGTATGAAAGTACACTATAAAATTACAAAATTGAATCTTGTTCGTAGTTTATTTTAGCATCATATAATTTGAAATACGTAAATGTAGAGGATGAAAAAAAATTATCTGTTGTTACTGATTCTTGTATTTGTTTTGTTTATTTTTAAGGAGAATCAAATTGCAGACCAACTTTTTGATGAAATCTCTTGAAAGAAATTCAAATATTTTTTCCGAATTATTTTTTAAATTTAATAAACCATCACTGCAAGTACAGACTTGTTTTATTTACTTTATCATGCATTGCATAAATAATCTCAAGGTTCAATAATAGAAAGGTAATTACTATCAGATTCAAGGTTGATCTGTTCTCACCTTATGGCGTGTGACGGGCGTATACGTTGCAGGTCCCAGACCAGGGCCCCCATCTTCCTTGATGTACCGGAAGCGATTTGCTAGAGAGAGAACGATTTTTAGGGCTTTTTAAATTTGGCGCTTATTTTTAGTTGGGGTGGTGCTATTTAATTTGGTTGGGTTAGGTGGAAAATTTAATTAGATGGCACTAGTGATTTTCTGGGAGGTTGAATAAAGAAAACTGTATTGACCTACAGACGGCGCTAGTGGTGGTTGAAAATGTGTTTGAGGTTCATGGTAAGAGTTGCTCTAGAATCCGCGGGTATTTTGCTCCAGAACCCGCGTTTTACACTACAATAATAATCTCTATTACATTTGTTCTATTTGTATTTTCATATTATGAAAAATAAGTTATTCTTATAATTGTATAATGCATGTCAGTCTACACTATTGATCACTTTATTTATTGAAGCGGACACACTTCAAGGGCGGCGGTATGTTGAACACTTTATACGCTAGCTAGTGTGGTTGCTAAGAAAAGGAGAAAAAACAATAAAAAATAATAATAACAAGAAAAATTGAGAAGTTGGGAATTGGGAAAAAAAGGCACTTTATTGTAGACTGGCTGTATCCATTTATTAATAAAAACTGTATGTAAAAGTATTCGTCTTCATAAATAGTAATTAAAATAACCCGTGTATTAATGCCTGGAGCACCAGGATCAACAAGAAAATATAACGTATAATTTTAATCAAGTGGTAACCTACCAAGTTTTACAAGTTTTATTTTTATTTAGAATGGTAAATATCTGTCCAACTTGACAGATATCTATAAAATGTGTTTTCTGAAGATAGATAAACTGTTATTATTATTATTATTATATGTACATCCTGCTATCAATCGGACGTCCATACAAAGAACAGTCATTTGCCATCCAGTTAAAGGAGCGTGTATATGGCATTTTTTCTGCATATATCAATTCGTCAGGTTCTTGTTGGTAGGTTGCAGCCTTCAGAATCCCGTTACACAATATTTTAAATTTTTATTTCTTTCTTCAAAAAACAGTTATTTGACGTCCACACTTTGTGCATGTAATGGTACATCCCCTTATACGTTTTTATGTCATTTGTATTTAATCTACATCCCTGCTGCGTTACCATATGTATTAGACATACATTTATAGAATTTCATGTCTTTCCAGAAACTATTCGTTGTATACATTTATTATTATTGAATGTGTGAGTCCTTTGCATTACGTGTATACAGAGCACATTCGAAAACAAATAATTTAGTAACCAATAATTTAGTATCATATGTGGCAGTTTGAAAAGAATCACATTCAGACAATAAAACATTTCCCATTAATCAATTTATTGTTTGTTCTTGTACACAGGCCCCCACATCAAATTATGGGCTCTAGTATCAAATTAAGTAGCCCCCCCCCTCCCCTTTTATTACAAGCTTTTATTTAACTTGCGATGTTTGTAACTATGTCTATCCAGATCAAAATGGCCCGATACGACTAAAATTCGACATCTGGAGGTCTTCAGGAATGCGGATTACGATTTTTTTTATCAAAATTGATAAATCAAAATGGCAGCGCCAAGATGGCGGACCATTTTTCTTTATCTATGGTCCAATACATCTGAAATTCGATATCTGGGGGTTTTCGGGGATGCGGATTACGATTTTTTGATCAAAATTGAAAAAGAAAAGTGGCGGACTATTTTTGTCGTTTATGATCTGATGCGACTGAAAATCAATATCTAAGGGTTTTCGGGACGCGGATTACGATTTTTTGATCAAAATTGAAAAATCAAAATGTTTTTAGGGACGTGGGTTATTAGATATGAATATAAAATAAAAAAAATTAAGACATAACAAAAAATTAAAAATTAAATTAAATGTAAAAAAAGCTTTTTGAAAACAAGCTTTATTATTATTTAGGTGTACTAAAACGAAAAAAATAAAATTAATTGTCTTGAAAGCTTGTCGCGTGAATATAAAAGAAAATACGAGGAGCTTTTAAGACAATTAATTTTATTTTTTCGTTTCGGTAGACCTAAATAATAATAAAAGCTTGTTTTTAAAACGTTTTTTTTTACATTTAATTGTTTATATGTAGACTTGGTTGCAATGAAATTCATATAATAAAACTCACCAGGTGCATATCCCAAATGTTAATTAGTTTAATATTTTTGCATTGCATGTAATAGTCTAGCCGGGCCCTGTTACCTTCAAACGGTAGCAGAGAGCAGCTGTCAGATATTGACAGTTAGGCATTCGCCAGTCACATTGCAGTGGAGACGGGCTGGGTAAAAAAAAATGAATGTAGAGTTGAGCGCCAAGAAAATTTTAAATCTTTTGTCAAATGCCTCAATAAATCTAGATATTGTCCCTCTTCAAATCTACTAAACAGAGACACAAACATAAAAAAATGACAAATCTGCTTCAATTACTATTTCAGTTTATTTACAAACTTCAAATTAATACAAAAGAATAAGTGTCCGAGACTGACACTTAAAAGTTTAGTTTTCAGCTAATTTTCTAGATTTCCGTTAAATGCAACAGAGAAGCAAGGTAATTGTGACGAGTATTCACTATTTCAATTGAGACAAATTGAAATGTTACCAGTGACAGCAAAACAAATTAGTAAAGCAACAAAAGAAGATGCAGAATTGAGGAAACTTTATATGTTGTTACAGACAGGGAATAGTTTAAAGGGAACAGATTTTGCTGGAAAGGAAAATGAACTGACCATTGAGAATGGATGTATTCTACGAGGAATAAGAGTGGTAATTCCAAAATCCTTACAGCACATCATATTAGCAGAACTACATAGTACCCATATAGGCATGGTTAAAATGAAAGGACTTGCACGTAGTTACTGTTGGTGGAAGAATATTGATAAATGCATCGAGGAGAAAGTTAAAAGTTCTACTAGTTGTTCTAAGTTACAAAAAGAAGAGGCAAAAGTTATTTTACATCCATGGGAATTTCCTAGTCAACCATGGCAACGCATCCATATAGATTTTGCAGGACCATTTATGGAACAGTACTTTTTAATAGTGGTTGATGCTCATTCAAAATGGCTAGAGGTAGTACCTATGAAGAAAATAACGTCAACAACTACCATTAGAGAACTTAGAAAAATATTTGCAAGATTTGGTCTACCAATAACTATAGTAACAGATAACAGAGCACAATTCATCAGCGAAGAGTTCAAGACCTTTGTAAATCTGAATGGTATACATCACAAGTTTAGTGCACCATACCATGCAGCGACTAATGGACAAGCAGAAAGATATGTGCAAACCGTAAAAAGAAGCATTAGATGTATGACGTCAGATCAAGGCGATATAGAATATAAAATATGCTTGTTCTTAATGCAACAGAGGAAGACGGTAAACGCAACCACAGGTCGAAGTTCAGCAGAATTAATTCTCAAAAGAAACATTCGTACACGAATCGATTTGATAAGACCAAACATTACTGTGGAAATGCGTGAACACCAAAATCCTGTTAATTTAAATAAAATTCGAGAATTTGATATTGGAAGTAAAGTATTGGCCCGAAATTATCATAATAAGGATGAAAAGTGGTGTAGTGGAAAGGTAATAGAGCGTGAAGGAAAATTACAAAACAAAATATTGGTAAATGGAGTTGTTTGGAGGAGACACATTGATCAAATGAAAAGCACGGAGCCACGTATTGATACTGAAGTAATTTATATACCTTCAATTACTATGAACAGAGAGAATAATCACAATCCACACCTGGAAAGTCTGAACACAGTTGGAACTTCTTCAGGAGATACCGCACAGAATATCTCGGAACCAGAAATAAACGATGAACCACCGATACCAAAAAAATTAGAAACACCTACCAAAAGTCAAGAACTACCATTAAGGCGATCAAATAGAGTTAGAAAACCACCTATGAGATTTGGTTTATAAACTTATATTTTTGTATATGCATTACCATGATACTAAGAAATAGAGATACGCTCTCACGCATACCTCCCCTTACTGCAGTTCCCGCTGTTACGTCACGTAAAAGTCAACTAGTTCAGTGGTCAATTTTTAGTTTAGATGTAAACTAAAATTACCTTAACCGAAGTGTTTAGAAGCTTATCATTCGATAAAATAACAAATTACGACTCTTTTGGTTGTTCGAGACAAAAGATAGAGCCAAAAATGTGAAAAAATTGTAAAATAATAGATACAATTATTTTTTCGTTTAACTCGCTGTAATTAAAAAACGGGATAACGAGTTAATCTCAAATTTTTACCGTGTGATGAATCTATATTTGTTAACAAAATGTGTTAATATGAAGGTCAAGTTTTAATAAGTGTAGAAAATATGATTTTTTTTCTAAGGCTATATCGATAAACTGTGAAAATTTACAGGTGGGAATACAACAAACGAGAAACTTTTTTGACTTTCGAAATAGATACCAAGTATATCGAGGGCATATGAAGATAAAGGATGGTGCTAACTTTTTTATTTGAAACTTTTTTTTCTAGAATTAACAGTTTTCGAGAAAATTGCAATTAAGTATACGGAACCTCCTCGCGAACGATACAGCGCAGAGAATGCGGTGTGAGAACTAATGTACGTTAGTGTTGTTTAATGAAATCGAATTCAGATTTCCAGATGTTTCGGCAAATCAATGGAGGATATTAAATATTTGTAATAATTACCATGAGAGAACACATTGATATATCTCGCGCTATTGAATGTCATACTGCGAAAACGCTATTTTGCAGATGCAAAATGTTTTTCATAATAAAAACACATTAAAGAATCCGGCAATTTATCTCTAAATAACAGAATAAATATTTCTCCTTCTTGACTGTTTGTCTATTTTCCTGAATAACGTTAGATAAATGCACTGTTTCGTAATTAAACTAATTAAAGTAGTATATTATTTACTATTACTATTTATTGTGTTTAATTAAATAAATTAAAATTTGATATTAAACAAAAACAAAATAAATAGCTTACTTACACGTTGAAAAATCAACAGTGCAAAAGATCATATGTGCTTGCACCAATTATTTTGGAGGAGTTTTCACAAACATTTAAACCCACAACGGCCTTATGTGAAATGAAAAGTGCTGACAAAAGTAGAATTCTATGATATTAAAAAGTAAAATTGCCTGCAATCAGCTTTTATATTATGGTTTTCGATGTATTTTTAGATGTATTTTTAGGTAGATGGTCGCCGGCGCAGGCTCGATTTGAAGTTGACTAGAGGGTGACGCTATGCGCACAGTAGGTCGAAAGCTGGTACTCTTACCGAGCGTATCTTATATTTCATAGTATCATGATGCATTACTGTAAAATTGAAATAGTTCATTTGTTTTAATTTAGTAAGGAGGATTGTTATATATGCAACTATTGATTAGAAATAATAGTAATATATATATATAGGAGTTTATGCATGTCATATGACAAGCAATGTAAAATAAAGATACATTCAAACACATATAATATTTTGTGGTTTATTAGAATAGAATAGAATAATTTATTGGTGTTATATACAGCAAATGTGTTTACACAAGTCAATTAGGATCGATACAAATCAATTCCATAGTAGTTTCAAACGGTAATATAAAATATAATAGAAAATGGTTAATTGTATAATATAAAAGTAGATTAATGGACAAAACATAACATAACACAGTATATAGACAAGATATGTGTAATTTGCATACTACATATAATATAGAATGCATTACAAATTAAAAAAAGAAAAGGAAAAAAAAACTGCTATAAAATATCTCACTAGATGTATCACAAATTATAGATCGCTGTTTAAAAATTCGTGTAAGGTGTAAAATGCTTTTTCAGTTAGTACATTTTTTTATATGATTTTTGTATTTCATAAAGGGCAAATTTTTTATTTCTTCTGGAAGTTTGTTATATAGTATGGGCGCATAGTAATTTGTAGAGACTTTGCTTTTGTCTACTCTATGGTATTCAATTTCAAGATTCATGTGTTGTCTTGTGTCATGATTATGTATATCGACACGCTGCTGAAATAGGTTCAGATTTTCTCTAGCCCACATCAGGCATCTATAAATATACAGAGATGTCAAAGTCAAAATCCACAGTTCCACAAATTTCGGTCTAACATCATCCCGGTATCCTAAGCCACTAATAATTCTTACTGCCCTTCGTTGTAACTTAAATACCTCTTTTGCATGAGGCGAGTGTCCCCATGCTAGTAAGCCATATCCCATATATGATTGGAAGAGACTATAGTAGGCTGTTAGAAGTACCGACTTATTTACTGCTTGGTATAGCTTCCTTAATAAATATATATTTTTGGATAGTTTAATTGACAGCTGGTCTGTATGTTGTATCCAGGACAATTTGAGGTCTAAATAAATCCCTAAAAATTTAATAGACGAGGGATTGTTGAAATCGCAATTTTTTAAAGTGAACATACATTGTTTGGTCGCCGTTAAGACTTAATTTTTATTTATTTATTTATTTATCAAAAATTCCACAAAGATCATTATGCAATGACATGAGTTCGTCGGTAAGTAAATTAATGTAAAGGTAAAATAAGAACATATAAGATCATATAAAACTTACAACTACACATCCATTACAAATGGAACGTCAGGATAGATCGTTGGGTTTCTGGCCCGAAGGCATAATAGTGGACAAATTTACACCAAGAAAAAGAGAGAGCAGGGAGCAGGAACAAAATTTTCCAGCTACAGAGATACACATGAACAAAACATAAATAATCCAGAATATATAAATATTGATGTACAAGAAAAACAGGTAGCAAGGAACGTACTAAGACTTGTACATATTAACATCCAGAGTATTAGAAACAAAATAAACGAGTTGGAAGTATTCCTTAACGAAATCTCAACAGACATTCTGTGTGTCAGCGAACATTGGCTAATGAAAAACGAAATTGATTTTATAAGAGTAAAAAATTATTGTTTAAAAAGTATTTTTTGTAGAGATGAATCTGGCCATGGCGGTGCCTTAATATTTGTTAAAAACACTTTAGATTGTCAAATTTTAACGCATTTAAATGACCTCTCTGAGGAGAAACACTGTGAGGTAGCTGCTGTGACAATTAAAAATATGAATATTGTTATAATCAGTATTTATCGTTCTCCTAATGGAAATTTCAATAAGTTTGTTGAAATACTAGAAAACATACTAAACAGAACAGATAAAAACATAAGGTAATAATTTGTGGGGATTTCAATGTCCATTTTAATACATCTAATAATCCTGCTACAATCATGTTAACTGATTTACTCAAAACATTTGGTTATGTACAGACGATTTATCAAAATACCAGGTTGTCAAACTGCATCGATAACATCTTTATAAACTTTTCATTAGAAGATTATAATGCTTACAACATCGAGCCACTATTATCGGATCATAATAGTCAGGTTCTTGAGATACCTATATATGAGCATAAAAATAAATATTATCAAAAAATAATTAGACCCATCACAGCACAGCTGATGGTAAACAAAATTTTTTTGTAAAAATATCTAATTGTCAATGGGAGTTTAGTGATAAGCCTAACCTTGATACTACCGAAAAGTTTCAGGTGTTTTTAAATATTTTATTGCAGGCTTACTATATTCCTTTCCCAGAAAAAGAGATATATGTCAAAAATAATTCGTCTAATGTTTCTTGGTATACAGAAAATCTATGTCAAATGCGTGAACATTTACATTTCCTAAATAATGTTTGTACAATGCATAACACTCCAAATAATAATAGAATAAGAAATGAATATAGAGGTAATTACAGAAAAGCACTTAAACTTAACAAATAAAGTCTAATGACAACAATGTGAAAAATTCCAGTAACTCTGCAAAAACTGCATGGAACATAATTAACTCACATAGAAATAAAAATGAACATAGGAAAACTCCCTGTATTGATCCAAATAATTTTAACAACTCTTTTGTCAATGTTGGTGAAGAAGTTAGACATCGACCCTTTGTCTTACGTAGAACAAACTCATACCAGAGAACCTTTTACATTTCGTGAGATCACATATAATGAAGTCAGAGATATCATAAATTCATTAAAAAATACGGATAGTAAAGATGTTTATGGCCTAAAAACTACCTTATTAAAAGCTATTAAAAACCATATATTAATACCACTTACCAAACTGATGAATGAATGTTTTAGGACAGGTACATTTCCAGATGAATTGAAGATAGCCTCTGTTGTTCCAATTTTTAAAAAGGTGACCCAGATGACGTAAGTAACTATAGACCCATTTCAATACTCCCAATTATTTCAAACATTTTTGAAAGGGCAATGAAAATTCAAATAACGAAGTACTTAGAAAATAATAATATTCTATATAAATTCCAGTATAGATTCCGCGAAAAATTGTCAACAACGGATGCTATCTTAAAGTTCACCGAACATACCTTAGGATGTTTTGAAAGAGGTCAGTACACTGCTACTGTGTTCTGTGACTTAAGCAAGGCATTTGACTGTGTGTCACACACTTTATTAATTGAAAAACTGTCAAAATATAATTTTAACCATTCAAGTATTGCTCTTATTAAATCTTACCTTGAAAATCGTAAACAGTCAGTAAGACTAAGTGGAAAAGTATCGGATCAGTTGGATATTAGATCAGGAGTACCACGGGGTTCAATCCTGGGCCCGGTGTTATTCCTCATTTATATAAACGATTTACCAAATGCCCTGGAAAATGTCACTTGTATTTTTTATGCCGATGATTCTACTTTCCTAATGACTGATGACAGCTTAGAATCTCTATTCTTAAAGTGTGATGACACGCTGTCAAAAGCTAAAGAATGATTCACACCTAATGCTCTTGCACTAAACGAGACAAAAACTGTAAAAATGGTCACAAGTACACGTGTTATAAATAATATACCAGACAATCCTGCCAGCTATAAATTTCTGGGAGTTTCTATTGATCATTCTCTAAAGTGGGACAGTCATATAAACTATCTGGCAGATCAGATTACCAAAAATATTTACTGTCTTAGACAATTGTCCAACTCAGTTTCACCAGATATTTTAAAAACTGCTTATTTCGCTTTAATTCATTCCCGTATATCGAATGCTATCCTCGTCTGGGGGCATTCAGCTGGTACGAATAAAATATTTCGTTTACAGAGAAGGGCAATCAGAATAGTTGGTGTCGTAGGATATCGAGACGAGACAAAAAATATTTTCATAACACTTAAAATACCTACGGTATCTAGCATATATGCACTGCAATGTATAACATATATTCATGATAATCTGAAGAAATTTCATTCTCACACAAATGTGCATGAACATCAAACTAGATATAGAGAAAATATCTGCACAGAATTTACACGACTCACCAGAGGACAAACAAACATTTTATGGCATAAAACTATACAATTTATTACCTAAAAGTGTTAAGGCGCTGCCACCGGTCAGATTCAGATCTACAATTAAAAACTTTCTTGTAGAAAATGGATTTTTTTCAACTCAGGAAATTCATGATAACATAAAAAATATTGTTTGCTAATACAGCCTCATCTTGTTTCAATTAATTTTAACGTGTTTGTATTTGTAAAATTTAAGTGATTGACTGACTGTTTCTTTTATTTTTATCAATAGCTTATTTTAATTGTCATTTTGTGATAAAGCTAATGTCTAATGTGTAATACTATAACTATTTTTAATAGTTTGTCATACGATTTGTAACAACAAAACTATGTATTTTGTTAATTTCTATTTTTTGACCTGTGTAAAATTTTGTAATTTGTGACACCAATAAATACTTACTTACTTACTTACTTACTAAGTATATAAGACTTAATAATAACAGAAAAAAACACACAAAACAAAACCTGTACCGTGCCAGCACAGAGCAACCCTGAGAATCGCGAATAGTGAATAGTGACAGGCCACCAGGGAGAATAAAAAGAAGTACAATTCAAATCAGATCGCTGGTAAAATATTCGTTTAAGCTGTAAAAACTATGTTTTAAGAGAAGGGTTTTGATTTCCTTTTTAAATGTATTAATCGAATTTATGGATTTACAATTTTCAGGTAAATGATTGAAAATTTTTATAGGCATTATATAGCTACTTTTAGCCGTCGAGGCAAGTCTATGTTGGGGTAATCTTAGGTTGTCATTAGAGCGTAGCGTATAGTTGCTAACTATATCTGCAGTTGATGTATAATGATTAATGTTATTCTTGACGTAAATTGCACACTGAAGGATATATATAGAGATAATAGTAAGAATTTTTAAGTCTCTAAACAGATCCCGACAGGAGTGTCTTTAAATTTCATTGTACGAACTACTTTTTTTTGCGCAGTTAGTACCTCATTTATCCGATTTGCATTGCCCCAGCTGACAATGCCATAACACAATACTGAATTTACATACGAAAAATAGTATGAAAGCAAAATTTTTAAATTCGCATAAGTCTCCAGATGATAAAACAATTGAGTGAAAGTTTTTTTAGAACACTATTAATTTGAGAGTTCCATGATAACCTGCTGTCAATCTGGATACCCAAGAATTTTGTGTTATCAGTCTGATTAATGCTAGGAGCACCCATCATAGTTCTGACCAGAAGACTATAGTTGGGAGCTGTAGTATTAAACATCACAAGTTCAGTTTTATCGAAGTAATAATAGATTGTTCGTAAGGCTGTAGTCAAGGACAGTATTTGTACAATCAATAGCTGCTGTACTAAGCATATTTACATTGTCGGCTGAGACAATTGCTGACATATCGTCTGCAAATAAAGTTATTGAGCTGTGGAAATGTTTATCGAATGATTCAGCTATATCGTTTATAAAGATTAAAAATAGTAGGGGGCCTAGCACAATCATTAAAAGTTAAATCGCCGTTGTGCCGCCACGAGATAAAATCTAACCTAGAAGTGCATAGCATCGAAACTACTCTGTCATCCTCCGATAAAATGGTGCTCCCTTGAGGCACCCCCATCTTGATGGGTTGCAAGTCGGATTTATGCTCCCTACCACCTGCCTGTAGTACAACCATCTGTGAACGCTCAGACAAATAGGAAGAGATCCAACTATAGGACAGTCCCCTTACTCCGTAGTAATAGAGTTTCTGTTTAAGTAAGTCATGGTTTACCATGTCAAAGGCACGCTTATAGTCAAAATATAAACCGGCAACGTATTTTTTGTCATCAAGACTTTTAATTATGGAATTAACTGAATTTTATGGCATCTTGCGTCGAAAGATCTTTGCGAAAACCGTATTGTACATCAGTGAGAATATTATTTCTGCTGAGATAGTTCGGTAATCTAGAGTGAAAGGCTTTCTCATAAATTTTTGAGAAAACAGAGAGTAAAGAGATTGGCCTATAGTTTTCTATCATATCTGTCTCATTTTTCTTGTGTATAGGCTTAACTATAGACTTTTTAAGTTGGCTGGGAAGATGCCTTCTTCAAAGGACCTATTTATCAATAATGTAAAAACTGGAGCTAGGATGTCGGCAATATTACCAAGCAGGGAGCAAGGAACGCCATCCGGTCCCGCAGAATTTTTTACCGAAACTGCTTTTATCAGTGAAAATGTCTCATCATTAATAATAGGAGTTAAGTACATAGAGTGGCAGCTAGCACCAATGTTTGCATTCAACTTTATTTTTTGATTTTTTATTAGAATCATTGTTAATGTTAAAGCCAGAGGTAAGTTCATTGGGCGAGTTTAGAAAAAGAGCATTAAATTTTTGAGCTGCAGTTTGGTAATCCTGGATCATATTCCCTTGCACATCTTTAAAAGATGTGGGATAGGATTCAGTTTTAGTAGAATTAACATCATTGCTTATTATCCGCCACGCGCATTTTGTTTTATTTTTAGCATTATAGTACATATTATCATTGTACTCCCTCTTACTGTCCCTAATGGCCTGTCTATGTTCCTTTAGTAGTGATCTGTATTTATTATTTAAATCTTTATCGTTGTTAATTTTAACTATTGTGGCTAAGTGTCTAAGTGTATCACCACGCTTAATAATCTCATCGTTAATCCAGGGTTTATCAATGAACTTCTTATTTCTTTCAACTTTTAAGAGTACCAGGGGAAAACATATTACCAATATCTCAAGAAATCTAGTCGAAAATTTATCAAACATGTCAGACGCATCCCTCCCTAAGAGAATATTTTCCCAGGATTCAGATTCTAGATAATTTCTAAAGTTAATATTATTTGCTGGATCTTTGAAATTCCTGGTATATTTAAATACAGGGCTCTCATGTGCTGACACACCACAGGGAATTGAGACCATTTGCATGAAGTGGTCCGAGAGGTGAGTTCCAACGTTGGAGACTGTTAACAGACTTAAGTCAAGGTTACAAAAGATATTGTCAATAATTGTTCGAGAATTACCAGATATTCTAGAATAATCTTTAATACAAGAAAAGAGGCCATAGCCACCTAAAATATTAGAGATAGACATAGCATGAGGGTTATTATTTAGGGGATCAAAATTTGTATTGAAGTCTCCACATATAATAAGAGGCTTATTGTTAGTACTGGTAATTTTATCAACATAAGCGTCCAAGTTTTGTAAGAACACAGACATATCGGTACTTGGGGCCCTATAGAAGCATGAAACAATGAAAGAGTTATATTCAGACTTTATTACCGCACTAGCACATTCGAAAGCTGGCGTAATACCTTTAACACTTGACACTTTTAATGCCTTGTATTCAATGTCTTTCCGGGCAAATATTGCAGTGCCTCCTCCAAGAATATCCGCACGACAGAAGCAGTCTGCTAATCGGTAGTTATCCAAGCATACTACCTTAATTTCATCTTCAGTACACCACGTTTCAGTTAAGGCAATAACTTCGGGATAGTCCAACGATTTTAAGAAAAGTGAAAGTTCAGTTGACTTGCTGCGAATACTCCTTATATTGAGGTTACATACCCGAAAGGGTTTATGTACACTACTTGGATTAGTATTTATGGCTGAGGATCCACAATTTCTAGTAGCATCCTCTTCTTGATTAAAAACTTAGACACCAAGGCACCTCTCGGCCAAATGTTACGCTGCCACGCTTTTTTGAAGTTTTCCTGGTTGATAGTAACCTTCATTGAAGCATAGCTTTCAGGAAATTTGGAAGTATGTTCCTCGCATACAACCTCAGGAAAGCTGCTCTGTAGGAGGGCCTTCAAATCTTCTGGCTTGGTGTTAGGTAGCAGGGGCGTGACATGCAGAGAAACTAGCTTTGGCACTGTCTTGACCATCTCGTTTTCATCATGTCCGCCTACTACAAAACGGCGAGTTCGTTTACGCCTCGGCTGCTCCCAGTCTTTACTGGTGAGATTAGTAATCTCTCGCATTTTCACTGCAGTATGTGCTTCTTGGATTGCAGTTTTAACGTTATCCGGTTGGAAAATGTGGCAGCTGTTTTGGCTCTGACCAATTTGATTTTTGACATTGACATTTAAAGGAATATTTACTGTTTTCTTATTTAAGTTGGTATCATTAATAGCCGCAACTATGGTTGCATAAGTTCCAGTATGAGTAGCAGCTGTTGTGGTCTGATTATTTGAATTCGACGATCTAGCAGTGGTTTTTATTTTGTTACCATCAGAATTCTTTTCAAGGTTTTGGATTTTTTGTTCCAGAAAGACGATTTTTTCCTTCAACAGGGAACAATTTTCGTTTAAAATGTTATGCTTCGATTCCATTTCTTTTATTATTTGTCTAAGAAGTGAATTTTCAGATTCAATGAACACCATTTTATCGGAGGATGACAGAGTAGTTTCGACGCTATGCACTTCTAGGTTAGATTTTATCTCGTGGCAGCACAACGGCGATTTAACTTTTAATGATTATGCTAGGCACGCAGTTGAAATAGGCCACCACATTTTTTACACTTCACATAATCAATAACAGTTTTTTTACAATGAGAACACAAACTTTTTTGCTCCGATGCAGAGCACACATCTACATCGTTCGCCATCTTGTTTTCTATTCTATTGATTGGCACTAAACCAAGATGCTGCTTTCGACTGTGTCTCCGTCATAGCACTTATAAGGTTATTAAAATTTTTGTCTGTATTTATGGTTGTTGTGTCATCTGCATAACACAGGATGTCGGTACCCGAAACACTATCTAATAGATCATTTATATAAATGAGGAATAGCAGTGGACCGAGCACCGACCCCTGGGGTACTCCACATTTTACTACCTTTACTTCTGACAATTGATTATTATATTGGACAAGTTTTTTCCTGGCTAACAGATATGACTGCACTAATTTAATGCTTGTGTGGCTAAATCCATAATATTTTAATTTCATTACAAGTGTGTCATGGGAGACACAGTCAAATGCTTTGCTTAAATCACAAAATGTAACTCCTACATAAGTACATTCATCAAATCCCTCGGCGATTTTGGTAACTAATTCTCTAATCTCTGTGTTGCGTTTTGCTCTAAAACCATACTGCCTATTGGCAAAGAAACGATTAGACTCAAAGAAATCAGCAATTTGTTTTGCTATTAGCCATTCGATGATTTTAGCAATTATTGGCACTAATGATATTGGCCGATAATTGTCTGGATCCTCAAGACATCCCTTCTTATAAATGGGGATAACCTTAGAGATTTTAAGCACATCTGGGAATTCACCTGTCTTAAAGCATAGATTGATTAAATCAGTTAGTGGTATTATTATTAAATTTTTTACAGTCTTGATTATTTTTACGTTTATACCACATAGGAACACAGCCCTTGAGTGGTGTTAAAGTTACGAACTCTCTGAAAATATTGTGTTTTAGTGGAATTATAGTAAAATTAATTTTCAAATTATGCATTAATAAGAAAGTGCATCTGTTAATAAGTGTATCAACGTGAATAAACTGTGAACTGTAAGTACTGTAACACCCTGTACCTAGGTCGTGCATTTACAAATTAATTTCCTAAATTTAAAATAGAATTTACGTATTTTAGAATTTTCAAACAATGCAAATCAAAATTAAATATATCAAGATAACAATTAAATCGATTTCATGCATAATTTACTTAAATACTGAAATATTATTTTCTTTATAATATTATGTACAGTTTTAACAGGTTATTTTCGACGCAAAAGTTGAGGTTCTCACAAACGTATCGGCTAAAAGAATGTATTACATAAACAGAAAGATCATCAACGTAAACGATAGAAAGCCATATTCGTTAAAGACTTAAGTTCGAAATTTCTTATTAATGGGTAATTTAGATAACCGAAGGGCTGGCCGAGCGTTAGATGCATACGTGACAAATATTGCGTAGACCGCGAAGCTCGCGTGGTTTACTGTCTTTCTCACCCTTTCAGTTTGAGAATTTTTGTCTCTATTTTAAAACTGTATATAAGCGAAATTCCGGGGAAACAAATGGGTCTTTTATTGATCTGCTCTTCGAGAGTACACTTGCTGGCAGTATTAATTACTCCGGTACCTGCTTTTGTTTGAGTTCAGCTGTGCGGCCACCCCCAAAGGTGGTACGTAGTGCGACCATCGTCAGATGGTACGTAGCGGGCTATCCGTGGATAGTTTCGTAGTTACGGGTCATCCTATATGATTTCGTATTTACACAGATTTCTTACGAATCTGTGAAAGCTGAACGACGAAGCAGGGACCGTTGAAATAAAAAGGTTTACTGGCTTTTTCAATCTCCGCACAGAGCGACGAGTGTTTTGAGTGGGTAATTCATTGTCTGTCCGAGTGTAACCCTCTGGGGTTGCTCTTGGCTAGACCGTGAGGTGCCTACCGTGGATCACTCGCCCGTCCTACGGGAGAAGGCAAATGTTAGTTAACTTTGCTAACACTGTGTACTTTCAAGTCAGCTCTTAAGATGGGCGACGCTCACGACGCCGACGCTACTATGGGAGCTGGGGGAGATTTAACTGGAGACCTCACAGTATATCAAACAATAAGTATAAAAAATTATTTAATCATATGCGACGCGTTGTCATTTTTTGTTCTGCTCATTAATTTAATATGACCTTAAACTCGAATTTTTATTTTTCTAAATTTACCAAATTTAACCTAATGACAACGTTAATCGTTTTTTCTTCTTCTCCTTAAAATTTACGACTCTATAATCTGCGAAGTCAACTCAAAAGTAATTTGCGTTTAGGTTTTCATTGTGGTACTTTGATAACAGTTTATTTATTTAAAAGTATGCATTTTCAGTATGCAAATTAATTAACTCACGATTGTGATTTGCAACTATTTTTAGTAGTTTAATTAATGGAAAGTTTAGTTGGGTTTTTAAAATGTTATTACAACGATTGTTGTTTTAATACTCCGCTCAGCTACGTAAATAATATTTAGTACAGTCGCGAATGACCTATTGCAGATTTTGTAATTATTAGTCTTCAGCATTTGCATTTAAGGATTCTTAATTGCCATCTCTGCATTTACGCCTCACCAAGTTATCATTTACATATGATAAGATTTGAACACAGCTCTTTGTTATCAGTTTAATTTCGAAGATTTTCGAAAGGCAAGCACAAGATTTTGTTGGTTGTCACTTCATCTATATATAAATAACAACGATACAACGAAATGGAACCAATTGGTCTCGGCCAAGTGCAATTGTAACTAGCCACAACAACAACAACACTACGCTTCGAAATGGCAGTTGTCGTGGCAATTTGATAAGATTTTGTTGATTGCCTTTTTATTAGCATATTATTATCATGATTGGGAAATTTCCCGAGCTGTGTCAAATTTTACGTATGACGACGACCATTATTAATACTTCAGGAAAATGACCATTGTCATTGTAAACAATTTATTTTATTGTTTGCATAGCTGACCTGATTATTCGACGGATTAATGTGACAATTTTACCACCGAATACTTTCCTTCTTTTCATGTAAACTGTGGCAATTGCCCCAACAATTATATAATACAATGTTTCAAATGAATATGACAGTTGTCTAAAATAAACGTATTAAAACGTTTTCTGTGTTTTCCTTCAATATTCTACTTTTCAGGAATAAGTGAGATTTTAAATAAGAATGTAAATCTTTAGACAAAATAAATCAATTACAAATGCAATTTGTAATTACAGTGAAATCAGTATTAAATAAAGTACAGCCAAATAAAACTACCAAAGTAAAATCATCTAATAACTGAGTGTTGCCCAAAATTAATAAATAAATTTGATCAGTAAATAGAAACAAGTAATATCAAACTTTATAAAAAGAATCTATGGTTAAACAAAAATACAAGCACAACGTAAATTTGGGTCCTAACTTTAAAAAACTAGACGATCACATAAATGGCCAACTTTGTATATTTTTCTGTCTCACTCAAAAGAGAGAGATAAATATACGACTGGGGTATGGGGTGTTTCAGTACATTCTATTATTTGGGCTATATAAACAGTAGCTGTTTACGAGTTTTTTGTGTGTGCATGAACTGATAAAATATTGATGGCTGTGTGCTAATTCTTGAAATAAGAGAATAGTTCTCTATTATAATACAACTTTCGTCATGGATAATTGCGGAAAGTGTAACACTAAGTTAACTTCAGTAGAAAACGGTATAAGGTGTTCTGGAAATTGCGAAAAATATTATCATCCAAAATGCGTTAATGGAGCAACTAAGGAGTTACAAATAATAGAAAGTTGTCCAGGAATCAAATGGTTCTGTGAAATTTGCGTAAAATATGTTGATATTATTGTCCAAATGAATAGTAAAATAGATGACATTAAAGAAGAACTCATGACAAAAATTGATGACATTAGTAATAAATTAAATAAATGTACCGGTAACAGCCAGAATGAAGTCAAAACATTTGCTAAAGTAGCCTCCACATCTAATGAAGTTGTTATAATAAAACCAAAGAACAAACAGGAGTGCAAGAAAACTAAGGAAGCTATTCTAAAATCTATAAAACCATCAGCTCTAGAAGTAGGTATTACACAATTAAAGGAAACAAAAGAAGGAGGTGTTATAATTGGATGTCAAAGCAAAACAGAACAGGAAAAAATTCAAAAAGTTGCGGAAAAGAAATTAAGTAGACATTATCAAGTAAAAGCACCAGAGTTAAAAAACCCTTGCGTAAAAATAGTCGACATTACTGAGAGCATTAGTGAAGAAGAATTAATCAACTGCATTCAGAAACAAAACACCTTTGTAAACCATGAAGAAATGCAGATGACTGTCAAAGTGATTAAAAAAATGAGGAAAAACTTTATGGCAATAATTGAATGTGATCCATTGACATTCAAAAAAATTTTAGATGAGAACTCTTTATTCATAAACTGGGACCTACGCAGAGTGTTTGAATATGTCAGTGTACATTGCTGCTTTAAGTGCGCTGGCTTTAATCATAATTCTGACAACTGTACGCGTAATCCAAGATGCTTGAAATGTGCAGAAGAAGGCCACAGTGGTGACAGCTGTGATAAAGAATACGTGAAATGTTTTAATTGTATAGAAGCTAATGATAAACTCAAACTAGATTTAAATGTAGATCATTCTATATATGATAGTAATTGTCCTGTATATTTAAAAAAAATGAGTTTTCAAAAATAAAGGGTAAAGTCAGTAAACAATGAATAGCAATTATTCTCAAGCAATGGACAGAAAAAAATTGAACATGATATAAATAAAATTAATATATTGCACCAAAATGTTCAATCTGTGAGAAATAAATCTGAACAAATTGAAGTTTTTTTAAAAATGCAGGATATAGATATTGTATGTCTAACTGAACACTGGCTTAGTGATGAAGAAGCAAGTACATTTCAAATCAATTGCTATCACACAGCAGCAACATTTTGTCGTAAACATTTTAAAAATGGAGGTGTTATGATACTTCAAAATAAAAATTTGAATTTGGAAATAAAGGAAATTAATATCACTCAATTTTGTGAAGAAAAAATATTTGAGGTATGTGGTGTAGAAATTAAAGTAAAACAAGACACAATTAAACTATTGTCAATATACAGATCACCTACGGCTGATGTAAATAATTTCCTCTTCAGGCTAGATACTTTATTAGATAATATTTGTAGAGATAATTGTAAAGTCATTATATGTGGTGATCTGAACATTGATTACTTGTCAGCTTCCAATAGTAAAAAACAACTAGTTGATATCATCCAATCTTACGATATACACATGAGATTAAATGAACCTACTAGATACTCTGTTGATACAAATAGTTGCATCGACTATATTTGTACTAATTTTGGAGATGACTACAATTGTAACTATAAAATTTGCAAAAATGGTATTTCAGATCATACTGGACAAATGTTAACTTGCGATGTCTCCATGAATCTACATAATGACAAATATGAATATAAGCGCATTTTAAATGATAGCAACTATCATACATTTCTTTATCATTTAAGTAAAGAGACGTGGAGTAGCATATATAAAATTATCTAAATATAATTTCAGTACGAGTACCTCACTTATTAAGTCTTACCTAGAAAATCGAAAGCAAATAGTCAGACCAAATGGAATAACATCCGAGGAGTTATATATTAAATCTGGAGTACCACAGGGCTCAATTTTGGGTCCTGTTTTATTCTTAATTTATATCAACGACTTGCCGAAAGCACTTGAGAAAGTCACTTGTATATTTTATGCTGATGACTCAACACTCCTAATGTCTGATCCTAACTTGGGTGACCTAATGTCGAAGTGTGACAATGCGCTCTCAGAAGCTGAAAAGTGGTTTACATCTAATTTTTTAACACTTAATGCAACTAAAACAATAAAAATGATCTCAAGTACACGCGACTTAAGCAACTTACCGAATAACCCCATAAATAGTAAATTTCTAGGAGTATTCATTGATCAATCTCTTCGTTGGGATGCTCATATTGATTACGTTGCTGAACAATCGACAAAAAATATATATTGCCTGAGACAATTGTCTAACTCAGTGTCTTTAAATGTGCTAAAAACAGCCCATTTTGCACTTTGTCTTTCTCGACTGTCGTATGCCATCCTTGCTTGGGGGCACTCTGCGGGTAAGCACCGACTTTTTGGTCTTCAAAGGAGAGCTGTCAGGATTGTGGGTGGTGTAGGTTACCGTGACGATACTAAACATCTGTTTAAGTCTCTTAACATACTTACCTTGCCTTGCACATATGCATTAGAGTGTATTTCATATGTACACAATCATTTGAATGATTTTAATACTCATGCTGACTTACATCAATACGAGACCAGACACAGAGATAATATATGTCCTGAATTTACAAGGCTTACCCGGGGACAAACTGGTGTTACATATTTGGTATTAAAATTTACAACATATTACCCAGTAGTATCAAAATTTTACCCCCAAGAAAATTCAAATCTACAATTAAAGACTTCTTCATAAAAAATGTATTCTTCTCATTGGAAGAAATTGAACGTGAAATTAAAAATATAGAAACGTGATATATTATTATTAAGCTGCAATTTTGTCTATTTTATATTAGTGACTGTTACCTGTTCTTTTAAAATTATATACATATTTATACTTGTGATGTTATGTGTGCTTTTACCAGAAGTTATGTAAAAACCCTTTTTCTTGACGTGTGTATATTTTTATGATTTTAACATAAATAAACTATTATTATTATTATTATAATATAATGCAGAAACAGTAGATGAGGGTTTTAATAATTTTATTGATACATTTAATTATTATATGGAAATTAGCTTCCCATTAAAGAGATACAACAAAAAAGAAAAAATTCATAAAAATTGCTGGATTACGAAAGGTATAAAAGTATCTGCTAATAAATTAAAAAACTTGTATGAAATAATGATTCGAACTCAAGATATATTGGATATTAATTATTATAAAACTTATAAGACACTCTATAAAAAAGTAATAAGAGCTGCCAAAAGATACCATAATGATAAAATTTATGAGAAAGCTTCTAATAAAAGCAAAGCAGTATGGTCGATTATTAATAATAATATAAATAAGCCCACAAATAATTCAAAAGTAGAAAAAATAAAGATTGGGGATGACATAATAACAGATAACAAATGTATTGCTCAACACTTTAATACACATTTTATAAATATGCCTAAAAGATTAAATGAGAAGCTAGATGTGCAAACTAATGAAGACAACATTTTTAAGTTAAATATTAACTATCCAACTATATTCTTGGAACCAGTAAGTGAACATGAAATCATTAATATAATACATAATTTAAAAAATTCCAGTTCTGCAGGTATTGATGGTATCAGTTCAAACATATTAAAGAGATCCTACAATTATATTGTCAAACCATTGACATATGTAATAAACGCTTCAATATCTGATGGTAAATTTCCCACGATTTAAAAAAGTTCCAAAATAATACCACTCTTCAAAAAAGGAGATACTACGACACCAGATAATTACCGTCCTGTTGCACTACTGTCAACCATCTCAAAAATTCTAGAACGTGTCATATACAATAGAATAGTGACTTTTTCAACTAGAAATAATATATTTTCAAAATGTCAACATGGTTTTCTGAAAGGTAAGTCAACAGAGACGGCAATTATGGACTTTTTAAATAAATTATATGAAAACTTAAATAATAATAAACGATGTATCGGACTTTTCATGGATCTTAGCAAAGCATTCGACTTAATAAATCACAACTTGCTGCTTAATAAATTAGAAACTTATGGTTTAAGAGGTAAAATTCATGATTGGTTAAAATCATACCTTTCGAATAGAACACAAGTTGTGGAGGTTAATGGAGTAAAATCTAAAACAGAAGAAGTATTGATTGGTGTCCCACAAGGGTCTGTATTGGCCCCCCTGCTGTTTCTATTTTATATCAATGACTTGCCACAATGCACACCTAATGATAATTTAATAATGTTTGCCGATGACACTTCCTTTCTAAGCTGCTACGATTCAGTAGAGGATACAATATATGATATTCACAACAATTTAAAATGCTTTACTACATGGTTCCATGAAAACAGATTATTCTTAAATGTTTCGAAAACTGGATTCATTAACTTTACTCCTAGAATTGCTAATATATCTCAAAGTAGCTTGATAAAAATTAATAAGAAATCTATTGTGCAAATGACTTATACAAAATTTCTGGGTGTGATTATAGATAATGCTTTGAACTGGGAACCACATACAGACTATCTATCCAAAAAATTGACACCGGTTTGTTATGCGTTATATAGGTTACAACACGTCTCTAATAACGTAACTGCTATATCATATTATTATGCTCACTTTTATTCACGGATGTCATATGGCATCATATTCTGGGGAATGTCGCGCAATGCAGAGAGAATATTTAAGCTACAAAAAATTGCAGCGAATGTTTCACGATGGACTTCTTGCAGAAATCTATTTAAAACATTTAATATTTTACCTCTAGCCAGTGTACATATACTCAAAACATTAATCTATGTTAAAAGCAATATTAATATGTTTTCCACTAACAACTTCAACCATGAATATGACACTCGAGGTAGTAACAACTTAGTGATACCACGTCATAATTCGACCACATATGAACACAACCCATTATATATGGGAATTAAATTATACAATAAGTTATCACTAGAAATAAAGAGCAACAATATAAATGAATTTAAAATCAAGCTAATAAATATGCTACATGAGAAATCTTATTACTCTGTTCATGATTTTTTAAATGAATAGCCCATATAATTAACTTTTTATACTTATTGACAAAACAGCTATGTTGTTTATTGTGTTTTTTATTATTTTATTATTATATACAAATGTGATTTAACTATGTTTATTTTATCTTGTATTTTCTTATGTCTGTATTTATATCTATATTTTAAACATTGTATTCTGTACTTTTAGTTTTAACCGCATTTTCACTTTGACTTGTCCCATGCCATTTGTATGGTCTTATGGATAATAAAGGATTATTATTATTATTATTATTATTATTATTATATATCTTTAAAATTTTTGTTCTTTAGGTTATCTATTGCTTCACGAACGTCATTAAAGCTAACCTCGTGGAACTGAAAATCATGAGTTATTGCCAACTTTAAATAATTACTAGGTGTATCGTTGACAGCTGATATAGAGGAGATGATTTTATCTGCCTGATTAACGAAAAAAGTATTAAGTTCACTAGCATTCAGTGTTGTTGTCTGGTGGTTTTGAGTTTTAGGACGACTGTTATTAATAACATCCCACATTGCTTTCTGGGAGTTATTTTTTGATTTTATGTAATCCTCTTTGGTTTTTTTTTGCAGTCTTGCATTTCAGCCCTATATAATTTTCTGTAGTTTGTACACATATTTTTATTATGATCAGTGGGATCATTTTTATGTAAGTCATAGAGAAAAGCAAGAATTTCCCTCATATGCTTCAGACAAGGATTAAACCAAGTGACAGTATGGTTTTTTACAGAGTTTGTAGTTAATATTTTTTCAGGAAAGGCCATTCTCATGCTTTGCACAATATTATCAATAAACTGATCAAATTTACTGTTTAAGGTTATTTGTTTAGATTTAATATAACCAAAATCGATTGATTCTATTATGTTATAAAATGTATACAAAGCATGATCACTTATTGGAACCACTTTTTGTTTACAGATTTCGTTTTTGCTTTGCTCAAAATTCACATATATTATTATATATTTATGATCTGATATATTTATATCGTGAACCTTTGTTTCAAAATTGGAGTCAAAGTTGATTAAAATATTATCAAGGCAATTATTACCTCGTGTAGGCTGCGATATGCATGACTTACAATTAAATGAAGTTATAAGATTGTTAAACTCTTTATCTAGATTGTCATTAGTATGGAAATGTATGTTAAAATCGCCTACTATTATAATTTTATGTGATCCTAAACATATCTTATTAAAAACATCTGTAATAATATTAAGAAAGTTATTAAACCCAACTATACTTTTGTCGGGCGATCTATACTACTGCCGCCAGTTCACAGTCATGTTCTTGTGCTAGCATAACTATATCACTACGACTCTTGAAATGAATACCATTTTTTACAAATACTATGCTTCCACCATGAGAATGATTTACTCTGGAGAAGTTTGATGCCATTGTGTAATTGGTGATATTTACACTGGTTACTTCATCCGACTTTAGCCAGTGTTCAGTGAAAGCTAAAATATCTGGAGATATATTTGTATCAGCAAAATATCCCTCAATTTCATGGATTTTATTCCTTAATGATTGCACATTAATGTGAAATACTGAAAAAATATTTTTACCTTGACTAACAATTTTATAATCGCAGTCTGTTACGCATGTTGGTTTTTCTCTGGACCAGTCCAAAAATTTTCATCTTCGCTTTCTTGTATATTTTTTCTTCTTGGATAATTGAATCTGTCCAATTTAGTGCCTTCAGGCCAGAAATTTAGTGAGCCTACGGTTCTCTTCAAGTAAAACGGTACACCCAGTTTAAAGGATGCAACTTGTTGATATCGCGTCTGTAGTCTTTCACATTGGCACAGGTTTCTGTATTTTTCGTCTGTGCATTCAAGAATGTCATTGGATTCCATTTCTGCGTCAAAATTGGACAAAAATATCCAGCTTAATTTCTGGATTACCTTTAGTTTGCCTAGTGGGATGCTTGGATTGGGCTTCCCTCTTGATATTTTATTGTTACGGTTTTTTCTGTTTCTTTGTATTTTCCACCCGCTTTTATCGTCCTCGTCACGATTATGATTAAACCTCCCATCATCAGTGGAATAATCAATTGTTTCTTTTTGTATATTGTTAAGGTTGACATCCTTTGAAGGAGCTACATTTATAGAAATTCCTTGATTCAATATGTTAGTCTCTGGATTAGCAAGATCTATAATATCCTGCATCCGCTTCCTTTGTTCTTGTTCATTAGAAGACATTAGAATCTACGCGAGCTAAACAGATACAAACATAACAAGGAGGCAGGCAATTCAAGTCATACGAATGAAATAAATAGAATTTTAGAGGAACTATTAGAAAGCAAAATAATCGAACCGCTGAATTAATTTAACAGTACGTAAATTATTGTTGAACTGTAAATATGTCTGCTATAAAAAGAGATATTGTTAATGAAATACATAAGCCGGCTAGAATTAACTTTAAGAGACGAAAAGTCGTAGTTAGAGGTTTAAATGAGTTACATCAGGCTGATTTAATCGAAATGATTCCGTATGCTAATTACAATAAAAATTATAAATATATTCTCATTGTAATTGATGTTTTTTCAAAGTATGTATTATTATTATTATTATTAATGGTATTTTTATAGGTTATGTATTCCATTTACATATATAAGCTTTATTACTGTATTATGTATTCAGATAAATAAAATATATTATGAAAATTAAAGTTTTTTTTCATTTTGCACCTGGGGTGGCTTTGTTTTTTGAGATTAAATTTTTTTGATTGCATATTTGAATTCAGCATTAAAAAACACATAAAATGTAGCATGTACATTTTCATTACAATAAACTTAAAAAATCTGATTTTTTTTTCATTTTTTGTCTGAGGTGGCTTTATTTTTAAGATTTAATTTTTTTGATTGCATATTTGAATTCAGCATTAAAAAACACACAAAATGTAGCATGTACATTTTCATTACAATAAACTTAAAAATTTGAACTTTTTCATTTTTTGCCTGGGGCGGCTTTATTTTTTAAGATTTAATTTTTTTGACTGCATATTTGAATTCAGCATTAAAAAACACATAAAATGTAGCATGAACATTTTCGTTACAATAAACTTGAAAAAATCTGAATTCTTCATTTAATTAGGAAATGGGTAATAATAGTCAACCATTTTTTAAATTAATTTATTAATACATATAAGAACGAGGTTACATATTTTGTGATATAATAATAGAATATTTATGTTCAAGTACAGGAGGCATCTTGCATCCAGTTACCACATCTAGCAGTTTTATGGGCATAACTCCAATGGTAAATGTGATGAATTTTAACGTCCTCGCTGAACTGAACTGTTTTTGGACATCTTCGGCTGGATACTGACATGTTGAAATGTACGTAAAACTTCAACGTACTTAACGTCTTCTCTTAGTAATTTCAAATTGTTTATAAATTGCTGTAACCTCTTCTTATACGTTTCGGCATCCATCTTTAGGACTCGATGAATTCAATGTTAGTGGTCGTGCCTGCTAGCTCTCTATATACTAAGAACACTTCTTTTAGTATAATTGTTTGTCGTAACGTCACCATATCATCATCGGAGATAATGCGTGAGTATCTGGCTGATACACTCACTTTACAATTTTCGAGGATTACTTGGACTTGGATACCATACGGTGAAAGTGCTTTGTATATATCTAGCACTTTATATTTTCTATCGACTTCCAGCTCATAGATTTTCGTGAACGGCGTGACATGAGCTTCAACATTAATTTTTGCGAAAGACATCGCTGCTGCTTATATATCGACTTTAAGATTGTGAATAAATGCAGCGATCTCTGGTCTTTACATTTATGCCATATTCCACCTTCACTTTTCGTATCGGGTAAGCAGAAAAATGTTGCAAATTCCTGGACAACTTACCCAAAGTTATAACTATGATTGAAGAAATGAGGAAAGAAGTAACTGAAATGAAAAATCAACTAAAAATACTTAATACAGAAGTAAAACAATCCAGAATAGATGAAAACCACATCTCCACAGGGAAAAAACTATGCAGAGGCATTAAAAATTAATACAGAAAAAGTAATCGTGGTAAAACCAAACCAAGAACAGGAAAGTAAGTTCATCGAAAATGAAATAAAGGGGAAAATAAATCCCGCAGAGATAGGTATAAACATTGCAAAATTAAAACAAGTGTCAAAGGATGCTGTAGTGATCGGCTGTGAGACTAAAAACGACAGAACAATATTGCAAACTAAGCTGGTTAAAGAAATGGGAGACAAATATTCTGTAGAAATACCCATATTAAAGAAACCACAATTAAAAATAGTCAACATAAATAAGGACGACTTGGAAGGCGAAAAAGACGAAGAAATTATTGAAAAACTAACTAAGCAAAACAAAATTGATCAAAACAAAAATGGTTTCCATATGAAGATCTTAAAACAAGCAAAGCAACATAACAGTAATAGCATGGCACTTATAATTGAGGCGGACCCAGCCACGCATAATACTCTAACAAAAAATGATAAAGTAACTATTGGATGGTCTAGAGGAAGAGTACATAATCACATCAATATAAGGAAGTGTTACAAATGCATGGGGTTCAATCATATAGCTAAGTACTGCAACTCGGATATAGCGTGTCCCAACTGCGCCGACACAGTTCCTCGGAATGTAAATCACAGTCAGTAAAATGCATCAACTGTATCAAAGCAATAAAGAATTTGAACATAGAATTAGATATAAAACACTCAGCATATGACAGCAATTGTCCATGTTATAGAAGAATTTTAAAGAACCAAAGCAGAAAAATTGAATATTTAGAAACAGAACAAGCATAGCAACTAAAAAGAGAACAAAGAAAAAACAATGACAAAATATGCGTATTGGCCACATAAACATACGATCAATAAAAAACAAATTTTGGGAGTTTAAACAATGTGTACTGGATCATAACTTTGACCTAATTGGAATCAGTGAAACATGGCTTACACCGGAATATAAAAGCGACTTATATTGCATACCAGGATATACACTCACAAGACTAGATAGGGGACAAAATAGACGTGGCGGAGTAGCTTTATATGCAAAGACACAGTTTAAATGCAAGATCATCAAACAGGCTACAAATAACAAAAATGGACTAGAACAGATGTGGACTGAATGTACCTATGATAAAAGAGAAATAGCTGTTGGTATTATATATTATTATTATTATAAGCTTAAGCATGTTGATTTTCGTCATCAAACTTGGAGCAAGGAATGTCCAGTTTATTTAAGGAATCTGGAAATGAAAAAAAGTAAAACTGATTTTTTATAGATATAAACCCTGCACAAAACAACATAAACAATGATACACCAAAAGCAGATCAAATAGGAATGAAAAACACAAAGTTTGATTTCAAAGTACTACACTTGGCCATTGCACATATAAACATCCGATCGTTAGTTTCATCATTTGATGATTTTAAAGACCTTGTACTAGAAAAACAATTCCACGTGATTGCAGTCAGTGAAACATGGTTGCACTCTGAATTTCCCAGTTCACTTATAAAAATTCCAGGTTTCAATCTATTTCGGTGCGATCGAAAAACAAGGGAGGGTGGAATTGGAGTTTATGTGTCAACGATTCTTAAATGCAGTGTGCTAGATATCTCATTGTTAGTAAATAGTAATGAAAATCTTATTGATCAAAAGTGGCTATGTATAATTCATAAAAATTGTAAGATATTAGTAGGTGCAATATACAGACCTCCTGCAGAACCATATTATAACTTAAAATGTATAGAAAATATACTGGCAACGATTTCAATTCAGTTTGACTACACTCTGCTCTTAGGGGACTTAAATATAGATCATTTTAATCCAACACTTCAAAGAAAATTTTTAACGGACATATATACAACCTTTAATCTGAAACAAGTAATTAGAGAACCAACTAGAATTTCGAGACAAAGCAGTAGTCTTATTGATATTATTTGTGTAGATGAAATGTTGAGTGTAACAGAATCAGGTACATTGGAAATGTATAATGCAACAGACCACAGGTTAACATATTGTAATATTAATTTGAACATATCAAAGCCCAAGCCTAAAACCATTACTTATAGAGATTTTCGAAATTTTAACTTAGAACAATATCATACTGATATGCACCAAATCAACTGGGATAACTTAACACAGGTACAGGATATCAATATAAGAGTACAGAATCTTAATGAGTCACTAATTGAAGTTTTTAATAAGCATGCTCCAATTAAATGTGTTGAGCTTAGGCACCCATACCACCCTTATATTACAGATACCATTAAGGAAATAATAAAACTAAAAAAAAAAAGCCTTTAATAAATACAAAAGAAGTCAAAATTTAGCAGATAAAAATTACTACCTTGATTTAAAAAATTACCTGTCATTTGCAATAAGAAGTGAGAAACATGCATATATGAACCATGAAATAAACAAAATCAACAATAATGCAAAAAAGATGTGGTCTAAATTTTCTCAGTGGGGAATTACGTCAAAAAATGTAGAGGAGGTACCAGCTCACTTAAATAACCCGGAAGAAATAAGCAGGCATTTCAACAATATTGGTCATTTAGTAACTCCGATAAGTGAAGATACCATCTTATTTTACAAAAATAATACCTTAAATAACGACTCACAGTTTGAATTTGACACAATATCAGAGAATGAAATTTATATATATTTTAAGCAAATAAAATCTAAATGTAAGGATAAAGATATTATTAACATTTCCTTTCAGAGTGGTGTATTCCCTTCAATTTGGAAAACATCTATAGTAAAAGCAATTCCAAAAATATCAAATGCAGATAGTTATAATGATCTCAGGCCGATAAATATTATACCTATATTAGCAAAAATGTGTGAACAAATGGTTAGCAAATTTTTAAAAGATTACATTAATAGATGCAACATTTTACCCCAGACTCAATCTGGTTTTAGAACTAATTTTAGTACGTGCACTGCACTTACAAAAGTTACAACAGATATTACTGTCCGAATTGATAACTCAAAAGCAAATTGTTTGGTCTTGCTGGACTACAGTAAGGCGTTTGATTTAGTAAACCATGAATTGCTTATTGCTAAATTAAGTTATTATGGATTCACAGAGCAGGTCTGTCAATGGTTCTCTAACTATTTATCAAATAGATTACAAATTGTTGAAGTTGATGGTGTAAGATCAATGCCAGCAGTCATGAGGCATGGTGTCCCACAGGGTAGCATCTTGGGACTCATTTTATTTAGTCTGTATACAGCCAACTTACCATCGAGAATACATCACTGTAAGACCCACCTATATGCGGATGATACACAGTTGCTTCACACATTTGATGTATCGGAGGCAAGCTCAGCACTACAAGAGGTCAATAAGGATCTGGAGAGAATATTTATTTGGTCTGGAGAACATGGTTTATGTTTAAATGCAAATAAATGTTATTTCTTGATCATAGGAACAAATAACACCAGGAATAAGATCAAATTTTACAATTTCACCACGGTCCACATTAATAATGTTGAAATACCACAAAAAGAATATCTAAAAAATCTTGGGGTAACATTTGATAGTAACTTAAATTTTGAAAACCATGTGATAAATAAACTAGGTATACTATATATGAAGTTAAAATTTCTATACAAATTTAAATACATATTGTCACCAAATATTAATTATAAAATAGTGGAGTCACTTTTATATCCTCAAATTGACTATTGTCTAACTCTATATTACGGTTTTCTAACATACCAATTTAAAAATAAACTACTACTGGCCCAAAATACATGTTTACGTTTTGTTTATTGCATTAGGAAATATGAACACATTACGCCTATCTACAAAGAACATTTACATTTAAAAGTTGAATTCCGTTATAAATTATTTCTGGGTGTATTTTTGTATAAAATCTATTTTGGCCAACAGCCAGAATATCTTTATAGTTACTTGAGAACTAGACAAGAGGTTCATAATTTAAATCTCAGAAATATAGCCTCTAGGTTTGATGTTCCCAGCATAAAACATCAAAATTTCATAGTTGTTTTGCCTATCTTTCAGTAAATTTATTAAATAATACAGAATATTATATGATACAAAGTAGCAGGTCTGTACATGCGTTTAAACAAAGATATAAACAATATTTACTTAGTTTACAAAATGTATTATAATATGATATGTTATGATATAAGATGTCTAGTATTGTTACTTTTATAAAGGTGATATACTATTTTTTTATGATATACTATTTTAGTAATATGATATACTATTTTAATTTTATTTATTATCCTTCATAAGGTAATTAGTATTTTATCATATATGATATTGTTGTTCATAGTTAAGAGTCTTGGGTGGCATGGAAGAACGTTTATACGAACGTCACCTTTTGTGTTGTACACTGTATTTACAATGTGCTTACAATAAATATTTTTCTATTCTATTCTATTCTATTCTATTATATACAGACCTCATAGACAGATATCTTTTGTAGAATTAGAAGAAAGTCTAACAGACATATGTTTTAGATATAATTACATTCTGCGCATGGGAGATATAAATGAAGATTTATTGACTCATAACAAGGAAACTGAACACCTTCACACACTACTTGAAACATACAACCTACATCAATTACTCGGAGAGCCTACACGCATAACTGCCACAACAGAAACGCTTCTGGATATAATTTGCATAAACAAAGACTGGACATGCATAGATACTGGCACGATGGATACGGCAAATTTGTCTGATCATGAACTAATATATGCAGAACTCCAATTTGACCTCAAGCAGGAAGAAAATAATCGAACTTATCGGAATTTTAAAAACATTGAAATGGCTAAGTTTAAAGAAGATGCAGAGAAAATGAATTGGGGACATATATATCATCTTGAGTCGATAGATGATAAAGTTAATTACTTCAACGAGTGTCTACTATCACTTATAGACTTCTACGCACCCTATACAGACGGCAGTAAAAAGAAAGCGAAAGCACCATGGATGACCCACAATATTAAGTGCATGCTGATATACCGTGATAATGTGCACAAAAAATATAAGCAATCAAAATATGCAAATGATAAACAACACTACTGTGAAATCAAAAACTATGTAAACAGGGTTATTAAAATTGAAAAAAAAGCAGTATTATGAACAACAATTAAAATCAAGTGTTAAATACTCGAAACAGTTTTGAGGAAACATGAGGAAATGGGGAATGATAAACAATAAAAAAGAAATTGTATCGACGGAAAATTTTAGTCCCAACAATGTAAACACATATTTTATCAGACATAAAGTGTGATAACACCAAGACATCATTTCTTAATGACAGGATTGAGGAGAGAGAAAATTTTAAATTTCAATCAGTTAGCACTGAAGAAGTTGAGAATTTCTTATGGGGAATAAAATCCAATGCTTTAGGGCTGGATGGTGTAACAAGTCAGATATTAAAATTATGTCTACCATACTGCCGAAATGAAATATGTCATATAATTAACTATTCCCTAGAAATAGGCAAACTACTGCTCTGTTTGAAAATAGCAAGAGTAATACCCCTACAAAAAAAGGATAATTCGCATGAATTAGATAATCTCCGTCCTATCAGCATCCTACCACCTGGCTCTAAAATCCTCGAAAAAGTTATACACCAGCAATTAACAGAATATTCAGAGAAACAAAAGATACTACTCCCAAGTCAATCAGGCTTCAGGAAAAATTACAGCACCACTACTGCTTTACTAAAAATTAATGATGATATCATCACCAGTACAGACAAAGGTATGGTTACTGTGGTAATACTATTAGACATGTCAAAAGCTTTTGACATTATAGATCATGAACTACTGCTATCCAAACTACATTACTATGGCATCAAAGACACAGTAGGGAAATTGTTTAATCACTATCTCATTAACAGATTGCAAAAAGTTGAACTAAAAGATCAAAAAGGAACCAAACTCTCAGATGATGCTGTAATTTTGTCAGGAGTACCTCAAGGCTCGATACTGGGTCCACTGCTTTTCAACATATTCATCTCTGATATAGTCAAGGCAACTGATAAATGTACACTACACGTTTATGCAGATGACATACAACTTCTATACAGTTTTTACCCTAAAGACATAATATGTGATTCAACAGAGATCATAAATCAGGAACTAAACAACATATTCGTATGGACAACAAAAAATGGGCTTAAAATAAACACACAAAAGACCGTCGCCATGATTTATGGAAATAAATACTCAAGGAAACTATCACACACCATACATAATATAAAAATGAACAATGACACTATTAACATAAGTCAACAATCTAATAACCTGGGTTTCCTCATGGATGATCAACTAAGCTATGAAAACATGTTGCCAATTTATGCAAATCAGCGTACATAACATTAAAAGGTCTCTATCAAGTTCGAAATTATATATCACAAGAAGATAAACTTAAATTGTGTGAATCACTGGTGCTGTCGCGCTTAAATTACTGTGATGCAGTGTATGGTTCCTGTCTAACGGTGGAATTGTCAAACAGACTACAAAAGGTTCAAAATGCATGTATTCACTACTCTTTAAACTTACCATATAGAGAACATATAAGTCATTATCTCAAGCAATTAGATTACTTAAATATGAAAACAAGAAGATGGATTCATCTCTGTTGCATAATATATAGTATAATTCAGCTTAATACGCCAATATATCTTAGACAAAAAAAATTGAAAAAAGAGCAACAGCCCATTCAGTGGAAATAAGAGACCCGAGATACTACATTAAGTGTACCTATACATCAAACAGAGTACTACAAAAGAAGTTTCACCTACCAGGCAGCTAAAATATATAACCAAATTCCCAAAGAGCTGAAGAATAATAGTGTCGCTAGTCTAAAAAGGAAGATTACACAATTAATAAAAAATGGATCATTTCAAATAGTTTTTTAAATATTCAATTTCAATCAGTATATTTTTATTTTTCTTTCATACACAAAAGTATATCAATATCCTTTTGAATTATATCCATATATAGATAATGTCTGACCTTTGTAATTATAACCATTTTGTCCCGTAGTTATGCACATTACTCTCTCGTTTTGGTCAGGATGAAAACCAATTTTAAATTGACTCCATGACCTTTTTATGTAAAGTAAACGTGTATGTTTTCTTTTCATGAATAAATAAATTTTATTATTATTATTATTAAAAATATAAGAAAAAATATGATGATTTTATTGTTTACATTATTTCTCTCCAAACTCTGAGACGCTCCTTATAATGGATCACGTAACTTATTAGTCTTGTATTGTAACAGCCAGCTGCTGTTATCTAAAGGCAATTAAGCACGTTCTAAATATACACATAGCCGTAGACGGTTGACATTTATTTACGTTAACAATTTCCTGGAATTTGATAACGTCCCTGCATTTCACCGAGGTTTTACATACAAATCTAAAACTTACGTATTGAAGTAGATGAATATATTTTTTATTCTATGTAAGATATAAAGACCTGTCGAGACTTGTCTATTTAATCTCAATGATGGATGTCAGTAGCCATTTCTTAACCTCTAACGCCCTCTAACGTAAACATGCAATACTATTCGTCAATAACTATAAACAATAATCGGCGGACATCTTATTTTTATTAATAGATACATCCTATATACTCTTAGCCACACCCTTTTAGATATAATCTCTTATCTTGAGCTATAATCTAATATCTAAGCTCGGGGATTGGATCTCCCATCTCCCCCCTCCCATGTACTGGACTGGTTAGGTGTGAAACAACGCTTGAAATGTTTTACCTTAATTTTTATATACAAGTATAGCATTATTAAATGCTATATTAATAAATATATAGAAGTTCTTGCAAAGATTTTGTATTTCAAAAATATATATAAAAATTCTAATTCATAATAAATTATTTTGTTTTTTATATCCATAGTGATATTCATATACCTATATGTAGTATGTACCCTACAACATAGTCGAAGTAAATTAGCTTTTTCAAGATAAACAATTTATAAAGTTTTAAAAATTTGGGTACGAACTCTCTAAACGCAAGTGAATATAGATCAAAAGAGTTCCCACCTCTCAGGAGGGTGCTTCATCCCCTTTAGCTTAAGAAACCACCCTTCAATGTTACCTCCTGATAGTTTTTTACATTTATCTCGAAAACCGTTACCCTGACGTCAAAAGTGAATAGGAATTAAATAATTCGCTATAAAATTCTACATAATTTATGTACTATACAATTTTTTCCTATATGGCATCCTAATCCCACAAATTTAGATCAAATACTAAAGTTACGCAAAAACAAGTAATAAACAACTTAAAATACCTTGACCACAGAAAAATGTTACATAAAAAGCAGATTGTTGTTTACAAACCTAGCAATAAAAACAAAAAAAGACTTCAAAAATGTTTTTATTACTACAGTATAATACTACTAAAAACTAACAACTGCTTATTCAATAATTGGATTATCTTCAGGTAATTCTTCCTCTACCAATGAATTAAGACATCCTTGTCCATGACAACTGGAGCACATTGTTGAACATTTTAATCCAACCTTAGCACAACCGCACCGTTTTCCGCAACCCTTTTTACAATTAAAATGATATCAATTTAAGAATGAAAGTAGGAGCTGGTATCTCAGTTGTAGGATTAGGCTTTTTCTGACTGATTTCCAACCCCAATCATTAGGCTTCAAAATCTTTCCATGCCAGAAGTGAATTTGTTGGAAAACGCGATACGAATGTTGTCCTAAAGCAGCAGATGTGGGTGGTAGTTTTGATAACAGCACCACCTGATTAGATTGACCGACAAATTTGTTAAATGAAATGAATCTATATTGGTTTAATGATGTAACAGTACGAGGTGCCTTGTATAAAGCAAGTGTAATTTTTTCTCCAGCTCGAACAATGTCAGGCTTCATCGATGATGGATTGTTAAATATATTCAAAGCATCGTCCAAGTCCCTTCTAGTATTTATCAACTTTACAGTTTGTGCTTTTCCTTTGCCAAAAAATGCCGATGTAGTAATGTTTTCTAATAGTTCGTATTTACCGCCTTTCGCGTTTTGCTAACCGCTATTAAGTTTGCCAAACCTTTTTCTACACTCACAGTTTCATCACTTTGAAGCGTCTTTTCGCAAATAAAGCAATCGCCATCCATTTCCATCCTTGATCTACCCAATAAAATTAACGCACTATTACTTGCACCGGTATCTAAAGTAGATTAAAAATACTCGATGTGCAATGAAGTGTCGCATGCGTAGGTATACGGCAATGTTCTACCGACTCCCTCCTTGATAACGTACAATGGATCGTTCCAAGGCAACGCACAGCAGAGAATCGAGCAGAGCGTCACGATTAAAATTTTGCAAAAATATGCTTGCTTCTATCATCGTAATTTTAGGGAATTTGTCTTCTCTACCATCCTTAATTAACTTCAAACGCTATTTCTGCGATTAGGGCTTGATGTAGGAAAAAAATGTATAGCACATAAAAGATGTAGAAGAATAAATAGATTAAATTAAGTTCTATACATTTTTCTCGCCAGGGTAATGGTTTTCGAGAAAAATTAAAAAAACTGGCAGCATGTATCATTGGAGGGTGGTTTTTGAAGCAAAAGGGGATGAAGCATCCTTCTGAGAGGTGGGAACTCTTTTGATTTATATTTGGATGGCTATTAAGACTCTGTACCCAAATTTTTAAAACTTTATACATTTTTTCTTCTAGATGCCATTATTATATCTAATTTACGTCGACTAACAAGATTTTGAGTGGTTTACTCCCTTCTTATTTCTACAAGTATATTACTTTTAATAATCACATACGCAATCACTTAACTAGATTAAAAATATATAGATTGAAAGAAAGAAATGTACCAAACATATGCGCAAATTATTTTCTGATGGGTGGCGGGAATATAATATGTTACCAAATGAAGTCAATGAAAGTACTAACTTGATTGCATTTAAACAAGAGTTATTGGAACATCTTAAAAGTTAATAGCATGGCACCCATGCACATTATTATTTTTATTTCATTATTGTTTTTATTATTTTATTCTCTTTCTTTTTCATAATGTTTATGGAGAACAAATCTCTCTACACTCTGTTGATGATGATGAGGTACGTGAAGCAATCAGAAACCTCAAGATAAATAAAGCAATTGGTCCAGACAATTTACCATCTTTTCTTATAAAAGGTTGTGCATTTGTTTATCCACTACGATTGATATTCAATTTATGGTTAAAAAATAATGTTTTCCCAAATGCATGGAAAGAAGTCAAAATTTGCCCCATATTTAAAAAAAAGGTGACAAATCCAATATATCAAATTATAGACCTATTGCCATATTGTCAGCGTCTGCCAAAGTATTTGAATATATTAGTTTTAAAACAGATTATTCTTCAATTTCTCACATTATTACAATGCATCAGCATGGTTTTATGAAACGCAGGTCCACAACAAGTAACTTATATGTAATTTAACCCAGTTTATTTCAAATGCACTTGACAAGCGAAGCCAGGTAGATGTGATCTATACTGACTTCGCCAAAGCATTCGACACAGTTTCCCATAGCGTTCTTATAGGTAGATTGCCATTGATAACCTCATATCTCGAAAACAGAATTGAAAAAGTTGTTATCAGAGGAAATGCTTCCGGCTCATTCCATGCTGTACCTGGGATTCTGCAAGGCTCCAACCTTGGTCCACTATTTTTCCTCATGTTTATTCAGAGTATAGGCGTCTGAATTTAAGATGCCAGCGCCAAAGTGGAGAACTCGTGAACTAATTATAGGCTTTTTGTTTGTTTTATATGGCGAATACTTTTATTGATTTTTTTCTGTTTATTGTTGTTTTTGGTGTTAAAAATAATAACATTATTAATATATGACCTAAAGGTTTGCAAGATTTTGTTGTAAGTGATTTGCAATATGTTAATGGCATTATTCAGCAAAATTCATATTTTTTTAGGTTATCTAGTTTTTCCCTTGAAAAGTACAGTTTCTTCGACATAAACGGTGTCTGGCTAGTTAAATAGTAATAAACTTAAATATTTCTTTAAATTTATATACAGTTGTAGTTTAAATAACTTTTTTTTCAGGAAACTGAGTGACATTTAGGTTAAGCATATTGCAATGTATGGAACATTTGTGAATCACTAAAAATGTAAAAATTCTAAGTGTGTGTATGAAGGGGAATATGTTTTAAATGCAGGACATATTATTTTGTGTGGTAAAACCCATATTCAACACAGAACTTAATAAATGTGTATGCTCTATGTTTACAAACAAGTGTCTCATGGGCATTTGATACGCATGAAATTAGTGGTACATTGAATATAACTGAAAAGATATTTATTAATTCTTTAAGTAAAATAAATGAAACAGTATTTTGTAAAATATGAAATAGAAATATTCAGGGGTAAAACATAATAGTGCATGGTGCAATAGTATATATTACTTTTAAATATACTGGAATTACATATATTTACTTATTTCAAAAATTTCACTTACAATGTGTGATTGTCTAGGACATTATTATTGCTACTCGGGCCACGGTTATTTGCACCAGCTTTTTCCCTCTCAATGCCTGGTTAAAGGTGTCTACATCAAAGAGGGTATGCTTTGAACATTGTCGTGCCAACTCAACTTTTACGAGTTGTCCCTGCAATCTATAAAGGATACCGACTAGGTTGGCTCCAGCCAATTGTAGCCCCTTTAAACGCTATCATATTTTTAATAACTTACCATCTCAGTTTATCATTTACTTATTGTTGAAATTATCATCGTACACTAAAGAGACAATGACAGAAAAGCCCATAATTAGTTTGACTATTGGCCACCAGGTGGCGTACTCCTTATTTTCAGACGCCTATAACTGTCCAAATCAAGTCATCTTCTTATCTACTGTTTGCTGATGAATTGAAACTGTATGCAAGAAGTGATGATATCAATGATTGTCATACCCTACAAAGGGATCTTTCTAATATATAATTGGTCCATGAATAACAAACTTTACTTCAACATAAAAAAATCTAATATTCTTTCATATAGTCGTAAAAATCCTTGGTCAGTTACGAACATAAAATTGATGGAAATTTACTGGACAGGGTCAACGAAGCCCAGGATTTAAGTTTGACTCTACCTTATCTTTTAAAAAGCATATCCAAAATGTATCCAGTAAAGCTATAAAAATGTATCGTTTTG
Source organism: Rutpela maculata (assembly GCA_936432065.2). Taxonomy (NCBI): domain Eukaryota; kingdom Metazoa; phylum Arthropoda; class Insecta; order Coleoptera; family Cerambycidae; genus Rutpela; species Rutpela maculata. The sequence goes on along the minus strand of OW386285.2, from coordinate 203,466,411 downwards.
TAGTCAGGAAAATTAGACAGTTCAATAATTTAAACTGTATAAAACAACTTTATTTTTCCTATCTTAGAAGTATTCTAGAGTATGCTTCAATTGTATGGAGCCCTTATTATATTTGCCATATTTATTGCATTGAAAAGGTGCAAAATACATTTGTACGATACCTTTATTATAAGGAAATTGGGCACTATTACTTAAATATACCCAAAAGTCAATTATTGGATAGTTATGATTTACAAATAGAGATGGCAATTTTCCCAAAAATGGGTTTTTCCTGGGAGGGTTAAAACCCATTTTTGAATTTGCCACCAATTCTAACCAAACTAACAACAATTCCTTTCAGAATTTTTTAATTACTATTCATTAGCATTAGCATTATTAGCACTACTAGGTATTTGGAGAAAATTCACACCCACGACAAATGATGAAATAATGAAATTTTGAGAACTGAGGCTAAAAGTTGTTAGAATTGGCGGCAAATTCAAAAATGGGCTTTAAGCCTCCCAGGAAAAAACCCATTTTTGGGAAAATTGCCATCTCTATTTACAAACATTAGAAAAAAGGAATATTAATCACACAATTTATCTGCACAAGTTACATATTGATGATCCGAGTTTTCTATTTCTCATTAATATTAATGTGCCATCCCACTCAACTAGAGCTTTTCATACTTTCTATTTAATGGATAATGATAATAATAACAACAATAATTTATTGGTGTTAAAATACATAAAATACACAATGTTTACACACGTCAAAACATTAAGACAATATAGTAGATATAGAAGATATTAAAAATAATAAACCATATAGATACATAAGACATTGAATGACAAACAAATTAAAAGTATTATAAATTATCTAAACTAATTAACAAATTAAGCAAGGGCAATATGTGGTAATAAGTGTAATAAGTGTACAGTGCCTAGGTCCTTGTTAAATTAAATCTGAGAAATCGTTCTCAAAAAACGCTTCAAAACTTTAGAAGGCTTCAAAACTTTAGTTTTTAAGTAACCTTTAATTTTATTTTAAAATTGCAAAAAGTTTAAGTTTTTTATTGAATGAGGAAGGGTATTGTAAAATTTGGCAGAAGAATAACCTGTTCCGTTTCTAAATCTCGTAAGTCGAAGAAAATTGACATTAATTTTATCGTTATTCCTTGTGGTATATTCATGGATTTGGCTGTGCGTTACATATTGATGTTCATTTTGTTTCAGATAAAGTAAACATCCGAGAATATAAACACAAGGCATAGTTAATATCTTGAGATTAACGAATTGGTCTTTACAATCATCTGTGTATCTAAGATGAGATAGTATGCAAATACATCTACGTTGTAAACCAAAAATGTTGGAAGCGTGGGCTGAGTGCCCCCAGTTTAAAATTCCGTACAACATATTGGCATGAAAAAACCATAATAAGCCGTAAGTAGATAGTTAAGAGATACTGTGTTGACAAGGTTGTGAAGGAAATAAATATTTTTGAGAGTTTACACAAACAAATAATTATTTAAATTCACCAGAATGTGTAACTTATATAATAGTAACTAAGGGACTTGTGACATATTTTCAATACACCATAAAGCTCTAAAAAAATTCTAGTAGAGCAACTCTAGAGATTATAAGATAGCCAGACTGACTGAGAGTTTGCTCCTCAGCAATGTCGGCGGCTTGCTGGGCTGCGAGGCTTGCTTTGATGTGCAATACGGTCTGGTGGCGTGGTGGGCTTTCGACATTGTTTGGGGGCTGGCAGTGGGAGTGGCTATCTGGGAATTAGGTTTTATTCGTGCTGTTATATTGTGTTATCTTACCATTTTAAATTAATTATTTATTATATATTATATTAATTCCACGTCCAGTGGAAGTATAGTAACAACAAAAAATTTTTTTTAAATTTTTATTGTTCAAATAGGCTTAAAATGTCATGAAACGTCGAGATTTTAAGTTTTTTTTGTGCGCACGTTTAAGGTCATCACAGACGGATTTGCATAGGCGCATATGCATATGCATAGAGTCATTACCCAATCAGAGTGCAGACATAAGACGGCCATTTTGTTGCTTAGCTCCTCGCATAAGCGCATAGAAAAATATCGAAATATTGAATTTTCTATGTTTATGCACTATGCACAACCAAACACACATGCACATTTGATGCTTGCATCTGATTGGATCACTTGATACGGTTATGCGATTTGTCTGTTATTGATTTTATATTTATGCTTATGCATATGTTTTATACGCTTATGCAAATCCGTCTGTGATGGCCTTTACTCTGGAACCGTTTGAGATATTGTATTGAAATTTGGTACACATGTACTTTAACGAGATCTAGAACTAGATTATATTTTCATCTTGTTCCGTCGAAGGGTTGGGAGGTAAATTGGGGTAAATAGGTAAATCAAGAGTTCATAAAATTGGTATTTAGTATATACAAGAAAAGCTAAGGTCTCAAAAAAAATTTTGGCATTAGCCACCCCATTATTAAAGGGGATGAAAAAAAATTGTGATTTAGTGTGTGTACAAGAACCAAAAACCTCAAAATATTTTTTTACTTTACTTTATCCACCCCCACTAGCCCATGGGAGTGAATTACAAAAAATTTGATTTTAATCGGCATTTGGAAAACACAATACAAGAAATATTAATTCCAACAAAAATGAAGAAAGACCAGAATCTTTTTTAGACGTAGCCAAGTAATATCAAGTGAAAGAAACTTTACAAATAATGACATACCTGAGGATAATTTTCCTTTTTCGAAAAATAAACATAAGTTGTCAATATTCTATATATTAACAACCAATTATTTTCAGAAAACAAGTATGACATTATTTGTTTCAGTGAAGTATGGTGTAATGAAGAACAAATTAAACATGTTCACTTAAATAGCTATGTTCTGGCGAGCCATTATACAAGATCAAATCATATTCATGGAGGCGTAGCTATCTATGTCAAAGATGGTTTAGAATATAAGACATCAATGGGCGAATAGGTTGTGTATGGACAAGCATTTTGAGGTGTGTGCTATAGAATTAGTTAAGTCTAAGTTAATTATAAGCTGCTGCTATCGACCTCCTGCAGGGGATTTTGAAATTTTCAATAACAATCTGACAATGTTTTATCATTAGATAAAAAAATTATGTTTTGTGCAGACTTTAATGTGGATTTTACTAAGGAATCAAGAAATTCTCAAGCTCTAACAAATATCTTTATTTCTTTTGGTATGTATAAAGGTATAAGTGATTTCACTAGGGTTACAAAAACATCTGCATCAAGAATAGATGATATTTTCTCCATCATAGACTTCAATTTCTATGAGACAGAAGTATATAATCCTTGTTTATCTGATCATGAGAGTTTGTGTTTTCACTATTTCGACTCCACTATGTTTTATACTGAAATTGAACATCAAAATTACAGACTAATCAATATTTTTACTAAGGAATTAGCAATTTCAAATTCAGACTGGTCTCATTTTTTTACAACTAATGATGTTAATCGAATGTCAGAAATCTTAATACACAACATAACAAAGGCTTTTGATAATTCCTTTCCACTTAAACAGGGTAAAAATAGACACAATAACAAAATTAAGTACAGTCAACGAATTAAAATAATGAAAAATAACCTGGTAATGTTACATCCTTCAGTAAGTTTAACGATAATTTTAAAAAAACTTATAATCAGTTTAAAAAAGAATACAAGTTAGCGCTAAAGTCTGAAACTATAAATTATAATACTAACCTCATTGCAAATGCTTGTAACAAACAAAAAGTAGTCAATTATAAATCAAAATAAGCCCAGTCACACTCACAAAATATCAGTTGAAGAGCTAAATAATTGTTTTGTTAATATTTCAGATGAAATTTTAAATGAATTAAAACAAAACAACTTATAATATTTAAAGTAACTTAAGGAAAAGTCAAGTTATGTTCTCCTTTTACCTTGAACCTCTACCTTGAACCAGTAACGGTACTAGAAGTTAGTAACCTAATCGATAAATTAAGTACATCTAAATGTCAAGACTATTATGGGTTAAATAGCGATATGATCAAACTAGTAAAAGAAGAACTTCTACTACAGATCACACATTTTATAAACCTATGTTTTGAAAAAGGCAATTTTCCGGAATGCCTTAAAATATCAAGTCACTCCAGTTTTTAAAAAAGGAAATGAAAATCTTACAACTAATTACAGACCAATCTCAATTGTACCTGCCCTGTCCAAATTGTTAGAGTTAGCATTTAAGGTTAGATTAATGAAATATTTGGATACGAAACATTTACTTAATTGTAGTCAATATGGATACACATGCAGAAGGAAAATCTACTACTAAGGCATTAATAGACATTATCGCGTTTATTACTGACCATTTTGAAAACAGAAATATGACCATGGCATCCTATTTAGACTTATCTAAAGCTTTTGATTGTGTTTCTATGGATATACTATTAATAAAATTAGAGGTATTATTATGGTATTAAAGGACCTGCTCAATTATTCAAAGTTACATAACAAATAGGTATCAGTGTGTAAGTGACGGCACTACTTCGTCTTCTCTAAAGCCTCTCAAATGTGGAGTTCCCCAGGGATCCATCATAATTTATTTAACAGATATATTGTTACACCTGACTAATAAAATGATTTAAAACATCTCAAACAAAAATCGGAAGAAATGCACTCTCAAGCTAAGGTTTATTTTAATAATATCAGATTAAAGTTAAATGAGGAAAAGACTCAAACTCCTTTAAATCCTTCTGTCACCATTAACAATAATGGGCCTGTAAAATACCTAGGTCTCACTCTTGATAGTAAGCTATCTTGGGAAGCTCACTTAGATTGTTTGTCCAAAAAATTGTCTAGTATCTATTTATTAAAAAATTTCAATTATCTCGTTCATCAAAATGTAATTGTAATGGCTTATCATGCACTTTTCCATAGCATAATGTGCTATGGCATTATACTTTGGGGAGGATCTCCACATGCCTACAAAATATTAAAATTGCAGAAAAGAGCCATAAGAACCACTACAAATTTCAAATTTAATGATACCTGCAGACCTTTATTTAAACATCTAGGAATACTTACTTCTATTAATCAGTACATATTTGAATGCATTGTCCATACACAAAACCATCTCCATGAATATCAATTTCAAGATAATTATAATACCAGGCATAAACCTATAATTGCACCACATGTCCGTTTATTAAGGAATATTAATAGTTATAGATATTTATCAGTAAAATTATACAATCTGCTACCAAATGAATGGAAGTATTTAGAAAGTAAAATTTTATGATAAAAGGTTTTCTGAAAGAAAATGTTTTTTATAAGGTCCAAAAATTTATTGATTATTTCAGCACATCTCATAATCAGGTCTCCTAATTTTCAATTTTATTGCACTGATATTTTATTTGTTCATGAAGTATTTTCTTAATTTCTTTCTGCTTTCTCGTCTTATATTATTATATATTTTATTATGCTATTGTAATGTTTGTATACCTATAATTTTATGTTTTTTACCTTGAATGTAATTTTGCAATGTTTTTATCGACGAGTGTATACAATTCTAATTGTCTCACATGAAATAAATTATCTATATATCTATCTGTCTATCTATCTATACAGGGTGTTATTTAAGTATGTGGCCAAACTTCAAGGGGCGATTCATTGAGTGATTCTGAGACGAAAAGTTTATATAAACATATGTCTGGTAATACTTCGTTTTCAAGATACAGAGTGTCAAACTTTTTTAAAAAATCGTTTTTTCGTAAAAATCTTAATAATACTTTAGCCGATTTTGTTAAAATTTGGCAGTGTTATTTATGGTAGAAAGGGACTAATTTATCCCTAAGTAGATTAAAAACATTTAACAATAAGTAATACGAAACTTACAATAGTTGCTGAAAATGTCCTCCTTCAACTTCAATGCAAGCATTAGCTCGTCTTAACATCGATTTCCGAACACGTTGAAATATTCCCTGCGTATATCTTATCTGATTACAGGAATCCTGTATCCGTTGGATTAATTCTTCTTCAGTGTTGACAGGAGTTCTATAAACGAGGGACTTTAAATGCCCCCAAAGGAAAAAATCTAACGGATTTAAATCCAGCGACCTGGGTGGCCATGACTGTGGACCCGCGCGACCGATCCAGTTTTCTCCATAAGTTTCATCGAGAAATTGACATGCTACTATGCTAAAGTGAGGTGGAGCCTCATCGTGCATGAACCACATTGCTCCTCTTTCTGCCAGTGGGACATTTTCTAATAGTTCAGGTAACACAAATTCCAAAAAATGACGAGACCTTCGACCATTTAATCTTGGGGGGTAAAAAATAAGGTCCAATTAGATAATCACCTACAATACCAACTCAAACATTCATGGAAAACTGTTGTTGATAATTATTTTGTATAAACATTTGGGGATTTTCATCAGCCCAGATATGATTGTTATGAAAGTTCATACCGATACCAAATGAAAGCTCATGAAATTCTCTACAACTTTCATTTTATATATTTTTTTCAAATTCCCAACCGTTTTCGAGCTACACGCTCCGGAAAAGTGAATATTTTCGAAAAACAGATTTTTACCTGAAAAATAGAAAATTATATTTTAAAGATGATAAAAAAAAGTAGGACCTCCTCTGGTGCTTGTAATTAGCACCAGGGTGTCTCCTACATGTTTCCACCCCCACTCTTGAGGGGGCAGCTCATTCCCGAGCCACTTCTGCACTGGGTGGTAGGTGCGCCGGGAATGCTGTTTAGCTGCGCTCTCAGTTGGTGGGAGGGAGCTAATGTCAGGCTTAATATTGCCATTGACCTCGTGAACAACTGGAAGCGGTACTGTTTGAGGGAGGTCTGTCTTGCTGGTGGCCCATACCATTTGAGGAAATAAATCTTCCCAGCCTCTTCAACCTCGCCTTGAATGCTGGAGGGGTTGTAAAAGATCACTGTTGCTTCCTTGATGATTTCTGACTTAAGTACAATTTTGAGAAGCCGACCTTGTGTTTCATTAAAGCTGAAGCGGTAAAAATCTGTTTTTCAAAAATTTTCACTTTTACCAAGCATGTAGCTCGAAAATGGTTGCGAATTCGAAAAAAGTATATAAAATGAAAGTAGTAGAGAATTTCATGAGGTTTCATTTTATATAAAAAAGTTTTCCTCTACGACCCGCCATTTTAGAGACATAAGCGAAGAAACCAAGCGGGACTTTCTACTAGTTTTTATATTTTGTTAGTGCTTGTAAATGTAAGATTTATTTATTTATTATAGTGTACGGCAAACAGATAAATCCAATTACATGATGCACAGTGTATGTGGTAATACAGGTATAAACATGTGTGACATAGATTACAAAACCATACAAATAAAAATATGCAATAAAAACAACAATTAAAAACAAGAATTAAAACTAAAACAGAAGCACAGCATATAAAATCACTCATAAATAAGATATTAACACATTTCTATTAATATGACAGATATCTATATCATTGTTCCTTACGAAGTTATTTACTGCAAGTAGACATTGTTCTGTTGGTGAATTTAGGTTTGAGATTTTAAACATACAATTTCTTATTCTTAATCTTATATCAGGCACATTAAAGTTAATAGCGTATAATATTTTAGGTGCATTAAAATTATCATGCAAGATATAGATAAACAGGATTTGAGCTGTCTCACGTCGTTCAGAAAGAAGGCTTATATTAAATTCAATTAGTTGTCTATTATATGATATTAAGTGTGGCCACACTCCATGGTTTTTCAGGTATAACGATCTTAGAAATCTTTTTTGGACTTTTTCCAACATTTCCGAGTATACGAAAGTTTTCGGATTCTATATAATACAAGTATATTCAAGTTTTGACCGAACGTATGAGTTAAATAGCAATATACACGTCCCACAAGTAAAATCATGAGTAGAACTAAGGATGAACCCAAGTCGTCTGTAACAGTCAGCTGTTAACTTTACAATATGTCTGTTGAAAGAAAACATGCTTGTACGCCTAGGTCAGATATTATAAATTATTATATATTGCAGAATGTGTCGAAGATATGTATTAGGTTTGTCCTATTTCAATAAAGATTATTATTATTAATAATTTAACCCTTTTACTGTATTGCGTACATTTTAGGCAGTGTATTACTGTGTGTGGCGGCCGCGGAGCTCTGCGGCTATGTACGTCTCCTGCAGTTTGGGCTAGCGGGTCTCGCGTGTTACGGTTAGACAGGGGCGTATCGTTCAAATTACTCTAACTTTTATCCTCTACCACTCTACCAACAATCATTGAAATCGGCAATAACTAAATAATAAAATAATTATCTTTGATTTCTATTACTTCACAACACACACTAGCTATACCGTAAACAATAAGTGAATGTAACCTTACATGCTACTGACATGTCTCCATGAGTTGAACGTCTCCGGACAGTTTCCGCAATTACGGCACGTAAAATATGCATGACGTCTTACCACATCTAGCAGCCGGGGGAGGCGCTAACATAAAAGTAGATATCTACTACCACTTTCTGCTGCGGCTTCGGACGGTTCCCACAGTGAAAGGGTTAAATATGTGTAGTCTGGTTTCGCAAAAATAACCCGTGTGGGAAAGCGATGTCATTTTATCGTCCCTTTTAGGCTTGAAAGTAAGAAAGTCGCATGTCTTTCCAAGTAGTTTTTCTGTAAATTGGGCATCTTAAAATAAGCTTATGCTTATTTCTTATATGATTTTCTAAGGAATAATATCATATCCTTAGGTTGCATGTTTTCTTCTCAACGAGACATTTATTCTTTTGATTCTTCCACCTCATAGAAAATAAACAGTCAGTTGGAATTTCTATACAGATGGATGAGTGAGAGTAAATGTCACACGCAAGAAATTTAAAATTTCAATTTTGTATTTCTTTCCTGATTTCGAAATAAACCGCAATAAACCAGTAAAATGAGTACCGGGCTTATAGGAGAGTGCTAAAAGTTTGTACTAAGGTTTCTATACATCGATGGAAAGCTCTTTTCATCCTCTATCACACAGTGAAGTTCCCACTTAATCCCGTGTATGTGTAATCATCTTGAAAAATGGCGAAAATCAGGAATTCAGATAATGGCCTACACTGAAAAAAGTGTTTGTGTAATTTTACATGCTTCTTCATGTAGTTCTGTGACCAGTAATAATGACTAGAATTTCACAGACTGGATGTAAAATTACACCATTGTTGTAAAAATGTTTGTGCAATGTGATGCGATTTTACATATACTCTTATAATTCTTCAGCATAATTGTACATGAATAGAATAGAATAGAATAATTTATTAACCTCAAATTAACATAACATAAGTTACAAAAGGCAAGTCATAAAATAACGGTACAAAAAAATTACAGGAAAAAAATATATGTATATAAACAGCAATAAATAATACAGTTACATTAAAATAATCAGTAATAAAAAAAATTCAGTTATATTATAAAATAAGAAACAAGTGATAAAACATATAAACCCAAGTTGCAGGCCTTAATTCCCTACTGGAAACAAGAATTCTTTAACGGAGTAGAAAGCGTTTACTTCTAAAAAAAGATTTTACGCCTTTTTTGAAAGTAGTATAGTTCCCTAATAATTTAATATCATCAGGTAATGCATCATAGAGAATGATACAGTTGTAGCATGGAGATTTACGAAACATAGTTGTTCTGGATGTAGGCAATCGCAGGTTTATATTTCTTGTGTTGTAGTTGTGAATAACGGATTGGTGTATAAAGTCCATTAGGTGTCTCTTGGTAAACAAAACACATTTCAGAATGTATATAGATGGCACGGTTAAAATTGCATATTCTTCAAGACTTGACGACAACTTGCCCGGTAGTCCAAATTAAACATTAACCTTAATATTCTTTTTTGTGAAATCAAAACTCTACTGAGATCAGAGGCAGAACCCCAAGACATGATGTTATAGGAAAGATGGCAGTAAGCAAAAGCATAATAAAGATTTATTGTACACTTAACAGTTAAGAACGACTTCATCTGTAGAATCGCGTAAAAGGCCTTATTCAGCCTTCCACATACATGTGTGATTTGGTTGCGGAAACTCATATAAGAGTCAAGCCAGGTGCCTAGTAGTTTAGTATGAGTTACAAGGGTATAAGGGGACTCCTTTATAAGAGTATCAGGAATAGTCTTTTGAAGATGAAAATCTATACATACTGTTTTTTGCTTATTCAGAATTAAAGAATTTTTATGGCACCAGAAATCCATTTCACTAAATGTGTCCACAATTTTCATTTGAATTTCATCAAGGGATTTGCCGGCTACCGTTATTGTGGTATCATCTGCAAACATAGTGACTCTACCTTTACTAATAAAGTGCGGTAAATCGTTAACAAAAAGTAGAAAAATCAACGGACCCAAGACCGATCCTTGAGGAACACCTAGAGTAACAGGAAATCTGTCTGACAATTCATTATTTATTTTTACTAGTAATTCGCGGTTTTCTAGGTAAGATTCGATCCAGTATAGTAAATTTCCCCTAATGCCTAAGGTGTATAATTTTTTTAAGACAAAATGCCTATTTAGACTATCAAAGGCTTTAGATAAGTCAAACATGAGTGATACAACGTAATTGCCTTTGTCAAGTTCCCCATAAACATAATTTAATAGCTGATTTGTTGCAGTTTCCGTGGATTTCTCTTTACAGAATCCATGCTGGCTAATTGTTAAAATGTTGTATTTGTCATTGAAGTCAGTTATTATGTTATACACACACTTTCTAGAATTTTTTAAAATTCAGATAGCAAAGATATTTGTCTGTAGTTATCAATATTTGTGACTTCGTCCTTTTTGTATAGCGGAAACACCATGGCTAATTTAAATAAATCAGGAAATTTACCCTTTTCCAATGAAAGGTTTATTAAGTGTGCTAAAGGAGGTATAATAAATTTTGAGACAGACTTCAATAGTTTGGGAGAAATTTCATCAAAACCTGACGACTTTTTGTTTTTAATATTAATTAGTATATTGGCAACATCAATTTCAGTTATTTAAGGAACAAAAGTAGTATTTTGTATATGTCGTTCAACAGTACAGGAAGCTGATAAGTTAGTGTGAAAGTGACTTGCAACCATATTGTGTTATGCGGTTGAAAAATGATCTGCAAAAACATTACTGATCTCCTTATTATTAGTAATATGCACACCGTTCACGTTAAGTGAAAAATCCGTCTTACGCTTTTGGTTTTTGCCCAAGTTTTCATTAATAATTCTCCACGATTCTTTAATTTTGTTGTCAGAACATTCAAGTCTGCTATTATAATATGCCTTTTTAGATTTTTTAATCTCTGATTTTAGGTATTTTTTGCAAAGAGTGTATTGAGTTTTAATTACAAGTGAGTTGGAAGTTAGCATGAAATGATGCAAATTGTTAAGGTGGTCTTGAAGTAAGGCGATTTCTGTAGTATACCATTTATTAGGTTTATTATTAGTTAATCTTATGTCTCTCAAGGGACAGCTAACATCGAGACACCAACGAATAGTATTTAAGAAGACCTCACAAGCTTTGTTTACATCATCATATGCGAAAAGGTCTGACCAATCAGTTTTGTTTAAGTGCCAAGATAAAGTATTTAAATTATTCTGATTTAAAACACGCATTTTTATAGAGGAGGGTAGAGTTTTGACTTTTATAGGCGTAGTTACTTTTAAGGATAATCTGTGTCCACTGTGATCGCTCAAGTTTGGGTTAACAATTGAGCACTCACAGTGGTCCGGAGGAACATTTGTAATCATGTAATCTATTGTACTAATAGATTTTGCACCATTTTTGTTAATAAAGATACGAGTTGGCTGATTGCAAGTTATATTCAAGTGAAAGGAATCAATTATGTCGCTAAAAATTTTGGTGTTAGCTTCTTCTGGTTTGTTAAAGCGAATATTAAAGTCTCCCGTTAAAACCATAATGCTGAACTTATTAATGGCATAAGTAAGTACAGATGTAAGGCGTTCCTCAAAAATATTTGTGTCTCCCGGTCTATATATACAAATTACAAGAATTTCCAACTCACCGATTACGTACTTAGCACTACATATCTCAAAGTAACATTCGATTGAAAAACTATTTAAAAAAGGTATCTCCTCGCAAATAATATCGTTTTTGACAAAAATAGCTGAACCACCATGGATATGGTGTTTTCTTGAAAAGTGTGAAATAAGCCTGTAATTTGGGATTGCTATACATTTCAGATCACAATTTACGAACCAATGTTCAGTTATACAGACAATATGCATTTTATCATTGTGAAGAAACAATTCTAGCTCGTCTAATTTATTCGAAAGACCCTGTATATTGATATGAAATATTGATGAAAAAACTACTTGATCTTGAAAGTCATCAGAAGTGATTTTAGTTGGACATTCCTGTGAATTCACGTAAAAACCGAGTTTTCAGTGTTGAAAGAGCTGCTATCAAGCCCCGTAATCCTTTGAGGAGGGTTATCAAGAAAATGTTGGCCTTTCTTAAAATTGAATCTTTGGAAAGCTACACCACAAGGCCAAAAATTTTATTGGTACACCAATCCTTGAAAAGTAGGATCAACTCCAATCAAAAAGCAATTGTTGTCTTCCTTTTGATAATATGTTTTAAAAAGTTTAACCGAAATGTCTGTAATATCAGCCTTAGTCTTCACGTGAATATATTTTTTTACTTTTTCTTCTGTGACAATTCCTTTTGCCCGAGAAACGAAAAGCCATATTTTCTTCTTTTGGTTTTCACTGGAAGTTTGAGCAGGTTCCTTTCCTACAAAACCGCTTACATTTGTATCAGAAGATGTATTGGTGCCAAGTTGGTATTTTTTCTGATGACGTCGTTGGAATCTTACTTCAGTAAAACCATCAGGGACATTATCCTGGTTTTTTTGATAACTGTTGTGGGAAGTTTTGTCAGGTATGTGCAAATCGTTAGAACCAGCCGAAGTACTGTTATGTTGCATCGGCTTTTGCTTGGATTTTTGAATGTTAGGTTTTCCTGTCATCCCAACAAATGCTTTATTAGGTGGGGGGAATTGGTATATTTCCTTTGAGAAGTGGCATGACTTACTACCTCACTATATGGTTTTGGTGCAGGTGCTGGATTAGAAAGTAATCTACTCATATCTTTCGTTCTTTCAATATTTTGTTGTAGGTCATCTTTTAGTTGCTGAAATTCTTTTTGAATTGAATTAAATAATTTACTACTGTTACTGTTGTTTTCATTTACTTTTTCTAACAGCTGAGAGATAATTATTGAAAAATCAGTACATTTTTTGTTCAATATAAGCAGGTCATTTTGTATTACTTGAAGTTTTCCATTATCAGATTGATTTAGATCCACAGATGGTCTGCAGTCAAGACAAAAATACAGTAGTATTCTTCCTGATTTTAAACTAGCAGCTCTATATTCAGTACTAGAGAGTTTTGCACAAGTTTGGCAAAGTTTCCTCTTACATTTATCACAGGATATCAGAGGTTCTTCCTTGGAATCTGAAGACTTGCACTTGGAACAAGACATTGTCATAAACTTTAAAGAAGTTTAAAAAATTTTAAAGCCGGCCCTGTACAGTAGTCATAATGCTTGATTTAATTTTATTAGTTAGAAATGATGAAGTCCTGGCCTGGTATAAAGAATTTGAAGAGTTGTTTTTATTTAAGACTAGATAAGTTTTTTTACTCTTTTATATTTGCAAGTCCTTGTTTTTATCCAACAATGTATATGAAGTAAATCAGCAGACAATGGACTATTTCTTTAATTGGTAATCCTAATAGTTGTGTAATTGGATAGAAATTATATTCTAAGGATAGCCGAAAACTATAGCTTTAACACTGTATATAAGTTGCACTTTAAAAACACTTAGATATGGCAGTAATTCAACCAGATTTCAGAGGAAACTTATGATACACACACAACTTTTACAAAGCGAGAAAACATTCGTCGTAATTATACAATGTGATTTTACACGAATTTCTGGCTTTTGTTGGCATAGTTACATGGAAGCCAAGTACAACGTGATTTTACACGAATTCCTAACAATTTTGTTGTTTTACAAGGTGTATGTGATTTTCAGTGAACACGAATGGCTCAATGTAAAAAGTACCCCGCATCTACAGAACTAAAATGGCTTCCATGAGATGTCTCGTATGCTGACTGTCTTGTGTACAAAGTTTTAAGCTCATGGACTCTGCATGGGATGGAAAAAAAATAATTTACCCCTAAATGTTCTATTTTTTTTCTCACCTCCTATTTGACGGATCGCTTTGTAATTTGGCACAAATAATATTAGTGTTAGGATAGTTTATTTAAAAAAATATTACTCTTCTACGATGATTTTATGCATTAAAAAAAAACTAATATATTATTTCAATGGCCTGAAGGGTGACTACCCTGTTTGACACTACTACCATATTTTGATATAATATGTATTTAAACTATGACTATAACATATAACAGTTACAGTTTTATTAATGCGGTGGAACAGGATAAAAATAAATAAAAATTATCTGAACTTTCAATATTACGAGTATATTATTTAATATTTAGATAGGTAATCATATAAGTCATTCATGTTTAGTTATTTCACTTCAGATAAGACATCGCAAAGAAAAAGAAGAACAAGAAGCGCAAGAAAGAAGACATCAAGAAGAAAGACACGAAGTGAAGGAAATAATGGAAGACCTGGAAATAATGCGTCAAGAAGAGAAAGAAGAACAAGAAAGACCACGCCAAGAAAAAAAGGAGGGACAAGAAAGACGCCAGGAAGAACTGAGGAAAATCCTGAGCGATCAAATGAAAATCCAATAAGATGCTATGAATTCAATCACTAACGAAATCAAAGAAGAGATAAACAAGGTCGAAGATAAAGTAGGTGTGGTCAAAATAGAAGTCAGTCAGGTCAAAGGGGAAGTAAGCGACATCAAAGACAAGATGAGTGAGGTCGTGGAGCGCCTTAAACGACAATTGAGAGAGAAAGGGGGCCAGCTGGTAGCATCATCAGGTCCTCGTTTAAAACCTCCCTCATTTGACGGCCAAAGCTCATGGACAACGTACAAGAGACAATTTGAAGGCGGCTGCAAGTGCGAATAACTAGGATAACGAGGAAAAGACCATCCCAGTGGAGAAACAAAGGGACTTCAAAGTCTTGGAAGCTGCATTAGACTTGAGATATGGCAACCAACACCTTGCCCAAGTGTACCAGGCTCAGCTAAAATCAAGGATGCAAAAGGTTGGGGAAAGCTTACAAGAATTCGAAGCTGCGATAGAGAGAGACTGGCACACCTAAGTGCACCAAGAGAATTTCAGGAACAACTAGCCGTAGGAGCCTTTTTAGATGGCATCAGGGCCGAAGAGGTCAGGCGAATTCTTAGAATATCCCATCAAAGTATTAGCGAAGCTTTGGTGAGTGCCCTCGAAGTAGAAGCTGCCTTTAAAGATACCCCGCGGTCAGAAGTGCATGCTGTGACAGTTGAAGAGGCACTAAAAATACAAAATAAGTCATTTTCAATTGGCTGCCGGACCGCTGGCTACTCACGCCCCCGCTCTTTGTTTCAGACATCCTTCCATTCTGGTCGGGTTCCTTTTTCCTTTGCTCGCAATATGGGTCCAATTTCTGCATCACTCAGTTACTCTTGTCTGAATGAATTATATGATTACCTATCTAAATATTAAATAATATACTCGTAATATTGCAAGTTCAGATAATTTTTCTTTATTTTTATCCTGTTCCACCGCATTAATAAAACTGTAACTGTTATATGTTATAGTTATAGTTTAAATACATATTATATCAAAATATGGTAACAGTGTCAAACAAGGGTAGTCACCCTTCAGGCTATTGAAAAAATATATTATTTTTTTTAATGCATAAAATCATCGTAGAAGAGTAATATTTTTTAAAATAAACTCTCCTAACACTAATATTATTTGTGCCAAATTACAAAGCGATCCGTCAAATAGGAGGTGAGAAAAAAAACATTTAGGGGTAAATTATTTTTTTTTTCCGCCCCACGCAGAGTCCACGAGCTTAAAACTTTGTACACAAGATAGTCAGCATACGAGACATCTTATGAAAGCCATTTTAGTTCGGTAGGTGCGGGGGCACTTTTTACATTGCTACCCGCTCATACTCTTTATTGTTTTCAAGTATAATTTAGGTAAGTTATAAAATAGAGACACCTGTTTAAATAGAGAAACCTGTCTGTTTTTGTATTTAACCGTTTCAGAGGTGATTAAATACAAAAACGCGTTTTCTTTTTTTTAACATTTCAAGACCACCAATTTAGGTGGTGTATTTAAGTATAATTTAATACTTAAATACAATAAATTTGACACATATATACAATATGCAATTGTAGATAAAAGTAAGTACATGCTTTCTCTGATGTAGCATAAACAGAAAAAAATTAAATGTATGTAATAAAAACCACGCTAGGAGAATATTGTTTTTATTGTATAAAACATATATACTAGTGTTGGGCGAATTCGAATTAAGATACTCGGTTAATCTGAGTATCAAAATACTCGCTTGATTCCGAGTATTAAAATTTCTTCCAAATTTAAATATAATTCCAGGAGCATTTTGGTGGCATTTATGCTTATACCGTGATTAGTGTGACAATTATTACATTTAAATACCATATGTTGTTTTATCTAGTTAAATATACTTACTTGTGTTTTGTGGATTTATGATATACTTGAAATTTAACGAATTAATCACCCATAGAAATGATAAATGCATGATGGCGACAAGTTTTATGATTTACTTCAAATTGTAGTTTGTAGTCTTCATCATGTGATAAAATTAACCAATGCTATTGGTTACACTGCTACAGTATTCTTGTAATTTTACAGCAGTACTGTGAATTCACATATTTGATGTATCAATACAAAAAGGTCTGTAAAGGACCCCGCACGTTTTATATGGAAATCGGTCTTCCGGTGAAATTGACTGAAAATTTGGGAAATGGTTCATTTTGTATCCCTGATCAAAAGTCTCAATGGGGTCAAAGCTTGAAATGCCCATCTTTAGGCAGTACGGCCGTTTTTAAGGGGCAAAAACGGCAAAATTTTTTTTATGTACTGTGTTTAATTCTTGAATAGTCTCCTGAGTTGCTATATTATTGAAATACTTTGCATGTGTATGTGTTTTTTTGAGTCTATGTGTGCGTGTGCGTGGGAATACATGTATGCACGAATGAATGTTTGTTGCATTTATTAACTACAATATACATAGATGCGATAGTTGCGATTCATGCATTGCCCATGTGTGAATCAGAAATACAACCTGGGACTAACCTAACCTAAAAAGTGTGACATTTCAACCCCCCTCCCCCTTAAATGTGCCATTAATACATATATTAAAAAAAGTAAAGCTATGTTAACATAAACCAGTAGATCGTGGTATTACTGCTGACATTAGAGTCACCCAATGTGCACCACGAGGAGGTTGTCAAGTCGGATTTTGCACATTATTTGGCCCTGAAAAGGGCCAATTGTTCATTGCAATTAAAAATGTTTAAGTTTTTTTTTTTTGTAAACTGTAATATAAGTGCTTTTATGTTCTGATGTTTGACAAAGTGCAGTCATATATAAATATAGATTTGCGTCTTTTTAGTAATCAAAGCATTATTATTTTTGTTATTTAGAAATGTTTGTGGGTACGATTTTATTGTGTTTATTATTTGTGTGTTTGTGTATAATGTTTGACAGAGTCGTCAGCTTCGCGGTATTTAATGACTCCAAACCCTCTCTGTTTCAACATTTGTGTTATATTCAATATTCTTTTAGAAAAAAAACTGTAGATTTTTTTTAGCCTTCAATTATTCGAGGATCGTTAAGGTTTAATTGTGGAGGTCGATGTCCTGCATCTATAACATTGTTTAATAAATCTGTTGAAGGATATTTAATGTGAGTTTCATGTCTAGCATAACCTAGAGAGAACACTAGCATACTTCCACTCCCATGCATATATATTTATCAAATATTAATACATACACAGAAAAACATCAATAACTATAAGAGACTGGGTGATAACCACCATTATGATAAAAGGAATGTAAATATACTTGAAACTCCAGGGCACAGAACATCTAAATTTGAGAAGTGCCCAAAATATAAAGGGATTATATTATACAATAAATTATCTGACGAATATAAAAATCTGTCCGTCAATAAATTCAAACAAAAAATAAGGAAACTGCTATTAGCTCACTGCTTCTATAGTGAGGAAGAGTTTTTACTGCATGATTTTGCATGAAAACATCCATATATATATATATTTTTTTAAATACTTTTAATTTATAAATTTTAATGTGTTGACGTATATTGTAATTATGAATGTATTACCATGATTTGATTTGAACTTTTTTAAATATTTTTTTAATAATGCATTGTTTTTAAAATTGTTTTTTTATAATTCTAAGATGCACCTCAGTGCATCATATACTGTGACATATCCTATAACTGTATAAGTTCCTTGGATGAATAAATTATTATTATTATTATTATAACACTGGCAATATGGGCACAGCAACCAAGAGTTTTTGCCCCTGATTTACAGGTGCAGTAATGCCCTAAAATTGATGATGAAGATTTGGTGTCTTGTGTTATTTCTAAATCGAGAGTGTAATCGAATACGCAATAATGTGGGATCATCCATAAGTTCATCAATTTGATATTCTTCTTCCTCCTCATGCTGAAGTTTATCTTGAACATACGATGGGACTAAGCTAATTTTATAAGTCCCAAATGTATAGCCTCTTAGATAGTCGATTGATAGATGTGGAAATCGAACTTGATTACCTCTTGAGGGTTGCCATCCTGCGATGCGTCTCCTCAAAAGACCTTCATTTTCAACTTTCTGTTGAAGTAAGTTGGACTCTCGGGATCGTTCCAACATTCTCCTTGCCATTTCAACATCAGCATTAGCCATTTGTATAGGGGGATGATATCTATTAATTAAGGCTGCTGCTATTTTGTAAAAATCTTGAAGATGAATAACATGAGCTGATTCTATCGTTTGATCAAAAAACTTAAATATAGTTTTGATATGCCTGTTTCGGGATTCGATAATCCATCTTGTCTTGGTTATAAGACGATTTTCATTGGCTTCTTCGGCTGTGAATTGAGCTCGTTCTCGTTCTAACAAGTGTGGCATTTTAGATTCAATTCCTAATGCTGTAAGATATTCACCAGCATCTCTATAACCACGATTTACCACTAAAATATCACCATCCTGAAGCCATTCTCTTATGCCAGCAATATCGGTTTCAAACTCATTAATTAACATTTGCGCATCATTGTTTCTGCTATCAGAAAAACAAGGACCTTGGACAGCAAGAATATAACCGTCAGGGGCAATAATTAGAGCTGGTTTAACTAAATGACGTCCTTTATGATGGCAAAAGGATTGTCGCAATGCGCGAAAGTTTGAACTTCTATCTATATGGAAATAAGTACCATCAACACAAGCTATTACTCTGGGTATTTGTGGTTCAGGATTATATAATTCTTTAGCAAAAGATGTTACATGTCTTGCTACCTGGAGGTTGAGCTACCTACCGGGCGCGTCCCCAGGTGGCGGATAGGGGTACGCCATGGAGCCCTCACAGGCTTCGTGGCAAGGAGTGCCATAAGCGGACTCCCTGGGACTAACATCCTGGTCGGACTATGCGAAAACACTCCCGCGGACCAGCTCCCACGTGTTTGTGCCGTGCGTGGCGACCCGTGTCGTCGGACGAAGGGTGCCTGGTGATTGAGCGGGCCGTGCCCGCAACACATCACTTCGGTCCGGAGTTCGGCTAGACGGGCGGTTGAGAACTAACCCACTCTCGATCAATCGGCTGTGTCGTCCCGTCAGAGGGCCGGCAGGGTGAGTCCTTTTGGGGCAGGGGGCGCGTAGGGGGCTGCAGACCCGGATGATGATTGGCGTCGTCATTCGGGGATGCATAACCTTCTCACGACGTTGCCTGTCTCTGGGGGCTATATCCGCTTAGTAGCCCTGATGATCGCATGGGCTTGCCGTGCGACATCCCCGATGTGGGGCTCCGCGGTGGGTGGGGAGCTAAGCGGAAGAATAAAAACAACAAACCAATGGATAACAACAATGCCAAAGAAAACCCTGTGGCAGAGCGGCAACGCTCGCCACAAAAACCAGCGGATGGGCAATCACGCTCACTGCAACACAATGCGGCTGAGCCACAAGGCTCGCTGCAAACAATCCCCCCACAGGGAGGATGGAAAAAGCCTCGTAGAGGCAAAAGGATATGTGGCGCTGAAGCCAAAAGGAGGAGGAAAGCCCGCGAGGAGGAGGAACGCGCTGCTGCTGCAGCCCACCTCTCCGGCCGAGCACCTCCCCCGGCACGGCCCTTACCGAAAAAAGGGCACCCTCTAGGTGTGCCAGCCACCACAAGGGACTCAAATCCCCCAAGGAAGGCTGGACACCCTAAGGGCACCCCGGAAAACAGGAAGGCTGAGCACCCGCAAGGTGTGCCACCTTCCAAGAAGAGAAACCGGTCGGGAACCTCCTCTGATTCTGCTCCGAGGGGGTACAAGAGGGCCAGACAGATCCCCGGATCTGCAGCTGCTCCCCCGACCAGCTACAAGGACGCTGCCTTAAGTCACCTTAAGGTAGCGATAATTGACAAGGACAACCCCTATGGGAAAATCCCAAAGGATAAGGAGGTCCTTGTCAAGAAAATGCTGAGGGGAGAGTTGGACAAAACTATTCTGTCCACCCCCGGAACAAGCACAAAGCAGCCACCCATGTTTCGCTCGTGGACATATTCTGGTGAAATCATCAGGATTGTCTGCGAAGACGATAACACACTGGGCTGGCTAGTGAGTTCGGTGGAAAACCTGAGGCCGTGGGAAAACGCGACACTTGCCGTCGTTCGCGTTGACCAACTGCCAAGGCTGACCAAGGCCACCCTCTGGATCCCCGTGGAAGCCGAAAGCGACCACGAGGAAACAGAGGTCGTGATCGGTCGCCTGGCAGGTCAAAACCCAGCGCTGAGCGTCCGCAAGTGGTGCCTTTTCCATCACGAAGCCAAAGAAGAACCGAAAGGACTCCTACTCGTCTTCGGCATCGGAGACGAGGACATTAAAACCCTGGGGGCGAGATCGATGAGGGTACACTACCTTTTTCAATCTCTCGCCCTAAGGGTAAAGGCCGAAAAACAGGAGGCAGAACCAGAAGCCCCCCAACCCCAAAAGAAGATGGAAGTGGAGGTTGGAGAGGATGAGCTATCCGGTAAGACGGATGCCACCACTCCAACTCCCAGCACATCCAGGATGGAAGTCGTCTCCCCTCTAACGGAAGAGGAGGGAACGACCAATTAACTCTCCTTTTATATCCCACGATGGCTGGGACACTAAATAAGGTAAGTGAGGTAAGCATATTGCAGTGTAACCTGCAACACAGCAGGGCGGCAACGGCAACACTGTGCCGACGCCTGGATGAGGAGCAGGATACACTGGCACTAATCCAGGAACCCTGGATAGTTCAAACTAAAATAACAGGGTTGTCAAGACTAAGTGGACTCATTTTCAGCTCACCAACAACAGAGAGACCGAGGACTGCCATCTACGTCCCTCGGCACATCAAAACCCAGCCACTTCAACACCTCTCAACATCTGATCTAACGGCCGTTAAGGTGGAATGTCTGGTGGCAAACAAACTAACAACTGTTGTCTTAGCATCAGTATACCTCCCCCAGGACTCGGCCACTCTCCCACCAACAAAAGAAATGGAGGAACTGGTAGCACACTGCCGCAATCAAAACTGGGAACTAATCATGGGCTGTGACGCCAATGCACACCATGTGACCTGGGGCAGTGAAGACAACAATGCAAGGGGTAAGTCACTTTATGATTATATAACTGGTAACAACCTTATTGTAAGCAACAGGGGCTGTACACCAACATTTATAAACTCCAGAAGTCAAACCATAATAGATATAACACTAACAACGTGGCATATATCCAGCCTAATCCAAAACTGGCATGTGTCTGACTGCGTAACACTATCAGACCACCAATGGATAAACTTTGAAATCAACCTTATTAAGACACCGAAAAAACCCTTCCGAGATCCCCGGAGGACTGACAAAGACGTATATCGATGTCAACTCAGGGAGAACCTGGAAGGAGTTAGCGTAAGGACACCCGGAAGTAGTGGTGAAATAGAGCAATATGTTAAAATATTGCAAACAGCAATGAGACAAGCTTTTGAGACATCCTGCCCCTTGAGGTCTTCGCAACAGTCCAACGAGGCCACCAAGTGGTGGTGTCAGGGGCTGACTGACCTCAAGAAGAAGGCTAGGGCCTCGTTCAACAAAGCAAAATTAACTAGACAGGAATCAGATTGGGAGTCATACAAAACCAACCTGAAAGAGTTTAAGAAACTAGTCAGACAAAGACAAAGAGAAGCGTGGAGAACCTACTGTGAGGAAATCGAAGACTACTCACAGACCGCTAGGCTTTGCAAAATCCTCGCCAAAGATAAAGACCATGACCTTTGCCTACTAAAAAAGGACGATGGCACAAGAACTACCGACCTTCGTGGAAGCCTAGAGTTACTTATGGAAACTCACTTCCCGGAATCTGTGATAACAGAACGGAAGGAATGGCCAAACGAAGTTGACACTCAGCCCTCAGACCTGGATTGGCAAATGGCCAACCAAGTAGTGAGCGAAGACAGGATAAGATGGGCAATACACAGAGCTGGGCAAATTACTTTGAAAAAGTAATTAATTACAAATTACAAATTACTAATGTTAAAAAGTAATTTGATTACCATGTAATTAAATTACTATTAAAAAAATGTAATTAAATTACTAATTATTTGGTAATGGTAATTGAATAAATAAATTACTTTTATAATTACTTTAGAGCTTCTAAATTTGTTATATTGGAAATGGGAGATGTTTAGTAAATTATAAGATCATTTGTTGGTGTACAAATAATTATAAATATATACAAATACTAAATAACACAAATTTTTTAGTAATCAGTAAAGACAGTAATCGCAAAGGAATGAAAATCTATAACTAAAAGCAAATACAAAAACCGCTGCCCAAGGAATCACTACTTTCACATACTGATTTTCTATCTAATTCTCTCACAACGAAAAAAATTTTGTACGTGGAAATACTTGTTTATGGAACTTTAGTAATATAATATTTGAAATTGCATACCCCAAAAACCCATAAAACGATATGCCACATTGGTAGTGGGGATGGGAGTGGTGGTGGTAGGGTGGTAGTGGGGGTCGATGAAGAAAAAAAATGAGGCCTTTAGTTCTTGTATACACACTAAATCACAATTTTATTTTTTCACTCCCTTTAATAATGCGGTGGGGGTGGTAATGGGGGTGGCTAATAGCTTCTCTTATATATACTAAATACCAATTTTATGGACTCTTACTTGCTTGATTTACCTATTTACCCTAATTTATCCCTCAACTCTTCAACAGAATAAGATCAAAATATAATCTAATTCCAGATCTCGTTAAAGGTGACGGTGCCGTGCTTAAGAAAACGATTTCGTAATTCGACAATTTCTTCTATATACCTGAAAGACTTGAAAAAATTGTTTGATAGGCCTTTAGAGAAAACTTGATAGAATGATACCAGACTATTAAAATCAACAAAAACTTTTTTTTATTTTCGCACGAGAAAAAAAATTTTCCTTCTTTAGTTTTCAATAGCCTAGTACCATTCTATAAAGTTGTCTCTAAAAGCCCAACAAACATTTTGTTAATCGGTTCAGGGATGTAGAAGAAATTGTCGAGTTATGTTCACCGCACCCGCCCACCTTAAATTAAGGATGCAACGGATAGTGTTTTGGCCGGATACCGAATACCGGATATCCGGCGAACTTCTTGATCCGGCTTACATTGAAAGTTGGACTGAAAACAAATTCTGACAACCTCGACGACAAAAAATATTTGCTGGCAACTTTTCTAGACCTCAGATTTAAAACAAGTTTTTTCAATAAAAATCAGGCTGAATAATCCTGCCAAATTATTCTGCTGGAGGTTTTAAAAAATAGTTGTGATGATTTATGCTCAGGCAGTGATAGTGAAAGTGGTTCTTCTCCTTTCAGTAAACAATGTAAGAGAAACCCACAAGATAATGTTACTGCTGATATTTACAACACTTTTTGGAAGAGTTTTGACGAAGTGGGTGAAGAAAATGGTACCGTTAAGCATAAGATTTTGTAGAGTGAGAGGAAAATATGCGTTTATTTTCGGATTATAATAAATATTTAAAAAGTCATAAATGGTATAATCTTTAAAATAGTTTCAGATACTTCCCATTGCTCTAAGGAATACAACCATATACAGTTTTTATCATAAATTTTGTATATAGTATAATGCCATGCTTTAATAATGGAATTAGGAACTATTTTCATTGACATATTCAAATACAACAGATATTTATAATAAAAAAATATATATAGTTGTATGCATTAGAACAATAGCAAGAATCTAAAATAGGTTTAAAGATTATACTGTTTGGTTTTTTAAATATTTATAATAAATCGAAAATAAACGCATATTTCCCTCTCATTTTGCAAAATCCCATCCTTAATGAGAACGTTTCGGAGAAAACTTCAATGGCCAAGGAGTTGACTATTATTTGAAAGGAGCACGGATTCAAAGCAATAGTGACCCTTACACATGGTGGTATACTAACTCCAATCAGTATAATAAAACTCGATTCATATTTTATACCAATTTTTATTTCTTAACTATCCGGTTTTGGCCGGATATCAGGTCACTGTCCGGTGCCCAACCGAATAGTAATAAAGTGGCCGGATAGGCCGGACACCGGATAGTAACCGGATATCCGTTGCACCTCTACCTTAAATACATGCGTGTACCAAATTTCAAGTCAATATCTTAAACGGTTCCAGAGTAATCGTGCTCACAAAAAAGTTACAGATAGACAAACAGACTGACAGACAGACATTTTCTTTTGCTCAAACTGAAAAGCTGAAACTGAAACGTTTCATGATATTTTAAGCATTTTTGAACAATAAAAAATTTTAATTGTTTTTTTTTGTGTTACTATACTTCCATTGGATGTGGAAGTAAAATGACACAAACTATGAAATATGAAAAATATTATTTGTTTATGTTTCCTTTTAATAGGAATGTAAAGTAATATAAATACTCTAAAATAATTTAATTACGGTAAAACAATTCAACTCTACAGTATTCAAATTATTCTAGAGATTTGAAATGATTGAGAAGTAATTTAAATTACTTGAAGTAATTTAAATTACTTGAAGTAATTTAAATTACTTGAAATAATTTAAATTACATGAAGTAATTTCTATCAGTAATTAATTACTCTGCAAAGGTATTTTCAGAGTATCGCTTGAGGAATTAATACTTTTTAAGTACAATTACTGCTTTGAAAAATGTAATTCAATTACAATTACTTTTTTTAAAAAAGTAGTTAAATTAGTAATTTAATTACTTTAGTAATTAATTACTCCCAGCTCTGGCAATACAGAGCTTCTCTCCTTTCAAATCACCAGGCATTGACGGCATCTATCCCGCCCTACTGCAATGGGGACTGGATGAACTACTGCCGCACCTGGTCGGAGTATTTAGGGCGAGCTTGGCACACCTTCATATTCCAGAGATATGGAGAGAAGTGAAAGTTGTGTTCATTCCAAAGACAGGGCGGATGGATTATACCACCCCCAAAGCATATAGGCCTGTCAGCCTAACCTCGTTTCTCCTCAAGACGATGGAGAAGCTATGTGAACGATACATAAGGGATGTCGTAGTGAAAGACAACCCTCTGCATCCCAACCAACATGCATACACATTGGGAAGATCCACCGACACCGCCCTCCATGCGGTCGCGAGTCGGATTGAGAAATCCTTGGACAATAAAGAGTCCACCCTAGGTGTATTCATAGACATAGAAGGTGCGTTTGATAAAACCACCTTCCCAAAAATCACGGCAGCCCTAGTGGAGAGAAACGTCCCCACGATTATGGGAAGCTGGATATCCAACATGCTCTCCAAAAGAGCTGTACAAATCAGTGTGGGAGACGCTTCTGTACGAGGAATGGTCGCGAGAGGCTGCCCGCAGGGAGGTGTAATATCACCACTGCTATGGAACTTAGTTCTCGACAGCCTCTTGCGTCACCTCAACTCAGAGGGTTTCCACACAATCGCCTACGCAGATGATGTAACAATACTGCTCAACGGAAAATTTGAAGGAGTCCTCTGTGAAAGGATGCAGGGGGCTCTAAGAATAATTGAAAAATGGTGCAGAGAACACTCGCTGTCTGTTAATCCCAGGAAGACGGAGATGGTTCTCTTCACAAGAAAAAGGAAACCAGGAGCACTGGAAGCACCAGTTCTCCTGGACACAACACTAAGTTTCGCATCAGAAGTGAAATACCTTGGGGTAACCTTCGACGCCAAACTAACATGGAATCTTCACTTAGACAGAAGACTAAAAAAGGCTTACATTTCTTATGAGCAGTGCCGCAGGACCGTGGGGAAAACCTGGGGAATGAAACCCAAAGTGGTCATGTGGATATACACTGCCATCATAAGACCAATGATAACCTATGGAGCTGTGGTCTGGTGGCCTAAGAGTAAACAGACTACAGCGAGAGCCAAGCTCAGCCAAGTGCAGAGAGTTGCCTGCCTAAGCATAACAGGAGCTATGCGAACAACGCCGACGAGAGCAATGGAGGTAATGCTGTGTTTGCCACCACTGGATTTACATCTAGGAGAAGTGGCCTTAATAACAATGGCACGCCTCAAGTCCGTTGGCCTACAACCAAATGTAGGCTGTGGGGAGACCAGAAGTCGCCTGTGGAACGAGGCTGTCAGGAAGACGCCTCTTCTACAGGCATGCACAGATGGCATCTCTCCCCGATTTGTCTTTGATAGACCCTACACAATACAGACAAACAGTGAAAACGAGACCGCTGGTGAAGGTGTGATTAACATTTTCACAGACGGATCAAGGAAGAAGGAGGGGGCAGGATGTGGAATATATTCCAGAAGCCTGCAAATCCAATATAAATGGACTATGGATGAGCGAGCCAGCATAGTACAAACTGAACTGGCGGGCATAACCATAGCCGCAAAAGAGATTGTCCGCAGACAAACTACGGGCAAAACAATCAGGATCTACACAGACTGTAGACAATCACTACTAGCCCTGAGAAGTTACAAAATAACCACAGGAGCAGTATGGGAATGTCATCAAGCACTTGTGGGTGCCTCCAGTACGAACAACATCTCGGTATGCTGGGTGAAAG
This sequence comes from Rutpela maculata, assembly GCA_936432065.2. NCBI lineage: Eukaryota > Metazoa > Arthropoda > Insecta > Coleoptera > Cerambycidae > Rutpela > Rutpela maculata. The sequence goes on along the minus strand of OW386285.2, from coordinate 203,439,100 downwards.
GACACGCACAGTGCAGTGGCAACAAAAAAGCCGACAAACTGGCCAAGAAGGCAGCAGGCCAACTTATTTTTGGACCAGGCCCGGCCAGTCTGTTACCGATTACGGCGATAATACAATTAATTAAGGAGAACACCCACAACGAATTTAAGAAGCTGTGGGATGAAACAAGCAGCTGTCAGCTTGCTAGGGAACTACTCACGTATCCCAACAAGAAAACAGCAATGGACTACCTGGCAATGACCAGAAGGAATCTACGTTTTATAACAGGAATCCAGACTGGACACTGTCCGCTAAGGAAACATCTATACAATATGAGATTAAGCGAAACACCTCTTTGCAGAGGTTGTGAACAAGAAGATGAGACGGTTCAACACATACTCTGTGACTGTTCAGCCGTCTCATCAATTAGAGAATCCATCTTGGGAGAGCGTTGGCCTACCTTGGCCAATGTAAGGGAGATGCCCCTAGGCAACATCACCACCTACTTCGAAAGAATAGGTTGGCTGGAGGCCTAGGCGAGTGTCTGCCTAGAGGGAGGATGTACAAGGGGTCCAATGGGGCCTAAGTGCTGTGGTTTTTGACCACCCTCCTGCTAATTCCATACTCCATACTCCATGTCTTGCTATATATTCTTCTCGCGTTGTTGCTTGAAAACCAACAATTTCCGGTACAAACCGTCCCATTAATGATCTCCGTACATTCGCGATAGTCATACTTACTGCTTGACGTGTAGAATAATGGAATATCACTTTCAAGAATTCATCAGATAGCCCTTGTCGAAGTTTGCATAGAAAGGTTATAAGATCTTTTTTGTAAACATAGCGTAAAAAACCGTTTTCTTGCACCGGATCTCAGTAACCTAGTAATTCATAAAACTGAACTTTTGTTAATGATGTTAAGACTTTAAATTCGTCGTCCGTAAATTTTGCATCATCTGTAAGATCTCTAGTTTGTATTATCTTACTTCTCAAGCTTTATAGAAAAGTCTGCATATCTTGACCTGGGATAACATTAGGCCTGTTTACATACCTCAGCCCTGGTAATAAAACCAAAAGAATAAGATTGTCATCTGTGAGGTGGTGTTGACATGTTTTTGTGTACTGAGGAACGTAAATATCTTGCTTTAAAAAGATTTGTATTCTAGCTTCTAGAGGCAATCTCCTCAAATCATGCTCAGTATTACATATAAAGCATACGCGTCCAGACCTTTGTAGTAAAATATTAAATCTTGCGCAAGCAGGATCTGCTTCAATAGCTTCTAATTCTGCCCGCACTGCTCGGCGACAGTTAAGACATAATCGGGTCTTGTCAGTAATTTCGATGGCAGGTAATTCTCTAGCATCACGTTGAAATTGAATTTTTGCCATTTTTGCCCCTTAAAAACGGCCGTACTGCCTAATGATGGGCATTTCAAGCTTCGACCGCATTGAGACTTTTGATCAGGGATACAAAATGAACCATTTTCCAAATTTTCAATCAATTTCACCGGAAGACCGATTTCCATATAAAACGTGCGGGGTTCTTTGCACGAGTAGTAAATTTGCATTCAGTGTGGATAATTACATTGTAATTTAACAGACAGTTGACGTAAAATCACATTAGGACAGGAATAAATTTGAAAGTTATGTATATTTCTATGTGGCATGTATTTTTACATGTATTTGTCTGTAGCGATTTGTTATTACATTATTCTAACAGTAAAATTTCATTAATTCTAATGTAATAAGGCTATAATTTTACGTGCACTTTTTTAGTGTACATCTTATTACCAAGGCTCGGGAGATTTATCTCTGTGATGGTTAAATCAGGGTTGGCTCTAGGTCAGCGCGGAATGATTTGTATGCAAGTATGACACAATATATCTTACCTTGTACTTTAGAGAATTCTATAATATTCAAAATTAATATGGTCATAAACTTTACGATATTATGAAATTCACTAAAAAAAGTACAAGGTAAGATATATTGCGTCATACTTGCATAGAAATCTTTCCGCGCTAATCTAGAGCCAACCCTGGTTTTTGACGTCACAGAGATAAATATCCCGAGCCTTGCTTATCACTATATCCACTTGACCAATTGAACTATTTTTTTTATCGAATCTCATAAAGTGCTGAAAATTATTATCCGTTAAGTTTACAATTCCCATGCCAAAAATATAAAAACAATATTTGTACAATTTCAGTATATCAGAAGCAGTTTCGAACAAGAAGGCTTACATAACGACCACCTTACATATACCGATATTTCTAATATGTTAAACCTTAAATCCTTGGAGATACATAGGTTTCACCAAGACCTGCTATTTTTGTTTAAGTTATTAACTAATAATATCGATTGTGACAATCTTCTTGGTTTGATAAATTTTAATAATTGTCATCGTACTCGTAACTCTTCTATGTTGCATTTAAATCACCACCCTACCAACTATGGCTTATATAGCCCTTTGACCCGTATGCAACGTAACTTTGACTTTTTTAAACTAGATGCATTGGTCAGTCTTACAGTCTTTAAAAAAACCGCTGCCCAAGGAATCACTACTTCCACATCCAGATTCTCTATCCAAGTCACTCACAACGAAAAAACTTTGTATGTGAAAATAATTGTTTATGGAACTTTAATAATATAATATTTGAAATCTGCTACCCCAAAAACCCATAAAACGATACCCCACATCGGTAGTGGGGTGGGGGTGGTGGTAGAGGGTGGTAGTGGGGGGTGGATGAAGTAAAAAAAATATTTTGAGGTTTCTGGTTCCTGTACATATACTAAATCACAATTTTTTTTCATCCCCTTTAATAAGGAGGTGGGGGTGGTAATGGGGGTGGCTAATGCCAAAAATTTTTTTGAGACCTTACCTTCTCTTGTATATACTAAATACCAAGATGAAAATATAATCTAGTTCTAGATCTCGTTAAAGTACATATGTGTACCAAATTTCAAGTCAATATCTTAAACGGTTCCAGAGTAAACGTGCGCATAAAAAAAAGTTACAGACAGACAGATAGACAGACAGACCAACAGACCGACAGACAGACAGAAATTTTATTTTCGCTCAAACTTAAAATCTCGACGTTTCATGACATTTTAAACCTATTTGGACAATAAAAATTTTTAAAAATTTTTTTGTCGTTACTATACTTCCACTGGACGTGGAAGTAATTAGGTTAGATCACTGGAAGTTCCTAGGTAGTCTCAATGTATTGTACCATTGTGAAAATTCGTGATGTTATACTATAATTATTTAAATTCTATTCATACCTGTACATGTGTGTGTAAATTGATTTTATATAAGTGTTTGTATTTGTTATTCATTTTTTATATTGTATCTATTGACAACAAATTTAATGGCAAATGGAGTTTTCCGTATATTCAATAAATAAAAAAAAAGAAATGTAACACTTTAAATGTATAAAAATACAACCGGTGATTATTCCCTCAAAACTAGGCAGGTATATCTGGTCATCCCTTTTTAAATAAATAAATAAATGAAAAATAAATAAATAAATACTGCTCCTGAGCTGTCGTTAATATTCTTAATATTAAAAGCATATCCATCCACATCAAAAACATAGCCTTACGGATACAGGACTATGAATTAATGCAGAAATTTTAAAGAAGGCTGCTTTATAGGCAACCAATTATACGCCTTTCTATTTTATCTTTATCTGATTCTTTTTCCATAACTAATGTTTTAATTAAAAATCATATAATTTTGGTATTCTGGCTTACCTGTTGTTGTAGTCTGATAACTTTGACAATTGTGTGTTTTATATTTCTTTCAGTTTCTATATGCCTCAAAGCAGTATCAACTAGCGTAGATACTCCCTCAGCATTTATATTTAGGTCAAAAGGACAGCCAAGGCATGGAACAGAGTCTGCTTTTACTGCTACAAAATCTGCATTCCCTTCTGTGGATATTGCTTCATGGCTTAATTCAATCTGCAAGAATAATTTCAATTATATTGGGGTATGAGAGATTTATAAGTTGCCTTTTAATACATATATTGAATGTACAGTGTGCCCGACTTAAAACCTAATATCTTGAATAACTCTTGAAAAAAAAATTTCATGAAATTTATAAAATTGCAAGGAAATGGAAAAGAAGAAATGTGAAAAATGTAATAAAGACTTTGATGCTGGACAGGTTTTTCCATGTGATAGCTGCAAAAAAATATTATGTAGTCAGTGTGCAGAGATAACGGCATCCGAAATTAAATGCTTACAGTTGAAGAGTAAAAGGAAGTTAATCTTTCTTTGTAATGAATGTGAAATTGGATTTTGGAAAGTCCAGTCAAAGAAGTTAATGAACTTAAATCAAATCTAAATGAATTTATGCACTCAGCAAATAGAATAGAATAGAATAACCTTTATTTTCCAACTAGACTGTTACAACAGTATGGGCATCGTCGGTTACATTACAAATGGCGTATTACAAGGATAAAAGTCTAAAATTGCAGTCAAAAGAAAATACAATTAGGTTATTTATTTAGTTACTACACTAATTAAATGACTAAGATTAGGTTTGTTGATAACAAAAACGTATTATTATTTATTTAAAAACAGTTTTAAAAAAATGCTAATTAAAATTTCCTAAAAAATATGTTAAAAAAGTACATGTAAATGGTGTGTAAAAAAAACATGTATTTTAAAAGACAAATATAAAAGTTATAAAAATTATTTCAGATGCATAAAAATTCACCTATGAAAAATTATTTCAAGTTTTATGTAAGTATGTAGTCCTTTACAGAATAAAACATATGAGTTTGTAGATATTTTTTTAGCGAATGTTTGAATTTGTACAGTGTATTTAAATTTTTAATGTGATCGGGAAGTTTATTATAAATTTTAATTCCAGAGTAATAAAGTCCTTTTTCAAATCTTGTTGTTTTATGTTTAGTTGGCTTTAATTGAGTTGTGTGCCTTGTCTAATAGGTATGGTTTTGTGAATTACGTTGGTACAAATTTATATTTTTACGAACAAAAATTGCAACTTTGTAGATATACAGACAGGGCATGGTCATTATTTTTAGGGATTTAAATAGGTCTCTACATGTTTGTCTGTTAGTAGACTTAGTGATAATTCTAATGGCCCTTTTTTGAATCCTAAACACGTCTATTGCACTAGTACTATTTCCCCAGAATTCAATACCATAAGACATAGCGGAATTAAATGATCCATAGTATATGTTAACCATCTGCTCTGTACTACAATATTTTATCATTGTTCGCAAAGAGAAACAAACTTTTGATAATTTTGTACATATATGTTCTATTTGTTCGTACCAATTAAAATTATTATCTATATGGATATCTAAGAACTTTGTGCTATTTGTTGATGTTATTTCAGAGTTAATTACATTTATTTTAAAGACGTCATTTTGAGCAGAATAATGCAAAATTTCTGTTTTTTGAGAATTTAACTTTAGGCCATTTTCATTTAACCATCTTACTATATTGTTCACTGTTTGTTCCGTTTTTGTTTGTAGAATGACTTTATTCTTATTTCCAAGAATTGCTGTGGTGTCGTCAGCATACAGTATAATTTTTGAGTGTTCTATATGTAAGGGCAAATCGTTAACATACACCAAGAACAGTAAAGGACCCAATATTGACCCTTGGGGTACAGATATCGGGGGTAGCTTCTCCCAAGTAGATCTGTGTTGTTGATTTTGATGTTGAATTTCAACTAACTGCTTCCTATTTAACAAATAGGATTTAATAAGATCCAGTGGAGTACCCCGTACCCCATATTTATCTAATTTTTCAAAGAGTATATCATGCTTGACCATGTCAAAAGCTTTCGACAGGTCAAACATGATGCTTACCACATTGTTTCCATTTTCTAGGTTCTCTAAAATTTCATTTGTTAATTGAAAAATTGCCGTGGTAGTATTTTTATTTTTTGTGAAACCATGTTGTTCTGGTCTCAATGCGCTATGCGATTTAAGAAAATTTACGATTTGATCGTGTATAATTTTTTCAATTATTTTTGAAAATACTGAAAGAATGGCTATAGGTCTGTAATTATTGATATCTTGTCGGCTGCCTTTCTTATAAAAAGGGATCACTTTTGATAGTTTTAAGTCATCTGGAAAAATTCCAGTAAACAATATCTGATTTATTAAATAAGTAAGAGGGGTTAAAATTTGACGCGAGCATTGTTTAACAAAGTAGGGACTAATATCATGAATATCTTTGCAATTTGAGCTTTTAAAGTTTTTTATGATGTGTAACAAATCTTTTTCGAAAATCGGCCTTAAGAATAAAGATGATTGCTGATGTAATATCTTGTAGGTGGGTGAATTAGTTTTTGTTTTTATTTCGTGAGAATTGCTAATATTTATAAAAAAATTGTTAGCGTTACTTGCTATTTCACTTGGCTCTGTTACTGTTTTGTCATTTATGTTTAATTCATTTATTTGGTTAGGCATACTTTCTTTTGTATTTTGTCTTACTATTTTCCAGGTAGTTTTTATCGCGTTATCTGAATTTAATATTTGTTTTTGAAAGTGAAGTTTTTTTGCTTCTCTCATTACTTAGTTGTATATTTTTTTATATGTTTTATAATACTCAATTAGATTTTCGTCATTGGGAATATCACGCTTTTGTTTGTACAGTTGTTTTAAATGTTTACTAGCGATTTTGATGCCATTAGTAATCCATTTATTTCTACCACCTGATAGATTTTTGACTGATTTAATTGAAAAATGTTTGTTATAGTAGAGTAGAAATATTGATAAAAATTCTTTATAAATGTTTATAAATTCTTTCATGTTTATACACAGATTCCCATGTCTCTGACGCAATATCGCAATTAAAATTATTTATGGATTCTGTGTTCACTAGTCTAATTTTTTTGTACTGATTATTGTTGATTACAGGGAGCTTAGCTCTAACATGCATTTCAATAGCTTTGTGATCTGAAATATCGAGGTCTTGTATATTTGCATTAAAATTGGATTCTGTGATGTTAGTAAGTATATAATCTATAATAGTGGACCCATTATCTGTTACCCTTGCAGGACTATTTGTAGCTATTGTTAGGTTAAATGACTCTATTATGTACTCTAATCTACGTTTATTTAATGAATTTTTAGAAAAATCGATGTTGAAGTCACCGGTGATGACCAGTTTATATTTCGACAAGTCAATTTTCTCTAATGTAGTTTAAAGTTTGTTGAAAAAAATATCTGCATTACTATCAGGTGATCTGTATATTGTAATGATTAAAATATTATTTGTATTTTTCTCATTTTGTTGTATTTCTATCGCTGCTAATTCATAATCTTTTTCTGAACTAATACTGCTTAAATCAATTCTACTTTTAGTTATTGGTTTAATATTGTTTTGCACATATATAGCTGCGCCGCCATGCCTAAATTTGTTCCTGGAGAAACAGTTTACACATGAGTAGTTATTTAAAATTACAATTTCGTCCTTTTCCATCCAATGCTCAACTAAACATAAAACATTTATTTTAAGATTACTTACTTCTAAATCTAGCCTTTCTACTTTATTTCTTAAACATTGTGTATTTAAATGAAGAATTTTTAGTTCAAATTTGTTTGGAATTTGATTACATACTATTTTTGCGTCGGTTACTCTAAAAAAGAATTATTCTTTGCATGTTCGTTCTTATTCTTCGCTGAAAAAAGGAATTTGTTAACCCATTAACGGCCAAAGGTGCGTAAACGCACCCTTTCAACCAAATTTTTTTTTCAAGTTTGAGACCAATATTTCACACTTCTAAGTTTTACAGAATGTATATCAACAGTTCAGAGAATGTACGAATATTTTTGTTTTATTAAAAATATCTTTCTTTCATATTTTAAAACTTTTTTGAATATGCCACAATTTAACCGGTTATGTACATCACCATTAAATTATTTTTTTGATTTAGCAATTATAAAATAACAGCAATTCTTTCATGCTATACATAAATAAAATACATCTATTGTGATAACTATATTTTTGTATTCACTCATATTTTAAAAATGACGTCCATATTGCCATATATATACAAAGGGTGCGTATACGCACCTTTGGCCAATAACAGTTAACATTTTTATGTACTTTATTTCAAGTGTGGAAAAGACGAAAATCTCGGTATGTCAACATCGTGCATGGAAGCAGACACGGGTCCACTATTCAATTCTGTCGAGAGGGGGGAGGACGTGCGAGCATGATTACCCCCCCCCGCCCATCAAAAAAAAATCGAGCCAAAATAAATTTCTTCGGATTTCTGCCCCACCCGCTCATGAAAAAGTTTTTCGGAGGAAACAAATTTTTTTTGGATTTTCCCCCCTCGCCCACCAAAAAATTTTTCGGACTAAAATAAAAATAATTTTTTTTCGGATTTTTCCTCCCTCGCTCATCAATTTTCAAAAAAATACCCCCCCCCCTCCAAGGCCCGTATTTCTCTCCACGGCCCTGCCACTATTTATTTTTTGTCCCAAATTGTTTTGTCAAATACTATCGCCTTCCGCCTCACACAACAGAAATATAATAAAATCTACTTTGATATGGCGACATTTCGCTTTCGCATATGCGTCATATAAAAAGCACCTACTTTATTACAACGTGAGCTGCAAGTAGATATCAACGTTCCTTTTAGGGAAAATCGAAAAAAAACACCCGATGATGGAAACAATAAGTGCGAAACCGCCATTTTCAAATTATTTTGACTCTAGCACAAAATAGTACGACGATATCGCTTTCATATTCACAAGTCGATATCTTCTTCCGTTTTCGAAAAATCAACGAAAACCGTCACGACGATGGAAACTTGAACAGCAGACCAGAATAGCATATCCTAAGATCGGCCAGCAAAAAGTCCACCTGACAATATAATCAATAAGGACGAAATAAGAAAATCACGACAAAGCGGAAAAACGAGCCGCGTAGGAAGAAATGTCTGACGATGAAAAAATGAAATGAGGAAATGACGAATTGAGCCACGGCTAAATACGAAACGTCAAGTAATACTATTTATCTATGTAAGAAGTGCAAAATGCATCTGCACCCAGATTGCTTCGAGATTTTTCGGAAAAAAAATTATTCGATTCATTTCATTTTTCTTTGTTTAATAATTTATATGTCGGTTTCCGCCAAAGGTGCGTATATGCACCTACGTGTTTTTTTTCAAATATTTACATATATTTTTTTTTAATGCCAAATTAGTCTTAATTTATATATTCTTAATGTACTTTAATAAAAATATCTCTAAAATGGCAACTTTTTATTGTCTTGGCCGTTAATGGGTTAACAAAACTTCCGTTGGGCCAAAATTTTGGGTCCAGACATTTTACTTCCAGTTCTTTGGGTACTCCAACCTTAAAGGAGTTGTAGGTATGTACACTGCCTCGTGGTTTCATCCATTGAACAACATAATCTGCTTTTTCTGCATCATTTAAACATTTTTTCAGGTCATCTTCTCCCACATCCGTACCCACACGTGACACGAAAAACCAAATTTTTCTTGGTACAACATTTAATGTTATATTTGACCTCGTTCCAATTATTGGTGTAAACCTTTTATTTTGAATACCACTGTATGTTGATGCTTGTTTATTTGTTTGTGTTTTTGCTGTGATGTGTTTGATGTAGGTCGTGGATTATTTATCTCTGACTCAGTTGATGTTTTTACATTTTTGTTATCTTGGCTATTGGTTTTTTGTTCGTCGGTTGGTTTTTGCTTTATTTGTCTACTTTGATTGATATGTGTTGTGGTTGCCATCTGTGTGTTTTTGGTTAAAATGTTTGAATATAGGTTTGTTGGGTGCTGAGATTGTTTGCCTCTGCTGTCATTTCCAATTAGATTTGGTTCTTTTCTTGGCTGGTTATCATTAATATTTCGCACAATATTTTCTAATCATTTATTTTATTCCCTTGACTTATTATGATTTCCTGCTGCTTTATAATTACCTCATTTAACTTAGTCATGTTTTTCTTTAGGTATAATACAATATTAAGTATATTTTTCTGCATACTGTTATTCTTACATGTGGGACATAACCAATTATTACATTCTTCATATGAAGCACATTGCTTATGGAATATATCGTCACAATAACTGCATCTAATACATTCATCACTATCTATAACTTCACTGTTACACGTTGCACAGTTTTCATTTATTAATTTTTGTCTAATAACTGGTAAACTTATATTTGGTTTCGACGACAGATCCACACCTTCCGCCATCTTAAAAAAAAAAAAATACACCTAGTATCAATAATAAAACAACTCCAATTTGTGAGACTGAAGAGGCTGTAAATGAACTGTTGGAAAGGCAAGAGAGCATCAAATGTTATAATATTTAATATCAAAGAGTCCAGCGCTCCAAATAAGGATGCGAGAATTACTGATAAATGCAACACTGTCGGTGAGCTGTTATTGGAAATTAATGGTAATATAAATAATTTCAAGGTAATACGATTAGGAAAATATCATAACACAAAAAACCGTCCAATTAAAGTTATATTATCTAGCACAGAGCAAGCCCCTAACATAATAAAAAATAGAGATAAAATAATGAACAAGGTACCTAGTGTCAGAGTGTACAAACGATTAAACAACAAGACTACTTTCGATCAATCAAAGCAAAACTGGAAAATATGATTGCTATCGGAGAAAAAGACAAAACCATAAAATATGTTAATAATGTTCCCACAATTGTTAAGAAGAGTGAATCAGCTAACTCAAAAAAGTAAATACTGACTTTATTCAATACCATTCTGATATAATATACCTAAATATACAGAGTCATAGTCCGCAAATCGTGCTGCTTAGCGAGACGAGAGTTACAGACGATTTTGAAGAAGTGGAGCTGAGAATTCTTGGATATAACATAGTTCAATGTAACTCTACGAATAAGCATACTGGTGAACTACTTATTTATATTAAAAGTGGATTAAACTTTGCAGTGATACAAAATTTGATACTAGATGGTAATTACTGGAGTTTAGTTATTAAAGTGTGGTTACATGGCATTAAATACAACTTAGGAGTTCTTTACCACTCACCAAGTGCCAGCCATGCAGTCCTAATTGATGTCTTAGAAATGTTATGTGAAAACTTTACAAGCAACAATGATCGGTTTATTTTATTAGGAGACTTCAATATTAACTATTGGGGGTTCTCAACGTAGATGATAGGCTAATGTCTAATTTAGATTTATATGTGTTTTTAACATAGTCTTAAGTTTTTATAAAATTAACTAGTTATATTTTATATTATATTAATGTTAGGGTGTCCTATTTCCAATAAAGTTATTATTAAAAAAGTTCGATTTTTATTTTTATTGACATAAAACTCTCAGCTATCATTATTGATTCTCCCTTCTCTGTAGAACCATCCTTTCATAAATATTAAATGGGAACATGTGTGAAGTGATACATCATTTGACATATCTTTTAACTCTGTTAACGAATGTGGTTTGTTTTTGAATATTGGTTGATTCTTGTTCAAGATATTCGACAATGATTCTATAGTGCTTAAAAAGGGTTGATAACATGGCATTAGTTTAATATAGTGTTTCTGCTACCACCTACGTGTATTCTTTCAACATCTTTAGCAAAGATGCAACATCTTTAAAAAAGAGTATAACAGGAAAATAACAATGTGCGACAATTCAAGTATCATTTTATTAATTGTTCAAAATGTCGATCATAGATTTTCATAAAGTGGTGTTCACGATTCTTCACGATTTGTGCAACTCATCCAATTTATCAGATTTAGTAACTTAAAAAAATTCAGTGATGTCATATCTGGGGATCTGACCAGCCACTGAATTGCACCTCTGCTTCATCTATCAAAATTTCTTTGGTTTAAATTGTTACTTTTCCCTTATGGAATTCTATCCCCTTATTTTTGTGGAATTTACAGGCTGTTGATGTTATAGCATGAGTAGCACTTCGGTAATTACAATCTTGAAACAACCTAATTCGTTATTTAAATGCCCTAAGAAAAGGGAGGTAACATTTAGCTAGTCATGTGGTGAGATGTTTTACCAATTGTTATTGAGGAGAGTAGGGTGTGAGTTCGAGAGTGAGCGCCAGATTATCTACACTGTAAAAAATGAGGTAAATTTACCATTGTTGCATGTAAAATTCCCATGTAATTTTACCCGCAAAGAGAGAGAAATTTCCATTTACCATGGAGGATTACCCCAAAATATAAGGTAAATAAAAATTTTCCACTCTCTTTGCGGGTAAAATTCCATTACTATTGGGGGTAAATTTACTATGGAAAAAAAATCCTGTCTGGATAAGGGGCAATTTAATGTAAAGTAATTACATCTAAGGTCAGTACTTAGATGTTATTAGGTTTATTTTCTTAATAACATTTAGAGCTTTAACACATGGAGAGCATGCCACTGTTCTTCCAGAAATGAAAAATGTCAACCCCCTTTTTTGTCTTTCTATCACAAAAAACCGGAATTTGCGCCAATTGATTAATCAGGCCTGTTCTTTAATGAAAAATCCCTAAATGAGACTTTTGACATTTGTCAACTTAAGAACAAAACAAAATTCATTGAACAAACTTTTATGAGTTTAAAATATATACTATATTTTGGAATACCAAGGTAGCCTATTTTATATCTTTTATTTAAATAACTGCATGCTGATTAGAACATAACCTTATAACTTGTTTTAGGAAGCGACATCAGGCTGAAATGTTTATCACATTACGAAAATTTTGGTTCACAATTAAAATCAATGAAAGGCTGGATTTAGTAAAAGAGATTAACTGGCACTAAAAGATTTATCAGCTTGCCAAGTGTAGTTGAAAATCACCAGCACAGATTTGAACTGTCACACACCCCCTTTTGTTAGTAAAAAAAATATTAGAGCCTAGCTATAATATTTTTCGTATGTTAATCACCTAATTAATTTAGAGTACTATATACACGAAACTACTTAATGAAATATACTAATTTAAATTCTAAAACTTATATTAATACGTCACAATCGGTATAGTACTAATGTCACAATCGGTATTATTATTACTATTATTATGGCCATAATTTTTGTCTAATTCGAGAAAAGCTGTCTAAATCGGGTCATGAAAAAGAATAAATCTTAAGTTTATAAATGAAGGATAATTCTAAATCACGTTTATAAGCTTATTATTTACTCTTATATTATATGGGTAAAGCAAAAACAACAGGTTCCAGATGTCACACATTCTCATTCCTTTCACTGGCCGGCCATCTCATTCACACACATTATCATGCTCACTTAAAGTTCATCCACTCCCTCAATTTCTGATCCATGATAGGGTTTAAGATCCTTAACTTTGTACTTCCCTACATCTTTACCATCTGGTCCTATCAATTGATAAACAAGAGGAGATATTACTTTACTAACAGTACACAAAATAAATTTAGGAGCTAGTTTTGCTGCAAAGTGTTCAGCTGCGTTAGACAAAACATAGTTCCTTTTCCAGACCTTATCTCTATATGATAAGTATCGGCTGGACGCTTGCATAGATTATAATTTCTAGCGTTCTTAGAATACGCCTCAGCAAGACGACGTCTAACATCTATATACAAGTCTGGAAGTTTTTCTACTTCTGACAAATAGTTCTCTTTATCGGTAATATTTAAATCCAGGTCTTTGGTCGTGTCAATTTTTCTGTAATAACTTCCTCGAGAAGGAACATAACGACCAAAGTTCAACATTGCTGGGGAAAAACCTGTCGCTTCATGAACAGAGGTTCGGAAAGCGAACCCAATCTTGTGTATTTCCTGACTCCAGCAGCGATGATCTCTTTTAGATATGAACGAATAGCGGCTTCCAAAACACGGTCTACGCGTTCCACGGCGTTGACCTGTGCATGGTAACGAGCATTATAAAAGATTTTGACATCATATTGCTCAGCTAAACATTTAAAAACATTTCCAGTAAATTGGAGACCATTGTTGGACAAGAAAAACTTGTTCTTCCAAGAACTTCTCTATTAAAGGGGCTGTAGCCTTCTTCAAGGGGTGAAGTAAGCAATATTTAGTAAAGTAGTCTGAAACTAACAGTATATATGCAAACCATTTTTAGATCTCGGTAAGAGTCCAAGTAAATCTACCGATATGTACTGCCAAGGGAAATTACCTTTTTGGGGTTTTCCGATAAAACCAGGACGAGCGAACGTACTCACTTTTTGTGCACCGCATACATTGCAGTGACGAACATATGTTCGCACGTCTTGTATTAATTTTGGCCAATAGTACAGTTCCTTTATCCTTTGAACAGTTTTAAAGGTACCTAGATGTGCTGCTTGTGGGTCGTCATGAAAACTTTTGAATATAGAAAGGCGGCGACTCTTTGGAACAACTATTTTCCACTCTGGAAAATTTGCATGAATGCCGTAACTCGATGGGATATGTTTGTATAATAATCCAGCATCAACTTTCCATTCTGAGTATTTTCCTGGGGACTTGAGTACATTATTCAGCATTTTACTATACCATTTATCGCCTTCAGCATCAGCTCTCTCAACCATCACGACACAAACTTCTAACGGTGGACTCGAGAGTGCATCGGGTACAACGTTCAGTGCCCCTTTTCTATGCTCGATCTGCATATCAAATTGTTGCAGCTTGACTGTCCATCTTGCGAGTCTGCCTGTCGGATCCTTCAACCGGTTCAACCAAAGGAGGCTATAGTAGTTCTAAAACGAGTGCCTTTGACGAAGTAACGAAATTTTTCCGCCCCGAACAAAATGGCAGTTAGTTCTTTCTCAGTAACTGTGTGTTTTCTTTCAGCAGCACTAAGTGTACGACTGGCAAATGCTATGACAACTTCCTGCCTATCTTCTGCCTCTTGTGTAAGAAGGCATCCAACACCGATATCGCTCGAGTCACACTGAATAGTGAACTGCTTGTTAAAATCTGGACTAACAAGTATAGGTGCAGAAACCAATGCTTCTTTAATCTTCTGAAAAGAATTTTCTGCAGATTCTGTCCATACAATTTTTTGTGATTTGTGTTTTCCTTTCATCAGGCCCGTCATTGGAGCGGACAAATTAGAATAGTAAGGGATAAATCACCTGTACCAGCCCACTAAGCCTACAAATCGTTGTGACGGTCTGAGGACGAGGATAATTCAGCAACGCCGACACTTTATCTGGGTCAGTTCTCAAACCTTCACCATCCAAGAGAAACCCTAAATATTTCAATGATGGTAAGCAAAATTCACATTTTTCGATGTTTATTAAGTTGGCCTGTTTTAAACGCTTCAAAACTACATTAAGTACTTCGATGTGTTTTTCAAATTGCGGGGTCGCAATGACTATATCGTCTAAGTACACGAATACAAAAGGTTCCAACGTATAACCCAAAATTTGATCCATCAGCCTCTGCTGAGTTTGAGCAGCGTTGTTCAAACCAAACTGCATCACAACGAACTCGAACAATCCCCTCGACGGGACAACAAATGCTGTCTTTTCACAAGTCTTTCTCCAAAGGGATCTGCCAAAATGCAGACTTCAAGTCTATACTGGAGAGATAGCGAGCACCTGTAAGTTTGCTTAATATATGGTCAACATGTGGTAAAGGATATGCATCTTTTTTAGTTAAGCTGTTCTCCCAGCGAAACAAGACCTCAATTCATCATCCTTCTTCTTTACCAACAAAACGGGAGATGCCCATGGACTTTCGGATGGACGAATCACACCCAGCGATAACATCTTATCCAGTTCCGCATTTAGATGTTTAAGCATATAAGGAGACATATTGTGGTGTCGTTGTTTCACGGGTTCAGCATCTCCTGTGTCGATCTTGTGGGCTATGGCATTGGTGCGACCTAGCTTCGTTCCTGACATCCAAGACAGTTCCTCGAACTTCTTAATGAGGGACCCCAGCTGGTTCTTTTGGTGTTGCATTAAGTCCGAGCTTGAGTGAATCACTTTCGTGCTGTTTACTTGACAAGTAGACAAATCTTCATATAAGCAATCTAACTTTACCTTCTCTTCGCCTACATAATATGAAGATTTACTGTAGTCTAAAACTACTCCGAAAGTTTCACAAAAATCGCTACCCAGTATAATAGTATGTGACAGTGATGGGACCACTAAAACTTTAACAATGCGCAACATGTTCCCTACTTGTATTGGTAAATTCACATAACCTGAAATCTTCTGAGCCATGCCATCAGCTGTGCTAATATTTAATTCAGGAGACTCAAGAACTGTTAAATTAAACTTGTCAATGACTTTCAAACCTTTTCCTCCGAACACTGAATGACTAGCACCGGTATCTAATAAAGCTACGATGCTACTATCGAATATTCTGATACTTATATAAGGCCTATTGTCTTCTTTTTTCTTTACCAACAGTAAATTAGCCTGCATATTAATGTTTTCGACAATGCCACTATAACTTTCCTCAACAATGTCATTAAGATTCACATTCTCCAAAACCTTGTCCTTAACAATTTCTTCTGACTGCCTATCCAGAATGACTTTAGAAGAACTAGGGAACCTCTTGAAGTAAAAGCTTCTCACAATGTCTTTCCACGCATTCCATTCAGCTGAACTAGTTCTCCTATGAGGAAATTTATTTTTGAATGTACTCACATTTTTGTTCTTGTTGGAGTTCACCATGCTTATAGTTGGACGCACTGAGCTACTAAACGAGTTTTTATTGTGGTAGGTCTTGAAATGAGATGAGCGCGAGAGACACCAACCTACTCTGTGCGTCTTGGCTTCCCGTTTTTTTTGTACATTGTGAACAATTGAGACGAATAACACCCTCCTTACCACAACCATAGCAATGAGGAGTTTTCTTAATTTGTGGGCAATCACGCTTGACATGACCTGACTTTTTACAGCAGAAACAACGCAACTCATTAACTTTCCTGACTCTATTTCTATTTAAAGTACCGCCACTGGTATTTTCCATTGATTGTCTGCTAGTGGAAGGTCTTAATGCGCATTCTAAATCAGGCTCCATAGCTGCCACGTTTCTTTTATAAGAACTGCTCCTCTTTTTCTTCAGAATATTTGCTTCCTCCAAATTCCTACATACATCTCCAAGTTGTTCTACCGAAATTATGTCCTGCAATGCTAGATGCATGTGATAGTCTGGCAGAAGATTTTCTCTAATAGTTTCCAGCTTTTCTTCAGGTGGGACTCTCTTAACCAAACGAGAATAAAGGTTCTCCATCGCAGCAATGTAAAGTACCACTGGTTCATCATCACCTTGTCTTCGTGCACTAATTTGTTCCTTGAGTTCCTTATCATATCTAGGAGATAGAAAGTCCTTTCCCATAAGTGACACTAAGCCATCCCAAGAATCAACTTTATTCCTTGCATGACGGTACCATATCAATGCTTGTCCTGTGAATAATTCCACTGATGCCTTAAATAGTTCCTCTTTGGAAATATTACGTGCAAAACTTAGTTCTTCTACTTGTTCCAGAAATGCATTTACAGAATAGTTTGAAGTGGTGCCGTCAAACTTCAGAGACCATTTGTGAAGACCATACGATTTGTTAACAGAAGTACTACTAGCTGTAAGCTATAACTGTGGTCCTACATTCGCCTGTTTGTGCTTTGATAAAATTTCTTGCATGTCGTCCTCAAGTGTTGCAATTAAGATTAAGTTATCGCCACGAAAACTGCTGATTTCTGCGCCGATATCATTTGGAATGCGTTTGAGTCTGCCTTCAACATGAGCTAATCTGCTACAAATCCGTTTGTGAACCTCCGTATTTGTTCCATCAAAATTGTCAACAAGCTCAGTAATCGATTGAATGCTCTCCATCACCTCTGTTCGTTCCGTATCGAAATTGAAATTGGGAAGTTCGTGCACAATGTTGGGTCGAGTCATGTCCTTCCTTAACTCTCTTCTCAAAAATTTTCGTTTTTGCGGAATGTCCGTCGTAGATGTAGCTACGCCACGAATCTTCAGTTCATAATTCACTTCATGAACTCGTAAGTATGTGGGTTCCATATCATAATTAGTACCAGCCATGATCGCAAATTAACAGCAAAAAAAATCTTATGTAATTGTTTGCAATGCCCAGGCAATATTCGGTTACTAAACGCGTTTAACCTATATGATATTCTGCTATAGAAACACTATATAAAATAACAAGGAACAAACAACCTAAGCGATAAATAAAATATTTCAAACTAAATAAATTATGTACCTGGTTCATTTTCACTGGCACACCCTGTAAACACACCTATGCAGTTATACTTGAACAACTTGTGACATATAAATAATAATAATAATAATTTATTCATCACATAAAATTTCACATACATGTAGTACAAAATTTATCGGACAAGTCAAATGATTTATAAACAACATAAATACAAATATAGTATAGAGATAAACAGTATGAGTAAGTAATTGTATAAAATAAGTCATTGTATAAGATATGTAATTGTATAAAACAGCAAATTATAAAACATGTAACAAACAAGAAACGTTGAACATCATTGCATTTCCAGTTATTCGGCAAGGGAGTAAAATGCCATATTTAACAAATAGTTATGTAGTGTCACTTTAAATTTGTTGAAGTTATCAATTACTCCAAACAGATATGAACTTATTATAGCAGATAATACCTTGGTATACGTGGGACTTTTGGTCAACAGAAAGTCTCGAAAATGGTAGATGTAAATTATTTTTATTGCGTGTGTCATGGGCATGTACTGACCTATTTCTAGTAAATAAATGTTCATGCTTCTTTGTATTTAAGATCAACAAATAAATGTACAGGGATGGAAGAGTGAGAATACCGAGATTTTTAAATATTTCTCTGCAATGAGTTCGGGGATGTACTCCGACCATACAGCGTATAGTTTTTTTCTGCATTATAAATACCTTCTCAAAATGGGCCGATGATCCCCAGAATATAAGTCCATAGGACAGGGTTGATTGAACAAGGCCAAAATATGCCAATCTTAATATTTCTGCCGTAACAGTGTTACGTAGCTGTCTTATCAAAAAACAAGTTGAGCCTAATTTATAAATTGTGTGGTTAATGTGTTTTTCCCAGGTCATCTTTTGATCTAGGGTCACCCCCAAGAACTTTGTGAAATCAACATGCTCAATAGAGAGATGATTCATTTTTATGAGAACACTATAGTCGTGGTTTACAGTTTTTGGTAAAAATGACATTATATGGTTTTACTTATATTAACTAACAGACCATGGCTTACACAAAACTTATGAAATTCATCAGTACAGGTATTGGCCTTTTCAACAGCTAGATCGATAGAATCATCCGTTATACAAAAGTTACTGTCATCTGCGTAGAGTACTTTCAGATTAGGACTGGTGCACGATTGAGATATATCATTCATGAATATTATAAAAAATATAGGACCTAATACCGAACCTTGTGATACACCCATGGTTACGTCCTTTGGATCCGATTTAACATTATCAATAACTACAATCTGCTTTCTCTCACTTAGATAACTGGACACCCATTCATTTGCGACACCACGCACCCCAATTCTGGCTAGTTTTTCTAAAAGCAGTTTGTGATCCACTGTGTCAAATGCTCGACTTAAGTCGAAAAATAGCGTTATTGGGTATGTTTTATTATTTAGTGATTCATAAATAAAGTTGCAGACCTCCGAGATGGCAGTGTGGGTTGATTTGTGTTTTCTGAAGCCATTTTGAAATTATGCTAATAGGTTGACTCTAGGAAATTACTTAATCTATTATTATAACTGATATCAAAAATTTTTGCTAATTGGCTCTGCAGGCATATGTTTCTATAGTTACTCATTTCAATAATTGATCCTTTGTTTTTGAATACTGGTACAGACTTGGACAATTTTAAGAAATCAGGATATTGACCAGATTTAAAGGATTCATTTACTAAATAAGATAGTGGAGAACAGATAATGTCAGATACTGGCACTAGAATGTTCCCATTAATTTCATCTATACCTGGTGCTGGTTTAATAGTACTTTTGTCTAATATTGTTTTTATTTCCTGAGGGGTTGTTGGGTATAAGTAGAAAGATTTATCAACATATGGAGAGAGAATTATGTGATTATAGTTTGGCTTAGGACATGCAATATCTATAAAAAACTCATTGAAATTGTTACACATTTGTTGCCTATCTGAAATTATTTCGTTATTCTTAGTTATAATTTCTTGTAGGTGATTTTTGTTGTTGGAATTATTTTTTATTTCATTAATTATACGCCAACTTTCTTTTGGTAAATTTGAGATGTTGGCTAGTCTATCATTATTATAACTAATTCTTGATTGTTTGATTTTTTCATTATAGATCATTTTTAGTTCTTTATATCTTGTTCGTATATTTTCATTATTGTTAGATTTATATAGTTTCGACATTTCACAGAGCGTTTGATGCAAGTCCTTAAGTTCTTGTGTAAAACATTTTTTATTATTATTATTATTCCCATTTATCCTAATTTTCTTAAATGGGAAAGCATTGTTATAGTGGAAGATTAAACGTGGAGAAAAACTTATTAAATTTACTGTTAAACTGATTAGCACCATACATCTCATTCCACTGCTCATTTTTTAATATGGTTTTAAAGGTGTCTATATTGATATTAGAGGTATCTCGGTTATATATAACCTTACTACTACACAAAGGCATCATTGGTAATGCGATTGTAAAATTGCTTACTTGCATTGTGTGATTGGATAAATAAGTTTCTTCTACAGAGATGCTATTATGAGGCATATTGGTAAACACAACATCTATCATAGTAGCGGATAGTTCAGTTATTCGTGTTGGTTTATTTACTATATTTTTTAGACCAAATTCATTAAATAGGTTAAAAACTTGCATGCTGTTATTATTGTCACATAAAAGATTTACATTAATGTCTCCACAGACAACATAATAATAATTGGTATTATACAGTTCACATAATTCATATAATTTTTCTAGAAATATTCCTAATTCACTGTTGGGTGTACGGTATAATGTAATTATATAAAGTTTTAATTTAGTATTTAAAATGTTAGAGACCGCTATTGTCACCTCAAAGTGTTTTTCGATACTGGAAGTATAGTTAAAAGCTTTTAGTTTCATGTTGTTTTTAGCAAATATGCATGTGCCTCCATGCACAAATTCTGAACGACAAAAACTATTTATTAATATGTAATTTTTGAATTTAATTGAATTAATTTCACATAATTTTAGCCAATGTTCTGATAAACAACAAATATCAATATCCTGAGACTCTAGGAGTATTTCTAAGTCACTAACTTTAGCCGCTATGCTCTGTATATTGAAATGCATGATGTTCACACATTTACTTGACGTACGATTGTTTGTATTTGTAGATGTTGAACAGTAATTTTTACTTATGAATAATGGGTTATTTTAATCATAACAATTCTAAACAGGCCTCACGATTGGGTAACGCCAATATTTATATGTGACGTCATAGGACACAACCGAATCTGAAAGGTAACCAACCAAAATTCGTCACGGCAGCTCTAGTGTCGGAAGCGGGTCGTGGGAAAGGTTTGTGGCATCTGACAGTTAATGCAATAATCTCACCATAATTTATTTCATAATACAATAGGTCAGTCCAACACGCTGTCACTTTGCTTTGTTTGTACTACAGCAACCATCTTTTTTTGTGGTGGGGTAGGGTCTTCGCCGGCCTAAAGGGAACCTTACACGTTCAGTAATAATATCATTCCAGAAGTTCGTTACAGAAACATCATTACTAAACATTTTCCCGTCATTCCCTGTCAATATTTTCACACCTTACATGTCCATTATTTAAGAAAAAAGCATAATTATTGAATTAAGTATGATTGAAAAAATGCGAAAATTCAGGTAATGAGATTACTGAACGTGTATGGTGCCCTTTAGGCCTGTCGAAAACCTTAACTTACCCACAAAAGATGGCTGCTGTAGTACAAACAAAGCAAAGTGACAGCGTGTTGGACTGGCCTATAAGATTAAAAGTTGTTTATTATAAACTTATGCAGGCGCCAGCAAAAATTAATTGGCAGAAAGGGATGGAGAACAAGACACAAAATTTAAACGAAAAACCAATGTAAAACAATATAATTTAATATAAAGATTAGAAGACTTGTAAAATAAATAGAACAAAACAGTAGTAAATAACTGAAATATATAGTTGAAATTAAAACCCTTCTAATTAAATGAATTACACTTAAGTAAGCATTATTAGCATTAGCATAAAGAAAATTTTTAGACTATTAAATATGGATATCGATAAATCTGTATACAGTTTATGTATATTTTTAATAATAATAATAATAATCACTTTATTCCTTAATATTGAAGAGGTTTGTATCTAGGCCTTGTATATTTTTCCCCTTTTCGATAAAAAAAAGAAAAACAACAATTCTAGCTTTTACGTGATCGTCTATTTTTGTTTAGTTAGGACCCAAATTTACGTTGTGATAGTAATTTTATTGAACAGATTCTTTTTAAAGTTTGATATTACTTGTTTCTGTTTACTGATTTAATTTATTTACCTTCACTCTAGAAACATTCATTTAATAATTCTCTTTACTTTTGGTACCTTTTATTTATTTGTATTTTACTTATTAAAGATTTCACTGCAATTACAATTTTATTTGTAATTGATTTATTTGTCTAAAGAATTATAATTTTATTTAAGTTCTTATTCCTGAAAAATAACATATTGAAAGAAAAATACTGAAAGCGTTTTAATACATTTATTTTAAGACAATCGTCCTATTCATTAGTATAGATTACACATTTGTTGGGCAACTGCCACATTTAACATGAAAATAATACAAAAATAAGTTGGAACAATAGTCACAATAATTTACTATAAGTTTAAATTAGTAACAGCCACATAGAAAAATAATGGAAAGTATTCTTTGTGAAGAATCATCACTATTACTTCCATAGAATAGTCAGGTCAGCTATGCAAACAATAAAATAAATTGTTTTCAATGACAATAGTCATTACTCGAAAAATATTTATAGTTATGGAGTCGGACATACGTAAAATCTGACACAAAACTCGGGAAATCTTCCAGTAGTGATATTGTGATAAAAAAGACAATCAACAAAATCCTTTTTAACTGTCACGTCAACTGACGTAGGTTTGTTTCGGTGTTTCGAAGATTCGTAGTATGGCTAGTTACAATTGTACTTGGCCGAGATCAATGGACCTCAAATTTAACACCTGATGTATTTCTAGATGAGGTGACAACCAACAAAATCTTGTGATTGTCTTTCGAAAATATTCGAAAATATAATTGATAACAAAGAGTTGTGTTCAGATCTTATCATATGTAAATAACAGATATGTTCCAGTTATAACCACAGAGATGACAATTAAGAACTCTGTAAAGCAGAATCCTGCAAAAGTAAATAATTGCCAAGTCTAAAGTTAATAGAACATCGCGGATGTGCAAATAGCGTTTGTATAGCTAAGCTGAATATTGCCCGGACTATAACAACAATCATAATCATATTTTAAAATCCAAAAGAAAACTTCCCATTTATTAACCAAATAAAATAGTAAGTTAATTCTGAATATAATTAGCTATACGGTGAAATAAACCAATATAGTATAATTCCAAATAAATTAGCTAATCAAAAGGTACCACAGTATTGTCGCAATCGCGAAGCCAAAGATATAAAGTCGTTTACTTTACTGATATTTAAATAAATATTATTTGATACATTGTTATACTACCAGTATTTCTTCTCCCCCAGTATCCAGACTAAGTCCTGGTGTATTCGAGAAAAATAGGTCCATGAAGACGCCGAAGCGTGCTCCTAGACTAAGTTTCTATTTTCTAGCGCTCAACAGAAAAATAGGTCTATAAAGACTAAGTTTCTTGTTGGGTACAAAATGTTTGACAGTTAGGTCCAGGTTAAGCATAAGTAGATGGTTCTAACATAGTTGCTTGGTTTGATCTAACTGACCAAGAGACCAATTTGTGGTCGCTTTTTATACGAAATTTCCTCAGCGTTGTTTAAGAGAACATATCTATTTGATACGAAAGAGTAAGTGAGTTAGGTAATATCTCCGCGGATGCTGATATGGCCCTTTCTTTTTTCTCGTTACCCCGTTGCAAACGTGGGTAGTCCATTACTTTAATATGTTTATTTTAACACCATCAAATCTGTGAGTTTCGAGGCACGAAACTGCATTTAAAAGAAATATTCAAAACGATTTCTATATAGGAATAAAATTATTTTAAATATTATGGAACTGTAATTAGCGTATTTAATAGAACTGAAGTTTTATAGCAAAAAATGATAAAGCGAAATGGTTTCTAATTATTAGGTAGCAATTTAGTTTTATTTAATATCCAAAAATAAGTAAAATTTGATTAATAACTTAGGGAATTCTTTCACAAATAGACGACCTAGATACGGGGCGTCTCAATACCAAACCGGTGTGGAACAAGTCACAGCTTACAATAGTAGTACATGAGATAAATAATTATGAAAAGGATAAACATATAATAAGTATATAAATATAAAATAAGACAATACAATAAATATGTTAAAAAAAAAACTTAAAATGTATAATTAAAAAAGTCAGATACAGAGTAAAATGTCTCATTGATTAAAAAATTATTTTTTTTTTTTTGAATAGTTTAAAAGGTAAGTCCTTGTAATCATTGGGTAAGCGATTATATATATTTTAGGACCGTAAACAGCTGTTCAGGGTTTCACAAACAGAGAACACTATGCTACGCTGAGAATCCCTTAAACATTTACATAATGCAATACAACAATGATAAAATAAACGGATTATAAATAAGTATATAACAAAGGACTAATGGCATGTAGATTTTCTATGTCGCTTAGTGCGGACTTGGCTGTTTCCAATTCATTTACCCAAAGCAGGATCCCGAAAAGTAATAAGTTACAGTACCTGTACTCCACATTTGGTTAAGAATCAAATAAGTTCACCGTGTGCCAGCAAATCACCTCTCGCTACGTATGAGAATGCTTCCGAGCAGCCTTCGCACCCAACACAAGTAATGCAGCATGCAGCTCTGTACAGTTTATCACTTGGTACCAATTTAGACTAGGGCTCCAGTACGACAATATCCAAATTACGATTTGTGATATTCCAAGTATAATAATTATAAAAATTATAAACCATCAGTTGGCAAATAAAATTAAAAACCAGCAGGCTTAGGGCTTAAGGGCAGAATTTCTATGGTCCAAAGAAAAAAACCTGAAAAAGTTACCTTCATGAAAATTGCCCAGGTATGTTTATGTAAAATTAAAAATATTTGACTTCTTTCTTTTAGTAATGCAAAATTTATTAAAAATGTATGTACTGACCTTAGAGTTATTAGGTTTATTTTCTTAAAATTTAGAACTTTAACACGTGGAGAGCATGCCCTGTTCTTCCACAAATGAAAAATGTCTACCCCCTTTTTGTCTTTCTATCACAAAAAAACGGAATTTGCGCCAATTGATTAATCAGGCTTGTTCTTTAATTAAAAATTCCTAAATGAGACTTTTGACATTTATCAACTTAAGAACAAAACAAAATTCATTGAACAAACTTTTATGAGTTTAAAATATATACTACTAGCTGACCCAGCAAATGTTTTGCCATATAAATTATAAATTTTTGTCCAAAAAATAAAAAGGAAATTTCTGGATAGGGCCACCCTTATCACCTAGGTGTATAAAAAATAGCCTACGACCTATTCTCAGACCTACCAAATATACACCAAACATTTCATAAAAATCGGTCAAGCCGTTTCGGAGGAGTTCAATAACAAACACTGTGACACGAGATTTTTATATATTAGATATTTTGGAATACCAAGGTAGCCTATTTTATATCTTTTATTTAAATAACTGCATAATGATTAGAACATAACCTTATGACTTGTTTTAGGAAGCAACATCAGGCTGAAATGTTTATCACATTACGAAAATTTTGGTTCACTAAAATCAATGAAAGGCTGGATTTAGTAAAAGAGATTAACTGGCACTAAAAGATTTATCGGCATGCCAAGTGTAGTTGAAAACCACCGGCACGGATTTGAACTGTCACAACCCCCACCAAAAAATGGTCTGTCCGGCAAACCATACCAGTGTATCCTTATGAATTTCGACCCTCTGAAACAGAATCCGAAGACATAATTATTGTCAGATTCGCTCGGCTTTCACCTCCAAAACAAAAAAAAGTGGTCTGGCCTGCGCACCACACCAATGTATCTTTATGTATTTGGACCCGCTAAAACCGAATTCAAAGTCAGAATTGTCAGATAGGCTCATCTTTCACCTCTTGTTACATGTCAAAAGTAAGCTTGCCTATTTAATTCTGGATTTAAGATATTGTCACTACCAAGAGTAGGCATAAAGTATTACACGTTGGTGTAAAGAGGGTTGCAGCTCCTAAGGTCAAATTTTAACGGGTCTCCGCGTAAGCGCATTCGAAGGCATTCTAGAAAATCAGTTTTTACTCAAATGGTTGACCAGGCACGCTGGTAAAATTTCTCTCGTGAATTTTTCTGTTTAATTGCCTTTTATAGGCTTTCCATTTAATTTAATTATGGGATCTTAGAAGTTCACTAATTTGTGTGCGCATTTTTGGTTATTTTGAACGCCGCACAATGTTCGTTTTGACGGATTTTTAAGAAATTGTAAGTAGCATTTTTTTTGTTAACCTATGGAGCACGTGTTCCACTAACATATTTTCCTGGCATTGTAGAAAGCCATTTTGTCGTAATCATATCCAAATGGTTTGATATTTTGGATCGCCGATTCAACATATTTTCCTGGTATTGTAGAAAGCCATTTTATCGTAATTATATCCAAATGGTTTGATATTTTGGATCACCGATTCAAGCCGCTCTCCATCTTTCAGTAAGTTGGGTTTTGATTTTTTACCTACTTATATACCTGTATTTTTTTTCAAAGCTCTCAATTTTAATTGCAGTTTTTCCATTCAATTTAAATTTCAAATTTTACCTTTTCACGTTTATGTGTTCAACTTTACTTAATTTCCATTTCATTTATACTTCGTTTTATTCGATTTTACGTCATCTATCCCAACGTTGTTAGTTGGAAGTTCCATTACCTTGAGTATGGACTTACTCTAGTTTTGTTTGGCTCCAACATTTACGTGCAGGAGAAACTCTGGGTTTCAGTGTTTGCCTTGTACACCAGTTGTGGTCACCGGATTGATTTTAACGACGACGACCTTATGCATCATCTAGGATTGTGAATTGGATTTCTTTTGAGTAACCGGAACACACGTGGAAATTTTTCTATGAGGGACAAGGATCTTTCCGGAAGGCAGTTTTGCCCTACAGGTTTTTATGTAGTATAGGAGTGATTATAGACTTGATCGATTCAATGGTCAATGTTTAGATATTATATATATCTTGTTTTATTTTCGTTTGGCTATTCAAAACTCAAGAAAAATCATTTTAATACATTTATTGCGGCAATCATTAAATTATGTAACTTGTTAAATTCACAAATTTGCTAACATCAAAGTAATTTAAAGTTTTATGTATCGTCCAAAATTTTTATTGTAAATAAGAGTCTTTTACCATTATTTAACTGGGTTGTTATACACACAGGGTGATTAGGTAGGCTAAATGTACGTTTACTAATTATTATATAAGGTCAAAATTTGTGAACCTTCCGTGATATCACCTACGGTAAAGAAAATTAGTAAGTACTTAACATTTTGATAATATTACTTCGATAGGTAATCTTACGGCTGCCTACTTCATACCTAATTTTTTTTCTATCACCTGAAAACATGTCACCAAATTGAATAAACTTATTGCCCATAATTTGATTGAAGAGGTGTGTTTCCTTTTTAATTCACCCCATGATAAAACTTACCCTCTTAATTAATGCCTCATTTTGGAATTAAAAGATAGTGTTTGGGTACCCTTGACAATTTTGGGAGCCTTCTAGCTAGGTTGCAGTTTTTGTTTTACTAGTGGCGCCCTTTATGCATATATTTGTAGTTCTGATAATTACATGTTATATATTTTCTTTTTCTGGTAGTGTCAACCTTAAACCTACCCACCGACTAGAGCTGAGCTAGCTCTCGGCACACATGTTGCGAGCCTCTGCAGCTCAAACACTATCACCTTGCTAAAATGTATTAACATATATTTTTTTGTGTGTTTATTTTGTCAATTTTGGCTATTGATCAAAAGGCTCGTGGCACTCTAACCCCAAAAAAACACCCTCCAAAAAAATGGTCTGTCCGGCGGACCAAACCAGTGTATCTCTTATGTATTTGGTAAGGATACATTGGTCTGAAAAACTGAAAAACGAGCCAATATGACAATTCCGACTTCGGATTCGGTTTCAGCGGGTCAAAATACATAAGGATACACTGGTCTGGTCCGCAGTCCAGAACAATTTTTTGTTTGTTTTGGGGGTCTTTTTTAGGGTTAGGGATGAAAAACGAGTGAATATGACAATTCTGACTTCGGATTCTGTTTCAGAGGGTCTAAATACATAAGGTTACAGTGATATGGTCCGCCAGACAGACCATTTTTTGGGGGTGTTTTTTTTTTTTGGAATTGGGGGTGAAAAACGAGCCAATCTGACAATTCTGACTTTGCATTCGGTTTCAGCGGGTCCAAATACATAAGGATACACTGGTCTGGTCCGCAGGCCAGTCCACTTTTTTTTTGTGTGGCTGTGTCATTAAACAAAAAAAGTAAAATACTTGTAAAAAAAAATGTCTGCAATGAATGATTTTAAATATCGTGGAAATTTGTTCTATATACATTCAAGAATGTGTTAAAAAAAAATTCCGAGTGGCAAAAACTTTGATTTAAATTTGGTTTGTAGCACACCGTGAGAGTACCTAAGGAAATTCAGGAGGTGATTATATGGCCAATTTCAAACGTAAAAGTTCTAATGAAGGTATGCCCTAAAATGCTTCGTAAGGAAGCTACAGCTGTATAAAAATAAAAAAGTAGGCTTTTCATAACGACATAATTGTTTGAAACTGTCAAAATACATCATAACACATGTTATTTTTAGATAAAAGTTAGATTTAGTTGCCGAGATATTATCAGAAAATCAGCTTTTGGATGCCATCCTTATAGAGTTGTAGCTTCCTTACGAAGCATTCTATAGCCTACCTTCATTAGAACTTTTATGCTTGAAATTAGCCTTATAATCAATAATCTCCTAAATTTTGTTAGGTACTCTGTATACTTGGTGGAAACGTACTGCCCCTGCCAGCTGCATTTTCAACCTTTATACTTAAATATCTTGGAAACCTTAACTTTAGGGGGTTGGACCCACTGACCTTTTAATCAGCTTGATTTGAAGTACAACATACTCCAGTTTTATGACAATTGACTGAAACCACTTTTTACATAGGTTCCGATTGTTAAATGCATAGGAATATATAATTTTTATACATCTATATACAGTGTGTCCCAGGATGGGGTGCCGCATTCTTGTAAACTTTCTTATTTTTGATTTGTCAAGAAAAAGTCATTCTTTATAAAAGGTTTTGCTTATCCTAGGAAGTCATAAACAGTTGCCAAACTTAAAATAAATTATACAGGATATTCTAAAAATTAGAAAATATTAAATTGACTTTAAGCAAACTATCTTTTTTTACATTTTTATTGAAAATTTTATTTAACAATCTTTCAATTATGAAGAAAAGCTTAAATACGGACTTTAGTGGCAAAATAAGGAAATAACAATTTTCAAAAAAAAAAAATAAAAATAACGTTTTATTCAACTAAGTTGAAAACTATTCTACATGTAGACCTTCTACTGGTACCTATACATATTTTTAATCTTTTTCATGTGATTGCATCACATGGATTAAAGTCAATGTCAGTGTAATAGATATTTATTCGTATGTTGTATTTCCTATAAAAATATTAATTACTGATTATTGAATTATGCTAGCCCTGGTACAATGAATTTACTTAATCAAACGCCATGGAATCAGCATTGTTTCTTATAAATACAAAATAGAAGTCTTTAATGAAAAGTACCCAGATGTTAAAAGGACTCTCAAAGCAGTACGTAACTTAATTCATAAATTTGATTCCACTGATGGTCGTTAAGGAAAAGATCAATAAATCTAGCAAATCTCATATTCAGAGGATTTTAGTCAGCAACAAATTTTATGCACTCAAACCTTTTATTGACAAACTTCAAGTTGCAGATGATGCTTGTCGTTTGGACTTTTGTTTAATTATGGGTGAGAAAATTTTAGCAGATAGATTTCATGGAAACATTTTATTCACGGACGAATCTATTTTTATGACTAATGGAGTAGTCTCTTCTCAGAATCGTAGATACTGGGCTCAGGAAAATCCTAATTTCCGAATTACCACTAATAGTCGAAAGTTTAAAAAAGTAAATGTTTGGTGCGGCATAATGCATCAT
The DNA here is from genome assembly GCA_936432065.2 of Rutpela maculata. Classification (NCBI taxonomy): domain Eukaryota; kingdom Metazoa; phylum Arthropoda; class Insecta; order Coleoptera; family Cerambycidae; genus Rutpela; species Rutpela maculata. Next base: position 203,408,741 of record OW386285.2, on the reverse strand, counting down.
AAAATAATCAGTCCTTATTTTATTGATGGAAATTTAAATCAAAATACTTATTTAGAAATTTTGAATAATTTTGTTTTGGGTGAACTAGACAATGAAAATTTTTAGTTTAGAAGAAAAATAATTTTTCAGCAAGATTGTTGCCCACCGCATTCTTTAATCCTAGTTAGACAATGGTTATACCAGAGATGGATAAATGAAATTTTCCATATGAATTTTCCAGGAAATTTTCAGAACTTTCTGGAAGTGTTCTATAAAACATTTGAATATTTCTGGAAGTTTCCAAAATTCCAGAAAAGTTTCCAAATTCTTCACGAATATTTACAATTGTCTTCATAATTTAAAATCTTAAAAAAATCTGGTGTGACTCTAGCAAAGACTAGAGAATTAGATAAGATAAGACATCCGGCAGAATTCCTTTGATCTTTCAGTAATGGCGCTATTGACCTCATCCCTTTAATTCTTTTAATTTGGAGTTTGCGCTTTGTTGTCGCATATAATTAAATTTCACAGATCAGATGTTATGCAGTGTTGCCTTAATCTAATATGTGGCAGTTTTTTTAAGGCAATAGAAGCCTCTGTACCACAGATGGGTAAAGGAAACTTTCCATTTGAAAGTTCCCCGAACGAAATTTTGATAAAAATAAATGTTTTCAATAAAATATTTGAATATTTGAAAATTTCCAAAATTCCGGGAAAATTTCCTTTGGGAACTTTCGGAATATTCAAATATTTTACTGAAAACTTTTTATCAAAATTTCGTTCCGAAACTGAAATTTTCCTGTAAATGTTTATTGGAAAGTTTCCTTCTTCCTTTCTCTGCTCTGTGCTATAATAACTAAAAGCATAAAATTTCATTAAAATATAGTTTATTAGTATAATAATTATTATTAATTCAAAAGGCGCGTGATGGTTCACCCGGGTGGGTCGCTTGTCGACCAGTCTGAGGAAAACAAGCAATATAAATGCAAAATTTGTGGAAAAAATGCAAGTAAAAGTGAAGTTAAATGTATAGGTGGAAACTGTGAAACAGTGTTGCATTCTAAATGGTTTGATGTTCTTGCGAAAGTTGTACACATCGATAAGAAAACATTTCGTTGTAAAATCTGTCATCTAAGCACGAAAAATAGTGAAAATACTCAGGCTTCTATTGACAACAATAGCGCCAGTTGTGAAATAGTGATACTCAAAAAAGAAATCGAATGTTTAGTACGTGAAAAGGAATTATTGAATAAATACACTTCAGAAATGGAATATTCAAATATGTTATTAAAATCTAAAATCAAAGACTGTGAACAACAATTTAGTGTGAGTAAAAACCCATCTTTTTTGCCTGCTGATAGCGCTCCGACGGCTTCATATAGTTCTATGGTAAAAAGAAATAATATTAGCAATGCAAATAACTCATCAGCTGTTTTACTTGTCAAGACTACGAATCAAGCTATTTCAAACAAACAAGTTGAAAGTGATATTAAGTCTAGAATAAAGCCAGGCTCTCTTAATTTATTTATTTATTTATTTAAATTATATTACTCAACAGAGTAATATCCACATACTCATTAAAATATTTAACAATGTAAATGTAAATAAACAACACCAGATAACTAAAAATAATACACGTATATGTACACCCACACCACATACACACCACACACAAACAAACATACATGTACAAACATATGATATGGAAACATAAAATATCACTATAGCTTATAATACATCTAGTAGGACCTTTTTCAAGGCTTTCTGACTGATGAAAAATATATCACAGTGAGATTGCACTTGATTGCATAAATTACACATTCTATATAATGGTGAGTTTATCAAATTGTCGAAGTGAGCTATATCTGGAAGGTAGAAAGTGTTAGTTGCTCTCGTAGAGTGAGAAGGCACATTTAGGTGTATGCGAGATAAAAATTCGGAGTCATCAATAAATCCAATCAATAATTTTTGAAGATATACAATACAGTTTATATTCCTCCTCTTTTCTAGTGTTTCAATGTTATACAGTTCCAGCAGCCGTATTTTTGGAATATTTGCATCATAAATTCCCACATCCTTAAAGCACAAGTATCTTAAAAATCTGTTTTGGATCTTTTCAATGCTATATATATGACTCTGATATTGATGACTCCATACAAGTGAGGCATATTCTAGTAAGCTCCTGATAAATGAAATATAAAGTTGAGTTAAACATTTAATGTTACTAAACTGTCTAGTATTTCGCACAATAAAGCCATACATTTTAGATGCCTTAATTGTAACATTTGAAATATGTTAGTGAAGGTGAGACCAGAATCAAAGGTCATGCCCAAATCCCGCACCTCTCCAACTCGATGCAATACTATTCCATCCAGCTCGTAATTATTATTAAGTGATATTTTTTTTACGAGTAAATGTCATTATATTACATTTAGCTATGTTGAAATTTAAATTATTTCACAGACCACATTTGTATGTTATTTATATCAGCTTGAAGTTTATAACTGTCTTCAACATTATCTATCTTGGAGACATCTACCTGACCACGGTTATCTAAAACATTAGAAATAAATTGAGTTAGGTTGCTAAGGTTGCTGACTGTAGACCTGTGTTTCATGAATCCATGTTGGTGCATAGAGATGTTTTTGGATACTGATTTATATATGTCCTTATAAATGATTGATTCAAATAGTTTAGCCGCTACAGACAGTATGACAATTGGTCTATAAGTTTTTATATCAGATCTATCACTTTTTTTAAAAATTGGGCAAATTTTCGCAACTTTCCAGGAATCTGGAAACACGCCGGATTTTAAACTCAAATTAAATATTAATTTTGAAGGGTATGCAAAGATATCAGCACAACCTTTGACTATATATGACAGTAAGTGATCTGGCCCAATGGTTTTGTTAATTTTAAGATTAGCAAAAGCCTCAAGGACATCCTCAGTTGGCACAGACTGAATAAAGATCGGATTAGCATATATTTTATGGCTGATGTTATTATTGTTTACATCTTCTGCATCCACACTGTATACTCTACTGAAATTCATTGCAAAGGCATTAGCTATGGATTTACCATCAGTGTACTCAGTACCATTTAGGTGCACTTTATTAGGAATGAAAACAGTCCCTTTTTTGCTGTTTATATACTGCCACAAAGACTTGGAGTCAGAATTGATGTCACGCTGAATTTTGACTTAATATTGTTCATGAGCATCATCAATGTCTCTTTTTATTTTGGCACTAAGATTGATATATTGTGTTTTTAGTTCAGCACTGTTTATATTTTTTGATTTCGTTCTAATTTTATCTTTTCTTTTTATGTCATTTATTATTTGTTTGGTAAACCGCACCGGATATCTAGCACTCTTTTTAACTTTAGGTACACAGATTTCAAAGATATGATTAATTCTACTATAAAAAGTATCAACAGCGATGTTCACGTCAGATAAAGAGTCTAGATCACTCCAGTCAGTGTTCAGAAGTAAATGATACATAAGATCATAATTTGTTTTTCTAAAATTATAATTTTGCGAGTTATCTGATGAAAGATCTTTGATAGTATTAGTTTTTATAAAAACAACTATGCTTAGAGTTGGACGATGACTGTCTTCCGCTACAGGACTAAATGTGCCCCGTTTCACTGTACAATCAAGTTTCGCTATTACCAGATCTAAAATATGCCCTACCTCATTAACTATCGTGTTGAATTGAGTGCAATCAAAAAAGTTTATCAGTTCCTCAATGTATGGATCAAGATATTGATTTATATAATATCGATTTAGATTAGTTATATTAAAATCCCCTATAATAATAAAGTTACTTTCATATAAATAAGGTAAGTTTTCTACAGCATTGAAAAAGTTTTCCAATCATATAACAGGGCAAGTAGGAACTACATATACCGCAAATATGTACACTGAACTGACAGAACTAATCGAAATCTTTACACACAAAACCTCAATTTCAGGATCATTAAACTGGAGTTCTATTTCGCTAGAATTAAAAATTTTAATCACCGCGTTCAAGACGCCTCCACCTCTTACTTTTCCAACCATGTCTAAGTTTCTGTCTTTTCTATACACCATAAATAGATCTGGAAAGAGTTCAGCATTGAAGACACTATCGTTGAGCCATGTTTCACATAGCACTACAACTTGATATTCTCCAGAAGAGAGAGTAATAGCATTATAAAAACTTGCAGTTTTGGTATTTAAACCTCTGACATTCTGGTAAAGGATATGGAGCTTATTGTTGCTGTTATCGTCATAGAAAGGTGTTTGATTCCCTAATTGACTAGGTAAGTCACAGCTTGGAAGTAATTGCTAACAAGAATAATAGACCTTAAGTCTGACCTGGGATACAAGTTTCAGATATATCGGGCAAGATATATTGAAGGCAGCATGATCTTCATTAACTTTGGAATTCGTTTTAGAGATGGTACAGTTGACAGATTTATCTTCAACACTTAGACAGTCCTTGGTGGAGTGCTCTTACTACAGCATTTTTCACATATTTCTACATTGGGGCATTGACTACCTGTATGATTGTACTGGTAGCATTTAAAACAACGCATAATAGATATATATTCGCAAACCGGACGTGATTTGAAACCAACATATAAACTTCCTTCGACCATAATTCTCTTGTATGTAGAAGCATCGCAATCTATAATCGCAAAGTATTCGATTCGCATTTTTTTGTAGACCCTGATTGTTAGCTTACTCTTATCAGATACGATTTGTTTATTCTGTTTCGGTATGAATTTTTATACAGGGATTTTTCTTATTTGGTACTTGTGTTGTATAACCATCACCTATGTTTCTATCTAACTCCTTCCTGACTATATCAGTATGACATTTATCTTTACACTTTATGATAACACTTCCATTTCTACCTTTACTAATCCCTGAAATGCTCACTCCTAGTTCAGCTGGCTTAATTTTCTCTTGAATTGCATCCCTTGTTTTAACACTATCATCACCATGAGCAGGCTTGACCACAACTATTCCTTAATTCAATGCTGCGGCATAACTGCGTGTTCCACCAACTTTAGAGTGCGACGTTTGCTTCTCGTCTTTGTTCATATGTGCAATTTCACTTTCAAGATCTTCAAAATCTCTTCTTTATCTTTAATTATCACGTCTTTTTGCTTGTTTGATTCACTTATTAGTTTTATTTGCTCATGAAAATAACTCAGGATCGGCAATTTTGGGGTTATGTTTTCATTTTCACAACAAACTATTTTATTTTCACTAATGTGTACTAACTGTTTCTTCTGCTTTAGAAAAATCTAAACAACTTGAGTGATAGATTCCAGAACATTTTAAGCAAACAATAAAAGAACTCTTTTTGTTTGCACAACATCTATAATATTTGTCAGAATTGTCCACGCGACCATCAGGCGGATCGCCCATTTTGGAACTTAATGTAAACATAATAAACACCAAATTAGTAAAAGATGAATTGCTTATAAATTGTAGTGATACAACTTCCTTACTCACATTAAAAGAATGTTTACATCAGCAAGTGGGAGAATTAATATACCATGTCAGCGAGGGAAAAAATTAAACCCTCGTCTCATTGTCTATAGTGTAGAGCCTTCTGCTATCCAAAACCTAGATATTATAAAGGATATTATTAACGATAATAACCTCGATGCCACTGAAAATGACATAAAGCTTACTACAAAAATGAAATATAAAAACGTTGTTAATGTAATTCTGGAACACTCCCCTTCGGTTTTTCAGTCTGTCATAAACAAAGATTATTTATACGTTTCTTGGAAGAGGTGCGCGGTGAAGCAGCACTTCGGTCTGCCAAGGTGTTTTAAATACTGGAAAATTGGATATCACAAAAAGGATTGTCGCAGTCAGCCGGTAGTATGCCCCAACTGCTCTGAAGCGCATGAAAAAAAGGACTGTGTATCGCAATCATTCGTGTGTAATAACTGTAAGATGTTGAATGCCAAATATAAGTTAAATGTATCCACTGATCACATGGTTAATGATCCACATTGTCATTTCTTTTTAAATAAAGTTGATCAATTTAAATCTAGAATAAATTATGGTAAATAATTTTCTAAATAGAATAGAAAGTATTATTTCTGTATATAAAAGTTATTTATATTTTTAGTAAGATAATTTTAGTTACCGTGTCTACAGATGTATATAGGAATAGTATGCCTCTTTACTTTGTTGCCAAGTTTATGAGGTGATATCGCTACTTTACTGTAAGGAAGCATTTAATACCTATATACATCAAATGTTTAAAACAGCAGTGCCACCTGGTAAAAAATGTAGTGGACTATGGTGTATGTTTACATATGTTTATAGGTATTTTCCGCCTCCAAAAAAAGTGTCATTAAATGCTTCTATCTCTCTATCTCTTCCTTTTTTGTCATAATCTTATATGCGCACCAATAAAGCTGATCATTATTGATAATAATGAGTCATGAATTTACTAATTATCAAGATATTCGCGATGAAAACAACACAAAACGTCTCCGCCTCCGAAATCGGAGGCGAACTCGTAAAATCGGAGGCAAACACCGCCTAACCGTATAACATTCGGAGGTGTATAAGTACTAAATGCATGTATATATATATATATATATATATATATACATACATATATATATATATACATACATATATATATATATATATATATATATATATATATATATATATATATATATATTGAGACTAGTTAAGCTGTTACATCCGGCATATACAAGTGGCGGCCCCACATCCGGGTCTTTATATATCGCTATAAATTTGATGTATAGATGGTTAGGGGAATCTCCAGAATCCAAATTTCAAGAGAGGGGAAACGATATCTTATTTTTTTTTTGTTCATTTTTGTAGGATACTGAAGATACGTAGCTACCTCCTATATATATATATATGAAAAGATACTGATAGTTCGTTGTTACCTCTAACAACGTTGCCAAATCTTTGGAGGTCGGAACGCCCTGTCATTATCCGCAATGATGTAATGTACATATATTATATCGTTGAATCAACATGCTCTATTGTAAATCTTAAGAAAATGATGTTCTGACCAAGACGTGGCCTCATTGGTTTTAAATTCATGATATTTTTTATGAACAATACTATTATTTACGTATTAATGAATACGATAATGATGTGCACATTTTGAGAGTCAGTCTTTGGCAAGGATGTCACCGCTGATATTAATTAACTTATTGATATGTGCATCCGTTTTCGGAAACAAAAAATATAAAACATATTCTTGATAAGAATTTTTTATTTTTAATTATTTTAAAAAAATAGTAAACCAGTCTTTTTCTGGTTAAAATAATTATATGCTCCGCTAAACAAAGATACAACTTTTCTCTCATTTTTTTCTTGACTTTTGGTAAGAATTCAAATTAAAATACATTTGCTTTATTTATTGTCTAATAACCCTGATTTTAAAGCAAAATGCCTAAATACGAAATAAATCTATTTATTTCGTATTTAGGCATTTTGCTTTAAAATCATGGTTATTATCATTTTCAAATATAATACTAACAGCTCATGAGTTGAGTACATGACATATTTGTAACAAGGAATCGCATTCTTTGAATAGTTAAAATGATAACAGAAACACAGCGTCTAGTTTCACATAATTCATTTATTTTCGAGTGCATTTTATTCACTAGAGAATAGGTACCATAAGTTCCTAACGACTTTCAGAAAATCTAGGGTCTGCTTTGTTCAGAAGTTTACACATATTTACAAAGTTGATTTATTTTTTCAAAAGTATATGTATTTTCATACGGCCCTATTTTTACGATAGATTTATTTGATATTATACGTTATTAATAAATTACAAACAGTAATCATTATTTTCAATGAAAGGCTATTTATAAAAGGGTTACAAAAGAAACAAATATACTAATATATTCCTGTAGCTACAGAAAAAAAAAAAACGAAAGAGTGAAACATATATTAACAAAATTTTTAAAAAATGAACAGAACAAACTAAAAATTATCGTTTTCTTAAGCACGGCACCGCCCACCACCCTTAATGAGATCTGGAATTAGATTATATTTTGACCTTATTCCGTTGAAGGGTTGGGGGATAAATTAGGTAAATCAACCAAGTAAAAGTCCATAAAATTGGTATTTAGTATATATAAGAGAAGCTAACTAAGGTCACAAAAAATTTTTTGACATTAGCCACCCCCATTGCCATCCCCACACCATTATTAAAGGAGGTAAAAAAATAAAATTGTGATTTAGTGTGTATATAAGAAGGGCCTCATTTTTTTTTTACTTCATCTACCCCCACTACCAATATGGCATATCGTTTTATGGATTTTTGGGGTATGCGATTTCAAATATATTACATTACTAAAGTTCCTTAAACAATTATTTCTGCATACAAGTTTTTTTTCGTTGTGAGAGACTTGGATAGAAAATCAGTATGTGGAAGTAGTGATTCCTTGGGCAGCGCTTTTTATATTTGTTTTTAGTTATAGATTTTCATTCCTTTACTGGTTAATACAAAATTTAGATATATCTTCCTTTTGTATTATTCAGTATTTGTATATGTTTATAATTATTTGTACACTAACAAATGATCTTATAATTTTCTAAACATCTCCCATTTCCATTATAACAAATTTAGAAGCTGTAGAATAATTATAAAAGTAATTTATTTATTCAATTACCATCACCAAATAATTAGTAATTTAATTACATTTTTTTAATAGTAATTTAATTACATGGTAATCAAATTACTTTTTAACATTAGTAATTTGTAATTAATTGCTTTTTCAAAGTAATTTGTCCAGCTCTGTATACTGTACCTTAGTATTTTATTATCAAAGCGAATTAAATATTAAAAGTATTTACCATTTCGATAAAAAATACGTATAATCGTGTTTTTAAAATTTTGAATTTTGGAGCTTCGACCTGCTGTATTTTTGAAATAGACATTTTGGATCTTTTTCCATAACAGTTTTCATTGAGAATGACCTAAGGATTATATGCCTTGAATTTGCAACGGTTACTTCAACAACAAATTACCCATGCATTTGGTACGGGGTCCGAAATGAAGCGTTTCTAAACCTATGTTATGGGATCTTTTTCTTATTTTTCACCAAAGAATTAGAAATATTTTGTCGACTGAATATTACAACTACCTGTATATACAAATATATAATTTATTGTTGTGGGTTATGGCTTCTAAATTATTCAGAAGGTAGGAACTTAAGGGATTTTTCGATAATAAATACATCTGTGCAATAAATGTCTGCTAGTAAGGACTTGTGGATTTTCCATAGTAATACGTTCAACAGTGTAAATAAAAAAATTATATAATATACATTTATTTGACAAAATTTTATCTTAAATTTACCGAAAAGATATTTATTATTTATTGTATTTCCATAATACCGACGTTATTTTTATAAAGCCTGATTTCTATATAGTGTATACATCTTTTGGGTGAAATACTTGAAAAGAAATAATTTTTTTAGATCAAAGCAAATAAGTTTAACAAGAATGGGTAATCTGAGATCTGTTTTTAATGATACCAAAAACTAGTCTTTCATGGAAAGCGAAGAGGAAATGGATCATGCTGTAGTTTGGGAATTCCTGTCCCGAAATCGATAAGGAAGCGTCAACTAAGCTGTATACAAAATCTAAAAACCAGATTCTTATGCAGAATTTTCTATCGGATTCAAATTTCGACAGTTTATATGGAATTGTAAAAATAAAGCAAAAAACATTTATCTACAAAAACTGCAAAAAGCATGAAAAGATATATTTATCTTTTTATTTATTACTCAATATTATTGCTATTAAAAATATCAAACGTATATTTCAACAAAACATCATTCAAACTTTTCATTAGCTATAGCCAAACTAACAGTGAACCTTACATGGTGTTTTATAGAAAATATTTAGAGTTGACTTTTCTATTTAGTGATTGATTTTAATTGCCTTCAAGTAAATATATCCTGTGCACTAAGATTCTTTTACATTGTACGCGCTATTAACAAGTTACATTAATACTCTTCGCCGATTTACAGCACTTTTCATATAATTGTTGCCCACAAAAATTTAAATAATTAATAACTTTTTATTTATTGATCAATCTTGTTAAAAAAACCGCCGCCCAAGGAATCACTACTTCCACATCCAGATTCTCTATCCAAGTCACTCACAACGAAAAAACTGTGTATGTGGAAATAATTGTTTATGAAACTTTAATAATATAATATTTAAAATCCTCTACCCCAAAAACCCATAAAACAATACCCCACATCGGTAGTGGAGTGGGGGTGGTGATAGGGGGTGGTAGTGGGTAGTGGGGGTGGATGAAGTAAAAAAATATTTTGAGGTTTCTGGTTCTTGTACATACACTAAATCACATTTTTTTTTCATCCCCTTTAATAAGGGGGTGGGGGTGGTAATGGGGGTGGCTAATGCCAAACATTTTTTTGAGACCTTAGCTTCTCTTGTATATACTAAATACCAATTTTATGGATTCCTACCTGCTTGATTTACCCATTTACCCCAAATTTACCCCAATTTACCCCCCAACCCTTCGTCGGAACAACATGAAAATATAATCTAGTTCCAGATCTCGTTAATGTACATACGTGTACCAAATTTCAAGTCAATATCTTAAACGGTTCCAGTTACAGGCAGACAGACCGACAGACAGACAGACCGACACACAGACAGACCGACAGACAGACAGACAGAAAATTTTTTTTCGCTCAAACTTAAAATCTCGACGTTTTCTGACATTTTAAGCCTATTTGAACAATAAAAATTTTTTTGTCGTTACTATACTTCCACTGGATGTGGAAGTAATAATAGGGTTCTTCCTCTGGCTCGCACTAACTTACTTTTCAAATTTCGGTACAATCGGACTTTTCACTCTTAAATTACCGTGCTTACAAGAAACGTGACGGATGGACAGACAGACAGACAAACGGATGGACGGACATTTTGAAAGTCGTTCAGAATTCAATCATCAACGTTTTCCTAGTTGTGAAGAGTATAATAATCTTCCAGTGAAATTAATAGGTGTTGTTATGTTTTTGTTTTCACTTTTTCTTTTAAGTAATTTCTCAAAATCTTTCATATTTATCTTTTAGTAAAGCATGAATCAGACAGCATTGGATATTGGATAAATTTGGTGTGGTTGTACTACTGGTCTATATTATAATTACTTTTACGGATTATGATCTTTTTGTTTCTGAAAGCCTAGCATGATCATGAGAATAAAAAGTTTTTATTTGAGCCATTTTCTTATATTTAGTATAAATTTCGGACTTTTCATGAAAAAAACTTGCAAATAAAAAAGTTTTCTTTCTTCCAAATTTAATCCGTGGACATACTGTATATTAAGAAAATTTAAAAAATTAACAATGACTAAATGCGTATTTATTAAATCAAACTTGAAAAGAAAGCATGGTTGATAAAACGTGCTAAAATGTAGAAACACAGAATAATATATAAAGTGCATATGATCTATCTTCATTACAACAAATGTGAAACGTGTTCTAAATTTTGAAACTAACTACCTACTTCGTGAAGATGATTCATTGGGAATAAACTGTAAATATTATCATTTTCGCGCTATTTTTACAGAATTTGAGCGACCGTAATAAAATTTTACCTAGGTACTCGTAAATTGTCTTTAATAATATCGAGAAAGGTTTGAAAGACTGACTTATTTTTTAAATAGAAAGTACGTACTTTTCTTAAACAAATTTTAAGTAGCACTTTGATTTCAATGTAAGTGAAATTTTCATTAAGTGAAAAATGTTTGTTAATTACATAAGATTTTATATGCCGTCAACAAATTAAAAAAGAACATTATCTGAGACTATATAATAATAAATAACGTTTCATGATTTTTTCTCAAAATGAATTTAACTATATTATTGCATACTTATACATAAATAATCTGTTAAATATTCAATATCTCATAGAACTTGTTAAGTACCCAAATGAAAAAAAAATTATAGAAAAACTACAAATGCATTATGATCTTTATTTGATGTAATGGTAGAATAATTGTAATAATTGAAATTGGACCATATCCATTATACAGAGTGATCGCTGGAAGCGTTTCATATTAAGTGCATATTGTATGAACTGTTTTATTATAATTTCAGAGAAAAATTTTATTAAGCTTTTTGAAGAAGCACACAAATATACGACGTGCCATTAATCATAATTGTTTACATAAATGCGTTTGCATTGCTGTTTGGCTGCACGGTAACGATAATAACTACAACAGTTTATCTTACAGTCTTACAAAATGAATGTAAATTGAAACTTTTAGGCTTTGACTCTTTTCTCATCATTATTGGAACTATGTTTTCATCTAGTTTACGCCAGCCAAAATAAAAAACCGTTGCCCAAGGAATCACTACTTCCACATCCAAGTCTCTTACAACAAAATACTATATTTGCACTCCACTATGTGGAAATAATTGTTTATGGAACTTTAATAGTATAATATTTGAAATCATGTACCCCAAAATAATGGGGGTGAGGTGGTGGTGGGGGTGAATGAAGTGAAAAAAATTCTTGATGACTTTCGCTCTTGTACACACCTTTAATAATGGGGTGGGGGTGGTAATTTTTTTTTGAGACCTTAGCTTTTCTTATATTTACTAAATACCAATTTTATGGACTCTTATTTGCTTGATTTACATATGTACCCCCATTTACCCCAATTTACCCTTCAACTCTGCAACGGAATAAGATTAAAATATAATCTAGTTCCAAATCTCGTTAAAATACATACGTGTGCTATATTTTAAGTGAATGTCTTAAACGGTTCCAGAGTAATCGTGAGCACCAAAAAGATTAAGAATTTATTTTGCTCAGACTTAAAATATTGACGTTTCATGATATGCTAAGCCTATTTAAACAATGAAAATTTCCAAAAATTTTGTTTGCGTTAATACACCTCAACTGAATGTGGAAGTAATACGCAGAAAACGGCATGACAAAAATGTAAAAAATCGTTGTGTGCCGTAAACTATACGATAGAAGTAAAGCCTCTATTTCAAGCATTTTCTTCGAGGAAACCTGCTACGCATCCATACTAGTTAAGGTAACCCACAGATTTTTTTCATCCCTTTTAATAATGGTAGGGGTGGTAATGGGGGTGGCTAATGCCAAAAATTTGTTTGAAACCATAGCTCTCTTGTATACACTAAATACCAATTTCATGGACTCTTGCCTGCTTGATTTACCTGTTTACCTCCCATTTACCCCATGTTACCCCCCAACCCTTCGACGGAATAAGATGAAAATATAATCTAGTTCCAGATCCTCTTAAAGTACATATGTGTACCAAATTTCAAGTCAATATCTTAAACGGTTCCAGAGTAAACGTGCGCACAAAAAAGTTCCAGACCGACAGACAGACCGACAGACAGACAGAATTTTTTTTTTTCGCTCAAATTTAAAATCTCGACGTTTCATGACATTCTAAGCCTATTTAGACAATAAAAATTTTCAATAATTTTTTTGTCGTTACTATACTTCCACTGGATGTGGAAATAAAATAAACATTTTTAAAAAATGTTCTGTCGTTACTATACTTCCACTGGATGTGGAAGTAATACATACATACGTGTGCCAGATTTTATTAAGTCGATATCTTAAACGGTTCCAGAATAATCGTGGGTACCAAAAAGTTGCAAGATCAACAGACAGACCCACGCGACAGACAAATAGTTTTTATTCAAACTTAAAATATTGACATTTAATGACATTCTAAGCCTATCTGAACAATGAAAATTTTCAAACATTTTTCTTGAGTTCGTATGCTTCAACTGGATGTGGAAGTAATACGCAGAAAATGGCATGACAAAGATATAAAAAATCATTATGTGCCGTGGACTACACGATAGAAGTAAAGCCTCTACTTCAAGCATTTTCTTCTGGGAAACCTACTACTCATTCATACTACTTGAGGTAAACCACTGCGCAACCGATTTACTAGAGGAAAGCCACTACGCATTCATACTTCTTGAAGAAACCCACTGCGCATCCATTTTACTCGAGGAAACCCACTGCGCATCCATGCCACTTGAGGTAACCTACTGCGCATCCATAATACTCAAGGAAACCTACTGCACATCCATTTGACTCGAGGAAACCCACTGCGCATCCATACTACTCGAGGTAACTTTAATAACATGATATTTGAAATCGCCTACCCCAAAAACCTATAAAACGATATGCCACATCGGAAGTGTAGGTGGGGGTGGGGGTGGATTAAGTGGACCCTTACCTGCTTGATTTATCAATTTACCCCAAATTTACCACCCAGTAAATTTGGGGTAAATTGATAAATCAAGCAGGTAAGGGTCCACTTAATCCACCCCCACCCCCTCAACGGAATGAGATGAAAATATACTCTAGTTCCAGATCCCGTTAAAGGACATTACCAAATTTCAAGTCAATATCTTAAACGGTTCCAGAGTAAACGTGCGCACAAAAAAAGTTACAGACCGACAGACGACAGACAGAAATTTTTTTTTTCGCTCAAATTTAAAATCTCGTCGTTTCATGACATTCTAAACCTATTTGAAACATAAAAATTTTCAAAAATTTTTTTGTCGTTACTATACTTCCACTTGATGTGGAAGTAAAATATCAGGCAGAGAACCTCACGAGTGTTCTATAAATTGCAGCGTGGGGAAAAGCTGTTTTCGCATGATACAGGAAGGCATTTTCTATTAGATGAATGTGTCTGAAACAATAATTTAAAAAGCCTAGTGAAACGCACTAACTAATGGCACGTGCAATGTTAAAGAATCTTAGTGCACGGGATATATTTACTTGAAGGCAATTAAAATCAATCATTAAATAAAAAAGTCAACTCTAAATATTTACTATAAAACACCATGTAAGGTTCACTTTTAGTCTGGCTACAGCTAAAAAAAAGTTTGAATGATGTTTTGTTGAAATATATGTTCGATATTTTTAATAGCAATATTGAGTAAGAAATAAAAAGATAATTACATATTTTCATGTTTCTAGCAGTTTTTGCAGATAAATGCTTTTTATTCTATTTTTACAATTCCATATAAACTGTCGAAATTCGAATCCGATAGAAAATTCTGCATAAGAATCTGGTTTTTGATTTAGTCGACGCTTCCTTATCCATTTCGGGACAGGAATTCCCAAACTACAGCATGATCCATTTCCTCTACGCTTTCCATGAAAGATTAGTTTTTGGTATAATTAAAAACAGATCTCAGGTTACCCATAATGTTTAAACTTATTTCCTTTGATCTAGAAAAAATCTTTCTTTTCAAGTATTTCACCCAAAAGATGTAAAACACTATTTAGAAACCGGACTTGAAAATAACGTCGATATTATGAAAATACAATAAATAATAAATATCTTTTCGGTAAGTTTAAAATAAGATTATGTCAAATAAATATAAATTATGTAATTTTTTTATTTGCACTGTTGAACGTATTATTATGGGAAATCCATTAAGTCCTTAAAAATTTCTTTGCATCACAGCGTTATCTATATTTTAATTTTTAGAGAGATCATTTTTACTAAAAACTGAAGTCATTTATATATTCTGGTGAATACTTCTTACAGAATTCAAATATCTCTTTTAATTATCAATAAAATGGCACCAGGAGTTTTAAGTGAGACACCCTATATATTTACCTAAAACTTCTTCTTTATTTCCATAGATAATTTTGTATCAATATAAGTAACATATGGCACCTTGTAGTAAAAGTTAATGTTTTAAATTAACTTGTACGATTTTTTGTCAACAATTTACGTTTCAGTGAATAACAAAATAAACAACCCTAATAGGGTGGTGATGTTTATATTTCGAATACTTGACCAATACCTCCTCCTCAGTGACAATATCTAAACGAATAATACGTAAGAAATAGAAATACATCAAGTTTCTATAGCGAACACCTCTAAACATTGTGTCGTAAGTCTTTATTTTTTTAGTTATGTGCACCGCTTCTAAAAATTTGAAAAAAATCGACAATAAACTACTCATAGCAGTACATTTTTGGTAAAAAGTTAGTGAACGCGAATCATTATTTTCATGAATAAATAATTAGTTTAATATATTTTTCTTTCATTCGAAAGGGGCCATAAAATTACCACATTCCTTTCCCTCGGATGTATTTAAATTACATCCCCGTCTACAATTAGTTTTACAATAATTAACACATAACTTGCAGGGATAAAAAATGAGTACGAAAAATTATATTTATTAGGTACATAGGTTACTAGTGGCAACAGAGGGCTAAAACTCGAGGAAAATGTTTATTTTCCTATTGTAGATCTACTGACACTGAATTAGGTACAAAGCTTCTAAGGCCATTTCACTTTGCTTATTCTGCTACACCATTTTGAATAAATCATGAAGTTTAGAACCATTTAGAAAACTTGGATAATTTTCAAAATGAAGTTAAATTAAATTAAAGAAAAAAGTATTTCCTGTACAGATATTAAATATAGAGATATAAACCTACAATTTGAGTCTAAAAACCCCTACAATCGTGTCCGATCCCAGAAATTATACCAACTTTCTTGATTTCCATTCTTTTTAGATTAAGGAGCGAGAAAATAATATTTTCAAAATTTGACTATATTTAATATTTTGGGTTTAAAGGAATAAGTTGTTTTTTTTCTTAGTTTTGAGGTAAAATTTCATTATTTTGACATCGGATTTAAACAGATCGATGGATAACTATGTTTATAACTTTTACCCGAATATTTTTTTTTGCCTTTTCAAAATTTTCTTGATTGTAAAAAAATAAGCAGAGGATATTTTTATTCTTCAGTCTAGGTACTTATTCAGATTCATAAAGTCTAGCGATAAAAAAAAACAGCAACCACCTCAAAAAAGGCCAAAACGCGTCAGTAATTTGGTCTTCTTCTCATCTCTGGCGCTTACTCTATAGAAAATGAGGTATTAGTGAGAAATAAAAAAATAAATGTTTTTATGGTTTTTCAATATCTACATAAGAACATGGCTTTCTAATATTTTGCAATTTCGAATTATGTGGAGAAATTCAGATTCGGAAGCGGGAGAGAATTTTACGTGATGACCCACACATTTTTAAATATTCTAAGCAGTACCCAACTCAGCACACTGTAATCCTTTACCCGATGCATTTCTTAAAAGCATTTAATAAACGCTCATTCTGGCGTTGTTCGCGACGTTGCCAATATTTGGAGGTAACAACGTATAGCCTATCATCAAAAAAGTACTATATATAGGCGGAGGTAGCATCGCACTGACTGTTATACAAACGAAATCGATAGCAGCGCCACTGATATACAGTGGAACTAAAAATTTAAATTGCGGGTATAAACGTGACTTTGTGACCTCCACACAAAAATTTCAATATAGCCTTCTGATACCATCTACAAGCTTATAAAGTTGAAAACAAGGCAAAACGTTGTCACCTCCGAAATCGGAGGTAGCAGCGTTATATATGAGGTGACAATGATTAGCCAGTATCTACTTTGGATGTGGCACCGTACTCTGCATACGTATATATATATATATATATATATATATACATATATATATATATAAGTGTTGGTGTGCTTCCGGGTGTTTTCCCATGTAGTTGATAGGCTCCTGCTGGAGCCACTGTTGTCTAAACGACGTTTCGGCAGAATCCCATCTGCCATCTTCAGGTTCTCACTGAAAGCTGCCTACTGTTGCTCCTCGTTGCTCGAACTGAACTGACGTTCTCCGCGCTGTGCGGTTCCTTATATATGCTGGGGCCTAGAGCGTGCATGCACGACTGGCTACGTGTTGTTGGCCCTCTACTGTATGTGGGAGGCGTAGCGGGCGCCTGAGCTAACCCAGCAATTGACCTCGCTGAAACGTCACTTTTCACGTGACTTCATTGGTGGTCGTGCATTTTCTGTTTGGTTGGTTAGCGCTTGGCTCCGGCTCTTCGTGATAGGTCCCTTTGTGGTGGGTTGTGGTGTCTCTTGTCACTCCTCGAACGTGCCGACTCGAGATTGGTTCGTTTGCCGTGTGTTTCCCGTTATATATCCGCCTGAAAGTGCGGACTTCCATGCAGTGGGTAATCTTTGCATGTCATCTCGTTTGTTAAGATTTTGTGGTCTTTTTTCGATCTCTATGGCCTCTCTGGTAATTCTTGATGTGCAGTGCTCAATATTGGCTACTGTTCTGGTGTTGTCGAAGTCTATTTTATATTCTGTGATTTTTACGTGCTGTGCTAGAGACGATGTTTTCTCCTCATTTTGCACTGCATTCCCATGTTCTTCCCTTTTTACACTTATACGTCTGTTGGTCTGTCCTATGTATGATTTATTGCAATCTTGGTACGGGATTTCATATACTCCTTGGCTTTCTAGGGCAATTTTTGATTTTGGGTTACGGAGGACTGTGCTGATTTTTTGGTCTGTTTTGAATATTGTATCTATGTTGTGTCTACGCAGAAGTTTCCCTATTTTGTCCGTTGTCCCCCTCACGTATGGTAGATATGCTTTTGCCACTTGTTTCTCGGATTCTTCTTGGGTTCTTGGTCTGGATGGCTCTTGCGGTTTTTACTACTGAATTTAGTTGTGCTGGATGGTGATGTGATTCCCCATTTAGATATCTATGTCCGTGTGAGTGGGTTTTCTGTATACTGTGTGACCTAATTTTCTGTCTGGCTTCTTTTTCACTAATACGTCTAGAAATGGAAGCTGGCCTTCTGTTTCTACCTCCATTATGAATTTGATTTTGTCGTGACTATTGTTCAGGTGGTCTAAGAAATTATTTAGATGTTCTCTTCCATGAGTCCAGATTATGAATGTGCCGTCAACATATCGTAACCAAAGCTTTGGTTTCAGTGGTGCAGTTTCTATTGCATGGATTTCTAAGTCCCCCGTGAAAAGATTAACGATGACTGGAGACAAAGGTGAACCCATCGGCGCTCCTTCCGTTTGCTTGTAACGCTGGTCATTGCATGTAAAAATCATAAGTATCCAGTTTGGTACACCAAAGAACTCATTAGAAAAATAAAGTTTAAAGAACATCTTTTAAGATTATCGAACAGAAATCCAATTCATAGACAAAGGTACAGAGAGCTTAGGGCAGACATAAAACAAAACATTAAAACATAGTAATTATATAAGAAGTATTGAGAACAACATCAACACTAATCCAAAAAACTTTTGAGAATATTTAAAATGCAAAAGGAGTAATTCTAATATAGCTTTTAGGTTTTCTTATGAAAATCAACATTTTGAAAATGACGTAGATATCGCAAATGCCTATGCAAAATATTTTGAATCTGTTTATAGTCAAAGTCAACCACTTGCACATAACATTGAATTAAAAGACTATCATTTAAGTAAGTTAAGTATAGAAAATATAACCGAGGATGAAATATATAAGGCAACTCAATCATTAAAACCTAAATCGTCTGTAGGAGTTGATGGTCTGCCGTCATACCTTTTTTAAAGCATACGCAGACACAATGAAAGTTCCACTAAAAATAATATTTAGTATTGCGCTAGAAAATAATACTTTTCCAGATTTATTTAAAATAGGTAGAATTACCCCTATACCTAAGAGTGAAAATACCAGCCTTATAATAAACTACAGACCCATTACAGTGTTACCCTCACCATCAAAAATACTAGAAGGGGTGATATATAATAGAATATATGCTCACGTCTCACCCATAATTTTAGAGGAGCAACACGGCTTTGTTAATAAAAAATTAACGGTGACAAATCTATGCGTATTTAATGACTACAGTTTTTTTTTTTTAATAACCTTTATTCAATAATACCATAAAACGGTGTAGAACAAGTCAAAAAGAACATGAAATCTTGGTAAGTAAAAATTGGTATAAACATTACAATTACATACAAAAAAAAGTGTATAAAAAATAGTACATTTAAATTATATGAAATAATAGTACATTTAAATAAAAACATTACTTTACAATGACGGATCAAAATGATGGGTAAAATATTCTGAAACACAGTAAAATGACTTTTCACATAAATAAGTTTTCAGCTTTACTTTAAATTTTTTTTTTGATAGGTTCTGATATTCTTGTGGTATTTTATTGTAAACTTTTATCACCGGCGTTACTACATTACGCTGTACTTGGGTGAAATTCGTTTGGGGTTGACGTAACACTGATCTTGCACAACCTCTAGTATTAAACATATGGCTGGTTTCATATCTGCTAAATAATTCTTGGTAATGTTCTTTGACGAAGCATGTATATTCATATATATACAAATATGGTACGGTAAGTATGTTTTTCTCTTTAAATATTTGACTACAGGTCTCTCTTCTTTTTAGGTGGAAAATATTTCTAACGCAAGATTTTTGGAGTTTGAAAATTCTAGATGAGTCAACAGAGTTTCCCCAAAAAATGATTCCATATTTTATTCTGGAGTTTACATACGAATAATATGCCGATAATGCTGCTGCCTGATTTACGGAATTTGCTATGACACGTAACGCATACGTAAACGAACTTATTTTGCTAGCGAGATAATGTACGTGTTCTTTCCAATTTAATTGTGCGTCAATTTCAATACCTAGGAACTTGGTGTGCTGAGTGGTCGTAAGGGTTTGGTTGTCATAAGTTAATGTAAAAGGATCTTCTGCCCTTAAGGTAAATTTCATTAGGTGCATTTTTTCAATATTGTTCTTCAGGTTATTCCCTATGCACCAATTATCCATTGTCTTAATTGTACAATTGATTTCTGTTTTTAACTCTTCCTCAGATTTAGCCCTTATGATGAGCGAGTTATCATCTGCAAAGTGATTTATTACATGACTAACAATATTGGGTAAATCGTTTGTATATAATAAAAATAAAATTGGATCCAAAATGGAACCTTGTGGGACTCCTTTTCTGGGTATTTCCCAATCAGATTTAATTTCTATTCCTGCATCCATTACCATTACACACTGCCTTCTGTTGTTTAGATATGATTTAAGAATATGGTAAATATTTCCTCTAAACCCCATTATTTCTAGCTTTTCTAAGAGTGTTATGTGATCAACACTGTCAAAAGCTTTTGACAGATCCATAAATAAAGAAACGACTTTTTCCTTATGGCTTATCGCTTCCACAATCTCACATATCGTTATATACACCGCTCTTATAGTTGTTCTTCCCTTAATGTAAGCACTCTGCATTTCTGTAATTATTTTATTTATATCTATAAAATCTAACATCCTGTTTAGCAGTGCCTTTTCAAAAATTTTCGCTATTACTGAGATGAGAGTTATTGGTCGATAGTTTGAGATTTCTTCCTTACTACCTTTTTATGTATCGGCTTAACAACACTTTTCTTTAGTTCATCGGGGAAAATTCCTTTTTGAAAGCATATACTTATTATTTGTGAGAGTGGTTGTGAGAGCTCTAGTGCATAAAGCTTAATCAATTCAGTTGGTATTTCATCTGCTCCCACAGCTGCCGTGTCTTTTAGTGCATGTATTATATTAAAGATTTTCGTAGGAGTTGTATCACACAGAAACATGGTGCTGTCATTCTTGGGAACATGATCAAAAGTTTTTTGGTTATTTGCATTGATATCTTCACATATATTTATGAAGTAGCTATTTACATCATATAAAATTTCTTTTTTGGTTTTATTGTATTGATGTCCCAGGTTTTCAATTTCAAATTTTTCATTATTTTCTTTTCCAGTGATTTCTTTTACCAGATCCCAGGTTGCTTTGCTTTTATTATTTGAATTGATGATATAATTTGAGTATGTTTCTTTCTTGGCGTCATTAATTAATATTTTAAGTTCCCTACAGAATTGCTTATATGTTTCTTTTGTTATTTTTCCTGATAACATTTCATCATACATTTGACGTTTTATTTTGCTTTTCATTTTTATTTCAGAGTTTATCCAAGTTTTATGTTCGTGTGTATTAGCGTTATACATTTTCTTGGGATACATTTCGTCCAGACTATCTTTAATTGTAGTTAAAAGCATTGTTGTGCTGGTATTTGGATCTGCCTCGACAATTATCTGGTTCCAATCAATACTTTTAATGTACTCTTTAAATAAGTGACTTTTATCCTCTGTGATATGTCTTCTCATTACTTTTTCGTTTTTATATCTATGTATATAATTCACAGGGATCCTGGTGTGTAAACCAAAATGGTCACTAAATCCATTCTTATCCACGCTACTTTCACAGTTTGGCACATTTAAAAATACATTATCAATTGTTTTTCCTGATATTCTTGTTGGTTTATCAGTGGTGGGTGTTAGGTTGAATGACGTCATCAAAATAATAACAATATACTTTGAAATACACAAAAATCAAATAAAATAAAAGATGTATTAAAGAAACAAATATACATATATTTACATCAATTTTAATTTTATTTATAGCATTAACGCTATAAATTTGGTGACCCCGACGTGATCTATATATGCCCGATATGATCATATGACCTTCATGATGAGATCTAAGTTATCTGATTAATTGAAGAAGAGGCGAAATTATTTCTACTCTCAAAAATAGAAGAATATTCGGATATAATAACACGAAGATCAACACATTCTTGATTTAGAACCACTTTTATCAATGATTTCAAGAAGAGATTCAATATACTAACTACCACTAAAAATTGATCCAGATGATGCTTATCGTTTAATGAAGAGAAGAATTTTCCTGATAAATTTTGAATAGATGTTCCTCTAATTTATGGTAATTTCCTATTTCCCAATGGAAGTTGAACATTACAAGTACTGTCATCTGCTGGTGAGTGAGTTAAAGTACATTTCCCTTTTTATCTGAGAAATAGTCAATCAACCAATCACAATCAATTAATTATGCCAACACAACCTTCAGACGAGGATTTTCCTCAAACCCACTATGTCACATCTGTCAAGCTACCACCGTTTTGGAAATCAAAACCTGAAATTTGGTTTTCCCAAATCGAATCACAGTTTTCTGTTGCAAAAATTGTCAACGACAAGAAAAAGTATGATCAGGTTATAGCTAATTTGCCATTAGATGTGATAGATAATATGTACGATATAATATCTAATCCCCCGGAAACAGATCTATATATTAATTTAAAGAAAATTTTAATTTCACGTTTATCATCGAGTGAGGAAAAACGCCTCAATGATTTGTTATCAGGTTCCCAAATGGGTGATCTGAAGCCGTCAGATTTCTATAGATCCATGCTGAATATGGTTGGAGGTTTCAGCATGGTTAGTCAAGATTTATCGATAAAATTATGGAAAAGACGTTTGCCTCAAACTGTATATATCGCTTTTACAGCTTCCGGGAAAACAGACACAAAAGAGATTCTCGATATTGCAGATCGGATATAGATAGTGTCTTTATTAATCCAGTAGTAAAAGTTACATCATTACCCAGAGGGTGTAGGACATATCATAGCATAAGTTAAAACACAAGTTGATAGTTAAAAAAGAAAAATACAAAAAATGAATAGTAACAAGTTAAAAGTACATACATATGGTTTAAAATTCATAAAATTTAAAATTCGTAAAATTATCATTAATATTGTATAAAGTATAAGAAGAAAGGTGTTTAAAAATTATTAATTCCAACATGTTAATAAAAAGATAAAATATAGGAAGCTATTTTAGATCAAAGTTTGTATCACAGTAAAATTCATCTAGAGTATAGTAGGCCTTTCCTATCAGTATACTTTTTAGTTTTTGTTTTAAGGATTTGTTATTTAACACTCTCAGGTTTATAGGGATTTTATTAAATATCTTTATAATTGAGTATTGGACATTTTTTTGTATGTAAGTGAAATTGCTTTTAATGTTGTTCAAGTCCAATTTATATCTTGTGTCATGTTGATGATTTCTGTCACAATCTTGCAATACTGTGCTATTCTCTTTTATAAAGATTACAGCTTCATATTATATAAGTGCTAATCAAAGTCAGAATTTTATTTTTCTTGAATTTCTGTCTACAAGTTTCAGTTTGCTTTAAATTAAAAATGTTTCTCAGACATCTTTTTTGCACAATAAATATTCTGTCTGCCTCCATGCTGTTAGCCCAGAAAATCACACCGTATCGTAATTGTGAATGAACATATGCATGATACGCAATTATTGCTGTTTCACCATTGATGTTTTGGGAAAGTACCTTTAAAGCATAACAGTATTTTGTAATTTTTCTGGCTAAACAATCAATATGATATTTCCAATCTAGCCTATAGTCAATTTCAATTCCTAGAAACCGTGCTGTTTGTACTGTTTCTAGTGTTTTTTTGTTTTGAACAAAGTTTATTATTGTTTCAGATGTTTGGTAACTAAATTTAACCAAATTTGTTTTGTCTATATTCAACAGAAGATTGTTAGATGAAAACCATCTTTCTAATGTATTCAGTGTATCAAATATCTGATTGTTTGCATTATTTGTGTTACGATCCATAGTGAAGATAATAGAGGTATCATCAGCAAATTGTATCAAGCTATGTGTTATTGTAGAAGAACGCACTACCGGGCGTCAAAATGACGCGACACCAATTTATTTCTCAGGGGGCGCCAGTCGCGTATTACCCCGTTCTTCTACCTCCCAGGCGGGTTCGAGATAAGATGACTTCGGTAGCCGAAAAGCGGGACCAAGGCTGCACTACCACAGATCGGAAACTACGCTCTCTCTGGACCCGAATTCCCTCGTTAGGGGTTTAGGCACCTCTTAATTTCCTGAATTTTTGCATAAAAAAAATCCCAACCGAAGAATTTCTCTGCGGAGGGATTAGTTTTGGTACGCGAAAATCACGTTTTGGTCCATTAATAACGGAATATATTTCTCAAAAAACGCATAAAAAAATCCCTATCGAACCTCCGTAAAACAACCAGAAGGTCGAACGTTAATGCGAATTAACTCGACACATCCGGTTTTCTATACGAAAGTTCCAGGGATTATAGACCGTCAACAGGCCTCAAGATCAATTAAGAAACATTAGTTCAAAGAATCCGTTTATTTAACAGAATTGGTTATACAAAATTCTCAAGAAAGAATCGTGCCTTCCCCAATCAAGGTAGTGACTTTCAGACCATACAAGCGAGAGCGCTCGCGCTAACGATCGATTAGGTAGAAAAGATTCATACGTACCTTCTCAGAATCAAAATGCGAGCTTTTAGAATCATTTCAGACTCTGGGTAAATGAATAATCAAGGCTGACTGAAATTAACTTAAAAAAGTTTTACTAAATGAATTTAGTTTCGCTAGAGACTACCTAGCTTTAAAGTTCTTGTATCGTGGAGATTCACGTACTCAAACACATTCAGAGGACTTATTACTGCATAAGTTGAGTGGCGTTCGATCAGTCCACGACTTACTAACCCTTATCACAGTCGATTAATAATATCGATTTGGCAGCGTCTCACCTTCGAGCGACTATTAGGCAAAATTGAATTTTTTGATTTTTATGCACAAGGCGTTTTCCTCTATAACTTTGTCATTTGAAAAGCCCCGTTATTGGCTTTTCTACCATCGCTTTGTCTGGACTACTCAACGCGCTCGACCAAATTGCGAGCCGCTGGGTCAATCCAAACTCTTTCCATGCGAGAAACCGGCCTTGTACATGTGCATTGATTTTTATCAATTTTTGCTTATCGGCACTACGCCGGCTTTGACAAAATCTTCTATTTTGCCTTTTGGATGCAGTGCATCGTTAAAATTTTATGCTCATACTTTAGAATTGTGCTTTCAATGATCGTACCTCAAAGGTCAATGTCTTTGGTTGAGGAATAAAAAATAAAAAATAATTTAAAGTATATTTTCGTGGTACTTTTTAAACTGACTTCGTGGTACTTTTGAAAAATCCAGTTTAAGACCAATTTTAGCGTACTTTTGAAAAATCGATTTTCGAGCCAAATTTCAAGGTACTTTTGAAAAACTAATCTGCGGGTGAAATTTTGGCGTACTTTTGAAAAATCGATTTTCAAGCCAAATTTCAAGGTACTTTTGAAAAGTTAATCCGCGGGTGAAATTTTGGCGTACTTTTGAAAAATCGATCTTCAAGCCAAATTTCAACGCAGTTTTGAAAAATTAGTCTGCAAGTGAAACTTTGGCGTACTTTCGATAAATCGATTCCTGGGCCAAATTTTGACGCCCTTCCAAAAATATTATTTTTCAAAGTCCAATTTATGATACCTTTGAAAAAGTATACTATTCATAAATCTTTGTCATTATATACTTCTACTCTGATATTCTGAACCAAAAACATTTTTCCTAAGTGAAAATTCGGTGTTTCTTCGAATTTTCGCCTGGTCATTTCCAACGCCTTATAGAACCCAAAACGGTCCTTGTGGACTGATCTGCGCCTCTGCAGACTCCCAAAAATGTCTTTAAATGAAATTTTTGCCTAAGTCGAATTTTGATTATGTCTTCAACTTAGGACGATTTTGGAGAGTTCTACAACACTCCCCTCCTTTGGTTGAATCTTTTCTACTCATCGATTGCCTTTAATTTCCATATTCACTTGTATGTCTGTATGCCTTCATTTGACGGTCTGACCTATGTACAGATGTTTTAAAAAAAATAACGGCCTTAATTGGGACAGACGGCTGATTCGCCTATCTAACTTAAAAATAAATACATTTTTTAAACAATACGACAAGTTGATACAACATTTTTATCAACTTAATTACACCCGCGTCGAGGTGCGAAGCGAAGCGAAGCGTAGCACAATTTTGATTAGCGTCCACTCTCACTAATTCGTTGCACTCGCTTTTTCGCCCTGGTCTCGCTCTTGCTTAACTTCGGCCCTTTCTAGAAGAGGCTGTCTATATCTCCATGCCGCAGCTTGGACGGTCCTCGCCTTTGAGTTCCAGACTTCACCATGCCGCGCCCTTGCGACAGGCTGGGTCATCTTTCCATTTTTGCACATGGAAAATGCAGTTCTGCAACTAGATTGACTTTTTAGCAAGTCGTCGACTGGGACGCGTCGACTAACAAACACAATGTGTTGTTTTTAATGAAATATTTTTCTAACATGAATTTTGTTAACTTATAATGGTTAGAAATTGGTTCTTCGTAAGGTAGATTGAATCGGCTTACGATACTCGTGCGGTCATCACTACTTTGTGAAAAAAATATATAAAAAAAAATTGAAGCGTCTTCTTGAGCGAAGAACGGCTTCTGAAACTCGTCTCGTAGTTTCTACTTCGTAAGGTAGATTAAATCGGCTTACGATACTCGTGCGGTCATCACGACTTGTGAAAAAGGTATAAAAAAAAAATCGAAGCGTCTTCTTGAGCGAAGAACGGCTTCTGAAACTCGTCTCGTAGTTTCTACTTCGTAAGGTAGATTAAATTGGCTTACGATACTCGTGCGGTCATCACGACTTGTGAAAAAAGTATAAAAAAAAAATCGAAGCGTCTTCTTGAGCAAAGAACGGCTTCTGAAACTCGTCTCGTAGTTTCTACTTCGTAAGGTAGATTAAATCGGCTTACGATACTCGTGCGGTCATCACGACTTGTGAAAAAAAAGTATAAAAAAAAAATCGAAGCGTCTTCTTGAGCGAAGAACGGCTTCTGAAACTCGTAGTTTCCATTTGGGGTATACGTTAATTTTGTTGACTTAAAATGATTAAAATAGAAGTTGTCTTCTTGCATAAGAAAAACAGCTTCCGAAACTCGTACTGATTCGTACTTATGCCTACGTCCATTACTCGAACTTGGCGGCTCTCGCTCTTGAGAAGCTAGGCTTACCGGATCGCGCTCTTGCGTCGGGTTCGCCGTCTTTCCATGTCTGCTCATGGATTAGACTTTAAATTTTCGATTCGACCGCATATAGGTCAAAATCGCCACTTAGAATTTTGAGAAAAAATATAAAAAAAAGCGAAAACGGCTATTAGCCGTGGTCGACCTCAGAAATATCTAGAGGTGACTCTTCTATATCTGGCTCATCTCGAGCATCTTCGGGATCTCGACTTATTACATCCGGCTCATCTTGAGCACTTGCGGGAACATTGATTTGAACTAGTGTGGTATCGCTACGTCGCTCTGACCTGGGCGCGATCTCATTGTCTGATGAGGAAGCGTCGTCACTAAGATGAATTTCATCCGGACTATCTTCTGATTCTTCAGACAATTCCAATTCAACATCGGGGTCTCCCTTAGGTGCCGGCCTGATGGCATCGACATGTAATCTCGTCGAAGTTACCCCCTTGTGAATGAGGTAAACTTCATTGGACAATCTCTTTAAAACCTTGTGTGGCCCACTCCACGACGGTGTGAAGGTATGATCCTTCCTGATCCTTTTAGTCATTACCATATCTCCCACTTTATATACGACCGGCGTTACCGCCACTTTGGGCGCGTAACGCCATTGGTAATTTGTTTGATTTTTACGAATCTCCTTGACTCTTTCAAGGCGGGGAACGTCCGCTTGATTACGACGCTCTTGTCTATAAGCGAACATATTCCAATCACCAATCTGCGGTAATTCATAGCCGAGTACTACGAAACTGGGCGTATGCCCCGTAGCGGCGTTTTTTCTTGTTCTCAAGATATATGCCATCTGACTAACATGTCGATCCCACTCGTCGTTGGGTGAACCATATAATAAGGTTTTTAAGATCTTCTTCGCTTCTTGCACCCTCCTTTCTATTGGATTGGCCTGTTGGTGGTAAGCTGCTGTGAAGAATCTTTCAATATTGTTACGTGTACAGAACGTATCGTAAAAGCCGGAATTGAAGTGGCCTCCCTGGTCGGAAATGATGACCCTCGGAACGCCATATCTCGCCACTAGTTCCTCTTCGATAAATTGTGCTATTGTTTTTCCACTGACTTGGGTGAACGCCTTGGCTTCGACCCACTTACTAAATACATCCTCTACCATTAATATATATCGGTTATCTGCATCTTTGGTTCGCTGAAGCGGTCCGATTACATCGACGCTTAGAACTTCGAACGGATGCGATGGAGCATGGCTTCTGAGAGGAGCCTTCGGTTGTGACTGTCTGCTTTTTACGGAATTACAAATAATGCACTCATTTAAATATTTGTTAACTAGTCTCGACAAATTATTAAAATAATAGCGGCCCGAGATGATTCTAACAGTTTCATCGCGGCCGTGGTGACCTACTTCCGGTCGGTCGTGAAAATGAGATATTACTCTCATGACCATACGTTTTGGTACGTATAATTTTTCTATAACATTTTCGCCTCTTGTCCAAAGTGTGCCGCCTATCACTTGTCTTGTATTGACGAATTTCACCTCTGCCTCGGTTTTATTGGCTTGTCGCACTAGAGTATTCCATCGTTCAATTTGGTCTTGGATATCTCTGGAGTGCGTTTGCGCTTCTCTGACCTGATCGTTTAATTCCAATGTGGTAATCACTGATATTCGTTCCTTGTACGAGAATTTTGGTGGATACATTCTCTCCTCTTCGTCGTCTGCTTCGACGTTCGGGCCTTGAGGATTTCTGCTCAAATAGTCTGCCAATATATTTTCCTTGCCGGAACAATGTTCTATTGTGAAGCTGTATTCCTGAAGTAATAATGACCAACGTGTAAATTTCGTTTTCTCGTCCTTATGCTTATTTAACCATAGTAAAGCTCGATTGTCGGTTTTGACTATAAATGGACGGTCTGCCAAATATATTTTGTATTTCCTTATATAATTAACGACGCTCAAACATTCCAATTCATTGATATGGTATTTTCTCTCCGTCGGAGATAACGTATTACTAGCATAAGAGACGATGTGCTTCTGGTCATTATCCCCCAATTGATATAATACTGCAGATAATCCTATTAAGGATGCGTCCGTCTGCAGTATGAACATTTTATTGAAATCTGGCCGGTGCAGTCCTAGAGGTTTATTTAATACCTCTTTCAGTAGGATAAAGGATTCTTGGGCTTCTGTATTCCACTTATAGCGCCAGTCCTTCGAGAGTAGTCGGGTCAAGGGCTTAGTAATTATTGCAACATTAGGGATATATTCACGTACCCAATTACATAGGCCAAGGAAACTCTGAAGCTGGCGCCTTGTCGTAGGCACAGGATAGCTCTGTATCTGCAGAATATGTTTTTCTAAAGGTTGAGTAGTATTGGCATTTATCTTATGCCCGAGATAGGTTATACTAGATGTGGCTACCACACATTTTTCTGGTGACACTTTTAAATTATGTAAACGTAGGCGTTCAAAGACGGCTCTCAGATGGTTTACATGCTGATCTATATTTTCACTGTAGATGATAATATCATCGAGATATACTTTGCAGAAATGATGCAAGTAGCCGGTCAATACGTCTCTTGCCATAAATTTTTGGAATGTACATGGAGCGGTCTTCAATCCGAAAGGCATCACGTTAAATCGGTAAGATGCTCCATCTAATGTTGTAAACGTAGAATAGTTTTTTGACGACTCCTCAAGAGGGATTTGCCAATATCCGCTCTTGAGGTCCAACACCGTAAATATGTTGGCGTTTCCTAGATCCTTTATACTCTCGTATATCTTTGGTAAGACGGATGCTTCGTCTTCCGTTACTTCATTTAAGTGACGATAATCAATGCAGAAGCGAGGCTTCTTGCCGGGCCTTTCAATTATAATGGGAGGCGAACTGTACTGAGCGGTACTCGGTTCTATGACCCCGGCTTTCAGCATCTCTTCAATTTGATCGTACATAACTTTTTTCTTAGTAGGAGACATAGGGTAGGGTTTGATATTGAACGGGCGGTCGTCTTTAACTTTTATTTTATGTTTTGTTGTCACCGTGGTAGCTTGGGTAGGCACCGCGGTGAACAATTCAGCGAATTCCTCGAATAGAGGTTTTAAATTATCGTTTCCGATGATCAGTTCTTCGGGAAGCCGGCATTGCTTCCTTGCTTGATGTGCCGCTTGATTCCAGAAGACGGTTATTCGCTCTTCAGTGCCGACGTAGACACATTTACGTTGATAATCGAATACGACATTGTGAGCATATAAAAACGGGGCTCCCAGAATGAGCTCTTCATTTAAATTTTGAATGACCTGAAACGTGGTCTGAAAGGGTACATCTAGTACATTAACGTTCATGGTCGTAGTCCCGAGGGATTCTACTAAACCATCGCCACAAGCCATAACAAACGTTTGGGGAGCTGTAAGTTGATCAATGTCGTTCAAAAATTTCGGTTGGATAATATTCCTTGTCGAACCTGTATCCAATAAAGCGTTAACCGCTCGATTATTAATTATAATCTTAATGCGAGGCAGAGGGAAAGCGTCGTTGGTTTGATTGATAGATTCTAATGGAGTGAATCGGTGGGGAGATAGGTTGACTTCTTGATCCTTAAACAGGTAATTAAGGTCAGGAAGGTCATCGAAGTTTTTTAATTTAAACTTCTTGCTTCGGAGCTTCCTCGAGGGTCGCTTCGAGCCTGCTGGGGCCTGGTAGGCGGGGCTGGTACAGTTCGGCCTGGGCCATCGCCTCTGACCCCCGCTTGGTTTCCCGTATTCATATTACGATAGGGATTGTTTGGGCATTCCGCATGAAAATGCCACTGCTCCGTTGGGCAATATCTGCAAGGGCGATACGGGACTCGGGAGTTCCTTACGTCTCCAGTACCCCTTCTCGGTATATCCCCTCTAGGCAGCGAGGAAATATTATTTGCAAAATGCACCCTTGGTGCTGGCGGATTATCTCTTCTTTGAGATCCATTGAATGGTGTCCTAGATGCACCAAAGGAACTGGAGGACGGCTTCGCTAATGCGGAGGGTTCCGTTCTCCAGTTACTGCTCGATTGCTGATTCCTTTGAGCTGAAGCGGTAGAGGTGGACGCTTCTTGGTCCTTGCTTTTTTTTGCATTTTGCAGAATCTCGAATTCTTTATTCTCATCCATGATTTTGGCCATTTGTTCGGTCATCGTCACTAGTGTATTTGTATCTAGTATGACGGCACTCTTTAGGAGCATTTTCATATCAGGTCTCAACTGATTGAAGATGGTAGCCGCCTTCATCGCCTCCGGCTTAAACGGATCGATCCTCTTGAAGAGGCATACCTTCCTGGAAATAAATACTGACGTATTTTCCTCGGCATCTTGTTTCTTGCCATATAAATTAGCTACTGCTTCGGTGAGTACTTCACCTGAATCGTAACGGCTTCTGAACCGCTCGAGGAATAGAGGATACGTGGTAATTAGGGTTCGGTATTGTTCGAACCATTTCTTAGCATCATCTTTGAGCTGTTCTGATATTTTATATAGTCGGTCGTTATCCTGCGTAATTCGTACTCGGACGAAAAATTCCTCCATTTGATAAATGAAGGTTTCAGGGTCTTCGTGTTCGAAGCCATGAAATTCCGCATTTGGATGCTTCGACCGATACTTATGCTCGTGCGTGGCTTCGCTTAGAGCTTTGGCAAGACCTGCTGCCATTTGGGCGAACACTTGTTCTGAGGAGGGCTGTATGACTCCTTCAGTGGTACTCGGGCCAACCCCCGAACTACCCAGTACATCCTCCGCGCACGGCCTCTCTAACCCTCTAGAGACGTTGTCCATCACAGATGTCGGCTCGTCGTAAAACTGGAAAGGCGTTGATTCATCCATATCCTTTCCAGAAAGCCCTGCTGACTAACAACGCCCCACGTTGGGCGCCATGTAGAAGAACGCACTACCGGGCGTCAAAATGACGCGACACCAATTTATTTCTCAGGGGGCGCCAGTCGCGTATTACCCCGTTCTTCTACCTCCCAGGCGGGTTCGAGATAAGATGACTTCGGTAGCCGAAAAGCGGGACCAAGGCTGCACTACCACAGATCGGAAACTACGCTCTCTCTGGACCCGAATTCCCTCGTTAGGGGTTTAGGCACCTCTTAATTTCCTGAATTTTTGCATAAAAAAAATCCCAACCGAAGAATTTCTCTGCGGAGGGATTAGTTTTGGTACGCGAAAATCACGTTTTGGTCCATTAATAACGGAATATATTTCTCAAAAAACGCATAAAAAAATCCCTATCGAACCTCCGTAAAACAACCAGAAGGTCGAACGTTAATGCGAATTAACTCGACACATCCGGTTTTCTATACGAAAGTTCCAGGGATTATAGACCGTCAACAGGCCTCAAGATCAATTAAGAAACATTAGTTCAAAGAATCCGTTTATTTAACAGAATTGGTTATACAAAATTCTCAAGAAAGAATCGTGCCTTCCCCAATTAAGGTAGTGACTTTCAGACCATACAAGCGAGAGCGCTCGCGCTAACGATCGATTAGGTAGAAAAGATTCATACGTACCTTCTCAGAATCAAAATGCGAGCTTTTAGAATCATTTCAGACTCTGGGTAAATGAATAATCAAGGCTGACTGAAATTAACTTAAAAAAGTTTTACTAAATGAATTTAGTTTCGCTAGAGACTACCTAGCTTTAAAGTTCTTGTATCGTGGAGATTCACGTACTCAAACACATTCAGAGGACTTATTACTGCATAAGTTGAGTGGCGTTCGATCAGTCCACGACTTACTAACCCTTATCACAGTCGATTAATAATATCGATTTGGCAGCGTCTCACCTTCGAGCGACTATTAGGCAAAATTGAATTTTTTGATTTTTATGCACAAGGCGTTTTCCTCTATAACTTTGTCATTTGAAAAGCCCCGTTATTGGCTTTTCTACCATCGCTTTGTCTGGACTACTCAACGCGCTCGACCAAATTGCGAGCCGCTGGGTCAATCCAAACTCTTTCCATGCGAGAAACCGGCCTTGTACATGTGCATTGATTTTTATCAATTTTTGCTTATCGGCACTACGCCGGCTTTGACAAAATCTTCTATTTTGCCTTTTGGATGCAGTGCATCGTTAAAATTTTATGCTCATACTTTAGAATTGTGCTTTCAATGATCGTACCTCAAAGGTCAATGTCTTTGGTTGAGGAATAAAAAATAAAAAATAATTTAAAGTATATTTTCGTGGTACTTTTTAAACTGACTTCGTGGTACTTTTGAAAAATCCAGTTTAAGACCAATTTTAGCGTACTTTTGAAAAATCGATTTTCGAGCCAAATTTCAAGGTACTTTTGAAAAACTAATCTGCGGGTGAAATTTTGGCGTACTTTTGAAAAATCGATTTTCAAGCCAAATTTCAAGGTACTTTTGAAAAGTTAATCCGCGGGTGAAATTTTGGCGTACTTTTGAAAAATTGATTTTCAAGCCAAATTTCAAGGTACTTTTGAAAAGTTAATCTGCGGGTGAAATTTTGGCGTACTTTTGAAAAATCGATCTTCAAGCCAAATTTCAACGCAGTTTTGAAAAATTAGTCTGCAAGTGAAACTTTGGCGTACTTTCGATAAATCGATTCCTGGGCCAAATTTTGACGCCCTTCCAAAAATATTATTTTTCAAAGTCCAATTTATGATACCTTTGAAAAAGTATACTATTCATAAATCTTTGTCATTATATACTTCTACTCTGATATTCTGAACCAAAAACATTTTTCCTAAGTGAAAATTCGGTGTTTCTTCGAATTTTCGCCTGGTCATTTCCAACGCCTTATAGAACCCAAAACGGTCCTTGTGGACTGATCTGCGCCTCTGCAGACTCCCAAAAATGTCTTTAAATGAAATTTTTGCCTAAGTCGAATTTTGATTATGTCTTCAACTTAGGACGATTTTGGAGAGTTCTACAACATTATCACCTTAGGCAACTCGTTAGTGTACACAATGTATAAAAGAGGACCGAGAATTGACCCTTGCGGGACTCCCCTTTTAACTATTTCAGTACTTGACGTTATGAGATTATCTGCGTCATCGAATTCATACACATTGTTTTTTTTTTGGTCATATATGATCGTAACAGGTTTAAAGCTGTGCCTCTAATGCCATATTTTTCTAATTTCAGCAACAATAGTTTGTGGTCTACACTGTCAAATGCCTTAGAAAGATCAAGGCACATGGCGATGGTGTCTTTTCTTGAGTTTAGGGATTCTAATATTTTGCAAATGGGAGTCTTGTCAAAGTTCGATCGTGCTCCAAAAATCCTCTTGACTCTGAATCAACCCCGTGCTTCAGATTTAACTACCACTATCAAAAATTTTTCAATCACTTTCCATGATTCAATTAATCAAGTTTTACAAAGACAAGAAATTTTTAATTCTCGACTAAACTCTTTAGAATCTAAATTACCTGATCAATCTTTCGAGCCTCAACCTTCTACTTCTTTCTGCAGTAATTGTAGGAGTAAAAACATTTCACAAACTCGTACTTTTAATCGCAATCGTTCACCCAGCCATAATAATTTTCCCAAGAAGTTTGATTGTACAGATAATACTATTTGTTACTACCATTAACTTTATGGTGCCAATGCCTATCGTTGTGGAGGTGAATGGTGCAAATTCAGTAAGAGTTGTAAAAAATCTGATAATCCTCAAAGATGACTGAAGTTTGATAATTTTATGACGTCTGACTTTGACTTTTCTGGCAGCAAACGTCGACTTTTTATTTATGATAGATCTAACAACCTGAACTTCCTAATCGACACTGGCGCCGATTTATCTGTGGTGCCTCGTAATGTTTTCACAGATTTTAAAAAGAATTTTGATACGATATTAACCACGGCTAACAGTTCAACCATTTTTACATATGGTAAGAAATTGTTAAAAGTCAATCTAAACTTACTCAGATTGTTTTCTTTCGTTTTCAATATTGCAGACATTGACATTCCAATTGTCGGAGCAGATTTCTTGTCTCATTTCGGTTTAGTTGTCGATCTTAAAGGAGCTCGAATAATTGATAACAAGACTAATTTGTCAATTAATTGTTTTATTAAAAATAGTCCTTTAGACAATTATAGATTAGACACACTTAAATTGTTTCCTTTAACAGATAAATATAACAAATTACTTTTACAATTTCCTAATTTAATTAGTTCACCAGATTACAATTTACCTATTAAACATTCTGTTGTACATCATATAGTTACTGAAGGTCATTTACCTTTTTCACGACCTCGTAGATTAGACAATCTTAAATTTAAAATAGCTCAAACAGAATTTAACAACATGGTGGAATTGGGTATCTGTAAACCATCATCTTCTCAAGTTTCTTCACCACTTCATTTAGTAGCAAAAAAAGAGAAAAATGACTGGAGACCTTGTGGAGATTATCGACAACTAAATACAATTACTATTCCAGACAGATATCCATTACCTCATATTTACGACTTTAGCTCTCAGTTGCACGGCTGCACTATTTTCTCCAAGATTGATTTAGTGCGAGCGTACCATCTGATACCTGTCGCTGAAAATGACGTTTATAAGACAGCCATAACAACTCCTTTTGGACTGTTTGAATTTTCCCGCATGCCTTTTGGCCTACGCAATGCTGGTCAAACTTTCCAACGTTTTATGAATGAAGTACTTGCCAACTTACCTTTCGTTTTCGTCTATTTGGATGCAAGTCGCAAGTTGTACAACATTTGGAACATTTGGAAATAGTTTTCAAAAGATTAGACACATACGGAATTAACATTAAACCATCTAAATGTATCTTAGGAGTTGACAATCTAACCTTTTTAGGTCATCAAATCTCTTCATCAGGTATTTTACCATCAACTGAGAGAGTCAAAGTCATTAATAACTTCCCTTTACCGACAACTCTCAAACAACTACAACTTTTCATAGGTAAGGTAAATTTTTATCATCGTTTCATACCTCATTTTGCTGAAATTTTACTTCCCCTATATTCTCTTTGTAACAGTTTATCTCATGATAAAATTACAAAGATAAATAGTTGGCCTGATGAATGTTTAGATGGATTTTCGAAAGCCAAAGATGCTATAAGTAATGCAGTAGTTTTAGCTCATCCTTGCAATAATGACGATACTATCTTATCTTCCTCAGTCGATTGTTCTAACCTTGCCATGGGTGCAGTTTTAGAGCAAAAAGATAATAAGAGATTTCTTGCTCCGTTAGCATTCTTTTCCCGTAAATTAACCACAGCACAAACCAATTATTCGGTTTTCGACAAAGAACTTTTAGCATTATATACTGCAATTAAACATTTTAAATTTATACTTGAAGGTCGAAAGTTTAATTGTTTTACAGATCACAAACCTTTAATCAACGCTTTATTCACAAAAGCAGAAAGACCTCCTCGTCAAATACGTCATTTAGAATATATAGCTCAATTTTCTTGTAAAATACAACATGTTAAAGGAAAACATAACGTAATAGCTGACAGCTTGTCACGTATTTACGACACTTTTTTAAAACAAGTATTTTACCACTTCAACTTAAAAATTCTCCCTTCCTTAATGTTAACTTTGACCTAAAGTTGCTTAGTGAAGCTCAGGAGAAATATTCAAATCTCAACTATTTATTGTCAGATAAATCATCACTAACTAAAACCAATTTCATTTTAAAAAAGATACAAATTCCAGATTCAAATGAATTTATTTGGTGTGATGTTTCTCGTACAAAAGTTAGACCTTTTATTCCACTTGTTTATAGACGAATGATATTCGATATTTTTCACAACTTATCTCATCCTGGTATTAAAGCCACTAGACTGTTGATTTCAAATAACTATTTTTGGGCGAAAATGAACACAGATTGCAATTTATGGTCAAAATCGTGCATTAACTGTCAAGCTGTCAAAGTCAGCCGACATACGAGAAGTCCTCTTGGAAACTTCACCATCCTGAAAAGCAGATTCGAACACATCCATATAGATTTGGTAGGACCATTACCTCCATCCAAAGGTAACTCTTACATTCTTACAGTGATTGAACGATTCACTAGGTGGCCGGAAGTGTACCCTCTTCTCGACATCACAGCAGAAACAGTTGCGCGTACTTTATTTCAAAATTTTGTTTGTCGATTCGGTGTTCCCTTGACCATGACGACTGATCAAGGGGTACAATTCGAGTCAAGATTATTTAATGAATTTGCAAAGTTTTTAGGTTTTCATAGAATACGTACAACTGCATATCACCCACAAGGGAACTCTCTAATTGAAAGATTTCATCGCTCACTTAAAACTTCCTTGTCAACTAGAGCCAATACATCACATTGGACAGAATAATTACCCATCATTTTATTAGCATTTAGGACAACTCCCAAAGAAGATCTGCAATGTTCACCTGCTGAACTTATATATGGCCAAACCCTTCGTTTACATGGCGAATTTTTCGTTGAATCGTATAATTCCCCAGATACTCCTAGTGGAGTGCTCACGTTAACAAAAGTCGCTTAGTTTTTGTTCCCGTTGGCACTTTTAGAGAAAAATGTATGACCTTGCCAGATATGTAGCTGACACCCTGTAGATTAGGAATCCACTTGTCGTAAAAAAAATCGTATTGAATATAAGGTGACAAATCAAAATTTTCTAACTAATCATACCACGTGATAGAGCCAATCATGAAGCATATTTTATCCAAAAATCATTAAATTATCTGTAGAATTTCTATTTTTAAAATAAATAAATAAATGATCTTTTACGTTGGCTTATATGGCAGTAAAAAACAAAAATCCTCATTGTCTCCGTTCGACTACAGCAGAAAATTAATTATTTTTCGAATACTTTTTCTTTCCCACGACGATATCTCCCAAACTATTATATTTATCAAAAAAAATTATTCTTTATAAAATATTCGCTATATTTTTCAGATTACTAAGGTTCTTAAATAAGATTTTTTGAGGATCTAATAACCGAAATATTTAATAATATGTAGTGTGATGTCAATTTTCAAAGCATATCGGCAGCGTCACGATCGCTGGAGATATTCGCTGTCCCACTACTTTAAAGCTGTTTCAACAACCCGCGCTGCTTCCCGCAAAGGCCTGACTTTAAATAGACACGCGCATTGTAACTTGTGGTTTGTGATATTTTTAAATTTTTTGTCTTGAAAATGATTAATATGGAATAAATATAAGTATTTGTTGATTATATTAATCCAGTGTTATATTGACCTACATAAAATTTGTATGTAATAGATTAACACGTTATAAGAAACTCCTTAGTTTACTGTTTGCAAGATATTTTCAGCTGGTATGTATTTTTTCAGTAAAATTTTCGACCTTATGATGTATGTGCTTTTCAGAAGAAATTAAAAAGGAAAGTACTACTGACGTCACAAGTTCTAAAAGTGAGGAAGAGACAAAAATAAAGTTTAGTGTAGTAAGAAATTTTGTAGGAAACCGGCCCCTGTAATCAAAGGTTCTGAGAAATCATTTGCAATATTTATTGATTGTTTAAAATTCCAAAAAAAAAAATAATAAGCAACCAAAGAGAAGACGAGATATATTCTCGAAATATATCATTTCGAAAAACAAACAGTTTTGACGGTTTGGTTTGGCACCGAAATTGCTATTCTAGTTTTACCGGCAAAAAAATATAGAACATTTAATGAAAAAAAAAATAGTAAAAGAGAAAGAAATTGAAAACAGTTCAGATGGATCCAGTGCCTGTCCATCAACTTCTTCAGGTGTGCCCTTGCTTAAAACTAATTTTTTTTATAGAGAAATGCATTTTTTGTCAAAAGACATCAACAGTAAATAAGGTCTCTCATGTAATAACCACGAATACAGAAAGAAAAATAAGACTAATAACAGCTCAATAAAATCCAATAATTTTCGAAAGAATTGGTGCTAACGATTTAATAGCTATGGAAACTAAATATCATGTTTCATATTTCTTAAGTCTGCAGAACTCCTCGTTCAGAAGAAATAAAGTTGACTACACAATTATGCCTATACGTGTAAAAAATGTCTGTTTCTCTGGCGGTGTGGTAAAGATCAAAGACGCCGACATTTTTTACACGCATAAGCATTGTGTAGTCAACTATATCAATAAAAATATATTTGAATTAGATGAAGAAAGTGTATAGTGTACATCTTTAATTGAGATTTAAATTTTGTTATATTATCTTTCATTTTTCATAACTTTTTTATTTTGATATGGATTCTGTTATCTGCCAACATTGTATTTTAAAATTAATAAAATTTGAAAATCAATTGAATATGTATATATTTATGTTATTAAACACATTATTATATAAATTAATAATTGGTACAAGATAAGTAAAAATCAGGTTCGGTTAGATTCACCTCGACACTATTTCCTCATCACATACGACTATAAATTCCTTTCCGAGTGCACTAAGATACGCTTTTAAGTGATTCTTCTTATTCTAAACAATTTTTATTTGAAATATTTTTAGATCCGACAATTGTTTTTAGGCTCTCCCTGGAGCCGCCCTGGTGCACCGATTGCAATAATATTCAACATCGTTTTACCTTAAACCTCCCAGATCTCATGTAAAAATTTCAGAAAGTCCATTTCGTCGTAATCTGAAATTTGGGTTTGTACATGTCAATTTATCTATAGATGAAAAAGTAAAATAAATTAACTGAAAAGTTCACAGTCCTGTGTAGGTATTCATTCACCCAAGTGGAACTTCGATGCTCCCGGAGTTAGAGGGGGTTGTTGAAACAGAATAACAATGAGTGGGGTCTCGAAGCCGTAAACAATTTCAATTCACCGATAGGCTTCGAAAATTGACATCACGCTACACATTATTAAATATCTTGGTTATTAGACATTCAAAAAATCTGATTTAAGAACCATTGTAATCTGAAAAATATAACAAACATTTTGTAAAGAATTATTTTTTTAAATAAATATAATAGTTTGGGAGATATCGTCGTGGGAAAGAAAAATTGTTCGAAAAATAATTAATTTTCGGCTGTAGTCGAACGGAGAAAATGAGGATATTTGTTTTTTACTGCCATATAAGCCAATGTAAAAGTTCGTTTCTTTATTTATTTTAAAAATAGAAATTCTACAGAGAATTTAATGATTTTTGAATAAGATATGCTTCATGATTGGCTCTGTCACGTGGTGTGGTTAGTTAAAAAATTTTGATTTGTGCCCTTATATTCATTACGATTTTTTTACGACAAGTGGATTCCTAATCTACAGGGTGTCAGGTACATATCTGACAAGGTCATACATTTTTCTCTAAAAGTGCCAACGGGCTGAAAGATCGAAATTAAATTGCACTCCACTATCCTTATTTCATTGACAAATTACGCATTTATTTTAATAATGTAAAATTTGTTCCTCCAATTTCGCATGGCAATTACAAAACTTTTGTTAGTTCAGATCTTGCCTCTTGCGATTTTATTTTCGTTCGCAATGAACGGTTTAAATGTTCATTTACTCCTTTATACCGTGCGTGTAATTTCCCATTAGGCATGTACATTCGCGTAGCGCGAGAAATATGACAACACCGACAACCGTAAATTCGTCCATCGGTGGAGCTCTGTTATTTCATTTCAGCCAGCTGGCACACGCGATGTTGCAATTCTACTCCCCATGCCTAGCCCGCGACTACACACACGGTATGAAGGACCGTTTAAAGTTTTATCTCGTTCAGATAAGTTATTTGCTTTTCGCTCATGGTGTCCACTACAGTGGACATAACCTTTGTGATTTTTTTTAAAATTTACAAGCTATGATTTCAGCAATCTGTCAAGTTCCCTATTCAATTGATACAATTGTTAAAAGAAAGTGACAAGTTCTACAATCTAGATGTGAATAGTAAAAGTTCACTTTTATGCAGATGGTTCTTACTCACTTAAATTATTAGTGCGCACTGTAGTCTCCTAGATAATTTTAGTTCAAGCAAACACATAGTTGGTGAAACTCTTGTTGATTTTTCTGAGTGTTTATAAGTGTTTATTTTTTGATATCCTGGAATTTTCGTTGCATTTTGAATCAACCGGGCTGTGTTTTTGTCATTTGAAGTATGTGCACCACAGTGGACACTGTGAGTCAACGACATAAATCCCATGGGTGAATCTAACCTTCCTTTTTTTAAATTTTTGCTATATTTAAACTATTTCGTAAAAGATTTATGTCAAGATGGCTCATAGGAGATGGCTGACGGACCAGGAGCTTTCTGAATTCCTTCAAGATCATACGTCGGGCCTAGACCTCCTTAGTGACCACTTTCTCCCTCCAAAAGGTATCCTTATTCTAATTTTTTGCTTAAATCATCAGCTAATACATTGCTCTTTGGATCTTGATGATGAGGAAGCTACGACTGCATCAGAGCTCGAGGAAGACCTGGAGTTATACCATACCATACCAAACAAATTTTTCTTTTTTTTTTTTTTATTAATTAATCATAATTATGATATTTTCGATAATAAATAAACGTTATAATAATTTATTTTCTGTGTGTTTAATAATTTATTCAATTATACCTGATTATTTATGAAAGTCTGACATTTGTGGAACTACCGTTGAGTCACAGCGTCCACTATAGTGGACGTTAATTTTTTTACAAACCGTAACAGATAGACACTTACAACTAACGTCAAAAATTTCAAAATAAATCGAATAATATGCATGCTATATTTCAGAATTTATTCATGAAAACTAAAAAATCATGAGCGAAAGGGGTAAGAAAGGAATCAGTCATAACTGTCAATATTGATAGGGTTAAACCAGCTTTTGTAGATGTGACACTTTGCCTACCCCGATTAATAAAAATTACGTTTTGCAATCGACACGTTGGTTGATTGACTCTTTTCTTTTTTAACGAGGGGGGGTATATAGCGACTATAGCGACTCACTCACTGGCAATCGAGAAGTTCCTATGGAGTCGAGAAGAAACAAAAGAAAAAACATTCCATTCGATAACAAAAATAATAACAATATACTTTGAAATACACAAAAATCAAATAAAATAAAAGATGTATTAAAAAAACAAATATACGTATATTTACATCAATTTTAATTTTATTTATAGCATTGACGCTATAACATGTTTATCAAGTTTGTTAAAGGGACTATAATTAAGTTTTTTATACTTTTGGTAAGTTTTACATTGATGTCATAAGCGTCCCGACTTTTGCTGTTTTTAAGATTGTCAATTATATCACGAACTTCGTTGTAAGTAATTTCCCTAAATTTGAAATTTATAGCATCATTGGTCTTTTTAAAATATTTCCAGTGATTTTGATTAGTTTCTGGGAGTTCGCTAATAATATTATCTGCAATATCAGTAAAATAAATGTTGAAGTCATTTGATGTTAAAGACTCGCTAGTTTTTTATTTCTTTTTATAAGATCCCAAAAGGCTGCTTGAGAATTGGAAGAGTTTTTTATGTAGTTATCATGAGCATTTTTTTTGACTTTTCTGAGTTCAGTACGATACCGTGCTTTATACGAGTTGAGACATTCCTTTGTAATAAGATTGGGATCACTTAGATAGATAGATAGATAGATAGATAGATAATTTATTAACCACAAGATGATACAATTACTGTACATATGGCAAGTCAATTCAGAATAACATTTAAAAATTAAAAAATACAAGTCAATAAATAAACAAATACAATATACATATATATATATATATAAAATACTTATAATAAAGATAAGTAAATAATCACCGCTCACGCCCAAATTTAATGAGAGACATGTAATTAGTCATAAATATTTATATTGTTAAATGGAATGAAGAAGAGAAAAAAAACAATAATAAAACTAATCTTCAAGCATGGTATAAACTGTATTAGTTTCTATAGAGAAATTCTTGTAAATTATAGTACCCATTTTCAAGGAGAAAATTTTTTGTTTCCTTCACTAATTTATGACAATTTTTTATGCTGCGAATTTCATTTGGTAAAGCGTTGTAACAAATTATACAATTATAATAAAAACAATGTTTGAAGTTACTAGTTTTGTGGTTGGGAATAGAAATAAGGTCACCATGTCTAGTGTTGTAGTTATGACTTGAAGACAACGTTGTGAACTTGTCTTTAAGTTTAATGAACAATGTGACGCATTTTAAAATAAATATGCTAGGAACAGTTAAAATTTTTTTTTGTTTAAAAATTTCTCTACAACTTTCCCTATATTTCAACCCAAATATAAGTCTCACAACTCTTTTTTGTGCTATAAATACTCTGTTCATTTCAATTGCACTACCCCAAGATGTAATGCTGTATGAGATACATGAATAGCATAAAGAGTAATAGACGTCCAAGAGTACCTGCTCATTCATCGAGTTTTTGAGCTGGAGGATAGCAAAAAATCCCTTATTGAGCTGCTTGCAGACATGCTCAATTTGAGAGCTCCATGACAATCTTTTGTCCAAGTAGGTACCTAAAAACTTAACATCATTTGCAAACTTTATATTTATCATAGATAGCAGGTCCTCTTGGAGGGGTTTTTGTAGGTGAAAGTTTAAACAGACAGTTTTTTTGTTGTTCAATATTAACTTATTTCTATCACACCATATATTTAATTCTTCTACAACTATCTTTGCCACAAGCTGAATTTCCTCGGGAGTTTTTGCTGAAACAGTTATTGTCATATCATCTGCAAACATTGTGACTTTACCATTTGTAATGTTAAATGGAAGGTCATTCACATATAAACCAAACAACAGTGGGCCGAGAACTGAACCTTGGGGAACGCCCAATTTAACATCATGAATTTTTGAGGTATTGTCTGACAACTTTACAACCATTTTCCGACCACTAAGATAAGATTTGATCCAACT
This sequence comes from Rutpela maculata, assembly GCA_936432065.2. NCBI lineage: Eukaryota > Metazoa > Arthropoda > Insecta > Coleoptera > Cerambycidae > Rutpela > Rutpela maculata. The sequence goes on along the minus strand of OW386285.2, from coordinate 203,364,248 downwards.
TAAAAGAGAATTTCTGATACCTATATTATATAATTTTTCTATAAGAAACTGATGATTCACAGTGTCAAATGCTGCAGATAGATCGAAGAATAGAGAAACAACATACTGGCCTCTATCAAGATTGGAATATACATATTCCATTAAGTGACAGCATGCTGTTTCTGTGGATTTATGCTTCCTGAAACCGTGTTGAGAGTCCGTTAGGATTTTATATCTCTCTAAAAAATTTTCAATTCTATTATAGACCACTCTTTCTAAAATTTTTGATAATATACTTAGAATTGATATTTGTCTGTAATTTTCAATACTCATTGAATCATCTTTTTTATGTAAAGGTAAAACCGATGCCATTTTTAATACGTCAGGAAATTTACCAACTTCTAACGATAAATTAAATAGATATACCAAATATTGTATTATATTATTACGCGTGTTCTTCTGAGAAAGTTCAGATGATCTCTCATAGCTCTAAGATCGTCGTTAAACCAGTTCAGCTTAGGAGTGTTACAAGAGGGATTTATAAGTTTTGATTTTAATGGAAAGGAGATTGCAATAGCATTACTTATGCAATCCCGAAACCGTTCACATTTATTTTCAGATTGTAAGTTTGCATCATTTATAAAATCGAAGTTTGTGTGTTCTATTAAGTTATAAAACTGCAAAAGCCCATGATCGGTAATCGGCCTATAATTAATTCTAGTTTTGCTGCCAAAGTTATTTTTTTCTTGTCTAATCTCTATAGAAATACCAAGATGATCAGAAAGATTTGGATCACAAGTTTCAACAAGTGTTGTATTTAGTTCACAATTTGTGAAAACATTGTCTAGGCAAGAGTTTTGTCTTGTATTTGTAAAGACTGTTTGTCTCCGGCCGTAAGACTGAAAAATATTATTGATTTGCTGTGCCTGTGGGTCCGGAGTGTTAAACTTAATGTTAAAATCACCTGTTAGTATGGTTCTCTTTCCTGTACTTATTTTCCACTTATAGAATTTATTTCTTCCTCATGCAGCCAATGTTCATTAAAACAGAGGAAGTGATAAAACACTGTTGCCACGAGCCTTTTGGTCAATAGCCAAAATTAACAAAATAGCACAGGAAAAAAAAAAGAAATAATATGTTAATAAATTTAGCAAGGTGATAGTGTTTGAGCCGCAGAGGCTCGCAACATGTGTGCCGAGAGCTAGCTCAGCTCTAGTCGGTGAGAGGGGTAGGTTTAAGGTTGACACTACCAAAAAAAAGAAAAATATAACATATAAGTATCCGATCTACGAATATATGCATAAAGGGCGCCACTAGCAAAACAAAACCGCAACCTAGCTAGAAGGCTCCCAAAATTGTCAAGGGTACCCAAACACTATCTTTAATTCTAAAATGAGGCATTAATTAAAAGGGTAAGTTTTATTATGGGGTGAATTAAAAAGGAAACACACGTCTTCAATCAAATTATGGGCAATGAGTTTATTCAGTTAGGATAAATATGTATTCAGGTGATAAAACATTAAGTATTAAGTAGACAGCTGTAAGGTTACCTATCGAAGTAATATTATCAAAATGTTAAGTACTTATTAATTTTCTTTACCGTACGTGATATCACGGAAGGTTCACAAATTTTGACCTTATATAATAATTAGTAAATATACATTTAGCCTACTTAACACATCACTCTGTGTGTATAACAGCCCAGTTAAATAATTGTAAATGTCTGGTTCTATTAGTCACTACAGAATATTTTGCCAGTTAAAAGAAAAACCCTATAAGTATAACTGGTTAAATAATGACAAATATCTGGCCTTATTAATCGTAACAAAATACCCTGTCAGTTAAAAGGAAATAACGCACCAGTTAAATAATAGTAAAAGACTGGCCTCGTTAATATAATCACTACAGAATATTTTGACGACTAAAAGGAAACTCGTAAATTGCCTCAAATTTGACATTAATCTTAATAATTGAAATTATCAATAACACCCCCCCATAATAATAATCTTATTTACAATATAAATTATGGACGATACATAAAACTTTAAATTTCTTTAGCAAGGAAAAGGGTACTTAAATTGGTGAATTTAACAAGAGATATATAATTTAATTATTGCCGCAATAAAGGTATTAAAATGATTTTTTCTGAGTTTTGAATAGTGATAGCCAAACGAAAATAAAACAAAATATATATAATATCTAAACATTGACCATTGTAGGTTACATAAAAACCTGTATGGCAAAACTGCCTTCTGGAGAGATCCTCGTCCCTCGTAGGAAAATTTTCACGTCGTTCCGGTTTACCAAAGAAATCCAATTCACAATGCAGGATGATGCATAAGTCGCCGTCGTTAAAAACAGTCCGGTGACCACAAGTGGTGTACAGAAGCCCTGAAAACCCAGTTACTCCTGCACGTAAATGGTTGGAGCCAAGCAAAACTAGAGTAGATCCATACCCTAGAGGTAATGGAATTTACAACTATCGACATTGAAGTAGACGATGTAATATCGAATAAAACGAAGTATAAGTGAAATGGAAATTAAGTAAAGTTGAACATATAAACGTGAAAAGGTAAAGTTTGAAATTTAAATTGAAAGAGAAATCTGCAATTAAAATTGCGAGCCCTGAAAAAAAATACAGGTATATAAGTACATATAAAAAAAAAAAATCAAAACCCAACTTACTAGAAGATGGAGGGCGGCTCGAATCGGTGATCCAAAATATCAAACCATTTGGATATGATTATGAAGAAAATGGCTTTCTACAATACCAGGAAAATATGTTAGTGGAACACGTGCTTCATAGGTTAGCAAAAAAAATGTTACTTACAATTTCTTAAAAATCCGTCAAAAACGAACATTGTGCGGCATCCAAAATAACCAAAAATGCACACACAAATTAGTGAACTTCTAAGATCCCATAATTACATTAAATGGAAAGCCTATAAAAGGCAATTAAATAGAAAAATTCACGAGAGAAATTTAGCAACGTCTCTGGACAACCATTTGAGTTAAACTGGTCTAGAATGTCATCGAATGCGTCAACCCAGTGGCGCGTTAAAATTTGACCTTCGGAGCTGCAACCCTCTTTACAACAACGTGTAATACTTTATGCCTACTTTTAGTGACAATAACTTAAATCCAGAATTAAATAGGCAAGCTTACTTTTGACATGTAACACTGTATCGTTTAGATAGGCTTCTAGCTCTAAAGTTTTATTGCGTAGGCACCGTATATTTAAATGGAAGATATTTATTACTTGTTTATAATGTTGAGGTTTATTATTTTTACCACTCGATAAATTTATAGGACGATCATTATTTGCGTAAGTAGGGCCTGCACCAAAAAAATACAAATTTTTGTATGATTAAGTCTTCCGGCCAGAGGTCTGGATTTAGCAGTTGATTTTCAAGGCTTTTCTTGGCGTCTATGCGGAAACTATTATATTCTCCAGATCTTGCACGTAATTCTTTAATAACAAACGTTTCGTTGTTAAAATTGGCCTCTAGATACTCCTGCATGTCGTTTACTGATATTTATTTATTTATTTATATATATAATCACTTGGGCTGTTACAATACAGATGTGAACGTCAATAAGATAAAAAAAATACAAAATTTAGCTTACAAGGTGAGACAATAAGTAGTAAATATAAAACACAATAAACAAAACATATGACAAATACAGATTAAAATTCTTTGTATGAATATAAACATTTCTCAAGTAAAAATACATCCTGTGATACCTTGCCAACAATGATGGCGGTTTTTTGAGGAATAATAGCTGCAGAAATTTTTGAGTTTCCTGGTTTTCTTGTTCCTCTAATGGCATTTGGTGTGGTGCTACTAGTCCTGGCTTGGGAGTTAAGTGTTTGAGAAGGTTTAGAGTTTATGTTTGTATTTTGAAGAGAATTGGTTTTCCTTTGTACTCGAAAACCTACATTTGGTGTGAATCCATTAGTTTGAGGTGATTTGGGAGTGGTTAAGATTGTTGTAGTTTTCGTTGGTTCTGGAACTTTAGGTAGAGCAGCACGAATTTCACCCAGAGATTAAACTCCTTGTCCAAAATGTCCACTTGTAGTTTAAGGATTTTTAGAAAAATCGTGTCAAGATTCTTGTTAGGATCACCAGTTGAGGAATTTTTATTAGTCCGGTTCTTATCAGAAGTCGGCAATGGCTTTTCGGTCAGGAATTTTACCAATTCCACATTGGAGAGAGGAAAGTTTCTAGCTTATTTGTGATTTCCGTGGAGTGAATTTGAAGTTGTTCCTGTACAACATTACAAATTTCATTTTCTATTGCTGCTGCTGATAAAGAAGCAAGAGCGGGTTTACAGTTAGTACACCAGTATGATATCGTTCTTTTTTTGAGAGCATAGAAATGTGTTAATGTCTTATTTGTGATTTTATATGCTGTGCTTTTGTTTTAGTTTTAATTCTTGTTTTTATCGCATATTTTTATGGTTTTGTAATCTATGTCACACATGTTTATACCTGTATTACCACATACACTGTGCATCATGTAATTGGATTTATCTGTTTGCTGTACAGTATAATAAATAAATAAATAAAATATGTGTTGTTTAAGTAGTGTTTAGTTAGGCTAAGGCTCACGAGGAGCCGGAGCCAAGCGCTAACCAACCAAACAGAAAATGCACGACCACCAATGAGAAGTCACGTGAAACGTGACGTTTCAGCGAGGCCACTTGTCGGGTTAGCTCAGGCGCCCGCTACGCCTCCCACACACAGTAGAGGGCCAATAACACGTAGCCAGTCGCGCAATCAAACAGAAACACGACAACCTTCGGTGACGAATAAACACGAGGATGCACGACCATCAACAAGAGGTCACGTGAAACGTGACGTTTCAGCAAGGCCACTTGCCCGCTTAGCTCAGGCGCCCGCCACAGACGAGAAAAAAATTATTGAAATTTCTAGATCCGCCACTGATACCTCTTCACAAAATCAGTTACATCCGCACAAAGTAAATACAGTGCATACGACCGCGAATTATTAGCAGGTATAAGTTAGTCAAAAGATTTCGTTTTGCAGTAGAGGGACGAGAATTCACCATCTACACGGACCATAAACCGTTGGCATTTGCCTTGCAGCAGAAAACCGACAAATGTTTACCTAGACAATTTTGGCACTTAGACTTTATCGCACAATTTTCGTTAGACATTCAACATATTTCTGGCAAAGACAAATGTTGTTGCAGATGCTCTGTCTCGCATAGAGGAGGTTACTACCACAACAGACCCCTGTAAAACTCGCAACATCACAGGCAAATGACCAAGAGCTGAAAGAATTCATTTTCAATAAGACGACAGGACTTGTATTAAAAAAAGTTAATTTTTCGCCATCAAATATCGAAATATACTGTGATATTTCTACGGGCAATGTGCATCCGTTTGTAACAAAGGACATGAGACGTAAAGTTTTTCTGTCCCTGCACGGACTATCACACCTCGGAATCCGAGCAACACAAAAAAATGGTAAGTTAACCATGCACACAAAACAATTGCAAGGAGTGGACTAAAACATGTCTCCAGTGCCAAAAGTACAAAGTGACAGGCATGTTTCTGCACCAATAGGCAGTTTTGGTAAACCGGCGTTTAAGTTCACAACACATGCATATCAACTTAGTAGGGCCCCTGCCATTCTGTAAAGCATACAGACATGTTTGTTTGATAAAAATTGGATTGGAGGTGTTATTCATTATTTTTAGCTACATAATGTACTAATGCCTCGATTTTCTAAGAAATACGTCCCTAAAAATGACTCGCCAGTATCGTATTTCCTTGAATCCTCTAATTCTTGGCCACATCAACCGAAGACAGGACAATAGAGAACGGTTGGTAGTTCAGAGAAAACTAGATGTTAAAAGACGAAGAGGACGCCCTCCCAGTGTTGTCACCCAAATTATAGAGTGAAATTCCCTGACTTTTCCAGGTTTTCCCTGACAAAACTAATATTTTTCCATACCCGCTAAAAACGCTAGTATTTTAGTTCTGGAGGATGCTGTCTCTGAAGAAGTAGTTTTCACAAACACCAAAACACTTGAATACTTATTCGACGCGCGTTTCAACAACCATGTTGCCATTCTCTGGAGATGATTAAAACTCGTTAAAACTTAGTTTTTATCATCTCCAGTGTAACGGCCTCTAGTGGCCATTACATCAAATTTAATTATTAACTTAAATAATTATGAATAAGGTCGCAGGAATCTCTAATATTAAAACGTTTGATCAAGTTAACTTCTTTTCAACCACGCAGATATTAGTATAATTTCCGTCTCGTGAGGGCATAACAATCGCATTCGAGCAACGGTTGTTGAGAATCAATTTTAAACCCGCCTATCTAATTCAAGTGCCACGAGGAAATACATGTTTTGGCAAACACTCTGCCAATTAAATTTTTCAATCGCTTAAATGGATTAACTAAGTAAGTTAATTGTTTGTTTAATTATGGTATTAGTTAAATACTAAACAAGGTTATTTTATTTTAGATTCAGATTGATTTCTAATTTCCGATTTAATTTCGAATGTAACTTCACTTAAATTCCAATGTAAATGCGACTCTGGTTATCGCCATTTTTAAAACCTCTTTATGATCGTTAAACACTGATGTACAGCATTATTCCTTTGTAAATGGTTATAGAAGGTTTATCTTACAATTAAACTAAACTAGAACGTTTCTTATGTCACAACTGGGACGTATCGGGATCTCGTTGAAGAAATAAATTTTTACGATTTTTTTGTCTGGAAGCCATTATGTGGTAGAGCAGTGATGTAAACGACACCGAGTGTAGAGTCAAGCAGTAAGGTGACAGTTAGCTGGGGAATTTTGTTTCGTGCCGAAAGTAGGCAACCCGTGTGACGAGCTATCTCCTATCTTCCTAATGTGCAGAGAAGTGTCAAATTTTCGTTTGCCGTCCAGTAAAGATCGCGTTTTTTATTTGGAGGATCCCTCGAACCAAGACAACATCAACATCTTAACTTTAAGATAATTTTTCTATTTACCATTTACTACCCTTCTAACAAAGTTTTACCGTTGTTTTATAACAACAGCTGCTATAAGCAGGATATAAATTTAAATGTAAACAAAGTGCTATTTAATCGCTATTGAACTAGAGAGCCATTTTATTATTAAGTCGTATATTTTTATGTTTTGGTCAGAAAGGTCTGTGGATCCGTGGGTACCTGAGGATGAGCACCATCCAGCTTTGAACATTATGATTAAGATGAATCTAAGCACCAATCTTAAAAATAAATTTCCGTCTGACTTTCACAACTGTTTTAATTTTCGTAAAGCAAATTTTCCGCTACTGTACGATATGCTTCTGATTGTCGATTGGTCTGTTCTTAAGAATGGAAATAATGTTGAAGACACTTGTGAAAGTTTTTATGAAATATTGTATCAAATTTTTGAAGCTTGTGTACCGAAATTCAGACATAATAAGGCCAACAGATATCCTCCATGGTTTACTTTTGCTATTATTAAAGACATTAAATTAAAAGCTAGGAAACTGAAAGAGTATAAAAATAACGGCGATGTCGCTTGCTATAATGAGTTTAAATACCTTAGAAGAAAAATTAAAAACAACATTGACGTCTCGTATAGAAACTATGTTGCAGCGGCTGAAAATAATATAAAGAGTAATCCTACTAAATTCTGGACGTTTTTAAATGCGAAAAAGGGTTCAACAAACATATCAAATGTTATGAAATATAATGGCAATGAAGTTCATGAACCTATAGATATATTAAACGCATTTGCCGATTTTTTCAATAACACTTTTGCTCCTAGTAGTCATCTCCCTGATAACTTAGTTGCACACAGTATTCCCAACAATAATGCAACAATACATATCTCGGAATTTAAGGAGGAACATGTACTAAAAGCTCTACAAAAGATAAAAAATAAAATGACAAGCGTTTTTACTAAAAGATTGTGCCCATATTTTTGCTTCTCCTCTGACAATTATTTTTAACTTATTTTGAAATATAGTAACTGTCCAGATGTATGGAAGCGATCTAAGGTGTGTCCTATTTTTAAGAAAGGTGATAAATCTGACATTTCCAACTTTCGGGCTATATCTATAATATGCAACTTTGCCAAGGTCCTTGAGATTCTGTTACATGAAGTTATACACTCGCAAGTACATAACCAAATTTCAATTCACCAGCATGGTTTTATGCGGGGGCGTTCTACGACAACAAATTTGCTTTGTGTGACTCAATATGTATCAGAAGCTATAGATAACCAATCTCAAGCGGACGTTATTTATACGGATTTTTCCAAGGCATTCGACAGGCTTGACCATTCAATGCTGCTTATGAAACTTGATGAAATCGGGCTATCCCATAATTTATTATCACTAATATATTCCTATTTGTCAAACAGGACTCAATACGTGGCATTTAATGGTCTCAAGTCTGCCGAATACATGGCCACTTCTGGAGTACCACAGGGGTCTGTTCTTGGACCTCTGTTTTTCATTATATTCATTAATGATATTGTAGATGGTTTAGACAATGTTAACTACTTAATGTATGCTGATGATTTGAAACTCTTTTCTAAAATCAGCTCCCTGGATGACTGCATTCGATTGCAAAAAAACTTAGACAAAGTCAGTGACTGGTGTATTAAATATAAACTTCCGTTAAATTCACAAAAATGCAATGTTATGTCCTATACATGCAAATTGAACGCAATATCCTATGACTATACCATAAATGGTACCATACAGACCTGAAACTCTGCGAGATTTGGGGGTCATATTTGATAAAACTCTATCATTTAATGTACATATAAATACCATTGTCACTGAGTCTAATAAAATGTATGGACTTATAGTTAGATATTCCCGTGATTTTTCGAACTTAGATACACTTAAGTTGCTCTATTATTGTTTTGTTAGATCAAAACTCGAATATGCCTCACTTGTTTGGACCCCACACTACAATGTGCATGTTAATAGTTTAGAATCAGTACAACGTAAGTTTTTGAAGTTATTGCATTTTAAATCTGAAGGTTTTTATTCAGCGATAGGTTTTCCGCAAGAAGACTTGCTGCGTTTGTACTCAGTTGTTAGCCTGAGCCGTAGACGAGAATGTTCTTCACAAAATAATTAACAACAATATCGATGCGCCACAACTGCTTTCAAAAATTGGTTTTAATATCCCCCAAACTTCTCGTTACGGCAATGTTTTTTACTTGCCTACACCACGTACGAACATCTTAAAATTCTCGCCAATTTATGTAGTTTGCGACAACCACAACGCAATCTGTACTGATATTGACATTTTCAACTGTAGCCTCACTGCTCTAAAAACTTATTTTTATCGTAGAGTTTGATTTATCTGTATTTTCTTTTTTGCGTCTTGTTAACTGTGTTTAATTGTTTTTTTGTGTTTTTTTTTTTCTGTTGTACTATTTGTGCTTACGTAATTTACGTTAACTTACTTTGTATTTTCTTTTAATTTCTCCTTAAATTTCGATGTATATTTTTTTATATATTTTGTATATTTTTGTATATTTGTATATTTTTTTTTCTTAGGACTTTCAATATGCAAACTGTATTTATCTAATATTATAATACTTTGCTATACCTCCTGTCCTGTAGTTGGGTAGTAACCTGTAGGACAGTGTAAATAAATAAATAAATAAATAAATAAGTATCGTCTTCAACGGAGTGGAAGCTATAGGCCGGTGATAAACAGTACCGTTGGTGAGTTTCACTAAATTTATCGTTGTATTATATGGTTTTATGTTTGGTACTGCCAATAAAACCACGGGGTTAGATGTGGGCCCTGAGCCACTATCTCCGACACTAGTATAACCTTTGGTTTATGCCAATTTTAATATTATTATGATAAGTTTTGAACATGTGGCCGTGTATTAAGGTACAGCTGTGCTTTAACCCTTATCGTGTCTTACCCCTTATCGTGTTGTATTTGCTGTGTACTGTGGTACAAATTTCGTAGTTTTAGATTATTTAAATTGCCTGTTATAGTTAACTATATAATTATCGTTGGCTTAATTTAGGTTAGTTCTACGTTATATTTAGTGATAGAATTTTTCTGGAGTCGTGGGATTATGTACAGATTTATGGTGTTTTAGTGATAAACAAGTTTAATTAACAAGCCACTAGGTTGTGATTTTTTAGTAGTGTTTTTACTTAAATACGGTAGATTTCATAACGTAACTTCTGTTACTCCAGTAAAAAGTTTGACCGCAAGGTGAGGTTACACCCTTTTATTATAATTTTGTTTGTTAGTTTCACAAGATATTCAATAGTCAAGTTCTAGGAGGCAAATTCAGCATTTATAGTGAAATAGTGTTAGGAAATTTGTTTCCAGTGGCTAATTTGGTGGGAAAATTGTTTTTAATTTCCTTTAAACTTTATGAGTAGTTTGCTATAAATGTTTTGAGTTTGTTTTGCTTAAATTTACTTAAAAGCTTTTTAAGTCGCTGTTGTCCCACACCTGATAAAATAGATATTTAACAGTCAAATTTTATGGAATAACTTCAATATTTATAGTGGTAGGAAGTTTGTTTCCGTTTGATTATTTGGTTGGGGATTTGCTTCTATTTTCCTCAACTTTTGTGAGTAGTTCACTGTAAATATTTGACCTTGTTTTACATAAATGTTCTTCAAAAGTTTTGTTATTGTTGGCCTTATGCCTAATAAAATTCTCTGATTACCGGTTCTTCTTGGAGAACTGTATCGTGAACTTTTAGTGAAATTTAAATTTTGTCCATCGTTTGTGAATCAAATCACTGAAAAATTGTAACTATGAACTTCAAGTTTTGTAACTTAACCTGGGCACCTTTAATTATTCCAGATTTAATTGGCCTAACTTTTCACTGGGTTTTAGATCATTGACCAACTAAGCTAGGTCATTATTTCTTGTTTTCCATAGTTTATGAAATTATTTATTGCTAATTTCACCAAGTGATACTAAATTAGAAATATAGAATACTAACCGTAAATTTTCTGTACATATTATTTTTTTAAGGATTTAAAGCCACGAAATTGGCAGGTACTAATCAAAGTTGTTATTTGCTAACCTCTGTTAATCATATTGCTTGTAACGATTTAATTCGTTATTAAACTGTTGTCATTTTAAAATTTTGTTTCTCTGGTGTGTATGCTGTAATTTTTTTAGACAAAAAAAAACAATTTTTTTTTTTTTAATTTTTTTATAACTTTAATCACTCTTGGCCTTATTGGGACTATTGCTTACGCTTACCCATGGCCCTTGGCCTCCTACAAAAACTGGCTAGCCGAGCCTAATTTGTTTTGGTAACAGGTTATAACCTTTGTGAGTTTGAACAATTTAAGTGTCCAAACAAATTAGTTTTGTGTCATACAGGGAATATTAACTTGTCTAATAAATACTACAAATTAAATTGTAAGTGATGATGTCAGTTTGTGCTTATGCCATTTAATTTTATGGTAAAACTCAACCATCCTCGAGTTTTTAAAATATTACCCGGTTGACAGTACACCCATTACAGCAGATGATGACAACTTGGTTGTCGAAATGCTCCTCGAATAATAGTATTCGGATATTGTATTCAAGTGATTTGGTGTTTGTGGAAACCACTTCTTCAGAGGCAAGTATTTTATGTTAAATAAATTTCATTACTGCCTCAAAAAGTAAAGCATAGGTAGTTGGTATAGATTTTATTTTCGATTTTATAAATAACTTTTATTCAAAGTTTGAAGGAAGACAAAGAAATAAAAATATACTTCTAAAAAATAATATCGTACTTAAGGATAGGATTTTTCAAAGAAAAACAGAATAAATCTTATCTGTGTTGAAAGCTCCTGGCCTTTTGAGATAGATATACCGGGTGGCTCAGCCGATAGGGACACTCTTGTAACTTTTGAATGGACAAATGGATTTTTTTCAAATTTAGTGTAGTGATATGGGACGAAATTTCCAATTAGGAAATACAGTGTGTACGACCGCGAATTATATGACGTAAAGAACCAAAATGGCCGACTTCCGGTTTCGATGTAATTTACATGAAAATCAAATTTTTAGATGGGGCAACCTGTATATTTTTGCATATTTGCATCCTGCTAGCTAAAATACATATGATCTGATCCTCAATTATTTTGATTTTCAAAAAATATTAAAAAAAAAATTATTATTTAATTATAAATTTAGTATAAAGAGAAGGTAGACATTATGCATATCATTTTCTTCGTAATTTAAAGATCTAATTAAATAACAGGTTGTCCCATTTGAAAAAAAAATAGTTTTCATTGAAAAACCAATATCGTTGAATTTAATGAAGAATAAATCGTGCTTAATGTTAGTATCTGAAGAGGTAATATTTTAAAGGTGCTTGCAGACCATTTTTTAACAATTTTCGCAAAATCGCGGCCTTCTATGATTAAAACAACAAATTTAAAAAAAACTATATTTTTTGGAAATCAAAATAATATTTGAGAGTCAGATCATATGTATTTTCCCTGACTTTTACAGATTTTTAGTATTTTTCCCTGACTTTTCCCTGACATTTTAAAAAAGATGGAATTCCCCGACTTTTCCAGGTTTTCCAGATCAGTGGCCTCCAAAACGTTGGGCTGATGTCACCAAAGAGCTAATAGGAAAGAGATTTAATGAAGCTGTGCGCCTAACAGGGAACTGCGACAGATTGTGAGATGCTGCGAGACATGGTATACAGCAAGCAGAGGCCATCTAGAATAATTTTCATGAACTACGAAATGTATGTCTGGCAACACGTAAATAAGAAGAAGTTACCTTAACATACCCATAGTAGAATACGGTCATTTTGCTAGTAATATAATATAAGACTTACCACTGTAATTTTCCACACTTCAGAAAAATAAATAAATGCATAACAGCCAAAACAAATTATAGAATTTGCTGGTCCTGTAAATGGAGCTACTGTCAGGACTTTATGTGCCAACTATATGCAATAAGTAGTAAATAAGGTGGCTAAATTTGAGCAACATCCCACGCTTCTACGTCCATTGGAACACTCGCAAAAATATCAATTAATTCCTCTTCATCCATTTTTTTCACATTTTCACTCAATAAAATACTGATGCGACTTTCTTGTCACATGCCAGGATTTCAGTTTTAAAATGTTTGATAGTTCTTTAAAAAATTTTAATGATTGATTTAATGTGCTATCGTTGGTTGCGAAGGAATTAGTAGATATGTTTGCACCAATGGACATATTGCTTGCTAGTCCCTTGAGGTAAACCAGAAAAAGGCAAAAAGCCCAAAAGAAAACTTTTAGAAAACTTTATGAACGAAAGTTGTTCAGAATTGTCCAAAAACCATAAATCCAAAATTTATTCAGAATTAAAAAATACTGAAATTCTGTTTAAAATAATGTCCAAGTCCTGTTACATGTCAAAAGCAAGCTTGGCTATTTAATTTCTGGATTTAAGTTATTGTCATTGCCAAAGGTAGGCATTAAGCATTGCACGTTGGTGTAAAGAGGGTCGCAGCTCCTAAGGTCAAATTTTAACGCGTCACTGGGTAGGCGTATTCGAAGGCATTCTAGAAGATCAGTTTTACTCAAATGGTTGACCAGCACGTTGGCAGTTTCTTCTGGTGAAAACTTTCTATCTAAATTGCCGTTTATAGGCTTTCCATTTAATTTGTTTATGGGGTTTTAGAAGTTCACTAATTTGTGCGTGCATTATGGATATTTTGAACGCCGCACAATGTTTGTTTTGACGAATTTTTAAGAAATTGTAAGTAGCATTTTTTTTTTGTTAACCTATGGAGCACGTGTTTCACTAACATATTTTCCTGGTATTGTAGAAAGCCATTTTGTCTTGATTATATCCAAATGATTTGATATTTTGGATCACCGATTTGAGTTCCTCTCCAACTTTGAGTAAGTTAATAAAGTTGATTTTTAATTTTTTATATATGTACTTATATTCCTGTATTTTTTCAGGGCTCTTAATTTTAATTACAGTTTTTCCATTTCAATTTAAATTTCAAATTTTACCTTTTTACGTTTACGTATTCAACTTTACTGTATTTCCATTTCATTTATACCTCGTTTTATTCGATTTTACGTCGCCTATTCCTACGATGTTAGTTGAAAGTTCTATTACCTTCTTGAGTATGGACTTTCTCTATATGACATGTAAATATTAAGATCATCAGCATACATGTGAAAATTGGAATATTTTATAGATTTACTAATATCGGCACTAAAATCTGTAAACAGTATTGGCCCTAGTATCAACCCCTGTGGGACTCCCGACATTATTTCCGAAGGATTAGAAATATCGTATTTACCGTCAGCACTACAGAGACGAACCATTTGATTTCTACCATAAAGATAATTTTTGAACTAGTTAATTGCTTTTATATCAAAGTTATAGTATCTTAATTTTGCCAATAACAACTCAAATTTGATTGAATCGAACGCCTTAGACATATCTAAAAAAACGATAGTTGTACATTTGTTATTATTAAATCCTTCTACGATGTCATTTGTGATTTTAAAAAGAGCTGTGGTGCAACTATGGCCCTTCCTGAAACCTGATTGGTACATTGGTATTATATTATTATCATTTAAGTACTTGACCATCTGAACTTGTATCATTTTTTCTAATAGTTTTGAGCCTGTCGGTAGCACACTAATTGGTCTAAGATCACTAAATGAAGGATTTTCTTTTTTAGTTAATGGGATGACCATTGCTGTTTTCCATAATGTCGAAATTTCTCCTTGTTCTATAAAATAATTAATAATATGTGTGAGAGGGTTAAGACAATATGGCAAACAAAATTTTAGCATTGTAAGTGTAATACCGTCTATTCCTACAGCATTATTCCTGATAGAATGTAATGATTTAAGCACATCTATTTGTGATACAAGTTCAAGACTAAAGACGTTGCTGCTTGTTGCTTCATTCTCAGCCCATGCGTTGACTGTCTCCGGACTCACCTGATAATGAGGCACACTATTTATGAAATGATTATTTATAAGATTTGCATCTGAAAAATCATTAGGTATTTGTATTGCACATTTATTATTTAATTTTAATTGATTTATTTTATTCCATAAAGTATTAGAATTTTTGTTGGTATTATTAAACATGTAAGAATAATAGGCTGACTTTTCACGCTTGATAGCTGTCGAGGCAATATTTTTCAGTTCACAGTAGTATTGTTTGCTTACCTCCGTTTTTAACTTTTTGTAATTATGAAAAGCCTTGTCTTTTAATTGGATCATACATTTAATGTTATAAGTCAACCAGGGTGTCCGAGGTTTTCTAAATTTAATACATCTAAGTGGTGCGTGCTCGTTAAAGACTTCGTTTATTTTGTCATTAAAATATTCTAATTTTTGGTTTATATCACTCATAAAATATATTGGATGAAAATCAATATTTGATATATCTGCATCAAACTGAGTCATATTCATATTTTTAAAATCCCTAACATATCTAAAAGCAGGTTTATATTTACATTAGCCCCGGAGAAGTCAGAGGCGATCCTGCTAAAAGGACACAGGATCAAAGGCAATATGACGGTCAACATTAACGATCGAGAGATCGGATGTACCAAACACACTAGATACCTTGGAATCGAAATGGATGTACAGGGCACTTTCGGGGAGCACGTAAAAAGGAGTATCGAAAAAGCAGAAAGAAGGGTCGCAGCGCTAACCAGGCTGATGCCCAACATCGGAGGATCAAGTGCCCGGAGAAGGCATATGCTCTACGGAGTGGTACAATCGACTGTCCAGTACGGGGCGCCGATCTGGAGCTCAACGGAAAATGCTCCTTAGAGTGGTAGGGGCCTACAAAACGGTGTCCGCACATGCGGTTCAAGTGATTGCAGGAGTACCACCAATCCAGTACCACCAATCCAGTACCACCAATCCAGTACCACCTGGTCCTGGAAAGGAAGAGGCTACACGAGTCGGGAGAGGGCCATATAACCTCGAGGAAAAAAGCCGAAAGGGAAGAATGTATAAGAAACTGGCAGCTGAGATGGGAACAGGAGGACAGAGTGGCAAGTTGGACAAAGACCTTAATTCCCGACATAAAAGAATGGTTGAAGTGCGAGCATAGGAACCCAGAATACTATTTGACCCAAGTACTAACAGGACATGGGTCTTTTAGGAAATTCACCCATCGCATAAGAAAAGCGAGGGACGAATACTGTATTTACTGCGGACAAGAAAATGGGATAATAGACGACGTGAAACACACCGTGTTCAGCTGCCCTAGATGGGATAGGGAGAGAAACAGGATGTACATGGAAGTGGGCGCTCCCATAAGCGAAGAGAATATGGTAGCCGAGATGACACGTAGCCCAGAAAAGTGGAAGACTATCCACGATTACGTTAAAATAATTATGAAGCAAAAAGAAGAAGAAGAAAGAGAATTCCAGATTAACAATCCGGAATAAAACGACAGCAATTGAAAGGAAAGGATAAAAATGGATGTAAAAAAGGAGGAAATACCACCGTACTTGAGTATGTCAGAAATGACGGTTCCAAGACACGGAACAGGTAGGGAGGGGTTTTAGCTCGGTTAAAGTCCAGCACTACCCGCCGCGATAGACACTAAGTGGCGGGTGTCATGATGATTTCCCCTCAAAGAAAAAAAAAAAAGGTTTATATTTACAGTTTACACAGTTAATACCAGCAAATGTAGCTACATGATCACAGTTAATAGGATCACAACTAATGACACCACTATCACAAATAGTGTCACAGTCACTCGTAAAGATTAGATCAATAATAGAGGATGACTCTGGGGTTATTCTGGTAGGATCTTTGATGATTTGCTTCAGATTAAAAGTTTCACTTAAATTATTTAGGTACCTTACATCTGGTGAGTTAGTATTTAGAACATTTATATTGAAATCACCACATATTAGACAAGCATCATATTTTGGTATTACATCGGGTAGGACTTCATAAAGATAATTTAGGCATGAATGATGTAATGAGGGAGCTTTATATATAATTCCCAATGCTATGTCCTCCACCCACCTTACCACTATTATTTATGCATACCTCTATATGAAGTCCTGATTCTGAGGCTCTATTTGAAAATTTTCACCTATATTTTTATTTCTTAATCGATTATTATACTTTTCTTCTTTCCTGAAGTCAAACCTATATACTGCTACTCCCCGTGGCCAGAAAGAATTAGTATAAGCTTCTTCTTTAAGGTCGTAGTTAATTTCCACTTTAAAACACCTGTTATCTTTTATTTTGTTATATGTATCTATTTCTTTAACATAGATGTCATTTCCAACTTTTGTTTTTTTTTGTAGGTACTTTTCCACCATTTCTTCAGTGACGTGATCTTTGACTTTTCCCACGAAAAGCCATATCTTCTCTGAAATTTCCCTTCCTGCGAAACCATTTATTTCATCTTCCTTGGATATTTCCGCTTCTCCTCTTACTGTAGGTTCTCTATTTGTTGATTTCTTCTTGTATGTAACTCATTTAAATAATTCCTCATTTTTATTTAAGTTACCAGATGATTTTGAGGATATGTCACTATTTATTAACATATATTAAAATCTGAGAGGGCTGAGCCCCTCACTCTTTCCAAATTTACTACAGCAAAGGCTTTTTTCGCGCTCAATTCTCTGGACGCGGAACGGTATTGACGGACACACAATAAAATGCTTACTGGATTAGGATATATTTCATCGATTCCATTTAACGATTAACTTTTTAATTATTCTCTATTCACGCGAATTTCTTTCTTTTTCAATAATACCATTTACGTTTCAAATATGAAGAAGATATCTCAAACTGTTCGTCAATTGAAAGAATTTTTCATTTCTACGACGTCATCAGGACGTAGGTGTACTTTTCATCCACTCGGATTTCGTTTTTCAATAGTGCCACCTGTATTTCAAATATGAAGTTAGTATCTCCACCCGTTGGCGTGTAGTAAGAATTTTTCTTTTTTGTGACATAGTTGTATTTTTGATTCATTCGAATTTCGTTTTTTTTTAATAGTGCCACCTATATTTCAAATATGAAGGCAGTATCTCTATCCGTTCGCACGTAGTAGAAGTTTTTTTTTTTTGTGACGTAGGTGTATTTTTGATTCACTCGAATTTCGTTTTCTCTTCAATAGTGCCACTTACATTTAAAATATGAAGTCAGTATCTCTCTCCATTCATACGTAGTAAGAGTTCTTCTCTTTTGTGACGTAGGTATATTATTGATTCACTCGAATTTCGTTTTTTCTTCAATAGTACCACCTATATTTCAAATATGAAGTAAGTATATCTAACCGTTCGTGCGTAGTAAGAATTTTCATCTTTTGTGACGTAGGAGTATTTTTGATTCACTCGAATTTCGTTTTTTCTTCAATAGTGCCACATGTAGTTCAAATATGAAGTCAGTATCTGTGCCCGTTCGTGCGTAGTAAGAATTTCTTTTTTGTGACGTAGGTGTATTTTTGAATCACTCGAATTTGTTTTTTTCTTCAATAGTGCCATCTAGATTTCTAACATGAAATCAGTATCTCTACCCGTTCCTGCGTAGTAAGAATTTTTCTCTTTTGTGACGTAGGTGTATTTTTGATTCACTCGAATTTCGTTTTTTTTTTTCAATAGTGCCACGTATATTTCAAGTATGGGCTAATGTTGAACCCGAATAAAACTATGTACATGAAATTTTTAACGAAAAATATTACTTCGGATAACAATGTGTTGGTTAAACTTTGCGGTAAATCCATACAAGCTGTTCAGGAAATAAAATTTCTTGGCATAAATATCGATCATAAACTTACTTGGGAGGCACATATAAATAATATCTGCTCAAAACTTAGTAATATATCTTACATAATTAGAACACTTAGAGATACAATATCAAGTAATATTTTGAAAATGTTATATTATGGACTTGTGCAATCAACCCTCCAGTATGGTCTGCTTTTTTGGGGTTCATCAAGCCACCTAGAGAAAGCATTTATAATTCAAAAAAAGATAATAAGGTGTATGATTGGAGCTCATCCTTTTCTCTAGCTGTAAACCGTATTTTAAAAATCTAGAAATTCTTACATTACCATGCTTATATATTTCTCAACTAGTTATGTATATTAGATCTAATAAACAGCATTTCTTAAAGAACAACGATATGCATTCTCACTGTACACGCAATAATGAGTTAATACATCACCCATTCTCTAGGCTAAATATAGGTCAAAATTTTCCTACATACATCGGCGTAAAATGCTAGAATAAAATTAATTTTTTTGAAACAAATGACAGGATCAGTGCTTGTAAACACAAACTAAATAAATTTCTCATAGCAAACTCATTTTATTCTGTGGATGAATTTTTGAATCATTAAATACTTGTCTTTGCTGTATATAGATTACTATTTATTACTACTTATTTATATGTACCTTTTAATTTTACTTTTGGATGTTTTTAAATGTGTGTTTTGATCATTATCTTTATAATTATTGTGTTATATTCTTTTTTGACTAATCAGATAAGTTAATAATGTTTTTTTTTTTGTTAGCTTTTATGATGAATAAATTATTATTATTATTATTATTATTATTATGAAGTCAGTATCTCTATCCGTTCGTGCGTTATAAGAATTTTAATTTTTTGTGACGTATGTGTATTTTTGATTTACTCGAATTTTGTTTTTCTTCAATAGTGCCACATATATTTCAAATATGAAGTTAGAATCTCTGTCCGTTCATGCGTAGTAAGAATTTTTCTATTTTGTGACGTAGGTGTATTTTTGATTCATACGGATTTCGTTTTTTCTTCAATAGTGCCATCTACATTTTAAGTATGAAGTCTGTATCTCTATCCGTTCCTGTGTAATAAGAATTTTTCTCTTTTGTGATGTAGGTGTATGGTTGATTCCCTCGAATTTCGGTTTTTTTTAATAGTGCCACATACATTTCAAATATGAAGTCAGTATCTCGATCTGTTCGTGCGTAGTATGGGTTTTTCTCTTTTGTGACGTAGGTGTATTTTTAATTCACTCGAATTTAGTTTTTTCTTCAATAGTGTTACTTACATTTCAAATATGAAGTCAATATCTCGATCCATTCGTGCGTAGTATGGGTTTTTCTTTTTTGTAACGTAGGTGTATTTTTCATTCACTCGAATTTCGTTTTTTCTTCAATAGTGTCACCTACATTTCAAATATGAAGTCAGTATCTCTATCCGTTCGTGTGTAGTAAGAGATTTTCTTTTTTGTGACGTAGGTGTATTTTTGATTCTCTCGAATTTCGTTTTTCTTCAATAGTTCCATCTACGTTTCAAATATAAAGTCAATATCTCTAAGACTGAGGGCGCTTATGCAGATCGACAGTTTATACAATTGTCCTTGGTTTCAATCTGCATCGCACAAAAACACGAAACGAATGTCAATTTAGACAAATCGCCCTGTATATGACTTTTTATCGTCTCGCAGATTGACAGCAGTGGACGAATCTGATTGGACGTTTCGATATTTAGCTATAACGTTGGCATGGTCAGGATGAAAAAAAAAATTAAAAAAGTCTCCACTTTGGCCGTCCGCAGTTAATTAATTCTTGAAGCAGGACAATTAAAACAAGAAACACTTTTAGATAATTTAATTCTGTACAAATTCGTTAGGGCGAAGTTTTTTGGCCTAGGAGCCACCGTTTAGGAGTTATGGAGGTTTAAGCGAAAAATGTACCATTTTGAGTCGTGCATCGCCACACATTTGGGTCGATTTCTCCGAAACGAAATTATTTAGGACAATTCTGATGGAACTAGGCGATTTCTCAAGAAATTATCTGGACCCTTGTGAAAATTTATTTTTGAGCTAGCTGCAGCCGCTTGCGAGATATAAACGAAAAACGGCGAAAAAAAGTAGCGTTTTGGAGCCAAAAAAAGTGCATAAACATGCAATCTTAAAATGTTCATATTTTTCGAAATAACCCAGCGGAACGACCGTACGATGTCGCGATGGAAAGAGGAAGAGTTCTAGTTGAACCGCATCGTAAATTTCATAGGGCAAATCGAAAATTCGGCCCGGCACGAACGTATGAAAAGTGACATTTTTTGACATTTCAACAAAATTGCAAAATACGACACGACAAAGGAAGCATCGTGAATAAAATTTGAGGGTAGCAAAAATTCGTTCAGAAAGAGACGGACGAATTTAATCAGTTAATTCAAATTCAAAATTTTATTCATCTTTTGTGCTATTGAGTACAATAGATACGACAAGTCAAAAAAACTACAATTGTAAAAGTATAAGACAGACATCGTAATTAAACTAACAAATGGTTTTACAATTTCAAACATTTAATATACAATATACATATACGATAAAAGGAGAGTTTATGAGATATATAGGCTAATTAATGGTCTGGATGAACTCGTCAATGGTATAGAAGCAATTTGAACTTAGATATTCTTTTAAAGTTCTTTTAAAAGTGGAGATCGGTAAGCATTGTAGGTCTGTGGATAACAGGTTATATAATCGGGTGCCAGAGTATAGTGGTGATTTCTCATATTTTGAATAGTAGTGTTTATTTTGACAGATATTGTTTTTCCCTCTGGTGTTGATGGTATGGATATCAGAGTGTTTAGTTAGTAAAGTCCAATTTCCATGAATGTATATCAAAATTTTAAGTAAGTATATACTGGTGACTGTTAGAATTTTCCTGTCACGAAATGTAGGTCTACAAGAGGTATAGATGTCAAGATTGAACATCATTCTAATTACACGTTTTTGCAGCACAAAGATTCTGTTTATGTCACCGGACAGACCCCAGACAATAATATTGCAGCTGATTGCTGAAAAAAAGTGTGCATAATAAACTGACATCAATGAATCTACGTCAAGTTTGTTTTTCAGGTTTTTTATCAAGTAATATGCTTTATTTAATTTTTTGGATACAAAGTCAATATGTAGGACCCAGTTCATTTGGCTGTCGACTACTGTTCCTAAAAATTTTGTAGAATTTACAGGGGTTATAGTATTGTTTTGAATAACTGGGTGAAAGGCTGTATGTTTGTCTATTCTGTTGTAAAATTTTATAATAATTGTTTTATTTATATTAATCTAACTGATTTTTAGCGCACCAGTCACTAAACTGTTTTATGATGGTGATTACTTTATACTGTACTTCTTCTGTATTTTTACCTGATGTAATTATTGAGGTATCATCTGCATACATGATAGTTTTTCCTCCAGTGATGTGTTCGGGGAGATCGTTAACATACATTAAAAAAATGAGCGGTCCAAGGACACTGCCTTGCGGTGTGCCTATGTTAGTGATGTGTTCTTTTGATTTCATGTTGTCATGTTTCACAATGAACCTCCTATTACTGAGATAGGACATTAATAAGGAGTTGGCATTTGCTCTAATTCCTAATTCTAATTTTTCCGATACAAATCGAATGTTCAATGTGTCGAAGGCACGAGAAAGATCGAAGAAAATTCCGATGGTACTTTCGTTACTATCAAGTTTATCATGGAGATACTGAACGAATTCTAAGGTGGCTGTTTCTGTAGAGAAATTTTTCCTAAACCCATGCTGACAGCTGGTAAGTATGTGAAATGTGTTAAGATAATCCTTTATTTTCTCTGCAATTACCGTTTCAATTATTTTTGAGAATATGCTTAGTATAGCAATAGGACGGTAATTCTCAATATCATGAGGATCGCCAGATTTTGGTATAGGTATCAAAAGTGCTAGTTTTAATGGTTCTGGAAATTGTCCGAGTTGAATGGACTTGTTTATGATATATGCCAGTGGGCCTGAGAGTTCACAACTACATTTTTTGACAAGTTCAACCGACACCTCGTCAAATCTGGTTGACTTTTTGTTAGGTAGCGAGGCAATTACTTTTTGAACATCGTGTTCTGAAACGGGTGTACAGAAGAAACTAGTTACTACATTTTTAGTACAAGTACAGTTTTTGGGCAGCTCGCCATTAAAGTGTTGTAACAGTTTGTCCTCTATGACAGTGGAGAAGTGATCCCCAAATTTTTCGGCTATTTCAAAACTATCAGTGATAGTTATGTCATCGATATGCAGAGACGTAGCAATTTTAGAATTTTTGGTAGGATTGGTGTTTTCTTTAATAATTTTCCAGAGTGTTCGGGATTGGTTATGGGAGTTGTTTATTTTGTCTTTGTAATAATTTTGTTTTTCTGCTCTAATACAATGCTCTTTTTTTTTCTTTTTTTTGAATTTTGAATTTGATACTGACTTCATATTTTAAATGTAAGTGGCACTATTGAAGAGAAAACGAAATTCGAGTGAATCAAAAATACACCTATGTCACAGAAAAACTTCTACTACGCACGAACAGATAGAGATACTGCCTTCATATTTGAAATATAGGTGGCACTATTAAAAAAAAAAAACGAAATTCGAATGAATCAAAAATACAACTATGTCACAAAAAAGAAAAATTCTTACTACACACCAACGGGTGGAGATACTGACTTCATATTTGAAATACAGGTGGCACCATTGAAAAACGAAATCCGAGTGGATGAAAAATACACCTACGTCCTGATGACGTCATAGAAATGAAAAATTCTTTCAATTGACGAACGGTTTGAGATATCTTCTTCATATTTGAAACGTAAATGGTATTATTGAAAAAGAAAGAAATTCGCGTGAATAGAGAATACACCTACGTCACATGACGTCACAAAATTGAAAAATTCTTACAACAGACGAGCGGAAATAGATATCGATTTCATACTAGACACGTGAGTGGTATTATTGAAGAAAGACGGAATCTGAATGAGTGAAAAATAGACCTACGACCTGATGACGTCACAAGAACGTAAAATTCTTATAACGGGCGAACCGGTGATGATATCGAAAAAATATTTGTACAAGATGAGTCAGGAAAAAATTTTTTTTCCAGAAAATTGTCAAAAATTAGAGAAAATATCAATTTTTAAAAAAAATGTAAAATCATTAAAAAATGTTAAATTTTCGGAAATATGTCAAACTGTTACGACCTCTCTGCCGTACAAGAAACCGCAACAGAAGATCAAAATTCAAACACCCAGAGATGTCTCTTATTGAAAAAATATCTTCATTAATTCAAAACTAATTAATATAAAAATTTTTTAGATGTATACTTGCACAAAAATTTGTTTGCTTTTTTTTTTTTTTTATTTTTTTTCCATAAAATGTATTCATTTTTAAATATTTCACATAAAATAATGTATCAACAGTAACAATGTAGGAAAAACAGGCTGAAGGACTCCGGTCGATAGCCGTTTGAATATGTATTTTTTATGTATTCAATAAAGAACTTTTATTATTATTATTTTTGTCAAATTTTAAAGAAATTTCAAATATACGGAAAAAAGACAAATTTTCATAAAACTTTTAATTGATTGAAACGTAAAACAAGCCCTCCGCAGGAGATAGAATGGGCTTTAGCCCATTCTAGTATGTACTAAATTTTCCATTATGTTTGTTTATTTTCAAGAACCTCTAGGTTTGTTTGTTTTGTAGAAGTTTTATCTTTGATTATTTGTTTGGGGGTCACTGCTTTAATTTTATCTGTATTATCATTCAACTTTTTTAATGAGCTTGGTATTGTTTTTATTTATGTTGTTATTTTTTCCAGTCTCAATTTGTTTGAACTTTTCTTCCAAATGTAATATTTTATCTTTTAACAACAAATAAGGGATTCTTTATCATTAATAATCGTGTCCTTATCTTTGATTCTCTCTCTTAGCAATAAATTTTCTTCTCTTATATATGTTTTGTTATCATTCTTTATTTCACAGCATATTAATTTGCCATCACCCAATATTTTTAACTTGTTTGCACTTCTTTCACAACAACTGTTATGAAAAACTGAGTGACAATTTATACATGTTATTACTGTACATTTTTTTGCACAACACTTAAATTTATTTATATGTGTATAGAAATCAAAGAGAGCAGTATCTACATTCTTGGTCTTCATAAAACCATGTTGGCTAGACATTAATATTCTGTTCTTAACAAAGAAATGCGTTAATTGTTCATTTAAACTAAGTTCTATCAGTTTTGAGAAACCAGAAAGTAAACTGATGGCTCTGTAATTAGACAACACGTTAACGTCACCTTTATGTAAAGGTAGGATCTTTGCTAGTTTTAGGGTTATTTGGAAATACTCCCTTCTCAAAACATAGATTTATCAGAAAGGTAAGAGGTATGTAGATAAAAAGTTTACATCTTTTTATTTTTGAGATACCATCAAATCACAGGTATTTGATGATTTTAGTTTATTAATAAAAGAGATAACATCTTGTTCGGTTACTGGAGAAAGGAAAAATGATTTATCTGGAAGTGGAATATTTGAATTTAAGAAATTTGTTTTTAATTAAGTTATTGTTTAAACTATTATTAGTAAAATATATATTAAATTTATTTGCAATATCCAAGTCATTCAGCTGAACATTGTTTTCAAACATTTCAATTTTCTTTGTACATTGTCTACCCTGTACTTCTGAAATAACGCTCCTCATCGTTTTCATTTTGTTGTTTGACTTGTTTATTTTATTGGCATAGTATGCACATTTAGCTTTTTTTAGTTTTAACTTATACTCCTCATTTGTTTCTCTACAAACAGCATGTAACACTGGATGATATTTTTGGGCTAAATCAGAAAACATGCATACTCCATACTCTTTTTTTAACTCTAATAGGTCGTCTGTTATCCACTTGCAATTATTTTTTTACTTGTTGGTTTTAAAATGCATCAATGGAAAGCTTAAATCGAAATAATACAAAAAAAATAGTTATAAAGGAGTTGAATGCCATATTGGGACATTCTTGTGCAAGCACATCATACCAATTCTCCTTCTCCAGGTAATAACAAAAAGTATTGATATTTTCTTCATTGATTTTCCTTCCATACCTGTTGTTATTATTATAAAATTTGGTTTTGATAAGATTTAAGTCTATTAATAAAAATTGAGAGAAGTGATCAGATAAATGCAAGATTATGTTATTGGTTTCATAACTATATAGTTTAATATTAACAAAGAAATTGTCAATACAGGTTTTTAAGAGATTGCTAATTCTAGCTGGAGTATCAATAGTACTCAGTAAATCATGCGTTATTAGTAGATCGGTGAACAGTACCCTATTGCTACTGTACGTCAAAAAATCAATGATAAATCACCACCTAGAATTAGACATTTCTCAGGGTTCCATATATTTGTCAGTAAATTAGTGCAATGCTCTAAAAATAGATTAAAGTTTCCAGTAGGAGGTCTATATACAACTACAATAATAATTTTTAAATGGGGTATTTCAATACATGAGCATTCAAACGAACCTTCGACACAGTATTCGTTTACCGGTACACATTTTACATCAAGTTGTTGTTTACAAAAAATAGCTACACCACCATGTGAGCTTTGAGATCGACAGAAAAAGGATTTTAATTTATAGTTAGGAACAGAGAGAGTTAAAATGCTTTTATTAGTTTGCCAATGTTTAGTTGTTAGGAGCACATCGACATCGTTTTCTTCTAGAACAACTTGTAAAGGAAGTACTTTGTTCGCCAGGCATTGGACATTTTGATACATTATAATTAATTTCCTACTATCAGATTCGTAAAGACCTCTAATGCCATTTCTACTAACTGCACTATTATTCAGTCCTCTATTATTATCTGGGACAATCGAGGGTATAAAAAAAGGTGCATTTCCCTATATATTTTTATCAACTGATTCATTACCTATGTACTCTTCTGTATCCACATTTAAAAATACTAATTTTTTTTCCTATTTTTTAAAGTATTTATCAGCATTACAATGTTTTTGCTGACAAATTTCTTATTAAAAATGATAGTCTTTTGATTTACTTCAAGATAGGCTATGTGTCCCTCAGTAAATTGGTCCAATTTTTCACAAATATCTTTTAATTGTAGATTTACCTTATAGATTGTTTTGTTAATATAATCGTTTCTGAAGTATGGGATGGAAGATATAATAATACTTGTTTGAGAATACAATTTCACATTGTCAGTTAACAATTTAAACAGAAAATATTTTCTATGAATAACTATGTCTGTTGAACACTTTATACGCTATCTAAGAAAATGGAGAAAAAACAATAAAATAATAATAACAAGAAAAATTGAGAGAAGATTGGCATTGGAAAAAAGACACTTTTATTGTAAACTGGCTCTATCCATTTATTAAAAACTGTATGTAAAAGTATTCATCTTTCAGATTCTCTGAAATACAACAGTTAACACCAGTTAATAGGTGGCATCACATAAACTCGGCTAATAATCCTTCGGACATAGTATCACGTGGCATCAATCCAAAAGAGCTTTCAAATTCCACTTTGTGGTGGAATGGGCCGTCATTTCTTTTGTTAGAATCACGATACTGACCAGAAAAATCACACATAACTTATTGTGTCCGCGCTAGTGCGGACGCACCAGAAATCAAACGTCAAATTAGTTTATTATCACACATCACATATGATATATTTGAGCGCTATTCAGATTTCACAAAGTTGCAAAGATGTGTTGCTTTTTGTTTAAGATTTTTCAATAACTCGAGGTCAGCTATTGGAGCGAGACAGAACGGTTCTTTGACTATTCATGAACAGTCAGCTACTACTAAAACATTAGTTAAAATAGTTCAGCATAAAGCATTTTCCGAGGATATTAATTTACTTAAAAGATCAAAAATAATAAAATCGAATAGTAAACTTGCATCTCTCAATCCATTTATAGATAAAGATGATATTATTCGTGTCGGAGGTAGACTTAAGTATTCTAAATTAACTTATAACCAAAAACACCCGATGCTACTTCCGCAAAAACACCAATTTACAAAATTAATATTAATTCATGAGGACTTACACAATTTACATGCTGGTCCGCAAGCAACACTTTCTTTTGTGATGCGAAACTATTGGCCTTTAAATTGCAAACAAGCAGTAAAGGTAATCCTGCACAAATATGTTCCTTGTTTCAAAGCTAAACCTACCAGTATGTCGCAGCAAATGGAAGATTTACCTTACCCTAGAGTAAATCCATCTTTTATAGTGTTATTTTAGAGCTTTAATTTCTAGACTTTTTACCAGAAGTAATTCGAAAATCTTGTGCATAGTGGTTGGAAAAACTGAGCATCAATATGCAGTAATCTCATCTCATATATATGCATAAATAGACATTTGAATATATTAACTTTATTTAAAAACAGAGAATTTAAGTGCTTTTTGTCACTTTTCTTGTGACAACCTTTTTTCACAGAAGACCTATACCAGAAGCGTCACTGTCGGAGGCACGTTCGATGTTTGGGTGCGTTTGCACGCATCCAGTAATTTAGTCGAGTAGAGAGACGGTCCAGTAATTTAGTAATTGCTTTCCACTAAATTATTTGACTAAAACACGCTGTCTACATTGGTCGAGTACTAAATTACTAAGCGACTCGACTAAATTACTGAGTGCGTGCAAACGTACCCTTTCATTGGTAAATTGGGGTGACCTTCGGCCATCTTGTCGGTGGTATTGTATAAATCCGCACCTTTCTAAATTCACCGCTGGACGCATTGGTAGATAAAATTCGAAGGTGATTTTGGCTTTGGTTTTCAAAATAGCCAATCATATAATGTTATTGCTTACCGGTACGCTCCACCGGTGAATTTAGAAACATGCGGATTTATAGGTTGACAATAAATACCACCAACATATGACATATGCGCATAAAATTCAATATTGGCGGGAAGGCCAGAGAGTCGTTTCTGGTATAGGTCTTCTGTGCTTTTTTTGTGACTATCAGAAACAAGCTGATAAAATTATTTAAGATAAGAGCAGGACAGGACTTTAAAATATCATAGTTGCTAATGTTGAATTCAATAAAGAAAAAATAGAAATGAAGTGTTCTTCTTGTGTCAGGCCACCGGATAAAACTAAAGATAAAGGAAGAGAAATATTTCAGTGTGATTTCTGCAGAGAGTATCTCCGTCAAGAATGCATTGGACTATCATCTACAGAGGTTCGAGTTATGCAACTAAAGAACAATCGAAGGTTAAGCCTTATTTGCAAAAAATGTTTTGGTCTCTCTACTCATGAATTAATTAATATAAGAATGAAAGCAACTGAAAACGCAATCCTTGAAGAAATAAGAAAATTACGGGAAATCGTTGAAAATCAAGATGTAAAAATTACGGAGCAAAACAATGTGCTAAACAACTTAAATAAGGACATAAAGGATTCAAAGGATCCAATAAAGAGTCACAGTTTTGCAAGTGTGGTAAAAAATAGCAAAGAGACACTTATAGTAAAACCAAGAGAGTAATAAAACAAAAGACGATTTAAAAGAAGAAATTAATCTCAAAATCATGGCAATTGGAGTTGAAAATCTTAAAGAAGGAAAAGAAGGGGCAGTCATTATAAACTGCAGTAACTCTAACACAAAAGAAAAAATTACTACTGAACTTGGACACCAGTATAATGTTGTACATGGTATACAAAAAAAAAACCAAAGATTATCATACGCGGAGTAAAAGATTTTATTAATGGTGATGACAAAATTATACTTGACTCTCTTATTGAACAAAATGAGCTTACTGTAAATGAAAACTCGATTTTTAAAGTACAGGCAAAATTCAAGCAGAAAGACAGGAAAAATAAAGGTAATATCATTATCTCCCTAGACAGTATACTAAAAAATAAAATATGTCAAATGGAAAAAGTTAACATTGGATGGAGAAGATGCATGGTACAGGAGTACTATAGTGTAGTGCGATGTTTTAAATGTGCAAGATATGGACATGTTGCTACAAAATGTGAAAATAAAGTTACCTGTTACAACTGCGCAAAGGAACATAACACGAGTGACTAGCTGTGATACTTTAACATGTATAAACTGTGTAGAAACGAATACTAAGTTTAAAAAATCTTTAAATGTTAACCATGCTGTTACTGACCCAATTTGTGCCTGTTATAAAAGGATTCTGGAAATTGAAATGAAAAAAACAAAAAACGATTAGCAATCACAGAACAAATTTAATGTGGATTTTCCAAAGAATCAAGAGAGTATAGTAAGCATTTTTCTTCAAAATGTTCAGTGTATTTAAAACTGTCTCAATAACATAAATGTTATAATTAGTGAGTTAAATGTAAAGGATCTCACCGTATATGGAATTGGGCCCAGCGGCTTATTGGACTATTCATTCACATGAATGTTGCTTATGACTAGGAATGCTCAATAAAATATACAATAAACCTCTATCCCCTATATTAGCAGAGTTATGGGGGTAACAATTTTAAAATTAATTTTTTTCGAAACTATTGAAGATAATTAACTGAAATTAATAGGAGACGTTGATATGAAATAGCTTTATATTTTACATTTTTCTTACATGCGTATTACGTCATTTAGTATATAAAAAAAAATAATTTAATTTTTGAGGGTGCTGGATTTATATCAACCCCTCGAGTGACACCTACCAAAAAATCTATATTGTTTAACACTAACATAATTATCGTGTGTAAAAATTACTTCAAGGTCAAATTGGGAGAAGATGCTTAAAAATATGAATCTAGATAATGAACACAGGCACACAAAAAAAATTAAAATGTGAAGACCTAGACCACTTAATTCCTACTCATTTGGAAGCTAATAATCATGCAAAATATGCTACTACTTTTAGCTTGGCTCTCAATTATTTTTTTTTGCTTCAGATGTATTGATTTTATTAGACAATATGGTTAGGCCATTTTAATTAATCCACAGTAATATCTCTTCAGGAAGGGACACTAGCGAAAAATGTTTCAGACAAAAGTTGTTCCGCTTAGAGGGGGGCATCTTTTGGGTAGAATAATTTTCCACCTCCCACCCCTGATGAACTTGGTGTGGGGGTAACTTTTGAATTTTTAATGGCACTCTCCACTTTTGATTACGTATTCTGATTCTGCAAAAAAAATTACAAAACTTTTGTACCAAACATTCTTTTCTTGATAAATTGGGAACTTTCAGGTATGCGAAGATATCACTAGAGCTGAGGGAAGACGCAACACTTATTTTTTGCAAGCCGAGAACGGTACCTCTGGCCTACAAGCCAAAAATAGACCAGGAGTTGCAGCGCCTGGAAGAAAGTGGTATAAATACACCGATTGAAACAAGCGAATGGGCAACGCCGATTGTCCCCATCCAGAAACACGACAACTCTATCAGAATCTGTGGAGACTACAAAACCACAATCAACCGCTACTTGGTTGAAGTTAAATATCCCTTACCCCTAATCGAACAGCTATTCACCAAATTAAATGGAGGCCAACATTTTAGTAAGATTGATTTGTCAAGCGTATACACAATTTGAACTGAATGAAGAAGCTAAACAATTATTAACCTGGAGTACGCATCGAGGTTTGTACCGCGTAAATAGAATGATGTACGGAATAACGGTGGCCAGTGGAAAATTCCAAAAACACATGGAGCAAATATTTATGGGAATGGAAAATGTATGTGTCTTTCTTGATGACAATACTGATAACAGGAAAGTCAAGAAAAGAACATTTGGAAACATTGGAAAAAGTACTGGAAAAATTGGAACAAGCGGGACTAACTGTCAAAAAGGAAAAATGTGAGTTTTTTAAACAGGAAATAGAGTATCTAGGTCACACCATAAACTGAGAAGGTTTAAGAAAATCAAAGCGATAGTGGAAGTACCGAGACCGACAAATGTCTCCGAGGTAAGAGCCTTCACCAGGATGGTGAATTATTACTCTAAATTTGTCCCGAACCTAGCACACTTATTGAAACCAATATACCAATTGTTGAAGAAAACAGAACAATTCAAGTGGAACGAGGACTGTGAAGAAGCGTTTAAAGTATATACATATATATCTTATACATATACAGTACAGTACAGTACAATACAGTACATATCTTGTCTACAAATACTGTAGCCACAAAGACAAATAAAGTATTCTATTCTATTCTATTCTAAGTAATCAAAAACATAATCGCATCAGATGTCGTTCTAGTACACTTCGACCCAAAGTTACCCTTGATATTAACGACTGACGCATCCAACAAAGGCATTTCAGCGGCCCTATTTCACAAGATGCCTAACGGAGAGGAACGAATGGTGACGTGCACTTCCAGAACCCTCATGCCAAGCGAGGAAAAATATTCGTTGATACACAAGGAAGCCTTAGCGATATATTATGGGACAAACAGGCTGCAGCAGTACCTGTATGGTCATCACTTCACGCTCAGAACGGACCATAAACCATTAGTAGCACTTTTTGGAGAGAACAAAGGCATCCCGCAGATGTACGCAAACAGACTGGTAAGATGGGCAATTTTTCTCGCTAATTTTGATTATGAAATTGAATATATAAAAGGAAATCAGAATGTTATAGCAGATTATTTATCAAGAGCACCTTTGAAGGTAAGAACAGCAGCGGAAGAATATACAGGGAAAAGCTCGTATGTTCACTTCACGGAAAGATCTGAAGAATGGCCCATAGACAACGAAGAAGTACGACGACGTACTATAGAAGACAAGGAGCTAAAAAAGTTGATACGATATGTTAAAAATCAGAACTGGCCCGAGAAGAAACACGTAGCAAATATCATCGTGCCATACTTTAACCGAAGGGAGGAAATTACATTCGAGGAAGGTATATTAATGCTCGGATACCGGGTAATAATACCGATGAAATTAAGAAAAACGATGCTAAATACACTGCACTCCGCTCACTTTGGTATGGTAAAAACGAAAAATCAGGCAAGAATGTTACTCTGGTGGCCCAAGATTGATGCAGACATAGAGAACATGACAAGTTCCTGTCCAACTTGTTTGGAGAACAGTCCAGCACCACCTAAATCGTTCCTGACACCGTGGCCTGCTGCGACGGAAGTTTGGAGCAGAATACATATCGATTACTTAGGACCAGTTAAAGGACAACAATTCCTGATTATTACCGACGCATATTCAAAGTGGATGGAAGCATATCAAGTAAAATCGATGTCCATGCAAGAAACAATTGAAAAACTGAGGGATTGTTTTTCTAGGTTTGGTATACCGAAGGTTCTGGTGAGCGACAATGCCAAGCAATTTTTGGGAGGCGACATCCAGTTATTCTTGAGGAAGAATGGAATAAAACATATAACGTCACCACCAGGACACCCGCAAAGTAATGGTCAGGCCGAGAACGCAGTGAAAACATTCAAGAGCAAAATGAAGGCAGCATTATCAGATCCACTAAACAGAAAGACAGCATTGCAAACCTTAGTCTCAAGATTTTTGTTGGCGTATCGGACAACACCACACTGCACTACGGGGGAAACACCAGCGTTTTGAATGCTTAAGAGACCCGCACGAACCATCTTAACCCAAATCAAGGAAAAAATACCAGAAGAAACGACGGATAGCCTAGTAGAAAGAGTAAAGAAAAGTCAAGACTATCAAATAAAGCATCATCAAGGACGCGATCGTCAATTTAAAGTGGGGGAAAAGGTGAGGGTAAGAGATTACCGCGTAGCAAACCAAGTAAGATGGAGTAGCAAAGGTCACGAAAAAAATAGGCTCTCACCATATATTTATGCGAAATAGGGACACGACAGTCGTGGAAGCGACGCAAACCAAATTGGACGTAGAACAGAGGTACCGGATTTGAAAACTAAAATTATCGAGCTAGGAACTCAAACAAGTCAACCCAAGGTGACCCTAGCGATGTCTCCGACTACCAAGACAAGGCTTTTAGAGATAAATTCTCAAAACGACATCCGACAACAATATTATCCCAAGCTCAGATACTGAAAGAACGGAACCCGGAATTGAAGTAAGTTCAGAAAACGACACGCTTGAATCAAACGTAAATGTAGATTTAAGTTTAAATAATAGCTCAATTATCCTTAGTAGAGATGTGAATGTTAATGTTAATAGTAGACGTAAGGAAAACTGTGATATTTCTTCTGTGATAAATAATAAATTAGATAATAAGGTAGGAGTTGTAATGCCAGACCCCAGCACTAATAGTAGCATAAGACAAACGCCAAAAAGGCAAAGGAAACCCCCTATCAGATTTAAGGACCATGCAGCTTAAAGTAGGAGCTTATTGTAGTACCATGGAAAGGATGTTTATATACCAAAATGTATGCTTTAAAACGTAATTAAATCTAGGTAGGCTGATTGCTAATTTTGCAAATGTCAGCAGAAGTAAAATACATATTTTACAGCACACATATGGTGGCAAACAGAGCTGGGAGTAATTAATTACTAAAGTAATTAAATTACTAATTTAACTACTTTTTTAAAAAAAGTAATTGTAATTGAATTACATTTTTCAAAGCAGTATTGTACTTAAAATGTATTAAATCCTCAAGCGATACTCTGAAAATACCTTTGCAGAGTAATTAATTACTGACAGAAATTACTTCATGTAATTTAAATTACTTCAAGTAATTTAAATTACTTCAAGTAATTTAAATTACTTCTCAATAATTTCAAATCTCTAGAATAATTTGAATACTGTAGAGTTTAATTGTTTTACCGTAATTAAATTATTTTAGAGTATTTATATTACTTTACATTCCTATTAAAAGGAAACATAAACAAATAATATTATTCATATTTCATAGTTTGTGTCATTTTACTTCCACATCCAGTGGAAGTATAGTAACGCAAAAAAAAAATAAAAATTTTTTATTGTTCAAAAATGCTTAGAAAGCCATGAAACATCGAGATTTTCAGTTTGAGCAAAAGAAAATGTCTGTCTGTCGGTCTGTTTGTCTATATGTAACTTTTTTGTGAGCACGATTAATCTGGAACCGTTTAAGATATTGACTTGAAATTTGGTACACGCATGTATTGCGTGGGTGGTGGGTAGTGGGTGCGGTGAACATAATTCGACAATTTCTTCTACATCCCTGAACCGATTAACAAAAATTTTGTTGGCCTTTTAGAGACAACTTTAGAGAATGGTACTAGGCTACTGAAAAGTAAAGAAGGAAAATTTTTTTTCTCGTACGAAAATAAAAAAAAAATTGTTGATTTTAATAGTCTGGTATCATTCTATCAAGTTTTCTGTAAAGGCCTATCAAAGAATTTTTTCAAATCGTTCAGGGATATAGAAGAAATTGTCGAATTACGAAATCGTTTTCTTAAGCACGGCACCTTAACGAGATCTGGAATTAGATTATATTTTGATCTTATTCTGTTGAAGAGTTGGGGGATAAATTAGGGTAAATAGGTAAATCAAGCAAGTAAGAGTCCATAAAATTGGTATTTAGAATATATATGAGAAGCTATTAGCCACCCCCATTACCACCCCCACCGCATTATTAAAGGGAGTGAAAAAATAAAATTGTGATGTAGTGTGTATACAAGAACTGAAGGCCTCATTTTTTTTCTTCATCCACCCCCACTACCACCCTACTACCACCACTCCCATCCCCACTACCAATGCAGCATATCGTTTTATGGGTTTTTGGGGTATGCAATTTCAAATATTATATTACTAAAGTTCCATAAACACTTATTTCCACATACAAAATTTTTTAGATAGAAAATCAGTATGTGAAAGTAGTGATTCCTTGGGCAGCGGTTTTTGTATTTGCTTTTAGTTATAGATTTTCATTCCTTTGCGATTACTGTCTTTACTGATTACAAAAAAATTTGTGTTATTCAGCATTTGTATATATTTATAATTATTTGTACACCAACAAATGATCTTATAATTTACTAAACATCTCCCATTTCCAATATAACAAATTTAGAAGCTCTAAAGTAATTATAAAAGTAATTTATTTATTCAATTACCATTACCAAATAATTAGTAATTTAATTACATTTTTTTAATACTAATTTAATTACATGGTAATCAAATTACTTTTTAACATTAGTAATTTGTAATTTGTAATTAATTACTTTTTCAAAGTAATTCGCCCAGCTCTGGTGGCAAATTATAATTTTTTGGGTATATACAAATAGGTTAGGGACGCATTAAAATATTAATACATCATCATAGGGTATACAGAGATAAATTGTAAAATGGTTTGTAACAAACACACATGTGTAAAGTAGCAATGGTCTCGATAAGTAGCTTGAGTAGTACTGTAAGATGTAGGATAGGGGAGTTGAAAAAAAAAATGGTAATGTGTACATTAAATGTCGATTAACATTTGTAGTTATTGTCAATAAAATGACTTAAGTGTGGGGGTGTTAAGTTGGTAGCATTGAAGTCCGGGGAGTGGGGGAAAAGGACGATGGGACAACTTCCGGGGACTTGGCTCGAGACTCCCAGCATGTTAAGACGCGGTTACTAAATTGTACATAGCATTCGGGAACTGTAATAGTTATGGTTAGCAATAAAGTATTGTATATTGGTTAAATATGTTTTTTCTACGACTATTGAATAATTCATTTATTATAGATAAATTTTTGAACATGTAATAGGTCTCATTACTAATGGCCGCGGGTAATAATTCATTACTCAATAGGTTAGGACCAATCACAAGAGATCATATTCATTATTCAATAGTTTTCGTGGAGCACGAGCACAAGAGTTTAAAAACATCGCGTGTGCCATAACTCAATTCAATCTGTCATAATAAGTAGGTCATCGTTTTCACCGAAAGTAAAAAAATGTCACTTTTCGTACGCTCCTGTAGGCTCGAATTATCGATTTCGCAGGTGCAATTCACAATGTGCATTACTTGTAATTCTTCCTTTTTCCATAATGACATAGTATGGCCCTTCAACTCATATATTAAAAAAGATCTGAATGTTCAAAGATTTCGTGTTTCGCCTTCTTTGCAGATTGCGAAAACGGACGCCTCAATATGATTTTTGTCGAATAAATCGAAAAGTATCAATCCTAGCAAAAAAATTAAAATCTCCAAGGTAAAGATCATAAACCGAGGAACAATTTACTGTTTTTTAAATCTCCGCAACTTTTTGTTTTTTCGAAGATATGGAGGTTTAAAAATGGCGTCAAACGTTTTTAAGTCAAAATACCTCTTTAAACGTTAAATATCTCAGAAACTAAGGCACTTGCGTCAAAAATGTTAAGAAACCAAATTAAAGATTATCGATTAAGCTAAGTCTTTTTTTTTTAATTTTCCCTCCTGCTTAAAAAATAAAGAAGTTATGACCAATACAATGTGCGTCTTTGCATTTTCCCTAAAAATCTCAAATTTATCTTAAAGTGCAACTTCCTGTCGAGGAGTCGTAAAAAAAGTATAGTATTCTACTTGCGTGTAATAGCTATTACTCACTCGGATGAATTACGACACTCGCCTTCGGCTCGTGCCGTAAACATCATCCTCTTGAGTAATAGCTATCATTACACGCTCGTTGAATAATATACTATTATTACTTGAGACATTAAAAATTGTTTAAGTGAGGACTATGTTTTTGAGTGTACTTCTGCTGAATTTAAAATTAATGGTGTTACTTATGTAATATGTGTAGTATATGCACCACCAACAACCAACATTGATTGCTTCATAAATAAATTAGACGTGCTATTAGAAAAAGATACAATGGGTGATAAATCAGTCTTGGTTGCTGGAGACTAACGTTGATATGCAGCCATCGGCAAAGAATATAAAAAATTTAAATTTAATAATCAACCTCTTAAACTCATATAATATGCAAATTACAACACAGGAGCCTACTAGAGTTACTGAGAACACAACAACTTGTCTTGATAATATATTCATAAAAAAGTCAAAATTTTCCTTCCAAAATTATAAATACCAATATTTCTGATCACTATGGTCAAAAGCTTGATATATATACTGGTAAAAATACCACCAAAAAGTGCTTGAAATAACCATGTGTTCAAGAGTATTATCCTTTCTTAATCTTCACAAAATGATTGCCATGAATCAGCATGGCTTTCAAAGGGGCAAATCAACAACGACTGCAATTTTCAGTTTTGTTGAAAACATTTTAAAATTAATCATCGTTGCCATGTGCCTGGCATCTTCCTGGATCTCTCAAAAGCCTTTGACTGTGTGAACAAAAAATGGGTATACGTGGATTAGCTTATAACTGCTTCGAGTCCTACCTTAAAGGGCGTACACAAAAAGTAAACATTAGAGACAACTACGTAGATTATTACTCAGAACCAGAATGTATAACCAAGGTAGTGTACTTGGACCGATTTTATCCTATACATAAATGACTTATCAAAGGTAATCACTGACAAAACAACTATTTTAACAAATTATGCAGATGATACAAACGTCCTTATCTCTGAAAAAACTTTTGCTATGATAGAAGAAAAGACACATGCCAGCATGTCACAAATTTCAGAATGGTTTAAAAA
This sequence comes from Rutpela maculata, assembly GCA_936432065.2. Classification (NCBI taxonomy): domain Eukaryota; kingdom Metazoa; phylum Arthropoda; class Insecta; order Coleoptera; family Cerambycidae; genus Rutpela; species Rutpela maculata. The sequence goes on along the minus strand of OW386285.2, from coordinate 203,325,974 downwards.
TAATTCATTAGTGTTAAATACGGACAAAACCAATTGCATTCTATTCAAACATAGTAGAAATGAAAATACTTACCCAGCAGAAATCCAGATTAATGATGTAGATGTTACCTTTGCAAATTCAACAAAATTTCTAGGTGTTACTGTTGATCAGTATATGAAGTGGGAGGTCCATATACAGTTGCTTTGAAAACTCAGCAAAGTTTGCTACTCCATTAAAGAATTAAAAAAAGGTTGTAGATGAGAGTACTCTATTAACAGCCTATTATGGTAATTTTTATTCGGTATTGACGTATGGAATATTATTTTGGTGTGGTTCACACAGTCAAGAGGTCTTCAAAATTCAAAACCGTGTAGTCAAAACAATGACAGGGAGCAGAGCAAACAAATCATGTAGAGGTTTATTTAGAGCACTTAACATTTTAACTGTGACGGGAATTTATGTATATGAAAGTCTCTGTTTTGTTCACAATAATAGAGAAATTTTTAAAGAGGCTCTTATAGACCGCAAACATGACACAAGGCGTAAAGATAATTTTTGTTATCCCATGCACAAGAGTGCTTTGCTTGAAAAGGGCTGTTATTATAAATGTTTGAAATGGTACAACTGCCTGTCCAGACACATAAAAGAAATAAAAACCTTAACTCTGTTTAAAAAAACAATCAGGAAAATATTAATACAATCTGAACCATACAATTTAAATGAAATAAATGATGCCACCTTCCTATGACTAATCTGTAGTGATGCCAAATAATGAAGTAATGTAATGTCCTTCTTATGTTTAATCTATATTAACAAGTATGTAACTGTTGTGTTTTTATTAATGTAATTTAGATTATTTATTTTGTAATTGTCGAATGTTAATGTTATTAATGTGATTTTTTTAATTATTGAAGCTCATGTTTTGCTTGACTTGTACAATACAATTCTGTATATTGTCCCTAGTACGAAATATATATTCTATTCTATTCATCAAGAATTTTTTCTATAACTGGTGTCGATTACGCTGGACCTTTTCAGATAAAGGATGGTAAGACACGTAATCGGAAAGTGGTAAAAGGTTACATATGCAATTTTGTCTGTTTTGCCACCAAATCAGTACATTTTGAATTGGTTAGTGAACTCACAACAGATGCATTCATGAACGCACTTAAGCGATTTGTGTCCAGGCGTGGCCTGTGTAGAAAAATATATTCTGATAGTGCTACAAATTTCAGCGGTGCCAACAATGAGCTGCTAGAAATTAATAAATTATTACAAAATGACAAATTTAAAAACTATTTATCTCAGACAAATATCGAATAGCATTTTATACCAGCTCGTTCACCTCACATGGGCGGTTTATGGGAGGCGGCTGTAAAATCTGTTAAACACCACCTCAAAATAGTTTTTCGTTCACATATGAGAAATTTTATACCCTTCTCGCACAAGTGGAGGCGGTTTTAAACTCACGGCCTCTGGTTCCTCTTTCTGATAATCCCAATGATTTGGAAGCTATTACACCAGGACATTTTATAATTGGCGAGCTGCTCACAGCTGTACCTCAAGTAAATATGCAGGAAATCCCAGTCAATCATTTGTCTCGATATCAGCACATTAGTAAAATGAACCAGGACATTTGGAAACGTTGGTTTAATGACTATCTACACCAACTGCAGCAAAGAACAAAATGGAAGTTTCAGAAAGAGTCTTCTCTCCTGGCAGGTGCATTGGTACTTTTAAAGGAGGACAATGTTCCTCCTCTTATTTGGCCCATTGGTCGAATTTTGGCTACCCATTCAGAAGCTGATGGATTAGTGCATATAGTTAGTGTAAAAACCTGTAATAGTGTTCTTAAGCGGGCTTTAAATAAAGTTTGAATAGAATTATAAGTTTCACGCTACTGGACAAAACATGCTTTGGCACTTATTTCTCTGAATTGTTTAATGATTATGGCATTTTAGTTGTTAATTGCTTTTGTTATCATATTTCATTGGAGTTTTCATTTGTTCTATGTAATTTCATATGATGGAAAATAAGTTATTCTTATAATTGTATAATGTATGTCAGTCTACACTACTGATCACTTTATTTATTGAAGCGGACACACTTCAAGGGCGGCGGTATGTTGAACACTTTATACGCTATCTAGTGTGGTTGCTAAGAAAAGGGAGAAAAACAATAAAATAATAATAACAAGAAAAATTGAGAGAAGATTGGCATTGGAAAAAAGACACTTTTATTGTAGACTGGCTGTATCCATTTATTAAAAACTGTATGTAAAAGTATTCATCTTCATAAATAGTAATTAAATAAACCGTATATTAATGCCTGGAGCACCAGGATCAACAAGAAAATATATACCATATTGCCCAACCACAAGCAGAGCGTGGAGGCAAGCTTAAACATTATTCAATGTCATTAAAACCTGCTAGAATTATTACATAGTCTAAGTCAGTAAAAGTTTTTGCACTTATTTTGATGTTTTCTATAATATCTGTCATTTTGGCATTAGGTTTAAGGATGGCTTGTATGTCATAACAATTTCTTAGGGAGGCCAAATGTTCCACCATATTTTTACCATGTTGGTCACCTAAAATTAAAATTCGTGATTTTTTCCTTACGCACTACTGATTCTTCATTTTATCATCACCAGATGGATATTTATTTATATTTTTATCATGTAAGGGATGAGCCATGACCGGCTTTAATGTGAACAGGCCGGAGTGTACGATGTGGCAACAATGCAATCTTAAACTCTGTCAGTCCTACTAATAGTCTGTGTAATGAAGGAAAAAATAGTGTAAATATTTCGTGCAAAGACGAAATTACCTTCCCCCCCGTTTTCGATGGAAATGGTGGGAGAAGTTTTTGACCGCCGCAATCTCCTGAAGCGGCCAAATACCATCCCTTTTAACCACTCCTTTTATGTATCCCTTTATGTTTTCATATGTAAACTGGTCTGGGGAGTGATTTGTCGACGATTTGTTGAAATTACATGGAAGAGGGTTATAAAGTAAGTGGAATCCAGATAGCAGGCCTAGGGGGCTGATTTGCCCTCTCTAGGATTGGAAAATCATTTTTTTTTTCAAATGATTCGGTATCCCTTCGTTTTTGGGGTCGCTGGTCATGAGAAAAATATTCATTTTTAGTTCTAACCCCTCCTCATCCCTCAAACAGGCAGAAACCACCCTTCACTCACCAGAGGGCATGCCAGGATTTACAGGTTTTTCGTTATTCCTGTGCATATCTTCATTTTTCACGGAAGAGAAGGTGGTCGCGACCTAGGGAGTTGCTTCAACCCTTCCAAGGGGTGTAAAATTCATTAATTACACTTTGGATCGTCAATACGCCCTCCCCCATTTTCGCAGGCGCTGATCACGATAAAAATATTCACCGTCATCTCCGGCTCTCCTCAACCCCTATAATGGACGGAAACTTACCTTACCAATTATCGCTAGGGCGATGATTGTGTAGGTTGCTGACTAGGGTATAATGATTTCTTTATCGGGGAGTAATAAATAATAAATTTTGTTGTCAATGGCAATGTTCTTTATTCAAAGAATTACATGAAAATATTTTTATGACAAAATAAATTATTTGCTTACAATTAATTTAAAAAACCCAGGTTAACAAACAGCATAACAATCCTCATATTCCTCAAAATGCACATCGCACGCGCTCTCTTCTCCTTCATCATCGCCCCAGCGATAACTGGTGGATGAGGGTAAGTTTCCATTACCCGGGACACTGCACCAGACACCAACATAAACTTTTCCATTTCTCTCTTCTTCCACACACCATAAGCATCTTTGATTTAATTTCTTTCACAAATTTCAACATGGTTTCAGAAAAAGTAAATCAACAACTACAGCTCTTGTTAATTTTGTCGATGGTGTGTTGAATGCTTTGGACGATCAGGAGTCCGTTTGTGGCCTGTTCCTTGATTTATCCAAGGCATTCGACACTCTAAATCATACTTGTCTATTGAATAAATTAGAGAGAATAGGAATCCGAGGGGCTAGCTTACATTGGTTTGCATCTTACTTGAAAAATAGAAAACAAAAAACCCGTATATATAAGGACATGAATAAATATGAATCAGATGTGCTAAACTTTAATTATGGTGTACCGCAAGGAAGCGTCTTGGGTCCGCTTCTTTTTATAATTTTTTTGAATGACTTAGTAAATGCTATAAGTGACGAAGCAAAAGTAAACGTTGTAAATTACGCTGACGATACCAATTTAATAATAAGGGGCAAAACTCTCACAGAATACAAGCAAACTGCTACTCAGACATGGGAAAACTTAAAAGATTGGTTTTCTGCAAATCAATTGATCTTAAACGAATCTAAATCAACATGTGTCATTTTTAAAACTCACAAATCAACAATTGAAACTCCTAACTGTTTTACTAATGAAATACCCATTCCTACTTCAAACAGTGCTAGATTGCTAGGCGTGGTAATGGATAGCAATTGTAAATGGGGTGACCACATCGAGGATCTTCTAAGAAAATTAAATAAAAGCTGCTATGCTTTAAGAATCCTATCACGTACATTTAACACAGATACTCTGAAAACAGTATATTATGCTAACTTTTATTCTACTGTTAAGTACGGAATTGAAACTTGGGGTGGTTCCACTGACATATACAAAATTCACAAAGTGCAAAAAAGAGCTATGCGAATAATTTTCAAAAAAAAGTTTAATGAGACCTGTAGGGGGTGTTTCAAAGAAAATTCCATGCTCACAGTGCCAGGCATATATATCTATTCTTGCCTAATGTATCTAAAAAATAACAAAGGCGACTTTAAACCATCCCAATTTAGTCATTATTATGAAACCAGGAATAAAGATAATTATACATTTCCCAAGCACCGTCTAACTCTCACTGAGAAGGGACCCTATTATGCAGCAATAAAATTTTTTAATAATCTGCCTACAGGCCTCAAAGACAATTTTCATCTTAACTGTTTCAAGAAGCAAGCTTTCGAGTATATATGTGATATCGAGCCTTACTCTATTCAAGAATTTTTAAATTTTAAATTGTAATGTAATATTCTTTTGTGTATTTTATATACTTATTTATGTAACTCTTTGGTTGTGCTGAAATTTTATGTTTTTTACATCTATATTTTTTATTAATTATGAGCTTTGTTTGTTTGACTGACCTGTTTTATACATTTGTATGTCTGGTGAAACGGAATAAACTTACTTACTTACTTACTTACTTACTTTGTATCGTTCAAATTTGGATAACTGCACTGTCATAAAAATGTTTTATGCGCACCACTGAATATTTTGTAGGCTGCCAATTTTTCTTAGAAATTCTCTAGCCACTGTTTCCTCAGTTCTGGTTCTTTGGAAAATCTAAAAGCTCGGATATCAAATTCTTTGTGTGACTAACTACTGTTTTTTATTGTTTTTTTATTTATATTCTCCTGTGTGTATAACTACAATTAATCAATTGAAGTTGTCAATATCTTTTATAAGATCTTACGACAATAAAGTAATTATTATATTATTATTATTATAACCTTCAGATGAAGAACTGTAATTGCTTGTACAGTCAGGTACACAACATTTATCCGGCATATTGTTATTGTTTTCAGACCCCAGACCTAGAATTAATTAAAATTATTTTATTGGTTTTGGTAGTAAAAGTGAATCGAATTAAAAATATAGCTTGCATAAAAGTAAGGTTATAACGTAATTTGATGCACAAAAAGTTATTTCAGGTGCGAACGGTGCGATAGATACACATATAATTAATTAAAATAATAACTACTTACTTTATAAAATACAATTTGTGAAATTACACCAACAGAGAGGCACTTTTTATGTATTATAATGCCAATTTATTCATGACAGATTACTGCACAACTGTTTTGTTTTGCCAAGAACGGACTGAATCACACGTTGCCACATTTCCATATACCGGCCTGTTCACATTAAAGCCGGTCGTGAATGAGCATATTTTTCAACAAATTCTGTGTTTGTAGAAAGATTTGTCTGATTTTGCATTTTTTCCGTAGTGTTTGTAGATGCATTTTTTAACAGAGTCTTCAATTTATCCGCCTGTATAGTAATATTTATTAATTCTTTGCCTTTATAAATCATTAACTGTTCTGTTAACTCGCCAACAAGCTTTTTTAGTTCCTTTAATCTCGTTTCTTGGTTGTCTATAATGTTATTTAAATCTACTTCCATTTTTGTAGCTTCTTTCATGAAGTCAAGTTTTTCACGTTTTAGCTTTAGAATAAAATTATCCTTTAAATCATTTTCTTTATGTAGGTCGTGCACAGTAGATTTGATTTCTTCAAATTCAGTTTCATTTAATATGATTGACGTGTCATCATTATTGCAACATATTTTTAGGCTCTTATTTACACAGCATTTAAATTTAAAATTGTTTTCTACTCCATTCTCAGTTTCCAGCACAGTTCACTAGTATTGTGTGAGCAATTTACTGTCCTTAAGTTTGTAGCTTGTTATTAAATAACTCTCAACAAATAAAATGTTTTCAAACAATTTTTTCTATTACTAGAGGTATAAAAAAAGCACAGTAAAATAATTGATGTTGGTTTCAAGAAAAGAAAAAAAATTGATGCGTTGTTACTGAGTAACTTGAGTTTAAACTTAGAGTAAAATTTTCACAACCACACACTCAAATTACTCATATACAATGTTAATATCACTTGTTAAGATTAGTTTCAAATTTATGAGGCAATTCCTTTTAATGAGTTTTTCCTTTTAATCGTCAAAATATTTTGTTGTGATTAACAGGGCCTGTCTTTTATCATTATTTAACTGGTGTGTTATACATATATAGCTTCCTTTTAACTGAAAAAATATTTTGTTGTGATTAACATTTATCATTATTTAACTGGTTATACATATAAGGGTTTTTCTTTTAACTGGCAAAATATTCTGTAGTAGTAGAGAGCTCATGCGTCTGAAAGTGCCTTAAAAAATGAATCTGTAGGGCTTTAAATACTAAAAGCTGACAACTGAATAAATCGATAGCATATATATATATATATATATAGAGATATGCATGGTCATATACAGGCCCGTTTCATACACTGAGCGGTTGTAGTGCAGCCCGATTTGACCCTGTGAAGCCCGGGGTCGGACTCATCAACGTACCCCCGTGTATATCATCACTAAATGGTCGCAAATCATGTTAGTTTCCTCCCTGCAAAATTTTGAGGTGGGCTTCAAAAAGTCATATTTTCATGTTCCGAGATACACTTTTAGTTCAGCACTTCTGAGTCAGGCGGCGCTGTTCCTGTATATCCAAGACTCTTATACAGTTGATATCCATCGCTCGTTATATAGCCCGATATTTGGCATCGTTGCAGTGGCTCGATAGCGTTCGATTCTTATTTCCTCTTAAATACTTTCTTTATGAAGTCACAATCGTTGAATGAAAGTTCTTTCTTCATATTCGAATAATTTTTCTAAATTCAAAAATTTGTATATACGTTCTAAGAATTATAAATTATGTGGTGCGGTGCTATGAAAGCAAAATAGTAGCATCTTAAACATCTTAAAACGTTTTTTGAATTGTAATACATAATTTCAAATAGAGCGATAAAAGGTAGCATTTATATCAAAAGAGAAAAATTATAATAACAAAATATAAAATCGAGTATAAAATGCATTGGCTTTGTCCATTTGTTGTACTAAATTAATGTTTCCATGTCCCTAAATTAGGTTTGTGGTTTTTTGCATTCATGATTCAATAATATTCCTCATTTTTATTAATTTTGGTGCTAAAATTTTCATGGAGAAATATTGGGACATTAAACAATAATTATGCAGAATGACGTTTTACGTACTTATTATAAGGATAGATAGGCATTGTCCATGACGACTTCCACATCCCCGTAGTTTAGTGGATAGTAACAGTAAAAAAACATGTTTTTTTTTTAAATAGTCTTAGAATGTCATGAAACATCGATATTTTCAGCTTGAACGAAAAAAATTCCGTCTGTAATTTGTTTTTGTGCAAACGATTCGAACCGTTCATGATGTTGACTCAAAATTTGGTATACTTGTGTATTACAACGGGATCTGGAAATAGATTATGCGTTGATCTTATTCCGTTGAAGGGTTGTTGCAGAGTCGATAAAATTGGGTTTTAGGGTATAAAATATTAGTCTTTAGCATTAAATCTCTTATAAATTTTGAATGGAACTGTAGCTATTTTATTGTTTTAATTTGTTTTATGTATAAGTGCTATAGGCAGTTTTGTTTCTTGTATAATTTTAAAAATTTATTTTTCAACAGTGAAATTTTCTGCTATTATCCTTATTATCTTTGATCCTAGTAATCGTGCCACAAAAATAAAAATAGGGCATTGAGTTTTGAATAGGACTAGGTCTATGAAAAATCTTTCTGATAATTTGTTAATTTAAAAATAAATAAATAAAAATCACAAAAAAGTACTTTTTTTGGCTATTTAAGAAACAACGTAATAATGAATCAATTTTATTTTATTGAACTAAACTCTCGTGCGAAATTTTAACCCAAAATATGTTTTCAAACGGCTAAAAGTCAATAATAAATTCGAAATTTCCATCGCTTACTGCTTAAGGGCATCGACTCGTAGGAGAAAATGTTTTTTTTTTCAAAATGTAGATTTTTGTATGTTTTTTGCAATGGTATTAAGAAAAAATTATATCTTCATTTAAACCGTTTATTTGAAATTTGTTTATGATTTTCAAAATTGTAGTTGTAAATAAATCCAAATAACCCTGTGATCTTTTTTATCAAACTAAAAGCGGCAAACGAATTATGAAAATACGTGAAATATATAGCATTTCTTAAAAAAAAAAATAATGGTCTGCTTGCATTTGAGGTCGAGAGTCGAGATACGTCAGTTTTTGCATTAAAGTCACTTATAAATAAACCAAAAAACTATTTCTTTTTGAAATTCGGAGTGGTTGTTTTTTAAAGCTTACATCTTTGTCTCTGATATTTGAAAATAATCTAAAATTACAATTTTTGAAATAACATTGAATAGAGCGGTTATTTTCTTAATTTTTGTCGCGAAAAGGAGGAACTAATCTAATTTGAACGAATATCCATATGTCCATGGACACAGCTTTGTAAAATTTTTAATATCACCGATACAATAAAAAAAAACAATATTCGCGGTCAGGAGTTGAACCCTAGACGTCCGCATCCTGGTAAAAAGTGCTATGGTCTAAAATATTAAAGTCTAATTTGTAAAACAGTAATATACCGTTTAGAGCTAATTGACAATTATCGGATCTCTAACATAAGTTCCAAAGGCCCGACTTTCGGGCCTCTATACATTATCTTTTAAACATTGTGCTTCTGGTTTGTTTTCAACTAGATGAGACAAAAATATAGGTATTGAAAGAATAACAGGGCTCAATTTTAAGAAGAAATATTAATTTGTTTATTTATAAGCGAGTTAGTTACAAAAACTGACGTATCCTAGCTCCAAATGCAAGTAGATAATTATTTTTTTAGAAAAATGTTAAATGTTTCATCTATTTTCGTAATTCGTTTGCGTTTTTAGTTTTATAAAAAATCCACAGGATTATTTGAAGTTGTTTATAACTATAATTTTGAAAATTATAAACAAATTTCAAAAAAATAGTTTAAATGAAGATTTTTTTTCTTAATACCATTGTAAAATACATTTAAAAACCTACATTTTTAAAAATAAATTGATTCATTATTACGTTATATTTCTTAAATAACCAAAAAAGGCAATTTTTTGGTGATTATTATTTTTTTATAAATTAACAAATTATCAGAAAGTGTTTCATAGGCCTAGCCTTATTTAAAATTTTATTGCGAACAAATGGCTCTTTTTATTATTGCGATACGATTTCTAGGACCGGAGATAATAAAGAAAATAGCAGAAAATTTCACTGTTTAAAAATAAATTGTTAAAATTTTACCAGCAATGGACCGATTTAATGCAAAACTTCACATACACTTTCTGTTATATATACTGGCAACAAATTCAAACAATAAGACTGCTGCAGCCAGATAATTCCTTATTCACCTATTTTGATGCTTAATTTGACTCCACCATTAGGGGTAATCAAAAATACCAATATTTCGAAAAGAATTTATATCTTTTGAACGGCTGGGCCGATTTAAATTCGAAAAAATGTGCATTAGATATAATAGCTACACCCTTATTAGTGAATTGAAAAAGACATTTGATAATGGGAACATTAAAATAAAAAATGAATATATTTTTATCTTTTCATATCACATTGTTCTGACACACTCACTGCATGTCTTTAGTACAATCTTTAACTACTATATCATATTATCACAACATATATTTTTTGGAATCAATAAAATAGATACATCATCAAAAATATGATATACTTATATTTCTCGATTTATCTTGTCCCCATATTTTCTTGTTGCTATTTCCGTAGTTTCTTTTATAAATCTTTAGGCACTAGTTTACAAAATATAATTTTTTGGTGCATATTGGCATATTTCTTCCTACCGTTAGGTACTATACTGTCATATAATTCCATCGTGCTTCAAACAGGCCAATAATTTCAATAATTCTTTTGACACTTGAGACGCTTTGATTGTTTTATTGGGCTGTATTGTAAGATGTATTTAAGTTGAATGTAGAAAGGTACCAGAGAAAAGGCACCCGCTTAACTCAGCGGGGCGTACGGCAATAAATATAAAACAGATCGCTTGAAGCGTATGACCACGTGCTCACCGAAATGTAAACAATTTTTTAACATCATTGTAACTATTTTTCATGTGAAAATAAAAATTCTGCCAGTTCCAATTTCATATCAAAAGCTCTATTTGTTAATTGACGAATGCATAAACTTATCAGCTAGTAAATTCGTGGATTTTTTTTTTGGATTGTTCATAATTTTATGACCCCGTTACGTGAGTAAAAATTTTTATTTTTATAAATTGATGGTTAAAAATATATTTCTATAAGATTATATCAAGACCCGAAAACCTCAAAATGCGGTGACAATAGGAAACATTTTTTTTTAATTTAAATAGCAACATAAGTTTTAAAAAATCCGTTGTGTTTTGAAAAATGTTTTCTGGAACCTACAGATGATGTGTGCTTTTTCAGATTTTTAATTGCATTTTAAATGACTGAGGAGAGTATAAAAAAAATGACAAGCGTCTCTGTACCTCATTTTTGATAATTTGGCGGCCGGTACAATTTTAAGTAAATAAAATAAATAAATAAATGAACGTTTATTGTGTACAAAAGAATTTACACACAAAAGGAAAAGGTTAGCCTAAACTATCTTCGACCTCCCATATGCATTAGGAAAAAATATTATTACTATAGCAGTATTACATTAAACTAAGAAAACCTATTAAACTAAATTTTTAACTTAAAACTAATTATTTATATTGTATTACTTATAATAATAATAATAATTTAACTATCAAATGTGCCGTTTTTTTATTATGACCATTATACTAGGTAATTTTATGCTCTGACAAAAAGGTACATATACAGTGTGTCGCACTTTTCATGGAGCCACCCTCATATCTCGCTCATTTGATATCCGAATATTTTGAAATTTTAATGGTGACTATATACCTATAGAGTAAGTCTTTATACGTAACCACATTTAATTTTAGACAGAGGCGTTCGATTCTAGAATGGAAAGAGGAGGTCGATTTTCAAAAAATATATATTAGCGATTTTTTCAGAAAAGAACTAGTAAGATATTCTTAATCAGCACCTTTGGGAACCCCTTTGTACAAAATTTCATCATAGTGGGTTCAAAGATGTTGGAGATCGGGGCCGTCAAAAACAGTAATTTTTATCTATAAAACGGATTCTCAAATGAAAAAAATGTATTCTTCATTTTTGTTCAGAATAATGTGTTGTAAAAGTATGAATTGATTTTACAACAAAATAATTATTTATTTAATAAGGCAAAAATTCTACCTACTATACCTACCATTTTTCTAACAAATAATCTTCAATAAAAACCTAAGTAAACCATGAAAACAAATGCTATTGGGCAATTAATTTAATTTAATGAATGAATTAATTAATTAATTAATTTATTTTTTATTTATTTTACTTTTTAATTTTTGTCTTATTAAATAAACAATTATTTTGTTGTAAAATCAAGTCATACTTTTATAATACATTATTCTGAACAAAAAATGTAGAATACCTTGTTTCATTTGAGAATCCGTTTTACAGATAAAAATTATTTTTAGTTGAAAAAATAGTTTTTTTGACGGCCCCTGTCTCAAACATCTTTGAATTCACTACGATGTAATCTTGTACAAATGGGTTTCTAAAGGTGCTGATTAAGAACATCTTACTAGTTTTTTTTTGTAAAAAAATCGCTAATACTTTTTTTCTACACTTATACGCTACTTTTCTACGCTAATACTTTCTACCATTTGTCCGACGTATAGTAGCATCTGACCCTAAATTAGGATTGTGTTTTTTTGCATTCAGTATTCAATAATACTATACTTAATTATTATAATTTTGGTACTAAAATTTTCATGGAGAAATATCGGTCATTAAACAATAATTATTATTATGCAGAATGATGTTTTACGTATTATAAGGATAGATAGGCATTGTCCATAATCACTATAAGCTGGTACTACTTCCACATCCACATAGTGGAGTGAACGTATAATAAAGGTAAAAAAAATGTTTTTTTAAACAGGCTTGGAATGCCACGAAAGGTATTTTAAGTTTGAGCAAAAAAAATCTGTCTGTAATTTTTTTTGTGCGCACGATTACTCTGGAACCGTTTATGATGTTAACTCAAAATTTGGGACACCTGTGTATTATAACGAGATCTGGAAATAGATTATGTTTTGATCTTATTCCGTTGAAGTTTGGGATGGGGGGATAAATAGGCAAAGCAAGCAAGTGAGAGTTTATAAAATTGGGATTTAGTGTATGTACGAGAAGCCAAGTACCTAGTCAAAATTTTTTTGACATCAGCCACTTCCACTATCACCCCCATTACCATCCCTACCCCATTATTAAAGGACGAAAAAAAAAAAAAATTGTGATTCTGTGTGTGTATAAGTACCAAAGGCCTAATTTTTTTTTGCATCAGCTATATCCCCCACTACCATCCCCACTGTCGATATGGCATTTTGTTTTATGGGCTTTTGTGGTAGACGATTGCAAATATTATATTATTAAAGTTCTATGATCAGTTATTTCCACATAATGGACTGCAAATACAGTATCAACTTTTTCTCTTTGTAAAAGACTTGGATGTTGAAATAGTGATTCTTTAGGAAGCGGTTTTTTAAGTCAGGTTCCCTTTACTATATGGTGCACCTAACTGCATGACGTGATCTCTCTTGGTTCCCTGTTAAGCCTACACGGTCTCTAAAAACACAATTTAGATGGGCTAACTTGAATCGTTTTATTCTATTTGGACGTGCAAAAGAGAACAACGTCATAACTGCGGAATACTTATTACTTACACATCCACGTAGTGGAGTTGAAGTATAGTAATCGTAAAAAAAATTTTTTTGCTCAAATTATTGAAGGTGACTATGGAAGGGAATAAAAAGATAAAATTGTGATTTAGTGTGTATAAAGGAACAAAAGGCCTGAATACTTTTTTGGCACTCGCCACCACCTCTACCACATTATTAAAGGGAATAAAAAAATAAAATTATGATTTATGTGTACAAGAGCCTCTAAATTTTTTGCCAACAGCTTCCCCCTCTACTACCTCCACTACCATGTTGCACATCGTTTTATGGGTTTTTGGGATAGACCATTTCAAATATTATATTATCAAAGTTCTATGAACAATTATTTTTACACAGTGGATTGCAAATATAGTATCGACATTTTTTTGCTGTAAAAGGCTTGGGCAGGAAAATCTAGATGTGGAAGTAGTGATTTTTTAGGCAGCGGTTTTTTTTATTAATGGACACATATATTTTTATGATGGTTATTTGAATTTATATTTCTAGTCGGTCTCCCTGCATGGTGCATCTGACATCATGCACCTACCTTGATTGCATTGGATTCGGAATGACGTCTAGAAAAATGTGCAAAAGTTTTAAACTCGCACATAAATAATTGCAAAAGTTATAAACTAATGAAAATTGAAAAAATAACGAGTTCCGTTTTTTGCAAATAACTCGAAAACTATTAAAAATTTTAAAGAAAGAAAGATTCTTAAAGAGGAAGAAATTCCCAATAAAAAAGTCCCGACTCCCGAAACTCTACATCTATTATTAACGAGATTATTAATGATTTTAATTTAATGTTGAAAATAGAGCTCTGCGCAGCGAACACTAAGGCGTTACGATGCTCTGGAACCGTCCGAAACAAGTAAAAATATTTTTTGTTATTAAATATTAATTTTAAAATTCATAAAAATTATGTTATTATTTAAACACTTAAAGGAACAATATCCCGATGGAAAAAATTTTTTTTTATTAATTTTAATTACTCTTACTGTTTTTATATTCAAAAATACTATAAGATTACATAAACTTAAAATTTTTATTGCTACTTGTTTAAACAAATTTTATAAACAAATATATAAATTACGTATTTTTGAAAAATATTTTTCTGCCATTTTATTCGTTATAGAATATTATGATTAAAAAAAATTCTTAAAAATTGTTTTTAATTGTTTATAATCACTTTTGTCTTTTTTCATTATTTAAACATGTTATTAAGAAAAAATTTTATTCCTAAATTTATTATTTGCAATTATCCAAAAGGTGGAAAAAAGAATTTTTTTTGTTGTGAATTTATTTGTTTATTTAATAAACAATTTGTTATTAATAATCGCCGAATGTGTTTATATTTTTTTTTAGATAGAAAAAAATAACAAAAACAACCGTATACATAAACATGAAAATTCTTTTGAGAATAATAATTCAAAAATCGAGAAAATACTCGTATCAAGTATGCCGTGGAAATTGACAAAAACTAGATTCAAAACATTAATTTTGTCTGCATAACCAAAGCGTTCTGTCCGAAATGTCCATTTTATTTAACACATGTTAGAATCAAAACATAGCCTATTGCTATTCTTGTTTTATTATATGTAGGCAAATAATATACCTACATATTTAAATAAAAAAGGTATATTTTAATCACAGTTAGAAAACACTAACGAAAATATTAGTGGGAAAAGAGCAGAGCATTTGCCCTAAACAACTTTATGACAGCATCAAAAAAGGTGATTAAGGAATTCTTTCTGCCGCGATTTTATTATTTTAGTTTGTTTTTGGTTTTGGTGTGGTAACAAGTGCAATAAGAAGTCCTGAACTAAATCTAAGCATTGAATAAAAATAGACAAAAAACTTTCTGATAAATTGTTAACTAGCAAGAAAATAAAAACCATTAAAAAACCGCTGCCCAAGGAATCACTACTTCCATATCCAGATTTTCTATCCGTCACTCATGACGAAAGAATTTTGTATGTGGAAATAATTATTTACGGAACTTTAATAATCCTCTACCCCAGAAACCCATAAAACGATACCCCACATCGGTAGTGGGGCGGGGGTGGTAGTGGGGGGTGGATGAAGTAAAAAAATATTTTGAGGTTTCTGGTCCTTGTACACACACTAAATCACATTTTTTTTCATCTCCTTTAATAATGGGGTGGTGGTGGTAATGGGGGTGGCTAATGTCAATTTTTTTTTGAGACCTTAGCTTCTCTTATATATACTAAATACCAATTTTATGGACTCTTACCTACTAGATTTACCTATTTACCCCAAATTTACCCCAATTTACTCCCCAACCCTTCGACGGAACAAGATGAAAATATAATCTAGTTCTAGATCTCGTTAAAGTACATATGTGTACCAAATTTCAAGTCAATATCTCAAACGGTTCCTGAGTAAACGTGCGCACAAAAAAAAGTTACAGACAGACCGACAGACAGACAGACAAACATTTTTTTTCGCTCAAACTTAAAATCTCGACGTTTCATGACATTCTAAGCCTATTTGAACAAAAAAAATTTATTTAATTTTTTTGTCGTTACTATACTTCCACTGGATGTGGAAGTAATTACTGTCTCTGTATAATTTAAGAAGTATAGTGTAATAATGCATAAATCTGTAACGAAAGTGAGTGAAACTATATCTTTTATTGCTTTATTTTTCGAGTTGTTTATAAAATATTGAAGTTAAAAATATCACGTGTCTATTCAAAAAATAAAGAAAAAATTTGTACCTTCTACAAATAATTCTTTTCGTGAAGTATACGTCATTACCTCTAGGACTGCAGTTTTCGCCATGTATTTTTACGGAATTGAAAATTATTTTTTCTGTACTAAAGCACTTCTTATAAACAATGACTTTCATTTTATTTCAAATTTCCAACTGCTCAGTTAATTTGTTGTAATGTATTCTAATGTTTTGATTATTTAATTTTAACAAATTCTAACATAATTCTTTATACTTCATTTATACATTTTATTTTCGTCATAGTAATTTAGGACTAATAATTTTTTAGTTAGATTTATGGCTGAATACTGTAATATAACTCTATCTTGCTTTAAACAGTAGATTTTGTATACCATTGGCAACAGTTCTTTTGGCATTTGAGACGCTTTGTTTTATTGCTCTGTGCAAGAAAGCAACTGTCACCAGATTTAAGTTGAATGTAGGTAGAAGAATGTAAGAAAAAAAGGTGCACAAAAGAGTTTACGCACAAAAGGAAGAGGTCAGCCTAAACTAGCTTCCCCATACACATTAAGAAAACATATTATGACGATACGCAGTATTACATTAGATTGAGAAAACTATTAAACAAAATTTTTATATAATTATAAACAATTATATAAAATAAAATATAAATATTATACTACCTTTAATAACGATAATTTAACTATCAAATGTACCGTTTTTTATTATAACTATTATACGAGAGAATTTTATGCTCTACCGAAAAGTTACGTATATTGTTTTGCCTTATCTTGCTTAATTTTCAAAATATTGACGAAAAAGCATTGCATTTTGTTGCAATTATTGTTAGTAACTTTTGAACCCGAAAAGAAAGAAAAGAATATCACACAAATTCCTTTTTAAGCGTATCTGCGAAGACTAATTAATGTCGGGCACAAGTATATTATATGCTTGCACTAATAGTACAGTGTAACTAGAGGTTTTAACTTCGGAATAATGTCATATTGAACGGATTTAGTTCATTTTTGGAGGTATAATAGTAAATGCTTGACAGAAAAGTTTCTATATTGTGCGGGGGCTTGCTAATTTATGGAGGGTGAATGCCACCCCAGGGGGTGGCACTTAAAAAATATATATACATATATTCATTGGAGCTGAAATAGAATCAAACTTTAAGAAGAAAAGGTTCTATGCAAATTTTCACATAAATTGATAGTTTTTAAGTTATAACGACTTCAAAATTGCGATTTTAGCTTAAAAAAAAAGGTATTTCCAAACGGCTTTCGTCAAGTATCTCGAAAAGTATTACTTTATCGAAAAAATGTGACAGACCAATTACAGAAAGTACAAACTGGGAAATTATTATATTTTTTTGTTTATTGATGTAGGATTAATAATTTCGGAGATATTTAAGTTTATATTTGGTATCCAAGTGTTTTGAAATTACCTTTAAAGTTTAAAATGCATTTTTTTCTAAAGCAAGTGCTTTAAATGAGCAAACAAATTTGAACATCTAGGTAATGCTACATCCTAAACTGTATTTGAGATAATTTCTTTAAATTACTGGCTAATTAGAGTAACAAAATGGCGACCTTTTTATATAAAAAAAATATAAATACGCTCATTTTTATATCATAACTTCTTTACTTCTTATGCTACAGGAGCGAGTAAAAAATAATTTGAAAGCGCAATTAATTGTCTTTAATTTCATTTCTTAGTATGCGTGACGTAGGTGTCTCAATTTCTGAGATATTTAACATTTAAAAACTGCATTTTACGACTTATAAACGTTCGGACTTTCATATCTCCGAAACTATTAAATCTATGTAAATAAATAAACAAGCTAAATTCATTATCAGTTTATGAGCTTTATTTCTGGTCTCTACCCATTTTTCAATAAAACTAATATTTATTGAGATACCCATTTGGACAAGGAAAACAAAATATCGTTTTATCGAAAATACCTTTATAGTTTAAACTGTATTTTTTTCTAAAGCAAGTGCTGTATACAAACCAAAAAATTTGACATCTACGTCATGCTATATATTAATGAGAAACAGTGTTTGAAATTCCTTTTTTTAATTACTGGCTAATTACAGGAACAAAATGGCGACGTTGTTTAAAAAAAAATGTGTAGACGCACATTGCTTCGGTCATAACTTCTTTGTTCTTTATGCTATAGAAACAAATAAAAAAACAGTTGAAAGCTTAATTAATAACCTATTATTCTACCTACTAGCATCCTTGACGTATGTGTCACAGTTTCTGAGATATTTAACTCTCACTCTAAATAATTATCTTATGAACCCTTGGATGCCAAATGTAAACTTAAATATCTCCGAAATTATTAATCCTACACCAATAAACAAAAAATATAATTAATTCCCAGTTTGTACTTTATGTAATTGGTCTGTAACATTTTTTCGATAAAGTAATACTTCTCGAGATACCTGACGAAAGCCGTTTGGAAAACTTTTTTTTAAGCTAAAATCGCAATTTTGAAGTTATAACTTAAAAACTATCAATTTGTGTGAAAAATTGCATAGAACCTTTTCTTCTTAAAATTTGATTATACTTCAGCTCCAATAAATATATATATTTTTTAAGTGCCACCCCCTGAGAGGGGGTGGCACTTACCCCCTAATTAGCAAGCCCCCGCACAATATAGAAACTTTTGTGTGAAGCTTATACTTCCAAAATGAACGAAATCCATTCAATATGACATTATTTCGAAGTTTTGCATATTTTCACCTCTAGGTACTAGACTATAATAATAATAATTATTTTTATTAGTGCAAGCATATAACACATAAGCAATAAAAGAAAATATTAAATTTTTGCTTGCCATACTTAAAAGGGAACTTTGTGCTTGATAGTACGTCGGGTACATGGCTATATAAGCCAATAATCTGCACTTTTTGATTGGGATGTGCCACTTTCTGTGGTCATAGTTGATACCAAAAGGTAACTTTCCAGATAGGGAGCCACTTTAAAATCCGTGCAACACCAAAATGGCGACCATTAAAGATGGCTGCCATTAGCCACAATGAATGTTTTTTTTATCTCAGCTCCTAATGGTTCGATTTCTATTTTCTTTTTTTTTTTTGTTTGAGAGCTCTTGTAAAGAAGACACTTTTTTGTCCCTATACGTTTATCTGTACACTTTAAGGGTTCTGCGTAATTTAAGAAAATATTTATTTTTTAATTTTTAAAGATATTTCTTTGCACAGTGGGACAAACTGAATCTAAAAACTTATTTCATATAATGCAACTTTCAATTGATGTTAACTTGGGACAGCTGGTACATAGTAAAGGTCATTGTAATAACTTTTTCAAAATTAAGCCTATAAGTATTATAGTGACAGTGAAATAAAATTAAATAAAAACTTATAAATACTTCAAAGAGAACTTCATGCTTTGTTGTTATTTGATGGCAATCATTTTTTGCTCATATTTGACCCATGTACTCGGAAACACAAAGGTCACTTGCTGTCTCAAAATAAGTACATTTTCAAAAGAAAAATTGCATCAAGGGATTCATTTACTATTATACCTGATGTTACTGTATTATTAAAACAATTCGTTTGATATATCTATGTTAGGTAAATAAATGTAATTTAATTTCTACCCCTTTGCATCTTTTTATTTTACTGTTAATAAGGCAATACTTTAAAAGTGGAAAACAAAAAATGAGGACAAATTCAAAATATTTAAATACTTATAGGCCTAATAAAAAAATTACCTAATATTTTATTAGGTTCTTCTAATATATCTTCAAATTCGTAACAATGAATAATAAAAAACGTAACTGTTATATTATTTTGGCGATCAAAGAATGAATACATTTCCTTTAATAGCTGGCCCTCCATTAGCGTCTCTACTGTAAACAGTAATGGTAGTGGCGCGGTATAGCAAGTACTCCTATTATGTTGTGCTTCGTGACGATGCATGCATCAAAGAAATATATATTATAAAAATATAACCTACTGAGGCCCGATTACATTGGCAACATCGCTGGGACAGAGAACGAACGCTAGCTATATTCTTATATACAGCGGGCTTTGAAAGGATCAGTAAATATATCCGGGCTCTGAAATATGCCATGTTTATATAATTGAAAGAAAAATAATAATTAGCTACCCCTAGTGGCTTCCTATTAGAAAAGATTCATAACAATCGCCATATTTAATAAATTTGTTAATTTATACACTCGGGAAGTGCCGGGCTAATGAACGACCTGTCGATATATCGGGCTACACAATATACCGTCTATACCTATATATATATATATATATATATATATTTTCAAATCAAAGTTTTCCGCCATTTTGTCGTCGTTCGAACAATCTGAGTCAGTGGAATCTGAACTTGACTGAATGTTAACGTTAATTGAGTTTAAATCTTGATTCACAGTTTCAGGTTGCTCTGCGAGAGACAATGCTTTTTTTTCATCTAAAATTTCATTAATAGCCTCAAAATATTTGTTTATAGCATCTGCAAAACCCTCAATTTCATCTTTTACTTTTATATCTAACTTAGATTTATTACATATATCCTTTTACTTAAAAAAAATCACTTCTTAGTTTATCTAATTTTCTACACTTACGGTTTATCCCTGTAATGTCTTTTCTTCGTGCACTATTGTCCTTATTAATGTTTTGATAGAGTACCTTTAGTTCCTCCAATAAATATCTATATCATTTCCATCGAACATTTAGCTTAGTTACTCCAATTCTAGCTCCATACCAGTAAATTATTATTATTATTACTATATCCTAATTATTACCCTAAACTCTAAAAAAGAATCTGGATATCTCCTTTAAAAATCTCCAGGCGTCTGGTAATTTCTGCTCTTATCTTCTTCTCTTTTTTTTTTTACACCTTCCAAAACAGTAAACCATTATAATTTTACAACTTATTATAATTACTGTAACTTCTATGACAAGTTTTATTAAAAATCCATTTCCAGTTCCAACTGTATTACCTCCACTATTCCCAGCCGGTGCGATAATAACTTCTTACTTTGACTGAGAACTGCCCATTTTTTTTTTTTTTAATTTAGTTTATCTCCCTTATACTGACTGCAGGATCGCCATATGATGTTCTTACTAGTTACTGTCCAGGTTCCAGTATAGGGAGTCAAAATAAAATAACACACATCTATAATCTAATCCATCTAACCATTCCTCTCTTGACTAACGTTCTAAATTATCTATTCTTTTTTTCTGTCGAAACGATTGTTGCAAGTGCAAATCAATTTGCCAGTCGGCAGATTTGCCACGTTGTTGTTAATCGCATATTAAATGGAACAATAACAAACTTAAACAACTAACTTACAGAGTGTCCTAAAAGTATAATTTACAATAAAATAATTAATTATATTATAATAGCCAAAATTGACAAAATAACAAAAAAAAAAATGATAAATTTTAGCAGGGTGATAGTGTTTGAGCTGCAGAGGCTTGCAACATGTGTGCCGAGGGCTAGCTCAGCTCTAGTCGGTGAGAGAGGTAGGTTTAAGGTTGGCACTACCAAAAAAATATAAGTATCAGAACTACAAATATATGCATAAAGGGCTCCACTAGCAAAACAAATTTGTAACCTAGCTAGAAGGCTCCCAAAATTGTCAAGGGTACCCAAACACTATCTTTTAATTCCAAAATGAGGCATTAATTACAAGGGTAAGTTTTATCATGGGGTGAATTAAAAGGAAACGCACCTCTTCAATCAAACTATGGGCAATAAGTTTATTCAATTTGAGACATGTATTCAGGTGATAGAAATATGCATTAAGCAGACATCCGTAAGATTACCTACTAAAATAATAGTATCAAAAATTTTAAGTATTAATTAGCTTTTCTTTACCGTACGTGATATCACGGAAGGTTCACAAATTTTGACCTTATATAATAATTAGTAAATGTACATTTAGCCTACCTAACACATCACCCTGTGTGTATAACAACCCAGTTAAATAATGGTAAAAGACTGGCCCTGTTAATCACTATAGTAGAGAGCTCAGAGGCTGAAAATGTTCATCCTGTAGGGCTGACAACTGGATAAATCGATAGCATGTATGTAGGTAAACTTCCAAAAAAAGTTATCCAAAGATTGTCCTGTGCAAAAGAGCGTTATTCAAAATTTTCGAGTTATGTAGTGCATCACCTAGCAGGGTTATTCATTATATTAGGCCACCCTTTTTAATTTTCGAGTTATGTAGTGCATCACCTAGCCGAAGTACAGGGTATTCATTATATTAGGCCACCCCTTTTAATCGTTACTATTGGAGATAGAAAAAAAAAGTTTCGGATGAAAGTTGTAGGGTTGTAACTAATTAGTTAATGGAAACACAATGACGTGCAGAAATTGAGGAGAAGAAACAATAATATTTTTTTAAATGGAACACTATATATTATTGAATTTTTTAATTATTCTTTTTTTTTCTGATTTCAACAATATGAGATATGATAGTCCTATCTTTAACCGTTTTCGAGTTACTGAACATTGAAAATCGTATTTAAGCTATTTATTATACGAAGGGAAATTACAATTATTAAAGTAGTCTATGAAAATGACAAGTATTCTGTTATTATATGAAACGCTGACAGATTTAATAACAGAATACTTGTCATTTTCATAGACTACTTTAATAATTGTAATTTCCGTTCATATAATAAATAGCTTAAATACGATTTTCAATGTTCAATAACTCGAAAACGGTTAAAGATAGGACTATCATATATCATATTTTTGAAATCAGAAAAAAAAGAATAATTCAAAAATATACAGTGTTCCATTTAAAAAAATATTATTGCCTTAATTTCTGCACGCCACTGTGCTTCCATTCATTTATCAGTTACAGCACTACAACTTTAGTTCGAAACTTTTTTTCTATCTCCAATAATAACGATAATAAAGGGTGGCCTAAATATAATGAATAACCCTGTACATATCTCTCTTTGGTAAAAATTGTATAATATTCTCTATAACTGTAAGGCTGTAAAAAAATAAACTATTTTCAAAAAAGCATTGTGCTTTATGGGAGACGCAAACTTTAAATGCCTGTATCTCTGTTCGACCTTCGCTAAAAACTAATTTTCTTTACATTACACACTCAATTACTGGAAAACTATGTCTCAAATAAAGAAAAAATATTCTTTATAAAATGAAGGCCTATGCTTTCTGACCACGACGGTATTTTTTAAAATATTTTTAGTGAAATAATAACTGAGTTATGAATTTAAAACTAATGCGATTACAAAATCTCCAAGCGTTAGAACTGCAAACCTCGATCGCCCTTTCGCACCGCACCACTCCCCGCGGTGCCCAAGATCTGTCATCTAACTATTATTAATTCTTCTCGACTAGTGAGTGGTTGTTTATTAACATTGTTATAAATATTAGAGTTAATTAATTTTTTGCCTGTTACCTGCATACATTTTTAAGGGGTAAGTAGGTGTTTTATATTTATTTTGCATCCCTACATGAATAATATCCAAATAATCATTCATGCAAAACTAATTTGCAAATATGGGCATTCAAATTCAGTTCTGTTTTATTGTTTTTTTCAGTTTCCAACAAAAAATTGGCAATCCTTTCGTGCCGACGTAACACGTGCAAATATACAACGAGATCTACCAGGACATGCGGAAAATTTAACAGTAGGTTGTCCCCACCGAAAGGAGTAAAAAAAATGAAAGATTTTTAAAAAATGATCAAAAAAATTACCTTATTTTTTTGTAGAAATGCGCCGCCAATGACTTCAACTAATCTAACGTAACGCGGTACAACCATATCACTTTATCAGACTTGGGATTGACACTACTGACAGCAAAGCTGGATAAGATAGAAGTTACTTTTTGATTTTAATCAAATCACACTACCGAAATAAATCGATATAAATCGAAGACATTGATCTCATTGACAAGCAGATATACGAGATATTTAGTTAAACCGGTCAATGACACGGCCGTGTAACTATTGTTCGACCGGAAGCAAAAAACACGGCTCTCTAGGGGTCTACACACGATCCAGCGGCACGGAGCCAGCCTTGTCGGCATGCTTTGGACTCATTCGTAAAAGTGAATTGGTCCGCTGGAATTCCAATTATCTTCAAAGCGTACCAACAATGTTGACTACCTGCCGCTGGATCGCGTGTAGACCTCTTTTTTTATCTCGCCGGCCGGCTTCACTTTTTATGCCAATTAAGGAAATGTAAACAACTCGAATACGTTCTTTCACCATAAGTTCGTCGACCTCTTCAGAATTAGGTCAGGACTTACTCAACATCAGTAGCGAGACCAGTAGTGTATCTTCGCAAATTGACTAATAATTTAATATACTAAATTACCTCTAAAATTTTGCAGGGGCTTTCCCACATTGAAGACTAGCACACCATTTTATTTTCCGCATTTTTTGATAGATCACGTTGTATAAATATATGCCATATAGGTATCCATAATATAATAGTTTGAATCAAGTTTTATAACTAAAGAGATATTCTTTGCAATGAACACAAAAATTTATGATTTACAGGGGTTAAAGCAATGATAACTTTTAAAATATTTTACTTAAATGATGTCACGCTTCTTTTGCCCCGCCTGTGTCACACATTGTCACGCTCGCCAGATCTCCCACAACTGTCTGCCACGTCACACTAACTTTTACATAAATTAATAAAAATTGTAAATTTTTAATTTGAACCATGACATATTTTATAAGGAAAAATTATTTCTCAGGTTTTAGTTTATTTGTATAAAATATTAGGCATAAAATTATTTTCTTGTATTGTGACATCACAATTGCTTGAGCCCCCTCCTCCTTCCCGGTCACCAACTATCAGAACCCCCCCTAAAAGCATGACATCATTTATGGACGGCCCCAAATGTCTCCTTCAAAAAAAAATATAACTGACGAAAATATGTGTGAAGTTTAGAATAACATTTTTGTGAAATTATAGTAGTAATTAGAGTAGTATTTTCTATCAGTTTAGACGTTACTTCAAATATCGTTTAATCATTATGATAATATTAATTACTGCTGTAAAATAACTGATACATACACATCACATCACAGATTGTAGGCACCGCTGGACCGCGGGGAGTAATGCGGGCGATCGAGGTTTGCAGTTCTAACCGCTTGGAGATTTTGTAACCGCCTTAGTTTTAAATTCATAACTCAGTTATTAATTCACTAAAAATATTTTAAAAAATACCGTCGTGGTAAGAAATCATAGTCCTTCATTTTATAAAGAAAATTTTTTTCTTTATTTGAGACTTAGTTTTCGAGTAATTGAGTGTGTAATGTAAAAAAAAACGACAAATGAATTAATTTTTAGCGAAGGTCGAACATAGATACAGGCATTTAAAGTTTGCGTTTCCCATACAGCACAATGCTTTTTTGAAAATAGTTTATTATTTTACAGCCTTACAGCTGTAGAGAATATTATACAATTTTTACCAAAGAGAGATATGTAACTTCGGCTAGATGATGCACTACATAACTCGAAAATGTTGAATAACGCTCTTTTGCACAGGACAATCTTTGGATAACTTTTTTTGGAAGTTTACCTACATACATGCTATCGATTTATCCAGTTGTCAGCCCTACAGGATGAACATTTTCAGCCTCTGAGCTCTCTACTATAGTGATTAACAGGGCCAGTCTTTTACCATTATTTAACTGGGTTGTTATACACACAGGGTGATGTGTTAGGTAGGCTAAATGTACATTTACTAATTATTATATAAGGTCAAAATTTGTGAACCTTCCGTGATATCACGTACGGTAAAGAAAAGCTAATTAATACTTAAAATTTTTGATACTATTATTTTAGTAGGTAATCTTACGGATGTCTGCTTAATGCATATTTCTATCACCTGAATACATGTCTCAAATTGAATAAACTTATTGCCCATAGTTTGATTGAAGAGGTGCGTTTCCTTTTAATTCACCCCATGATAAAACTTACCCTTGTAATTAATGCCTCATTTTGGAATTAAAAGATAGTGTTTGGGTACCCTTGACAATTTTGGGAGCCTTCTAGCTAGGTTACAAATTTGTTTTGCTAGTGGAGCCCTTTATGCATATATTTGTAGTTCTGATACTTATATTTTTTTGGTAGTGCCAACCTTAAACCTACCTCTCTCACCGACTAGAGCTGAGCTAGCCCTCGGCACACATGTTGCAAGCCTCTGCAGCTCAAACACTATCACCCTGCTAAAATTTATCATTTTTTTTTTTGTTATTTTGTCAATTTTGGCTATTATAATATAATTAATTATTTTATTGTAAATTATACTTTTAGGACACTCTGTAAGTTAGTTGTTTAAGTTTGTTATTGTTCCATTTAATATGCGATTAACAACAACGTGGCAAATCTGCCGACTGGCAAATTGATTTGCACTTGCAACAATCGTTTCGACAGAAAAAAAGAATAGATAATTTAGAACGTTAGTCAAGAGAGGAATGGTTAGATGGATTAGATTATAGATGTGTGTTATTTTATTTTGACTCCCTATACTGGAACCTGGACAGTAACTAGTAAGAACATCATATGGCGATCCTGCAGTCAGTATAAGGGAGATAAACTAAATTAAAAAAAAAAAAAAATGGGCAGTTCTCAGTCAAAGTAAGAAGTTATTATCGCACCGGCTGGGAATAGTGGAGGTAATACAGTTGGAACTGGAAATGGATTTTTAATAAAACTTGTCATAGAAGTTACAGTAATTATAATAAGTTGTAAAATTATAATGGTTTACTGTTTTGGAAGGTGTAAAAAAAAAAAGAGAAGAAGATAAGAGCAGAAATTACCAGACGCCTGGAGATTTTTAAAGGAGATATCCAGATTCTTTTTTAGAGTTTAGGGTAATAATTAGGATATAGTAATAATAATAATAATTTACTGGTATGGAGCTAGAATTGGAGTAACTAAGCTAAATGTTCGATGGAAATGATATAGATATTTATTGGAGGAACTAAAGGTACTCTATCAAAACATTAATAAGGACAATAGTGCACAAAGAAAAGACATTACAGGGATAAACCGTAAGTGTAGAAAATTAGATAAACTAAGAAGTGATTTTTTTTAAGTAAAAGGATATATGTAATAAATCTAAGTTAGATATAAAAGTAAAAGATGAAATTGAGGGTTTTGCAGATGCTATAAACAAATATTTTGAGGCTATTAATGAAATTTTAGATGAAAAAAAAGCATTGTCTCTCGCAGAGCAACCTGAAACTGTGAATCAAGATTTAAACTCAATTAACGTTAACATTCAGTCAAGTTCAGATTCCACTGACTCAGATTGTTCGAACGACGACAAAATGGCGGAAAATTTTGATTTGAAAACTACGCAACTTTATTGACTGTGATGACCGGTAACGAAAATGTAACCAACCAACTAATCGATGCCATCGAATTATATGATATGTTAAACCAAACGAGAAAAAAATTGTTAACAACATATATTTTAAAAACTAGATTATCACAAAATGTGAATATTAGATTAAACAAAACGTACGGATCTAACGCAGCTCTAATTATTAACTTAAGGAAACATTTTATAACCAAAAAATCGGCACCAGCATTATCTTCAAAATTAAATAATGCAAAACAGGGTAATAAAACTATAGATGAATTCGGTAGTTTAATTGAAGATCTACTTGTAAACCTTACCATAACACAAAGCGAGGGTATGGAAGATGCAGTTCAAAGTTTAAACGAGATAAATGAAAAACTGGCGATTAGCGCTTTTGCAAATGGTTTACGAAATAGCGACTTAAGAACCATAGTAAAGGCGCGAAATTACAGCAAATTAAGTGAAGCCATACAAAGAGCTAAGGACGAGGAATTACTTACACAAGGAGACCAAATACTTATAAACAACTCAGGCGAAGTTCTAATAATAACAGGGTTTTCAGAGGAAATACACATCCTAATACAAACCAAAATAAGGAAAATAATTATAAATTTAGTAGATCGAAAAACAATTATGGCTACAACAGGGTAATTCTAATACTTATAGAAATATAAATTTTAATAGGGGTAATTCTAGGAATCAAGGAAGAAATAATCAATCTAGAAATAATAA
Organism: Rutpela maculata; assembly: GCA_936432065.2. Taxonomy (NCBI): domain Eukaryota; kingdom Metazoa; phylum Arthropoda; class Insecta; order Coleoptera; family Cerambycidae; genus Rutpela; species Rutpela maculata. The sequence continues at coordinate 203,297,729 of OW386285.2, read as the reverse complement.
TAATTCACACCTATATCATATCTCCAATTTAGATGATAGTCCGCAGAGTAGTTCAAATTTAGAAACGCTAAACTCCCAAAACACATCAGTTAAGAAATTTTTTCGAGCCCCCAGACAATAAACAGATTAATGAAAATAAATTATATAATTTAAATGGGTTAAATTTTGTAGAATTTGAATACAAAAACTCTAAATTAAAACTCTTGATAGACACAGGAGCATCTGTTAGTGTTATTTTTGACAAATATATATTCAGTGATGAAATAATAAATACTTCTGCTAAAACAAAATTAAATGGAATATCTGGGTCAATAAATGCAAAAGGTTCAGTTAATATTACCATGTTGAAACGCCCCGTATCTAGGTCGTGTGTTTACAAATTAATTTTCTAAATTAATTTAATAGAATCTACGTATTTCAGAATTTTAAAACAATTCAAATCAAAATTGAATATTTTGCGATAATAATTAAACAGATTTCATTCATAATTCCCTCGAATACAGAAATATTATTTTATATAATATTTCATACAGTATTTTACTAAAGTTTAAAACGACGTTGAAATCCGAGTTTCATATGCAGTGCATCTCCTGAGGAATTCGTTACGTAAATAAGTAAAGTCAACAACATAATCAATAAAGAATCATATCCATAATATAGTTAAGGTCGAAATTTTCTTATTAGAGCGTAATTTAGATAAGCCAAGTTTCAAGTACTAGATGCCTTCATGAGAAACCACGCAGAACCAACTGCTAGCTATTTCACTCACTCTCACGTATCAAGTAGATTTGTTTCTTTATCATATCGCCTATAAAAGTTCCGATTTCATTGAATAAAAGGGTCTTTTCTTGACCGACCTCAAAGAGTATACACGTCCCGTGTCTCAGTTAGCGATTTCATCGTAGTTCTTTTAGAACACTGAGATACACAACTATTACTTGTGGGCCGTAAACGCTTTGCAGACATTCAACTGTTCCGGTGGATATTTTGTTTAAGTTCAGCCAGCGACCACCATTTGTGGCTTCGTAGCACATAAATTGTGCGCTGAACGACAGAGTATTTGCTGTTATAGTTGACAAGTTTTCTAGCGTTTTGACTGCAAGATCGACGTCTTCACCGTCGAAGTTCACGTTTCAAAAACATGAAAGCACACGAGATTATGGTAGTACCTGGGGGAGAGGACTCCACCAACCTAGCTTTGTATCAGAACCTAAGTATAAACTTTACTTAACTATTTATTCTCCGTTGTCATTTTTTGTCTTAACTTAAAATCATAATAAAATAGCAAAATGAGATTATTTTTCCAAATTCACCTAATAAAATGACAACGTTAAATGAAAGTCTATCTCATGAAATTACGGCTCTATATACCTGCGAAGTCAACTCGATAATTCACCCGACTTTATGTTCCACTGTGGTACCTTGATTATAGCTTACTTATTTAAAAGTTAGTATTAATTTTCAGTATTCAAATTAATTAACTCACGATTGTGATTTGCAACTATCTTCAGTCATTTAATTAATGGAAAGTTTTCTTTGGGGTTTAAAATGTTATTACAACGATTGTTGTTTAATATGTAAATAATATTTAGTACAGTCGCGAATGAGTTATTGCAGATTTTGCAGTTAATTATTCTTCAGCATTTGCAGTTAAGGATTCTTGATTGCCATCTCTGTAATTTATACCACATCAATGTTATCATTTACATATGATAAGATTTGAACACAGCTCTTTGTTATCAATTTATTTTCGAAGATTTTCGAAAGGCAAACACAAGATTTTGTTGGTTGTCACTTCACTATAGCATCGATACTACGAATATACAAATAACAACGATACAACGAAGTGGGATCAATTGATCTCGGCCAAGTGCAATTGTAACTAGCCACAACAACAAACAATTCTACGCTTCGAAACATCGAAATCTACGACAAGTTGTCGTGGCAATTTAATAGGATTTTGTTGATTGCCTTTTATCATTATATTCATATCATTACTGGGAAATTTCCCGAAGCTGTGTCAAATTTTACATATGTCGAAGTCAATTATAAAGCTTTCAGGATAATGACAATTGTCATTGTAAACAATTTATTTTATTGTTTACGTAGCTGACCTGATTATTCTACGAATTAATGTGATCATTGTCCCAACGAATACTTTCATCCTTTTCATGTAAACGGTGGCAATTGCCCCAACAATTATATAATACAATGATACATATGAATATGACAATTGTCTAAAATAAACGTATTAAAACGTTTTCTGTGTTTTCCTTCAATATTCTACTTTTTCAGGAATAAGCGAGATTAAATAAAAATATAATTCTTTAGACAAAATAAATCAATTACAAATGAAATTGGTAATTACAGGGAAATCATTATTAAATAAAGTACAGTCAAATAAAAAGGTACCAAAGTAAAATCAACTAATAAATAAGTGTTGTCAAAATTAATATAAATAAATTTGATCAGTAAATAGAAACAAGTAATATCAAACTTTATAAAAAGAATCTATGGTTAAACAAAATTACAATCACAACGTAAATTTGGGTCCTACTTTTAAAAATCTAGACGATCACATAAATGGCCAACTTTGTATATTTTTCTGTCTCACTCAAAAGAGAGAGATAAATGTACGGGGGTATGGGGTGTTTCAATGTATGTAAATAAATTAAAGCTATGTCACGAATTTGTAGTAATTAACGACCTTGACATTGAATGGCACCGTATAATATAACTGCTCAGAAAATAAAAATTATGAAAAGCTATTACTTTCATTGTGGCTAAGAAACAATAAAATTTCAATTCCTATGCAAAGTGCCATACACTTATTGTAAATCCATATCCGCGAGATGCGAACAAATATGTTATTTTCATGTAGAGACTCCAGATGATTATGTTGTTGTACCAGAAGAAATTTGTGAAGGCGTTTTTATTGCGGCTAGTCTGGCCAAGCCAAATGCTGGAAATATGATACCTGTTAGAATATTAAATGTCAGGGACGAGGATATTACTATTAAAAACTTTAAACCAAAAATTGAGAAATTGCAAGACTATCAGTTATGCAACTTTCAGAATAATAATAGGGTAGATAGGCTACTAGACATAACTAAAGTACAAGATTTAAACAGTGAAGAATGGGTTTCTTTACAAAAAATATGTGCAAAATACTCGGACTTATTTCATCTTGAAAACGATGCGCTTACACTAAGTAATGTTTACGAAGAGCACATACATTTACAAAAATTCGCAAAACCGGTCTATGTGAAACCTTATCGAATACCACATGCTCAAAAAGAAGAAGTGGAGAAACTGTAGAAGAACGCGCTACCGGGCGTCAAATGACGCGACACAATTTAATTTCTCAGGGGGCGCCAGTCACGTATTACCCCGTTCTTCTACCTCCCAGGTGGGTTTGAGATAAGATGCACTTCGATAGCCGAATAATGGACCAAGGCCGCACTTCCACAGATTGGTAACTCTCTGGACGTGAGGTCCCTCGTTAGGGGTTTAGGTACCTTTTGAAAAGCTGAATTTTTACATAAAAAAATCCCAACCGAAGAATTTCTCTTCGGAGGGATTAATTTTGTACATAATAACCATGTTTTTATCTGTCAATAACGGACTCTACGACCTTAGGGACTTCTTAAAAAATGCATCGAACCTCCGTACAACAACTAGAAGGTCGAGTGTGGTGCATTAACTCGATACATCCGGCTTTCGGTACGAAAATTCCAGGGATTATAGCAACAAGTCTCAAGATCAATTAAGATGCAATAGTTCAAAGAATCCGTTTATTTAACAGATATGGTTATACAAAAAGGGGTTATAGCAAAATTCTTATTGTAAGAATCGCGCCTTCCCCAATTAAGACAAACGGCTTTCAGACCATACAAGCGACAGCTCTTACGCGATCGATTAGGTAGAAAAGATTCATGCATACCTTCTTAGAATCAAAATGCGAGCTTTTTTAGAGAAGTCAGACTCTTTGTAATTTCATAATTATGATTATAACTTAAAAAAGTTTTACTAAATAAATTTAGTTTCGCTAGAAACTACCTAGCTTTAAAGTTCTCATATCATGGCGGTTCACGTACTCAAACACATTCATGAGGACTTATGACTGCATAAGTTTGTTTGGCGTTTGATTAGTCCACAACTTACTTGCCCCTATGCAGTTGTTCAATATTATCGATATGGCAGCAACCCACCTTCGAGCGACTTTTAGGCAAAATTGAATTTTTGGTTTTTTATACACAAGGCGTTTTCCTCTATAACTTTGCCATTTGAAAAGCCCTGCTATTGGCTTTCCTACCATTGCTTTGTCTGGACCACTCAATGCGCTCGACCAAATTGCGAGCCGCTGAATTAATCCAAATTCTTTCTATGCGAGAAACCGGCCTTGTGCATGTGCATTGATTTTTATCAATTTTTTGCTTATCGGCACTATGCCGGCTTTGTCAAAATCGTCTATTTTGTCTTTTAGATGAAATGCATCGCTAAAATTTTATGCTCATACTTTAGAACAGGACATTCAATGACCATACCTCAATGGTCAATGTCTTTGGTGGAGGAATAAAAATGAAAAATATTTCAATATTTTTTAAAGTATATTTTCGAAGTACTTTTTAAATTGGTTTTGGGGTACTTTTGAAAAAGTAATTTTTTAAGTGAAATTTTGGCGTACTTTTGATAAATTACTTTTCAAGCCAAATTTTGACGCAGTTTTGAAAAATTATCTGCAAGTGAAATTTTGGCGTACTTTTGAAAAATCAATTTTCAAGTTATATTTCGTCGCACTTTTAAAAATATTATTTTTCAAAGTCCAACTTTGTTGCACCTCTGAAAAAGTATATCATTCATAAATCCTTTGTCATTATATACTTTCGCTCTCATATCCTGAACCAAAACATATTTTCCTAAGTGAAAATTCGGTGTTTCTCCGAATTTTCACCTGGTCTTTTCTAATGCCTTATAGAACTCATAACAGTCCTCATGGACTGGTCTGTACCTCTGCAGACTCTTAAAAATGTCCTTAAATGAAATTTTTGCCTAAGTCGAATTTTGATTCTGTCTTCGACTTAGGTCGACTCTGGAGAGTTCTGCAACAAAACAAGTAGAATAGAATAGAATAGAATAGAATAGAACAGAATAGCCATTTATTAATCCAACCGATCTTTACAATGGTATAGGACAAGTCAATATACAGAAATACGAATGAGAACAGTATTTATACATTTAAATAGAAAAGTAGAACATAAAAACAAATAAACAAACAATTAAAAACAATCAATTAAAATTTAAAATTTAAGTATTCACTTACGGAGTAAAAAGCATGATATATTAGAAACGACTTTGTAGCTGACATGAACTGTTTTATATTATCAATGTTTTTTATATTCACAATCAACAAGTTGATCCCATGTAGTAGGGATTCGATTTGTACAGTTCTAACCTGTGTGTAGAAAATTCCAAGTTAAAGCCATGTCGTGTGCCATAATCATGGTGATAATTTTGAAAGATAAAATTATCTGGATTCTTTTTTACAATTATTAATATTTCTAAAATATATAGACATGGAAGCGTTAACATTTTTTCATTTATAAACGTGTCTCTACAGGATGCTCTGTAATTTAATCCAAATATATGAGGCTATTAGCGCGAAAACGGCCTAAGCCACATTTTATGACGTTTGAGTTTATCGGCTCAACTTGCTGCCTAAGTATATACATTTATAATGTGAAACGGCCTAAGCGACCTTTGCCCACTATTAAAATGATGGTGCAACTAGTTTCACTTTACTTTAAATAATTAGGGCAACATGTCATGCACGTAACTGACCTAACCCACAATTTTGTGGGTTAGGCCGTTTTCGCGCTGGTAGCCTCATATAGCGTATAGCTCTTTTTTGCAACATAAACACACGGTTCGCTAAATTAGAACAGCCCCAAAAAATTATGCCATATCTAATGCGACTTTCAAAGTTAGCAAAATAAAATGTTTTTACAATATCCCTGTTGGCTATCTGAGATAAAAGTTTAATAGCAAAACAACTACTTGCACACTCATTTTTTTTTTATCTATTTAAGGTCGGCCTATTTCCGCTACCCGGGCATATCACCAATGCCAAGAGACGAGCTACCTTCCAACCTGGAAATTTTGCCGAACCTCTTCCCTTAAGAAGAGTAGGGATCTTTTACTTGCCTAAAATTTAATAGACAAGGGACCGCCTGCTTTACATCCCCTCCGAAGAATGGTATATCCACTACGTATTCCTCATCTGAAATTACATAGCTTCCGCGTATACACTGATATACAAGCCGCTAGAAGGTGGGACGAGATTGCTGTGTTTCCTAGACGGGTCACCCATCTAAGTACTAACTGCGCTGCACGTTGCTTCACTCGAAGTATCAAGATACTTACACAGTGAAGACGCATCTACGCTCGCCCCTGCACACTTGTTACAAATATAGTTAAGAGCGAAGAATGCCGATCAAACAGTTTCACCTGTGAGGAAGTGGTGCAGAGAGAAGTACGGATGATGGGCGTGGCTTTATAGGCCTTCCTCACATATTTATAAAGTTTAAAAGGAATAAGCAAAGCAAACTACATACAATACACTGCTCGCCAATATCTGAGGTGTTACTTTATATTTATATTTTCTTAATAATTCATTGCTGCTTTGTTTTACAAATCTAACTGTTTATAAATATTTGTATATTACGTACAATATAATTCAAATAAATACATTACAATAAAGGTTATAAGTGTATATTCAGCTTTGTTTTACATGTAGGAAGTCATGTAAAAACTTCGAATGTAATCAAAGTACCTAAGTTTTTATGAGATTATTTTATACTTACCAGTATTGCACGCCCGGTTTGATTTTTTTTTAATTGCTTCGTATATTATCAGAATAGAACCCTATATTGAATTTTATAATGATCCGTCGGGTAGTTTAATTATGATAAATAATTATTCAACACCTTCACGAGTATTCGCGGACCATTTTTCTCGTTCTCGGCGTTTGCTGGACAAATAGCAATATTTTATCATTTATCTCGCCCTAAGCCTAAAACGGAACAATACATCGATTTTAACATTTTACCGAATTATCACAGATTTATTAACAAAGTGTGCTAATATGAGGATCAAATATATGAAAAGGAATGAAGATAAGAACTATTTTGTTTGAATATTTTTTTCTAAAATGAACAGTTTTTGATTTTTCATACGTTCTTCCACCGTTTTACCCTGTCTTCAATCTTCACCGAATCTGCCATTCCTTCACTGTTGGTAAATTATTTTGTAACAAAAAATGAACCACTTTAAAAAGTAATTAGGGTAATGATTATACTCTATGGCCGATTTATATTTTTACTTCTTATATAATTATTGTATCTTCTATAGGATACTATTCGAAGTTTTTTTGTTTTAGGCATTTTTAATTTTATGATGCCAACCATGATCTAAACCTATACATATTGGGAACGCGTCATTTTGAGGCAGCTTTCCTTTACCTCACACCTTTCGGTCCACTTTACTTTCGGTGTGAGGAGCATAGGGCGAATTGGAACTTGGAATTTTGGAACTAATGAATTTTAGAATAGTGCCAATTATCACTACTTAACATTTAGTACAGTAGTAGTACAGTTTTAACTGCAGAATAATGTCATATGACACGGATTTCGTTCATTTTTGGTAACTTAATATTTGGAGGCTTGCTATTTTATTTGCCCTTTTCAGGGGGTGGCTGTAATGGTATAATTTATCCCTATTATTATTAATATTATTAATACGCACGTGTGTATATTATAAGTTCATTAGTCTTATGTTTAATTGTTTAACTAGGTTAAGTATTTGCTGTTTGTATGTTTATTATTATATTATTAAGTGTGTCCAGGCTTAGAGTTGTAATAAATATCTCTCTAAATAGTAGTGATTTTACAGTGCTATTTTAGAGCTTCAATTTCTAGACTTTTTACCAGAAGTAAACTGAAAATCTAGTGTATAGTGGTTGGAAAAACTGAGCATCAATATGCAGTAATATCGCATATATATGCATAAATAGTCATTTGAATGTTTTAACTTTATCTAAAAACAGAGAATTTAAGTGCTTTTTTGTCACTTTTCTTGTGACAACCTTTTTCTGTGTTTATCAGAAACAAGCTGATAAAATTATTTAAGATAAGAACAGGACCGGACTTTAAAATATTATAGTTGCTAATGTTGAATTCAATAAAGAAAAAATAGAAATGAAGTGTTCTTCTTGTGACAGGCCACCGGATAAATCCAAAGATAAAGGAAGAGAAATATTTCAGTGTGATTTCTGCAGAGAGTATCTCTGTAATGAATGCATTGGACTATCATCTTCAGAGGTTCGAGTTATGCAACTAAAGAACAATCGAAGATTAAGCCTTATTTGCAAAAATTGTTTTGGTCTCTCTACTCATGAATTAATTAATATAAGAATGAAAGCAACTGAAAACGCAATCCTGAAAGAAATAAGAAAACTACGGGAAATCATTGAAAATCAAGATGTAAAAATTATGGAGCAAAACAATTTGCTAAACAACTTAAATAAGGACATAAAGGATTCAAAGGAGCCAATAAAGAGTCACACTTTTGCAAGTGTGGTAAAAAATAGCAAAGAGACGCTTATAGTAAAACCAAAAGAAAAGCAAGAGAGTAATAAGACAAAAGACGATTTAAAAGAAAAAATTAATCCCAAAGTCATGGCAATTGGAGTTGAAAATCTTAAAGAAGGAAAAGAAGGGGCAGTCATTATAAACTGCAGTAACTCTAACGCAAAGGAAAAAATCAGAGAAAAAGTTAATACTGAACTTGGACACCAGTATAATGTTGTAGATGGTATACAAAAAAACCCAAAGATTATCATACGTGGAGTAGAAGAAGATTTTATTAATGGTGATGACAAAACTATACTTGACTCTCTTATTGAGCAAAATGAGCTTACTGTAAATGAAAACTCGATTTTTAAAGTACAGACAAAATACAAGCAGAAAGACAGGAAAAATAAAGGTAATATCATTATCTCCCTAGACAGTATACTAAAAAATAAAATATGTCAAATGGAAAGAGTTAACATTGGATGGAGAAAATGCATGGTACAGGAGTACTATAGTGTAGTGCGATGTTTTAAATGTGCAAGATATGGACATGTTGCTACAAAATGTGAAAATAAAGTTACCTGTTACAATTGCGCAAAGGAACATAATACGAGTGACTGTAGCTGTGATACTCTAACATGTATAAACTGTGTAGAACCGAATACTAAGCTTAAAAAATCTTTAAATGTTAACCATGCTGTTACTGACCCAATTTGTGCTTGTTACAAAAGGATTCTGGAAATTGAAATGAAAAAAACAAAAAACGACTAGCAATCACAGAACAATTTTAATGTGGATTTTCCAAAGAATCAAGAGAGTATAGTAAGCATCTTTCATCAAAATGTTCAATGTATTTCAAACTGTCTTAATAACATAAATGTTGTAATTAGTGAGCTAAATGTAAATTTCGTAGCATTAACTGAACATTGGCAAACGGATAATTGTATAGGAGCTTTCCAATTAGAAAGCTATAAACTAATATCGTCACACTGCAGAGTAGGCAAAAACTCACACGGAGGGGTAGCATTATATGCTAAAAAATCTTTGAATGCTGTGATCCGTAAGGATATAAATTGTTTAAGTGAGGACTATGTTTTTGAGTGTACTTCTGCTGAATTTAAAATTAATGGTGTTACTTATGTAATATGTGTAGTATATGCTCCACCAGCAACCAACATTGATTGCTTTATAAATAAACTAGACGTGCTATTAGAAAAAGCTACAATGGGTGATAAATCAGTCTTGGTTGCTGGGGACTTTAACGTTGATATGCAGCCATCGGCAAAGAATGTAAAAAATTTAAATTTAATAGTCAACCTCTTAAACTCATATAATATGCAAATTACAACACAGGAGCCTACTAGAGTTACTCAGAACACAACAACTTGTCTTGATAATATATTCATAAAAAAGTCTCAAAATTTTACTTCAAAAATTATAAATACCAATATTTCTGATCACTATGGGCAAAAGCTTGATATATATACTGGTAAAAATACCAGCACAAAGCCTACTTATGAATTCAAACGTATTTTCAGTGATGCAAATTATCAACTTTTTTATAATCGTTTAAATGAAGAATCTTGGCTTCCTGTATTTGAAGCTATCTCTGTTGATGACAAATACAACAACTTTTCTGCAATACTGTTAGAACATTACAATACCTCATTTCCTTTAAAAAAAGTAAAAATTGCTACAAAAAGGAGACAAAAATGGATAACAAAAAATATACTTGATGCTAAAGAGACCTTGAATTTCTTATCGGAGTTATACCAACATAACAGGTTACCAAAACCTGTATTTATTGAATATAAAAATTTTTATACTGACTTGCTGATAAATGAGAAAAGAAAATACTACGGGCAAAAAATAAATGAATCAGATAATAAAACAAAAACTGTATGGAATATTATAAATGCAGAAAACAACAAAGATAGTCACAAAAATGATAAATTCCAAGGAATTGTTATAAACAATGAAACCATTACTTCTCCTCTGGAAGCATGTAATGCATTTAATAAGTATTTCATTACAGCGGCCCCTAACCTTGTTGGTAATAATCCCACAAATCCTGATTTAGCACATATATCAGTAAATGTAAACTCAATTTACCTGTCGGAAGTAACTCAAAATGAAGTATTAGAAATTATAAATAACTTAAAAAACAAATTCTCTGCTGGCGATGATCATATATCCAATATATTATTGAAAAAAATAAGTTTTCTAATAGTTGAACCCTTGACATATATTATTAATGAGTCATTATCTAAAGGTGTCTTTCCAGCAGGACTGAAAGTGGCAGTTGTTAAACCCATCTATAAAAAAGGTGATCCTCTTCAAATGGAAAATCACCGACCTATAAGTATGCTATCGAGTTTCTATAAAGTGCTTGAAATAACCATGTGTTCAAGAGTATTATCGTTTCTTAATCTTCACAAAATTATTGCCATGAATCAACATGGCTTTCAAAGGGGCAAATCAACAACGACTGCAATTTTCAGTTTTGTTGAAAACATTTTAAAATTAATGGATGAAGGTTGCCATGTGCTTGGCATCTTCCTGGACCTCTCAAAAGCTTTTGACTGTGTGAACCACAACATACTTTTAAGCAAACTTGAAAAAATGGGTATACGTGGATTAGCTTATAACTGGTTCGAGTCCTACCTTAAAGGACGTTCACAAAAAGTAAACATTAGAGACAACTACGTAGATTATTACTCAGAACCTGAATGTATAACCATGGGAGTCCCACAAGGTAGTGTACTTGGACCCATTTTATTCATCCTATACATAAATGACTTATCAAAGGTAATCACAGACAAAACAACTATCTTAACAAATTATGCAGATGAAACAAACGTGTTTATCTCTGAAAAAACTTTTGCGATGATAGAAGAAAAGACACATGCTAACATGACACAAATTTCAGAATGGTTTAAAAATAATTCATTAGTGCTAAATACGGACAAAACCAATTGCATTCTATTCAGGCATAGTAGAAATGAAAATACTTACCCAGCAGAAATCCAGATTAATAATGTAGATGTTACCTTTGCAAATTCAACAAAATTTCTAGGTGTTACTGTTGATCAGTATATGAAATGGGAGGTCCATGTACAGTTGCTGTGTGGAAAACTCAGCAAAGTTTGCTACTCCATTAATGAATTAAAAAAGGTTGTAGATGAGAGTACTCTATTAACAGCCTATTATGGTAATTTTTATTCGGTATTGACGTATGGAATATTATTTTGGTGTGGTTCACACAGTCAAGAGGTTTTCAAAATACAAAAACGTGTGGTCAGAACAATGACAGGGAGCAGAGCAAACGAATCATGTCGAGGTTTATTTAGAGCACTTAACATTTTAACTGTGACGGGGATTTATGTATATGAAAGTCTCTGTTTTGTTTACAATAATAGAGAAATCTTTAAAGAGGCTATTATAGACCACAAACACGACACAAGGCATAAAGATAATTTTTGTTATCCCATACACAAGAGTGCTTTGCTCGAAAAGGGCTGTTATTATAAATGTTTGAAATGGTACAACTGCCTGCCCAGACACATAAAAGAAATAAAAACCTTAACACTATTTAAAAAAACAATCAGGAAAATATTAATACAATCTGAACCATACAATTTAAATGAAATTAATGATGCCACCTTCCTATGACTAATCTGTAGTGATGCCAAATAATGAAGTAATGTAATGTCCTTCTTACGTTTAATTTATATTAATAAGTATGTAACTGTTGCGATTTTATTAATGTATTTTAGATTATTTATTTTGTAATTGTGTAATGTTAATGTTATTAATGTGATTTCTTTTTACTTATTAAGCTCATGTTTTGTTTGACTTGTACAATACAATTCTGTATATTGTCCCTAGTACGAAATATATTCTATTCTATTCTATTCTATAAATTCTGTTTAGACTGCATTATTCCAGGCTGAGCGCATTTACCTTTTTTGTAAGTTAGAACCTAAATAGATTTCGTTGATGAAACCTGTGTTTTATTCTAAGTTTAAATTAACACCAAATAATGGTTTATCGCATGGCGATCCTGCCAGTCCTGTCCCAAAAATAAAAGAGGGCAGTTCTGATTAGAATGAACTACATGGAAATTACATGGAAATTTAGATGGAAAATAATTAAAATATAGTAAACTGGAAATGGTTAAATAAAAATGTGTTTATTGCCGAAAATGGAGATCAAGCAAATACCTTGGGTACCAGTGCACTATCTACAAAACATATGGGAATTCTGGTTATACTCCTGGCTGGAATAATTATATTAAAATGCAGAAAAAAAGTTAGAAAGGAAAATTCGAAGAGAGATTACTTCAAGTCAAGTAAAAATGGAGCTGGTCCAGTATTTTTTTCTTTTAGGGTTTTAGGTAATAAAAATTAATGGCATAAAACATTTATGCCATATATAAAATATCAAAAGCAAGATATTAAGTTGATAGTGGTATGAATATTTTCAAAGAACTGAAACATTTATTGGAAGTATTAGAAGATTATATTTAAATAAGGAAAGTGTTGTAAGGAGAAAAGACAGTGAAGTGACAAATTGTAAGTGTAAGAAACTATATAAGTTTAGTAATAGATATGAACAATTCAAAGAATTTAATAGTAGGTCGACTTTTGATAGCAAAGTTAGAGAGGAAATTAAATCTTACGCGAGTAGTATCAGTAAATATTTAAAGGATAGTCAATCAATTTTAGATGCAAGGTTACAGCTATCGGGTACTGAACAGCCTGAAGGGGATGAAAAAAAAAATTGCAAAATCCAATAGAATACGATTTTTCTTCTTTAGATTGCTCAGATACCGACGCAAAAATGTCTGAAAAATTCGAATTAAAAAACTGCGGCAATTATAATAAATTTTCTATCCTCATAACTATTTACGAAATCATGTTAGAGACTCACGAGATGCGAATCATAATTATAATTATAACAGTAGAGGTCACTATAACAATAATAGGAGTAATTTTAGTCGTAATAGGGATAACAATTTTGAAAATTATAAAAGAAGATCTTATTACGGATCTCCAATGCAAACGAACAGTTAGTTACCTACACAAATAATTCTGATGTTAATGTTACTAATACGAATACGCATTCACGGGGATGTTTTCAGTAAGCCACCCCATGGTATCCATTTTTTCGAGGCCTCACGGGAAATTAATCAATCTGAATTTTTACATTAGACGAGTTAAATTTTGTTAAATTTTTTTTTATAGAAATAACAAACTAAAATTTGTATTAGATCTCATATCTAACAGTAATAGTCAACATTATTTCTAGTAAATATCTCGATAAACACGAAATAATTGACTTATCAAACAAAATTAAATTAAAGGGAATTTCTGGGTCAACGGTATCAAAACGTTCAGTTTCTGTCATTAAAATTAAATAATACACAGCTTTGTCATCAGTTCTTAATAATGGACAACCTTGATAATGAAATAAACGGTAAGTTCATATTTCATTTGTAAACATTCAGGTATTATGGATTACGAGAGGTTTCTATTTTCATTCTGGTGTAATAATAAAAAAAAAAACATTTTAATTCCTATGCAATCCGCAAATGCAGTTTTTACTTCAATTCCTTTACAAGATGTTAAATAATAAAATATTTTATGTTGATGTAACTGAAGATGTGTTATTTTATCTAGTGAATTAAGTGAAGGAATATTTATAGCTGGAACTTTAGTTAGATCTAAGCAAAATGTGATATCTGTTAAAATACTTAATGTTAGAGATAAAGTGGTTCTTAAAAATTGTAGTGTAAAACTAGAAAATTAGAGAATTATAAATTATGCGAGTTTAAAAATAATGAAACTATTTCAGTTGCTAGAACATGTAAATTATTGATTAACATTAAATGGCGAGAAAAGAAGGTTCGTTTGAGAAAATTTGTGTTAAGTATTCCGATATGTTTCAATTAGACGGCGACTCTTTGGCAACCACTAATATTTATAAAGAAAGAATGCACAAAAACTAGAAATTCACATTCAAATTGACAAAATGTTAAAAGGGGGCACTATAGAGGAAATAAGGTCAAAATGGTAAGCACCTTTGCTAATTGTTCAAAAAAAAAATTGTCAAAATGTACATAAAAATGGAGGGTTGTTGAGATTACAGGCAATTACATAGTCATATACAGGATTACAAATTTCCATTCTCCTGCATCATAGAAATCTTAGACTCATTATCGGAACTATGTACTTCTCTCATCTTGATTTATCTCGAGGTTATTATCATATTGAACTCAATCACTCTAGCAGGCTATATACAGCATCTACAACAGATCGTGGCCAGTACCAAATAACAAGGCTTCCAATAGGCTTGTAAATAAGTCCTAGTGCTTTTTCTAGAGCAATGACGATTACAGTATCTGGTTTGAACTACGAGAGTTATTTTGTTTATTTAGACAATTTAATTGTTTTTGGAAATAACTTATTAACCCATAATAGAAAATTAGTCAAAATTTTTCAAGAAAATTTTTTTTGAAGAAAGAAATCCTTTATTTAGGCCATACAATTTCACCTGATGCTTTAAAAAGTGAAGTAATTTAAAAATTTCCAATTCCTAAAGATTCTAATGAGATGAAAAGATTCGTTGCTTTTGCTAACTATTGTAAGAAATATATTTAAAATTTTGCTCATATTGATTCACTTCTTAATAATTTAACAAAAAAGAATGTTCCATTTGTTTCGAACGAAGAATGTCAACAATTTTTCAAGAGATTAAAGCAATTTTGTAATTTTTGTAGTAAGGCACTTTAGGCCTATTTATTTGCTAGAAAATTTGTTTTATTAACTGAACATAAACCACTCATTTATTTGTTCGGAATGACGAATCCTAGTAGGTTAACAAAACTTGGGTTAGCTCTGGTAGAATACGACTTTGTAGTAAAGTATACAAAAGAAAAGGACAACGTTATAAAAAACGATAACTTCTGACGAATTAAAATAAATGAATAGCATGTGTAATACGGTATATGTTACAAGGGAAAAAACCAAACAGTCTGGGAATAATATTCAAAGTGGGTTTAATAATTCTACGTCTGATGAAAGGATTGATCACCCTGGTGTCATAAAATTATTAAAGCCGCCTAAAGATTTTTCCCAGTTATGTCCAATTTCTTGTTCGGATTTTGAGAAGAAAGTAAATAGTAAACAATATGATTGTCATTTAGGGAACTTATTATCTATTAATTATTCGCGAATAATTTCTTTAAAACAGGATCCTTGATCGTCATCAGACTTAGGTACTATGTTGAGAGACCTGAAATATATATGATATATATATATATAATATTCCGGAATAAATAATTAAAAAATAAAAAGTGCGCACAAATACTTGAAAATATTTTACAGTTCCCAAACAAAACAAAAATTGTGGTATAAAAATATCCATATTGAAAGATATTTAAAATATAGTAGATTATGAAACGAGACAAGTGGGCATACAAGAGTAAATCGTATGTACAGTAGTATAAAGAAACTTTATATTTGGACGGGTTTACGTAAAGATGTTGAAAAATTTATAAAATAAAAACAAAAACAAAAAATGTGGTGATTGCCAACAAATAAACACTCTAAACCAAATACATGACGGTCACTAGTACTGCTTTTCAGGATTTCAAATGTTTAATTATATTTGATAATGACGGTCACTAATACTGCTTCTTCAGGATCTCAAAAAGTTTGATTATATTTAGTGGGCCCTTAGGAGACAGATTTGGAAAGCAATCAGTACAAATTTTATTTTACAACGCGAGTTGACTAAATTTGTAGAGGCTTACCAGTTACAAAATAAGGAAGCTTATACAGTAGAAAACATTTTTGCAGACAATTTTCTTTTACGCTACGGCATACCCGATTCAATTGTATCAGATCAAGGACTATTTTGAAGGAAATATGTCAATTTTTATATATTACAAAATTTCACTCTACAGCTTACCATCATCATGTTGAATTTTCTCTTGAAAATTCTCATAAGAATTTAAGAGTTTTTTAGAATTTTCGGTTATCTAGCTAGATTGCCTTTTAATCTAGGTAATGGCACGGATCCTTTATATAACTTTGATATAATTATCCTTTAGAATTAAAGTATCGTTAACAATAAGCATGTAATGATGCCAAAAGTAATTTAATTTCCTCAAAACTTCACGAAAAACATACAGCATGTAAGCTTATGTTAAGAGATAAAGATAAGGTTAAGTTGTACCATAAATAGAAAGAAAATAAATATAGTAAAAAGAAAAAATGGTATAATTTATCCCTATTATTATTAATATTATTAATACGCACGTGTGTATATTATAAGTTCATTAGTCTTATGTTTAATTGTTTAACTAGGTTAAGTATTTGCTGTTTGTATGTTTATTATAAATTCTGTTTAGACTGCACTATTCCAGGCTGAGCGCATTTACCTTTTTTGTAAGTTAGAACCTAAATAGATTTCGTTGATGAAACCTGTGTTTTATTCTAAGTTTAAATTAACACCAAATAATGATTTATCGCATGGCAACTAAAAAAAAAAAAAAAACAAAAACATTGGGGTTGAAAAATACTAAAATTTTAAGAAGAAAAGGTTCTATGCAACTTTTCATACAAATTGATAGTCTTTGAGGGTGGTGGTGGTGCTGTGCTTATAAAAATTATTTCGTAATTCGACGATTTCTCCTACATTCCTGAAACGATTGAAAAAATGTTTTGATAGACTTTTAGAGAAAACTTGATAGAATGATACCAGACTATTGAAGTCAACAAAAAAATATTATTTTTTTTCATTTTCGCACACGAAACAAATTATTTTCTTTCTTTACTTTTCATTAGCCTAGTACCATTCTATAGTCATCTCTAAAAGCCTATCAAAAAATTTTTTGAATCGGTTGTAGGAGAAATTGTCGAGTTACGTTCATGGCACCGCCTATCTTAAGTTATAACCACTAAAAAATTGTGATTTTTGCTTGAAATGGAGGTATTTCAAATAGGTTTTCATCAAATAACTCGAATGGTATTAAATTTCATTTCGTTTTTCTAATTTCTGTAGAGTTAATGGTTTCGGAGATCTGGGGATATGAAGGTGGCGTCCGAATGTTTATAAAACGTTTATAAAAAGTATTTAGTTTAAATGTTAAATATCTTAGAAACTATGGCACTTAAGTCAAAAACTGTAATAACCTAAATGAAATACTATTAATTAGGCTTTCAAATATTTTTTTGTATATTTCTATAGCATCAAGAACAAAGAAGCTATGACGGAAACAATATACTTTTTCACATTTTTTTAATAAAAACGTCGCCATTTTGTTAATGTAAGTATAGTCAGTAATTAAAGCAATATATTCTCATATACTATTTGTCGTTAATATATAGTATGACCTAGATGCTCAAATTTTTACGTCCGCTTACAACGCTTGCTTTAGAAAAAATTGCATTTTAAGTTGTAAAGGAAGCAAATATCTCCATAAATATTGGTTTTAGAGAAAATTTCGTGGAAATCAAAAATAAAGCTTATAACTGAACTTATAACTGAACATGAATGTATTTTACTTAAACATTTGATTTTATAGATGGCATGGCATCCGACCGTTTTTAGGATGAAGTATTTAGTTTTAAATATTGAATATCTTAGAAACTGTGGCACGACACTTCTATCAAAAGGTACAAAGATAAAGATTATTAATCAATATTTCAAACTATTTTTTGTTTGTTTCTTCATGACAAAAAATAAAGAAGTTATGGCCGATACAATATGCCTTTTTACGTTTTTTCTAACAAAATTGTCGCCATTTTGTTATTGTAATTGCTCAGTAATTATGTTTTTATTTCAAAAATACTCTTTTTCGTTAATACCTAGATGCTTATTTTTTTTATCCTTTTAAAACACTTTTGTTTTAGAAAAAAAAACAAGCTAAAAACGTACTCTTCGCCTGTACACTGAATTTTTTTTATAATTGTTACACATTCTATAGGATATTCTTCGCAGTTTTTTGTAAATAATGTTAGTTTTAGACATTTTTAATTTTATAGTAAGAACTTAGTTGGTAAAAGACTCACTGTAAAATAAAGTAAAAATAAAAAAAACATACCAAACTCCATTTGGGTTTAGAACCCGGGACCCTTGGATTCCGAGTCAATTTCAATTAAAAGCGTAAGAACTACACCACCACCTTACACGTAGAAAAATGTAAATTTTTACATTATAAGACACGAGCTAAAATCATATTTTCACGGTTTTATATTACATTATGAAATGTATATTTGTAAAATATATAAATATTTAGATATTAAAATGAAATATCATTCCACCAGATTTCTATTCAATTACAAAAACTTAAAAATCAAAAAAAAATTTTTTCAAATTTAAATTATTTATTTTTTAATTATTTATTTACCGATCTATTTTGTTCAAAAACAATAGGGTTCTTCCTCTAGCTAACACTAACTTACTGTCCAAATTTCAATACAATCGGACTTTTCTTTCTTGAGTTATCGTGCTTACAAGAAACGTGACGGACGGACGGACAGACGGGCGGACGGACGGACAGACGGACGGACGGACGGACGGACGGACAGACAGACGGACAGACGGACGGTCAGACGGACGGACAGACGGACGGACGGACAGACGGACGGACAGACGGACGGACGGACGGACAGACGGACGGACAGACGGACGGACGGACGGACGGACAGACGGACGGACAGACGGACGGACATTTTGAAATTTGTTCAGAATTCGTTCACTAACACAATAATAATAATAATAATAATAATAATAATAATAATAATAATAATAATAATAATAATAATAATAATAACAATAATGTGCACTGGTCCATCTCAAGAGAGGACGATGCGGGGACTACGGAGAGGACGCGCAGCTCGTGGACGGAAGCATCTTACATCATCTAGATGCCGGAGAGTCCTACACTTATTTGGGTGTCGAGCAACGCTCCACCCAAGAAGTGAGTGTAGTGAAAAACGCTCTCCGCGGCAAGTATCAGCACCGACTCCGACAGATCTGGTCTTCAGAGCTGTCGGGGAAGAACAAGGTGTCTGCTACCAACATGCTTGCCGTTCCGATCCTTCTCTACTCCTTTGAAGTAGTGAAATGGACTCGAGAAGAGTTGCGTCAACTCGACGTAGGAACCCGCAAGAAGATGCATCTCAATAGGAGTTTGCATCCTAAATCGTCCGTTCCTCGGCTATACCTCCCACGACATCGGGGAGGCCGTGGACTCTTGAGTTTGGAGAGTCTCCATAATAGGATGGTTCTGGATGGAGCCTGTAAGGTCATCAGGAGTTCGGATCCCCTCCTCTGCATGGTCCGAGACCATGAAAGTGCAGGAATAGGAGCCTTTTTGTTTAAGGCAGCACAGAGAGCAGCCAATGAACTTGGTCTCTCCTTCGACGTCGAGCGGTTAAATCCCGACTCTGTCACCGAGTTGGAACCTGCTCGACGAAAAGCCCAAATTAAAGCTGCAGAACACAACATCTTTCTGCAGCTTCACACGGATAAGCCAATGCATGGAGTTTTCTATAAAAATATAGAAAACCTTGGCTTATCCGAAAGGCTGACCTTTGCCTTCTTAAGGTCAGCCGGGCTGAAGTCTGAGACCGAGGGATTCATAATGGCTTGCCAGGATGGTGTATTCAACACCCTCGTCTATCGTAGTCGTGTCATGGGTATAGAGGTCCCTGATGTCAGCTGCAGGGCCTGCCGCAGGGCGCCAGAGACTCTTATGCACTTGCTGTCGGCTTGCCCGACATATGCAGTCTCGGCCTATATCCAAAGGCACGACGGAGCATTACGGGTGCTTTATTACCATTTAAGGCACTCGTATGGGATAGACGAAACACCAGTGCTGCCTTACGCTCCGGGGGATATTGAGTCCGTTGTGGGAAATGAGAGGTGTCTAATTTATTGGAACTACTCTTTTCCCACCGTCAGGCAAATACAAGCCAACAAGCCTGACGTAGTACTCCTCGACCATCAACTCAAGACAATGTTTGTCGTGGAGTTCTCGGCTCCCGCGGAGAACAACATTGTCTTGAAGGAGGAGGAAAAACGGACAAAATATCGAGATCTGCTCTTCGAACTCCGGAGACTGTATCCAGACCATACTGTTAAGATAGTGGTACTGATTATAGGAGCCCTCGGTGGAACGAGACACACACTGCTTTCGGAACTCAAGATCATACCGGCATGCCGAAATTCGGCAGAAGTCTTAGCCGGCAGAATGCAGAAGACCGTCATCCTCGGCTCATTACGTCTGCTCAGGGCACACGATTCCCGGACCCAGTAGTCACTTACCCCACGGGTGTGGGGAGTGGCTGCCGGTACTACCAGCTCCCCTCTGTGAGGGTCGGAGCCACAGAGAAGGGTGACTGGCTTTTAACAAAAAAAAAAAAAAAAAAAAAAATAACAATAATAAATTGCCTTTATTTCAGTATTATACATTAATACAATACCTAGGGCGAAGTCTAGCCAATGATACCAAAATTTTTTATCTGCGAGCGATATTTACGGTTTTAGAAATGTGCCGATCAAATACAATATACTCTTCGTTATCGTATTTGCGAAGAGTATAATAATTTCCATCCGCTATATGAGAGCCGCCATTTCGGATTTTTTAATTTTTACTTCAGATTCGTAGTCTTTGATCCCAAAAACATAACTGTCCTATATTTCAAAATAAATTACTAATACTTTTTCAAATATTGAATATTTAGGTTTAGGGGTAGTTTTCAACCCTTGAGGGTAAGAGCAAGTATCCGGACCATATACAAACTGAAGACGATACCTTTTATTACAGTACTAACCCATAAAGAATTATTCCTAAATTTTACATATTTTTTACCTCTAGATACTGTATTAATCAGGAGTGTTTACAATTGTTTTATTATCTATCGAAAAAATTCCGTGAGAGCAAAGTAACATTTAATCATATAGACCTAAAAATACTGAGCTGCCGGAAAATTTATTTTCTACTTTTTGTGCATTTTTAATAAAGACGTGTTTACATTTTTTTATATATAGGGTGGTAATTGAGTACATAGACATACTTTAAGTGGTGGTTCCTGTATGATTTTAAGACAAAAAGTTCCCATAAACATATGTCCTAAACGTAAAGGATTTAAGATATACCGCGCGGGTAATAAAATTCACCTTTTTTTGTTTTTCTTTTAATATACTGCATTTTTTCCTTTATTTTATTTAGGGCTTTATTAAAAAACTATTTCACGGTGTTGTCCGTGAAATAGTTTTTTAATCAATTAAATTTAAAAAAAAAATGAATCCCGTCCGGGAATTGAACCCGGACTGTTTTTCATGCGGCAGAGACTCTAACCACAACGCCACTTTACCACACATCTGTATATTAAGTAAAACAGGTACACATATTAACGTTGCTTTCAATTAATTTTAAACTTCCGTAACTTCTGTCACTAGTTGAATTTTTCACTTATTGGATTTTTTCTCATTTATTTCAGATCATTATCCAAGAGCGCACCAAATTTCAAGTTTCCAGAACAAGCGGAAATCCATTAACCCATTAAAAGTATTTATTAAATATTCTTAAGCTGACATGTCATGGGCTATATTTGATTATCTCATGTATCTCATTATTACAACCACATATTAGAATGCTACATACGTCGCAGGGACGTGAAGTGCCCCAATCTGCCGATGTTAGGCGAGGAAGAATTTCAAACCGCCAGAGCTTTATATAAATTAATCGCACTCTGAAACAATCGAAGTGAATTTCTTTTAGTATACAGGTGTTTAAATTAATTAAAAGATGGGTTGAGATTTGGTGTGATAAACATTAAGATAAAAAATACACAGGAAAAAAAAATTTGAGGAAAAACCTGCTTAACGACACTTCTGTCAAAGTAATAAAACTACAGGATGATAATATGGTAAAAGATCTATGTATGGATTAGGGTGGCCCATCTTTTTCGAAATCGAAATTTTTTATTTCTCACCCCTGCAAATGGTTCCATTTGAAGAAAAAACAGTCCCCTCAAAATATTATTGAGGCAAATTGAAGGCAAGGGGTGCCGCAGAATGCATTATTATGCAATAATAAAAGTAAATGGAATTATTTACATTCTTTGGTTGATGCATTGCTGATGTAACTAATTACAGGCCTATTTCGCTTGTTCCCATATTGGCAAAGATTTTTGAAGCGGTACTAAAGATCCAAATTTCTAATTTCTTCGAAGAATATAATTTGTTCCATCCAAGTCAATTCGGTTTCAGAACAAACCTATCAACAACCTTGGCCATAAATGACCTAACACAGACTGTATTACAAAACTTTGAACTGGGCAACATTACTAGTGGAGGATTTTATGACCTAACTAAGGCCTTTGATTGTGTATCTCATAGCATTCTCTTAGAAAAGCTAAGGCTATACAGTTTTGATCATAATAGCATATCTCTTATGAAATCCTATCTGTCGGACAGAATGCAGTATGTGTCATACAACAGCAATATGTCACATCACACAATGGTAAAACACGGGGTACCACAGGGATCGGTTCTTGGTCCCATTCTATTCATTATCTACATTAATGATCTTCCGAACTGTGACGACAACACTACATTTATATTATTTGCGGATGACACTACGGCTCTTCACTCTGGCAGGGATTTCAACTGTTTGTCCGAGAGTGTCGCGAATACACAATCGAACATAGAGCAATGGTTCCTTGCAAACAAACTGAACTTGAATCAGGACAAGACCCAACTACAAACTTTTACTCTTCGCCGTGACAATAACATCAATTATGATAATGTGGTAAAATTCCTTGGTGTGTCCATCGACCCCAAGCTAAGCTGGGAAAAACACATAGTAAATTTATCAAAAGTCTTGTCAAAAAAATTTTTTTTACTAAGAAATCTAGTATCCACTGTTTCAAAGCAAGTTCTTATAACAGCCTACTATGCGGTTTTTCACTCAAATATGACCTATGCTATCCTAAATTGGGGGCATTCATCTCACAGTGCAAAAATCTTTGGCCTTCAAAGAAAGTGTATCAGAGCCCTTGCTGGTTTAAATTATAGAGACGATTGCCGCCAATATTTTAAGATTTTCAACATCCTTACGATGCCATCCGCATATATACTAGAGTGTCTGCTGTATATAAGACGTAACTTGCACGCTTTCGATGAACAGGGTGAGATGCACTCACTCCACACAAGAACCGGGTACAATATAAAACAGAACTTTCTTCGACTCACAAAATCCAGAGACGGCACAAGCTATTATTGCATTAAATTTTATAATAAATTACCCAATAGAATAAAGTCCCTCGAGCCTAGCAAATTTAAACAGACAATCAAGGAATACTTTAAAAGAAAAGTCTATTATTCTGTAGATGATTTCCTTGAGGACAATCTATCTGAGCTGTGAGCTACTCATGAACTAATATCTTTTAGTCATAATGGTACTCTTAATCTGTTCTGTATTTATTTATATTAGTGTTTTTTATTATTTATTATTTATTAATATTTTAGATTTACGTATTTACATGTTAATTCATTTTACCATTTTAATGCTATTTCTTTTGTTGACCTGTGTAAACATTTGTATGTATCTGACACCAATAAATGATTATTATTATTATTATTATTGTTTTTTTTTTAATCAGCAACATTTATCTTTAGAATGACTAATCAAGTCATACAAATATCAAAGACATTATCTGTTGTGACTATGACATGTGTCATACTACTGTAAATTCGTAGTCTAAGAAAACTAGACTAGAAGTTTTTGAAATAAAACTCTCGTTTTATCTTTGTGTATTTTATTATGAAACGTTTTTTTCATACATAGTACCAAATATTATCCTAAATCTACAAGACATAGAGTAATAAAAACAATATTTTTTGCACTAGGCCAAAGCATGCGACAGGATTTCTTTTTTTACATTTGGAAACTGTGATTTATAATCATTTACAACTTGGAGTAAAAACTGTTTTTCGTCTTCATTTTTTGTTAAAATGTCATTATAGTCAGTAATAAGTTTGATTCCTCTCTCAGCGGCATCATTTACAACTTTAATTTTGTTTACAATATTGAAACATCGGGTATAACTTTCATTTTCCCTCCATGTTGTTGGATCATTTTCCAAAAATTCCATAGACAAACCTAATTTTTGAAAAAACTGTTTAGTGTTCTCGCATATGAAGTCCTGAATTTCCTTGTTTTCAACGTCAGTAATGTTACTAATCATAAGTCGTTTAATACCCTCTTGATTTGGTGCTTTCCTATTCAAAGCTTTAACCATTTCTCTTTTAGTGGTAACTGAAATATCGTCATCAAAGAAAGATAAGCCAACATTTACTGAATTAAGGTACCACAAATGGTTCACTATTTTCCTACTTGCAGCTTGAGATATTTCTTTGTCAATATTTTGATAATTAATGAGTTCTTTACAAAAGTCTAAGTCATGAAGCGGTGCTTTACTAGCAAATGACGCTGTAAACCAGGCCTTTACATAAACCTTTACAATAAAGAGACATATATCTTCAATACCTATTTTTTCTTTTTTAGTTAGTTGGAACTGATCTTGGAAAAAAAATATTTTTAGACAGTAAATGGCTTTGGCCATCCAACGTGCATGATGAAATGCCCCTAGTTGATAAAATGTCGTGTGAGTAGGCTCTTCTTCAACAAAAAGTTTAGAAAGCATTAAAAATTCTTTATAATCATCACGAGGCTGTTGCAAAGTTAAAGCTGCATTTAGAAATTTCAACAATTTCGGCTTTAACTGGTTGTAAAATGTGTTTAATTTTTGATACCTGAAATCCAGTTTTTAGTTTATTTTGATCTATTTTAGGCCAAAATTCCCTAAAACGTTTAAATAGTGGCACATTTGGACCAGATGAGGAAGGCATTTTTGTGTCAAACACACTTCTCAAAACCACTTCAAAAATATGATGTCTACAAGGAAAATATAGAATATCTCTTTCTAATTTTTGTTGTAATAGTGTGGCTGCCCCATTTATATAACCCATATTTGATGCTGTTGTATCACAACACAAAGCTATTACCTTTTCGTCCAAATTCCATTCACAAAGCACATCATAAACTGCTTCAGTCTGTTCTCTTCCAGTTGAATTGGGCAAAGCTGGTACTCCAAGTAGTTGTTCAATATCTCCACTAGTAACTAAGATAGCAAGTCTATCGATATTTCCCATTCCAGTGAGAGAAGGTAAAAGTTTTCCATCCCAATGGATGACTGGGGCCGGCAATTCAGAATTACCGAAGGCAGTTTTTAATATTTCAGCTCTTTCTTCGCGGATGCGTTGTCTAGAGCGCTGAAGTGTGGTTCTGCTGATGGACAAAGATGTGGTGTCATGTCCTAGTGCTTCTGCTACTGCCGTCAAAATATGGACTCCATACCTGTCGCTTATTTTGCAAGCATCAAATGCAGCGGCTATTTTTGGTGTGATGATGTTACATGTTCCATACAATCTCCTCTTTTTTGGCTGTGATGGGCCAGGCTGGTCTTGTAACAACTCTTCTTGGGCTTCGATTATTTCATCTTCATTTTCGTTGGAGTCGGCTGAATTACTACTTGATGATGGACAGGTGACTGTTTCCTCTAATTTAGCTTTTTCTTGTTGACTTCGTTGCATTCGTTCGGATAATTTCTGTAATTTCTCCTCAGCTGATTTTTCTTGAGAAGCAAGTTGGTAATCAATACCATGCATAAATCCAGGACGTCCCTTTTTTCTTTGGTTAATTAAAAACTGCTTATCTTCATCTATTTTCATCAACTCCAATGCATTTGCATGAGAAATGTCAAAAAGATCGTCCAATTTTTCAACGAAATTTTTTTCTTTACTCCCACACTGGCCCTTTTAGCCGATTTTTGTAAGTTCCTCCACTCTGCATAAAGTTTATCTAGTTGTTTAACACAATGAAAATCCTGACGTGTCGGAATGCGAGCTTTATCCCAAAAAACTGACACCCCTTTTATTGTTAATTTAGCACTTTCATGTACACTTAGCTTCACTTCACGAATGTTATAAAAGAGCACTTGTAATACTTGTCTATTAGACGGCAATTTATTGCCAATGATTTGTGACGAATAGTGTCCAACTAAGTAAATTAAAGTATCCTTTCGTAAGGATCTAACATCAGCTATCGTTAAATGTTTTTTCAAAAAGGAACGTATGCTAGAACTTATAATGTCACCACTGTAAAACACAATTGCAAACTGACATAAAAACCTACCGTAGGTGCATTATATTTCCAAACTTCCAAAACAAATAATTTCTAGGAAATAATTACACCAATAAAACATTATGAGAAAAGATATTTGTATTTTAAGTAAAATTTAAGTGTATTACCGTAATAAAATCTTATCTACAAATTTCTACCTGAATGCGGCACGGATTACCGTTCACCGAATTATCTGAAACTTTGACATAAATTATTCCTAGTATAATAGTATATTTTCGTGGGGTGAGACTTAAAAAATACGCAAAAAAAATTCACCCCCTATAGAGATGGGCCACCCTAGTATGGATGTTGTATTGTATAACGATAAAATATTTCCTCTCGTTGGATTCCTCAGGGGGAAAATTTGGGGGAGGGGATGTCGGTGGTGTCTTGTATGGGAAGTGGAAGTCGATTTTCTTTACCGGAGTTTTGTTTATGTACAGATAGGTAAATGTCCACCATCTATATTTTTCACTAAAAATATACCCCATTTCTTTGTCGGCGATAGCGTCAACTATTTACCAAATATTATTTTTCTCCGTCAAATAGTCTTGTAGATATAACGCCAAGACATAGACGGAATTGAAAAATCTTAATTTTCCCAATATTTTTAGTCTGAAGCGTAAAAATGAGAGAAAATCTCGGAGTGCTTTTTAATTTTTACAATACTTCGAACTTGTCTTCAGTAACCGAGGGGAGTAAAATATAAAGATGATAGACCATTTACATTTAAGTGTAATCGCTACTGGCTACATATAATCCCGAATCAAAACACTCTTCGTTAAAAAACCGCTGCCCAAGGAATCACTACTTCCACACACAGATTTTCGATCCAAGTCACTCACAATGAAAAAAATATGTATGTGGAAATAATTGTTTATGGAACCTTAATAATATAATATTTGAAATCCTCTACCCCAAAAACCCATAAAACGATACCCCACATCGGTAGTGGGGTGGGGGTGGTGATAGGGGGTGGTAGTGGGAGTGGATGAAGTAAAAAAATATTTTGAGGTTTCTGGTTCTAGTACACACACTAAATCACAAATTTTTTCATTCCCTTTAATAATGGGGTGGGGGTGACTAATGTCAAAATTTTTTTTGAGACATTGACTTCTCTTGTATATACTAAATACCAATTTCATGAACTCACCCGCTTGATTTACCTATTTACCCCAAATTTACCCCAATTTACCCCCTAACCCTTCGACGAAACAAGATAAAAATATAATCTAGTTCTAGATCTAGTTAATGTACATATGTGTACCAAATTTCAAGTCAATATCTCAAACGGTTTCAGAATAAACGTGCGCACAAAAAGGTTACAGACCGACAGGCAGAATTTTTTTTTTTGCTCAAATTTAAAATCTCGACGTTTCATGACATTCTAAGCGTATTTGAACAATACAAATTTTTTGTCGTTACTATACTTCCACTGGATGTGGAAGTAAAAAATAAATAATTACCCAGATTTTTCGTGGATTTTATTGCCTCAAAGATAGAATGTATAACATAATATTCTCTACACAGCTGCATTTTTAAATATAAAGCATCCCTAGAAAATGTTACTCAGTATACTGCCGTCTTAAGTAAAAGCATCCTATCTACAAAAATTGATAATTTTAGATTTTCACATTTTCTGTCCTATACGCATATTCTACACTTTTTTAGTTAAAATGTGTGATATAGGTCTGGTAAGAAGTTATTAGTTATGGATATTAAATATAATTTTGTTTGTTCGAAGTGCTCATAACAGTACATTTACAACTGATAGTATCCTAGTTGGATTATGCTTGAATGTCAAATAGAGGACTACTAAGTCGGGCAGTTTATGCTGGTCGAATTGCAGGAGATAACAAGTAGGTGTGGCTAGAGAGTTATTTATATATTTCGTTTTATAGGCTTTATTACTAAACGGGTTGCATAAAAAATACAAAAAACATATTTTATTATGTAGAAAAATATTGTGCTTGTCGTTATGAAGTTAGATATTTGATATATTTACTGTTGGTCTAAATTAAATAAACACTTTTAATCCATTTCCTGAGTCTTATTGTCAAGGTGTCCCCATCTATGAAACTATGAATCAACTTTTACATGTATTTCGTTTTCCTAGCTTTTTAGGCAAATGTGTGGTTTATTTAAAACAACAAAAATCTTATTTTGTGCATCGCATACTTCTAAAATGTTTATTCCTTTTTAATTTTTTTTTGTGGGACAGGGAGCTTTGAAAAAAATCACAAAGTTTCCCATGTAAAAGCATAGGCATTGCACACTCTTAATATGTGATTTCCAGTTTAGGGATAAATCAATATGTATTCCAAGTAATTTAAAGTCTTTCACATGTTGAATAGTTTTATTTTCGAACCGAATAAGAGGACTAGCAGTGTAATTAGAGCCTATAGGATGAAACAGCATAAAAAAGGTTTTTTCCCTGTTTATTATTAAATGGTTATTTGTAAAATATTGTGAGACTGATAATAAATTGGAATTTAAATTTTTAATTGCCAGAGCTATATTTTTGTCACTTGTTGGAATAGTAATATTGTCTGCAAATGCACAATGGAAAGATGTTACATGTTGGTTTATGTCATTTATATATAATAGAAATAACAAGGGACCCAGAATACTGCCTTGAGGTATACCTAAACTAATGTCAAGTTTAGTAGACTTTGCACCAAAATAATCAACAAATTGTTTCCCATTCGTAAGATAAGATTTAAGAAGTCTATTACATTGACCACGTAGACCATAACATTCTAGTTTACTTAGGAGAATGTCATAATCCACGCAGTCAAATGCTTTCGAAAGATCGACATAAATTGCAACAACCTTTTTTCCCATGTCTAAATTACAGTACACATAATCTAAAAAGCTCAGTAATGCGGTAGACGTTGAATGATCTTCTCTAAAACCATGTTGACTAGCAGAAAATATATTTCTTGTTTCTAGAAAGTTGACTATTTCATTAAAAATAATTCTTTCAAATATTTTTGAAAATACAGATAATAGAGATATGGGTCTGTAATTTGTAATGTCCCGAGGGTCGTCTTTTTTAAACAAGCAAATGATCTTTGAAATTTTTAAGAAATCTGGATAAGTTCCTAAAGTAAGGCAAGAATTTATAATATGACACAGAGGCATTGCCAACAAATGACCACACTTTTTTATTATTGTAGTGGAAATATCATGACCGGTCGAATATGAATTTTTTAAATTATTAATGACTTCAACTATTTCAGAAATGGTTACATTTTTTAAAAATATACTATCATTTGTTACAGGGGTATTCATTTTCATTTTTTTATTATTTTGATTCGCTGAGGTAATGGATTTAGGTAAGTTGACAAAATATGAATTGAAAGTGTCAGCAATTTCAGTTTTATCTCTAAGCAGGTTATTGTTTACAATTATTTCTTGATTTTTGTTTATACTGTTATTATTTTTTATACTATCATTTATTATTTTCCAAACAGTTTTACATTTATTTTCAGAATTTTGAATAATTTTATCAAAGTGCAATTTTTTGGATTGTCGGATTGGACGCCTATATATTTTTTTATAATTCTTGTAATAGTCAGTGTTTACAAGACCTCTCTGTTGCATATGATAAAGTTCTTTTAATTTCTTAGAGGATACTCGTAGACCCAAAGTTAACTAGTTCTTGTTTTTATTAGTATTTATATTTTTTGTACTAAAAGGAAAGCAAATGTTGTAATAATTTTCCACGATGGTTATAAATCACATAAACTTATTATCTGCAGTTTCCTCTCTATATACGTCATTCCAGGTTTCAGCTTCTAGAAATTGTTTGAATTTCTTTATATTATTTTTTGAAAAAAATCGTATTTTAATTTGATGAACTGATTCTGTACCAGATATTTGAAAAGTAATTTTCTGGACAGTATGGTAAGATAATCCAGTGTGAAGAATATTTGCGTCACTTATACTATTATCAAAATTTGTTAGAATGTAATCTACAGCAGTTTCAAAATTTTGACTTAATCTTGTTGGTTCGTTGAAAACTGATTTGATATTGATTGACAAGATCTCTTAATGCAGTTGTATCAGCATTTTCACTACAAAGGTAATTTATATTCAGGTCACCACAAATTATAATTCTGTTTATTTCATTTTTGCTAATGATCTCATTTAAGCATTCCTCAAATTTATTAAAAAATACATTTATATCGGAATGTGTTCTATAAGATACTGTTATTATTTTTTATACTATCATTTATTATTTTCCAAACAGTTTTACATTTATTTTCAGAATTTTGAATAATTTTATCAAAGTGCAATTTTTTGGATTGTCGGATTGGACGCCTATATATTTTTTTATAATTCTTGTAATAGTCAGTGTTTACAAGACCTCTCTGTTGCATATGATAAAGTTCTTTTAATTTCTTAGAGGATACTCGTAGACCCAAAGTTAACTAGTTCTTGTTTTTATTAGTATTTATATTTTTTGTACTAAAAGGAAAGCAAATGTTGTAATAATTTTCCACGATGGTTATAAATCACATAAACTTATTATCTGCAGTTTCCTCTCTATATACGTCATTCCAGGTTTCAGCTTCTAGAAATTGTTTGAATTTCTTTATATTATTTTTTGAAAAAAATCGTATTTTAATTTGATGAACTGATTCTGTACCAGATATTTGAAAAGTAATTTTCTGGACAGTATGGTAAGATAATCCAGTGTGAAGAATATTTGCGTCACTTATACTATTATCAAAATTTGTTAGAATGTAATCTACAGCAGTTTCAAAATTTTGACTTAATCTTGTTGGTTCGTTGAAAACTGATTTGATATTGATTGACAAGATCTCTTAATGCAGTTGTATCAGCATTTTCACTACAAAGGTAATTTATATTCAGGTCACCACAAATTATAATTCTGTTTATTTCATTTTTGCTAATGATCTCATTTAAGCATTCCTCAAATTTATTAAAAAATACATTTATATCGGAATGTGTTCTATAAGATACTGTGACGTGTTTCCACCCTTAGGAAACCACCCTCGCAAATTCCGTGGGTTCCAAAAATTATAACAAGAGATGTCCACTAACACACTTTATTAAATATTTACTGGATACTTCACAGTTCACAATACTATTATTAATTTAAATACACTTTACTGACTAAAATCGCAATGTTTATCACTTTGTTTATCTTTGAAGTCTTAACCTCACTTTCTATACTTTCTGAACTACTCGCCGAGAATGCGGTCGGTCTTTTATACCCAAAAATGACATATCTCGATTGTTCTGTGATGACGCCACCATTCTCTAGATCATTCCAGATGTCACCAGAACTAACTTCTGGTAGGTTTCTCGAGTAGGTGCAAATACACTACATTCATTCTAAGGGATGTAACACATTACACTGCCCCCTCCTTAAGCCTGAACATCCCGGTCAGGCAATTCAGCCTCTTTCACATACTTCGCCAGTCTATCCAAGTGTACGATCTTCATCTTGGACTTTTTGTTTCGTTGAATACGATAGACGACATCATTAATTCGGGTAATAACAGTATACGGTCCATCCCAAGGAGGTTGAAATTTCGGGGATCTCCATTCCTTCTGCTGTGGGTTGTACAGCCAAACCAGATCCCCCACCTTGAATCCCCCTATACTGGCATTCTGATCATAACGAGCCTTCAAGCGGTTACTAGTTCTGTTCATCTGCTCTTGATCATTCTTTGGCTGTTCTCGACTTCCATTTCTGTAGTTGTTCATCGAAAATGGTTCTCCACGGGCAGCACAATTTTTACACTTGTGACACCAGGCCTCCACATCCTGGCGACTATTAACCCAATAGAACTGTTCCCGTGCTCTACTCAATGTCTTGTTTATGCCGAAGTGTCTGCTGGACGTTTCATTATGCGCTTCCTGGAGTACTTCTGGTACACGACACCTGGGAATCACTAGACGCATGGCAACCTGCTTCCCATCTGGGCTTTCCCATGCTCTCCTCAAAAGCCCATCTATGACCGTAAGTGAATCCCATTGTGACCATAAAGCCTTCAGCCCCACTTCTTTGTTGGAAACATCCTTCCATGCTGGACGCGTTCCCTCTTCTTTTGCTCTCAACATGGGTCCGATTTCTACATCGCGCAATTGCTCTTGCCTCAGAGTTTTCTTTGACCAACTCTCTGGAAGATCGACCTTGACAGTGTTTGACTTCAACCATGTTCGACAATCTTTCCACCTGAGGGTAGCGCTTGCAATCTTCTTTATCTGGTTTTCTGGATAATGCAGGAGTCTTGACTGCCTGCGTTGTCAACAGCCTGGTTTTCTCGCATTGGTCGTTCACTTTTGACAAAATAAATTGTTCGTTCCCAATCCTTAAGACTCGCTTTCCTACGTCAACAATAAATCCATACTGTTCCATAATGTCCAGTCCCAAAATGAAGTCATCCGTGATGTCAGCTACGATGACCCTGTGGTCGAATCTTAACTGTCCAATCTGCAAACCCAGGTCTACTTCTCCATGAACCGTAGCCCTGTCCCCCGTAGCTGTCCGGACGATCACCTCATTTTGCCTCTTGATAATCTTTATGCCCGATATAAATCCTGGC
Organism: Rutpela maculata; assembly: GCA_936432065.2. Lineage (NCBI taxonomy): Eukaryota > Metazoa > Arthropoda > Insecta > Coleoptera > Cerambycidae > Rutpela > Rutpela maculata. The sequence continues at coordinate 203,264,250 of OW386285.2, read as the reverse complement.
CGTACTATTGATGACGTAGTACCTGTGTCGATGGTAAACAAACATTTTCTTCCATTCACATGGCCTTGTAACAATAGACTATTCGAAATTCCTCAAAGCTGGGAAATCTTTATTTCTCTGGGGTCACTGCATTCCCTAGCCAGAACAACCCCCTTGGTACTGTTTTCCTGCTTCTCTTCAAGATTCACAGCATTTACTCGACTCTCCGAATTCTGCTGTCGACCGTCTCGCTTCATGTGTCCTACCTTGCCGCAGTTGTAACATTTAATACCTCCGCTCGTCTTTCCTTTATTTTGTTGTTTTCTCTGCTCCCTGAGATCATCCACTTTGTTCAATAATTTGGTAAACATTTTCTGCATCTCCGTCAACATAGGGTTCTGGTTCATTTGCGATTCTTCGAGAGTCACAGCTCGCACTCTCGACCTTGGAGTATCTCTGTAGGCGGCTTCTACTTCAAGTGCACGCACCAAAGCTTCGCTACTACTTTGGTGTCTTGTCAGCCTCAGAACTCGCCTGACCTCTTCGTCCCTTATGCCATCTAAAAAGGCCCCCACGGCTAATTGTTCCTGGAATTCTTTAGGTGCACTCGGATACGCCAGGTGTGCCAGTCTCTCTATCGCAGCTTCAAATTCTTGTAAACTTTCCCCAGCTTTTTGCATCCGGGATTTCAGCTGAGCCTGGTATAATTGGGCAAGGTGTTGATCGCCATACCTCAAATCTAATGCATCTTCCAAGACTTTGAAGGCCCTTTGTTTCTCAACTGGGATGGTTTGGAGTAACTCTGAAGCTTGGCCCCTTAGTGCTAGAACTAATGCCATGGCCTTTTCCTCATTATCCCAATTGTTCGCACACGCTGCTGCCTCAAACTGCCTCTTGTACGTCGTCCAGGAACTTTGGCCATCAAAAGAAGGAGGTTTTAGTCGCTGTCCTGATGATACCACCTGCTGGCTTCCTCTATCTCTCAACTGTCGTTTAAGCCGGTCAATTTCTCCTTTGACTTCTTCTTCGAACTCACTCATCTTTTCTTCAAACTGATTTATTTTTCCCTTTACTTGACCGACTTCGGTCTTGACTTCACCTACTTTTTCTTCTACCTTGTTTATCTCTTCTTTGACTTCACTCTTGACAGAAATGATTGCGTCCTGTTGTATTTTTATTTGATCGTTCAGGATTTTCCTTAATTCCTCCTGGCGTCTTTCTTCCAAGTCTTCCATTATTTTTCTGAGTTCGTCTTTTTCCTCTTGACGTTGTCTTTCTTGCTCCTCCTTCTCCTCTTGTTGTCGTATCTTCAGGTCCTCCATCATTTCTCTTAATTCGGCCCTTTCTTCTTGACGTCTTCTTTCTTGCTCTTCTTTTTCTACTTGACGTCGCTTTTCTTGTTCTTCTTTCTCCTCTTGACGTTTTTTCTCCTGTTCTACTTTGTCTTCCTGGCGTCTTCTTTCTTGTTCTTCTTTTTCTTCATGACGTTTTTTCTCCTGTTCTTCTTTGTCTTCCTGCCGTTGCTGTGCCATCATTTTTTGGAATTGTTCGAATAAGTCCTGTATTTGTTTATCGGATGCCATACTTCTTGTTGTTACGGGCATACAATGAAATTAAAATAAAATAAATTTAACTGTCACGTCAATATCGGTAATGAAACTTTCCAGAAAAATCTCGAAACAGCACGAAAAAGTCTTATCTAGAGTCTTTTGTCACTATCCAGTTCAGAGAATTTAATAATCTCCACTAATGTCCAAATAGAAAAGTTCTAGTAATTTCCACGCACTAACACAAAAAAAATGAGTCTTTTTCAGTGTCTCTATCACTACTCAGTTTAAAGGGTTTAATACTTAACACTATTTTTCTGTCCACAAATAACCCTTGAACAATGTCCAGTAAATTAGTCCTGTGTTAGCATTAAACCTCGAGAATACTTCTCGAACACTCCAACACAACTTCAGAGCTCCTCTTGTCATAAAATTCCGCTTCTGACACCAATTTGTGACGTGTTTCCACCCTTAGGAAACCACCCTCGCAAATTCCGTGGGTTCCAAAAATTATAACAAGAGATGTCCACTAACACACTTTATTAAATATTTACTGGATACTTCACAGTTCACAATACTATTATTAATTTAAATACACTTTAAATATTATATAATATTATATAATATTAATATTATATAATATACACCATTAAATATTTGTTTCGACGTAGTAGTAAATAGGGACCTTATTAGTTCTGAAGTCTGCCAGGGTAGTTTGAAGGTGTGTAACGTAAATGTACAGAGTGTTCTAAATAAAATTGATGACATTGAGTTATTTATGCAACTTGAAAATATTGATATCCTTTGTATGACAGAACACTGGTTGCAAAATTCAGACATGATTAATGTTAACTTGCAAGACTTTCAATTATCATCTCATTTTTCGAGAAAAAAACACAAGCATGGGGGATCTGTAATATATAGTAGAAATTGTCTAAATAATGTAAAGGAACTCTCAAATATTAAATGTATTTCAGTAGAATGTCATGCTGAAATGTGTGGTATATTGTGTAATACCATTGCAATAATTTGTGCTTATCGACCTCCAAGCGGAGATTATGAAATATTTTTTAACTGTATTAACAGTGCACTTGAACTAGCAATAACAAAATTTAAATATGTAATTTTCTGTGGAGATTTTAACATAGATTATAGTAGAGAAACAGTTTTTAAAAAAGCCTTAGATGACATTTTTCAGTCATTTCAACTGGACCCAACAACTTGTGATCCTACTCGAATTTTTACGAATTGTCATGGGCAGACAAGCATCAGTACATTAGATTATTTAACCACAAATATGCCGAATGATATGTATCATGCGAAAATTGTAAATGCACTTTTAGCGGACCATCATGCACAAATTATTGATATTTGTATCAAAGAAAAATTCAGCTTAATAGAACCTAATAGAGAAATTACATTCAGAAATATGTCAGTTGAAAATATAAATTGCTTCTTGTGTAATGTCCAAAAACTTGATTTTTCATTTGTGTATTCTTCAACTGATGCAAATGTGGGATTCAACTATTTATTAGAATCTCTAACATGGTGTTTAGAAATTAGTTGCCCTATTGTAAAAAAGAAAATACGTGGTAACCAAAATATCAATCTTTGGTATACCAAAGAACTAAGAAGTGAAAGAAATGAGTTAAATAAATTACACTGGATAAATAAAAATTTAAATTGTGGGAAAAGCAAAGAAACTTATAAAATAAAAATGCATGCGTACAAAAAAAATATAAGACTTGCTAAATCAAAATACTACAAAAATAAAATAAATAATTCTTTAAACAAGGCATGCGCAACTTGGATGATAGTTAATAAACGATTAGGTAAAACTAAATCTAAAAAAGATAATAAAATTATATTTAAAGTAGAAGATAATTTAGTGAGTGAGTCTGGAAAGCTCGCTAACACGTTTGCTCGCTATTTTTCAGATATAGCAAAAGTGAAATTAAAACAACACTTTGGTGAAAATCTTTCTTTGCCTTGTACAACATCAGAAAACCAGGTAAATTCATTATTTGTACCTTACTTAGACGTATGTGATGTAAAGGAAGCAATAAACAACTTAAAAAATAAAAAATCTACTGGTTTAGATGAAATCAACGTAATGCTATTAAAAACAATAAGTGATACAATTTGCGAACCATTGACGTACTTAATAAACAATTCTCTCGAAACGGGCATCTTTCCAGATATCTTAAAAACAGCTTGTAGCATACCACTTTATAAAAAGGAAGATCCTTTAGATATTGCAAACTATCGTCAAATATCGCTTCTTAGTGTTTTCTCAAAACTTGTTGAAAGGCTGGTACATAACATAATAACTAAATACTTAAATAAATCAAACATCTTAACCACCAGCCAGCATGGATTTAGAGAAAACATGTCTATTGAGACAGCTTCTTATCATATTCTGGACTTTGTATACCAAGAGCTAGATAATGGCAATTATGTAATGTCATTGATGTTTGACCTGTCTCGTGCTTTCGACACAGTTGATGTTGAGTTCTTGTGTCAAAAGCTCTTTTCTATGGGTATTCGGGATAACTTGTTGTTGTGGATTAAATCGTACATGACAAACAGAAAAATGTTAGTAAGGTATGATAACAAATTTTCCGAAAAACTTGAAGTTGAAGTGGGAGTTCCTCAAGGCTCTGTGCTGGGACCTCTGCTTTTCATGTTGTATGTAAATGACTTGCCACAACACATTTCAACTGGTAAAGTTACTATGTTCGCTGATGACACGACAATAACCATCTCCGCACGGACTCCTGAAGAACTATCATTTCACATGAACAGTGTGTGTGATGAACTTGATGCTTGGTGTCATCGAAATAAATTAATTTTAAATGACAAGAAAACAGTTTATCTGAATTTTCACACCAAAAAAATCCTGCCGTCAAATTTTGAAATAGAGAACAATATAAGTTTATCGCAATGCACTAAATTTTTAGGAACTTACTTAGATAGTAAGCTGGGATGGGACAAACATATTGATCATGTCTGTTCCAAGTTAAATTCTGCCTACTTTGCGATAATTCAGTTGAAATCGTGTCTAAATACCGAAGGCCTGCTAAATATATATTATTGTTTGGCATATAGCCACATTTCAAATAATATAGTTACCTGGGGAGTTGGTAAATCCATAAATAGAGTATTCGTAGGTCAGAAAAGAATCATTAGACTAATATATAAGTTAAAACCCATGGAGAGTTGCAAACCTATTTTTAAAGCTAATAATATTTTAACTGTGCCTTCTGTATTTCTATTTAAATGTGCTCTATATGCCTATAAAAATAAACTGCACTTTGCGTGTGTCGGGGACTCTCATTGCTATGGTACTAGACATGGAGGCGAATTGCTAATCCCTAAACACAAAACTGCTACTTTTAAGAACTCACCAGCTTGTAGTTTTATATATGTTTACAATAAATTACCAGCAAATCTGAAAGAAATTACAACTTATTACGCATTTAAAAAGCAAGTTAAATTATTTTTCATTGAAAAAACTTTTTATACCATTAATGAATTTCTAAATTAATTCATGGTTAACGTTTTAATTTTACACTACATGTTTTAGTACATGCTATTTTTTTATACATTTCTTACACATATGTTTATATACTTTGTACATTTTTGTCTATGCACCTTTATACAGTTTATACATTCCTATACACTTATACGTTTTTGTACATTTATATATTTGTAAATTTTTTACTCTTTATACATTTTGTATGTTCTATTTTTTATTCTTGTACATTTTTGACAATTTTTAATGTGTAGGCACTTTTTTCTTGTATACAATTATTTGACATATCATATGTACTCTTACTGTACTTACAAATGATGAATAAACGTTATTATTATTATTATTATTATTTACTGATTAAAATCACAATGTTTATCACTTTGTTTATCTTTGAAGTCTTAACCTCACTTTCTATACTTTCTGAACTTTCTGAACTACTCGCCGAGAATGCGGTCGGTCTTTTATACCCAAAAATGACAGATCTCGATTGTTCTGTGATGACGCCACCATTCTCTAGATCATTCCAGATGTCACCAGAACTAACTTCTGGTAGGTTTCTCGAGTAGGTGCAAATACACTACATTCATTCTAAGGGTTGTAACACATTACAATACATATTATACAATAATTTATTTCAGAGATTGTTAGTTTTACAGCAGTACACTCGAAAATCTTATCTATACTTAAATTTACAATATCTGACAATTCAACGATTGAGCAGGTGCTTTTTGACAATATTAACACTCCACCATGTATGTATTGTTTTCTACAAAAAGAACTAACAATGTTGTAGCCTGGTATTTTTACATAATCTAATTCACTGGAAAGAATCCAACTTTCAGTAACACAAATTAAATTAATATTTTCAGATAACAAAAATAGTTCCAATTCATCAAGTTTATTTTTTATACATTGCATGTTATGGTGTACCACCATAAAGTAATTTTGTATGTGCTTATCAAAGTCACTTGGGTTTGATTGCTATGTTTGACTGTAATTTATTTTAGTTTTCATTAACTCACTTTGTTTTAAATACATTGTACAATTTATATCTTTAGCAGAATGATCTGTGCTGTAATTTGTTTTAAATTTATTATTTATTATTATTTATACAGTTTATGCATCTTACAGAACTTTTTGAAGAGTAAATGATATGCTATGCGCTGGCATTATTGAGGAAACAAGGTCACCTCGGTATTCGCTCGTACTTATTGTACCAAAAAAAAGTGATATAAATGGCACCAAAAAAATGGAGACTCGTTATCGACTACTCGCTTTTAAATAAGCAGATTGAAGACGACAAGGTCCCATTGCCAAATATTACGGACATTCTGGACTCCTTGTCCGAGGCAGTCTATTTTACCCACCTTGACCTCACAAGGATATTATCAAATTATTTTAGAACCGTCCAGCCGACCATGTATAGCTTTTACCACTGATCGGGGACAGTAGTCCTCACGCTTTCAGTAGAGAAATGTCAGGATTAACATATGAATCTTGTTCTGTATACAACAACTTACTTACACTTACACACTTAAAAGTATAATTTACAATAAAATAATTAATTATATTAGACCATCACATCCAAATATATCATTTTAATGGGTTTTTATTCATGACAATTTTGTTTGAAATTAAACCCAAGATGTCAGGTAGTTGTCAAGTAATTAATAGTTTTTTTTTATATTTTTTACATTTATCAATTTTTAAAATTTTTAATTTTTCTGTTTTTTTATTTTGATGAAATATTGGGCTGAAGGTTTTTGGACAATTCTGAACAACTTTCGTCGGATAAAAAAATCCCTAGCACCGGCAAATCCGAAATCCAGTTTAAGGGTAGTTGTTGAAGGGTGGGTCGGAAAATATTGTCACCATTGTGTTCCCGTCCTCAAAAATGGGATGTAGATGTCTTGTGGTCCAGTCACAGAACTTTTGGGGTCAAAGCTTTACCTCAAGAGACTACACAACATTCGGCCACTATTACTTACAAACATGGTTTTAAACATTACTTTTTACCGCACTGGTCAACAACCTGCCAAGCTCCCTAAAATACCATGTCCGGCGCAGAAATCAGTTCTCAACTGCGCCAAATCAGATTTTATTTTTGAACCTGTAATGCGTCTTAACTGCCAATGTTTAAAAATTCTGGTATTAGTAAAATATTAAGTTTGATAAAAATATATAGCTGATATGTATTCGGTTGAACACTACTTACTGGTTTTTTGTAAATACTCTATTATTAACACTTACTTCTGATTCTTGTTGAAAACGTGTTGAAATAGTACTAGGTTCGACAAATCTTTCGATTGAAAAATCCCATTTAGGCTTACACGCTACATTACTAAGAACTTTGAAATCACGCCCATCCACACCTTGTTGTAAGAATCCACTACATGTTAGCAGTTGCTCAGTGCATGGTACTTCCAGATAACTTGATGTACAGGTAACATAAGCATCTATGGTCAATTCCACTACGTCAGCCTACAAATTAGATATAGAAAAATTATTTATTTGGGAATAAAATAATACTCTAATTTTAACTTTTTTATTTGTTCAATTTTTAAATGTTGTTATTTAGAAGATAAAAATTCGTTCTTATTTATTGGATCCTTTTTATCACCTGATTTACATCTAATTGTGGTTTTAATATGAAGCGGTTTTTCATGCTGAATTGAAAATTATTATTTTAGTGCCATAGAACGTTTTTGATAGGTATAGAAACAGTTAAAAAACGAGAATATTTTATGTGTCAGTGTCCAGTGATACTCACTTATTCCATTTATAAAATTTGACCTAGCATATCTATACTATTTTAGTGTTCTCTTAAACGCTAGCCTTAAATTGATTTTATTAAATTTGTACGGATATTATTAGTGAAGGCAAATATTAAATAATTTCTATATTTTTAAAATATTCAAATATTAGAGAATAATTCACTTTGAAAAGGAATCATGAGGAATCATGAAAAGGAATCATTATTACTTTCCCATATACAAAGTATACTAACTATAGGGAATAGAAGAAAAACTCAAAATCTAATTTTTCATGATCACCATGATCATGAAAAATTAGATTTTGAGTTTTTTATAGACAGATTTAAGTACACGATTTCAACCAAAAAAGTAGTTTTTAAAAATAACACAGCCCCACAAAAAAAAGAAAAAGTTCAAAGCAGCGAATCAGACCCATGTATTCCTATATATTTTCGGTCACTGAATCCGAATCCGGGGTCAAAAAAAAATCGTACACCCCCAAAATCATTAGCTAGAGCCAAAAAACATCCCTGAAATGAGGTAAAAAGAATATTAAGCTACGAGAATAGTTGTTACATCTTAATCAATCGAATTATACAAATTAAGCAGCGTACATACAATAGATATGAAACACACCCCCATATATAAAAAAATCGATCCAAAACAGTAATGACTGCTGAAAAAGCTCAAAATGTCTAAGTTTTGTTAAAGTGATAAGAAACTGCATCAGGTCCAACGTAATCTTCATAAACTGCCCCTATAGAGTATAGAGAACAACCACCCTCAAGTTTAAAGGACACGAGAAAAACAAGAAAAAACGTAAAATACAACAGGATTTCTATTTTCATGGATGCTATGATTGGCTGAAATTGCGTAGTACTCTAAAATCGAACTAGAAACTTACGTACCATCAACATTCTACAGTGTCAACCCTCAGAGGGTGTGAAAACTACCCCCTATGTAAGGTTTGACTATAAAAAGTTACAGTGACTTCTATAAAAATTCGAAAAATTGCGTTGTGTAGAAGAGAGAAGAAACTAGACTATGTTCGACGCTGTGCTTGAAAATCACCCTCATGGGGTTGAGAGTCCACCAATATAAAAAAAAAACTATGGAAATGAAACGAATAAGCAACAGTATAGCTTTTTCGTTACATCTTGAATTACGGTAGTTTACATCCTTTCTGGGGGTGTTACTTAATAACATTTATAGGACATGAGTTTCAAACTCTAAGTGTGCAACACGATTTTTGCCAATCATAGCATCCATAAAAATGTAAATCCGGTTAGTTTCTCTTTATTTTTTTAGCATCCTACAGATATAGGGTAGTATCTCGCAACCCCGTGGGGGTGGTTTTCAAGCAAATCGTCATTCATAGTCTAGTTTCTTCTCTCTTCCACACAACGCAGGAGTTTCGAATTTTTATAGAAGTCACTGTAACTTTTTAAAGTTAAATCTTACGTAGGGGATAGTTTTCACACCCTCTGAGGGTTGACAGTGTAGGATGTTGATGGTACCTAAGTTTCTGGCTCTATTTTAGAGTACTACGCAATTTTAGCCAATCATAGCATCCATGAAAATTGAAATCCTGTTGGATTTTACGTTTTTTCCTGTTTTTCTCGTGTCCTTTGAACTTAACGGTGGTTGCTCTCAACCCTATAGGGGCAGTTTATGAAGATTACGTCGGACCTGATGTAGTTTCTTAATACTTTAACAAAACTTAGACATTTCGAGCTTTTTCAGCAGTATGTACGCTGCTGTTTAACTTTAATTTGTATAATTCGATTGATTAAGAAGTAACAACTATTCTAGTAGGTTGATCGTCTTTTTATCCCATTTCAGGGGTGTTTCTTGGCTCTAGCTAATGATTTTGGAGGTGTACGACTTTTTTTGATCCCGGATTCGGATTCAGCGACCGAAAATACATGGGTCTTGTTCGCTGCTTTGAACTTTTTTTTTTTGTGGGGCTGTGTTACCTGTCCGCCATCTGTAGTTACATCTAGAGCCCAAATTACTAGATCGATTTTGCTCAAATTTTGTATGAATGGTCGGGCAGGTCGCACCTCGAGGCGAAATTACAAAATCTGTCCACATTTGAAGTAGGACTGATTTTGCGATTTCGCCTCGAAATGAATCTCTATACCCCAGAACTGCTAAAACAGTAGAAAATATTTTTTAAAATGATCTTTGACATATGGATACTATCTTAGTATCAGAATGAGATGTCATGACAAAGTTGCTCCTAAAAAATGCAAGGAGTAAGGCTCTGGGAGGTAAAATTTAAATAATTCAATAAGTATTTCTCTAAAAAGGCTCTAACACATGCAACAAGTTGGGGCAAAACTATATGATAATGAATAAATTTATATTAGAATATTAAAGATATAGTCATCATCCTCCCAATATTATGAGAACTACCTGTTTACACATGTTTACATCGTGATCATCTAGATTTTTAAAAGTAGGATTCCAATTTTCCACGACAACTGTCGCAGATTTTGTTGTATTTTTTTCAGAGATAGAAAGAAAATTTTCCATTTGAAAGTTTCCGGAACGAAATTTTGATAAAAATGAAAGTTTCCAATAAAATATTTGGAAGGTTCCAAAATTCTGGGAAAGTTTCCTTTGGACACTTTCGGAATATTCAAATATTTAATTGGAATCTTTCATTTTTTATAAAACTTCGTTATGGAAATTTTCATATGAAAAGTTTCCTTTACCCATCTCTGATTTTTATCAAAATTTCGTTTCAGAAAATTTCCTGGGAACTTTCATTTTTTTTAACCCAACCAGAATCTCAGTTGGGAGGCCAACTGGCCTTGGTGTTTCGATGATTTTTTGGCCTACCATTTACAATTGCAAATTGGTGGTAGAGATCAATTGACCTTGATTAAACAGCGTATCTTATTTTTATAGATGAAGTGACAAGCCACAAAATCTTGCGTTTGCCTCTCGAAAATATGACTGATAGCAAAAGAACTGTGCTCAAATCTTATCGTATGTAAGTAATAAATACCTGGTATCATCCTTTAAAGGGGTGGGGGGTTGAGCACTTGCTAGGCGCGTCTCCAGGTGGTGGATAGGAGAACGGCCAGACTCCGTGAGGTCATACTGCCGGGGGGTAAGACTAGTCCAGCCTGGCTAAAGCCACGTTGCGGACCAGCTCATACACCGTAAACCGCTTGAAGTGGTAACGACCCTCTGACCCAGGTCAGGGGTACGCCTCTTCAGGAGGCACGGGATCTTGGCTTCACCGCTCAGACCACGTGGATGAAGTACCACCCAATCTTAACCTCGGTGCACATGCCTTTCACGTACACCGGGGGCTTCGTGTGTGGTGACCACCCTTTCCCCCTGACCAATTTTATATGATAAAAGTGGTGCAGATAAACCTGCATCATAGCAAGGCGCCACAGCGGTTTTTGCTAAAGTTATGCAGGGGTATGATGTGGCACTAATCTAGGAACCTTGGGTTCATAAGGGACAGGTATGTGGCCTTAAGTGGGTTGGTGGAGAACTGATCTACAGTAGAACCACCGAGACTCCCAGAGCATGCGTAATTATTAATAGCAACTATAAAACGTCATTAACTAACATCTGTTCGAGGCAGTCAAAATCAGGATTTCATGTGGGGGTGTTCTGAGAGAGTTAATATGACCATGCCATCATATTTAGATTTATCCAAGGCTTTTGATTGCATTTCTACTGATATGTTATTAACAAAATTATAAACTTATGGCATCAGAAGACCTGCTCTAACTTTTATTAAAAGTTACGTTATGAATAGTATCAGTGCAGTGGCGCAGCCAGAAAATTCATCTTGGGGGGGGGGGGGGCAATAGAACCGGTCTCCCCAGAGGGTGAGGAAAACTTTTCAGAAAATGGCTGAAAACTATTATGTTACCGCATTCATAAATAATAGATAAATACCAATTTCGCGAATTCATTTAATATATTTTTATTAAAAATATTAAAACAATAAAAAAAACTGACGTCTTGTCATCTGAACAGAATAGGGAACAACAATAATAAAAAATGCAATAACAATAATAAAATAAAATATTTTCCAAAACATTGCTAAATTGCAAGTCTTAATCTCCATTTTCGTTTGGCCAATTCATTAAGAACTTCCTCACAGGACAGAGGTATATTTTCGTTAACATATAGTAGTGCCAGTCCGTTTAATCTACTCTGTCCAGTTGTACTTCTAAGGTATGACTTCAAATATTTGAGACTAGAAAATGATCTCTCAGCCGTGCTTGTGGTAACTGGTAAAGTTATGAAAATTTGTAATAATCTTTTTATATTGGGATATATAGTCTCGTTGCAATCAACATATAGCTCAACCGCATTTGAAGGAGCTGGAATATTTGCTGCATCTGAATATTTGTTATTCCATAAGTCAAATTTCGTTGCTGAACGTTTCGAAAAAATCGTTGATTGCGTATAAATTGTGCAGCTTCAGAAATGACTGAACATCCTGTTCTTTATTTTCGTGAGCGGGCGAAGGAAACAGTACTTTAAAAAGTTTAATAGTCTCTTTATGCTCTAAAAATCTGTCTGCCAGATTTGAAATTAAAGAGTCTAAAAATGGAATGAAAATCGTTGCCCTAAAATAATCAGATGCTGAAGTCGTTGATATAGCTAATCTTTGGCTTCGTCTAGCAGCTAATCTCGGTATTTTGATCTCAATGTCATATTCGCTGAGGACGTCTTCTGCCTGCTTAAATATATTTGCGAACTGGTTTTCAGCGTCGCGCCTTACAGCCTTCACTTGATCGGTAACCGTCGCAGCTAAATCAAGAGCGGTGCATAAATCTAAATTTTTTGTTTGTAGAAGCTTGCTTAGAGGCAAGGTAAATGCATAGACCGTTTTTAAACAAAACAGTGATAATACAAATTTAGGCGTCCTTAAAGTGGTAAGTAAAGAGCTGGCCCCAGAGGAGGTATCACGATCTGTCCAGGTCTTGATCTCTTCTAGAGCTTCACAGACGGGCTTGTATAATTCTTCCATCACCATGACAGAATCGTGCCTCTCCACCCAACGGGTTGGACACAATTTCTTGAGTCCATGCTTCTTGGTCTCGGGTAACAATATTTCTATTTTCTGAAGTAACACTTTCTCTCGTTTAGGTGTGTTGAAAAATGCATAGCAAGCATTTTTCTATTACACCTAAACAGTTACGGATTTCAGAAACATTGGACGAGCTTGATAAACAAAGGTTTAGATTGTGAGATGCACAATGCACATATCTAGCGGCCGGGTATTTTTCTGAGATTAGGGTTTGCACACCTTTTATGTGGCCGGACATTGCGGCAGCACCATCATATCCTTGACCACAAAGGTATTTTAGGTTTACTCCAAATTCCTCCAATGATTCCAGAATGCTTGAAGCCAATGCTGCACCAGTCATATTTGTTATTTCTATAAACTGCAAAAAATTTTCGCAAATGATATCGTTGTGAACGTATCTTACCCACAAAGTTAATTGCTCCTTGTTTGATATGTCTGCAGTTTCGTCCGCCAACACAACAAAAGCTTTTGCTGAGTTCACCTCAGCTACAAGTTTTTTCAAAATAATATCATTGCATGCTTCTATAATTTGGTTTTGAATGTCCCAGCTTAAGTAAGTTGCATTAGCACCTGCTGTTTCCAAGTGTTCTTTTAGAATTTGGTCACCCGCATCGAGTCTAAACTTTAGCAAATTTTTAAAATTGCCTTCTCGCCCGCTCCGATTCAAACCTTCACTTAAGTCGGCATAAAGGTCCAGAGTCCCGGAATCCCTGTGGCCTCTTAAGGGAAGCCCTGTTCTTCCGCAAAATATCATTGTTTTTATTATAGGTACCAATTTTTGGCGATTGTTTTGAGCGATTTTAATTGATGCAGCATCCAAAATCTGGTTTATTGATGTTTGGTTTTTCAAATTTTTCTGAAGATTATCAGCAGAATAGAAAACTTGTGATAATTTGTCGATTCATGATGTGCAAATTTTTCAATTGCTCTTTTCCATATCTTGAAAGGATCATTGCATAAACTCCCTAAACTTTGACTACTACTTTGTCCAGTGAACTGACTTGCGAATAACACGCAGTATTTGCAGAAGGCACCGTCAAGCTTTTTTGAATAAGCAAGCCACAAAAATTTTCTTAACCAAGAATAGTTAAATTTACGCTTATGTGTTTCATGATGATTATCTAGAGGAAATAAAAAATTATCATTGGGTACCCACATATTGTGTAATATATGAATTTTTTGTTCATCACATTCTATAAATTGGTAAACAAAATTAGCTATATCGTATGGTTCATCGATCGTAGCCACTTGAACTTGTATATTCTCTGGTACACAGATTTGTTGAGTATTCTGGTGTTCAGTCACACACTCTTTATTTTCGTCATTAGGTTTTCGTTTCTTTAAAAAATTTAGTAAAATATTCGGACTGCCCTTATTTTCAATTGAACGTTGGTTTTCCATGTCTGTAAAACAAAACAAAATATTGTAAAACAAATGAGGACTTTATATTACTTATTGGTTTACTACTAACTAACCTTACCTCTGATACTTTCTGTCGGTTCTAATCAAAATTTTAAAAATGCAAAGTGAAACGAATGGGACACACCACACACGAAATCCACCACAATACAGTGTCTAAAGCAAACTGATTGTTTGCAGGAGTTTTCTTTGATCTGTCTAAAGCTTTTGACTCCATTAACATAAAATTCATTAGTGTAAAACTACAAAACTTAGGTATAAGAGGAATTACATTAGACTGGATAATTTCATTTCTAAGTGGAAGGAAAATCTTCACTTCAATAAATGGTCATTATTCTGACCACTTTGATATCGACATTGGGGTAGCGCAAGGCTCCATACTGGGTCCTTTGATATTTTTATTATTTGTTAATGATCTGCCACAATGTATTAGCAAGGGGCATGTTACTACTTATGCAGATGACACCTCGATTGCTATAGCAGAACCATCACTGGAACAACTGCAGAGATCAATAGGTACTATCGTGGATGAAATGGCAGGATGGTGCCAAAAAAATAGCCTTATGTTAAATTCAGAGAAAACAAAATGCATTTACTTTAACAGAAACATACAATTTCCTGCGGAGCTATGTAACATGTCTTTTGTTAAGAGCACAAAATTTCTTGGTGTCAGTGTTGACCACAAAATGTGCTGGGAAATACATATTGATGTAGTTGCAAAGAAATTGAGTAGTGCTTTTTTTGCTATCATGCAACTCAGATATGATCTGTACTCTGAAATAATGATGCAGGTTTATTATGCGCTAGCATATTCAGCTATGTCATATCATGTCATACTATGGGGAAGCGCAGTGGGCGTAAACAGAGTATTCCTAGCCCAAAAAAGAATTGTACGTCTTATCTATAATAAGAAAAGACGTGAATCTTGCCGGGACTTATTTATAAACAACGGAATTCTCACATTCTATTGCATATACATTCTCAAGTGTTCACTCTATGTCAAAAACAATCTTAACCTTTTTGCGGAAAATGGCTCAAACCATAATTACTCAACCAGGTTTCGAAACGCTCTTCAAAATGAAATGCATAGGACAGCAGCTTATGAAAGATCTGCACACTACAAGTGTATACAAATTTACAATCATCTACCAAATGAATTTAAAATCTGTCCATCTGCAAGTAAATTTAAAAATGACATTAAAAGATTCCTTGTATCTAAGTGTTATTATTCAATGCATGAATTTTTTAATGACAGGTTTTAACTATTACATATACATGTAAACATTTTATATCTATTTCTAGGTAAACCTATAGTAAAGTATATTCTTTTTAATTATTTTATCTGTACTGTGTAAGTGTTCCTGACCACCAGTTTATTAACTTAAACTCGGACTCGTAATCTGACATATCCTATATATCATGTGTATTTGAAATGATCTGTAATAAGGATGAATAAATATATTATTATTATTATTATTATTATTACACGGTTAAGCCGTAATTCGTACATTGCGTGCGATCACGTGATACGCAATGGTAATTATTGTTAGATGAGACCTGATGCCTACACTCCTGCAGTGCGATTCTACTTGCATTTTGAATGTGAGAATGCCTTCGGATGTGTATAAATTCCTCTACTAGATAATATTGGCAATAATGACAAAATATTTATTTCATGGGATAATTTGGATTGCTTTGTACTGACAGAGATTATACTTCTTTATTTTTTGGTTCATGTAAGACGGCTTGGGGGGGGGGGGGCGGGCCCCGGGCCCCCCCCGGCTGCGCGCCTGTATCAGTGTCTGTTATGAATAGGTATCTTATTCATAACATTTGTAAATGACATATCAATAAGTCTTCCTTGTAAACATGTTGAATATACTGATGATACATTATTCTCAGGTGATAAAAATTTGAACCACTTTACAGACATATAAGATGAGATGCAATCACTAGCTAAAGATTATTTTAACAATATTAAACTAAAGTTAAATGGAGACAAAACTCAAACCTCAAACATTCATTTTTAATTTAAACTCTCAGATTTGCATTAAAATAACAATCCGGCGAAATGTTTAGGTCTCACTTTGGATAGTAGGTTAACATGTGAAGCTCATACAGATTGCCTATCCAAAAAGCTGTCAAGTTGCAACCTTCACAATTTAGTTAACCAAAGTGTAATTTTAATGCCATATCATGCTCTTTTCCATAGCATATGCGTCTAAAATATTAAAATTGCAGAAACGAGCAGTAAAAATAATGACAAACTCTAGACCTTATGACACCTGTAGACCCTTATTTAAATAATTAAGTATACTTACTTGCACCAATCAGTACATAATTGAATGTATTGTTCGTGCACAAAATCATATTAGTGAATATCATTTCCAAACTAGCTATCATACCAGACAGAAACCCATAATAGCCCCATTATTCTGTTTATCGATGAATATTAACAATTACAGGTATAAACCAGTACAATTATATAACCTCTTACCAAATTAATGGAAGAATTTGAGTCACAAGAAATTTATTACAAAAATTAAGAGTTTTCTGAAAGAGGAATTTTTTTATGGAGTCCAAGAATTTGTTGATTATTTTCAGCACACTACTTATAACTGACTAGCTCCATATAGTGTTATTTTATTTTAAATTCATTTTAAATTAATTTTGTTACTATAGCCTAAGTAATGTATTTTATATTTTTCATATTTAAATTTGTATATTGTATTTTTTTGATGAGTGTATACATTGCAACTGTCTCACATGAATAAACTGTCTGTCTGTCTGTCAATACTGGCCTCCGTGTACCTTCCATATGATGAGTCTGAACCACCACCAACCAAGGCCATGGAGGAACTGGTGATGAGCTGCAGAAGAAAAAGAACTCAGGTCATCACATGGTCTGAGGGAGCACAAACACCAACCAGAGACACTTTTTAAATTTATTACGGAACACAATTTAGACATAGTAAATATAGGGGATACTCCGACCTTTGTAACCGCACAAAGGTAAGAAGTGCTAGATATAATGATAGGAACAACATATGTGTGTAATCTAATTAGTAATTGGCGTGTCTGAGGAAGAGAGTTGTTCAGACCACAGACCATATGATTCAATCAGGAGTGGACTGTGTAACCGAATAGTAGGAGAGCTGGCAAACATTATGGTGAACGATAATAATCAAAATTTTCACTGATAGCAGTCCATTCTTTGGTCTTTGGGTATGTCAAAACTGATCATCTGCCGTATCAAAGTGGAAACATTGATATGGGGGTATTAAAAAAGGGTGATTTTAGGTTTTAGTGAACCATATTGAAGAAAAATGTTTGCAGGGGTGACTAATATAGTTGGTCTAGACAGCATTTTTACTTAGGCAAACGATTTTTATGGTAACATTATCATAGCAGAGGCAACCCAAAATAGCGAAAAATCACATTTCGGTGAACTATTGTGTTTCGATTAGGCTACTTATGGTACAATAAATAACGAATCGGCAGACGAAAAAATCGGTAAAATTTTCCTAGCAGACGCTGTGAAAGTGAAAATTAAAAAAAAAAATTATGCAAATAGGTTTAGAATGTTGCCTAATGTCGAAATTTTAAGTTTGAGCAAAAAAAATCTGTCAGTAGGTCTGTCTGTTTGTAACACAATTACTTTGGAACGGTATAAGATATTGACTTAAAATTTGGTGCATCTGGGTTGGGGGCAAATAGAGAAAAATAGGCAAAACACGCAAGTAAGAGTTCACAAAATTAGGATTTAATGTATGTACAAGAAACCAAGGTTTTAAAAAGCAAAACTATCTAAATATTTTGTCATTGACTACTGCCACGGCCACCCCATCACCTTCGCCCCATCATCAAATTATCCTCTTTGATGGGATGTGGAAATAGTGATTCCTTAGACAGCAGTTTTTAAACAAAGAATTCCTCTGCATATTGCTATGCGAATAAAATAAAAATAAAAATCTGACCTTAAAAAACAGATTTGTTAAATACGTTAAATAATATGTATGGCCATAAGAATACCAATCTGTCATATACGCTATACTATAAGGGACATAAAAATGACTTGCTGATAACAGGAACTTATTTTACAAAAATGAACAATAAATACGATATCACAAGGAACTTATAACTTATATAATTATTTCACCAGAATGGTAGCTCAATCGGTTAAGGCGTATTGAGTGGCGATTATGCTGACCGACTGCTATTGTGTTCTGGGTTCGAGCCCCAGCCCCGGTGCTGACAAACACCGGTGGGTATGGATGTATGTCTGCGTTTTTCAAAATGTCTTAGCTTTGGATTTGGAGGTAGTCTACTATATGTGGTGTGTTTATGTTTTATGTTATTTAAAAAATTAACATCCATTAACTTAACAAAAACATAAACTCTAATATATAAAAATGCCTAGATACCTACATATGATAGTATCACAATATGGTAGTGTCACAATATGGTAGTGTCACAATAAACAAATAAATGAAGACACAAGTGGATGAAGGGATGTAACATTTTCGAAAAAAACGAGTTTTTTATATGAATCAAGGCTATAAGTACACAAAATTCCCTCAGGCACATTACATTTGTTTCTAATGCAAAAATATCTGATTTATAAATTTATAAAGGATCTATGTACTGTTGAAGTTGGTAGGTTGTTAAAAACTTTGAGATCAAATATCTGAAAAAAAACTGTGGAAAAAAACGAGTTTTTTATATTAATGAAGGCTATAAGTACACGTAATTCTCCCAGGTACATTACATTTGATTCTAATGCAAAAATATCTGATTTATGAATTTATAAAGGATCTATGTACTGTTGAAGTTGGAAGGTTGTTAAAAACTTTGAGATCAATTATCTCAAAATCACTTTGTTGTTACATAGACCCTTCATCCACTTATCTCGTCAAATGTGATTTAAAAAGTAACAAAAAGATAAATAGGTAAATATAAAAGTGAAATGAAAATATACAGTGTGACAAACTTAAGATCGCACCACCCCTGTATACCCGTTAATTGATGCTTGATTATCTTCAAATTTTGGTGGTAAGAAAAGATCGATAAGGTAATTCTTTGAACTTGGTAATATGTGACATATGTCAGTAGCGTACGATTTTAAGGGGGTTTCAAAAGCCGATTTTTCAAAAAAAAGTATTAGGGATTTTTTTAGAAAAAAAAAACTAAGGTATTCTTAATCAGCACCTTTAGAAACCTCTGTGTACAAGATTGTATCGTAGTGGGTACAAAGGTGTTTGAGATAGTGGCTGTCAAAAATACAATTTTTTCAACCAAAACTAATTTTTATTTGTAAAACGGATTCCCAAATCAAAAAAATCTATTCTTTATTTTTTGTTCAGAATAATGCATTGTACTAGACTGAATTGATTTTATAACAAAATAAGGGAAAAAAGGTATACAGGGGTGTTGCGATCTTAAGTAGGGTATACAGGGGTGTTGCGATCTTAAGTGGGTCACACTGTATACTTTTTTTTCTTATTTTGTTATAAAATCAATTCAGTCTAGTACAATGCATTATTCTGAATAAAAAATGAAGAATAGATTTTTTTGATTTGGGAATCCGTTTTACAAATAAAAATTAGTTTTGGTTGAAAAAATTGTATTTTTGACAGCCACTATCTCAAACACCTTTGTACCCACTAAGATGCAATCTTGTACAAAGTAAAATCGCACGCTACTGACATAAGTCACATATTACCAAGTTCAAAGAATCACCTTATCGATCTTTTCTTCTTACCACCAAAATTTGAAGTTAATCAAGCATCAATTAACGGGGATACAGGGGTGTTGCGATCTTAAGTGGGTTACACTGTAGATATAAAAAAATATGGACATTTCGGTGCGAACATAAAAAATGACCACTTGCTACCCCCTAAATCGGCGAAATTGAAGGGGCAAGTGGATGAATGTGTTACCAATACTTAATTTGCCACAAAATCGATTTTAAGTTTTTTTTCTGTGAATTTTACATTAATAATGCCCGGGACTTGAGTTTTCTTTTAATCATCCTTCTGAACAGTTCTGTCCTGATAGGTATGAAATAAAATTATCACATTTTCTAGTTTTTGCTTTAAAAAATATTTATTGTACATACATGTTCTTCCATGCAACACAGAAAAATAAATGTATACCTATGAATGTGCTATGAGATAATGATTTAAAAAACAGTGGATGGCGTAAACTAAGTAAATAAAATAGAACAATAAAACAGCATAATGAAAAAATTGCAGTGTATTATGAGACTATTTGATCCCCCTCTTTTTTGTTTCTCTGGTTATTGTTAGGTTTGATTCTTCATTTTTACTTATACATCCAGTGGAAGTATAGTAGTAACGACAAAAAAAATTTTTTTAAATTTTTATTGTTCAGATAGGCTTAGAATGTCATGAAACGTCGAGATTTTAAGTTTGAGCGAAAAAAAAAATGTGTCTGCCTGTCGGTCTGTCTAACTTTTTTTGGGCGCACGTTTACTCTGGAACCGTTTAAGATATTGACGTGAAATTTTGTACACATATGTCCTTTAACGAGATCTGGAACTAGATTATCTTGTTCCGTCGAAGAGTTGGTAAATTGGGGTAAATAGGTAAATCAAGCAGGGAAGAGTCCATAAAATTGGTATTTAGTATACAGGGTCTGCCACATAAAAGTCCCCGGGCTTGTAACTTTCTTATTTTTGAAGCGATAACCATGTTGGGCACATTAAGACATTTTTAAAGCCTTTAAACATGCATACAGTGATTTAAAAAAAATTTTTTTGAAAAAATTGTTAAGAAAGGAAACTTAATTTCTTTTAATATTTTTTTACCTCACCTTGTACATGAAATGTGTTAATGTTTTCTTATAAAGGTTTTAATTAGCTCCAATTTATGTTATTACGTCATATTCGAAATTCTTTTTTGTTTTAGAGAAAGAAATTAAAACCCTTCTTCCGATCCCAAATTGATTTTTTTAAAATTAACTGAAAAAATGTAAATAATAATTTTATGCTTTATTTGTAAAAGACATATCACAAACAATCCTCAACATAACAAAATAGCAACAAGAAACAAAAGAAATAAGTATTTTTAAAAACAAACTTTATTAAAATGTACTAAATAATAGGAAATTGCAAAATTTGTATTTAACTTTTTTTTTTTAATAACATAAATTGAAGCTAATTAAAACCTTTATAAGAAAACATTAACACATTTCACGCACAAGGTGGGTTAAAAAAATATTCAAAGAAATTAAGTTTCCTTTCTTAACAATTTTTTTTTAAATCACTCTGTATGTTTAAAGGCTTTAAAAATGTCTACAATTTGATGTGCCAACATGGTTATCGCTTCAAAAATAAAAAAGTTACAAGCCCGGGGACTTTTAAGTGACGGACCCTGTATACAAGATAAGCTAAGGTCTCAAAATATTTTTGGCATTAACCACCCCCATTACCACCCCCACCCCATTATTAAAGAGGATAAACAAAATCTGTGATTTAGTGTGTGTACAAGAACCAGAAACTTAGCATATTCTTCCATTATAATGTAGATGTTTCATCGAGAGGGTACTGGATGAAAGTGTTATGTACATTTATATGCACATAGCATATTCATCCGTCCACTAAACAGAAAATATTGTAACATGACATTCATTCATTCAAATAATCTAAGAAATATTGTCTATGCGCATATGAAAGTTCGTGACAAGATACAGTGGCACAAAACATGTTCTTTCACCAAAAATCTCAATTTCTCAATAATTGTAACATAACACATTCATCCACTTGCCCCTTCAATTGTTTCTTAATCAGAATCATAGTCAGTGATTGATTGAACCAATTCCAAATGTTCGTCTAGATAATACCAAACGTTTTTTTTTCCTATTCACGGGACAAGCTTTTTAGACAATTAATTTCATTTTTGTTGTTTTTTTTTTCGTTTTAGTACCCTAAATAATAAGTTTTTTTACATTATATTTTAAAAAATTAACATCCATTAACTTAACAAAAACAAACTCTAATATATAAAAATGCCTAGATACCCATATGATAGTATCACAATATGGTAGTATCACAATAAACAAATAATAAATAATAAATATTCTTTCAAAAGTAACATAAAGGTAAATAGTAAATATAAAAGTGAAATGGAAATATAGATATAAAAAAAAATATGGACATTTTGGGGCAAACAAAAAATGATCACTTGCTACCCCCTAAATCGGCGAAATTGTTTCTTAATCAGAATCATAGTCAGTGATTGATTGAACCAGTTCCAAATGTTCGTCTAGATAATAATGAAAGTTTTTTTTCTATTCGTGCGACAAGCTTTTTAGACAATTAGTTTCATTTTTGTTATTTTTTTTTCGTTTTAGTACCTACCCTAAATAATAAGTTTTTTTACATTATATTTTATTTAAGAGTATAATCTGCGATCAGTGAAATGAAGAAACGAATTATTCGGCTTATTTTTGAAGATAGAAACTTCAAATTTTGTACGTATGTATTAAAATATATATTCTAGTTCGTCACGTTTTTAATTTTTTGTTTTAATCAAAAACACGTGATCTACGAAAAAATTGACGTCGAAAAATTGGAATTTACAAAAAACGAAATCGTGACGCCCTAGATAGTCCTTAATTAATTACGTGGATAAAATATAACCTCTTAATTTTCAAACATAGATTCAATAAATAGTTTCCAATTTTGCCGTCAATAGATGGCACTCGCCTCGGCATTCGCATAGCTTTACACGCTCTCAGACTTTAGGGAGGAACTTGTTGTCATGGAGACCAGACGCGAATGAATGCTTGCCAGGGAAGCATTTAGGAGTTCTGGTAATTGTAATCTTAAATTTATTTATAAATTATTTTATCTTACTGGAATGACTTAATAGATGAAATTCTTGAAAATGTTAATACATAAATAAAAGGTGCCAAATAGAGAGGACCGTTTTGTATAAACACTCCTACAAATTTTATTATGAAAATTTGAATGCAGTTTTTAGTTAGGTCAGAAATCAATTTATTCGAAATTATTACCAAGCCAAATGTACAGGGTGTCCCAGTCAACGCGCTATGCTCGGCTTTCTCGGTAGTTTCTGAGATAAGTTTATGGTTCAAAATCCAGTCTGACGTAGGTTTTCCGAGGAATCTCATACTGCTAAGATATTTAGGAATCCAAGATGGCGGACGAATTTCGTCATCTATGGTCCTATTCGACTGAAAATCGATATCTGGGGGTTTTCGGGGATGCGGTTTACGAATTTTTGGTAAAAATTTAGGAATCCAAGATGGCGGACGAATTTCGTCATCTATGGACCTATTCGACTGAAAATCGATGTCTGGGAGTTTTCGGGGATGCGGGTTATGAATTTTTGATCAAAATTTAGGACTCCAAGATGGCGGACGAGTTTCGTCATCTATGGTCTTATTCGACTGAAAATCGATACCTCGGGGTTGTCGGGGATGCGGGTTACGAATTTTTGGTCAAAATTTAGGAATCCAAAATGGTGGACGAATTTCGTCATCTATGGTCCTATTTGGCTGAAAATCGATGTCTGGGAGTTTTCGGGGATGCGGGTTACGAATTTTTGGTCAAAATTTGGGAATCCAAGATGGTGGACGAATTTCGTCATCTATGGTCCTATTCGACTGAAAATCGATATCTGGGGGTTTTCGGGGATGCGGGTTACGAATTTTTGGTCAAAATTTAGGAATCCAAGATGGCGGATGAATTTCGTTATCTCTGGTCGTATTCGAATGAAAATCGATATCTGGAGATTTTCGGGGATGCGGGTTACGAATTTTTTTAAAAATTTAGGAATCCAGGACAGCGGACGAATTATAACTATATTTTGACCCCCCTTTATTTATGTTATTATTGGAGATAAAAAAAAGTTTCGTATAAGAGTTGTAGGGTTGTATGCATATTTTTTTAAATGCAATTAAAAAACAATTGCTTGCATATGTCACGTGATATAACAATGAGGGTTGCTTTTTAAATGAAAACCCTGTATATTTTTACATATTCTTTTAGATTCTTTATCCCTGATTTCAAACATATAAGGATTGATAGATCTAGCTGTAATATTTTTTGATATATCGGACATTAAATATGCTCCAAACATGCATATAGGTATTTTAGGGTTTCTGACGGAGCGCAGTCAGTGGCGTATTTAGGGGGGGCTATAGGGGCTCTAGCGGCAAAATTCAATGGCGGCAATTTTTTTGAAAAACACCAAAGACAAAAACAAAAAATTATTATTATTAATATGTTCTATCAGAACATGTTTAATTTATTTGAGAACGTGTTTTTTATATTAACTAGACTAAAGTTCCTTATTATAGTCAACAGTACAGGGTGGTTGTGCAAACGTTAGAACCGCATTTAACTTCTTTATTTTGGGAGTTACGTAAATAAGTTCAAAAATAAAAGTTATGGGATATCACATGTATTTTCCAAACATCATTTCAGCAAAACAATTCAAACAAGTCGAATTTCGGAGATATGAGCTTTACCTTGGTTTTTTTAAATATATCTTTACACCATTTGAAAGGCCATAGAAAAATCTTTCCAATGATATATGACACAGTATTTTTCTTAAAAACTATAGTAGATATTAAGTTTTATGTTTTCTTACATTAAGTCATGGTAGTCCGAAAAATATACAGTGTGTTTCACTTTTTAATTTTTTTTTCTGATTTGAATCAAATTTTACTTAGGAACAAATTAGGATCTACTTATGACCAGAAAAAAATGCACCTCCTACAAATGCAAAGCCATCTGCGGTACCAAAATATGCGGATAAAATCAAAAAATCATATTAAGCATATTTTTATTGGAAAATTTTGTCAATGAAACTTGTTTAGAATTGTTCAGAAACCTTAAGTCCAAAATTTAATCAAAATAAAAAATATATAAATTTTTATTAAAATAATGTCAAAGTCCGAAAATATAATTTTAATGGGTTTTTTCGTTTAGAAAACTGTACTATGACAATTTTTTATTGAAATTAAACCCAAGCTGCCAGGTAGTTGTAAAGCAATTTACAGTTTTTTTTTAAATAATTATTTTCAAAATTTTTAAAATTTCAAGTTTTTCATTGTTTAATTTGGATTAAATTTTGGCCATTTTGGATAATTCTAAACAAGTTTTATTAACAAAATTTTCCGACAAAAAAATGCCTAATATGATTTTCCGATTTTCTCCACATATTTTGGTACCGCAGGTGGCTTTGGTACCGTAGGAGGCGAATGTTTCATAAGTAGATACTAATTTGTAAGTAAAATGTGATTCAAATCGGAAAAAAAATAAAAAAGTTATTGGGGTGTTACCATTTCAAGTGAAACACACTGTATCAATTATTGAAATTCTCCATTTTATTTAAAATAAAGTGAAATTAGACAGAACATATTGTTTATTTTAATTTACATACTTTTGTTTTCCATGGCTAATTTGATAAATTGTAAATTTATAGTAAATTAGACAAAATTTGTTTAAGATAAGTACCATATTATAAAAACAAAGCTTTTTTATGGCGTTTCAAATAGTACATATATGGAGTGTTAATTTAAAAAAAAGCAAAGTAAAGTTCATATCTCCGAAATGCGACTTTCAATAGGCATGTCCACAAAATTTTAATTTCAATTGGAAATTATAGAATTATCGATATTGTACACTAATTTAACAATAAAAAAAAACCGCTGCCCAAGGAATCACTACTTCCACATCCAGATTTTCTATCCAAGTCACTTACAACGAAAAAATGTTGTATGTGGAAATAATTGTTTAATAATATAA
Organism: Rutpela maculata; assembly: GCA_936432065.2. Classification (NCBI taxonomy): domain Eukaryota; kingdom Metazoa; phylum Arthropoda; class Insecta; order Coleoptera; family Cerambycidae; genus Rutpela; species Rutpela maculata. The sequence continues at coordinate 203,238,143 of OW386285.2, read as the reverse complement.
TATTTGAATTCGTCTACCTCAAAAACCCATAAAACAATAACCCACATCGGTAGTGGGGTGGGGGGTGGTGATAGAGGGTGGCAGTAGGGGTGGATAAGGTAAAAAAATATTTTGAGGTTTCTGATTCTTGTACACACAATAAATCAAATTTTGATTTCCATCCTCTTTAATAATGGGGTGGGGGTGGTAATGGGGGTGGCTAATGCCAAAATTTTTTTTGAGACCTTAGCTTCTCTTGTATATAGTAAATACCAATTTTATGAACTCTTACCTGCTTTATTTACCTATTTACCCCAAATTTACCCCAATTTACCCCCCAACCCTTCGACGGAACAAGATGAAAATATAATCTAGTTCTAGATCCCGTTAAAGTACATATGGGTACCAAATTTCAAGTCAATATCTCAAACGGTTCCAGAGTAAACGTGCGCACAAAAAAAAAGTTACAGACCGACAGAAATTTTTTTTTCACTCAAACTTAAAATTTCGACGTTTCATGACATTCTAAGCCTATTTGAACAATAAAAATTTAAAAAAATTTTTTTGTCGTTACTATACTTTCACTGGATGTGGAAGTAATATATGTATCCTTATTTTGCCAGTTATTCGTAATAGAAATCACCCCAACATAGCGAGGATTTTTGGTAATTTTTCAATAAAAATTTGTGGACTATAAAGTAAAAAAATATTTTGAAGTTTTTGGTTCTTGTACATACACTAAATCACACTTTTTTTTTGTCCCCTTAAAAAATGGGGTAATGGGGGTAGCTAATGTCAAAAAATTTTTCGAGACATTAGCTTCTCTTATATATACTAAATACCAATTTTACGGACTCTTACCTGCTTGATTTACCTGTTTACCTCCCCATTTACCCCAATTTACACTCCAACCCTTCGATGGAATAAGATGAAAATATAATCTAGTTCCAGATCCCGTTAAAGTACATACGTGTACCAAATTTCAAGTCAATATCTTAAACGGTTCCAGAGTAATTGTGCGCACAAAAAAGTTAGACCGACAGACAGACAGAAATTTTTTTTCGCTGAAACTTAAAATGTCGACCTTTCATAACAGTCTAAGCCTATCTGAACAATAAAAATTTCCAAAAATTTTTTTGTTACTATACTTCCACTGGATGTGGAAGTAATTAATATTCTATTTTCAAGAAAAAGAACGCCATTGCCATGTAAACCGGAAGTGATATTTAAAATTTACATGCCTTTTTTTATTTTCCTTTAATAGTCAATTAAGAACATAAATAATACGATCAATTCTTCTTTGATGTTCAATTATATGTTTCTTAGCGGCATCGATTCCCCGGAAAAAAAATACTTATCTCAAAAACTACCGAGAAAATCGGACATAACGCGTTAACTAGGACACCCTGTACACTGTAAATATACATTATGTACCTACAGATAGTTTTTTCTTTTAATTAAAAACCACTGCCTAAGGAATCACTACAACCGCATTCAGTTTTCCTACTCATATTACTTTAAATAAAAATTCTTGTGCACCCAACGCGAATTCGACTCTGTACGACAGAAATATATTTGAACTATTTCTCTTATATTACACAATATGTTTATCTCCGCCTTTGGGTATATTTCATTGGTCAAAGGTGCACGCCCACCCGTATATACCTTTTTCATATATATCAATGAAAATATTGTGTGTCCTACCGCAAATCATACTCTTAAAAAAAAAAAAACTTTCGGTATCGTCTAAATGAAGATTTGGAATTGATTCAATCAATCAGCGGCTATGATTCTGATTAGGAAACAATTTCGGCAATTTAGGGTAGCAAGTGGTCATTCTTTATGTTCGCACCAAAATTTCCATATTTCCATTTCACTTTTATATTTACCTATCTACTTTTTTGTTACTTTTGAAAGAATATTTATTTGTTTATTGTGATACTACCATATTGTGATACTATCATATGTAGATATCTAGGCATTTTTATATATTAGAGTTTATGTTTTTGTTAAGTTAATGGATGTTGATTTTTTAAATAATTATATAAGTTAGAAGTTCCTTGTGACATCGCATTTAATCTCCCATTAAAGAACTTATATCTAGATACATACTGGCATTACTTTGTATGATGCTGAAAGACTCACAAACTAAGGCACTTCTTCCCATAGGTTGCTGATTGGCCCATCGGCCTATTCGCGACCGCTTCGTACACGATCGGTTCAGCTTCGATTATCATAATCTCAGTCTGACACTTTTGACAGACGCCATTAATGTGAATAAATGTTTTTCGTGTTCTCCGATGAAAAAGTGGTGAAGAAGTCATATTTTATTTAAAGTTGTGATTTGCTAATACCTAAATAATATTCTCTATTCATATTTACACAGTTTAGTGACAATTTAGTGCAACATGCAACAGTGATGTGCCGTTTGCAGAAATCGATCGTTTCATAAGTAAGTAGGTCATAGTCGGTTTACAGTTTTAATAATAATATTATAAATAATATCCTTCCAATACATATTTCCCTTGAATAAAACATCTTTACCTATTATATTTTTTAAATCTGCGGTAATGTTCCTAGAGGTTAACCAACAATTATTACATAAAATAGATACAATATTGTACATTTTCCCTTCTACACATATCCGCCACTGTTGCCTATGGGATGTGATGTTCATCTATCCATTTTAATGGACATATAATGTGACTATGTTAGGAGTAAATAAGGTATATGAAGAAAAGGTAGCCATTATGTATCTAGATCATTCTCGGTGTAGGCTTCGTTTTAAACGGACGTATAACTGAGTGCGGTCAAATTAATATTAATAATAATAATACAAGAACTTTATTGAAATCCTTACATTTCAAAGGGCAATTGACCGAGGTCCTTTTGCCTTAATTAATATTAAATTGCAGAAAAGTAATTTAAGTATTTTATAAATTGAATACAATTTTCAACATTAGTAAAGACAAACCTCCGGATCTGAGTAAACAATGGACCAAACAATGATATGGGAATAAAAAGTTTTCCGGTTGAAAAAGGTGGCATGCAAAAAGGTTTTATGAATACGGCTGAAGAAATGGTAGTTATAGACGACGAGGATGTATCTGGTGAGTCCGTTCCTTTATATAAACAAATACAGTTGGGACAAAAGGATATTAAAATATAACAAGATGTAATTCTGAATGAAAATACCTTAGGTGATAAACAAAATCATCATATAGATAGTGATAGAAAGGAAAAAAATGAAGTTGATAACGGCCAGTTTGTTGTCTATGTGGAATCCGAAAACAGAAATATTGGTAGACTTCATGCTATACGGGTTGGACACTTTTTGCACTCAATTAATAATATTAAAAATTCAATTATAAATATTAATGCAATAGGTATAAATAAAATTAAAATAACACTTAAAGATTTTCGTTCTGCTAATGAGTTAATAAACCACAGAATACTTTTGAATAATGGTTTAATTGCTTATATACCAAAGTTTTTTGTTGACACTATGTTTGATGAAAATTATTTAAAATGTAAGATAGAGGAAAGTAGCAATCTTAAAGTAAGTCAAATTAAGCGACTCACTCGAAAAATTACAGAAAATGGCGTGACAAGAGAGGTACCAAGACAGTTGATTAGTATCTCATTTCTAGGTACTGTGCTTCCTAGGGAAGTAGTTATAAATAGTTGTATCTTTCCTGTGGAGCCATTTTTTTATTCTGTAATTCAATGTTACAAATGTTTACGATACGGTCCTATGCAACAGCAATGTCGAGGCACGGATAGGTGTAAGTACTGTGGTGAGGGACATGAAGGTGAATGTGATAGTCCGTCGAAGTGTATACATTGTGGCTCAATCATTCGGCTGTATCCAGAGATTGTTCAGAATATAAAAAACAAAAACACAAAAGAAATTATGGGATTTAATAATATATCATTCAAAGAGGCGCAAACCGGACAATTTAAGCCCAATTCTTATGCTAATATTATAACTAATAACCGTTTTTCACTGCTTGCAAGTGATGACAAGGAGTTCCCCTCTTTGCCTAGCACACATTCGAGTGCACCATTTATAACTAAACCGAGAGTTCAAGCTAATTACCAACAAAAAAGTCGCAATGATAAAAATGACCCGGGAGTATCTAAGAAACGAAAAGTATCAGAATCAGAGTCTTTACCAGTTTTTAAATCGCAGGCCGCCAGTTTGACTAGTTCAGTTCTTCCAAATCATTATAGAGATGAATTCATGATATATATAGAGAAAAATTGGTGGATGGTGTTTCCAAGTTTGTTGATAATTTGTTAACTAATGTTATGGGAGACAACCAACATATAAATAGTATGGTTGCGGATAATATTAAAAAATCTGTTTTCGATTTAATAAGTAGTTTAATAAGTAGTACATAATACAATGGCTAATATTTGTAGCAACATAAATATCCTTCAATGGAACGCTCGCTCGGCAATCGCAAACAAGATATCATTACAAAATTTTCTAATTAACTACAATATTCATATTGCTATAATATCTGAAACGTTCTTTAAGCCACTCGAAATAATAAAGTTTAATGGGTATAATGTGGTACAAAAGGACAAGGATAGTGGTAAAGGTGGGGTAGCTATACTAATAGCCCACAATATAAAATTTAATAAAATGGTGTTCAACGATGGAAATATAGAGGATCTGATAGAGGTGTGCGGCATTGGGGTCACAATCAACGACAAACACTTAATGGTGATATCCTTATACAAACCGCCAAATGTTAATGTATCTTCAGAATGCTGGGAAAATGTTTTCAATAATCTGAATGGGGAGTGTGACTTCAATGCACACCATGGCTTGTGGGGTTCTAATACGTCAAATTCACATGGAAATAAATTAGTTAATGCCCTTAATGCCACTAATCTTATAGTAGCTAATGATGATTCTGCAACTAGGGTAACTCCGCCAAATATTAAAAAATCTGTTGTGGATGTGACATTGGTGACACCAACATTAGCGCCCTTTATCGACTGGCAAGTAGTAAATGACTGTATGGGGTCTGACCACTTACCAATTTTAATTAAAGTTAACCGTAATCTTCCTAATCATATCATATATCCCACTCGTAAACAGTGATGCAAAATTTCATGAAACTTAAAATTTGTGAAATTTCAATGACATTTTTGTGAAAGCTTTGAAATTCATCTGAAATTTATGAAATTTCTGAAATATAAAATTAAACATAAGTATCATGAAACTTTCGTGAAATTTCAATGAAACTTTCATTTTATGAAATTTAAATGAATAGTTTCCTAATATTGTGAAAGTTAAGTGAAATTTCGTTGAAATATTTCATGAAATGATGAAACTTAAAGTTCTTTGTAACATTCGTAACCAGTGATACAAAATTTCGTGAAACTTATACTTTGTGAAATTTCAATGAAATTTTTGTGAAAGTTTCGAAATTCATCTGAAATTTATGAAATTTTTGAAATATTATATTATACTTAAGTATCATGAAACTTTCGTGAAATTTCACTGAAACTTTCATTTTATGAAATTTAAATGAATAATTCCCTAATATTATGAAAGTTAAGTGAAATTTCATTGAAATATTTCATGAAATGATGAAACTTAAGTTCTGTGTAACATTCGTGATATTTTAAACTTCCAAGAGATAATGACTAATAAATCCCACTTTTGCAACTAGTCTCACACATTTTTATTTTTAAATTTTTTTTTAACATAAATAACATTTTGTTTTCTTTATAATAGGATTAGAGCTTACAAATAATATATTTGTGAAAAGTAAAAATAATAATACATTTTTCAAAACGTTTTATTACAAAATCGACAAGTCATATTGTTATTATTTTGGGAACACGAAAAATATTTCCAAGTAGCACTTTTTGGCTTCATTTTGTTAATTATTATGGGTTTTAACTTTTAACACTTTTAACGGCGTTTCTTCACTTTCCCGCGACTTTTAGCAAACCTAACCTCTATTATAAATGTCAAAACCAGATTTTAATCCGTGTTGGTTGAAAAAAAGCTAAAAATGCTTGCGAAATTCAAATTTTGTTTGATGTAACGGAAATACAGATTTTGCGGCTGAAACTTTCATGAAAGTTTCAAAAACATTGTAATTTTCAGATTAATCTGAAACTTTCATAAAATTCAGATATTTCAGAAATTTATGAGAGCACGTTGAAACTTTCAGAAATTTCAAATTGAAATTGAAACATTCAAAATGAAATTTGAAATTTTGCATCACTGCTCGTAAATGGCGTCTAAGTAAAGCAAATTGGGCATTATTTAATCATTCTCTAGACAATATTCTATCGAATGCACCTTTTACCCCTACTCATCCCAAGAAATCACCATGGTGGGATAGTGAATGTGACATTTTACAGGCCGAAAAAATATCGGCTCTTAATACCTATAAAAGACAACCTACTTTAGATAATTTCTTAACGTATAAAAGGATGGAAGCCAAAGCAAAGAAACTGTATAAATCTAAATAAAAAAGTTCTTGGATTAAATTCTGTAGTAGCCTAAACTCAAATATGCCTATAAGCGAGATCTGGCGTAAAGCTAGGATTCTAAAAAATTCTTCTGTTTCAAACTCCAATGTCTCCGAAGATATAGTTGAACAAGTTTTAAATAAAATCATGCCTTTAGCGGATTTTAAAAATCTGTGTAATGATTTTCCAGTAGCATCATATGACTCTATTACAAGGAGGTTTACAATGGAGGAACTAAACTATGCAATCAAACAGTCACGAGATTCTGCCCCCGGATATGATCAAATAACGTACACCATGTTACGTAACATGAGTCATGTAGCTAAACAATTTCTGCTGGATATTTTTAATCTTGTATGGTTAAAGGCAGACGTCCCAGAAGTTCTAAAAGAATGTGTAATAATCCTGATTTTAAAACCTGGCAAAGACCCATACAGACCTATAACACTGCTTTCTGGCATAACAAAAACCTTAGAAAGAATGATTAAGCTCTGCCTTGAATGTTGGTTAAACCATAATAAATTACTTCCTGCCAACCAGTATGGTTTTAAACGAGCATATGGCACCAAGGATGCATGTGCGCATCTAGTTACAGACATCCAGCTAGGTCTATCTAACAATTTAGTGACCGGAGCCTTATTCGTGGATATAAAAAGCGCATATGATAATGTCATAACCAATATACTATTGCAGAAAATGTTATGTATACAAATTCCACCCAGAATAGCATGTCTGATAGTTCATTTATATCAAAATAGGCGTGTACGTATACGTTACAATAACAAAATAATTGGTCCCAGATATACCTCGGCCGGTATACCACAGGATTCTGTGTTGAGCCCACTATTGTTTAACATATACACAATAGATATACATCAGCTATGGTCGCCTAATATCACATGTATACAATACGCCGATGATTGGTGCATTTACTCGAAACACAAATCATACGAAGAGTGCAAACGAGAATTAAAACATATAATGTATAATCTAAATTTATGGACGTTCTCCGGATTCACAAGTTCTTATGAAAAATGCGCAGTAGTGTTCTTTACAGGGAAAAAAGCACAAGCAATCAATACAAACGATCTGTGCGGGAGAGACATACCAGTCGTCTCATCTTATAAATATCTAGGGATTTTCCTGGACAGGAAACTACTGTGGAGTATTCATATAGATTACATAACGAGATGTTGTGAGAAAGGAATAAAATTCTTAAAAATGTTATGCAAAATTTCGTGGGGAGCTGACCAGTTGGTCTCGCTAATATTTTATAAGGCATACATAAGATCCATTATTGATTATGGATCAGTTTTGTATGGTTCTGCATGTAAATCCAGATTAAAGAAGATAGACACTATACAGCATAAAGCTTTAAAAATTGCAAGTGGCCTGATGATGTCTACCCCGAATGATGTTACTCTAATCGAAAATTTAGAACCACCATTATCCCTCAGAAGAGAATATTTAGCAAGCAAATATGTCATAAAACAAAACGCTCATTGCAATAAAATGTTTATAAGAATTATCAATCTAGCCTCCCAAAACCTTAGTGCTGCATATTTCTCAAAGAAAAACTCGCCGCCCCTAGCAGATGCATATATTTCTTTAAAAGACAATGACCTATTATTTAATTTTGAAAATCCCGTCGGGGAACTGTTAGATTTAAACTTTAGAGAAATAACTAGTGGGCATGTCATTTATATACCGAATTATAAAGATAGTCAAAAAATTTGTTTCAGGGAAATCTTAGACAAACATCCAGACCATCTACCCATCTATACAGATGGTTCAAAATCTGAGGAATATATGGCCTGTGTTGTATATATTCCACACATCAAAATAGAAAGATAGTATATTATGCACCCACACAGTGCGATTTTTAGCGCGGAAGCGTTTGCAGTTCTACAGGCGCTAAAGCATATTGTCGAGAGGAATATACAAAACGCAATCATATGCACAGATTCTCTGTCTGTAATTCAATCATTATCAAATTTAAACAAGGTGAATAGTATGAATACGTTTATTATAGAAATTATGTCTCAGCTGCAAAAAATGTATCAGGAAAATTATAATATTAAGTTTTTATGGGTGAAGGGGCATAGTGGTATCACTGGTAATGAGAGAGCTGATCACATACTTTGCAAAAAATCACAGAGTTTTCCAATGCCAATATACACAGGAATATAATCCTACAGATGTGCTTCACATCATTCAAAGTAACTTAAATATTAAATGGAATGAAGCCTGGAAAATATATGGATCACGAAGCAAGACAATGTACTTCAAAATACATAACACCGTTCCAAAGCACGTATGGTATGAAAATAGTCAAGCAAACAGATGATAGCTACAATCGCGAGACTCGATTCAAATCATAGAAGATTTCTTGCGCACTTATATAAAATAGGCATCCTACAATGTCCTAATTGCATCTGTGGAGAATATGGAGATCTGAATCACATATTACTTCCATGTCCAGTGAAAGTATAGTAACGACAAAAAAATTTAAAAAAATTTTTATTGTCCAAATAGGCTTAAAATGTCATGAAACGTCGAGATTTTAAGTTTGAGCGAAAAAAAATTTCTGTCTGTCTGTAACTTTTTTTTGTGCGCAAGTTTACTCAGGAACCGTTTAAGATATTGACTTGAAATTTGGTACACATATGTACTTTAACGAGATCTAGAACTAGATTATATTTTCATCTTTTTCCGTCGAAGGGTTGGGGTGTAAATTGGGGTAAATTTGGGGTAAATGGGTAAATCAAGCAGGTAAGGGTCCACGAAAATGGTATTTAGTATATACAAGAGAAGCTAAGGTTTCAAAAAAAAATTTTGGCATTAGCCACCCCCATTACCACCCCCACCCCCTTATTAAAGGGGATGAAAAAAAATGTAATTTAGTGTATGTACGGGAACCAGAAACCTCAAAATATTTTTTTACTTCATCCACCCCCCACTACCACCCCCCTATCACCACCCCCACCCCACTACCGATGTGGGGTATCGTTTTATGGGTTTTTGGGGTAAGGGATTTCAAATATTATATTATTAAAGTTCCATAAACAATTATTTTCACATACAAAGTTTTTTCGTTGTGAGTGACTTGGATAGAGAATCTGGATGTGGAAGTAGTGATTCCTTGGGCAGCGGTTTTTTTAACTGTAGAAGCAACCAAACGCATATTGAATGGCTTTCCAATGAATTAAGAAGAAAAGAAATAGACCCTATGTGGCTTCCTTCTATATTAATTACAAACAATTTCTTTATTTTCAAATTGGTCATAGAGTTCTTGAATAAAATTAATGTAACAATATAAGTAGCATTTCAACTGGGGCAATTCTTAGCTTAGCTTCGTTTTTCCTACCGTCTAACCTGTGTTTAATAATAACCTAGTTATCCGTGGTCTACCTGTGTATGTCAAAAAACGCCCTGAATGACTCCTGGGCAAGAAGAATGTCTCCCTTGTCTTAAATCCTGGTTGTTGCACTGGTCTTAAGTTCCAGTTTCGTTGTGGTTAGGGAAATAGGACTAATAAAAACAGAAATAATAAAAAAAAATAATAAAAAAAAAATAATAAAAAAATGAAAAACAAATAAAAAAAATTTATATGTATATATGCAGAATATAATGCACATACGTGGCTAAAGGACTAGTTTCCAAGGCCAGAAATTCAGAGAAAAAAAAATGTATCTAGATATAAGTTCTTTAATCGGAGCATTTAATGTTCATTTTTGTAATATAAGTTCCTGTTGTAATAAATCTGTTGTTTAGTCGGATTTTTATTTTTGCTTTATTCACTCAGCAAATATAACGACCTGCCACTGATTCTTTGTAAGCAGAGGAATTTTTGTTTAAAGATAGGATTTTGCAGAGTGAGAGGAAAATATGCGGTTATTTTCGGTTTTATTATAAATATTTAAAGAATCATAAATGGTATAATCTTTAAAATAGTTTCAGATACTTCCCATTGCTCTAAGGAATACAACCATATACAGTTTTTATCACAAATTTTGTATATAGTTAAATGTCATGCTCTATCTAATAATGAAATTAAGAACTATTTTCACTGACAAACTGTAACATTCAAGTACAACAGAAATTTACAATAGAAAATATATATGGTTGTAATCATTGAAATGATAGCAAGTATCTAAAACAGTTTTAAATATTATACTATGTTTGATTTTTTAAATATTTATAATAAATCGAAAATAAAAGCGTATTTCCCTTTCACTATGCAAAATCCCATCCTTAAAAACTGCTGCCTAAGGAATAACTATTTCCACATCCCATCAAAGAGGGTAATTTGATGATGGGGCGAAGGTGATGGACGGTGGCCAATGACAAAACATTTTAATAGTTTTGCTTCTCATACACACACTTGATAACGATTTCATTTCTTTACCTCATCTTTTAATGAGGTGAGGGTGGGAGCAGGGATGACTGATGTCAAAAAAATAATTGAGACCTTTGGTCCATTTAAATAACATGCCAACAAATTTTTTAAGGTCTTGGTTTCTCGTACATACCTACAATAAATCCCAATTTCATGAACTCTTACTTTACCCCCATTTGCTCCCAACCATTCGACAGAATAAGCTTAAAATATAATCTAGTTCCAGATTTTATTACAGATGCACCAAATTTTAAGTCAATATCTTAAACCATTCCAAAGTAATTGTATGCACAAAAAAAAGTTACAACCAGATAGACCGACAGACAGATCTATAGACAGATTTTCTTGCTCAAACTTAATATTTCAACGTTTCGTAATATTCTAAATCTATTTACATAAAAAAAAAAAATTAATATATTTTCACTTTGACAGCGTGTCCTAGGAAAATGCTACCGATTCTTTCATCTGCCACTTTGATAGACGTCTGTCATATACATAGATACCAAAAAAATCGTCTGCCTGGGTGCCAATCTAATCTTGAGTTATATTTATCATTCCTTACATAATTTTTTGTGATAAATGTCGTTCATCAAAACTGGACCTGATATTTTGACAGCGTCTGTTAGGACGATGCTACCGATTTTTTCGTCTGCCGATTCGTTATTTATTGTAGTGTAAGTAACAAATCGAAGGACGCAAAAATTATTTTTGATCATTGAAATGTGATTTTTTTGCCATTTTGAGTTGCGTCTGCTATGATAATGTTACCAGAAAAATCGTCTGCCTAGGTAGAAATACCATCTAGATCAACTATATTAGTCACTCCTGCAAACATTTTTCTTGATTAATATGGTTCACTAAAACCTAAAATCACCCCAAGTTAATGTTTCCACTTTGTTTGCCACCTCTCTCCACTAGAAACATATTGTAACACACACGCAGGACGGACTGGGAGCGATACAAGGAAGACCTTGCCCGGGGACTTGCTGGGGTTGCAATCAATCTATATACACGGCAAGATTATCACTTTCCCCCTGATTTGTATCCATAATTAGAAAGTGACCAGTGGCCTTTTAATTTAACCAGGAGGGAACTGCAATAGTTAAATTAATATCACAGAACCTGAAGGCTCCAAGGGTAGATCACAGTGCTTTTAATAATGGCCAATAGTGAACAGTCAAGTGCCAGCTTAATATCAGAGGAACTGAACTCACCGAGGGTTCTTAGTGATCAATGGTCAAAGCTTGAATGACCCAACTGCCAGAGCTGCCTCGAGTTTTTATACGAATCTTCACGGCCGATCACTGAAGAAAATATGATACGTGAAATTAAGGAGCAAGCGAAAAGCTAGCACATAGCCGGATTCAAAATAGTTCTCAGATACTGAGATGAGAGAATTTAAGTGAAAATATGAATGAAATCTTTTTAATTATTATCTTGCCATTTAATAGGCATGTCCACAAAATTTTAATTTCAATTGGAAATGAGAGATTTATCGGTATTATAAACTAATAATGTAACAGTAACAATAAAAATATATATATATTTTTATTTTGGCAGTTGCACGTAACAGAAATGACCCCAATGCAGTGAGGCTAAGAAACGTTCCCAGGCAGAGGCTAGTAATATGACGTTACCTCCTTGCAGGCTCGCGGGCCTGTATGTGTAATGTGGGCCCGTTGTTTTTTATTGAAAGACTAATATAATATTATTGATCAGCATGCTTTAGAACCCCTATATCCAAAATTTAAAGACATTTTGATATATGATTTTCGAATTACGGCCCCCAAAATAATAGTTTTCAAATATTAAATAATTAATAACTTTTCAACGAATTGTATTTCAAAAAAAAAAAGTCATTCTTCATTTTCTATTTAAATTAACTTTTTCTACTTTCAAATTTCATAGGCCAAGAATTTTCATTGAAAAATTACCAAAAATATTAAATATCAAATAATTTATAATTTGGAAACTAATTTTTTTTTAAATCATTCTTCGTTATCTATTTAAAATCACTTTTCCTATCACCCACTGTCATCCATACTTTCAAATTTGGCAATCCCTAATGCATGAATAATTTATAGGGCTGGTGCTTCATAAGGTTTGGTAATTTTTCAATGAAAATTCTTGGCTTATGAAATTTGAGTCGTAGAAAAAGTGAATTTAAAAAGAAAATGAAGAATGACTATTTTTCAAAATATAATTCATTTAAAAGGTATTAACTATTTAATATTAGAAAAGTATAATTTTAGGGGGCCGTAATTCGAAAACAATGAATCAAAATGTCTTTAAATTTTGTTGATCAATAGCATTACATTAGTTTTTCAATAAAAAACAACTGGCCTGCATTACACACACACAGACCGATGTGCCTGCAAGGAGGTGACGTCATGTCTACCTTGAGAATGTTTCTTAGTATCGCTGTGATGAGGTGATTTCTATTATGAATAACTGCAAAATAAAAATATTTATACTTCAAGGTTAAACTCGTGTTTTGTAGTTTTAATGTAAATGTGTTGAAATGTCTTATTTAATTTCAATTTTGAAAATGGCAATTTGAACTTGTGCAAACTATAATTTCTATCAAATACATTAATAACACAGGTTTACAAAAAAAAAAAATGTCCAACCAATGGGAATAGATTACCGCAACTCCAAAGTTTTTTGATGTGCTGAACACGATGCCGTAGTCCGTTTTGCGTCATCACGTCAGGATTTCGAGGAAACTTAACCTAAAAGTGCTAAAAATACCTTTTTCGTTCATGCGCAAATTAATTCACTCAATATTTTGGCCTGAATTTTGTTACTCGGGGGTTTTTGAGGTCGCTGATAACGAATCTGAAGTCAGAATTTGATAATTTCTAAATCCAAGATGGCGGATCCAATATGGCAGATGCTAAAATCCATAAGTTTATCAAAATTTGAAGAGTGTGGCCCAAAACTTATTACTCGGGAGTTTTTGGGATCGCGAAAAAGGTATTTTTAGCACTTTTAGTTTAAGTTTTCGTTTAGTTTTCTCGAAATCCTGACGCAAAACGGACTACGGCATCGTATTCAGTACGTCAAAAACCTTCGAGGTATGGTAATGGAATCCCATTGGTCGGACATTTTTTTTTTTTTGTAAACCTGTGTAATTGATTAAAAAAAAAACTACATATCTACCAAATTTAAAAAGTTCTAGTTGAAAGCATTTTCATTATAAAAAAATGTAAGTATTTTTTTTTTTTGTTGTAGACGGTAACTTCTAAGAGAGGTAACTTTACGATTAGATCAGTTGAAATAATTAAACTTAATTTGCTGTCTAATATTTTTGGTACATTCTATTTCAGTGTTTGCTGGGATACCTGGTACATACATACTATATTATTAGTGCAGTTGAATAGATTTTTTTTTGGCGACAACAATCCACCTGAAATTTTATTGTTGATTCTTATGTATTATGACCTGATTACGAAAAAAATATTTGCACCCAAAAATTCCTTGCGCGTCAAAAGTTATATGCACGTTTTGACGCGCTTTCGCGGATTTTCAACTTATCTTCTTGGTACATCTTGTACTAGTAATCGAATGGGAATTTTAAAAATGGTGGCTTATTTGAAATAAAATTCTTAAAAAATATAAACCTGTCCGATTTGTATTGGTCAATCCGCCATCTTCGAAAAAAATAAACACCAAAAATGGCCGTAAAAATAAAAATTTAATATATTTTCTATAAAAAGGAGTAATTTCACCAGTTGGCAAAAATAAAACTGATTTATGGTCAAATATAATGCACCAATCGCGAACGCCGTATGTCAAATAGAACGGTCAAAGATGGCGGACGAAATGCAATTTTTAATTATTCGGCAATTATCAAAGAGGCATTGTACGTCATTTTTTTTCTTTTTCGATTGTACATTATTTTACGTACTTTTAGGGGATAGAGTTCATTTTTTTTATTATTTTCAAAAAAGTGCATTTTTACAATTTTCAAAAATTCATTTTCTTCATCTTCTTCATTCATTCTTCTTTTCACCCAATTTTCATTGAAACAAAATGAAATGTAATATAGAAAGTTTCGCATAATTTCAAAAATTATACAAATTATGCAAATATATAGTCTGCCTTATTCCTACAATTATACGTTTTCTGTTTCGTTAGTTGAAAAGTTGTCTAATTTGCATCCATATTATGAAGTCTTATATAATATTAAAGACACATATAGACACATACCATATTCTTTAAATAAAGATGAATTGATTTGCATTATTTTCCAGTCAATAATAATATAATAATAATCAAATCATTTACGTGTCTTTCGTATTTTATTGCATTATGTAATAATAATAATAATATTTTCCTTTTATTCAAATTTTAAAAATTATGCTTGTTTGAGGTTAAGAGGCAAGCAAACTCCCAGCCGTGGCATTGGGGTTTATTTTGAAGAAGGAATTAATCCCAGCATATTCCGATATTGAGTGTGTGTCCATTGTCTCTAAATGTGTAGCTCCTCCCGCACAAGGCTCCAGAGGCTTCAAGGATAAAGGGGGGCGTATTACTTTAGGTTGTTTATTATTATATTATTATCATGATCATTCCATATGCTAATTGAGTCATTATAAGCAAAAGGCCAATACCTTCACCAACTATTATAACTTGATTGTCTTCGGTTTTTAAATCCATAGCAGCTTTAACGATTTTATTATCAGCATCTTCTCTGCATATTTTAACTATTAACTCTTTGCGCAATAATTTTATACAGCTATCCTTATTTTTACTATTAGTCAGAATTTTTTTTTGACTAACCGAAGATTTCATAATGTCACTTGTGATTGAAATATCTACACATTTTTTTTTTTATAAACGACAAATGCGAGTAAGTAAATTGGGTGAAAAAAAAGGTCAAAGAAAATAGATTTTTGAAAATTGTAAAAATGCACTTTTTTTAAATAAAAAAAATGCACTTTTTTGAGAATTAAAAAAAAAATGAACTCTATCCCCAAAAAGTACATAAAATAACGTACAATCGAAAAAGAAAAAAGTGACGTACAATGCCTCCTTGATAATTGAAGAAGAATTAATTTTATTTCGTCCACCATCTTTGATCATTCTATTTGACATACGGCGTCCGCAATTGGTGCATTATATTTGACTATAAATGAGTTTTATTTTTGCCTTTGGTGAAATTACTCTTTTTTGTAGAAAAAATATTCAATTTCGATTTTTTCGGCTATTTTTGGTGTTTTCTATTTTTTTCCAAGATGGTGAATTGACCAATACATATCGGACAAGTCTATATTTTTTAAGAATTTTATTTGAAATAAGCCAGTATTTTTAAAATTCCCATCCGTTTACTAGTACAAGATATATTCAGCATATAAGTTGAATATCCGTGAAAGCGCGTCAAAAAGTGCATATAAGTGCACAAGGAATTTTTGGGCGCAAATATTTTTTCCATAATCAACACATAAGTATCAACAATAAAATTTCAGGTCGAATGTTATTGCCGAAAAAAATTAAATTAAATAAATTCAACTGTACTATACGCCTATGCTAACATGATCAGAGAACTTATACCACAGAGAAGCGACAGCAAGGCTTCCCGCGTGTACCGTTTTCGTATGCGCATGTGCCAAATAGGTTTCATAAATAATACACCACAAAGAAAAAAAAATGTGTTTGTGCCTTCGGGAAATAATTTTGCGGTGTCCAGACAACCATGAAATCTGTATAATCCATTTTTCTTGGAAAAGCAAGATTTAAAATTTAAAAACTACCCATTTGATTTGTTAACGAGTTATGTACTAATATTTTTTCTCAAAGAACCGAGCCTGTATATCCAATGTTTTGGGTTTTATGTGGAGATTTTTACAAGTAACAAAATTTAGCAAAAATATCGAATTTATAAACCATTTTTTACAAAAATACTGACCAATGAAAAACAATTTTCTTGCTATGTCTGACACTTATCCAACTATTCTGCATGCTGTCAGTTTGTTTCCAGTTCATAATGTTGCCAACTGTAGGTGCAAGGGTGGGAATTTAAAAAAGTAATCATTGTCCGATATCATCCTGCGATCCGATATATTTTTATAGTTATATATATACTTTTTAATAATAATAATAATAATAAAAGTTCTTTATTGAATATAAACCCAAAAGGCCATCGACTGAAGTCCTTCAGCCTGATTACAAAAATATTAAAATTAAAATAAGTACTTGTACATTGTGTATTTCATGTGTGGTAAGTACTTATTTATATATATAAAAAAAAAATGTATATGTATTGAAAAACGTTTATGGTTCTCTTAAGCCCTTAATGTGTTCCCACAAAGGTTCGTTCTGGATATTTCCTGCGTCTTGGTGTCTGATGGTTTCTTGTTTTGCATAAGAGTTGTATTTTATCTATATTGTCTTCATTTTTGGTAAACTTGGTTGATAATTTTGAAAGTCTTTGTGAAATTGGTTCAATTTCGGTGATTTGGTACAGGAGGTCATTAGGAGGGTTATGGAGTGGATTGTCAGGGTGTCGGCATTTGGTGATCGTTCTGAGTGTTGATGTCTCCGCTACATTGATATTTTTCAGTGCCGGGTTTTTTGCATTAAGGTAGAGGGGATGACTGTATTCTAGTAGCAGCCTACATATGGATTTGTAGATATGTACTGCTGTCTTCATACTGATACCTACCTTTGTTTTTATTGGTCATACTACGGAAGTGTTTGCCTCTGGAGATGCACCTCTTTTTTATGATTTTGGTGTGATTATTAAAATTCAACTTGTGGTCAAGGCTTACATCTAGATATTTGACTGTTGTACTGGGTGAGAGAGAGTGATTGTTGATGGTTACTTTTGAGGAGTTGACGTTGGGGGCATGGTTGAAGATTATGTATTGAGATTTTGTCAGGTTTGGTTTCAATCTCCATTTGTTGAACCATATCGTCGTGTTCATTAATCTTTGTAATTCATCCAGTCTTTTTCATAGTGCAGTTATGACTAATTAATACAGTATCATCAGCATATTGTAGTATATATGGATTAGGGTTGATGTGCGCTGTGTCATTTTCAAAGTTGTAAATATCAAAACAGTAGGTGTTGTATAGTAGTGGCAATAGTGGCGAGCCTTGTGGTAGTCCTTGTTGCATTTTAAATGTTTTAGAGTAGCTTGTGTCTATTTTGATTTGTAATGTTCTCTCTTTTAAATATGTGCTTATCATGTGTACTAAGTATCTCAGACAGTTCAGGTATGCTAGCTTGTACAGTAGGCCCATGTGCCAAAAACTGTCGAATGCTTTATTTAAATCCAAAAATATTGCCGCACTATGTTAACCTTCGAGTTTTGTCGTTTGGATATTTGAAGTGATTATCGTCAGCGAGTGGGTGGTGGATGATTTTTCCCGGAATCCAAATTGGTAGTTGCATATGTTGTGTCTGATTGCATCTGAAATGAGTCTTTTAATAATCTGTTCCAAGTTTTTTGCTAGTACCGGAAGTAGTGTTATTGGACGATAGTTATTTGTTCGGTGTGGGTTGGTGTTGGGTTTGGGGATGGTGATGACAACACCATGTTTCCATTCCTTAGGGAAGTACTGATTGTTCAAACAGTATTCATATAATTTTATTATGTATAGGTGTACTTTGTGTCCAAGTTTACAGATGATATTTTTAGATATGCTGTCTTTTCCGGGGGCTGTGCTTTTACCTTTATTCAGTATGTCATAATAGGTTTCCTCGCTTATTGAAATGTTTTGGTTTGGTAATTCTTCAGAAATGAAATCGTCGTGCCAATTTTTTATGTTTTCGTGATGCGCTTCGTCGAATTGATTATCATTTTTAATTGTGTATACATTTTCATAGTGTTCGGCAAACAGATCTGCTTTTTCGGGGTTGCTATTATAAAGTGTATTATTTTCTTCTAGTGTGGCTATGGATGTCGACTGTTTATATCTGAATAATTTTTTTATTTGTTGCCAGTAATTTCTGCCTCGTTGTTGATTGATTTCATTACATACTGTTAACCATTTATGTTCCTTATAGTCTTTAATTAGCCTTTGGATATTTTTGTTGTAATCGTTAATATGTCTTTTATACTGTACATCTTTATTTGTTAGGTATTCTCTATACATTTTCCTTTTATGTTTTATTAATCTGATGATGAATCGTGGTAGTTCATATGAGTAATATCTAATCCTTCGAGTGGGTGAGTTATGTATTATCGTCGCTGTTAGTTTTTCATTGAATCTGGTTATTGCTTGTTCGTCAATTGGAAGCTGTTGTTCTACATAATTTTCTATTGTATTGTTGACTTCTGTAGGTTAATTCTTTTTTCTTCCACTTCCTCTTCTGTTGTTTCGTCTAGCTCTATATTAATCTCTATTGCCAGGTGGTCAGACCCTATGTCTGGGAGTATTTCTATTTTACATATATTCTTATGAATATTTTCGATGTAGAGTATTATATATGGTCGAGTCCGAGTTATTCCCTATTAAGAATGTCGGGGGGGGGGGGGTCTGCCTTCCTAAATGTTGTGTTATTTATGAATGTTTGCATTGTGCTGCTTTGTTGAAGATGGTTTCTTCAATGTTAGATGTTGGGTGTACATATATCAGAATTATATGCAATCTGTCTTCTTGGAATGATATTGAAATGTGTGTGGCTTCGTTGAGTGGATTATTTACCCTCGGCGGATTTTCCATTCTCATTTTCAAAAGGCGATTTACCTGTATTAGGTTTCCTCCTCTTGCGTTATTATTTACAATGTTTCTATTGTAGATAGATAGATAGATAGATAATTTATTGATGTTTATACACAAAAAGTGTTTACACAGGTCAAAGGGAATAGTCTGAGGATAAAATTACATTAAAATACATAAAATTTACATTGAAAAATAGTTAAAATTTACATCGAAATTAATAAATAACGGAAGACAGAAACATAGAAAATACACTTAATGCAACAAAACCATACACTCCTGGCAAGCTTATCGTTTCCTATAGCAATTACAGTGCAAGTCGAGGACAAAGGTATATTGACAGGTGTTAGACAGAGAAGTTATACATCCGTTGATGCCACGCGTTGTCTTTGCTCGAGTTTGTTGACCACGCCCCGCGCGCACAAGAACGCATGCCTAGATACAAAGAAGGGTAGCGGAGCGGAATTCTGTGAATTATAATATTACTCATTTATTGATCATCGATCCTCCGCCGTGTCTGTCTGAAAATACAACTCAAAACTTATTTAAATTACACAATGTCTGTTTACACAGTAGAGGAGAAAGTACAAATTATTAAATGGTATTTATTATCCCAAAGTGCGGAAGAAGTCGTTGGGCGATTTGTATTTACTTTCGAAAATCGACCAGTACCCACTACGAAAACAGTCTTAAATATTTTTCATCGATTTGAAACGTCGGGTTGTATTACTCGGTGTAGAAAGTATTGCTTGGATCCAAATCAACCCGAGAGACAACCTGATAAGCGTAGGGTAGAAAAAGAAACAGCCATTTGTGCGGCGGTGGAAGTAAGTGAACCTTGTTCTAGTAGGCAAATCGCGGAACAAGTTAATGTGCCTCCGCGTACAGTTCGGCATATTTTGAGAAAAAATGCTACAGGTTAAAACGTACTCAAGAATTATTTCCCGACGATCATTACAGACATCTTGAGTTTTGTGAATCCATGAGGGAAAAAGCAGATGCGAACCCAAATTTTCTAAGCAATGTTTTATTTAGTGATGAAACATCCTTTTCCCTTCATGGAGCCCACAATTCTGCTAAAGTTTGTTACTGGTCGACGGAACACAAACACTTGAGTGTGCCTTTACGTACACAGTATCCACAGAAAGTGAATGTTTGGGCTGGCATTTTAGGGTCCTCCATTATTGGGCCATTTTTTATAAATGGAACTCTAAACGCCGACAAATATTTAACGATGCTCGAAAATCAAATTATTCCGGCTGTTCAGTCATTGCCCATTAATTTTGAGGAAGTGTGGTTTCAACAAGACGGTTGTCCGGCTCATAATTCTCTATGAGTAATAACTTTCTTGGAAGCTACATTTCCTGAGCGGCTTATTAGTACAAGGGGCACAATTAAATGGCCACCCAGATCTCCCGATTTATCGCCCAGTGACTTTTTTCTGTGGGGACATACAAAAGACACAATTTATGGACAAGCACATGGAAGGCCACGTAATTTAGACGATTTACGGACCAGAATTGTGGAAGTCCTACAGAACATTTCCCCTGAAGTACTGACAAACGTAATAACAGAATTTTATCATAGGTTAGGTTATTGCGAAGCACAAGGGGGATCAATTTTTGAACCTGAATTAAGATAATTTTTTTATTTCATTTTATTATTTTAGTTTTTATTTGTTTTTGTACAGAATATGCTTTATTTCGAATTAGGATTTGTTTTAGTTTTCATTTATTTTTTATAGAGAATATCAGTTTTATTTTTATCAGACCGGCGAACTAACTGACCACAATTTTTAAAACAATGTAATTAATTTCATACATTGACCTAATGATATGTATAAAATAATTTCAAAATATCGGGAATACATTCGAATTTATTACGAAATCTACTAATAACGATGTGCACCCTCTCTTTGATAATGAGTAATGGGTCCTGTCATGAACGCAACGTACGCGCCGCGCCGAGTCGATGGTGGGGACACCGCCTGCCAGAGTCGAACATAAACGAACATTGTTCGTAAACGAACATTGGTCATCACAAGTTTTTGTTTTGTGACGATATTAACTTGACATCGCTGCAAATTATATCTATCGTTGTTTATCTTAAAGCTTAGCATAAATCCATCTCTTTATTCACATTGTAACCCCCTATGTAATGCTTGCCAGGAGTGTATATAGAACATACACAATACTAGCAACTTATAATATGTATTGAATTATATTGAGCCAGCAGATCTCCCAAAATATTTACATCATATCTGTCAAATCATTGACGAGGTACTCCTCGAAGTTGTACAAAGCTTTTTTCTTTAGGTATGATTTAATTTTGTATTTATAGATGTTAAATGGTGAGGTTAATTCCTCTGGTAAAACATTAAAAAATTTTATACAGTGATAGGTAGTGCCATCTCTGGTTCTTGATAATCTATGAAAATTTAGTTTTATTTGATTATTGTTTCTAGTTAGGCGTTGATGGATATCACTATGTTTTTGAAATAGGTGAAAATTCTATTTAATATACATCAAACATTCTGCAATATAAACACAAGGTAGGGTGAGTATACTAAGGGTTTTGAATTGTTCTCTGCAGCAGTCGCGATATTTTAGCTCAGCTATAAAATTCTGATACATCTTCGTTGTAATTTAAAAATATTGTCTGAATAGAATAGAATAGAATAGAATAGAATACTTTATTTGTCTTTGTGGCTACAGTATTTCTAGATAAGATATGTCATGTAAAAAAATAAAAAAATAGAAATATAGTAAAATACAAAAGTTAAAACTACATACATACATACAGGTACACTAATAACAAACACTTACAAAAGCTACATTAAATAAAATGAAATAAAAGAAAAAACATTGAAATTACTCTAAATTACAATTCTTCTCCAGTTTGTATCTTTAACACAAACTCCCCAATGGTGTAGAATGCTTTATTTGCTAAGTAATTTTTTAACTTTTTCTTAAAGTCTTGAGCAGGCAAGTCTCTGAGGTTTACAGGAAGTAAATTGAACATATGGAACCCTGCATAAAAGGGTGATTTTTGTAAAAAGCATGGTGATGTTGATTTATATATATGTTATTTTTATGCCTTGTATTATGAGTGTGAATGTCAGCATATGATGGGAATTTATTTTTGTTTTCATAACTGTAAATTAAAATTTTAAATATATAGATACATGCAATTGTTAATATTTTTTCCTTTTTAAAAATCTCTCTACAGGAGGTACGACTATCAAGGTTATATATTAGTCTAATAACTCGTTTTTGTAAAATAAACACTTTTTGTACATGGGCGGATCGACTCCACACAATAAATAATATTATAACTAATAGCTGAGTAAAATAAAGCATAATATACTGGCAATAGAGAATCTGGATTAAGTTTATCTTTTAATTGTTTAATTGCAAAGTAGGCCTTATTTAATTCTTTTGAGAGAAATGTAATTTGTTCTTGCCTTGTTAGCTGGTTGTCAACGATGGTTCCAAGAAATTTTGAATTAGATTCAAGTTTAATAGGTTTGTTGTCAAAAGTGAAATTAAAATTGTAGGTTTTTTTAATTTGTTATGAAATTGAATCATGACTGTTTTTTCACTATTTATTATCAATCGATTTTTGTGACACCAATCATGGAACTGAGATAGAGTAGTTCTAACTTTGCTCTCTACTTCTTTTGGATCGTGATGTGAGATAACAACTGATGTATCATCAGCGTATAAGAAGACTTTACCTTCACTTAGGTGGTCGGGAAGGTCGTTAACGTACAATAGGAAGATTAATGGTCCAAGAACGCTCCCTTGTGGGGTACCAATGTCAATACTAAAGTATTTTGATTTTGCATCAGCATGTTTAACATAAAATTTTCTGTTAGATAAATATGATGAAAGACATTTATTAATGTTGTCACGAATTCCTAACTTATTAAGTTTTTCTGATACGAAGTCTACATGAAGGATGTCGAAAGCTCTTGATAAATCAAAGAATATTCCAATTACAATAACATTAATGTCCATTTTATCACTAATTTGTTGGATAAATTCACTAGTAGCAGTTTCAGTTGAATGAGACTTTCTGAAACCATGCTAACAATCGTTCAACAATTTATAGGTTTTTAAAATTCATGTATTTTCTGAGAAATTACCGTTTCTATGATCTTAGATATTACACTAATTAATGCAATTGGACGATAATTTTCAATATTTGATGAGCAACCAATCTTTGGTATTGAGATCAGTACAGCTAGTTTTAAAGCATCTGGAAATTCTCCATGTAACAGGCATAAGCTTATTAAGTGTGCAATAGGTTCGGATGGAATGTCTCGACAGTTCTTTATTAATTTAATTGAAACTTCATCATCTCCAGTGGATTTTTTGTTATTAAGGTTGGTGATTACTTTTTGAACATCTTCCTTTGTTACAGGAGTGAAAAACATATTTGAGGTTACATTCTTAGATGCTGTACAAATCTCAGATAAGTTTCCATGGAAGTGACTATATAATCTGTTTGTAACAATCTGTCTGAGTGAGGGGAGTGGCCCCAGTTAAGAATGGCATAGGACAGTTTGGAGTGGATGCAACCATAGTAGGACGTCATTGGGATTTTATCCGATACAGTATTTTATAGGTTACGTACTAAAAATATGCCCTGGGAGAGTTTCTTATATATATATATATATATATACCAAAACTGGGATGTGCTACAATACATTTATAGTTTACATAATGCAAACATAAATATACCAAACACGTGTTCAGCCCAGGTCAATTTGGTATCAAGAACAACACCAAGAAATTTAACAGAGCTGCTATTAACAGTGTTTGGTATATTTATGTTTGCATTATGTAAACTATAAATGTATTGTAGCACATCCCAGTTTTGGTACCGAGTGTTGCTGTTTTCTTTGGTTTTGGTCTCCACAAAAAGTGAGCAATTCATATTATTTTTTTCCATTGTGTTGTTAATTAACTGTTTTTTAGGTGTATAGCTGTTTACATTGGCGTATAATACCCTAAGCATCAACGTGAACTTGAACATTGGACTTTCCAGGTATAGGTTCCGTCGGTGATACAGTTGGGGGTTCATCTAGGTCAAACATTAAGATATATACTCTGTTACCAGAGAACGTTGCCACTGCGTCAATGTTGTATAGTGTTGTAAATCTTTTCCTATGTTCCCTTAATAGTTCTTCCCTATCTCTGTTCTTTTCTTTGTTTAGTTTTGTTATATATGTGTTGATTATCATGTCATGTACTGTAACTGGTGAGTGTATTTTGGAGTTTTTTGTTATTCTATTGTCGATTTCGTGGCTTTGCTTGTAAAGTGATTTTATCTGTGCATTTGAAAGCCCCTGTATTGGTTGAGTCGGTCTTTTTGGGCATTTGAGTGACCATGCGGCATGGTCTTCTGATCCACACCCTGTGCATTTCATTGGTAGTGTGGAATTACATGTGGAGAAGTGGTGAGGTCCATTACATTTCATGCATTTTGGCGGAGTTGTACATTGTTCTTTAGTGTGCGTGAATTGCAAACATTTTGCACATGGTTGTCGAATTGGTGCTGGCGGAAGGCTCGGAAAGATAAGGTAGTGCTTGTGTTGGTAGAATATTCTCTCGTTTAGTAATTGTTCGCTAGCTTTTAGACAGTCTCTTATTATCCTAATCATGAGTGGGGGTTTGTTATTTGCTTTTGCGATTATTCTTTTGCAGTATCTATGTCGTATATTAATTCCATTAAGGTGTTCGCTTATTTCTAGATCCGAAATTTCATGTTCAACTGATCCTATTATAACCGAGTGTGAGCTTGACGTTGTTGTTCTGTTCTGACTAGGGGTGTGTGATTCTGAGATTTCTTGATAATTTTTAATTTTTTTATCAGATATCAGTTTATTTAAAGTTTTGGTTGCGATTTCCTTTTCTGTATTTGTTTTTATGAGGAATCCTTTTTTGTTTGTATTATAGTTTCGTCCGATTGAGGATGCATTTTTTCCCATAACTCAGACATATCCCTTCTAGTCATATCCTGTAATGAGGTGATGTAAAATAAGTATTTATATTTCTTATTTGTTAGTTCATACATTTTTGCTGAATGGTTTTTGTGTACTGGCATTGTTGTGTTTTTGTTTGGTGGGTTTTTTGTGGATGTATTTATCTGTGAGTTTTTTGTGTTATAAGAAGTTGTTGCTATTATTTCATTGACGTCTTTTTGTGTTATTTTATTCTTTTTATTTATATTCCCTGATGCAGTTTCCCCTGATTGTCTTTTGTGTTTCACTTTCTTAAAATGTCCTATGTCATCTATTTCCATTTCACTGTAGCTACCATCACTTTCTGAAGTCATTTTTGATTAAATTAACACTTTTAACTGTGCAATACTAGGAGTAAATATCAACAGGTTTTCATTCTATCACTGTCGTTAAGGACTGTATACTTTTTATATATGTTCATAATTAAAATGAAACAAAAATAAAATGTCGGGTTATTATTTTGTTTATCGCGGTTGTTTATCGAAAACCGGTGAAGGATTAAGTCTTTTTAGATTTCCCAAGGAATATGAAAGGTGATTATTATTATATATGCATGTACTTTTAATATCATTTATTGTGTTACGACTTAATTATTTTTTTGGTTACAGCGCTAAAGTTTGGTTAGAAGAGAGTTAGAAGACTGTACACAAAAACTATAAGCTTTGTGAACTACATTTTAAAAATTGTTATATTTCAAAAGGAAATGTGAGAAAAACCTTATTGCCAAAAGCAAACCTACACAATTTTCCCACATTTTCAAAAGAACAAGACAAGAACATCTTGATGAAGAAATTGTAAATGTAAATATTTGATATTTAATATAGGGGCGTTTTACATTTTTTTAATGTTTTTTTAGCCTTTTTTAGAAACTAGTAGTATTTAAAACATAAACTATTATTTAATTATATTTAATACGTGGTATAGTAACATATTATACTGAATTACTTTCAAGTGTACGTCAAACTTTAAAGTTCTCTCAGTGTAAGAGATTGTGTTGAGTACATATTATACTGAATTACTTTCAATGTACATCAAGCTTTAAAGTTCTCTCAGTGTAAGAGATTGTGTTTGACTCATGTTCAATGTCATTAGAACCGGGCCATAAAATGTCAAAGAAACCGCCGATATTGTCGCTTCTCTGTGGTATAAGTTCTCCGACATGATACTTTACAAGAGATTTTACTAGCACAAAAATGTAATTCAAAGTATATGTCATGCAGTATTTATGCCTGTTATTAATATCTGATATTTTTGTAAACCTATTTACTAATTTCGCAATAATATACGCACATATAAAACAGACTTGATAACATAATCACCTTATGTGACCCTTAAAGTTAATACGTATTTTGTCTTTCAAGCTAATTTGAAGAGCATAAAATCTGCTTTTACATTTCATCATTTACAAAATTAAATATAGTGTAGAAATTAGATAGCTATTTATATATCATTGTAATTCTTGACTGCATTATAAATTCACTGTATTTCAATATAGAGATAATTATTATAATAAATCTTAATAAAACTTGAGTGACCTGAATGCCAAATCAATATGAAGAAGGAAAAATAATAAGTAGTTATGTGTACACAATTAAAATTAGACTTTAGTAAATTAGGACTAATTTTGATTGTGGATAAAATATATATACCAATTGTTCTTCCTTCTTCCTCCTAATTAACAAAATATTCCCAATGTTTCAAACTTGTTGAAATTCTACATGTAGGTAGTACTAAGCCATTGGAAATAATAAATCTGAAATAAACATATATTTTGACATGCTACCAGATACCAGATTAAATAATACAAGAGGGGCGAGCATAGAAGCATCTTGCCTACACGTATTTCGAATCATAGTTAATAATAATTACAGCATGCAGAGAGAAGCCTTACCATAATAATATGTAAATAGGTAAATTTATTTTCAAAAATATGTATAGTTTTAGTGTAAAAAATATGTATCTGTATTTCCCACATCGGCAATTACAAAATGTTCAAAATAAAAAATTGTAGTCGATAATTATTATGAAATTAAAGTAACGAAACACCAAAAGCGGCGTATCCAGAATAAATTAATAGGGGGAGGGGGTACAACAAAAATGCATCGCAAGCGAAAATTTGGTATTTTCCAAGGTTAAGGGCTCTAAAATGAAGTCGGAAATTTGGCTCGCAAAAACAGTTTCGTAGAACGAATTTTCGTTATTTATCTGTAAAATGTTAAAATGTATATGAGTTGCATGCTAACTCTCACTTGCTTTATAGTCTATTTTGAATTATATTAAGTAAGTTCAACAACCAACAAATATAGTTTACTCATTTATTAATTATTACCAACTGGTAATAAACTTTTACAATTTAATTGTTATACGAGCATCTAAGTACTCCTTAAACCTATGGTTATTGTGCCCTTTACTTTGTATACAGGGTATTTCACTTTCGTATAAAACAATTGCAGAATAACGTTGAAACACAAAAATATTTGTAATGTAATAGAAAACATTTCTTTTCTAAAGTTAAATGCTGAAACACTATGGGCCATATGGCAGCATTATCTACAAATGAACTTTTCTAAATCATTACTTTTTGCCAAAATAAATGACCGGGGGGGCACGTGCCCCTGAATCCGCCACTAAACACCAAGACTGTCAGAACTGTCTCGTATTACGGAAAATTTTACGTTTGTTATCTACATTGAGGACGGTTTCTGTTGAAACAAAATGTTATCTATCTTTGACATACTCAATTAAATAGCCTTCAAAGTTTTGAAAACAACAATCACAGAACAATACACGAAAAGTCAACTGTGTGAATTAATTACGCATCATGTCTAAATATGAATATACAATATACATGCTAGCCTTGTCAAATAGATAAAAACTTGAGTCTCTCTTGTTAAAACAAAGGATTCATGTATTTCTATCTAATTTTACGGTTAATCAGATGTTGAGAAAACCATTGTCAAATACGCTGTATAAGTTCTTCTCTCTTCAAGGTGAAGATTTGGCTAGCCTTCCAAAGGAGGTGAAATATTTTTTGGATTTACTTCATCTTTTAAAAATATGTAAAAACTTGCCGTTTCGTTAAAAATATATGTTGTTATGTTAGAGATCGAAAAATATGTAAAAATATGTAAATTATATACGAGTCTGGACATTAATTAGATGACTGCTGGGGAAACACGGCGATTTTGTCCCATCTTCTAGCGGCTTGTATATAAGCGTATATATTTGTAATTTAAAGTGGGGATTACGTAGTGGATATATCATTCTTCGGAAATGATATAAAGCAGTCGATCTCCCAAAATGTTCTTTCTAGTACTAAATATAATTAAGACATCGGTTAGTGCTGACGAAAGTTATAACTCATAAACTAAAAAAAAAATAAGAGATTTTCGGTTTTTCAGCACGTAAATGTTCCCAATTATGACATTCAAATAGTGCTCGATACAATTGACTACAAAGCTGCTGCTAAATTAAAGAAATAAATAAGTTGTATGATACATCATTAAGAGTTTAATGGAGTTTATTTTAAAAAATGGGCATTAATAATTATCAGAACAGATATTATTGGGAGTGTAATATGCCCGATTACGTCTCGCTTCGCTTATACTGTTAGAATAAGACACTTCACTTAGTTTCACACCACCGACCTACTCGTACCGCTGTTCGATATAAACTGCCGTCTCCTCCGGCCGTGAGCTGCAGAGCGCCACCTGGTATTCGGTAATACTTTATGACTCATCAACGTTAGATACAAATAATTCCGATACACTACATCTCTTTTTCCTCATAATTTTTTTTTACTACGTACTTATGTAGTTTTCGTAATCTACTTATAAAACAACACCTATTCTAATGTGATTTCATTTTATAGTTTGTAACCTCATAATATATTATTTTCCATCTTCGTTAGGTGCAGTCAAGGTGTCCTCTTCAGCTCTGTCCTGGACCCTACACTCCTCTCTCCTTCTTTCTTTTTTCTGTCTTTTTTCTATCTTTTTAAGGTGGACCACATTTTTCCGAATATTTTGTCCCATTTGGTCATTTCCGAGATCATTTCTAACATAGATGTCTCCCTTACTTGTATTGATAACAGTATGGGAACTGCTGTCAAAATTTGGGGGTTAATTTATTGCCTACCTCTATATATATATATATACATTTTTTTTTTTTTTTTTGTAGCTTTTGTCTCCATATTTTCTGCGGCTTTCCTGTTTCTATCTCCATATTCTTTTCCTTTTTATTTCCTTATTTTGTCTTTACCTTTTACTTCTTCGTCTACGATTATGTTTTCATTTTCAGGAGGTAATTGATTTCAAGAGCACTTCCAAAAGCGTTGTGACTTCAGTACGTCCATGATGCATGCAGTAACATCACTAACGAACACTCCATTCTCAGAAATTAGTTCCTAATCTCGACCTTTGGCCATGTTGATCCATAGTCAACAAGGACTGTGAATTGTATTCCATCCGCTAACTATTCAATCCAGTCACCATCTCTCTTTAGGTTTGGCTGAATATGACAGAGTAACACAAGCTTCGTATGTGCTAAAAAGCTTACAAAAGTATGCAGGAAATAGTTAGTTTAATCACAGAAGCCTATAAAAGGATAATAGTTAAATCAGCTGCAAGAAGTTTCTTGCAATACACATTTCGATTTTTTTTTATTTATTTATTTATTTATTTATTTATTTTTTTTTTACTAACATTAAATAGTCATTCAAAGTTTACTCATAAATTTCAGACAGGAGGCACATATTCATGTCTATAATAATCAAATTAAATTAAGGTTTATTGGTCATGTTTACATTATTTCATGGTTTTATAAACATTTCTAATACTTATTAATAAAATATATGTGTGTGTATCAAAAATTTAATTAATAACCAAAAGTGAAATTCTGGAACTGTCCGAGAATCAAGTTAAATTTATGAAAATAATTGAATAGCAAAGATTTATGAATAAAATCGATTTACTTATTTACTTCATAACGGATTTGAGAAAATAGCCTTATTTGATTCAATAAATATAGTATAGTATTCCATTTAATTTATAAGGCAAAATAATTTATAAATATTTGTTTCTACGTTTTAGTACTTAGAGGGATATTCGTATCTAATTTTACTGTGCCTCGAGTATCATAGGTGTGACAAATTTGCTTGTTTAAAATCGATTCATGTTTATAAGAAAATAAGAGAACTGATTTAGTATGCAGCAGTTCTATATTCAGAACATTTCATTCAAAAGAGGATTTTTGGATTATTGTTTTTTTTTTCTCTATAACTATGGAATGTTTATTATTATTATTATTATTATTCTTTTTCAGTATTTGTTAATGTTAATAATGTTTTGATATATCTAATATATACAGTTCTCTTGAGAACATTAAAATTCGAAAATAAGATTCTTTAATAATTATTTTCTGGCAGAAATCCACTTTATCTAGATCAGTTTTTTTTTTTTTTTTGAGATCCATTCCAAGACAAAATTCCAAATACCAAATGTTCTGAATTACCGATTACCGATCTTAAACCAATCACAATCAAAGCTTCCGACACCACTACCCACGGCTCAGTTTCCGAATCCTCTCTCTCTCTCTCTCAACAAGATAGATGCTTGACCCGAATCGTTTTCGATCTTTGTCAGATACTGTGGAAGCGAAAGGTCTCCTTCCTGATTGTCAAGTTTCCCAGTATGAAGATGTTCCTAACCATACTTTTGATATCCTGTAACGTTGACTGGATAAACCTTCATATTTCCTGCGCGACTTACAGTTCCACTTCCACACCTCAGGAATTGCTCGGACCGTCTTCCATACTGCACTCTTGCCACTTTATTCAAAATATTCAATATGATATTACGAACTACTACTAACCTAAGATGAGACCGAAATATGAAGAACCATATAATTCTAAAAACCAAAATAGGCTATGGCCAAAGAGTACAACTACTCAATGCATGGTTAACTTGGTGTGCCATATTTAAGCCTTGTTTAAGTGAACATGAATGCACATCGCAATTGCAAGAAATTTTATTAAAATCTGAACACACAATATAAATGGGTGACTTAATAAGAGCATTAGTTCTAGCCATATTGATATAAAATGTGATATCCCGCCTTGAAATCTGTTTAGGTACCAAAAACTTAATTGTCATAGGAGATCGAAACTAAAATTGAATTTACTTATTAAAAAAACCGCTGCCCAAGGAATCACTACTTCCACATCCAGATTTTCTATCCAAGTCACTCACAACGAAAAAATGTTGTATGTGGAAATAATTGCTTAAGGAACTTTAATAATATAATATTTGAAATCCTCCACCCCAAAAACCTATAAAACGATACCCCACATCGGTAGTAGGGTGGGGGTGGTGATAAGGGGGTAGTAGTGGGGGTGGATGAAGTAAAAAAATATTTTGAGGTTTCTGGTTCTTGTACACACACTAAATCACAATTTTTTTTCATCCCCTTTAATAATGGGGTGGGGGTGGTAATGGGGGTGGCTAATGCCAAAAATTTTTTCGAGACCTTTGCTTCTCTTGAATATACTGAATACCAATTTTCTGGACTCTTACCTTCTTCATTTACCTAATTACCCCAAATTTACCCCAATTTACCCCCAACCCTTCGATAGAACAAGATGAAAATATAATCTAGTTCCAGATCACGTTAAAATACATACGTGTACCAAATTTCAAGTCAATATCTTAAACGGTTCCAGAGTAAACGTGCGCACAAAAAAAGTTACAGACCGACAGACAGAAATTTTTTTTCGCTCAAACTTAAAATCTCGACGTTTCATGACATTCTAAGCCTATTTGAACAATAAAAATTTTTTTGTCGTTACTATACTTCCACTGGATGTGGAAGTAATTATAATCTGTACCTCTTTCAGGATAATAACCATCTGATTTAAATGTAAGATACTTTTTAAAACTGTCATTGTACAATCTCAATTGATTTATTGAGAATTTCATAACGCGGAATGTTATATTACCCTGCAATGATTTAATTTTGACATACCATAACTACCATATAATATTTTAAAGGTTTTCCTGTTTTTTTTTTTTTTTTTGTAATTTCTTATACAGCCAAGCGATTCCGGACTGATGAGGTTATGTGCTTATATGATATGTAAAATTAAAATTGAAATCATCTGCAGAAATGAACTGCCATAAATTACATTTTTTTTTTTGTGCTCTCTGCCTTTCTGCCTGGAGCTCACAGCTTTTTTTTTTTTTTTTTTCTAAGACGTTCCTCGATACCTAATGTTGAGATAGTATTGGTACACTTATAGCAATGCAATACTTGTAAAGAAAATAAAATTTATTATTTATTTTCAACTAATGATGTTATCTCTCCATTCGGAAAAAGGTTAAATTTATGTCCTGGTACCAAAATATATACAAATAAAGAAAATAGAGCAAAGGCGTGTATTCCATCAATAATTAGAACATTAAAATATAATTTTTTGAAATTAATTTTTAATTTTTCCAGTATTACGTAGCAACCCATAACTCTACAATTCATTGTTCTATTTTTTTTTCTTTAGTTTCTAATATATTACACTATATCAAAGAAAATTACTCCATTTCCTTTTAGTTCCGTACAACAAATATGTGTTAAATAATATTTAGAAGGGGATTTTCTTCCGTTATAAACATGATTTCTCATACAGGCGGTGCGAATTGAGATTTAAAAAACTTTTATTTTGCGATCACAATGATCTAAGGTACACAATGTATTATTGTATTATTATTGATATTATTCCTTTTCTATATGATCACTATAATCTTTCACACATAATGTGCAAATTTTGAATTTACAAATTCTTTAATATTTTCCCAGATCACCATGATCCTTGACACATAATGTACCCTTAATTTTCTATATGATCACTATGATCTTTCATACAGAATGTACGAGTCAGAATTTAAGAATTCCTTAATACATTTCACCGATCACCATGACCTTAGGTACACAATATAGGTACTCTTGATTTTCTATATGAGATCTATATGAGATCTATATGATCTTCCCTACGCAATGTATGAAATAAGAGTTTAAAATTTATAGATTTTACGATCACCATGATCTGAGATACATAGTGTACTCTATTTTTTTTTCTCAACTAAATGTTGGATATCGTGGTTCATGGTCAACCGGGGTCTGAACGACCAGCGGTATGCTCATGGGCCAACACCCTTCGAACCGTGCTACAAGTAGCTAGTATTGTAGTCTTTCCGCAAGTGCTACCACTCTTTTATAGTAAGATATTCCCAGTCGATTTAGAGCTCTAGGCAGCTCTTTATCTATCAACCCATTAGCGGATGTTACTCTGGGTATTATGATAACCCTTTCAAGTAAGTAAATAGCTTACAATTCATTTGCTAGGTCTTGGTACTTACTTATCTTCTCGGTCCTGGCTTTTCTTACATTTCCATCCAGGGGAATTGTAACATCTATAATGTGTGCCCATTTATCCTTTTTGTTTCGGATTAATACATCAGGTTTGTTGTGTCTGATTTCTTTATCCATTACAATTCCTGTGTCCCAGTATATTTTTATTGACTCGTTCTCCAGGAAGGCTTCCGGTATGTATTATTATTATTATTTTTTTTTTTTTCGCGTGCGCAATGCTGGACAGTTCTCCCGTGTCTCCGACATTCTCACGGGAGAAGCGCCAGCGAATTATCCACAGCCACTCCCCGCATCCCGCAAGGTTAGTGACTGTAGATGCCAGATTCGTGTGCCCTAAGAAGACGAAGGGACCCCAGGATAACTGCCTTCTGCATTTGGCCTGCCAACCACTCGGCTGACTTTTGGCAGGCTGGTATGGCCTTTAATTCCGAGAGCAGCGTAGGCCTCATTCCACCAAGTACACCGATTATCAGGACGACCATCTTGACTGAGTAGTCTGGGTATAGCACTCGGAGCTCATACCGGAGATCTCGGTATTTAGTCCGTTTTTCTCCCTCCTTCAAGATGATGTTTGTCTCGGCAGGTGCCGAGAACTCGATGACATAGATCATCTTGGTTTGGTGGTCGAGGAGGACTATATCTGGCTTGTTTGCTTGAATCTGCCTGACCGTCGGAAACGAGTAGTTCCAGTATATACGGCACTTCTCGTTCTCGACAACGGACTCGGTCTCTCCGGGGACATAAGGCAGCACTGGTGTTTGGTCTACTTGGTACGAGTGCCGTAGGTAGTAGTACAGCACTCGTAGGGCCGCGTTATGTCTATGAATGTAGGCCGAAGTCACATAAATCGGACATGCAGATAGTAAATGCATTAGCGACTCCGGCGCCTGACGGCAGGTCCTACAATTAACATCAGGGACCTCCACACCCATAATGCGACTGCGGTAGACCAACGTGTTAATAACACCATCTTGGCAGGCCACAATGAATCCTTCGGTCTCCGACTTTAGCCCTGCTGACCGTAGAAAAGCAAAGGTCAGTTTTGCCGATAAACCCAGCGTCTCTATGTTGTTATTACTATTATTATTATTTAATTATTATTATTTCCGCAGTCTCGTTTTTCAACGGTAATTTTTCTGATAGTAGGTTGCTTCAGACGGACAATTGTCAAGCCTTTCTGCCTATTAATTTGAAATTAATAGAAAACGTCTTACATGTGTGACATGCGTCTAGCAAACAGTTTTTTTTGAAATTAGATGTTGAATATTTTATATCCAATTCTTCTGTTTGTTTCACTGTGCTTCGCGGTATTATTCCTGTTGTGGATATTATGACCGGTCGTATGTCAACTCCATTTACCTTCCACATTTGTTTTATTTCCGCCGCAAGTTCTATTTATTTATTATTATTACTTTTTTTTTTACTATTATTATTAGTCCTTTATTTTTCTCGACATGTTTGCCGGTTATTTACTTCAGTTGAACTGTCGTTACATAGACATATTATTATTATTATTTTTATTATTATTATTATTTTGAGGGACTTGCTTTGAAATTTTATTGTTAAATTTATCCTCGTCGCCACTTGTAATATGCCCGATTACGTCTTGCTTCGCTTATACTGTTAGAATAAGACACTTCACTTAGTTTCACACCACCGACCTACTCGTACCGCTGTTCGATATAAACTGCCCTCTCCTCCGGCCGTGAGCTGCAGAGCGCCACCTGGTATTCGGTAATACTTTATGACTCATCAACGTTAGATACAAATAATTCCGATACACTACAGGGAGATGGTTCAACTTTTTTGACTCTTATAACAGAATTTCTTGTAAAACTGGTAGATGGTATAGGTAAATTAATATTATTTACTCGAAGAGTAATCCAGCGATTTTCTGCATCTTTAAACGTATTTTGTTTTATATGAAATATGTGCAGTTTTTTTTTGCTGTCTATAGACTGTATAGTGTAAGGGTATGAAATATTCCTTATAAAATTCAGCTTATTGACACATGGTACTAATTTTCAGATTTTGATCTTACAAAAAAGTTATTAAAAAAATGTCAATTTTGGTTGAATCGTGTACTCAATTTACTTACTGCCCGTACGATATTAAATTAGGGTTGCCTAAAATTGAATTAACATGATATGTAATCACTCTTACTGTTCGGAAAATATCTTTTCTAGTATTGTGGCAGCATATGACTCCAGTTTCTTACAGAATTAGATAGATAAATAATCTTTAAAAAAAATACAATACAATATACTCAGTTGGGTGTGGAATGTGTCGAATACACATAAAAAATTATATTTAAACACACTTTACATTGAAACACACTTGAAATACTTAAAATAATGGTGAAAATTAACACAGCAGAAAATAAAACATCACCTAACGTTTCACAACAAAAAAAAACGTGTAAATATAAAATTATAATAATAATAATGCAATATTTTATTTATGTGATTGTAATGCTGTCACCGAAGTATTCATCGATTGAATAGTAGTCAAAAATATTTTCAGTTTATTTTTAAGAATTTTACTTTAGGAAAATATCCGACAGCATGTGGTAATTTATTATATATCAGTATAATGGAGTAATACATATTTTTGTAAATATGTGTAAAGTGGAGTGTAATATAATAAATCGTTGTTGTCCCTAGTAGTATATTTGATTTCTATTGCAATCTTTGAAAAGGGTAGAATTTTCAATGGCAAATATTATTACTTCAAATATATATATATATATATATATATATATATACATGCATTTGTATCGTGTCCGTGTCTTTACAAATTTGTGGCGCCCGCATCTCCACTAGAAATAATATAGATAGATTAGTTCTGTTTACATATACATAACCGCCAAATTTCACTTACCAAGGGCACGCGGAGAAGGAAAAGGATTTTCATCTTTTTTTACATAAACTTTTTTGTTCATACGATTGGTATGTTTACGCCTCGTTATATAAATAGTCTGACTCAATGTATTTAAAACTGTTATACATAACGGTAGAGTTTGCCTCCTTAGAAGTTGCCAGATTTCTATAATGTAAAATGCTCTAGCGCTTGCGCAATTAGTTGCGCTATGCAATCGTGTGCGTTTGTTATTATGATGATTAATATTGTGTAAGTAGTACTCTATCAGATTATGTTGGTGTTTTACCCCATAATGTGTGATTATCTGTTTTAAAATGAGCCGTTCACGCTAAGTATCTATTGTAGAATAACGTATGTAATTCAAAATATGTTCTTAAGGGAATTATTATTACTATTTAATATGCTTTTCAAAAGGCATCACTGAATCAGTTCAATTTTGTAACACAATTGTTACATATTAGTCCACGTAAATTAGAAATCTTAGAAGAAATAATATTTGGGATGCGTACTCACTGCGATAGGGTTAGAAATAGATACCCGAAAAGTTCCCCCCAATTTAAGAGTGAAACGTCCGTAATGATTATGAATAAAGCTGCTTCGGCCATATAACGGGGACTTAACGCTGGTTTTTCACTTTTATCTTGTAAACCGTTCGTCGAAAGAGAAAAAAAATTGTCGTGCTAAATTCTGTACCTATAAAAAATGTACTATTAACCTTGTAGCTTATCCTCACCTATTTCGCACTAACAGCATCCGAACAGAGAGGTAGTTTGGGGCGCAGAGGTAAAAATCCATCCTATTCCAAGTTTGACGTCGAATATCTTAAAACCGGTTACTTTAACGAGAAAAATGTTCAGGGATGAATTTATAGAGCGGAATTTTCTCTATTAGATGCATATACAGCGGGTTTTGTCGCAAGTAGTTTATGTATTTTCCCCTTCTTTGCAATTATATTAGAGGATAATCTGTACTGTTCACTCAAAAGAAGATTTGGAGTCATGTTTCAACTTTAAGCTCGCTTCAATTCCACTTCTTCTCTTCGATGAAACAGGGTTAATGAGGAAAATTAAGAAATCGTCTCTGTATGATATTGTCAATGCTGTACGAAAGAGGCCAATAGATTTTTCCGATTGCCAGTTCATTGTTGATGGCGGCAATTTGATTCATCATGTAGTATGGTCGAAGCAGCTTTATTCATAATCATTACCACCAAAAAGTGACTGTAGTGTTTGACAGATATGCTGACAATGCCTGCAGTATGAAGACCATCGAAAGACAGCAGCGACTTTTGAAACGCATTTCACCGGAAATTATTTTTAATGAGAACACGCCACTGACTGAAACGCAAAATAAAATGATAAACAATCTCACAAAAAGGAACGGTTTATTTCGAAATTGGTGGAGAGATTTAAAAACGAGGAAATCAAAACAATTACTGCTGTAGTAGTTCAAACCGCCTTAAACGAATCTCATGAAAACGATAATTGGTCATCTCGGGCAAGATATTGATCGTCTCGCATTGATTATCGCTCTCGCACCTGAAGATAAAGATATTCGTTTCTTAAGACAGGCTCAGAGAAAAATAAAAAATAAAGGTTACAGTTCTCGTGACTTGCAGTCCTCGGAGGTTTTAAAAAGCTGTATGGAGACAGCCACACGTTCAGTGGATGCAATAACACTTCAGCTTTCTTTGGTAAAGGAAAAGTGCAAACGGTGGAATGCGTCAATAAAAGAAAAGATCTCAAAGAGGTCGTCCGTATATTCAACAATCGTAGCCCAACGAAAAAAGAAATTACAAATGCTGGAGAGCAATTCGCTCTAGCAGTATATAAACCCCCCAAAAAGAGACATCTTTGAATCATCAAAGATTCATTATCTTCAATAAGTCAGTCGGCCAGTACTACCGGGATTCTACCAAGACTGCCACCAACATCCGAGACATTACGTCAACATTCTTACAGAGTATTTCCCCAAATTCATGTTTGGCGAGGAGAAAACTTGAAACCAACGGAATGCAGAAAAACAGAAAATAATATAAAATATTTCAAAGACATGATATAAAGAAGTAAAATGTTCAAAACTTAGATTATTTTGAAGCAAAAATGTAAATATTTCCCTCCAGCAAGAGAAAAATTTTTGAAATGTTTAAAAAATTTTTAAAAAGCATGCGAGACGACTCCAACAAACTATTATTTATTGGTAGCAAAATTTATGATTAACCAAAAAATATATTCTACAGTTTTGGTCTCGAATGCTTTTTAAAACATTTTTGTTTCTTGCTAGAGGGAAATATTTAAATTTTTGCTCCAAAATAAAGTTTTTAAAATATCTTTGGAAGGTGGAAGATGTTTATAGGTATTCTTCGCCTCCAAAAAAAGTGTCGTTAAATGCTTCTATCTCTCTATCTCTTCCTTTTTTGTCATAATCTTATATGCGCACCAATAAAGCTGATCATTATTGTTAATAATGAGTCATGAATTTACTAATTATCAAGACATTCGCGATGAAAATAACACAAAACGTCTCCGTCTCCGAAATTGGAGGCGAACTCGTAAAATCAGAGGCAAACACCACCTATATATCATTCGGAGGACATTCATTCATTCGGACATTGCATTTTTACATATCTTTCTACGTCCGCCACTTTTTTTGCGTCTGTACCCAGACAGCACACAATATCCATTGGACATCCATCTTATGTCCATGAGACGTGTAAGTCTGATGAAGAAATATCGCCATCTACGATCGCACTCTTGGCTAATTTGTCCACTTTCTCATTATGTGGTAAGTCACAATGAGCTTTAATCCACACAAAGTTGACATTAATGTTGCGATGCGCCAGCTGTGAGACTTTATTGACGACGTCTAACACAAAACATGAGGAGTGGATTCCAAAGTTGGAAATACTATTTAAAACACTTCTTGCATCTGAAAAAATTGTTACATTAGGGTAATTTAGCATACTAACTACATTGATGGCCTCAAGGATGGCAATGGTTTCGGCAGTAAAGATTGAAGTTTCTGGTCGGAGTTTTAATTTGCACTCTGAATTCAAGCTAGGAATGAAAAAGGCACTACCAGTACCGCTCCCGTTTTTTTAGTCCATCTGTGAAAATACATGGTGGTTTTTGTACATATCCACTAGCACGAAACATATGTTTTTGTTGAGTGTCGGGTTGTCAGTGAAAGCAGGCAAATGCACCTTAGGAGTAATCACCATGGCGAAATAATTCAAGGTGAAAAAATAGGGCAAGTTATGCTTGAGTATGAAATTTTCGTAATCAGAGGTGTTACTGTAACCATCAGCTAGAGGAGGGCTTGTCTTTTTTCCCCAAAATTTATTTGTTAAATTTTCTATGCAGATATTGTGTAGACTTGTGTTTAGGTTGGAAAGATTTGTTGTTTTGAGGGCGAATTTTGAGCTTAATCTTTCCCTTCTTAATGTTAAAGGGGGTTCATTTGCTTCCACATATAGAGCTTCTGTTGGAGTAGATTTCATCACGCCCAAACATATTCGTAAAGCTTTGTTCTGCAAAACGTCAAGACGACCTAGAAGAGTTTTACATGCGGAACCATAAAAAAGGCATCTATAGTCGATGACAGAGCGAACCATCGTCCTGTATAAAAGCAAGGATATATTTACATCTGCTCCCCATGATACTTTATTGCATATGCGAATAATATTAATAGCCTTTTCACTTTTATTTATTACCGCTTGTATTTGATCCTTCCACTTCAATTTCTGATCGAGTAATATTCCAAAATATTTAACGGTTGTTTTGTAGGGGATAGCAAATGGTGGTAGGTTAAGTATTTGGAAAATGGGTAAGCGATGTCGAGTGTAAATTGAAGCAACAGTTTTATTTGAGGAGATTGAAAAGCTTTTTGTATCACACCAATCAGTTACTCTTGTCATGATTGCGCCTAAAGTATGAATACAGTCATCCAATTTTCTTTCTTCACAGTATGCTACAGTCTTTTTTCCCCAAAATTTATTTGTTAAATTTGTACAACGCTGCAATTAACCTTAGATAGAAAATCACTTGTATAAATATTGAAAAGAAGGGGGCTTAACACTGAGCCTTGAGGTAATCCGTGTGAAACAAATCTGGGACCAATTAACTTATTTTGGTTTCCTCTTAAGAATGTTCGTCTTTCTTTGTAAAGGTGAATAATGTTGTAACATAACGACGGTGGCAACTTAAAGTCAATTAGTCTTGTTTGTAAGACTTCCAAATTAACGGAATTTTATGCATCTTTGAGATCCAGGAAAATAGCACCTAAATAATTGTTTCTCGAGAAATTTAGTTGGACGTCTGTGACGAATTGTCCGAGAGCGTGTTGTGTGGCGTGTAAGGTTAAAAATGACCGTTTTTTACGCTACTCTTCAAGCGGTCAGGTCGCCTTAATTAACAATTGAAAACAAGGAAAATAGACAGTCGTACAAAAAAAAACATGGAACGTCTCAATCGCATGCAACATTTTTTTTGGCAAAGTTTGCAGATAAGTATTAGGTATCCTTAAGAAACTTGAACGTTACCGTTTTTTTTACTTATGTATTTTTGTCTACAATTTGCGATGGGATCCTGTATTTTTCTTAAATATGCATTTTTCAAATCACAAGACTTTATGTGTATGGCAAATTTGGAATTTCCACCGCTTTTGGGGGTGATAGATGTAATAGATCGATTTTTAAGAAATACTGCGTTTAATATTTGATAGCAAATAATTCAAAATTAAAAAAAAGGTGAAATAATTTTTTACTTAAAAATTGTTATAAACAATCCATAACAGATGTATTTTTCACAAAGGTTTTTTCAGTACTCGATGAGGCTTAAAAATACCAAATGAAGGCATCAGTTTTAAAAATATTTATTCATTATTGAAATAAATATTTTAATTTTTAAAGTATAACCTATCTACCTAACGAATTTAGATAAAACAAAGTGGAGGGGAATTCTGGAAGCATCTGTATTTTACATGCCAAAGTTTCAGAAAAAAGCTTTCTTCGTTTTCGTTTTTTATTCCGTTCAAACATTTCCAGAGAACATTTCCAAAGTTGTTAAACATCATCTCAGTATCGTATTTTATCCCCACCACCTTAACTTCAACCAGAAAACACAAATGTATTAATGTTAATATGCTATGATCTGCTACACGTTTTTTTGCTACTTTTGGTTTAGTTCGAAGTTGCAACTTAATTATAATGAAATGGAAATGATATACCATAGAAAATTAAATATCCTTTACAGTCCTTTTTTTGAATTTAAAATCGCCTGAGAAAAAATAGAATTACAGCCAATTTTCCTTCAACAGAAAGAAGGCCATGCAAAAATATTTAATAAGTAAAATTGCAACAAGATGAAAAGGCAGTGCATGGAATATTTTGGAAAATAATACATACCATTGTATTTTCTTAGTATTGACAATTTTAATATTATAATAAAATAAAATTTTAAAACGTTATTGAAAGGATGTCTCTTTCAATTAAAAATATTTTTTTAAATGGAAACATCCATTTTTTTCCTATTACTTAGATCACTGAAATTTATCTTTTCGCAGAAAATATAAAATTAAGTTTTACCAAAAAAAACTAAAATAATAAAGCAAAGTTTTCTTTAGACACAACCTAATTTGTTATTGTCAGCAAAAAAGTAGAAAATAGAACAAAAGTGGGTGGGGGCTTGCATTTAAAAAAATATATTTAAGAGACTTTTTTCAATAATTTAAAATTCAATTGTATTTTAAGATTATAATTATTGGCATATTAAATTAAAGTGGTAATTTGTTAAAAATTATCTATCCAATGTTCATTTCTAGTTTGATAGAATTCTACTGATTACATATTTTTTACATAGCATTTTTCTGTTAAGAGAAAATTGGCTATAATTATGTTTCTTCTCAGCGTATTTTAAATTCAAAAATGGACTGTAAAGAAAATTGAATTTTGAATCGTAATCATGACAGGTTATCTTTCTGTTTA
Source organism: Rutpela maculata (assembly GCA_936432065.2). NCBI lineage: Eukaryota > Metazoa > Arthropoda > Insecta > Coleoptera > Cerambycidae > Rutpela > Rutpela maculata. The sequence continues at coordinate 203,195,282 of OW386285.2, read as the reverse complement.
AAAAAATTTAAAAAGTTGCAACTTCGAACTAAACCGAAAGTAGCGAAAAAACGATGTATCATGTCAAGTGTAACTTATTTATGTTTAAATAAACGCACCTAATTTGAACATATTATTTTTAAAATGAAAACATTACAGGTCATTACATGCCCTCTGTGCCATCCGGTATATGAAAACCTTAAATCTTAGTTTTAACTCGATCAATATAAATAAAGCAAATTTAAAAATTAAATATTAAGTACATGCACACAAGAATCTTCTCCATCGAGAAAGTTGAAAATAATCTGGTAATATATTTCCAAATGAATATTTCGTATTTACAGTGTTGCCAGACTCCGGTATTGTCAAAGTCTGATGAAGGATGCGGGCTTAGGAGTGTACTGCATAAAATTATATACTATATACTGAACGCCCTCTGCATAAAATTTGCAGAACTACATCTGTATAAAATACTATATTTAACCGCTTTTTCAGTCCCAGTGTCAAATGCGTTTTTAAACTTTTTTATGACATAACCAAGGTAGATTAAGTAAGAAAAACACAAAACGTTCTCAGACCCGGAGGTGGGTCTGAGATCGTTAGTTTTAGTCTGACAACGTCGGTAGTGTATGGCGAATTGGGTCTGTGTAGTCGGTTAAACAAATATATATATATATATATTATAGATATATAGATTTGTTTAACCGACTACACAGACCCAATTCGCCATACACTACCGATGTTGTCAGACTAAAACTAACGATCTCAGACCCACCTCCGGGTCTGAGAACGTTTTGTGTTTTTCTTACTTAATCTACCTTGGTTATGTCATAAAAAAGTTTAAAAACGCATTTGACACTGGGACTGAAAAAGCGGTTAAATATAGTATTTTATACAGATGTAGTTCTGCAAATTTTATGCAGAGGGCGTTCAGTATATAGTATATAATTTTATGCAGTACACTCCTAAGCCCGCATCCTTCATCAGACTTTGACAATACCGGAGTCTGGCAACACTGTAAATACGAAATATTCATTTGGAAATATATTACCAGATTATTTTCAACTTTCTCGATGGAGAAGATTCTTGTGTGCATGTACTTAATATTTAATTTTTAAATTTGCTTTATTTATATTGATCGAGTTAAAACTAAGATTTAAGGTTTTCATATACCGGATGGCACAGAGGGCATGTAATGACCTGTAATGTTTTCATTTTAAAAATAATATGTTCAAATTAGGTGCGTTTATTTAAACATAAATAAGTTACACTTGACATGATACATCGTTTTTTCGCTACTTTCGGTTTAGTTCGAAGTTGCAACTTTTTAAATTTTTTTAAACAGAATGATGTCATGATTACGATTCAAAATTCAATTTTCTTTACAGTCCATTTTTGAATTTAAAATACGCTGAGAAGAAACATAATTATAGCCAATTTTCTCTTAACAGAAAAATGCTATGTAAAAAATATGTAATCAGTAGAATTCTATCAAACTAGAAATGAACATTGGATAGATAATTTTTAACAAATTACCACTTTAATTTAATATGCCAATAATTATAATCTTAAAATACAATTGAATTTTAAATTATTGAAAAAAGTCTCTTAAATATATTTTTTTAAATGCAAGCCCCCACCCACTTTTGTTCTATTTTCTACTTTTTTGCTGACAATAACAAATTAGGTTGTGTCTAAAGAAAACTTTGCTTTATTATTTTAGTTTTTTTGGTAAAACTTAATTTTATATTTTCTGCGAAAAGATAAATTTCAGTGATCTAAGTAATAGGAAAAAAATGGATGTTTCCATTTAAAAAAATATTTTTAATTGAAAGAGACATCCTTTCAATAACGTTTTAAAATTTTATTTTATTATAATATTAAAATTGTCAATACTAAGAAAATACAATGGTATGTATTATTTTCCAAAATATTCCATGCACTGCCTTTTCATCTTGTTGCAATTTTACTTATTAAATATTTTTGCATGGCCTTCTTTCTGTTGAAGGAAAATTGGCTGTAATTCTATTTTTTCTCAGGCGATTTTAAATTCAAAAAAAGGACTGTAAAGGATATTTAATTTTCTATGGTATATCATTTCCATTTCATTATAATTAAGTTGCAACTTCGAACTAAACCAAAAGTAGCAAAAAAACGTGTAGCAGATCATAGCATATTAACATTAATACATTTGTGTTTTCTGGTTGAAGTTAAGGTGGTGCTGATAAAATACGATACTGAGATGATGTTTAACAACTTTGGAAATGTTCTCTGGAAATGTTTGAACGGAATAAAAAACGAAAACGAAGAAAGCTTTTTTCTGAAACTTTGGCATGTAAAATACAGATGCTTCCAGAATGCCCCTCCACTTTGTTTTATCTAAATTCGTTAGGTAGATAGGTTATACTTTAAAAATTAAAATATTTATTTCAATAATGAATAAATATTTTTAAAACTGATGCCTTCATTTGGTATTTTTAAGCCTCATCGAGTACTGAAAAAACCTTTGTGAAAAATACATCTGTTATGGATTGTTTATAACAATTTTTAAGTAAAAAATTATTTCACCTTTTTTTTAATTTTGAATTATTTGCTATCAAATATTAAACGCAGTATTTCTTAAAAATCGATCTATTACATCTATCACCCCCAAAAGCGGTGGAAATTCCAAATTTGCCATACACATAAAGTCTTGTGATTTGAAAAATGCATATTTAAGAAAAATACAGGATCCCATCGCAAATTGTAGACAAAAATACATAAGTAAAAAAAACGGTAACGTTCAAGTTTCTTAAGGATACCTAATACTTATCTGCAAATTTTGCCAAAAAAATGTTGCATGCGATTGAGACGTTCCATGTTTTTTTTTTGTACGACTGTCTATTTTCCTTGTTTTCAATTGTTAATTAAGGCGACCTGACCGCTTGAAGAGTAGCGTAAAAAACGGTCATTTTTAACCTTACACGCCACACAACACGCTCTCGGACAATTCGTCACAGACGTCCAACTAAATTTCTCGAGAAACAATTATTTAGGTGCTATTTTCCTGGATCTCAAAGATGCATAAAATTCCGTTAATTTGGAAGTCTTACAAACAAGACTAATTGACTTTAAGTTGCCACCGTCGTTATGTTACAACATTATTCACCTTTACAAAGAAAGACGAACATTCTTAAGAGGAAACCAAAATAAGTTAATTGGTCTCAGATTTGTTTCACACGGATTACCTCAAGGCTCAGTGTTAAGCCCCCTTCTTTTCAATATTTATACAAGTGATTTTCTATCTAAGGTTAATTGCAGCGTTGTAAAAATTTAACAAATAAATTTTGGGGAAAAAAGACTAGCATACTGTGAAGAAAGAAAATTGGATGACTGTATTCATACTTTAGGCGCAATCATGACAAGAGTAACTGATTGGTGTGATACAAAAAGCTTTTCAATCTCCTCAAATAAAACTGTTGCTTCAATTTACACTCGACATCGCTTACCCATTTTCCAAATACTTAACCTACCACCATTTGCTATCCCCTACAAAACAACCGTTAAATATTTTGGAATATTACTCGATCAGAAATTGAAGTGGAAGGATCAAATACAAGCGGTGATAAATAAAAGTGAAAAGGCTATTAATATTATTCGCATATGCAATAAAGTATCATGGGGAGCAGATGTAAATATATCCTTGCTTTTATACAGGACGATGGTTCGCTCTGTCATCGACTATAGATGCCTTTTTTATGGTTCCGCATGTAAAACTCTTCTAGGTCGTCTTGACGTTTTGCAGAACAAAGCTTTACGAATATGTTTGGGCGTGATGAAATCTACTCCAACAGAAGCTCTATATGTGGAAGCAAATGAACCCCCTTTAACATTAAGAAGGGAAAGATTAAGCTCAAAATTCGCCCTCAAAACAACAAATCTTTCCAACCTAAACACAAGTCTACACAATATCTGCATAGAAAATTTAACAAATAAATTTTGGGGAAAAAAGACAAGCCCTCCTCTAGCTGATGGTTACAGTAACACCTCTGATTACGAAAATTTCATACTCAAGCATAACTTGCCCTATTTTTTCACCTTGAATTATTTCGCCATGGTGATTACTCCTAAGGTGCATTTGCCTGCTTTCACTGACAACCCGACACTCAACAAAAACATATGTTTCGTGCTAGTGGATATGTACAAAAACCACCTATGTATTTTCACAGATGGACTAAAAAAACGGGAGCGGTACTGGTAGTGCCTTTTTCATTCCTAGCTTGAATTCAGAGTGCAAATTAAAACTCCGACCAGAAACTTCAATCTTTACTGCCGAAACCATTGCCATCCTTGAGGCCATCAATGTAGTTAGTATGCTAAATTACCCTAATGTAACAATTTTTTCAGATGCAAGAAGTGTTTTAAATAGTATTTCCAACTTTGGAATCCACTCCTCATGTTTTGTGTTAGACGTCGTCAATAAAGTCTCACAGCTGGCGCATCGCAACATTAATGTCAACTTTGTGTGGATTAAAGCTCATTGTGACTTACCACATAATGAGAAAGTGGACAAATTAGCCAAGAGTGCGATCGTAGATGGCGATATTTCTTCATCAGACTTACACGTCTCACTTAAAAAAACACTACATGTAAAATGGCAACGCCGATATAAAGACGCATATTCAAATAAACCCACTAACTACTTTTTATTGAACCCACTTATATCTGAACCAAAATGGCATAAAGGGCTATCCACCACCAGGCACTTCTATTCCACTATAACTCGTCTGCAATTTAACCATGGCCGATTTCCTTCCCACCTGTATAAAATTAAAATAGAGAGCGATCGCTGCGAATGCGGAGAAACTGGTGACATTAACCACCTTCTATTTAATTGTAGACTCAAGCAGAGAGAATCCGACCATTTAATACAACGTCTCCAGGACATTGGCTTTGTATTACCTCTGAACATAAATTACATTCTCACAAAGCAAAATTTTGACGCGCTTCAAATCATCGTTGAATACTGGGAAACATGCAACTATCATTTAACAGATTTCAATATTTGTGAAATTCGAATTCCAGCCTACCTCTGTAGTTTCCTCTGTCATTCCTTTTTCCTCCTTACCGATGCCTACTTGTAATGTTTGTTCATTAAAGTCGCCATGATCGGCCCCTTGGCGTGAAACGAGTGCCCACTGTAATTTTCCCCATAGTTTTTTAGTTGATTGTATTTTTCTCTTTTATAATGCAAAGTACAACAATCTGAGTAGCCGGCTAATGGGAAATACCTGAGGCCAATCTAAATCCGAAAAAAAAAAAAAAAACCTTACACGCGGACGCCTGTAGCTCCATAAGTTAAATAATGATAAAAGATAAAATAATATGCTTGTGTGCAGAAAAGTTCACACTTAAATATTACAACCAATCAGAGGCTCTAATTATGTATCGTTACCATGGTAGCATACATAAAAATTTCCAGAAATTTTTCGCCTGGTGAATACGGTAGATGAAATTACTCTGGATCTTTTTCTAGCAAATGTTTTTTTATTGGAATTTAATTTTTTTATGTGTGGTAAAAAAATAAATGCTCCACCACATTTCCTAGATCAAATTTATTAAAAATAATAATTTAGGCTATTCTTAATCTACTTTCTATTGTTCCTTGCAACTAAAATTGCTAAATCATATTTTATTTTACTTGACGTTTTGTAAAATCTGTGAAAAATCAAATGAATTCGCTTTAAAATATTTGACATACACACCCTTTTTTACAGTTGTAGTTTCTTATATTATTGTTTGTTATGACAATAGTTTTTAATTTTATATAGATGTGAAATTATCTTGTCGAATTCCCCACATATTTGAATTACTATCCGAAAATGTTTTCTCGATCTCGGAATGTAATGTTGGGGATAATTTTTATATTCAAAAATTCTAAAAATTTTCAGATTTAATTCAGAAACCAGGGAGATTGCTAGTAAAAATTAGATGTTCACGATGTTCTACAAAAAAGGCCCAGTGAATTTTTGTCGTATCTATTTCCGTAAATAAAGTCAAAAAATCACCAACTTCGAAATTTAAATAATTTGTTTCTAATTGTATAAACCAATTGAGACCTTAAGCGTACTCACAAATATTATTCCTATCGAAACGATGGAATGGAATCAAAAAAATTAATTTTTCGAGTTTAAAAACTGAAATCGCTATTTTGTTATAAATACTTTAAATACTTTGTTCCTTTAGTTTGACAATGTATAGGTGGATAAAAAAACCGCTGCCCAAGGAATCACTACTTCCACATCCAGATTCTCTATCCAAGTCACTCACAACGAAAAAACTTTGTATGCGAAAATAATTGTTTATGGAACTTTAATAATATAATATTTGAAATCCTCTACCCCAAAAACCCATAAAACGATACCCCACATCGGTAGTGGGGTGGGGGTGGTGATAGGGGGTGGTAGTGGGGGGTGGATGAAGTGAAAAATATTTTGAGGTTTCTGGTTCCTGTACATAAACTAAACCACATTTTTTTTTTCATCCCCTTTAATAAGGAGGTGGGGGTGGTAATGGGGGTGGCTAATGCCAAAAATTTTTTTGAGACCTTAGCTTCTCTTGTATATACTAAATACCAGTTTCATGGACTCTTACCTGCTTGATTTACCCATTTACCCCAAATTTACCCCAATTTACCCCCAACCCTTCGACGGAACAAGATGAAAATATAATCTAGTTCTAGACCTCGTTAAAGTACATATGTGTACCAAATTTCAAGTCAATATCTTAAACAGTTCCAGAGTAAACGTGCGCACAAAAAAAGTTACAGACCGACAGACAGAAATTTTCTTTTCGCTCAAACTTGAAATCTCGACATTCTAAGCCTATTTGGACAATAAAAATTTTTAAAAATTTTTTTGTCATTACTATACTTCCACTGGACGTGGAAGTAAAATTATACACCCTAAGTGAAGTAAAACCAGTCACTAAACAAGATCTCTTTATCGGCTACACATGGACCTAGTATTTAAAGCACAGTAGTTAAGAAGTTGATTTGTTATGTTAAATAAAGTATTAATGGTCACAACTTTGAATAATTAAAGATAATAATAGGGTAATAAAACTGACGCTTCAGTATGGATAACAGTACATCAAGTATTTGTCCTTAAAACTTCAACACCAGATGTTAATAAAGCAGGGTCTTTATGACACTATAATAACTACTGCAAATACTAGAGTCGAGTGCCAGACACACTTAGATGATAGGTTTTCAAGGGCGGCTCTGAGCTAATACTGGTTCTTACATTCCAAAATATCTTTAATGTAAACAAGTACATGAAATTTCATTCTAATAACAAAATGCGAAATAAGCAAACAATTAAAGAACTATTGAAGCTTAAAAAAATAGACATGAAACATATTTACATATTAGTTATATATTAACTTTGGCGAATTTATCAATTACCTACAGAGGAGACTGATGATTTAATATCTTGGTGTACAAGTAAAATCGCAAGCCCAACTAATTGGTCTTGGGCGGCAGGCCCCCCCCCCCCGTATGAGGAGGTATATTCGGTACAGACTTTAGGGGCCCGGGCATGCGAGTGGCCCATACTGACCCTCCGCGTATACTTTTCGACTTTCTGCCTCCGCTTATCAATTTTTATTCTTGAGGGAAAACATTTTTTGTTCGATTTTCTCCCCGCCGCTTACCAATTTTTGTTTTTGTGAAAAAAAATTTTTGGATTTTATTTTTTTTTTATTTTCGAGAAAAAGAAAAAATTGACATCCAACAATTTTGGTTTAAACAATTAGAAACAAATTATTTAAATTTGGAAGTTGGTGATTTTTTGACTTTCCATTACTCACGGAAATAGATACGACAAAAATTCACTGGACCCTTGTTGTAGAACATCGTGAACATCTAATTTTCACTAGTTATCTCCCTGGTTTCTGAATTATATCTGAAAATTTTTAGAGATCTCGAATATAAAAATGATGCCCAACATTACATTCCGAGATCGAGAAAACGTTTTCTGATAGTAATTCAAATACGTGGGGAATTCGGCAAAATAATTTCACATCTAAATAAAATTAAAAACTAATGGCATCACTCTAAAATTATTGTCATAACAAACATAATAATTTATGAAACTAATACTGTAGGGTGTGTATGTCAAATATTTTAAAGCGAATTCATTTGATTTTTCACAGATTTTATAAAACGTCAAGTAAAATATGATTTAGCAATTTTAGTTGCATTAAACAATAGAAAGTAGATTAAGAATAGTCTAAATTATTATTTTCAATAAATTTGATCTACGAAATGTGGTGGAACGTTTATTTTTTACCATATATAAAAAAATTAAATTCCAATAAAAAAACATTTGAGAGAAAAAACTCCAGGGTAATTTCACCTACCGTATCCACCAGGCGAAAAATTTCTGGAAATTTTTATGGATGCTACCATGGTAACGATACATAATTAGAGCCTCTGACTGGTTGTAATATACAAGTGTGAACTTTTCTACGCACAAGCATATTATTATTATTATTATTATTATTATTATTATTATTATTATTATTATAACAGGCGTCCGCGTGTAAGGTTAAAGATGACAGTCGTACAAAAAAAAAAACATGGAACGTCTAAATCGCACGCAACATTTTTTCGCAAAGTTTGCAGATAAGTATTAGCTATCCTTAGGAAACTTGAACATTACCACTTTTTTTTACTTATGTATTTTTGACTACTCTTCTCGATGAGATCCTGTATTTTTCTTAAATATGCATAAAAGCAAATTTGGAATTTCCTCCGCTTTTGATCCATAGATCGATTTTTAAGAAATACTGCGTTTAATATTTGATAGAAAGGAATTCAAAATTAAAAAATAGATGAAACAATTTTTTACTTAAAAATTGTTAGAAACAATCCACAACAGATGTATTTTTCACAAAGGTTTTTTCAGCACTCGATGAGGCTTAAAGATACCAAATGAAGGACTAATTTTTAAAAATAATTATTCATTATTGAAATAAATTCCTCCCCCCTCCCCCCGTAAAACTACTCTGTACTCAAATTGATTGTTTTACAGTTTACACGTACAACCATCGATCAAATGTTTATTAAAATAAGTTTGGTTATGCTCATAATTTGGTGACAGTCTGTAATTTATATTATTACTGACTACATTAAAACAAGGAGACGATAAAAGTTTGTCATTATTACTATGAGGAGCTCAAGAAAAAAAATTACTAGAAAAAAAGGAGCATTGCATGGCATCTACTCGAGTGACGCAGTATCTAAACTCGATGATAGTTCGATTCTATTCTGGAGAAAGTTAAAAATTTAAATTGTATGTTATTTCGGACAAGGAGCAAATTTTCGGAGTCTTGCATGTGGTCGGCATCTACAATAGCAATAGACCTAGTCTGTGCTACTTAACACAATATCCCTGAATTACTTTTGTTGCTTGAGAGATGGTTAAGAAAAAAACATTTTTTAAGAATAATTTAATAAGTATTTTTGAACAATCGTACGAATCGCTTACCGATATTGTTGGTAGTAGGTGTAGGTATTTAAAAGTTAATGAAGTCGATATTTTAGCATTAAAAGTTGTCAGCTATAAAATGACCGGCATTTAATTTTTCAAGTCCAAGACATTTCCGGGAACATTATACAAATATACAATACGATAAGCAGAGCTAATAATGACTTTATGACTTGCCACATGTTGGATTGGACCTAAAAGCCACCCGCTATATTGCGTCCACTTTCTCTCAGTTTACTTGGTTAAAAGAACTACCACATTTACAAGTATGTTTTTCGTACAATATAATAAATGAGGCATTAAAAACTAAATTGTTTATGTTGAAGGAACTGTAAAATTGTGCACGCTTCTTCGCTGAATATTAAAAAATAATTTGAGTTTAACAGCCTTTAAAATTTTCTGCCATATTTAACATTGTGGATTAGTATTGATAGCACAGTCGAGGTGGCGGCGGTGCTTTTAAATATTTATACATTTTTGGCTTAAGATGTTACATATTTGATCCCCTTAATATCTTATTAGTCGTGCTAGAAATAATTAGGCAACATACATTCGTATTAAAAGATCAACCGGAAAAATTCCAATAAAAATTAATGAAAATTATGGATGCATTACAATAAATGCTATTTTTTAGCATCTTGCGGTAATCTTAAAAACATTTTGAGCAATTTTTATATGCTGATTTTCCAATACAGTATTTTTTCAAAAGGTATCACATTGTGTTTTTTGCAGTTCTTCTTAAATATTTCTAGTTGTATAGATCATACCGCAATATACAGGGTGCATCATGGTTAGTGGCCTATTAGACGTTTTAAAAAAACAAATAATTTGAAGCTGAAAATTTAGGGACAGGTGTTTTCGGGGGTACTATATTTAATGAAAACAACGTCACGTTATACCGGAAATTGACATCAACTTCCATATTTTAAATAGCATGCCTTATTTTTTATGCCGGATTCGAATTCTGTTCATTATTTTAAGGTAATTTTCAAGATCATTTCCTACCTAAAAAACCAATCGTTTTTGAGATATTTCGATTTTAACGAAATCTGATGCGAAAAGTAACCCATAGGAAATTAATAATATATGAGAGATGGAGCTTTCATTTACTCCACTAAATAGATATAATAAGTTTGTCCATTAAAATGGGGCTAGCTCAAAGTGTAATAAACTGTTTTGGCTGATAGTTCCATTATTCTCAAAATTTCTATTAATATTAATAAATTGTAATATTATTGTACCAGGCGAAAAAGAATATAAAAAAAGAATATAATTTCATATTCAATAACTGTCTGGTTTGACCTGTATAGACTATTTAATTTGTCGGTGTTTACACTATCCCTCTAACTTGTACTTGTACCATTACTTAGAAATGTCTGAAAATATGTTGTCATAATGACAAATATTAGTACATTAAGAAAAACAGCAATTATGAAATATTTCAGAAAATCACATGCTGGCTACTAACATGCGCATTGCGCTTAAAGAATTAAATAATACACCTCATGGCGGAAAAAATGATTTAAAACGCTTGCATTGCATATCTGGTAAGTCATGTTACAACTATACCTGGTGCCACAGGTTAGTGCCCCCCCCCTATATTTTTTAATTTATCCGTTTGAAATTTGGGGTACATAAGCTACCTGTAAAAATGGATTTTTTGGACGTAAAAAACGGTATGAGACCATTTCCTGTTCACCCGGAATTGACCGCAACTTTCGATTTTTAAATGGACACCCTGTATATTTTTACATATTTGGACCCAAGACAACATTCTGAGTATACCATGAGATTTTCGCGAATTTTTGAGTCGATGTTCAGTTTTTTTAAGCAGTTTATGACATGCGTCTAGAGTGCTTTGGAATACCAAAATTTGTTCAGCAGGTAAAGTCCAAGGGAAAAATATAATTTTTCATTTAATTTCATTGATAACTATTTATGAAGCCTCCAAAATTGAACAAATCACTTTTTTTTCGAAAACTTTTTTTCCAAATGGGAAGGTGGTGGCTCATACTGTTCGATAAATTATAGGTTTTTTTCTGAATTCATTGATATCCATTTCAAATCTATGCTATTTGTTTTTCTATTTTGTTGAATTTTTTTAAACATAAAAAAATCACTTTCAATATAGTTTTTCTTGAAATTTAATGTAGTTGCCTTTGCAAAAATCATACGTCTAATAATGAAATGTGAATAACTACCTTTTTGTGAATAATAGCCTTTTGGTTCTCTTTTTTGTTTAGGTATAAGTAGGTACTATTGCAAAGTATAAGGATCAATAAAAATTATTTTGAAAGTGATTTTTTATTTTTAAATAAATTTAATAAAATAGAAAATCAAAGAGCATAGATTTGAAATGAATATCAATGAATTCAGAAAAAAATCTATAATTTGAACACTAGGAACCACCACCCGCCTATTTGAAAAAAAAGTTTTCAATAAAAAAATGATTTCTTCAATTTCGTAAAGTCATTAATGAAATAAAATCAAAAATTATATTTTTTCCTTGGATTTTACCTGCCGTAGTAGACTGGCGGTACATGACCAGTCAGGTGCAACGTTTTTAAAATGCATGCCAATCATATATATGAATGAAATTACCGTGAATATGCCAGAAACGCAAATTTTAGGCAGTCGTCGCGTGCAGAAGGCTGTGCAAATCGTTTTTTTTTTGTTTTTTTTTATTTTGAAGTGGATGCCAAGAGTGCCAAACGAAAAGCCTTAAAAAAAATCCAAAATCAGAATCATCCAAAATCAAGAACACCAAAAAATTTTACGATTTAATGTGCACATCAACGTGTGTTTTGCGCGCGTAAAGTGCAAGCCAATGAATTTCCGCTGGAATCTTTTTCACGGCTTTTCGTTTTGCACTATTGGCGGCATCCATTTTAAAATAAAAAAAAACACAAAAAAAAAACAAAAAAAATCGATTTGCACAGCCTTCTGCACGCGACGACTGCCTAAAATTTGCATTTCTGGCATATTCACGGTAATTTAATTCATATATATGATTAGCATGCATTTTAAAAACGTTGCACCTGACTGGTCATGTATCGCCAGTCTATAGAACAAATTTTGGTATTCCAAAGCATTTTAGATGAATGTCTTAAAATGCTTAAGAAAACTGGACATCGACTCAAAAATTCGCGAAAATCTCATTGTATACTCAGAATGTTGTCTTGAATCCAAGTATGTAAAAATATATAGGGTGTTCCATTTAGAAATCGAAAGTTGCGGTCATTTCCGGGTAAACCAGAAATGGTCTCGTACCGTTCTTTATGCCCAAAAATTCATTTTTACAGGTAGTTTATGCAACCCAAATTTCAAATGGATAAATTAAAAAGTAAAGGAAATATAGCCTGTGGCACCCGGTATATTATGAGAGATATTAAGATAACCCCTTGCCAACGGGGTGGGTGATTAATTTTTTTTCTGGTACTTATTGTCTTTCAAAATATGTTAAATAATCGCAAACACCAAAAATAGTCATTAACTTTTAAACGATTTTAGAATGTTTCTTCAAGAGTATTAGTTATGTTTCTCTCTTTAGGCTAATCTAGCAGAGATAAATTATTAACGAAACATTTGCATCTATAGGTGAGATCCGGCAACAGCGTTGGGACTGGTATCGTCATTAGGTATGTCATTATGATACACACAGGTTTGAATAGGCGGTTGAACGTGTCGGTCCTGGGAACGATTATTGAATTTGGCAAAAAAAATCTCCGTATTTTCTTACCCCTATTAGGTTGCTCTTAATTGGGGCAATAAGTACGAATATAAAACATAATATATACTACCCTTACTCAATTATTTCTAGTGGGTCTGAGTTGTCTGATGAACATGTCGGGACTGAGAGCGTCGATTGGTTCAATATATATATGTTACAATACACAATACACAATAATCCTAAACATTACTTATAAAAAATACAACATATGTCAATTCAATAAAAAGAAAGAAAACAAACAGAGACCACACAAAACACAGTAAACCAATATTGCAAACAACAACTTGCGAACAGTAATTCCAGAGACTCTGATCCAGGGAAATTTAGCCATTAATATTTCACTAACTGAAAGTTTTATCTAAAAGGTAAGTCTTTAGCCTCTTTTTAAAACAGTTTACGGAAGGGGCCTCTTTAATGTGATTACTTAACTTGTTGTAAAGCAATGCACCTTGATAGTAAGGGCTCAATTTGTATAATTCTAGACGATGGGATTTATATTGTAGGTTGCTATTACCTCTAGTGGTATAATTATGATTAAGTTGTGTTGTTTTATTAAAATTATTTTTAACAAAGCATAACACATGGTATATGTACAAACATGGAGCAGTAAGTATATTATGTTCTTTAAAAACTGTACGGCAACTAACTCGCGAGTTCAAACCCAACATTGCTCGTAGAGTACGTTTTTGTAAGATAAAAATTCTCTCTGCTGATGGTGATTTTCCCCATAAAATAATTCTATACATCATGACAGACTCAAAGTTGGCATCATAATATGTTTTCAGTACTTGGATGTCACAAATATGCTTCAGTTGTCTCAGCGCAAAACAGATACTGGCTATTTTGAAGTTTAGTAAGTCAACGTGTGAGTTCCATTTTAGATTTTCATCAAGCGTAACCCCTAGTAAGTTGAAGGATTCAACTTGGGTTATGACCTTGTTATTCACTTTTATTAAAGCACTTTGTTTACGTTTGTTGCTTGAGGAGTTAAATGCCGTATTGACGGTTTTCTTTTCATTCATAATTAAATTACAATTGGAGAGGTAGGAGTAAACATTTTTTAATTTATTGTTGGCTTCTTGCAGTAAATTGGTATAGCTGTTTGAACTAGAAGTAAGAGAGATATCATCAGCATATTTGGTTATGGTTCCAGATGAGATAATTCTATCAATATCATTTAAAAAAATAATGAATAGTGTTGGCCCCAGTATCGATCCCTGTAGAACACCATATTTATTTATCTTTACTTCTGACCCTTTGTTGTTGCATCTCACATATTGACTTCTATTTGACAGGTAAGATTTGTACCACTGAAGACATGATCCCCTGATACCTAGTAATAATAGTTTATTTAGGAGTATTTCATGACTGACACAGTCGAAAGCTTTGGATAAGTCAATAAAATAACAAGGATGTCATGGCCTTTATCCAGGTTCTTATATATTTCTTGTATGAAAGCTACTAACACAGTAATTGTTGATTTATTTTTGGTGAAGCCATGTTGATTATTCGTTAATAGTTCGTATCTATTTAAAAAATTTAATAGTCGGGTTAGCATAGCTTTTTCAAATATTATTGCAAATATTGATAATAGTGCAATGGGACGATAGTTATCTAGTTTTTTATAGACTGGTATAATTTTGCTTAGTTTTAAGAGATCAGGGAAATTCCCATCTAAAGCTATTGTTAAACATGTATGCGAGAACATCGGCTATGAGCTCTTTGGATTCCTTAACAAGTTTTGTTAGTATGTCATCGGGGCCGGGAGAGTGAGAATTTTTTAGGGAAGTAATAATATCAACAATTTCTGAGGCAGTTACAGGACTTAATATAGAGTTCTTATTGGATGATATTGTAGTAGGTGATGATTTTGCACTATGTTGTTTGCTTTTTATTAACTTTTCTGGGGTATTTGTAAAGAATCTATGAAGGCATCTGCAATGAATTTAGGGTCAGTTATGACAGTATTATCAATTTTAAGTTGTCTGAGATCAGCGTTTTTGTTCTGTGCATGTTTAGAGGTTTTTTTATGATATTCCACATGGTTCTCGATTTATTTGGAGTATTAAGAAGTATATCATCATGATGCATTTTGGTTATCCAGGCTTTAGATTTTCTGTTGCAATTTTTGCTCTGGTAAAAACTACTTACCTCCCTTGTAGTGTAAATAACTATTACCACACTCCAATTTATTCTCACAAAGGTTACCTGCAAATTATAATGTTCATTAAACCATGAAATTCATTTTATTTACCTTTTTACCAATTGCCGTCGCTAGGTATGGAACCTGTAATACTTACGTTAACTCTATAACTGTTCTAGTTTCAATTCAATTCAATAAGACTTTATTAAATGTTTTTGCTACAAATATGTGCCACTCTGAGACCTGAAGCCAGCCAGAGGAGTGAATGTGGGCTGGAAGGGACCGGTTCGGTTCGACTTAATGACGATAACAAATAGACAATTCTATTTAAAAAATGATGCCCACATGGGCCTAAAACTAATACATGTAAAACTTAGAACTAGTCACTAGTTGTAGCACTGAATAAATTTGGACTGTTCTAAGGGTTTACTCACTGGGCTATCCTGCGTCCGTTATTTTGGATGCTAAAAGCAGTATAGCAATGTATGGAAAATTTATTTAATGAAATTATCAGTAATATTAAGTCTTTATTATGTGAAATTCAATTTTTAATACAACTATATTAACTATACATATTATATTACATTTCGAAATAATACAGATAGGCTAAAGGTAGGACACAGGAACTACATGTAATGCATAAAGGCAAGCCTTTAAATAAAACCGGTAAAGGTATGATATAGATGCTGTACAGATTATATCTGTATTACTACGGGAGCCCACCCTAAGTGTCCGTGTACCCCCCCCTCCGATCCTTGGGGACAATATTTTTCATAAAGATTAAAGCCTAAGGAACAATTTAAGACATGTCCCCAAAAAGAAAAACTGGCTGTGCTTTCAAAATGGCGTCCTCTTAAAAAAAATTGCAAATATTGTTTTGGTCATTTAACACAAAAACTAAAAAAGATGGAGAAAAACTTTCTACACAAAACACAAAGTGCATAAAATTTTCTACTACAATTTTATTCCTATACAATATGTGGATAGGAGTTACCATTTTCCAGATACCATTGTTACACCGTTTTCGAGATAAATGTCTGTAAATTATATTATTATTATTATTAATTTTTTTTCAGTTTATTTTATTTTTTGTTATGTTAATATAAAGTTATATTATACGCCTTACAATAATTGTCAGTTATTTCCTCTAAGTGATTTACCGATATATGAATTTCCATGTTTTCTTAATTTTGGACTCATTTATCTGGAAAATGGTATCTCCTATCAAAATATTGTATAGGAACAAAATTATAGAAAATGTTATGCACGTTGTTTTTTGTGAAAAAAGTTTTTGTCCATATTTTTTAGTTTTTGTGTTAAATGACAAAAACAACATTGGCAACAGTTTTTTTTTTAACATATTGCCGCCATTTTGAAAGTACAGCCAGTTATTTTTTTTTTTTTAGGACATGTCTTAAATTGTTCCTTAGGCTTTAATCTTTATGAAAAACATTGTCCCAAGGATCGGGAGGGAGGTGCACGTACAGCTAGGGAGGGCTCCCTGACTATATAGTTTGAATGAATAATAAGTTACAAGTTTGATAAATATATTGTCGGTCCAGGTTAAAATATATAGTATCTTGATAGTCTTTATTGACGAAAAAAATCTGTACCATCACACGGTTGTACAGGTTATATTTGCTAGATATAAAATACCAATTAATTAAAAATACTTATAGTTGAAGTAATCATATTAGTGAGAAGTGTGTGAGGTAAGGGGAATAAAAAAGACGGCAACCCATCTCCACTTTTACATTAAGTGAGAGAGAAGATACCGACCATTCGATGTCGGCTATCTGACGTGGGCGTGTGGGCATAAACTTATGAGTGTGTTGTTTAACCCAGGACCACAGTTACACCGCAGTCAAGCTTATACTGTTGGGGTGAAGATATAATTCAATAATTATTTTATGGCCCATAATAAATTATATGCAGGTGTACCTAACTTTATGTTGCCATGAATTGCCATATAATGGAGTGACTGGAGTGCTCTCTATCGTGAACCTGATATTAATGAAAAGGTAAATATTTTTAATAATACCATCTTGAAAGTATTTGATAAACACTGTCCATGTAAGACAATTATAATAAAAAAACGATACTCTTCATGGCTAACTCCGAATTTGAGACAAATGATTAAACTAAAGAAGCATGCCTTCCAGAGATACAAAAAATCAACTAGCACATCATAAAAGATATTACTTAGACCGAGACTTAGACCTTAAACATGTGGTGAATACAGCTATTAGCAATGAAAAGAATGCCTACTACAATAATTATTGTAGTAATTGTTAATGATTTTATGTTTTTGTACTTTATTCCAAATTAATTTACTATTGTTACTACACTGTTGCATTTCGTAATAATTGCGAAATATACCATACTGAAATACCCAATGAAATTAAAGTTCCTAACTTGATGAATGACCATTTTCTAAATAGTGTACCTAAAATAACTATCGGTCCAAATACTCTGAACGACTTTTTACAGAATCGATACAACATTAATGAGCCCTTTAAGATCAGCTTAACTACACCATCAGATGTTCTATCCTGCATAAACGACTTAAAAAATAACGCCATAGGTGCTGATATCTCTGCTAAAATGCTAAAGTTGTCAGTACCACATTGTTTAGGCCCCTTAACAAACATTATCAATTACTCTCTAGAAATTAGCACTGAATCCCACTTATGGAAAATTGCGCTTGTAAAAAGAACCCAACCCTAAATGATTTGAAACCCATCAGCGTTTTACCTGCTCCTTCCAAGATATTAGAAAGAATAGTAAATAGTCAGGTTGTCGACTATCTTAACAATAATAAAATTTTACCAACTTGCCAGTCAGGATTTAGGAAAGGTTTTAGTTGTACTACAGCACTTCTCAAGATTACCGATGATATACCAAGGTTTTTTTTGCCATGGTCAGTACGCACCACTAGTTTTCATTGATATGTCAAAAGCATTTGACTCAATATGGGTCGCGTGCGCCGACGTCACAGATTTTGAGACCTTAGGAAAAACAAACAGCTGTCATTGAGAAATCCGCTGATTAAATGTGTTTCTTTAAAGTGAATTTTGCAGTGTTTGTGCCATTTAAGAACTTATTGTTGGATTATTTAACATCTACAACTATTCTTAATACTGTCATATAAAAAATTTTGTTCGTCAGGATGACGGTTAGTTCGTATTTTGCAGAATTGTCTCCTGATGTAGAGGTTAGGTAGCCGTATACCTAACCTCTACATCATCGAATTAAATCCTTATATTTTGAGAAAAAAATACTTTAGTACAAATATTGATGTATTTCGAAATGTTACACATAGGGATGTTGCAAATTACTTGATTTTTGAAAGAATTACTTAGACAGAAGGACAAATTCAAGGCATTGAGAAGTCTTGTGGTTAGGTGAAAGAAGTACCCTGCAAGAAATTTGCAGGATAAAAGCTTGTTACAACGGTAAGAATTAGTTATCAACCATATTTTTCATATATGCTTGCCTAATTAAATGTTGTTTTATAAATAATTACTAATGCAGAAATTAATTTTTCAGGATATGAACTCTTAGACATCATGAATAAAAGCCATTGACTCCTTGGACTATTGCAGATTCAGATGGTTCCTTAATGCTCACTGGGATTGTGTTGCCAGTCTAGACAAAACATGTTCACCACTTAACAGGAAATCTTTCCTTTTAGTTTTTTAGCAATGAACATGGCTATGGTTGGAGATTAACCGCTGTAAATTTTGTGAAAAAGACACTTTATAAAATAAACAATGAAAGACTGACATACATAGGTGTAAACTGTTTGAAGTATGTAATAAGATGTACACAATTTCTTCCAGCGGTTAACCCCTCGTCTATACCTTATATCCTACAAATTGGACTACGCAAACCGTTGTAATTTTTGTAAATTTTTTATTATAATATATTATATAAAATAATTAACATGTATTTTACTATTTCATGTAGGTCAATTGTTAATTATGACTTGTATTCTCTTATTTATTTATTTATTTAAATTACATTACTCAACAGGTTAAGACCCAATTACAGAGTAATATCCACATACTCCTTAAAATATTTAACAATGTAAATGTAAATATACAACACTAGATAACTAAAAGTAATACACATATATATACATCCATGCCACATACACACCACACAAACATACATATACAAACATATAATACGGAAACATAAAATATCACTATGGCTTATAATACATCTAGTAGGACCTTTTTCAAGGCTTTCTGACTGATGAAAAATATATCACAGTGAGATTGCACTTGATTGTATAAATTACACATTCTATATAATGGGGAGTTTATCAGATTGTTGGAATGAGCTATATCTGGAAGGTAGAAAGTGTTAGTTGCTCTCGTAGAGTGAGAAGGCACATTTAGGTGTATGTGAGACAGAAATTCGGAGTCATCAATAAATCCAATCAATAATTTTTGAAGATATACAATACAGTTTATATTCCTCCTCTTTTCTAGTGTTTCAATGTTATACAATTCCAGCAGCCGTATTTTTGGAATATTTACATCATAAATTCCCACATCCTTATAGTGCAAGTATCTTAGAAACCTGTTTTGGATCTTTTCAACGCTATATATATGGCACTGATATTGAGGACTCCATACAAGTGAGGCATATTCTAGTAAGCTCCTGATAAACGAAATATAAAGTTGAGTTATACATTTAATGTTAGTAAACTGTCTAGTATTTTGCATGATAAAGCCATACATTTTAGATGCCTTCATTGTAACATTTGAGATATGTTTAGTGAAGGTGAGACCAGAATCAAAGGTCACGCCCAAATCCCGCACCTCTCCAACCCGATCCAATACTATTCCATCCATGTCGTAATTATTATTAAGTGATATTTTTTTACGAGTAAATGTCATTATATTACATTTAGCTATGTTGAAATTTAAATTATTACTCACAGACCACATTTGTATATTATTTATATCAGCTTGAAGCTTATAACTGTCTTCGACTTTATCTATCTTGCAAAATATTTTCAAGTCATCAGCAAAAAGTAAATATGATGAGGTTTCAATGACACTAGTGATACTATTTATAAACATAAGAAATAGTAGAGGACCGAGGTTAGAGCCTTGCGGAACCCCTGACGTTGCAACAAATGACTCCGAGACATAACCTCTTATAACCACCTGTTGATTTCTATTATGTAAGTAAGAAGACATAAATCGAGCTAAGTTATCATGAAAGCCAAACTCTCTGCTCAGTTTACTTAAAAGTATGCCATGCGAAACAGTGTCAAATGCTTTCGCGAAGTCAGTATAGACGACATCTACCTGACCACGGTTATCTAAAACATTAGAAATAAATTGAGTTAGGTTGCTAAGGTTGCTGACTGTAGACCTGTGTTTCATGAATCCATGTTGGTGCATAGAGATGTTTTTGGATACTGATTTATATATGTCCTTATAAATGATTGATTCAAATAGTTTAGCCGGTACAGACAGTATGACAATTGGTCTATAATTTTTTATATCGGATCTATCACCTTTTTTAAAAATTGGGCAAATTTTCGCAACTTTCCAGGAGTCTGGAAACACGCCGGATTTTAAACTTAAATTAAATATTATTTTTAACGGGTATGCAAAAATATCAGCACAGCCTTTACCTATATATGATGGTAAGTGATCTGGCCTAATGGTTTTGTTAATTTTAAGATTAGCAATAGCCTCAAGGACATCCTCAGTTGACACAGACTGAATAGAGATCGAATTAGCATATATTTTATGGGTGATGTTATTATTGTTTACATCTTCTGCATCCACACTGTATACTCTACTGAAATTCATTGCAAAGGCATTAGCTATGGATTTACCATCAGTGTACTCAGTCCCATTTAGGTGCACTTTATTAGAAATGAAAACAGACCCTTTTTTGCTGTTTATATACTGCCAGAAAGACTTGCGAGTCAGAACTGATATCGCGTTGAATTTTGACTAAATATTGATCATGAGCATCATCAATGTCTCTTTTTATTTTGGCCCTAAGATTGATATATTGTGTTTTTAGTTCAGCACTGTTTATATTTTTTGATTTCGTTCTAATTTTATTTTTTCTTTTTATGTCATTTATTATTTGTTTGGTAAACCACACCGGATATAAAGCACTCTTTTTAACTTTAGGTATACAGATTTCAAAGATATGATTAATTCTACTATAAAAAGTATCAACGGCGATGTTCACGTCAGTTAAAGAGTCTAGATCACTCCAGTCAGTGTTCAGAAGTAAATGATACATAAGATCATAGTTTGCTTTTCTAAAATTATAATTTTGCGAGTTATCTGATGAAAGATCTTTGATAGTATTAGTTTTTATAGAAACAACTATGCTTAGAGTCGGATGATGACTGTCTTCTTAAATATACTCTCCCTCCGTGCAGTTCATGCTTCGCTTAACTAAAATTTAAATAAGAAATAGTTATTAAAAATAGAGACAAACCAATATAAACTGTTAATTTTCTTTACCATGGGTTGTTTTTTGCTTGTTTGAGCAGCAGTTATTACTATCACAATCATTCTTATGCATTAACTTAAAGCATTTCTTTTAAATGCCTGGAATTGTTTAACCTAACCTCTTCTGGCTGTAAATCGACGTTATTTTACAAAAACTGATGGTGTCTCGGATTGCCACACTTCCACAATTAATAATACAATAAAAACTAGCCATTTTGTATGATATAATATCGATAAAAACTGTAGGATTACGAAAAATTTAGTTCTGAGGTTCAGTCAGTCGCCAATTGACAACTAATGAGAGTGGTTTGTTTTTCCTAAGGTCTGGGACCTGTGACTTCACGCGCACGCGACCCATAGAGTTGTTCCTTGCAAAGCTACCTTTTTATAAAATTACGAATGCCGCATTAGATTGGTTCTCTAGCTACCTTCTAGGTAGACAGCAAGCCGTAAAACTGTAAACAAGGCGAAATATTACTATCTGATTTTAAAACAACCCAAACAGGCGTTCCCTAAGGGTTAATTCTTGGGCCGCTTCTATTCTCAGTCTCCACAGTAGATATATGCTCAATAATTCAAAGTTGTTCAGTACACATGTATGCTGATGACCTACAGATTTATCTCAATTTCTCGACAGATTCATTAGAATCTACTAATTTGGCAAACCTACATTTAAATCAAGATTTACAACATGTGTATGAATGGGCCACAGATAATTCATTGGTGATAAATCCTAAAAAGCCTCAAGCAATTATGTTTAGTCGATCTGGTTTCGGCACTAATAATTTAAACATTAAGCTGAACAACAATGAAATTGAATGGAATCTGTCTCAAATTTGGGCTTGATTATGGATACTAAATTAAACTTTGATAAACATGTCAGTAAGATTTGCCAGTCAAGTTTCTTCAAATTAAGAAGTATTTATGAATTTCGGGATAGCCTACCAATATCAACAAAATTGATGTTATCCGACATGATTATCTATTGCCAATTACATGGATGTTGTTTATGGACCTTACTTAACAGTTTCTAACGTATACAGACTACAAAAAATACAAAATTCTTGCATAAGATTTGTGATGTCCTTACCAAGACGAGAGCATACCAGTTGGCTTACAATGGAACAACGGAGACTCTTACATATGAGCTGCCTAATACGTAAAATATTAAAAACTAACAGTCCGACATACCTTCGAGAACTAATGGTACGTCGTAGAGAATTGCATAATGTAGAAGTTAGAAACAACAATATGCTGTCTATTCCCCAGCATAAGACAGAGTTCTATAAAAACGGTTTTAGTTATCAGGCAGCTCATATTTTAATAAAATGCCATGCTTCCACAACAATACAACAATCGGTACTACCTCGCTCAAAAAACAAGCCAAAGATTGTATATTTCACATGTGATAACCAGTGATTTTTATTATTATTTTGTTCTAATGTAAGATTATATTTAATATTTTATTAAGTACTTGATGTCATGTCATTATATACATGTAATATTAATGTAAATGTTTGTCCATTGATATTTTATATACTAGGTGTTAGTGAAAAAACGTTATGCGGTATCTTTCCTCTATAATAACCATAAATGGTCAATATGGTACAACCATAAAAAATGCTGCAGCGAAGGTAATTCGGCAATTAAATGATTACGCATGCGCATTGTGCAATATGAAAAATTTCTCAAGGGCGTCACCAAGCAGCATCAGCCATTTGCTTTTTCGTTGCATGCTTGGTATAGATATATCGTAGTTTTAAAAGGTATCTATAATTAAACTGCTTGCCACACTTGGCCTGTGCGTTAAAATTTGTGTAAGCTAACTTTGTGGTTTGGATAGTTTGTTAAATCTTTTAAGTACCTACCTATTTTCTGTAACAAAATGTGTTGTGATCTTATACGATTGATTACAATTATATTATAGTGTGATTATAGAAACACAGTAAGTTAGCTAAAGTTCTTCATCAGCCAGTTTTTCATCATGTCGCTTACAAATAAAAAAGTTTGTACAAAATCCTGCATCTCAATGTAAAGACTAATATTAAGGAAAGATATTTTCGTTCCTGTCTTCATAAATTTTATTGCTTTAACTTTTTTAATTATAATAAATATTTTATTGCTAGTTTACAACTTATTTTGCTTTTATTGACATCTGACATTTCCAAACCTCTTAATTCACAACATATCAATAATAGCGGTATCCAATATATTTTTCAATATTGGATTATAATTCTTTTATAACGTACGTGTATATTTTGCTAACTATATAAATTTCATATAAAGAAATTATATACCAGAATCTAAGAGGTTATGTAAAATATACAGCTGCTTGAAAGTGTTCGTTTAATGCAATATATTGAAAAATATGTGAGATTACAGCCTAGAATATGCTGGTCAAAGAGTGGCATCATCAGTGACAGCCCATTATTGTGGCAAATTGAAGGATGGCCTGCTGCTGGCCGGTGGGATATTTCGCTTCGGGTCCGTTTATGATTTTCCATAAAAGTACCAATTATAATAATGCTGGCGATGGTGCACGTAATCATTTATGTGCCAATAATTATGAGTGTTTACTGGGTCATTAGCATTCATTAATGAAATTAACTAGATCCCAAGGTATTGTTAAAATGTTTGCCGTAATTGTTCGTAATTTGGAAGACGTTAGTGGGTTTTATTATGTTGTCTTCTTTAACAGGATCATTAGTAAGAATATTTTGCAGTTAAGTATTGCCTTGTTAAAGTGGTGGAGGTATCGTTCTATCAGATTTTCTTGCTTAGTTACATCTATTACATTTTAAAAGATATTTGACATGCATAAAATAATATTAGGTACCTTTTGCTGGGCATTGACGAATAAACCTTTGTTATAATTATAAATCTTATTGGGATTTGAATTCAAATATTTTAAAACAGCTAGAATATGTGGCGCATATACTTCATTTTCACTGATTTTTGTAGAATTTACTATTAACACATAACACATTAAAACAAGAGATGATAACCGCACGATCATCATTCTTACTTCACATAAGTAATGATAAATTACAAATAACAAATAAGCAGTAATACTAATGCCAACGAGCCAAATGTCACAACCAGGCCACTAGTGATGGGCGATATATCACGAACTGTGATTTAATCACTGATATTAAGAAATCACAGGTAACGACTGATAGTAAAGTTGGCAGAAAAGCGTGACGTGATCACGACTTTCCGTATTTCGTTCCCTTGCCGTGCTCTTGCCAATATATCTTTCACGATATTTACTTTGAGTCGATTATCGTCTGTGGCCGTATGTATTAACACGTAAAGCAAGCGATCCCGTGCCTTAGCGTCGTTAGATACGCATTTCACACTATTTAGATATTATAAATATCTTTATGCATGTCTTTTATTAGGGAGTTATCGCAGATAAATACCGTATTTTCTAATGCGCTATTTGACATCTAAGCATGCGCACATTTTTAGAGTTTACGCTAAACGTTATTTTGCTTAGCGTGCTCCGTTATTTGTGAACAAATAACGTGTGTCTTTTACGTACACGTTATGACTATCGGTAAGTCTCGGGAAAGTTCGGCGAAACGCTGTTTGTTGTTTATTGACAGTAAATTCAACCTAAGCGTAAATAGGATTTCTTGACCTGTGTTTTTAATGTGTGTACATCTACATATTTCTTTAATTATGATATAATTACATTTTCCACATCGTTTGGATTGGCATCTAGCACAACCGCTGCTCTCTAAATATCATCCATTGTGTTTTCAAAAAATTACAAATATTGGGTTAGATTTTATCACAGAATAAGTGGTTATATTACGTATTAAAATAAATACCTATGCGATAACACCTGTTTCGCAAAACGCTACATTAGTACGTTATGTTAAATAGCGTTAACGCATAACGTATAACGTTTACCTTATTTGAAACTGCGATAACTCCCTATTGACTGGCAATGCGATGTGGCGATTGGGGGCAGGGTCGTGACGTAACATTTTTGTTATAATACCAGAAGTAACTAACTACTAAAACCATGCGTAAAAATATTTTATATGATTAAATATACTAGCAATTCTATTGCAAATATTGAGCATTTATGTTTCGGCATGAAATATAAATAAAAATATGGAATTCGACAATAAGCAAATGAAAACATTTTTAAAAAACACCCTTAAGTATATATTATAAAACAAAAAAAATAATATTAAAAAATAAATTTAAAATTTTAAATTAACAAAAATTCGTGTAAAATAAACATAAAAATAAACAAGCTTCCGAAATTTTAATGTTTGTACAACTTTACAAAAATATCCTATTATCAAGTTCCATTCAAAACCTAGTGCTTTTGCTTTATTACCAATCCATACATCAGGTTATTTGGATAAACAAATCATAAATTATATATTATATATATGCATATTTGTGGCAGCACGGATTGCTAAAGTATCTAATTCACCATTCACCATCTATCGGCGCTTAGGGAACGATTAACAATTTCTCCCGTACGTCGTATTATGAAAGTCGTGATCACATCACGTTTTAAATTCACTGATATAAGAAAATCACAGTAACGATTTACGTTGTGATTGAAAAATCACGATATCGCTCATCACTACAGGCCACAGAACATGAATATTATAGACAAGGATAACGCACGCGTGTTTTCAACATTTCCGTGAAACTGGAAGAAAGAAACCAAGATTTGTAGACTATGAGGTTCCTTAATAATAATAGTCCTTTATTTAGCACTTTGCTATACATGTTCACAATAAAGTAAAATATATACACATACATATAGATATCATATATAACATCCAAGGTAAGCATTTCAACTAATACTACCTAATACATGACAGAAAACTTATATATAATTGTCTCTAACTATTCTTTTGAAAGAAGCTATGTTCCGGGCTTGCTTAGCTTCCATGTTAAGGCTGTTATATTTATTTAAACCCCTGAAGAAAATTGATCTCTGTGCAGCAGTTGTGTTGACTCGTTGCAATACAAAATTTATTCTACCTCTAGTGTTATAGGTGTGGAAGTCCTCAAATGTTTGTACATTTTCTTGCAAGTAGGAAGGTACTATATTCAATTTAATTTTATGTATGAAAATCAGTACATTAAATTCGACATACTTGTTCACATTCATCCATCCTAATACTTCCAGCATGTCACTCACTCTGGTATAAATACTACACTTTAATATAATCCTCATAGCTCTATTCTGCAACTTCTGCAAACGATCTATATCACTCTGATTAGCGAGATACAGAATAGTGCTACAATAATTAAAATGTGGTAATATAATAGTGTTGTATACCAATTTTCTAGTTTCGATAGACAAATACCAACTAACTCTTTTTAAAACACCAATTTTTTTAGCTATCTTTTTGCACACATAGCTCACATGATTGCTGAATTTTAATTTGTCATCTATGATTACTCCTAGGTATTTAATTTCCTTGACGATTTCAATCACTTCACCACACGCTTGGAATTCTAGTCCTTGCTGTTCTATTTCATATTTATATTTCTGTTTTCCTATAATCATACCTTTTGTTTTAGACACATTCAACTTCAGTTTGTTTACTTCTAACCATTCACTCACCTCTTCTAGGACTTTATTCATTTTAGTCACCAACGCTGCACTGTTTTCGTCCGTTACATATACAACTGTATCATCTGCAAACAATGATAACTGCAGCTTCTGAACAGATTTGCCATGTCGTTAATGTATATAATGAACAAAAGCGGCCCTAGAATACTTCCTTGCGGTATTCCCACATTTATACTTTTTGTAGTCGATACATACTCATCATACTTTACTCTTTGCACCCTATCATTCAGATAACTGCTTAACCACATATGTACAACTCCATCCAATCCATACTCCTTCAGTTTTATTAGTAGTCTATCTCTATCTACCGTTTCAAATGCGCGCTTTAAGTCCAAGAAAATTATGGCGGTCACTTTACCTGAATCACATGCTTCTTTCCATTCGTTAATCACATACTGCAACGCACTTTCACAACTATGCCCTTCTCTAAAGCCAGACTGATACTTACATATTAAATTGTTCTCTATGACAAATTGTAATATTTGCACATATACAATTTTTTCTAGTATTTTTTCGAATGCTGCCAGCATATTTATTGGACGAAATTCCTCTGCTTTAATAGTTTTGGCAACTTTTCTTATTGTCATGATGGTTGAGATTTTCAAAGCATCAGGAACTACACCTATTTGTAACGAAGTATTTATTATGTTAAGAAGTGGGTCAGCTAGCACGTCAAAAAAGTCTTTATAAAAGGACATTCCAATATCATCAGGGCTGCTTTTATTTGTTAAGGAAAAAATTATCGATTTAAGTTCACTTTTATCCAATAGTTGAAAGTTAGAAAACTTATTGGGATTATGCATTAGTTGGTAATGCCTATCATTAACTGGAATTCCATTCACAATTTCATTCACACTGCTTATATAAAAGTCATTAAACCTTTCCACAATATCGTTCATGTCCCTTAATAACTGAGTTCCAAACATTACTTCACTAACGACCTCCCTATTTCTACTAGATACAATTTCTTTTAAAGATTTCCACATCATTTTTGAATCGCCTCTACACACATCAATTCTGCTTTCAAAGAAGCTACACTTCTCAGTTCTTACAACATCTACTACTTTATTTCGTTTCAGCTTGTACTGCTCCCAATCGTTTTGATTTTCTGTTGATTTATAAATTTTGTAGCTTTCTTCCCTTTGTTTTATGGCCTTAAGCACCTTTTCATTAAACCACCCTTTATCTGCCCCATGTAACATGACTTCTTTCTTAGGCATAAAATTATCCACTATTTTTATCAGATTTTCCGAAAATATATCATATTTTTCGTTAATGTTATTTCTATAATTAAAATTCTTTACAAATTTAGATATTTCATCTTGAAATGGACCTATATCTTCGAGCTTACGTCTAATTATACGTGTTCTACGTTCTTTTACCTTCGGTAGACTATTTCCTATAATACTGTGATCAGTTATATTTGGTTCACTTAAAACTGAGACTTCTATGTTTTGACTATTAGTTATGACTAAATCAATAATACTACCACCAGTTCCAAACATATGTGTATAGGAGTTGACCATTTGCTTTAAACCGAAATCATTAATTACATTTTTTAAGTGGTTACTATACCCTCTATTAGACTCCCAGTTAATGTTAAAATCTCCAAACATTAAGAAAGTATGTGATATATTTAGTATGTTTTGATCAAGCCAATTTTCCAAAAAATTTATAAATTCTACATGTGAATGATTCGGTGAATGGTAAACTCCTGCAAGGGTAAAATATTCGTTATTTATCTTAATTTTAATAACAAGAAACCATACATTCTTTTCAATAGTTGCGCTGAAACAGACGTTATACTTAATATCTGAACGTATATAAAAAATTACACCACCAGTGTGTCTACTTTCAGAATTTACTCGTTCAATATTATAGTTTGTAATCGCTATCTCAAAATCATCTATCTCCATTGTTACATGACTTTCAGTTAAGCACATAACTAAAGGATTATTTACCGCTACAAAATGTTTAATTTCATCATAGTGTTTAATGAGACTTTGAGAATTTAACACAAATATATTTCCTTCTAATTGCTATTGTATTACCTTAACTAATCTTTTCTCAATTTCCATTTTTCTTTGTAGTACAGGACATGATGCATCATAAATATAATGATTAAAATCTAAGTTAAGTTCAGGGTTACCCTCGTTTGCGTCGATGCAGTTTCTACATTTACTCACACTGGATTCACAATCTTTTTCTTCATGGTCTCCAAAACACTTTTTACACTTTTCAGTTATTTTGCAATCATTTGCCTTGTGGTTAAAGCCGCCACATTTGAAACATCTAAACACTCTCACATGCTCGAATACTCTGCAACTGCACCATCCAATACTTAGCCTTTCTTTCTTTAAAATCATACTAAAAGTCCGAGGATCACATTCAACAATAGCCATGTAGACGGTCCTCATTTTCTTTACTAGTTTTATTTCCAGTTCCATATCCTCGTGTTTTATAAATGCATTTTGTTTTAGTATAGCTTCTTTTAGTTCCGCCTCGTTATAGTTCTCATCTATATCTATGATTTTCAATGATGGGTTCTTTCTGCTCGGAATTTTCACATTATACTCTTGTTTTAATTTTGCCTCAGCCGCGGTTTTAATTTTCTCAACCTCTTCAATCGTGTTACATTTTATTAATATTCCTCCTTCCTTTGTAGCTTTAAATTCCTTAATTCCTACTTCTAGATCAGAAGGGTTTAAGGATTTCTGTATAATTTCCTTAGTTGTCTTACTTTCCTGTTTCGTTTTAGGTTTAATAAGTACTATTTCCCCTGCTGCCTCTGCGTAACTTTTCGCTTTTTTCTTTACCTCAACAGAGTTACTTTCTGCAATAACATTCTTCGCCACTTTCATTTCATTTATGACAGTTTTTATTTCGTCTAACTGGGTTTTTGTGCTTTCGCACGCATTCACTTCGTTTTCATTTTTTTCTATTAGAGAACGTATTTCCCTCAATTCATTCAAAATATCTTGTTTAAATACTTTAAACTCATTAACAATGACTATTAATTCATCATTACTTCGATTACACATTTGACAGAACCATTTTACCTGCTGATTGTTCGTAACCAATTGGCATTCTTTAGCCGTTAACTCCATACATTTTGCATGAAATTGCTGGTTGCAAACTCCATGGCATTTTAATGGGGCCTCATTTGCTTTTAATTTACTATTACAGTGTCCACAGTCTTTCATTTTATTTACGTTCACAGGCGATCCTCCCTAAACAATAAATATATTTATTTATTGCTCTCCAGATGTTGGTATTACCTCGGTACGCCAGGCAGATCGGTCCCTTTTTCAATTTCTCTGAACTGGCCACTTGTTTGTGACTGACAAACTGGAAATCACTACAATTTTATACACTATATTTTTTATTTATAAGCAGTTTCTTGTATTAATTTCAGTCTGTATTGTCTTGAATGATTCTCACTTGATATTTTTGCCGTAATCCATCTTAGCTTTTTTCACTTATTTCACTTATTTAAAGGTTTAATCGTTTTTATTGCACTATTGCCCTTTTGCACTACAAGCTAGAGCACCAATCTACCGACATCCTCTCTCTACGACGGTCGTAGGTATATTGTTAATATACAGCTTTTAGGCGAAGAAATCAGTGCGGGGGTGAAAAGTCAGACTATCTTTGTTCTACGAACGCGCGGTAGCGGCGCAGTTATCTCAGTCTAGAAAAACTGTCCGTACTGGCCCGAAATATAGTCTGCAGTTACTATGATCTGTATTGTTACAGTCTACAACTTATCCTCATTACCAGTATGCAGAACAGTGACTCAAAATGCGAGGATAATTACCACCTACCTCAAAAGCGGATCATTGCGAGCCCGTTCCAGTTACGAGTTCTTTGCTTAATTAACATTACACAAATTCTTACAATATTTTGAATAAGGCCCTGCATCTGGTGTGATTTCACACCAGCTGTTCATTGGCTAATGCCATTTTTTGGTGGGGATTGTGAGTTATTAGGCCACCTTAAAGTATACCAACCTTGGAAAGAAACAGGCGTTATAGATGGCGCAGCGCTCACGAATACACTGGAGCGCGGTAAAATATGAATTTTATACGCAACCGTTTTATTTGATTATCGTTACTCGTGACTATTATACAGTCTTTGTGATGAAAGATGATTTTATTGTTGGCAGTGCTATTCATTATTTAAAATAAAAAATCGTTTTGATATAATTCTAATTGTTTTATTTAAATAACGAACACAAAAATTTAAATAAATTGAAATTATGTAAATATTTAGCAACTATTTTATTGCCTCGTTTTTTAAAATATTTGTAATCATTACATTTCAAAATATATATACGGGAAAGGGGGGTAACATTCAGCCACCCGCAGTAACTCATCTGCTGTTTAAATTTGCCGGCCGAAAAAATTACAATATACTTTCAACCATCATTGTCAGTAAAAATGTCAGTGTATCAAATATTCTTTAATCTTTGCGGTGTATAGGCCCAGGGCACAGAAGACCTATACCAGAAGCGTCACTATCGGAGGCACGTTCGATGTTTGGGTGCGTTTGCACGCATCCAGTAATTTAGTCGAGTAGAGAGACGGTCCAGTAATTTAGTAATTGCTTTCCACTAAATTACTTGACTAAAACACGCTGTCCACATTGGTTGAGTACTAAATTACTAAGCGACTCGACTAAATTACTGAGTGCGTGCAAACGCACCCTTCCATTGGTAAATTGGGGTGACCTTCGGCCATCTTGTCGGTGGTATTGTCAACCTATAAATCGGCACCTTTCTAAATTCACCGCTGGACGCATTGGTATATAAAATTCGAAGCTGATTTTGACTTTGATTTTCAAAATAGCCAATCATATAATGTTATTGCTTACCGGTACGCTCCACCGGTGAATTTAGAAACCTGCGGATTTATAGGTTGACAATAATACCACCGACATATGACATATGCGCATAAAATTCAATATTGGCGGGAAGGTCGCCCAGGGCCTGTTATCTGATCGGCAAATATTGATGCTTTGCGCAAAGGGAGATAGACAATTTTTCTCTCTTTATTTTTAGCTTCCAGACCAAAAAACTAGGAGCGCTGATTAACCAAACCAGTGTTCGTTTTTAACCGAGCAACTCCGAGCGACTGTCAATATTTAAAAAAGTACAAGTTAGGTTAGGAAGTTATCACCAGTGTTGCCAATTGCCGGAGAATTCTCCGCTTTTCGGAGAATTTGACTGCCTGCGGAGAATCTGGCGGAGAATGCCTTTTTGACGGAGAATTGGCGGAGAATATAGGGTGACCGAATTTATAATTATTTCTTTATTAAAACAAATAATAAAATAATGTACCTCTCTGTTTTCTTGCAGTTTAGGAGTTTATGTAAATGATAACAGATGGCGATATGTGCGTATTTAGTTTCATTAGGGGTCAACAGAGGCGGGTTGTCGACCAATGATCTCAAGTAGTGAGCTCGATACTATATTGGAGCAAGGTTGGTAGACTTTAAGGTGGCCTAATAACTCACAATCCCCACCAGAAAATGGCATTAGCCAATGAACAGCTGGTGTGAGATCACACCAGATGCAGAGCCTTATTCAAAATATTGTAAGAATTTGTGTAATGTTAATTAAGCAAAGAACTCGTAACTGGAACGGGCTCACAATAACCCGCTTTTGAAGTCGGTGGTAATTATCCTCGCATTTTGAGTCACTGTTCTGCATGCTGGAAATGAGGATAAGTTGTAGAATGTAACACTACAGATCATAGTAACGTCAGACCATATTTCGGGCCAGTACGGACGGTTCTTCTAGAGCGAGATAACTGCGCCGCTACTGCGCGTTCGAAGAACAAAGATAGTCTGACCTTTCACCCCCGCACTGACTTCTTCGCCTAAAAGCTGTATATTAAGGAACCTCATAGTCTACCAATCTTGATATTGGAGTGCAGACCGATAGGCGGGAGCTGGAAGAAACTTTAGAGAGAGAAAGCGATATTTGAAGGTTGCCATCTCAGTTTCCTGAATGATAAGTTTACAAGTGAGAGAGAGCCAGAATGCCTCCAAATTTAGTTTATCTCTAAAGTTTCTTTGAAAGGGAACAATAGGTTCCTAATTGTTCATACTCATTCCAGTATGTATATAGAGTTCACTAATATCAAGCGTGCTCCAAACCCTGGTTGTGCTGATTCATCACAACCATCAATTTGTGCAAATTAGTAATGGACTAATGGATTACATTGAGAAGCAAATAAAGATCATTCTATTTTTTGTTGTATAGAAAATTTTGATATTTTATTTTTGGCGGAGAATTTCTTCGATTTGCGGAGAATTTTAAGGCAGTAGGCGGAGAATTCTAGAAAGCTCTGTTGGCAACACTGGTTATCACTTGCACATGTGCAACGAGGTCTAAAGTATATGTCGCTGCACATGTGCCTCAACTTATGTTAGTGTTTTGTTACTGTTGTTTTCGTAAAACTATTTTTTTAAGTTATAATGTTGAGAAGGCGTAAATAATATTATGTAAGTATATCACTTATTTTATGTGAATCAAACACTGAACTAAATTTGGTAATTTTGGTATGAAGAAAATGTTACCATTCATCAAAATCATAAAATTGTTTATTGAAAATCTGTATGTAGTTTAATTGCAAATGTGTATGTAATTGAAATGTACTAGACGAAATTGAAAAATAAATATGTTTGTGCAAAATAAAGTCTAGTGGGTGACCAAAGCTGGAGACCTAACTATGATTACATGCTCGGGCATGGAACTACAGTGGGGTGAGTGGTCCATGTCATTAAATTATGTTGACCCACCGTTGTCCCAGACAGCACACTTACATCCTAAAGACGTTTTAATTACGTACACACTGAACGTAACTTACATACTAGATATGTACGATTTTGTCCACAATACGTACATGAGACGTACCGGGGATGTTAGATTTCCACTAAATTGTACGTACATAACACGTACATTTTAAGGTATTTATAGGCCATTATAGGACAGAATATGGACGTACATAGTACGTTATATGTACGTTATAAATAAGTAAAAAAAAAAAAAACTCAAAATTCACCAAAAATATTTATTACATGTAATATACAAATATATACAGCGTGTCGCACTTTTCATGGAGCCACTCCTTATATCTAGCTTATCTGGTATCCGAATTTTTTGAAATTTTGGTGGTGAATATATACCTATAAAGTGAGTCTTTAGACGTAACTGCATTTGATTTTAGTCAGAGGCGTCCGATTCTAGGATGTAGAAAGGGGGTCGATTTTCAAAAAAAAGTATTAGCGATTTTTTTAGAAAAAAACTAGTAAGATATTCTTAATCAGCACCTTTAGAAACCCATTTGTACAAGATTACATCGTAGTGGGTTCAAAGGTGTTTGAGATAGGGGCCGCCAAAAAAGCAATTTTTTGAACTAAAAATAATTTTTATCTGCAAAACGGATTCTCAAATGCAAAAAACTATTCTTCATTTTTTGTTCAGAATAATATATTGTACTAGTTTGAGTTGATTTTACAACAAAATAATTATTTATTTAAATAAGGCAAGAATTAAAAAATAAAATAAATGAAACAAAAATAAATAAATAAATAAATAAAACCAATTGACACTCGCAATAACTTTTGTTTTCATGGCTTACTTAGGTCTTTATTGAAGATTATTTGTTAGAAAAATGTTAAGCATGTACTAATTAGAATTCTTTCCTTATTAAATAAATAATTATTTTATTGTAAAATCAATTCAGACTAGTACAAAACATTATTCTGAACAAAAAATTAAGAATACATTTTTTCATTTGAGAATCCGTTCTACAGGTAAAAATTATTTTTAGTTGAAAAAATTGTTTTTTTGACGGCCCCTATCTCAAACACTTTTGAACCCACTATGGTGTAATCTTGTACAAAGAGGTTTCTAAAGGTGCTGATTAAGAATATCTCACTAGTTTTTTACTGAAAAAATCGCTAATATATTTTTTTCGAAAATCGACCCCCCTTTTTCCATTCTAGAATCGAACGCCTCTGACTAAAATCAAATGTGGTTACGTATAAAGACTCATTTTATAGGTATATATTCACAACCAAAATTTCAAAATATTCGGATATCAGATGAGCGAGATATGAGGGTGGCTCCATGAAAAGTGCGACACGCTGTATATAATACAAAAATAAATAAAATATATATAAAATACAAAAATGAAATATATACCGTGTGTGCTATTTAATTTGATATAATTCATTTAAATCGAGAATACTCAATGTGTTTTATAGCATCATTTTTATTTTAGGGAAGACCCTAAATAATATACTTTATCAGAACATTACCTACGATCTATGGTTGTTGACATTTTAGAAGAGCGGAGGACAAAAAAAGTCCCAATAAAGATAAAGAGATGACATCGAATAAGTCAGTATTTGATGAATTTAATTTACCAATTGATTCGGAAGAAACGTTGCATTTAAACAATTTTTTAAGTAATGACGAGAATTTTTCTAAAGCGGTAAGTCAAAGGAATTTCAACATTAAAATAAATATACGTTATCAACAACATTATCTACGATCTATGGTTGTTGACATTTTAGAAGAACTGAGGACCAAAAAAAGTCCCAATAAAGATAAAGAGATAAACATAAACATAAACACACACCACAGATAGTAGACAACCCCCAAATCCATAGCCAAGGCTGTGCAGAAGTGGGTTACACATCTTGGAAAAACGCAGACTTACATCCACACCCACCGGTGTTGTCAATACCGGGGCTGGGGGTCGAACCCAGAGCGCAGTAGGCAGTCGATCAGCATATTCGCCACTCAATACGCCTTAACCGATTGAGCTACCGCGCCGGTAGATGACATCGAGTTAGTCAGTATTTCATGAATTTAATTTACTAATTGATTCGGAAGAAACGTTGCAAATTTTATACAATTTTTTAAGTAATGAAGAGAATTTTTCTAAAGCGGTAAGTCGGGAGGAATCTCAAAATTAAAATAAATATTTGTTAATCTTGCTTTTTAACTTAATTGCGTGTAGATATTTATATTTTAGAACTTTATTCCTGGGCTGTTTTTGAAATATATGCATGCAGTTAAGTAACACCCTGTATGTTATTTGCCGTGCAAAATAACTTAAAACTTAACTTTGGCTTTAAAATAAACCTTTTTAATTTTGATATTGTTCTTTGCATGCACCATGGAACAAAGTCTATCTGCAAAGTCTATCTGGTAAGTCATTATTCTCATCTGAAGAAGTAGATATTCTTTTTCTGGTTAT
Organism: Rutpela maculata; assembly: GCA_936432065.2. NCBI lineage: Eukaryota > Metazoa > Arthropoda > Insecta > Coleoptera > Cerambycidae > Rutpela > Rutpela maculata. Next base: position 203,158,505 of record OW386285.2, on the reverse strand, counting down.
TTTTCTTCTTTTTTTTTTTCGTTAACATCAGTATTCAAATCGCTAGTGTCCTCTGCCTTTTTGAACTTTTTTCTTGCTACATTATAGCTTTCTGAAAATATACAAATATATCAGGGCTGGAAAAAATCATGATTTAAATTTTTTTTTTTAAATAATCAGGATTTTTTTATTTTTTTTTTGATTTTTTAAAATTTATTTTCAGTTTTACTCTAATTTTTTGAAAATAACTACGATTTCTCCACACACTATTTTTTGTATTCGCAAGAAATTTATGAAAATAGTGGTTTATTACCACTCATAAAACTTCAAGCAAAAATGAAACATTTTGCAGCAGTTATGTTTTCAGAAGAGGTAATATGCAATGTTAGTAGTGCCAGAAATTTTTTTTTGTTTAAACTTAAAATCTCGACATTTCACTACATTTTAAGCCTATTTGAACAAAAAAAAGTGCGATTATATTTTATACGTTTTCAAATATTTTATTGAAGAAACAGATAAATAAGTTATTTTCTAATTTTGCATGAAACTAAGGAAAGATTTAATTTTTTTTATTTATAGGTTATCGTTTGTCTTGTAAATTTTCTATAAAAGATGCAAAATTTTGTACAAAAAATATACTAAACGCAGGAATCTTTTCGTTAGATAAATATCTTTATTTATATGTATCATTACGTTTTACATTATAAAATGTACAAATTTTGCATCGTATCTATACATACCTATACAGTCTTAAAACTCATTTTGGAACCACACGTCAATATTATTGTCATTTTTATGAGTATTATCGATTTTATCACTTTCATTAGAAAATTAAAAAGGTATAATTTTGTAAAAATTATTATTGCCTAATGGCCAAATCAGCCAAAATGTTGTAACTAGGTATGTTCGTCACATCCATACAAGCTACACAATGTGATGATCTATACATTAATTGGACATGGTCTTTATTGCTTGGACTTGAAAATGATAAAATAATTTGTAATAATGCATAGAGCATTTTGAAGTGAATGATTTTCTACTGCATAACAGTCCGCCACCCTGCCAAAAATTCCACATAGAAACTTATAAAAAAAAAGTGATGCGGTTTTATCGTTCCTATAAGTTATATTAATATTATACAGACAAGATTTTGTCTGTTTTATTAAGTTTTAAATCGGTTATGAAACAGTAATTCCGAATGAGCTATTTGGAATTATCATGTTGCCCTTTCATGAGTATTTATATGAAATATACATCAACAAATCTACAGTTTAGTGTCTGCAAATGCACTCTTGCCCTTATATCTGTAAACATATGGAATTACAGATACAACTTTAAAGAGATTCTAAACTTTTCTATAAGTAATATCATAATAGTTTCAGTCTGTCCTTTCTCCAGTATCTATCGTATGTAACACACCATTTATCAACATATTTTTATTGTAAATTTCAACATTGTCTTTTTATTAGTATTAATGTGGATATACATGTCAACAAATGTACAGTTTCAATTGTATATTTTACAAATGTATTTTTATTGTAAACTTCCATTATGCTTTTTTATTAGTATTAATTTGGATATGCATGCCGACAAATGTACAGTTTAAATTGCATATTTCAAATAGAAATACCAATATAGTGGTAAACACAAAATACTGCAAAGTCCTTATTTCCTCGGGTGTTCTTGTTCTAGCCTAGAAGCAATGAATGAGTTAGCAGTGAAAGAGACTGCTTTACTTTTAATTTAACAAACACACGTCAGTTCCTTAGGTCACATTAGATTAGATATGAATTAGCGACACGTATAAGCTCCCTCTACTGGAGCCTGGAGTAAAGTTGCTGCTGAAATTTCTATCACTTTATACCAGAATGGAGCAGCAAAATGAGTCAAGCCGTGTTCATTTGTAAATCCAAACATTTACTTTATACCACATCAATGAGAATTTATGAGAGCAGTATCTAATGTAAAATGTGCGGCTTTCCGTGGTTAAATGGCAAGTGTTTCTATAAGAAACGAGCTGCATTAGGTTAGAACAGTTTTGATTTGCAATTTAAGATTACAAATTATAATGTTTGAATAGGGATTTATGAGATCAGTTTCTATGAGTATTAATGTTTTTTTTTCAGTAATATATTAAATGTGTTTTCATTTGTTTGACTGGGTAAAAAGAAAGGTCAGTTTTCAACTGCAATTACAAATACAAGTTTAATCACTTCGAATGGGGTTATATGCGATCAATTTCTAACAGTATTTATGCTGTTTTCCGAATATAATTGTGATGAGGTTTGATCAGTAACAAATTGTTCACTGCATGTTACGATATGGTCTGAAAAAACATTAATACTCATAGAAACTCATGATCTCTTAAATCCCTATTCAAACATTATAGTTTGTAATCTTCAATTGCAAATCAAAACTGTTCTAACCTAATACTTATAGAAACACTTGCCATTTAACCACGGAAAGCCGCACGTTTTACATTAAATACTGTTCTCATAAATTCTAATTGAGATAGTATAAGTAAATGTCTGGATTTACAAATAGATAGTGTTTAAAATATCTGGTTGCTTTATTCTGATATAATTTTTATAATTAAATTAGATCCGAATCTGTACTGATAAAGACTTATATAATTTACTAGAGGAACAACAAATACATACTCGTAGAAACTGCTATCATCAATCCTTTCGAAGGAATACTAAATATGTACCTGGAATTTCCGACCAAATCGTAACATGTAGTGAACAGTTTGTTACTGATCAAACCTCATCACAATTATATTTGGAAAACAGCATAAATACTGTTAGAAATTGATCGCATATAACCCCATTCGAAGTGATTAAACTTGTATTTGTATTTGCAGTTGAAAACTGACCTCTCTTTTTACCCATTCAAACAAATGAAAACACATTTGATATATTACTGAAAAAAAACATTAATGCTCATAGATACTGATCTCATAAATCCCTATTCAAACATTATAATTTGTAATCTTCAATTGCAAATCAAAACTGTTCTAACCTAATGCAGTTCGTTTCTTATAGAGACACTTGCCAGTTAACCACAAAAAGCCGCACGTTTTACATTAGATACTGTTCTCATAAATTCTCATTGAGATAGTATAAGTAAATATCTGGATTTACAAATAGATACTGTTTAAAATATTTAGTTGCTTTATTCTGATATAATTTTCATATTTAAATTAGATCCGAATCTGTACTGATAAAGACTTATATAATTTACTAGAGGAACAACAAATAGATACTCGTAGAAACTGCTCTCATCAATCCTCTTGAAGGAATACTAAATGTGTACTTGGAATTTCCGACCATATCATAACAAGTTACTGATTAAACCTCATCACAATTATATTCGGAAAACAGCATAAATACTTTTAGAAATTAATCGCATATAACCCCATTCGAAGTGATTAAACTTGTATTTGTAATTGCAGTTGAAAACTGACCTTTCTTTTTACCCATTCAAACAAATGAAAACACATTTAATATATTACTGAAAAAAAACCAGTAATACTCATAGAAACTGATCTCATAAATCCCTATTCAAACATTGTAATTTGTAATCTTCAATTGCAAATCAAAACTGTTCTAACCTAATGCAGCTCGTTTCTTAAAGAAACACTTGTCTTTTAATCATGGAAAGCCGCATGAATTACATTAGATACTGTGCTCATAAATTCTCATTGATGTGGTATAAGTAAATGTTTGGATTTATAAATGGATATGGCTTGACTCGTTTTGCTGGTCAATTCTGATATAAACTGATAACTATTTCAACAGCAACTTTATCTAACTCTTATAGAAACTTATTGACCATATAGGTTCTCATAGATACTTATTAATTTTTGATAATTTCCAATACGGATTGATGAGATTTTTTTGACAGGGCATTAATAAAAAAATGTCTAAGCTCTCGTATCAAAAACTCTCAGATTAACAAAGAGATAGTATTTAACATACCTTATATAGAGAAATATTTGACTTACCTTCGTCCGTACAGGTAGTTTATAATTTAACTACAAACAACAAACAATCACTAAGTAACTTTCTTGCATTGATTAACAAATTTTATTCTTCCATTTTGAGTTTTGGGACACAACGGCAACGGCACTAACGACATTTGACAGCACACTGTCCGCGACGTCGCACTGATCATGCATTTAAAATAAAGGCAGCTTATTTTAACCTCCCCACAAAATTGCGGGAAGTTAATAAAATTGGTCAAAAATCGAAAATTGAGATAACGTCAGATTTGTACGTTTTGTTTTTATTAACAATTTATAATATGACTGTTGTGAAATTTTCAGAAAAAAATGTTGGTAAATATTTATCTTAATAAATACTTAACAAATTCTTTTCGGAATATGTGATATTCTGTTTTTGCTACAAAACATTCCATATCCGTATTATCTGCCGACCGTGTTTTTTTCACTGGGCTAAATTCACATGAACTAGTTGTTTTCGCTTTATATCCATGGTGTTCCAGAAAAGTATGTTTTAGAGACATACAGTGTACGTACATACAAATACGTACTTAAGACGTACATATTACGCCTTGGTACGTACCGACCAAAATATTACCTAAAATGTACGTATTAGAGACGTCGAATGCTGTCTGGGGTGCTCACCCTGACAAATTAAGAATGTCTAATGTATTGAAAACGGTAAAAATTGTGTTAAGTTGTTTTAAATTCCTATCCCCTAGCCCACTTAAGAAAATATATGCCCATTCTCGGCCCACCCAATACTGCAGAGCTAGTTCCGTGGCTGATTATGCTTACATATTATTCAAAAATGGTCATATAATATGAAAATGATGTATTATATTAGCCACAATATTAACCAACATGTGTTTTAGATCAAAATAAGGATATATGAAGCTAGCGCGGAAATGTGCTGTGGAAAAATGTGATTATTCACCTCGACAGAGATTTTCCATGCCAAACAAGTATTTGGAAAAGTTTAAAGAGCGTCTGGAAGCTACTGGAAACAGCAACATAATTAAATTGGATCCCAATTAGTCTATAGGTAATATAGAATATGTGATCCATATTTCACTCCAGAAACTAAATCCAGAAACAGTGTTTTGTTTCAGTGAAGAAAGTGTGCATTAATTAGTTAAACATCTTTTAAATGCATTTGACTTAGATCCTACAATTAGAAGCATAAATTAACAACTATTAGTTAAGGTACTTGTGTACTGATAAGAGCGAATCTAGCGGTAGCTCAATCGGTTAAGGCGTATTGAGTGGCGAATACGCTGATCGACTGCCTACCGCGCTCTGGGTTCGACCTCCAGCCCCGGTATTGACAACACCGGTGGGTGTGGGTGTGGATGTATGTCTGCGTTTTTCCAAATGTGTAACCCCCTTCCGCACAGCCTTGGCTATGGATTTGGGGATTGTCTACTATCTGTGGTGTGTTCATGTATATGTTTATTTAATAAATTAGAATGCGCGAGAGATAGAGTAAAAAATTTGTCAACACTGTATTAAATTAAATACGACTGTCATAATATGACACACTAATCTGGTTGTCACTGTTAATTTTGCAAAGTGTATTTTCAGTTTAGATTAAGTTAAAAATAGATATTAACCTTAAATACTAATACAACGTATTTAAAAATGTCAGAACACCTAAATATAAAGTCAAGTTTACTAAAAAAAGTGCTTAAAAAACAAGACTTAAAAAAGGCATTAGAAATAACAAACCCGATTCTAACCTTTCAACCGAATGCCAAGATCATGTTTGCGAAGGAAATCGCGTGATTAATGTAATGGAGCTTGGTAAAAATCTAAAATGTTTAGAATGCTCATTAATGCTTTCTTTGGTTTACTTTCAATTCGGAATGTTTTTTGCAAAAATTTTTCAATCGTTTCGGTTGTACGTACAGGAAAAGTGCATGAAGTAAACGAATATAAACAAAATTCTGCAACTCATAAAACAAATAAAAAAATACAGCAATGATATTGCTACAATTAGTATTATACTTTTAAAAAATTTAAATATTTGAAATGTGCAGTGCTGCAAATCAATTTCAATAGCTGCTTTATTTATACATAACAAATTTAGGACTTAACATTGATTAAACTTCTAATAACTTTTATATTAGACGGACGACTTTTTCAGGGTTTTAACAGAGCGTTAATAAAAAACTACTTAATGTTATGCTAGTTTTTGAAGCATATTTGTGGTATTTAGAGCGAAAATTAACTTAGTCTAGCGTGCATCCGAGCTCATTTTCTTCAAACTTTCCGAATCGATTACTCCGAAACTAAACGGACGATTTTATTTTATTGAAAATTCAAGGGTAAAATCACTTTATTTATTAGTATGTACTAAATTAAACTTAAAACTGTAAAAGTTTATTTTAGTATACAAGTACCTTAATTGAATCATACTAACAGTATAGCGCTCTGATTTGAAAGCCTTTAATTGTACGTTTGGGAGTTACTAGTTGTCTATTTGGCACATTCACTGGATTGGGACAGTTGTTGATCCATTATTTAATACTTTCAAAATAGTTTTTCATATTGAATGTGGTAAAATTTTTATTTATTTTTATTTATTACTAAAAAGCCAATAAATTAATTGCTGTTTGTATCTTGTATGTCGTAACTATTAAGACTCTAATATAACTGTATGTGGAACTTTACACCCTAAGTTGTATATTTTGTATTACGTTTTAATTCATGTTTTATACTCATTGTAATTGTAGTGTTGTTAAATTCTGACGATTTCTGTATCTTGTCTATTGATTTGTGTATTGTATTTGATTGTTGTACATTGAAATAGAAAAATAAAGATTATTAATATTATTGTTATTATTATTCCCAATAACCTATATTCACGCTGTAAAATATGGATATCCATACAGGAAATTCGGAACGCGCCAAATATTCAAATGGAGTGCGCACGCGCAGAATATTCAAAATTAGTAGTTATAAAAACCAATTTACTACAGATTTATAGATTAGTACCAGACCAAATAAACAGATGGCGAGTTGACGTTTCCGCAAAGCGACAAGTTTTAGTATTGAAGTTTCCAATCTATCCCTCCCAGTAATCTATGTATAGGCCTGTCCAACAAGATTTGTAGACTATGAGGTTCCTTAATATACAGCTTTTAGGCGAAGAAATCAGTGCGGGGGTGAAAAGTCAGACTATCTTTGTTCAACGAACGCGCGGTAGCGGCGCAGTCTAGAAGAACTGTCCGTACTGGCCCGAAATATAATCTGACGTTACTATGATCTGTATTGTTACAGTGTACAACTTATCCTCATTACCAGTATGCAGAACAGTGACTCAAAATGCGAGGATAATTACCACCGACCTCAAAAGCGGGTTATTGCGAGCCCGTTCCAGCTACGAGTTCTTTGCTTAATTAACATTAACATTACACAAATTCTTAAAATATTTTGAATAAGGCTCTGCATCTGGTGTGATCTCACACCAGCTGTTCATTGGCTAATGCCATTTTTTGGTGGGGATTGCGAGTTATTAGGCCACCTTAAAGTATACCAACCTTGCCTGTCCAACACGCTGTCACTTTGCTTTGTTTGTACTACAGCAGCCATCTTTTGTTGGTAAGTTAGGGTTTTCGACAGGCCTAAAGGGCACCATACACGTTCAGTAATCTCATTACCTGAATTTTCGCGTTATTTCAATCATACTTAATTCAATAATTATAGCTAGATATGCTTTTTTCTTAAATAAAGGACATGTAAGGTGTGAAAAATAATGACAGAGAATAGACCTTTTCATCATAAGCGCGCGCATGTGCTGCCTCTATGTTTGTTTGCGGGAACTATGAAATGTTCGGACCAACGAGGTCTAAAGTATAGAGGGGCAATCCCAATTCAGTATACGTACGGTTTGTTTGGACATGCAATAAACGCACGAGGGACGCAGTGGGGGTGCATTTGTTGGCCCTAGTTGCCAAGATTTGCAGTGGAGTACTGCTTTGAGGGATACAATTAATGAATGAATATTGTTTTGTATTACTGTTCTATTATTAGTTGAGCACAAATCTATTAGTAAAATTGCTGTAAGAGTAGTAATAAATTATATTATATTTAAAAACGGAGTAAATGCTGCTCTATACATTTTTAAAATATTCGCAAATTCCATAACGTTCAGTGAAAGTGACGCCCATGCGGACTAGTTGCTTGAATATGTTCTGGCCATGTGCCACGCCTACTTTTCCAGTCTCTCCTTATTATGTCGCTGGTTCGGACCAACGAGGTCTTAAGTATAGACACGTATAGAGGGGCAATCCCAATTCAGTATACGTACGGTTTGTTTGGACATACAATAAACGCCCGAGGGACGCAGTGGGGGTGCATTTGTTGGCCCTAGTTGCCAAGATTTGCAGTGGAGTACTGCTTTGAGGGATACAATTAATGAATGAATATTGTTTTTTATTACACTGTTCTATTATTAGTTGAGCTCAAATCTATTAGTCAACGCTGTAGAAGTAGTAATAAATTATATCATATTTAAAAAAGGAGTAAATGCTGCTCTATACATTTTTAAAATATTCGCAAATTCCATAACGTTAAGTTCAAGTGGCGCCCATGCGGACTAGTTGCTTGAATATGTTCTGGCCATGTGCCACGCCTACTTTTCCAGTCTCTCCTTATTATGTCGCTGGTTCGGACACTTGGTTGTCAAAATGGTTGGACCGGTATCATTTTTCTACATTAATTTAGACGAAAGTGTGATTGACGGTGCAAAATTAGTACACAACATTGTGGAAGAACACACTTGTGCTCAGTTAAGGCGCTAGCTCAAGTATCCTGGCCGTAAAATGGCTGGAAGCAAGAATAAAGAACTGGTTGCAAGGTTAGAATTCAACTTATCAATTTATATACCAGTGCATTAAAAGAAAACAAATGTGTTTAGTCTACAATAGTAGTCTTTTATTTGCATGAGGGTTAGTTCACTTGGGTCACATCTGACTGGGTCAAAATTGACCTGACTTGAAGCAAATAAAATAAAACAGTTTTATTTTGACTTTTGACAACTTAAAAAGTTAATTCAATATTCTTGGTTTGTAGGATTGTACGCAGCATTTCATTCTTGGATATTTTTAGGTCAGAATTTCGACGAAAAAAACTGTCAAACGTCGGTATTTCTACCCCACCACCAGGGTGTATTAAATATACATATATACATATATATATATATATATATATATATATATATATATATATATATATATATATATATATTTAATACACCCTGCCCACCACTTAACTAACCAAAAGTTGAGAAGTGAGTATCCTGTGCGGGGTGGAGCAGCATCGGGAAGAGGGGATCTGACCTGATTACTTGTGACTTTAGATCATTTGTAAATAAAATATGACAAACTGCTGAATTATGTGACCAAACTCAGAAGTGACCTGATCCTCATGCAAATAAAAGACTACTAATATGCTTAATAACATTCTTCGTGCAGTAATTGATAATGCAATAAAAATATTTTCTGTTTTTTTACGAAAATGTAGGGTCAAAAATGCAATTGAAAATGAGGTTTTTTGTCGATCCTTCTGTGGATAAAGCTGACTCCTCTTTTTCTATTTTTTTCAAATAGGTAAACTATCCCTGCCAAAAATTCCACATAGAAACTTATAAAAAAAAAGTGATGCGGTTTTATCGTTCCTATAAGTTATATTATTATTATACAGACAGGATTTTATCTGTTTTATTAAGTTTTAAATCGGTTATGAAACAGTAATTCCGAATGAGCTATTTGGAATTATCATGTTGCCCTTTCACGAGTACTTATATGAAATGTACATCAACAAATCTACAGTTTAGTGTCTGCAAATGCACCCTTGCCCTTATATCTGTAAACATATGGAATTACAGATACAACTTTAAAGAGATTCTAAACATTTCTATAAGTAATATCATAAGAGTCCAGTCCGTCCTTTCTCCAGTATCTATCGTATATAACACACCATTTATCAACATGTTTTTATTGTAAATTTCAACATTGTCTTTTTATTAGTATTAATGTGGATATACATGTCAACAAATGTACAGTTTCAATTGTATATTTTACAGATGTATTTTTATTGTAAACTTCCATTTTGCTTTTTTATTAGTATTAATTTGGATATGCATGCCGACGACAAATGTACAGTTTAAATTGCATATTTCAAATAGAAATACTAATATTGTGGTAAACACAAAATACTGCGAAGTCCCTATTTCCTCGGGTGTTCTTGTTCTAGCCTAGAAGCAATGAATGAGTTGGCAGTGAAAGAGACTGCTTTACTTTTAATTTAACAAACACACGTCAGTTCCTTAGGTCACATTAGAGTAGATATGAATTAGCGACACGTATACAGCTCCCTCCACTGGAGCCTGGAGTAAAGCTGCTGCTGAAATTTCTATCAGTTTCTACCAGAATGGAGCAGCAAACATTTACTTATACCACATTAATGAGAATTTATGAGAACAGTATCAAAGGTAAAACGTGCGGCTTTCCGTGGTTAAATGGCAAGCGTTTCTATAAGAAACGAGCTGCATTAGGTTAGGACAGTTTTGACTTGCAATTGAAGATTACTAATTATAATGTTTGAATAGGGATTTATGAGATCAGTTTCTATGAGTATTAATGTTTTTTTTCAGTAGTATATTAAATGTGTTTTCATTTGTTTGAATGGGTAAAAAGAAAGGTCAGTTTTCAACTGCAATTACAAATACAAGTTTAATCACTTTGAATGGGGTTATATGCGATTAATTTCTAAAAGTATTTATGCTGTTTTCCGAATATAATTGTGATGAGGTTTAATCAGTAACAAATTGTTCACTACTTGTTATGATATGGTCGGAAATTCCAAGTACACATTTAGTATTCCTTCAAACGGATTAATGAGAGCAGTTTCTACGAGTATCTATTTGTTGTTCCTCTAGTAAATTATATAAGTCCTTACATTTACTTATATTATCTCAATGAGAATTTATGAGGACAGTATCTAATGTAAAACGTGCGGCTTTGCGTGGTTAAATGGCAAGAGTTTCTATAAGAAACGAGCTGCATTAGGTTAGAACAGTTTTGATTTGCAATTGAAGATTACAAATTATAATGTTTGAATAGGGATTTATGAGATCAGTTTCTATGAGTATTAATGTTTTTTTTTCAGTAATATATTAAATGTGTTTTGATTTGTTTGAATGGGTAAAAAGAAAGGTCAATTTTCAACTGCAATTACAAATACAAGTTTAACCACTTCGAATGGGATTATATGCGATCAATTTCTAACAGTATTTATGCTGTTTTCCGAATATAATTGTGATGATGTTTGATCAGTAACAAATTGTTCACTACATGTTACGTGTGGAAATTCCAGGTACATATTTCGTATTACTTCGAAAGGATTGATGATAGCAGTTTCTACGAGTATGTATTTGTTGTGCCAATAGTAAATTATATAAGTCTTTATCAGTATCCATTCGGATCTAATTTAAATATGAAAATTATATCAGAATACAGCAACCAAATATTTTAAACAGTATCTATTTGTAAATCCAGACATTTACTTATACTATCTCAATGAGAATTTATGAGGACAGTATCTAATGTAAAACGTGCGGCTTTCCGTGGTTAAATGGCAAGAGTTTCTATAAAAAACGAGCCGCTGCATTAGGTTAGAACAGTTTTTATTTATTTATTTATTTATTTAGAAGAGGAAACAAACAGGTTACAAACCTAATTACATGTTTCTTGGGGACTACAGGCGATATAACCCGCCGGAGCCAACCCGGGCGACACACTTCGAAGACCGGGTTTTGATTTGCAATTGAAGATTACAAATTATGATGTTTGAATAGGGATTTATGAGATGAGTTTCTATGAGTATTAATGTTATTTTTTTCAGTAATAAGTATATTAAATGTGTTTTCATTTGTTTGAATGGGTAAAAAGAAAGGTCAGTTTTCAACTGCAATTACAAATAGGTACAAGTTTAATCACTTCGAATGGGATTATATGCAATCAGTATTTCGAATATAATTGTGATGAGGTTTGATCAGTAACAAATTATTTACCACATGTTACGATATGGTCGGAAATTCCAGGTACATATTTAGTATTCCTTCGAAAGGATTGATGATAGCAGTTTCTATGAGTATGTATTTGTTGTTCCAATAGAAAATTTGTTTTTATCAGTATGCATTCGGATCTACTTTAAATACAAAAATTATATCAGAATGAAACAACCAAATATTTTAAACAGTATCCACTTGTAAATCCAAACATTTAAAGATATATTTTAATGAGAACCAATCAGAACAGTATCTAATGTAACGCGTGCGGCTTTCCGTGGCTAAATTTTAAAAGTATTTTTAATAAATAGCTTTAACGGATTTGAACAGTTTTAATTTGCAATTCCAGATGAATAGTTTTAATTGTTAAATAGGGATCTATGAGATCAGTGTCTTTATGTAATGTTTTTTTTTTAATAAAAACATTTTATTGAAAAAAAAACATTACACTGACCTCATAAATCCCTAACAATTAAAACTATTTATCTGGAAATGCAAATGAAAACTGTTCGAATCCCTTAAAGCTTATTTATTGCAAATAATTTTAAAATTTAGCCGCGGAAAACCGCACACGTTACATTACCCAACAAACACCGAAGATCGGCCCATCAGTGGGCCATCACTGGACCAGAAGTTTCATTTCTGGCACAGTGATGGTCCGCTAAAGGGCCAACCTTTTGTGTTTGTAGGGTAGTTCTGATGGATTCTCATTATAATATTATCTTTAAATGTTTGGATTTACAGGTGGACACTGTTTAAAATATTTGAGGTTTCATTCTGATATGATTTTTGCATTTAAATTAGATCCGAATGCATACTGATAAAGACTTATATAATTTACTGTAGGAACAACAAATAAATACTCGTAGAAACTGCTCTCATCAATCTTCTTGAAGGAATACTAAATATGTACCTGGAATTTCTGACCATATCGTAACATGTAGTGAACAATTTGTTACGGATCAAACCTCATCACAATTATATTCGGAAAACAGCATAAATACTGTTAGAAATTGATCGCATATAACCCCATTCGAAGTGATTAAACTTGTATTTGTAATTGCAGTTGAAAACTGACCTTCCTTTTTACCCATTCAAACAAATGAAAACACATTTAATATATTACTGAAAAAAAAAAACATTAATACTCATAGAAACTGATCTCATAAATCCCTATTTATACATTATAATTTGTAATCTTCAATTGCAAATCAAAACTGTTCTAACCTAATGCAGCTCGTTTCTTATAGAAACACTTGCCATTTAACCACGAAAAGCCGCACGTTTTACATTAGATACTGTTCTCATAAATTCTCATTGAGATAGTATAAGTAAATGTCTGGATTTACAAATAGATACTGTTTAAAATATTTGGTTGCTTTATTCTGATATAATTTTCATATTTAAATTAGATCCGAATCTTTACTGATAAAGACTTATATAATTTACTAGAGGAACAACAAATAGATACTCGTAGAAACTGCTCTCATCAATCCTCTTGAAGGAATACCAAATGTGTACTTGGAATTTCCGACCATATCATAACATGTAGTGAACAATTTGTTACTGATTAAACCTCATCACAATTATATCCGGAAAACAGCATAAATACTTTTAGAAATTGATCGCATATAACCCCATTCGAAGTGATTAAACTTGTATTTGTAATAACTTGTGCGGTTTTCCGTGGCTAAATTTTAAAATTATTTGCAATAAATAAGCTTTAAGGGATTCGAACAGTTTTCATTTGCATTTCCAGATAAATAATTTTAATTGTTAGGGATCTATGAGGTCAGTGTAATGTTTTTTTTTTCAATAAAATGTGTTTTTATTAAAAAAAACATTACACAAAGACACTGATCTCATAGATCCCTATTTAACAATTAAAACTATTCATCTGGAATTGCAAATTAAAACTGTTCAAATCCGTTAAAGCTATTTATTAAAAATACTTTTAAAATTTAGCCAAGGAAAGCCGCACGCGTTACATTAGATACTGTTCTGATTGGTTCTCATTAAAATATATCTTTAAATGTATGGATTTACAAGTGGACACTGTTTAAAATATTTGGTTGTTTCATTCTGATATAATTTTTGTATTTAAAGTAGATCCGAATGCATACTGATAAAGACAAATTTTCTATTGGAACAACAAATACATACTCATAGAAACTGGTATCATCAATCCTTTCGAAGGAATACTAAATATGTACCTGGAATTTCCGACCATATCGTAACATGTGGTAAACAATTTGTTACTGATCAAACCTCATCACAATTATATTCGAAATACTGATCGCATATAACTCCATTCGAAGTGATTAAACTTGTACCTATTTGTAATTGCAGTTGAAAACTGACCATTCTTTTTACCCATTCAAACAAATGAAAACACATTTAATATACTTATTACTGAAAAAAATAACATTAATACTCATAGAAACTCATCTCATAAATCCCTATTCAAACATCATAATTTGTAATCTTCACTTGCAAATCAAAACCCGGTCTTCGAAGGGTGTCGCCCGGGTTGGCTCCGGCGAGTTATATCGTCTGTAGTCCCCCCTCAAGAAACATGTAATTAGGTTACTGTTTGTTTCTTCTTCTAAATAAATAAATAAATAAATAAAAACTGTTCTAACCTAATGCAGCTCGTTTCTTAAAGAAACTCTTGCCATTTAACCACGGAAAGCCGCACGTTTTACATTAGATACTGTCCTCATAAATTCTCATTGAGATAGTATAAGTAAATGTCTGGATTTACAAATAGATACTGTTTAAAATATTTGGTTGCTTTATTCTGATATAATTTTCATATTTAAATTAGATCCGAATGGATACTGATAAAGACTTATATAATTTACTATTGGCACAACAAATACATACTCGTAGAAACTGCTATCATCAATCCTTTCGAAGTAATACGAAATATGTACCTGGAATTTCCACACGTAACATGTAGTGAACAATTTGTTACTGATCAAACATCATCACAATTATATTCGGAAAACAGCATAAATACTGTTAGAAATTGATCGCATATAATCCCATTCGAAGTGGTTAAACTTGTATTTGTAACTGCAGTTGAAAACTGACCTTTCTTTTTACCCATTCAAACAAATGAAAACACATTTAATATATTACTGAAAAAAAACATTAATACTCATAGAAACTGATCTCATAAATCCCTATTCAAACATTATAATTAGTAATCTTCAATTGCAAGTCAAAACTGTCCTAACCTAATGCAGCTCGTTTCTTATAGAAACACTTGCCATTTAACCACGGAAAGCCGCACGTTTTACCTTAGATACTGTTCTCATAAATTCTCATTGATGTGGTATAAGTAAATGTTTGCTGCTCCATTCTGGTAGAAACTGATAGAAATTTCAGCAGCAGCTTTACTCCAGGCTCCAGTAGAGGGAGCTGTATACGTGTCGCTAATTCATATCTACTCTAATGTGACCTAAGGAACTGACGTGTGTTTGTTAAATTAAAAGTAAAGCAGTCTCTTTCACTGCCAACTCATTCATTGCTTCTAGGCTAGAACAAGAACACCCGAGGAAATAAGGACTTTGCAGTATTTTGTGTTTACCACAATATTAGTATTTCTATTTGAAATATGCAATTTAAACGGTTCATTTGTCGGCATGCATATCCAAATTAATACTAATAAAAAAGCAAAATGGAAGTTTATAATAAAAATACATCTGTAAAATATACAATTGAAACTGTACATTTGTTGACATGTATATCCACATTAATACTAATAAAAAGGCAATGTTGAAATTTACAATAAAAACATGTTGATAAATGGTGTGTTATATACGATAGATACTGGAGAAAGGACGGACTGGACTCTTATGATATTACTTATAGAAAAGTTTATAATCTCTTTAAAGTTGTATCTGTAATTCCATATGTTTACAGATATAAGGGCAAGGGTGCATTTGCAGACACTAAACTGTAGATTTGTTGATGTATATTTCATATAAGTACTCATGAAAAGGCAACATGATAATTCCAAATAGCTCATTCGGAATTACTGTTTCATAACCGATTTAAAACTTAATAAAACAGATAAAATCCTGTCTGTATAATAATAATATAACTTATAGGAACGATAAAACCGCATCACTTTTTTTTTATAAGTTTCTATGTGGAATTTTTGGCAGGGATTGCAGTTGAAAACTGACCTTTCTTTTTACCCATTCAAACAAATGAAAACACGTTTAATATATTACTGAAGAAAACACATTAATACTCATAGAAACTGATCTCATAAATCCCTATTCAAACATTATAATTTTGAATCTTCAATTACAAATCAAAACTGTTCTAACCTAATGCAACTCGTTTCTTATAGAAACTCTTGCCATTTAACCACGGAAAGCCGCACGTTTTACATTAGATACTATTCTCATAAATTCTCATTGAGATAGTATAAGTAAATGTTTGGATTTACAAATAGATACTGTTTAAAATATTTGGTTGCTTTATTCTGATATAATTTTCATATTTAAATTAGATCCGAATGGATACTGATAAAGACTTATATAATTTACTATTGGCACAACAAATACATACTCGTAGAAACTGCTATCATCAATCCTTTCGAAGTAATACGAAATATGTACCTGGAATTTCCACACGTAACATGTAGTGAACAATTTGTTACTGATCAAACATCATCACAATTATATTCGGAAAACAGCATAAATACTTTTAGAAATTGATCGCATATAACCCCATTCGAAGCGATTAAACTTGTATTTGTAATTGCAGTTGAAAACTGACCTTTCTTTTTACCCATTCAAACAAATGAAAACACATTTAATATATTACTGAAAAAAAAACATTAATACTCATAGAAACTGATCTCATAAATCCCTATTCAAACATTGTAATTTGTAATCTTCAATTGCAAATCAAAACTGTTCTAACCTAATGCAGCTCGTTTCTTAAAGAAACACTTGTCTTTTAATCATGGAAAACTGCACGAATTACATTAGATACTGTGCTCATACATTCCCATTGATGTGGTATAAGTAAATGTTTGAATTTACAAATGGATATGGCTTGACTCGTTTTGCTGGTCAATTCTGATATAAACTGATAACAATTTCAACAGCAACTTTACCTAACTCTTATAGAAACTTATTGACCATATAGGTTCTCATAGATACTTATTAATTTTTGATAATTTTCAATACGGATTGATGAGATTTTTTTGACAGGGATACGATATGGCACTACCTATTTTCAGAAAATTGGTAACAGATTCATCATTATTTGGTTAAAAAACGTAATGTTTATGTCAAATCTAATATTGACATGCGAAAACTGTCCGAAGAAATATGGCGGAACTCGACGTTTTTTAAACAAATAATGATGAATCTGTTACCAATTTTTTGAAAATAGGTAGTGCCATATCGTATAGTTTACGTATTTGAAAAAATTGGAAAAAAGGAGCCAGCTTTATCCACAGAAGGATCGACAAAAAAACCTCATTTTCAATTGCATTTTTGACCCTACATTTTCATAAAAAAACAGAAAATATTTTTACTGCACGAAGAATGTTATTAAGCATATTGTAGACTAAACAGATTTGTTTTCTTTTAATGCACTTGTATATAAATTGATAAGTTGATAGTTGAATTCTAACCTTGCAACCAGTTCTTTATTCTTGCTTCCAGTCATTTTACGGCCAGGATACTTGAGCTAGCGCCTTAATTGAGCACAAGTGTGTTCTTCCACAATGTCGTGTACTAATTTTGCACCGTCAATCACACACTTTAGTCTAAATTAATGTGGAAAACTGATACCGGTCCAGCCATTTTGACAACCAAGTGTCCGAACATTTCATAGTTCCCGCAAACAAACATAGTAGCAGCACCCAGCAAACACACAAGCATCGGCCGAAATGCGGTTTAATGATGGAAATGATGGGGAATCGGTGGCATCAAATGCCAATTAAGTAACAACGTTTTTCTTGCGGTGGCAAAAAGTCACGTTTATGGTAAACGTTGGCCCGAAATTGGCACTTGAACGGCAGACTGGCATCGAAATCAAACGTCTAGAATTAATCGCATATTTATTGGGATTTGATGCGCATTATTTGATGTTCCATGTTCTTTGGGTATGGGAAAGATCAAACAGGATCCCAGTGAACATAGCAAATCTGGCAAAGTGCCGGGCCAATGCATTTATTGCCGGGCAACTGTCGCTATTGATGAGTCATCAATACAACGACAAAGTTCGTGGACAAGGCGGCGTTATTGGTTATTTTTTCGAGTTTTGGAGTTTTACTTGTTTATTTATTGAATAGTCTTTATTATCATGAAGAGGTAAGTAATTGATGGCTTTATAAAATATATGTTATGTTCAGTTTATGGATAAATTATAATTGTGCCATGATTTGCTTGAAGGTTACCCAGATAGCATTTATTATTCCACGAATGTACATTTTGCATTCCCAATGTTCTAATTGCATTCTGTACTTGCCATGTATGTTCCCTCAACATTCCCATATAAATAATATTTTCACATATACAATATGATTATACATACGATATAAATGGAATATACAGAAAAGTTTATGTTCACAGTCGCATATACTATGCACACGTATCAGGGAGCGTTCTTCGTATATGTGTTCATGTACATCGTATGGACATTCGTCAATGATATTATCTGTATAATACAGGTATATTTTTTGTAGAAATATTTGCATCGCCCGAGCGCCGCGTCGATAGTAATATCATCAAAAGTTCAGCACTTTTAACTCGAACGGTGGTTCGATTTTTGAACTAATAAAAATAAACCTGCATCACAACTGATGAGACAGCAATGCTAGTTTTATAGTACCTATCTACCTACCTACAAAAATAATTAGGATGTTTCTCTATCTATATAGATCTGGTTTAAGTACATTTATAATCATCCCCTGTGTGGTGTATGACGTTTTATAAATTTTAAATCGTTCGTCAATATTGTATATATGAAATGTGTTTTAAATTTTGAATCCAGACTTTAGATTTATGATCGAATATTAAATAATAATGAATATGAAATATTAAATAATAGCGAATGAAATATTAAATAATAATGAATAATAATCCGTTTTTAATTTATGTACTGTGTTCAATTAATTAGTAACTATCTCGGTAACTATCGGCATTTTTTAAGCAGGTAGTTCAGACTTAGAATGGTTATTTAATTACATTTTATCTTTTATATTTAGATTTCCGTTTTCCATGTCATTACAATCCCCTTGTAGAATTTTTCAAATGCGCGCCACGGTCCTTAGATTAGTGCGCATGCTCATCGTACTCCAGCAGACACGTCATGCTTTTGCTGTCAAATGTTGATTTCATGTAGTCTATGGATTTCATTTTGTTTTGTTTTTTGTTTTCCCGTGATTTATTAATTAGTCCAAGTATACATTAATTGCATTGCAGTAAGTATTTTACAATTATTGTATACAATATAACTACCACATAGTTTTGCTGTCATTTGCAGATATTTTATATTTAGACACTAAAGTTTAATGTTTAATGTGTATCCCTTTGTACATATTATACTATATTAGTTATAATAATTACGGCGTTTGTAGGTATCGATTTTTTGGAAAAAAAAAACTGAGGTGGTCTTTGTAATGGTCTCGGTCCACGAAAAGGAAGCTTGGTGGTCACCATTCAAACGGAAACAATTTGACTGATCATTAAAAAACAGGAGAAAACCCCCCCAGAAACGTGGACACTTTACGGGGTGTTTAAATCTTATTTTCAAGAAGGTAGGTTCGATCTATTTCAATATTAAGAAGCTTTTGTTTATTTAAATCACAATCATTGGATTTGATTACAACGTACGAGTTGTGATAGGTATTTATATGTAGTAATTTGCTTTATATCTATTTCAGAGGATTATAGAAGAGCTGCAATTGATTGAAAAGGACAGAGATCATATCTGATGTAAGAGTGAACAAAAACAAATCAAAGGACTATGTACAAAAAACACGTTATTCCTCCTGTCAGATGAACATAATGATATCGAAGAACATATTGGAAGCCGTCGACTTCCCAAGAAATTGTGTCCATACTAGAAGTTGAAAGAAGATATGTTCTTTTAATAACTCTGGAAGGCATTCAAAATCAATTACTTACCTAAAATTTCGAATGTTCACTTGAACGAATTTCATAGGTATGAAAAAGAAAAATTAATAAAAGCCACACTTCGATTTAGGTGTAAAAACTTAAGTATTGTGGATATTTATTGTCAGCAAATGTGGCAATGAAGTGTTTATGCCTAAATCGATGTGTGGTTTTTATTAACTTTTCTTTTTCATCTAAAATTCATTCAAGTGAACGTTCGAATCTTCAGGTACATTTAAAATCACAAGCATTAATTATTTCCGAATTCCAAACAAATATCTATGTTTTGTAGGTAAAGGACACCGCATAAAACAAATGAAAAAAAGGGCACAGTCAAATGGGCTGAAAATGCAGAATGTCTGAAAATGGCCAGTTTGAAAGGTCAAAGATCAGGAAGATCGGTACCCACTAATGTCATAGTTGAGAGTATTATGTAACGAGTTGTTTAATGTTGTTATTCATATTCATAAGACCGGAAATGCCGCAGGTTTCATGAATGAGGTGGTGATTTTTTTTAAGTTCCTATGCTTACTTTAAAGTGAGGGTGTGCATGTGTGTGTATGTGTGTAGTGGGGGTTAGCGTGCGTGAGAGAGTGAAAGTGTGTTCCTATCAAAGAGTTGTAATGTATGAGCATTGGACAGCGCGCAAACGGTGTGAGCATTCTCATCCTTCTCACACAGTTCGTTCTCTCTTTGTCGCACAGTACATGAGGGGCTGTGATGCTTTGTAAAACAGAGTGGAGAGCAAAGGAGAGGGTACGAGGTGTGCGACAAGGACAAGGATGCTCGCGCCGTCCAGCAAATCAACGGCTTATTTCCTGTAGTCAGAACTCTTTGGTTCATATGTGCAAATACATTAGAATAACAACATTAAACAAATCCTCATCATAATATGATACTCTCAACTATGACAGCGGGTACCGATATTCCTGATCTTTGACCTTTCATAACTCAAAAACTGTCGATTTTCAGATATTGTGCCAATGAAAACTTTTGATCAGGATATTATAAAGTACAACATACTACATTTTCAGCCCATTTGACTTTACCTTCTTTAGTCCATTTATTTTGTGCCTGCCGTGTCCTTTATGATAATATCAATTTGTTTAATTTATGTTTGATCAGTTTTATTTTTTCTGTAAGATCTTTGTAAGATGTTTTTATATTTTTCAACTTTATCATGGCCAGTTTTTAAAGAGAAGTAAGTACCTATTCAAATATAATACAATGTATTTTCTTTTGTAGTTGGACTAGCACGTGTATCTCCTCCGCTGGACAGGAAGGAAATACCTTCTCATAAAAATTGGAAAAGCCAAAAGAAAGTATTCAGCCAGTAGGATCAGTCACAGATGATGTGTTGAGAATGAAAAGTGGACTTTCGCAATTACAAGTATCACCATCGGCAACACCTGGACACTGGTTTTGAAAATGTAAGCCCTCCAATTTTTACTATTTTTTATTTATTGACAAAAACATTCGTTATAGTAAAATATTGACAGTTCATAAGTTGCAAAGAAAATTTTTTTGTTCAAAAAAATCTCAATTGAAATTTTTGTCACAATTGTTTTTTATTATTGCAATTCAGTTTTGTAACAAAAAATAAAAATATATTTAAAGTAACAACTGTTTTATTTATACCTCTTCCTAAATAAAATCATGTTTTGTTCTTGGCAATTTAAAACACGATTTGAAATAGATAAAACTTTAAGGTAATGTAATATGATCATTAGATTTTTTCATAAATAACACGTTAAATATGATTTTTAAGCTGATGTTTTAGAGTGATAAATGTTTGATCCATTTTAAAATGGTTTTTAACAGATTATATTAACGTAGAACTATTTTTTTTTACATATATTCTTGGACCTTTGTAAAGTATTGTTATAGCAAATACAGTTTTATTTAAGTTTATTTAGCATTTGTATGCCCCATTCAATAAAATTTGATGAATAAAACATTTGACTTTAGTTGAAAACTAATGGTAAAAACAAATTTTCTGTGCATATATTCCACATTTACTTACGTAATATTCTTCACAAGGAATGTGAAATGTGGAAAATTAGAATAAGTACCTAATAATTGACTGTAACAATTAAACTTTAAAATTAGATATTGGATTTATTATATGCAAGTACTTCACTCATATCGTGTATTCTCTTGAGTTTAATTATTATAATAATTTATTATTTGCTGTAATCATAGATGAGTCGCTGCGTCATACTGAACATATTCAGAATGAAGCAGCGACTCATCAATGATTACAATAAGTAATAAATTATTATAATAATTAAACTCTGAAAAAAATACTTGGCATGAGTGAAGTACTTATAGCTGCCACTGATACATAATGTTCATTCCTACAATATACATGCATCATAGATTTATGATCTATGTGTAACATACCAGGCACCTACGGTTTAATTCCTACGAAGGTAGTACTCATATACCGTGAACATGCAGTGTACATTGTGAATGTAGGATGGACCTTCCTCCTTTATACCTCATGTATCTATCAGTATATCAATATACGTTTCTGGTTCATATCAAGCTCCGTTTTGGTCTATGGGTACGTTGTAGGAATCTTACTCGTATATCGAGAGGCGGTCATCTGTACGTCTCTCTGACATTCAGATGTTCTACATGGAATACAAAATGAATATTCATTCTTAGTTCCATGGGTACATAAAGTACATTCCGAGCACATGCTCTGAATGTAAAAATGCTATCTGGGTATGTTTACAATTTTTCGATTAATTTAATAATAAGTATTTTAATTTTATATCTTATTTTCAAAACGAAATTTAGATATGATTTTCTATTTATTTTTATTTTAAGATCTGTCAATTACACTTTCGGCAGGATAAAATTGAAATTGAGACAAGCGTGTGTACACAGGAAGGGAAAAGACTCACGGCTCCATTATGTCACCCCCGTTTGATAGAAGGTTTGCAATACTAATTAATACTTAACTTCTTTTTAGTTAATTTTCTTTCTATCATGTGCGGTACCTAGTCAGTTTTCAAATTGTGTTCAGTACCTATATGTCGAAGCCAAATAATATCCATCGGGAATATATATCCTACAGATGGTGTTGATTATACTGTTTTTCTAGGTTTGGCAGGTTATATCTATACGTTGATAGTGGTGATTGATTTGTTGGAATTTTCAGCAGACAAGATGAGATAGTTTTTCAAATTAAAAAGAAAACTCACCAAAGTCAACATACATCTATTTTTATTATGGACAGTGGGTATTAGAATTACTTAGCTGTAGCTTTCCCACATTTGATTAATAATTTTTATTATGTTTACAAAACACACGTGAAAAATTTTCAAACATTACTCTTTTATCATGCCATTGAAAATTAATGACCATTACCCTATATTTTTTTGAGATGTTGGTTACCAAAATTCCAAAATGAGGGTATAATATGCACGAATATACAAGTAGGTACTTTAATTTAGACCCTCCAAGTGTTGTTTTCAAGGTGTTTTTTTTTTATTTCGGATTTTACAATGGCCGGATCTTACGAAAGCGCTGGAGGGCCATGGGAAATATTATTTTTGCCAAAAATTACACATAGCATCTGTCAATTTACACTTAATATTGTCTATACACTTACTATCTGTCAATTTACACTTATTATCTGTAAATTTACAATTATTAACTGTAAATTTACACTTACACTAACTGTAAATTTACACCTATTAAGTGTTAATTTACAGTTACTGGAACAATAGTCAATTGCTATCCGAAATGTGCCAAAATCGATTTTGCATTTATGAAATAGTAAGTGAATGAGGGAGCATGAGGGACCTAAGTGAGGTAATTCAATGCTATTTCAACCTGGGAATGAAGAATAATGAAATTATGGCGTTATTGTTAAAAGATCATAACGTGGAAGTAAGTCTTCGTACACTGAAAAGAAGACTTCACAGTTTAAAGTTTTTTCGAAGAAAGCGATATACACCTATGGACCGAGTAGCCTCTTTTTTAAGGCAGCAAGTCTCCGAATCAGGACAATTACACGGATATCGTTGGATGCATTTAAAATGCATTCATTACGGTTTGGTTGTGAAACAAGATACAGTACGTCGTCTCTTAAAATTACTAGATCCTGTAGGTGTTAGTATAAGAAAGCGAAAAAGGCTAAGAAGGAGGCAATACTTTAATAAGGGGCCTAATTATCTGTGGCACATTGACTCGTATGACAAACTCAAACCATATGGGATTGCCATAAATGGATGTATCGATGGATTTTCCCGTCATATTATGTGGGTAAAAGCTGGTAGTACCAGCAACAATCCTCGTGTGATTGCTGGTTATTATATGAATACTATTGATAAATATGGTGGAATACCTCATACGGTTCGAACTGACATGGGGACAGAGAACGGACATCTTCAACAGATGCAAAGCTTTTTCAGAAGAAACATTCATAATGGTATGCCAGCATTTATATCCGGTACAAGCACAAGTAATCAAAGGATTGAATCGTAGTGGGCCATACTGAGGAAACACAATGCTCAATTTTGGATGAACATATTTGGAAAAATAAAAAATGATGGATATTTTGGTGGGACTGATCTAGAAAAGGCTCTCGTGCAATTTTGTTTCCTCAAAATAATTCAGGTTAGTAAAATAATATAATTATTACTCTCTGATGGCACTAATCGATACACTTGTTTGCAGGCTAATTTAGACAACGTTACTTTAGAATGGAATTCTCATACTATATCATCAAGAAATAGTGTGATGCCTAGAGGCAAACCCTTCATTTTGTTCAATATACCAGAAATTTACGAGACACATAATTATATGATACCAGTTACAGAACTCGAGATGGAAGTTGCAAAAGAATATTGCGTATTTCTTGAAGAGGCGCTGCCCTGTGATTCGGACGTATTCGAGCTCTGTGGAATCCTACTAAATGAAGCAGGACTGCGTATTCCTAATGATCCCTATGAGGCAGTTAATACTTACATGTACCTTGGATCTCAATTATTAGATTTATTGTAAATGCTTAATGTAAATGTAAAAATAGGTGTTATTTGCTAGGATACATAATTATGTTTTATTCGATTAACTAAAGCAAAAATAATTTTTTTAGTTTTTTTTAAACTGTCATGTCTGTCGTATTTTGGAAAGCATGCGCAACCGCCAACTTACTTGCCGTTTCCAGTGACAAAAGCTGGAAACATTCTTAATGTCTACGTCCGTCTTTTTTTGTTTTGTCTTTTTTATTGAATGGCAGTTCACGATTTTTTGTAATGAATACGAAATCTCTAATAAACAGTTATATAATTTATGAATCGTGTTTTATTAAGAACACAAGATGAACATATACATATATAACAATATAAAAAGAACAACGGTACTTACATACAACACAGCCATATAAAAGTTTTGTCTAAAGGTTGCGTCATTTCAAAGAATATTTAAAATGATTTACAAATAAATTATTTAAAAAATTATTTTAATGATTTTTTAGTTTCATACAACAAAACTTCTAAAAAATTATAAAAATAATTCTCGTTAATGGTCAAAAGTGGCCAAATTAAAAAAATTAGCGATTAAACAAATATGGTGATAAAAATAACAACTTGAGCACGTTTATTTAAATATTTTATGGTTAATTGCCATAAATCAATTGTGGTGTTTTGTGAATTTTAAAATTACTTAATTCATAAAATAATTCACAAAATAATTTATTTGTAAATTATTTTGAAAATTCTTTGGGGTGACTCTGTCTTAATAAAATAATAAATAATATAAAGTATAAAAATAAAAGTGCCTATATGTGATATAATACCATAGCCTAATGTAACCTGTACTAAAATTTAAAAATGTTTTTCTAATGAACAAAACAGTATTATTTAGAATATAAGTAAGTAGTAAAAATAAGTAATTTTGGGATAGATACAGTAAAAACCAAAAATGAATGAGTTTTCAAACGAGAAAGTAAAAATGCATTTACACAATGTCCATAATCCAAATATTCGAAACCAAAAGAGAATTAAACTCTGCTCGAAAATCTAAGTAGCTGTCATAATTTTCTGGCAATTCCAGTATATTGGTGCAAGTATGGGCTACAGGTCTACATTGAAATTCCCTCTCAAATCTTGTGAAGACGACGTTTATATTTTTGCTCAAAAGTATGTCA
The DNA here is from genome assembly GCA_936432065.2 of Rutpela maculata. Classification (NCBI taxonomy): domain Eukaryota; kingdom Metazoa; phylum Arthropoda; class Insecta; order Coleoptera; family Cerambycidae; genus Rutpela; species Rutpela maculata. The sequence continues at coordinate 203,132,133 of OW386285.2, read as the reverse complement.
GATCCTGTTATGAAACGTAAAAGTGACATTCTAATATCTTCATTTGAATCTTTGATAAATTTTTTTAAAAAAGATGCCACTTTGCCCCTTTCTTTTGTGGACATGTTTTCAAATTGTAGTGTTTTTAGTATATTACGTGATGTTGGTTTGCAATCTTCATAAACTGTAGACAACATTGCCAATGTCAACATATTCCCAATTACGTCATAAAAACAATCACTTATGAATGCAGTCTTTTGTATTATCTCTTGTTCTGCCAATTCATCGATAATCCGACCAAAGTTTTCTTTTGTAGGAATAGTCTTACACTCATACTGGCTTAAAACATCTAGTAGTTCATCTTGGTCTACTCCATCGAAGTCTTTGAGCCCTTCTTCAACAATTTGTTTCGCATCTTCATTTATATAATTTAAGAAATCGTCTCTGACATTAGAGAAACAGCTTTTGAAGATGCACATCTCTATGAATGTTTTTGCAGGTCTAATTGGGAAATATCCTTCTGACTGCCAACCTCTTTTCAAAATCCAGTTTTCCAAAATTCTGATAGAGCGTCTCTCCACACACCGCCTAGGTCTTCAGCAGCTTCTATCTCACCATTGGGTTGCATAATAGTCACTTGCGTATCAGTAATAAGTCTCTGGTTTGAAAAAATAAAAATAAGTTCATCAAAGATATGACCTCTGTGTAAAATAATTTTGTCCTGTGAGCTATTGCTGTTTATTTCAACGGTTTCTCTTAACACAGGACTTATCTGCCTCGAATAATGATTACTTTGATTGACAAGAATAATATTTTCTTCTCCATTTTCTTGTCTTGATGCCAAAATAGACGATTCTACAGGTTCGAAAGGCACCACCACTTCTGTTGGAGATGGAAATATAAGATAATCTTGTACGCAATAATCATCAATACTGTACACAGCTTCACAAGTAGTATTGGAATCGTTGACTAAATCTTTACCAGCCCCGCTTGTAACACTTTCACAATTTTCACTTAGCGTTGAATGGTCGTCTAATGGTTCGTAAGTCCCACTTTTAACAGTTTCACATTTTTCATCATTTGGCGTTGAATGGTTGTCGTCTAAAGCTCCATAAGAATCACTTGTAACAGTTTCACATTTTTCTTTTTTTCTTGTTGCAAAATAAACTCTTAGTTTTGAAAGCTTAGCACGCAGAAACATGTCTTCAACTGTCATATCTTCAGCTAGTGGCCGACCTCCAAAATCTAACAAAGTTGTTGAAAAGTCATCTAAAATCAATCCTTTTGCAGATTTTTCTTTTGGGAAGAACATTTCCTTTCCTGTTGCGACTAATTCTGGTTTACGTGCAAGTTTAGACATCTGAATTTTTCTTGTCCCACCACCATTGACTGCTCTTACTGGCTTATAACCGTTTCCATCATTATGCATCCATCCAATGTCCACAAATCTCGTTGTTTTACCTTTGCGTTGCTCGGTACATTTAAATTTGTTTAGTTCATTTTCTTCTTCCTCTTCATCATCTGAGCTTAGGTTTTTTCTCTTTTTCTTTGACGCGAATTTATCTCGGAGGCGGTCGAATAAGCTTTGCTTTCTGCTTAACACCTTCGTTTCTCTTTTACAGAAATCAACAATTACTATCCTGTCTCCATATAATGGAAATATATTAGAGAGATCATCATCAGTCATTGCAGTTATTGCGTGACAAACAATCTGGAAACATAATTTAAACAATTAATAACAAGTAATTCACTTAAATCAGTAGAATAAAAATATGCACCTTTTCTTGTTGAAGATAGAGTATAGTCGTTTCAGCAACATTTCTACTACGTAAAAACTCTTCCAAAGCTTTTGGCGATTGAGACTCCATAGTTCTGGAAAAAATGATACCATATGTTTTGTTAATTGTAGATTTTTCATTTAGTTTAGTAAAATTATACATGAAATATTATGCTGGTGTCGCGGCGTGTTCAATTTCGGGTACCCAATCAAATAAAATTTATTAACTGCTGAAAAATGCTCCGAAATTCACTTTATATTATAAAAAGAGAGCAAACAAACAAAGAGTATGAACATGAACCTAACCTAAAAATTTAGTGTAAGTGTGAATGTAAAACAAACCAGATGTTTCACTTAATCTTAATAGTATTCCCCGTATTCCCTATGTAACCATTTCATTTTTGTTTTGTGACGTTACCCTCCATGATTCTGCGCAGAAATCATAAACAGAGTTGGCTTCAGCTCAGGAGTTACTTCACTTAACATGAAGTCACTGAAACCGAACTAAAAAACACTACAGTCACTTAGAAACGTGTTAATACAGCCCAACTCAGAAAAATATTAAAAATGTTAAAATCATAAACTATCACGGAGCCTAAACACACTCACAAACGTTCAAATTAAGACTGATTGATATAATAATGCGCAGATCACCGCACAAATTGGTACCTTCCTCGATTTGATTTATTATCTAAACCATGATACGTCATAAGTGCAACATCTGGTTCGTTTTAATCTGTGATGTTACATTCTACAACTTATCCTGATTACCAACATGCAAACCGGTGACTTAAAAATGCAAGCTCGTTCCAGCTACGAGTTGAACTCAACAGATGTTGCACTTATGACGTATCATGGTTTAGATAATAAATCAAATCCAGGAAGGTACCAATTTGTGCGGTGATCTGCGCATTATTATACCAATCAGTCTTAATTTGAACGTTTGTGAGTGTGTTTAGGCTCCGTGATAGTTTATGATTTTAACATTTTTAATATTTTTCTGAGTTGGACTGTATTAACACGTTTCTAAGTGACTTTGTAGTGTTTTTTAGTTCGGTTTCAGTGACTTCATGTTAAGTGAAGTAACTCCTGAGCTGAAGCCAACTCTGTTTATGATTTCTGCGCAGAATCATGGAAGGTAACGTCACAAAACAGAAATGAAATGGTTACATAGGGAATACGGGGAATACTATTAAGATTAAGTGAAACATCCGGTTTGTTTTACATTCACACTTACACTAAATTTTTAGGTTAGGTTCATGTTCATAGTCTTTGTTTGTTTGCTCTCTTTTTATAATATAAAGTGAATTTCGGAGCATTTTTCAGCAGTTAATAAATTTTATTTGATTGGGTACCCGAAATTGAACACACCGCGACACCAGCATAATATTTCATGTATAATTTTACTAAACTAAATGAAAAATCTACAATTAACAAAACATATGGTATCATTTTTTCCAGAACTATGGAGTCTCAATCGCCAAAAGCTTTGGAAGAGTTTTTACGTAGTAGAAATGTTGCTGAAACGACTATACTCTATCTTCAACAAGAAAAGGTGCATATTTTTATTCTACTGATTTAAGTGAATTACTTGTTATTAATTGTTTAAATTATGTTTCCAGATTGATTGTCACGCAATAACTGCAATGACTGATGATGATCTCTCTAATATATTTCCATTATATGGAGACAGGATAGTAATTGTTGATTTCTGTAAAAGAGAAACGAAGGTGTCAAGCAGAAAGCAAAGCTTATTCGACCGCCTCCGAGATAAATTCGCGTCAAAGAAAAAGAGAAAAAACCTAAGCTTAGATGATAAAGAGGAAGAAGAAAATGAACTAAACAAATTTAAATGTACCGAGCAACGCAAAGGTAAAACAACGAGATTTGTGTACATTGGATGGCTGCATAATGATGGAAACGGTTATAAGCCAGTAAGAGCAGTCAATGGTGGTGGGACAAGAAAAATTCAGATGTCTAAACTTGCACGTAAACCAGAATTAGTCGCAACAGGAAAGGAAATGTTCTTCCCAACAGAAAAATCTGCAAAAGGATTGATTTTAGATGACTTTTCAACAACTTTGTTAGATTTTGGAGGTCGGCCACTAGCTGAAGATATGACAGTTGAAGACATGTTTCTGCGTGCTAAGCTTTCAAAACTAAGAGTTTGTTTTGCAACAAGAAAAAAAGAAAAATGTGAAACTGTTACAAGTGATTCTTATGGAGCTTTAGACGACAACCATTCAACGCCAAATGATGAAAAATGTGAAACTGTTAAAAGTGGGACTTACGAACCATTAGACGACCATTCAACGCTAAGTGAAAATTGTGAAAGTGTTACAAGCGGGGCTGGTAAAGATTTAGTCAACGATTCCAATACTACTTGTGAAGCTGTGTACAGTATTGATGATTATTGCGTACAAGATTATCTTATATTTCCATCTCCAACAGAAGTGGTGGTGCCTTTCGAACCTGTAGAATCGTCTATTTTGGCATCAAGACAAGAAAATGGAGAAGAAAATATTATTCTTGTCAATCAAAGTAATCATTATTCGAGGCAGATAAGTCCTGTGTTAAGAGAAACCGTTGAAATAAACAGCAATAGCTCACAGGACAAAATTATTTTACACAGAGGTCATATCTTTGATGAACTTATTTTTATTTTTTCAAACCAGAGACTTTATTACTGATACGCAAGTGACTATTATGCAACCCAATGGTGAGATAGAAGCTGCTGAAGACCTAGGCGGTGTGTGGAGAGACGCTCTATCAGAATTTTGGAAAACTATGTTTGAGAAGTGTACAGTAGGAAATCAAGTTAGAGTTCCGCAACTCCGACATGACTTCAATAGTGAGAAATGGTCAGCTATAGCAAAAATTTTGAAAAGAGGTTGGCAGTCAGAAGGATATTTCCCAATTAGACTTGCAAAAACATTCATAGAGATGTGCATCTTCAAAAGCTGTTTCTCTAATATCAGAGACGATTTCTTAAATTATATAAATGAAGATGCGAAACAAATTGTTGAAGAAGGGCTCAAAGACTTCGATGGAGTAGACCAAGATGAACTCCTAGATGTTTTAAGCCAGTATGAGTGTAAGACTATTCCTACAAAAGAAAACTTTGGTCGGATTATCGATGAATTGGCAGAACAAGAGATAATACAAAAGACTGCATTCATAAGTGATTGTTTTTATGACGTAATTGGGAATATGTTGACATTGGCAATGTTGTCTACAGTTTATGAAGATTGCAAACCAACATCACGTAATATACTAAAAACACTACAATTTGAAAACATCTCCACAAAAGAAAGGGACAAAGTGGCATATTTTTTAAAAAAATTTATCAGAGATTCAAATGAAGATATTAGAATGTCACTTTTACGTTTCATAACAGGATCTGACATACTTTTGAGCAAAAATATAAACGTCGTCTTCACAAGATTTGAGAGGGAATTTCAACGTAGACCTGTAGCCCATACTTGCACCAATACACTGGAATTGCCAGAAAATTATGACAGCTACTTAGATTTTCGAGCAGAGTTTAATTCTGTTTTGGTTTCGAATATTTGGATTATGGACAGTGTGTAAATGTATTTTTACTTTCTCGTTTGAAAACTCATTCATTTTTGGTTTTTACTGTATCTATCCCAAAATTACTTATTTTTACTACTTACTTATATTCTAAATAATACTGTTTTGTTCATTAGAAAAACATTTTTAAATTTTAGTACAGGTTACATTCGGCTATGGTATTATATCACATATAGGCACTTTTATTTTTATACGTTATATTATTTATTATTTTATTAAGACAGAGTCACCCCAAAGAATTTTTAAAATAATTTACAAATAAATTATTTTGTGAATTATTTTATGAATTAAGTAATTTTAAAATTCACAAAACACCACAATTGATTTATGGCAATTAACCATAAAATATTTAAATAAACGTGCTCAAGTTGTTATTTTTATCACCATATTTGTTTAATCGCTAATTTTTTTTAATTTGGCCACTTTTGACCATTAAAGAGAATTATTTTTATAATTTTTTAGAAGTTTTGTTGTATGAAACTAAAAAATCATTAAAATAATTTTTTAAATAATTTATTTGTAAATCATTTTAAATATTCTTTGAAATGACGCAACCTTTAGACAAAACTTTTATATGGCTGTGTTGTATGTAAGTACCGTTGTTCTTTTTATATTGTTATATATGTATATGTTCATCTTGTGTTCTTAATAAAACACGATTCATAAATTATATAACTGTTTATTAGAGATTTCGTATTCATTACAAAAAATCGTGAACTGCCATTCAATAAAAAAGACAAAACAAAAAAAGACGGACGTAGACATTAAGAATGTTTCCAGCTTTTGTCACTGGAAACGGCAAGTAAGTTGGCGGTTGCGCATGCTTTCCAAAATACGACAGACATGACAGTTTAAAAAAAACTAAAAAAAATATTTTTGCTTTAGTTAATCGAATAAAACATAATTATGTATCCTAGCAAATAACACCTATTTTTACATTTACATGAAGCATTTACAATAAATCTAATAATTGAGATCTAAGGTACATGTAAGTATTAACTGCCTCATAGAGATCATTAGGAATACGCAGTCCTGCTTCATTTAGTAGGATTCCACAGAGCTCGAATACGTCCGAATCACAGGGCAGCGCCTCTTCAAGAAATACGCAATATTCTTTTGCAACTTCCATCTCGAGTTCTGTAACTGGTATCATATAATTATGTGTCTCGTAAATTTCTGGTATAATAATAATAATAATAATAATAATTTTATTAATCAAACAGTAACACCGTAGTGTTTTGACAAGTCAAATAAAAATAGTACAAAAAATATAAATAAAAAACACGTAAGACTAAAATATATCATATGACATTAGGATAGAGTCCTAATATAGTCAAAGAGAGAACATAACATATAAATAATTAACATATATATACATACATAAAACACAAGTATATAACAAACATTAGGATATGATGTGAATCTAGTCAACACCATAACAAACAACATAAATATCATATAATAACACAAATTTACATATAATTAAAATCTGTTAGATTATAGTAAGCATTGGCTAAAAGATGCAGTTTTAATTTTATTTTAAACTGTCTAATGGGCAATTCCTTAACAGTATTTGGAAGTGAATTAAATAATTCAATTCCAAAATTAATTCTTTTTGTGTAAGTCAGTCTCTGGCGCGGTGTTTGTATTTTATCCCGATTACGGGTATTGTAACTGTGAGTTTCACCATTTTTTTCGTATTCGCTCAAATGTGCCTTTATATGAATTAAGTGACAGTAGATTACTTCTGATGGTAAAGTCATTATATTAAATTTAATAAACCATGGTTTACAACTTTCAAGTTTATTCACGCCCGCTAAAGCTCTTATGGCTCTTTTTTGTACAATAAAAACATCTGAAATCTGGTTGGATGTACCCCAATTGATTAAACCATATATCATAGTACTGTGGAATAGCGCATGATAAGCCATGAGTGCAGCATCCAGATTTGACCTGTTTTTAATCTGTCTAATTGCGTATATTTTTTTAGATAATTTCGTAGTTAAGTTGTTGATGTGGGAATGCCAAGACAACTTATTATCCAAGGTCAAACCTAAAAATTTTACGGTCTCAGATGTATTATTCTTCGTAGAGAAAAGTAATGAGTTTGTTTTATTTGTATTTAAGCATAACTTGTTTGCATTAAACCAGTCAGAGGCTCTAATTATAATGTCATTTGCAATGTCAGCAACATTACTGCCAGTATCCTTCACCTGTCTCGCAAAAGTAGTATCGTCTGCAAAAAGAACCGTAAACGTTGACATAACGTCAGGTAAGTCATTTACATAGATTAAAAATAGCGGCCCCAATACACTACCTTGCGGAACACCATGTTGTACTGGCAGCATGTTGCTAAGTTTATCTTTACAAAATACACACTGATATCTATCTGATAAGTAAGAATTCATAAGTTTAAGTGTTACACCTCTGAAACCGTAAAATTCTAGCTTATTAAGTAGAATCTCTTTAGAAACGCAATCAAATGCTTTACTCAGATCTAGAAAAAGTGCCAGTGTGGAGTCTCCGTTTTCAAAGCTCTCACTAATAAAATTTACTAGTTCTAGCACTGCCATTGACGTATTTTTACCTTTCCTGAACCCAAATTGCCTGTTTGTAAAAATATTAAAAGATTCAAAATAATTTATTATTCTAATAGCTATAATTTTTTCATATATTTTAGCTAAAATGGGTAGTAACGCTATTGGTCTATAATTGGATAAATCCTCAACATCTCCTGATTTTAACAAAGGAATAATTTTTGCTCTTTTTAATTTTTTTGGAAATACGCCTGTCTCAAGTATAAGGTTAATAATATGGGTTAGTGGGGTAGATAAAGATACTAAGTTTTCTTTGTACATGTCAATTGTGTGATTGTACGGGTCAGTAGCTTGAGAATTCTTTAGAGATCTTAAAACATTTTGCACTTCTAATTCTCCAGCGCGGTAAAGAATTGATAAATCACTTGTTTTAACATTATTATGTAAATATTCCATGTGTGTAGAATTTGAATTAGGTATTTGATTTATTAGTTTATCTGCAATTTGGGTAAAAAAGACATTGTATTCATCAGGAGATATTGACATTGCTTCCTTTTTATTGTTGTTTTTACCAGTATTTTTATTGATAATGTTCCAAATAGTCTTTTGTCTGTTATTTGAATCTAATATTTCTTTATTTACTTGATCTTTTCTTAATTTAATGATAAGTTGTTCGTACTCATATTTTTTTTGTTTCATTTCTGCGCTTATTTTTTCACTGGGGAGTAGTTTTATGATATTACTGAGCCGATCAATATCTTCTTTTTTTGAGACCACTTCTGGGTGTAAAAAGACTGTATTGTTAGTGTAATTTGATTTGATTTTAACAGATATTGGAGGAAAGGATAAATCATGATAATAATTTATTGTATTATAAAAAATGTCAACAGCTTTATCTGGAGTGCTTTCATTATATAATTCTTCCCAGTCTTCAGAAATTAGGTAATTAGAAAATTTTATTTTGTTTTCAGAGCTTTTGTTTAATATAGTTTTGTACAAAGGGCTTTCTTTTTTTGATGCATCAATAAATTTAACTATTTGAGCTCTGTGATCAGAAAGGTGATAATCTAAAACAACGGCATCTATAATTTCAAAATTTACAAAAATATTGTCAATGCATGTATGAGAATTTTTATGAACTCTGGTGGGCTCAGAAATACATTTTTCTAAACCGAAAGCCTGGAATATATCAATAATATCTTTAGACATTTTTGAATCACCTTGAAAGTTTACGTTAAAATCACCACCTATCAGCAATCTACTGTTCTTATATGTTTCACACAAAATTTGAAGAGCATGATATAAATTGTCTTTGAAAATATTTATATCACCACATGGTGAACGGTAAAGAGTAACCACAATACAATTTAAATTTGGTATTTTTATACAACAACTCTCAAAGTGTTTTTCATTGTTGAATTCATTTATAGAATCTATCTGTATACAATTTACATCGTTTCGTGCAAAAATACACACACCTCCGTGTATATGTTTAAGTCTACAAAAACTAGAAACTAACTTAAAATCATTTAAGTGATATAAATCTGTTTCTCCATCTTTTAGCCAATGCTCACTAATCATTACAACATTAAAACCATTACTTAACAGAATTGACTCAAGAAAATTACACTTATTTTTTAAACATTGTATATTAATGTGCATTAATTTAAAATGTTTTTTGTTTAGTCGACAATTTTCACTTGTGAGAGTCTGGGGTATAAAAAATGTTGACTTGGCTGGACTTGATCTTGTTGCAATGATATGGTACTTACAATTTCTTCTTCCAGTGACAAACTGTTTCTCGTAACACTTGATTTACTTTGAACTAACACATCCACAGGAGAATTTTCACTATCTATTACCGAATCACTCAAGTTTATAACTGAAGTGTCGTCACTAGGTATTGCTCTTTCTTCGCATGTAAAGTGAATAAATTTTAAATTATTTTTCGGAAGGTACTTTGCACGACACACAGCATTTTTTATGTTTAGAGCCATTAACTCAGGGCTATATTTCTGTGAGCCTGTGGAACTTATTTCCAGATATGAGATGTTACCTTCTGCATACCTACTGAATTTGGTCAAAAATTCATTGAGCTTAGAGTTATATTTTTGTATGTATTTGTTTTTTAAGAAATTATTTATTGTATTTTTTTTGTATGCAATGGAAGTAAACATTATATTTGTATGTGTGCACAGCTTCAATTTGTTACAAATAAATCTGAACGAAGGAATACAATTTTTATTTATGTCATTAGTTCCAGCAGTTATAATAACGAAGTCATTTGTTGTATGATATCTACATAATACGTCAATATTCTCTATTATTTGCCACAGTAGCGCACCAGGCTTTATAATAGTGGTTATTTCGTAAGAATCTAGCTCTCTATATTTCTTAATAACCCTATTGTAGTTTCTTCCATGTTCGTCACTTAAAATTAGTATTTTATTTTTCTTCAATTTGTTCTTTGATACACCCTGTATATTTACCGTTGTTGATTGGTTTATTTGAATGTTGTTTTGGTCAATTTCTTGAGGTTCATTCCTTTTGGATACATCCTGTATACATTTATCTGCCTTGCCATGCCTTTGTATATGAGTCATTAAAGTGGCATCTTGACTTGGTTTCCCTAATGTTAAATCCGTGGTAGTGGAAATATTTTTATTATTTTTGTTGGTCTGTGTACCGATGGTTTTTGTTATTTTTTCAGATGTTTTTATATAGTTTTTCAACTCGCTGAGTTGTTCTTGTAATTCAAGTATTGTTTTTTCGTACTTCCTTATCTGCTCAATCATTTCTTCTTCCGTTTTAATTGCATCCTCCATAAACAACCTGTTGTCATATTTTAATTTTTGTATGTAATTATTTTTCAATTCACTGTCTTCGGCAAGTTCACTGATTGTCTTTTCCAACATACTTTTCTCGTTGTCATCATTTAAATGTGATTCTTCCTCCGTTTTACAACATATTATTTTATTTTCTTTAATAATACGAATATTTTTTATATATTTTGGTAGACAACTTTTGTGAATAACGTTATGACATTTTACACAAATATAATGGATAAACGGTTTACTTTTACAACATTTGTAGCCAATAAAGGCAGAGCACCGCGAAGAGTTGTTACTACTAGGCATGCTGAATTCACGACGATGATACCGTAGCAAGAATATGTAACTTGTTCAATACAACTGGCAATGTGCTATATTGAACAAAATAAAGGGTTTCCCTCTAGGCATCACACTATTTCTTGATGATGATATAGTATGAGAATTCCATTCTAAAGTAACGTTGTCTAAATTAGCCTGCAAACAAGTGTATCGATTAGTGCCATCAGAGAGTAATAATTATATTATTTTACTAACCTGAATTATTTTGAGGAAACAAAATTGCACGAGAGCCTTTTCTAGATCAGTCCCACCAAAATATCCATCATTTTTTATTTTTCCAAATATGTTCATCCAAAATTGAGCATTGTGTTTCCTCAGTATGGCCCACCACGATTCAATCCTTTGATTACTTGTGCTTGTACCGGATATAAATGCTGGCATACCATTATGAATGTTTCTTCTGAAAAAGCTTTGCATCTGTTGAAGATGTCCGTTCTCTGTCCCCATGTCAGTTCGAACCGTATGAAGTATTCCACCATATTTATCAATAGTATTCATATAATAACCAGCAATCACACGAGGACTGTTGCTGGTACTACCAGCTTTTACCCACATAATATGACGGGAAAATCTATCGATACATCCATTTATGGCAATCCCATATGGTTTGAGTTTGTCATACGAGTCAATGTGCCACATATAATTAGGCCCCTTATTAAAGTATTGCCTCCTTCTTAGCCTTTTTCGCTTTCTTATACTAACACCTACAAGATCCAGTAATTTCAAGAGACGACGTACTGTATCTTGTTTCACAACCAAACCGTAATGAATGCATTTTAAATGCATCCAACGATATCCGTGTAATTGTCCTGATTCGGAGACTTGCTGTCTTAAAAAAGAGGCTACTCGGTCCATAGGTGTATATCGCTTTCTTCGAAAAAACTTTAAACTGTGAAGTCTTCTTTTCAGTGTACGAAGACTTACTTCCACGTTATGATATTTTAACAATAACGCCATAATTTCATTATTCTTCATTCCCAGGTTGAAATAGCATTGAATTACTTCACTTAGGTCCCTCATGCTCCTTCATTCACTTACTATTTCATAAATGCAAAATCGATTTTGGCACATTTCGGATAGCAATTGACTATTGTTCCAGTAACTGTAAATTAACACTTAATAGGTGTAAATTTATAGTTAGTGTAAGTGTAAATTTACAGTTAATAAGTGTAAATTTACAGATAATAAGTGTAAATTGACAGATAGTAAGTGTAAATTGACAGATACTATGTGTAATTTTTGGCAAAAATAATATTTCCCGTGGCCCTCCAGCGCTTTCGTACATTCGTACGAATTTATGTATAAGGTACAAAATATATTAAAATCACAATATGCATATTAAACAATTCCTAATTGTCTGAAATTTTGTTGCATAACATTAAAACAAATATTCTGAATCGTACTGCTTTGAACCTGTAATATAGACTACCTAGGTTTAAATGGACATGTTCACGTTTTCTTAAATTTTAAGGATTTAAGTCCTGGAGAATAAAAATATGGTTTGTTTTCTATCAGGTCAAAAAATAAATAAATCCGGAAATATTATGTAAGAAAACTTGATTCAGCTGTGATACGGGGAAATCCAGTGGGAAATAGGAACTACCATAACAGGTTTGGTACGATCTTTTGCTAATCGAGAAGAGGAAGAAGATAATTAAAAGCAAAGGAGAACAGAAATAAGACCAGGAGAAGATATATACGTTGGAATATGAAATGTATTTTATTTTGTTCAGAGAACTGCGTTTTGATGATTTTTAATGTTAACGTATTGAATAAATTTTAATTTTTTCTTAGTAACTTGGACTAATGGACTCAGTTCTTAAGATATAATGTGTCAAAACTTCATAGGAATGTACCGGATTTCATTTTTTTAGAGGGGGCAAATTTAAAAACCACGTTATATTTATTTAATCAAAATTTCATTTAGACGTTCCCAAATATGTCAGTTGACAATTCTAATCAAGCAGTATGTGTTATGTGATGCATGTGGTTATTAACGTACATGGGTAATATGTAAAAGAAGTTTTGAATATAAATATGCATATGGTGGTAACTTAATTTTTAAACTAGCAAAAAAATCTTAAACAGAAAAATTCTATCTTGAAGGTAATGGGTCGTTACTTATGGCCTAATTAAGTTGCAGGTGTCTCATATCGTTATGTTCAAATTTTGGGAGCATTGACTTAATTGTAAGATTAAAAAACAAAAGTGGAAGTGCGATTTTTATTCGTTACGAAGTTACAGGCCTATTTAATTTATGAACAGTAAATAAATTAAAAAAACTTAGTCATGTGGAAATAAATGACAAAAAACGAACCATTTGACCACGGATGACAGATGCTCTTTTTGTATTTACTGGTCAAAAATTTTATAGTCCTATAACTTCCATGTCTCGAAAACATTGCTATGATGAAAAATAAAAATTTTAAAAATGAGTAAGGTTTTAATGTCGTCCTCTGTATGTGCACTATTATTAACTTGTTATTTTTAGTTACATTGGTTGATTCACAAGTATTGTAGATTGGTTTTCAGATTATAATGTTGAAAACAAAAAATTTAAATGTAGCATATTTCTTTTGCATGGGTCATCCTCTATGTTTTCAGATATTTCCAAAACAAAATTGTTTTAAATACTGAACAAAAAGAGTATAATAATCCGAACAATAGAAACATTATGACAGTTTTTTAAATTTAGAAATACCTATAATTTTCAGTGTGTCAAAATGAACACCTTATTTTTGTTCCGATTTTAATCTTCCGAAATATTTGAAAATATGCAAGGCATTTCATTTTAAATATTAGTTAATTTCTAACTTTAGCTGATTTGTGTTATGTATAAATATAGATACGTGTGTGTGTGTGTGTCTCTGTCTATGGAGGATCTAGTCTTTCGACTCTAATAGGCTTCTAGAGGAGCCATGGTTGCTTGAACAACATTTCGACAGAATCATCGGTCATCTTTAGGTTCTCGCTGGTAGCTGCTTACTACGGACCATCGTTACATGAACTGAGAATTTCTGAACTAAGTCAGTTCAAATAAAGAGAAACCTCAGTAGAGTAAACAGCTAAATGTCTTTGGTCACGCAATTGATGTACATTGGCATTACATCGGTCTATACTTAAATAACTGAATCGTCCAGATTACTTTTGAAAGTCAAACCTGCATTGCACCATGCACTACCTAGGAAGCTCCTATATGGTAGTTTACCCCTGAAGCAGGGACATGGTTGCTTAAACAACGTTTTTACATATGCCATCTTTAGTTTCTCACCTCCGATTAAAGAACTTATATCAGTTCTTTAATCGGAGGTTCTCACTGATATATCAGTGAGAACCTAAAGATGGCATATGTAATTCTGTCGAAACATTGTTTAAGCAACCATGTCCCCTGCTCCAGGGATAAACTGCTATAGGAGCTTCCTAGGTGGTCCATGGTGCAATGCAGGTTTGACTTTCAAAAGTAATCTGGACGATTCAGTTATTTAAGCATAGACCGATGTAATGCTAATGTACATCATTTGTGTGACCAACGACATTTCACTGTAGGCGAACCTTATTTAAACATTATGTGATAGTACGTAAGTCCAGCATTGGTAGTCAATCGTTACTTCTTCGAAAAATACAGAACAACGGCATCTTGCGTGAAGAGGACCATTAAGTTTGATGGGTTTAAGTTGGAATTTAACGTCGGGCCGCTTAAGTCGTAAAAATAGCGGCCGCCGGCGCATTTTGATTCTGGAGATGCATTGGAAGCCAGCATTGTACCAACGTTTCGTTTTCCGGCAAGGGGTTATTCCCCCGACAGCGGCCCAATGTAAATGTGTTTGTTGGGTTTTTTTATCAGACTTATTTACTGTCGCCATTTTAAGACGGAAATTCAAACACGTCGAACGATTCTGACCACACAAGTCAGGTTTTAAAATGTGACCACATCGCCCACTCAGCTGATCAAGTCGGACCATATGTGGCGATCAGTTCACTTACTAGTAAATACCAGATTCTAGGACTTCAAGTAACCAAGGAGAATTAAAAACAAAAAGAAAAAACAATTTTGAAACTTAAAAAATAATAACATGTATTATACAAAAATGTTAAACTGAAACTTTATTTATTCTTCGAATATATACATTATTTAACATGAATTCGAAATTATTATTATAGATATATCATTTTACTAAACCTAATATCTATAAATTGGTGACCCCGAATCTGACGATTCCTGCAAATAGGTTCTATATATTGAATTGGAAGGTCTGAATTGGATTATAAATTAGTTACCCCAGTCATGTTCACATATACCTCCTGAAAATATAATTTGAGATAATATATGTTGGTAAATTGACCCCGAGATTGACCCCGATTCGAACATTCTGAGAATTGGATATCACATGTTGCTTTAAAATTGGTTTTTGGAAACATCATATTCGTTTATATATGGTCATGTACCACTTGGAAGTATTAGGCTGAATCAGCACGTAAATTTATTGGATCTAATGGATTGGATTTATTAATTGGATTAAAATATCATACCATACTTAATTTTTGAACGTCTCTATTTGGAATCTATTTCTTCAACAACCAAGAAAGTATATAAGGACGACTGCTAGAAAAGATCGCTTTATTTATCTGGTAAGTGAATTGTTTTGCCATTGATCATTATTCCTTCGTTATTAAAGGGAATCATGTCAGTCATTCAACGTTGACGTCTTTAAAAAATATCATTCAAAAACATAGCAAAAAGCATAATATATACAATCAATTAATCATTCAATCAATTAGTCATCGATTTATTATTTCTTTGTTTGCATCAATGGCATCACCAACAGATAATATTTTATTAGATGACATTCAAATTTCATCAGGTGCAGGGACATCTCATGGTAATTACGTCGCGACCATTAAATTACCACCTTTCTGGGTATCTAAACCAGAAATTTTCTATTCACAGGATTGTTAGCGATCGAAAAAAATACGATTATGTCATTGCCAGTTTACCCCCTGAAATTATTTCCACGGTATATGACGTTGTCACTAATCAGCCAGAAAAGATCTATATGACAACTTGAAAAATATACTAATTTCTCGTTTAACCTCAAGCGAGGAAAAGCGGTTGGAGGACCTACTCTCTGGTTCCCAGATGGGAGACCAAAAACCATCAGATTTTTACCGATCAATGCTATCAACGGTCGGAGGTTCCCATGTGGTGAGCCAGGAGCTCCTGGTCAAGTTGTGGAAGCGGCGACTACCCAAAACAATCTTCATTGCAATTACAGCGTCGGGAAAAACTGAGATTAAGGAGTTAATCGACATTGCCGATCGTATATGGGAGTCGTGTCAGAATTCTATGACTTCCTTTACCTCGAATTCGATTTGTAACATCAATCCAACAGTTTCTACATCTAGTTTGATCGCAACATTTCAAGACACGTTAAATCAAGTCTTACACAAACAAGAAATCTTTACATCTTAATTACTTGCTATTGAATCTAAAGTTTCTTCAATTCCTTCCACTACAGTTTCTGGCACTTATTGCAATAGTTGTAGAAGTCGACTCGACTCAAGAAATCGCAGAGGCTCAAGGCCCCGTTCTAATAGTCGAAGTGGTACCAGCGTTAGATATAATCCTTCTAATGCCAAGGTTTGCTATTACCATCAACTTTATGGTCGTAAAACATTTAAGTGTCTCGGAGATTGGTGCACGTTCGCCAAAGATGTCAAAGCCGACAATCAGAGATGACTAAATGTCAATAATATTTTAGCAACTGACGTTAAAATTTCGGATAGTAAACCTCGTCTCTTTATATTTGATAATACTAATAAATTAGAATTCCTCATTGACACGGGCGCTGATTTATCAATTATACCTCGGAATCTATTAACGAATACTAGGAGAAACCCTGATGTTGTACTAACAGCAGCTAATGGTTCAGTTATAGATACCTTCGGGAAGAAATTTTTGAAAATTGATTTAAACTTACGTAGGTTATTTCCTTCATGATTTTAACTCGCAGTTATATAATTGTGTTATTTTTTCAAAAATAGATTTGGTACATGCTTATCACCAGATTTCTGTCGCAAAAAGCGACATTTTTAAAACAGCGATTACTACTCCTTTCAGTTTGTTTGAATTTGGGCGTATGCCTTTCGGCTTACGTAACGCCGGTCAAACTTTCCAACGTTTCATGAACGAAGTTTTAGTAGGTTTACCTTTTATTTTCCTCTATTTAGATGACATCCTGATTGCAAGTAAATCTAGTTCGGAACATTTAGAACGCTTAAAACTTGTTTTTCAGAGGTTAGAATTGTACGGCATAAATATTAAACCGTCAAAATGCATATTAGGTGTTGTAGGATCCTCGCCCTACCGGTACACCTGGATGGATTGTTCACTGGCTCACTGTAACACCCAGTCACACTTGAAGGCAGACGTCAACCCGACAAACTCCCTTGTTGACAGCTACCTCCCTCTGGTGTACATGAGACAATGTATATATCTATTTAATAAATACAAACACTACATCCCTTCTTTATTAACATTTTTATTTTTTTTCAATTCTTACTAAACATTTTTTTATAATACTACAGTAGTAATTTTATATTAACTTTATCTCATTCCAGGTTAGTATATGATTAATCACTTCCTTGATCAATAGTCTGATCTCCAGTTGGCAAAGCCTCACCTTGTACAGGTTGCCATTGTCCTTCCACTCTCTTCAAGTGTATCACATTCCTGCGCAGCCTTTTTCCTGTTTCTTCATTCCTTACGGTGATATCTCCTCCAACAGATTTTTCCACTACATGTGGCGTAGAATTAAAAGTTGTCGCTAGTTTATTAGCCTTTTCCATTTCCTTCACATAGACCTTATCCCCTTCCATTATTTCTAAGTTCTCAGCTCTTCTTTTCCGATCTCCATACTCCTTTCCCTTTTCTTTCTGCAATCTATCCCTGTCTCTTACTTCTGAATCATCATCTCTGTCATTTATATCTTTCAACATAGGGATTTTGTCCCTGTTTTGCCTTTTAAAAAACAATTCAGATGGCGTCTTGCCTGTTACTGAGTGGGGAGTGGAATTGTACATCATTAAATATTCATATAGTGATTCTTTCAGATCTTTTTTCTCACTTTGGCTTATTCTTAGACGTTTAACTATGTCCCTATTTTGGCGCTCTACTTCGCCATTCATTTGTGGCCAATATGGAACGGCATTAAAAAGCCTAATGTTACATTCTCGACAAAAAGCCTCAAACTCCTCACTTACAAATTGCCGTCCATTATCTGCAGTAATGGAAACTGGATAACCTAGACGGCTAAACATTTCCTTTAGGATCTTAATAATTTGTGAACTTGTGATTGTTCTGATAATGTTGATTTCCTTATACCGGCTGTAGTAATCAATGACTACTAGCAGGTAGTCTTTATTTGGTAATGGCCCTAGCAGGTCCATTGCGACGTCCACCCACGATTCTGATTCTGATGATGGAAGTTCCCGGCGTTTCATAGTTGTAGGAGAATTGGGTAGGCCTACCAACGTACATCCCTTGCAGCTTTTAACTAGTAATTCGACATCCTTATCGATTCTGGGCCACCAGACTTTGGATCGCAACCGTCCCTTCATAGCCACAATCCCAGGATGGCCTTCGTGGGCTGCATCCAAAACCTGCTTTCTTAGACTTTGTGGGATCACAATTTTATTCCCCCTCAAAAGAATGTTTTCATAAAAACATAGTTCTTCCGCAATTATTCGATAGTTTTTAAGTGATTCTTCCCACAGATTACTGTAAATTCCTTTCTTTACATTAGAAATTTCATTATCAACCTCTGATTCCTTAATTATCTCTCGCATGGAAATTGCATGAGGTATCGCTAGTTGTACTATTTGGTATACATAATCGTCACTTTCCAATAGACCTGACCGATTTGAATATTTGTATAACCGTGATAATGGGTCCGCAATATTGGTCTTTCCCGGCTTATATTTTATGTTATAGCGGTATGCTTGCAGACGCAAAACCCATCTTTCCACTCGAGCGCAGGGTTTTAATTTTGGGCTAAATAAAAATTCAAGAGGTTTATGGTCTGTTATTAGGTCGAATTCTTTTCCAAAAAGGAATGTATTAAAATGTTCGATAGCCCAAACAAGAGCAAGAGCCTCCTTCTCTGTTTGGCTATACTTTCTTTCACAGTCAAACAGTGTTCGATTCCCGTATGCGATAATCCTCGGCCCATTTTTATCAGTTTGTACCAAGACCGCTCCAAGTCCCACCGGACTTGCGTCTGCTATCACTTGCGTTTTGTCATTGACGTCATAATATCCCAACGTTTCTATTTCCGTTAGTTTTTTCTTCAGTTTCTTAAATGCTTCGTTTTGTTTTTCTGTCCAGTAATTTTCAATATTCGTTTTTTTCCTAATTTCTTTCTAAGTAGCTCTTTTAATGGTTCTATTATTGTGGCCAAATTAGGAATCCACTTATTTATGTAGTTTACTAGTCCGAGGAAGCTCTGCAACTCTTCAATGGTCTTTGGCATTCTAAATCCAGATATGTCCCCAATATATTTAGTCAGCGGTTTCACTCCTTCTGATGTTAACTCATATCCCAAAAAGTTTACTTTCTTCACTTTGTATATACACTTATCGTCATTCAACAGAACATCGTTCTCTTTTAAAGTCTCTAATATTTTAGATAATCGTAAATCGTGTTCTTCTTCGCTACTTCCATATACCAAAATATCATCTATAAAATTGATAGCGCCTACACACTTGATCAGCATTTTTCAAGAATTTTTTGGAATAGTTCCGGCGCGCATGTAACTCCAAACATTAGTCTTTTGTATCTGTAAAGGCCGCTGGATGTTATAAATGTAGTTAAATATCTGGAGTTAGGGTGAAGTTCTACCTGATGGAAGGCATTTTTTATGTCCAATTTAGAGAAGTATCGCGCCTTTTTTATTTTGGGTAGTAAATGCTCCATACAGGGTAATGGGTGGTTTTCTCTTAATATGGCAGCTTTTGCGCGCCTCATGTCAACGCATAGACGTACTTCCCCATTATCCTTTAGTACAGGCACCATAGGTGAAACCCATGGAGAAGGTTCGTGCACTTCTTCAATAATATCCGAGTCCAATAACTCTTGAATCTTTTCGTTTATCTTTTCTTCAATTGGAATGGGTATTCTTCTATATGATTGCATGACTGGTTTTACAGATGTATCAATCGGGATGTCCACCATAACGTCCTTAAATTTGGGAAATGATTTATTTGGTTCCTGGCCAATTTGATTTGTGCCAACTCCCAATTTCAAAACACCTAGCCGTACTGCCGTATCTTTCCCAAGTAAATTCCTTGATCCATTTTTTATTACGTAAATGGTATTACGATCTATTTTCCCATTTACTTTAATCACGGCTTTAAAAGAACCCTGGACATCTAAAGGCGTTTTGCTACCATAGGCAAACAGGGTTTTGTTTGGTTCCTTAACTTGCTCATAGCAATGAATTTTGTTCCTTTTTAGGTGCTCCCAAGTCTAGTCAGATATCAAATTTAATTTACATCCTGAATCAATCAACATTTTAAGCTTTACTCCTCCTATGTCGCATTCTATTGTTGCATCGTCATTTAAATTGAATATGTATTGAACTTCTTCATCGAGAGAATTTACTGCAGTGTCTTTCCGCGATCTTTTGTAGCTGTTCCGGTTTCCGTCTTGCCTTTGCTCTATTTTCCGTTTTTGTTGGTACGACTTCGTTCTGCAGCATCTCTGATAATGTCCTAATTTGCCACAGCCATAACATTCCTTCCTTCTCGCTAAACAAGTTGAATCTTGAGACATGTGCGTAGTACTTCCGCATCTGTTACATTCAGACATGTTTTTGCCTCCATCAAACCTTTTCTCTGTACTCTCCCACCTTGAACTTTCTCTGTTTCTATTTTTTATCGCGTTTATCTCGTTAGCCTTAGATTTTTCTTTCTGTTCATAGCTTTCCAGCTGAAGATTTACTATTTCCAAGGTATTAGCTACTGTAATAACTTTATCTAGAGCAACATCATATCCCATTGTCAAAATCTTTTTCCTTAGTTCCGACGAAACGCATCTCCCTATTATCTGGTCGATTATGTGTTCATCCGGTTTGTCAAATTTGCATTTTGCAGCTTGGTCTCGAAGTTTAATTAGAAATTTTTCTAAACTTTCACCTTCCTCTTGCTTTATGAGACGAAAAATGTGCCTTTCACACGTTTTATTTTGTTTGGGAAGGAAATAATCATCAAGTTTTTTGATTGCTACTTCAAAAACATCAACACCATCAGTTGAGTCAACATTTGCACCTGGCAAGTTGTAAAATATTTCTTGAAGTCCAACTCCGCCTAAAACTAATAATGTTGCTCTTTTCTTGTTCGCGTTTTCAATATCAGCTGCTTCTAAGTAGACTCATAATGATCTCTTCCACTTTTCCCATCTTAGTCCAATTGAAGCGCTGTCACCTTCAAGATCCAATTTTTCCGGTGGGGGTAATTGATTCGCCATAATGTCGTATGGAATGACCTGAAAATACATCCAACTGAATGAAAGTCCAATACTTTCAATTTAATGAAAATCATAATTTTTGGGTGTATTATTTTTTTACCTCTTATTTAAAAGGAGTCCATACCTCCAATTTAATGGAAGTCCCATTTTTATTACCTCTTATTTAAAAGAAGTCCATACCTCCAATTTAATGGAAGTCACATATTTTTTACCTCTTTTTTAAAAGAAGTCCATCCCTCCAATTTAATGGATGCCTAAAGTTTCGTTGATACATCTAATTTAATAGAAGTCCACATGCTATCATTACTTTCGATTGAATGAAAGTCCAAATCAAACGTGTTACTTTAAGTTAATGAGGGTTCTAATCATTAAAAGGGGTATTATCTACAGTAATTTCGGTTTAGCAAAATTCATTCGCAATTCATTTGAAAATATTTCCTCAAATAAACCTTACGATTAATAATTAAATCGATAAGAAATCTCTGAAGCGTCTTATTTGCAAATAAAAAAATAAAGACGTTACTATTTTCCAATATTTGTTGGGTACATATACATACTCCAATGTGGAACGCCTATTACTGATATTTTAATTTATTTTACAAATCGTCATGTTATTCTCATTCATGCATTATCGATATTATTTTTACTCGAACATAGCACATACGAATGTAGACAACCATTTATAAACGTGGCAATTTAGTTATTAAATAAAACCAAATATAAACAACATTTGACGTTTGTAAAATCTGTCATCTATGGGACAATGCTGTTAACTATATATAATATATAAGTTCTCTTACTTTTAACCTTCCATAGATGGAGTAATATGTACTAGTTTAATAAGCTACGCTCCTTTCCCCCATTTTTTTTTTTTTAGTTGGCCCGAACAGATAATGACCAGACCTCACTTTTCAAAAACGTAATTTTCACTGACCTTTGTCCTCGTCGCCACTTGTAGGATCCTCGCCCTACCGGTACACCTGGATGGATTGTTCACTGGCTCACTGTAACACCCAGTCACACTTGAAGGCAGACGTCAACCCGACAAACTCCCTTGTTGACAGCTACCTCCCTCTGGTGTACATGAGACAATGTATATATCTATTTAATAGATACAAACACTACAGGTGTCAGTCATTTGACATTTTTAGGACACAATATTTCTTCAGTCGGCATTTTACCTTCTTCTGAACGTATTGATGTCATAAATAATTTTCCCTTACCTACTACAATCAAACAACTTCAGCGTTTCATAGGTATGGTTAACTTTTATCATCGTATCATACCTTCTTTCGCTGAAATATTAATTCCTTTACATGCATTTTGTACTAAATTACTGCATGATGAAGTTAAAATAATAATCGATTGGCCTACCGACTGTCTTGACAGTTTTTCCAAAGCCAAAGCTGCTATAGCTGGTGCAACCTTTTTAGCACATCCACGTTGTGATGATAGCTCGGTTTTATCGCTTACTGTTGATTGTTCTAATGTCTCTATGGGGGCAGTTCTTGAACAGCGCGATGACGAAGGTATTCTTGCCCCATTAGCCTTCTTTTCACGAAAGCTTACCTTGGCACAGACCAAATATAGTTCCTTTGACAAGGAACTTCTTTCTTTATTTACAGCGATTAAACATTTCAGATTTTTACTTGAAGGTCGCACATTTATTTGCTTTACTGACCATAAACCTTTGGTCAAAGCATTATTCACTAAAACTGAAAGATCTCCCAGGCAAACTAGACATTTAGAATTCATTGCTCAATTTGCCTGCGAAATCAGACATATCAAAGGGAAAAATAACATTGTTGCAGACACTTTATCACGCGAACATGTCATACGTCTTCTTTGCAACAATTCATTTCCCCAATCGTTACTCAAAAGTCTAACCTAGTTGATACTAACTTTGACTTAAATTTATTGAGCGAAGCTCAAAAAGATGATTCTGACCTTAAATTTTTATTATCAGATACTTCATCGAACACAAAGAGAACTTTTCATTTAAAGAAAATTAAAATTCCATATTCTGACAAGTTTATTTGGTGTGACGTTTCTCGCCCTAAACTTCGTCCTTACGTTCCTATCGTTTTTAGACGGACAATTTTTGATATATTTCATGGTTTATCTCACCCTGGTATCAAAGCGACTAGAACATTAGTTTCTACACATTATTTTTGGCCTAAAATGACTTCAGATTGTAATCTCTGGGCAAAAACTTGTATTAGTTGTCAAACTAATAAAGTGACAAGACATACGAGGAGCCCGATTACTGACTTCGATATACCTAAAGGACGATTCGATCACATACATATAGATTTAATAGGACCATTACCTCCTTCTAAAGGTTGTTCTTATATTCTCACTGTGATCGGACGTTTTACTAGATGGCCCGAGGCTTATCCACTTCAGGATATTACTGCGGAAACTGTAGCGCGTACGTTATTTCAGAATTATGTTTGTCGATTCGGTGTCCCTGTCACAGTGACAACCGACCAAGGCGTTCAATTTGAATCAAAACTGTTCAAAGAATTTTCAAAATTTTTGGGATTTCATAGAATTCGTACGACGCCATATCATCCTTCCTCGAACGGAATGATTGAAAGGTTTAATATATCTCTTAAAACTGCTCTGAGAGCTAGACTTCTACACCACATTGGGTAGATGAATTTCCTATCATACTATTAGCTCTCAGAACTATCCCTAAAGACGATTTGCAATGTTCTTCCGCAGAACTCGTTTTTGGTCAAACATTACGAGTACCTGGTGAATTTTTTATTAAATCATATACTTGTCCGGATATTCCTTATTTTATTGCTAAATTACGTACTTCATTTAATAATTTAACGTTCATTCCACCAGTTCACCACGTTAATTACAAATCATTTGTCAGCCCAGACATCTCGAATTGTAGTTTTGTTTTCGTTCGGAAAGAACGTTTTAAAAAATATTTTACTCCGCTGTACGATGGACCTTTTAAAGTGTTGTCCCGTACAGATAAATTGGTTACTTTTGTTAAAGGAACTAAAGCCGTCACGGTAAACATTGACAGGATTAAACCATCATATTTATTATCTGACAAATGTGATGTCACTCCACCTTTAATTAAGAAAGTTCGTTTTGCTATTGACGAATTGAATGACTGACTGATCTTTTTCTTAGCGGGGGAGTAATATGGCGATCAGTTCACTTACTAGTAAATACCAGATTCTAGGACTTCAAGTAACCAAGGAGAATTAAAAACAAAAAGAAAAAACAATTTTGAAACTTAAAAAATAATAACATGTATTATACAAAAATGTTAAACTGAAACTTTATTTATTCTTCGAATATATACATTATTTAACATGAATTCGAAATTATTATTATATATTATATTTTACTAATCCTAATACCATACACTCCGAACGCTTTTGACAGGTCCGACCGTGGTAAACCCGCTTATCGAATGTAGCCTTAATACTTTTTAAAAATTTAAATATTCACGCCATCTTCTTAATATGAAACGTTGCCAATCAATTTCAACAGCTGTTTCATTTACACAAATGTAGGTATTAAAATTGATTAAAGTTCTAATAACTTTTATACTAGACGGACGATTTTTTCAGGGTTTTAACAGAGTGTTAATAAGAAACTACATAATTTTATGTTAGTTTTCGAAGCATATTTCTCAAAAATTGTGGTAATAAGAGCGAAAATTAACTTGAGCCGATCTCTACTACGTCAAATAAGGCATCTTTGCCTAAAAAAGTCAAACTTTCTGAATCAATTACTCCGAAACTAAACGGACGATTTTATTTTTATTAAAAATTCAAGTGTAAAATTACTTTATTAGTGTACCAGATTATATTTAAAACTGTAAAAGTTCATTTTAGTATACAAGTACCTTAAGGACTTTTTCAAGAGTCTGAGAGACTTCAGAGTTTAGTCCAAAAGGACCGTTATGGGTCCATTAAGCCATTAGGCATAACCGGGTAAAAATTCGAAGAAACGCCGAATTTTTACTAAAGAAAATATGTTTTGGCCCAGGAATTGAGAGCAAAATTATATGACAGTCAAGGATCACATAATTTTTTTAAAAAGTACGCCAAAAAGGTACTTTGAAAATATTCAAAATATTTTCAGCTTTAATTCCTCCGCCGAAGACATTGACCATGGAGGTACAGTCATTATATATCCTGTTTTAAAGACTGACTATAAAATTTTATCGATGCAATGCCCCACACAAAACTTGAATTCAGAAATATTTCAGATATATATGACTTTGAAACATTGACAATATTTCCATCCATCGTCCTTCCTTACTGAGATACAGGATGTTTTATTGATTTTGGCCAAATCTTTCTTTGGTCATAACTATTGAACCACCCTGTATAATCGGTTCATACTTAGAATATATGTTTCACTTATGTTACTTGATAGAACTTCCCCAGCAAACATAGGCAAAGTGCCGGGCCAATGCATTTATTGCCGGGCAACTGTCGCTTGTCGTGTAATGATGCTGGCCCTGTGTCTTATAAATAACTATAGGGCGATGAGAAATATGCCTTGATGGCCCAACAACGATAAAATGGCAATTGACCGTTGATTATTTTAAAATTAATCTGTTGCAATATGTAATATAGCTATTATGTTTAATTTAATCATAAAATAGACTACATGTGGATAAATATTACATTATTTTTGTATTAATGTGGGAAAAAATATGAATTATATATGTTATATAAAATTATACGCTTATTATAAAGACTTAGTAATAACAAACCTTCACAGGTATATCATATTACATGATAACGACTTCTCTTATTAATCGCTTATCTTAGAGATATTATATTTCACCTTTGTTTCTCACATTTTATGCTGACTGTCGAATTGCATTTCCTTTGTTCTATATTTTGCTTACTCAGGTTCTGTATGTTATAAATACTACTAGACATGCTTTGTAAAGTCAGTTATTAAACTCACTTAGAATGAAACACTTCTAATTATTGTATTATTCCTTCTCCAAGAGCCAACGTTGGCTCCATTAAATAAATAAATCTTTTTTAAAAAGTCATTCATGTGAACCGTGATCTAACATTGGCGCAGCCGGTAGGATCCGTAAACATCATCAGAACAAGAAGCCTAACTGGTAGTGAAGCGTAAGAGAACAAGGAGAACATCTGCAGAAGGTGCCTAACTAGTGCGTGTACACCTACGAGAACAAGGAGACCTTCCTCACTGGTGGTGGCGGATCCCAATCCCTTGACGGACGAAGAACCTACCCATGGAAACGAAACTAACGTAAGTCATTATAAGAATCATCTCGTACCATTTTATTATTTTTCGTGACTTATTTTATTAAAAGTGTATTATACTGCTAATACACTCGGCGCACAAAGCCAGTTCTATTGTCAAAGTGAAATCTATTCCTTTACAAACACAACGAAACAAGTTCATTTAATTTTAAGTTATTTATTTTCGTATTATACCGCTAATACGAAACATTGTACATAACGAACGAAACGTACGAAACATAACGAAACGTAACATAACTTAACGTAACGTAACGTAACGTAACGTAACGTAACGTAACGTAACGTAACGTAACGTAACGTAACGTAACGTAACGTAACGTAACGTAACGTAACGTAACGTAACGTAACGTAACGTAACGTAACGTAACGTAACGTAACGTAACGTAACGTAACGTAACGTAACGTAACGTAACGTAACGTAACGTAACGTAACGTAACGTAACGTAACGTAACGTAACGTAACGTAACGTAACGTAACGTAACGTAACGTAACGTAACGTAACGTAACGTAACGTAACGTAACGTAACGTAACGTAACGTAACATAACGAAACATAACGAAACGTACGAAACATAATACGAAACAGCTAATATACAATCCATTTACGCACGCAACGTAACAAGCTAATTTAATTTATCGTATCATACTGCTGATACGCAACCAATTTTTGTCCAAGTAATTTCTAAAATACAAAAAGCAAAATGCCAGATAGAGCTCAACCAGAGCCAGTTCAACCAGTGCCACCAGCACCAACCGAACAACAACTACAACAACAACAACAACAACAACAACAGCAACAATTACAACAACAACAACAACCACAACCTGAGCAAATTGAGCCTTACAAGCTCTCTGAAATATATTCTCTAATACCTGAATTTGATGGCAACGCCATAAATTTACAAACATTCTTAAATTCCTGTCATTGCTCCCAAAGCATGGCAATTGGAGATCAAAAAATTCTTTTGACCGTCCACATAAAAAATAAGTTAAAGGGCAAAGCTGCCGAATTAATAAATTCTCGTAACCCTGGCACCTGGCCAGAAATCAAAGCATTATTGGAAACCCACTTTGGGGATTCCAGAGATCTAACGGCCCTAATTCAGGACCTACAACGAATTCACCAATTGCCCGGTGAATCCGCTCTAACATTTATTTCACGTTTACAAACGCACAATGCTAAAATTCACGCCGCAGTGCAAAAGCAAAATTTAACCACAACGCAAAGAGCTGCACAATCAGATCTTAAATAATTTACTAACAGGTTTAGAACCGAATTTAGGCCGCATCATACGTGCTAGCAACCCTCCTAGCATACTGAAAGCCGTAAGCAGAATTCGTAGAGAGCTACAACTCTCTTATTTCGAGCAACAAAAATTTCCCAAAAATAGTCCGGTCAAAAATCCTATTATGCAACAAAAACGACCAACTTCAAATTTTCAGCAGAAATTCTGCTCGTTTTGTAAACGAAACGGACATGTCATAAATGAATGCCGTACAAGGCAACAAACACAAACAATGCCGTCAACCTCACAAAATTTTCAACGACCAAATTACCCAGGAAATTCAAGTTTCCAAAACTTTTCACAAAATAATCAATTTAGTCAGAGGACATTCCCTCAAAACCAACCTAATCAACCTCAAAATAGGCCCTCAGCTATAAGGCCAAATCCAAACTTTAACCAACAAAGACCGTCAGCTATTCAACCTAACCCGAATTTTAACCGCTTTAACCAGCAAAAAGCTCATCATTTAAATTACGAACCTTACGATAATTATGCCGATCAATTTAATCAATACAATGACTATTCACCCGATTATCAAAATGTAAGTGACAGTTATGAAAATTACGATTTAGAAAACGCTCAAAGCTTTTCAGAGAATTATACAGCTAATTCCCAATATGAACAGTACGAGAATTACACTGCTAATTCTCAAACGCCACAGGAGGATTATACTGTTAATCCTCAGGATTTTCGCATAGATTCGGAGTACCCCACGGATACTCCAACACAGCAAACAGACCAATTCGACCAAATAACAAATCAAATACGAACGATGAATCTCAACGACAGTTTCGACCCATCGCTGAACTTCCCGGAACAAGGGTTCATGTAGAAACACTATCACATTCATTGTTGACCGTAAATTCAAAAAATCTATACTACATTAAAGATATCACAAACAAATTCAAAATTCTAATCGATACTAGCGCAGGTATCTCCATTGTTAAACCAAAAACAGCGGAAAATTACAAACGGAGATTTTCAGAAAATGTAATTATACAAGGCATAACCGATCAGAAAATTACTATTAGTGAATCTGTTCTTATACCCTTTACGGATAACGACCCACATAAAGTTTACATCTACGACCTAGATATCAGTTTTGATGGACTGATAGGAGCTGACTTCCTAGAGCATTATCATTGTATCGTCGACATAAGAAATAAACGATTAATAACCAATTTTAAAACAGTTCCACTTTTCAAAGTAACCGACGATTCGTCGAAACCCGAATGCGACAAAATCCAATCAAACCACAACCCTAATCAAAATAAGATTCAAATCGATGGCCGTACCGAAAAAATTTATAAACTAAAATGTAACCTTAGAAACACTGACGCTATTTTGCAAGCGCAAGAGAATGAAAAAGTCCGTTTACCTAATGCTCTTGTTAAAGTACACGAAAACGGAGAATTTCTAATAACAATAATCAATGCTAATGTCATCCCGAAGACTGTCGATTTTTCCAATTTAAATTTAGAACCTTTACAAAAATTTAAGTCAATTTTTAACTTAAACACGCAAAACTCTGACCAACAACTAATGACGGACAGAGCCTTCGAAATCAGGAACGAATTGCGCTTGGATCATCTAAACGAAGAAGAGGCCGAAATAGTAACGCAGCTTTGTTTAGACTTTCAAGATATATTCTATTTAGAAGGAGACAATTTGACCTTTACTAATGAAATCAAACACCCTATTGACACCGAAAATTCCCGACCGATATTCACTAAATCGTATCGATATCCTCAGGTCCATAAAGAAGAAGTTAAGTCCCAAGTATCGAAAATGTTAAGTCAAGGTATTATTCAACCCTCAATCTCACCTTGGTCCTCTCCTGTCTGGGTAGTTCCCAAAAAACTGGACGCTTCTGGTAAACAGAAATGGCGCGTCGTAGTCGACTACCGCAAACTCAACGAGGTTACAATTGGTGACAAATATCCTCTGCCCAACATTTCCGACCTTTTAGACCAACTTGGCAAATGCCAATATTTCACAACCTTAGACTTGGCTTCTGGTTTCCACCAAATTGAAATTAATCCCGCAGATATTCAAAAAACTGCTTTCACAGTTGAGAACGGTCATTATGAATTCGTGCGAATGCCATTCGGACTCAAAAACGCTCCATCAACTTTTCAAAGAGTTATGGATAACATCCTGTTAGGTATTCAAAATGAACGATGTCTCGTCTACATGGACGATATCATTATTTACTCTCCTACAATTCACGAACACATTTCTCGTCTAACTGAAGTCTTTAAACGCCTTCAAAAAGCCAACCTCAAAATTCAACCAGACAAATGCGAGTTTCTCCGCAAGGAAGTCGCTTATTTAGGACATCTCATTACAAAAGACGGCGTAAAACCGAACCCTTCGAAAGTTGACGCTATTTTAAATTTTCCTCAACCGGAAAATCCAAAAGAAATTAAATCATTTCTAGGCTTAGCCGGATATTACAGGCGCTTTATCCCTAATTTCTCCAAGATAACCAAGCCCCTAACAAAACTACTACAAAAAGACATACCATTTCTCTTCGACAATGATTGTATAAATTCTTTTCAAAATTTGAAACAAACATTGACGACAACTCCGATATTAATCTACCCTAATTTTGACGAACCTTTCGTTCTAACCACTGATGCGAGCGCATTTGCCATCGGCTCGGTGCTGAGCCAGGGGACTATTGGCAAAGATTTACCCATTGCCTATGCTTCTAGAACCTTGTGCAGTGCAGAAACTAAATATTCAACGATTGAACGCGAGCTTTTATCGATAGTATGGAGTGTAAAGCACTTTAGACCATATCTGTATGGTAGAAAGTTCAAGCTTGTCACCGACCACAGACCACTCACCTGGCTATTCTCTATAAAAGATCCAGGAAGTAGACTTGCCCGTTGGCGACTCAAATTAGAAGAGTACGACTACGAAATAATTTATAAACCTGACAAAATCAATAAGAACGCGGATGCACTTTCCAGAATCAAAATTAATCATTTTTCCGAATGTTCCAAATTCTATTCAAAGGTTCTAGCCGCGAATGACGAAGAGTCAGACGACGAGTCAGATGACGACGAAAACCCAGACGATAACAATGCAGTCACTAACGAACAAATTTCGCGAGAATTTGAAACTTTCACCAACCTATATAAAACAACATCTTTAATTGACTATTCGAAAATCAAAGCCTCGAACAAACAACTTTTGTATCGAGAACATAAAGATATCATAACCTTTTTCCAACAAAACAACTTACAAGACCTACATCACAAAATTATCGAGGACATATTCGAGGAAAACCCCGAATTTCATAACGGTAAAATCAATATTGTATCGAGCAAAACAGTCAGACATAGGAGATATTTTATCATCCCTCTACCTTTTGATATCGAATCTGTAATTGAACATCTATTTTTGGTATTATTTAAAAATCAAGATGTCCTAGATCTGTCTAAGACATACTTTGTCGAAAATAATTTAGACCTCCCCATACTTGAAATCCTATCATTCATTTTTGCGGAAAAAGACTTAAAAGTAGTAATTTGTCAAGATATCGTCAGAACTGCCGACGAAGATGAAATTCCAATTATATTGGAGCAAAATCATTTTGGTAAAAATAATCTACATCGCGGAATAAATGAAACGATTAGAAGAATTAGAGAAAAATACACTTGGCAAGGTCTAACTAAAGACGTTGAAAATTTTATAAAAAATTGCGAAACTTGCCAAAAGACTAAAGTATGCCGGAAAAACCTTAATAACCCTCTAGTAGTCACAGAAACCCCAAGAACACCATTCGAAAGAATTAATATCGATTTGTTTGAATTCCCAACTCGAAATTATGCGTTAACTATTCGCGATGAATTAACTAAATTCACACAGGCCTATGCAGTCCCGGACAAATCCGCAAAATCCGTCGTAAATACCTTGTTGTTATACTTTCAACATTACGGTACCCCGCTAAGAATCCATTGCGATTACGGTGGCGAATTCGACAACCGTTTGCTCAAAGATCTCTGCACCCTCTACGACATAAAATTAACTTATTCAAGCGTAGGACATTCCCAATCGAACGGATCCATAGAAAGATTTCATGCTACTTTAGCCGAAATGATAAGAATCCACAAAACTGAAAACCCAAACGAACATCCTTTCACGATTTTACCATATGCAGTAATATGCTATAACAATTCGGTAAATAAAACACACGGTTTCACCCCATAGGAACTTATCTTTGGTCATACGTCTAACAGACCACCTTAAACTTTATATAACCAAAAAGAGTTAATAACCAAATACGTTAGAGATTTAAACAACAGAATATTCCACTATTATAAAATAGCCCGTAGTCGAACACAATCTCAAAAAGAGAAAGCGAAAATCCGCTTCGACAGAAATGTTTCCCAAAAACGACCTGAATACAAAATAGGTGACTTAGTTTATGTAAAAGAATCACAAATTAAGAACAAACTACAAAACAAATTTAACGGTCCCTTTAAAATAAAAGAAATTTCTCAAAATTCTGCTACCTTACTAAATCTCGAAACAAAACAAGAAACTAAAGTAAATTTTGATAGAATGAAACCATATACTGAAAATTAAATTTATTTTCAGGTTTCTCCTGCTGTTCGGATCAGCACTCTGTCAATATAAAATTACCCCGATCAATAACACTGTTGGTGTATACTACCACCAAGACACGGAAATCGTGGTGACAAATGACAAATGGACTCTACTAGTGCATAAAAACATTTCATCCCTCAAACTAGCTTTTGACAAAAATCAAAATATCTTAGACAGAATCTTGTACACTCTCCATAATGGTGATCATAAGTCAATTATTTTTACGAGTGAAATTAAAACAGACTTTAACCTTTTAACACAAATATCCAACTCTATAAAAATGAAATTTGACGAAATCTTTTCAGATACAAAAAGATATAAACGAGGAATACTTAACGGTATTAGTACAATATTCAAATCCATAACTGGAAACTTAGATGCTGAAGATGGCCAGTACTATACTAATTGTATAAATAAACTAAATAACGACGAACATCAATTGGAAAACTTAATCAAAAATCAAATTTCAGTTACAACTTCTGTTATTAAAAACTTCAACTTGACTATACAAAAATTACAAATTGACGAGGAAACGTTTAACAAAGATCTCGAAGAAATCGAACACACAATTCAAACCATGACTCAAGCTATCGAGGCTGCTCACATAAAACTAAAATTCATATACATTTCCGAACAACTAATGGCAAGCTATTTGTATATCGAAGATAATTTGAACGACATTTTGAATTCAATAACATTTGCCAGATTAGGAATCATTCACACTTCAATCATAACCCCTAATCATTTGGTAACGGCATTACAAGAAATTTCACAGAGCTTACGAAGGAACAATTTGCCTCTTCCCATTAAATTATCGGCAGTTGCTAAGTATTTGGATATTATTGAATTACAAGCGTTTCAAATGGATTCTAACTTAGTATTTGTTTTAATAATACCACTTGTTGAACCCCAAAATTATAACACCTATCGCCTATACCCTATCCCGATACTTGATAACAGAACTGGTCTACATCACATTTTATCTATTTCACAAAAATATATCGCGAGAGATGATGATTCTTTGATGTACATACCTATACAAAATTTGAAAGAATGCAAACCACTTTATTTTGGAACCAAACTATGTTCTAACCTGTTTGCATATCCTATCGACCAAAATGCCATATGTGAAGCCAGAATACTAAAACCATTGCCAAAACTTCCAGAGAACTGTCAAACTTCCTTCATTATTAGTCAGGGATACAACGTCCAAGAACTTGAAGACAACACATGGCTAGTAATTAATTCCGAACCACTTCACATTACCATCAACTGTCCAAAGAGAGAATCCACAACAGAGTTAATCAACAAAAATTCCATCATCAAACTACAACCAGGATGTTACGCCTATGCAGGCATTACTCGAATACAAGCCAGTGCCAAAGACTTCTCCGAAATTAAAGACAATTCACATCCTATCCAAATTCCTTTTGAATGCTGTAATCACATGCCCGACAAAATCGAAATTCCAAAATTAAAACCATTCAAATTAAACAATCTCGACGTAGAAGATCTAAATATTGCAAAAACCAAATTGGACCAATATTCCAAAGACCTGGATGACCTCATAAACGAGCCTTTTGTGACCAAACACGTATCTTGGTTTACGTATTTCATAATCACTCTCATCATCCTGTTAGTTGTACTTTACATAACTTGTAAATGCAGAAGAAGAAGATGTAGAGCATTGCGAATCCAACCCTCAACGGACAACCTTCCTTCACCTCCTTCAGAGCGAAGCAGAGTATTCACCAAATTTCCTAGACTTATCCCTCCAAGAAAGCGACCCGGTATTAAACCTCAAGAAGAAGAGGACATCGAGTTAACATAGACTTTCATATGTGGAGTTTTACCCTTGTCTATTAATTTAGACCATTGTATTTTATTCTTATTACATTTATGTAATGTATTACTCACTTATTATTATTATCATTTACCAATTTTAACTTTTATGTATTTTATTATTTTGCTTTGTATTCATTCAACATTGTTTCAATTTATTTTGCATTATATTCATTTAACGTTTCTAACAATTTTCAAAAGTTGCTGCATAACGTCAACTTTTTTACTAAGGGGGAAGTTGTTATATAAAATTATACGCTTATTATAAAGACTTAGTAATAACAAACCTTCACAGGTATATCATATTACATGATAACGACTTATCTTATTAATCGCTTATCTTAGAGATATTATATTTCACCTTTGTTTCTCACATTTTATGCTGACTGTCGAATTGCATTTCCTTTGTTCTATATTTTGCTTACTCAGGTTCTGTATGTTATAAATACTACTAGACGTGCTTTGTAAAGTCAGTTATTAAACTCACTTAGAATGAAACACTTCTAATTATTGTATTATTCCTTCTCCAAGAGCCAACGTTGGCTCCATTAAATAAATAAATCTTTTTTAAAAAGTCATTCATGTGAACCGTGATCTAACATATATACCAACACCACCTAGCACTTGCAAGTGCAAATTCACAATTGATGAGTCATCAACACAAAGACAAAGTTCATGGACAAGGCTCATAAATAGCGTCCCAGCAAACTAAACCACATCATTTTAACATCATAATGATGTGATTTTTGCAACAGTGACGTCATTCTTGTTTGCAACCACGTGGAAATGCCGTCACAGTGAAGCTAAACGGCCGCACTCAGCCACGTCGTCAAAAGTGACTTACTTATTTTCCACTTTTCAGCTACATCAGTACCACTCATTTGTGATATAGATATGATCATATTGTGTACAAAAAATATATATTATAACAACTTGAATGTTACCGCCCAATTACTTTTAAAATAAATAAAAAGGATCTATATTGCAACAAATAAATCTACTTTTATATTACGAAAAAAATAGCTCCATTGAAACTTAAAAATCACTGATTAAAGATTAATATTTTATATCCGGCTCCAAAAAATGATGAATTTTTGAATAAATTATGTTTCCTCATTGAATTTTTTATTGTTTTTTTATCGAAAAAAATTATTTCATTAAAGTCGGCTGACATTTTATTTATACCTTGTGTGTGATTTTACATTCTGAAAAACTTTTCTCATTTTTTTTTTTTCATTTTGAAAAATAAAGGTGAACTTATATTATTTCTTAAATATTTGTTTCAAAATCCTTCTGCATACCTAAAATTATTCTCGTAGCATAATATAGTTACATATATAATTAGCTGTATATGAGAATATAATTTTAGATATACAGGGTGATTTGTAAACAAATATTTAAGAAATAAGTACACCTTTATTTTTCTAAATGAAAAAAAAAAAAAATAAAAAGAAAAGTTGTTCAGAATGTAAAATCATACACTAAGTATAAAACGTCAGCCGACTTTGATGAAATAATTTTTTTCGATTAAAAACAATAGAAAATTCAATATGAGGAAACATAATTTATTCAAAATTAATCATTTTATATTGGAGCCGGGTATAAATATAAATCTTTCATCGTTATTTCATTGAGTTATTTTTTTCGTAATATAAAAGATTTATTTGTTGCAAAATAGATTCTTTTCATTTATTTTAAAATTAACTCAGCGGTAACATTCAAGTTGTTATAATATACATTATAAAGCAACATAATTTATTTACAATTCATTTTTATTTAATGTCATGCAAGTCTGTTATTTTACAATAACCACCCTATTTTGAGATACATTAAATGAAAAATAACGCCCTAGGGCGTTATGAATATTTATAACGCCCTAGGGCATTATAAAATTATAATACAACCTAAAACAAGCAAATTATGATAGCGTTATTGACAAACAAAATGCTTTGCTATGCAACGGCGGCGTTTGCAAACAGTTTTGATTTTTACTCTCTTTTAAATCAAATCGTTCTGAACATAATAGATGTCAAATTAATAAATCGTAAATGTCAAAAAAAAAATCGAATGAAATAACAGACTTGCAGGACATTAAACGTTGAAGGCACCACGGGTGTTATAGGATAATGACGCCCTCGGTCGACGTACATTCCCTCGGGCCAGAGGCCCTCGGGATTGTACACTGCCGACCTCGGTGCGTTATTATCCTTATAACATCCTCGGTACCTTAATAACTATAATGGCTTACTTCAAACAAAACATTTCATCAAAGTAGCCTGATATTGCTGAAATTTTACACAAAAAAGTATATTTCACATTCGCTTTACTTACCTTTTCCTTAAATTTTTCTTGAGATTTCGGAAAATATATAAAAAGGCAGTTCATACATAATCGTTTGATATTTGCTTATAAATCTTGCACATATCCCTAGATATTTTAATCGTTTTATAGCACATATATTACTCACTAAAGTGAGGTCCCAGAAAATGTCTCTAAGCAAAATAATAGAAATTAGATTTAAAAGTATAAAAAGTATTAAATAAATTTGAAGTGATCAATGAAACAAACATTTCCGAAACTATATATATTCAAGATATGATTACAGGTATGCCTTATAATATAAATTCACCTAGCTATTTCTTTCTTGATCTTCTTTGTTCCCTATAACGGATTAAGTGTCACAATTATCTCATAGTCAAAGTCTGCTGTGGCTGGAACTATTTTTCATACCACATCTAAAAATTTATAAAAAATTAATTATCACAGTTTAAAAATGTTTAATTAGATTTGGTATCATTTATGTCAGTAAAAATAATGTTAAAAGTTGAGTGTTGGTAGTGGTAATTTCAAGTTCAATCACACACTCGTTTTGTTATTAAAGTAAAAAACCGCTGCCCAAGGAATCACTACTTCCACATCCAGATTTTCTATCCAAGTCTCTCATAACGAAAAAATTTTGTATGTGGAAATAATTGTTTATAGAACTTTAATATTATAATATTTGAAATTGTCTACCCCAAAAACCCATAAAACGATATTCCACACGGTAGTGGGGTGGGGGTGGTGATAGGGGGGTAGTAGTGGAGGTGGATGAAGTAAAAAGAATATTTTGAGACTTTTGGTTCTTGTACACACACTAAATCACAATTTTATTTTCATCTACCCCCTAATGGGGTAGGGGTGGTAATGGGGGTGGCTAATGCCAAAAAATTTTTTTAAACCTTAGCTTCTCTTGTACACTAAATACTAATTTTATGGACTCTTACCTGCTTCATTTACCGATTTACCCCCAATCTACCCTCTATTTACCACATTTTACCCCCCAACCCTTCGACGGAATACGATGAAAATATAATCTAGTTCCAAATCCCGTTAAAGTACATACGTGTACCAAATTTCAAGTCAATATCTTAAACGATTCCAGAGTAATTGTGGGCACAAAAAAAGTTATA
The DNA here is from genome assembly GCA_936432065.2 of Rutpela maculata. NCBI lineage: Eukaryota > Metazoa > Arthropoda > Insecta > Coleoptera > Cerambycidae > Rutpela > Rutpela maculata. The sequence continues at coordinate 203,094,063 of OW386285.2, read as the reverse complement.
GACCGACAGACAGAAATTTTTTTTTTGCTCAAATTGAAAATCTTGACGTTTCATGACATTCTAAGCCTATCTGAATAATAAAAATTTTAAAAATTTTTTTTGTCGTTACCATACTTCCACTGAATGTGGAAGTAATTAAATTTAATTACATCCACATCCACATCCAGTGGAAGTACAGTAACGACAAAAAAATTTTTAAAAATTTTTATTGTTCAAATAGGCTTAGAATGTCATGAAACGTCGAGATTTTAAGTTTGAGCGAAAAAAAAATTTCTGTCTGTCGGTCTTCTGTCTGTCGGTCTGTTCGTCTGTAACTTTTTTCTGCGCACGTTCACTCTGGAACCGTTTAAAATATTGACTTGAAATTTGGTACACATATGTACTTTAACGAGATCTAGAACTAGATTATATATTTTCATCTTGTTCCGTCAAAGGGTTGGGGAGTAAATTTGGGGTAAATAGCAGGTAAGAGTCCATAAAATTGGTATTTAGTATATACAAGAGAAGCTAAGGTCTCAAAAAAAATTGTGGCATTAACCACCCCCCCATTACCACCCCCACCCCATTATTAAAAGGGATAAAAAAAATTGATTTAGTGTATATACAAAAACCAGAAACCCTAAAATATTTTTTTACTTCTTCCACCCCCACTACCACCCCCCTATCAAATCAAATCAAATCAAATCAAATCAAATCAAATCAAATCAAATCAAATCAAATCAAATCAAATCAAATCAAATCAAATCAAATCAAATCAAATCAAATCAAATCAAATCAAATCAAATCAAATCAAATCAAATCAAATCAAATCAAATCAAATCAAATCAAATCAAATCAAATCAAATCAAATCAAATCAAATCAAATCAAATCAAATCAAATCAAATCAAATCAAATCAAATCAAATCAAATCAAATCAAATCAAATCAAATCAAATCAAATCAAATCAAATCAAATCAAATCAAATCAAATCAAATCAAATCAAATCAAATCAAATCAAATCAAATCAAATCAAATCAAATCAAATCAAATCAAATCAAATCAAATCAAATCAAATCAAATCAAATCAAATCAAATCAAATCAAATCAAATCAAATCAAATCAAATCAAATCAAATCAAATCAAATCAAATCAAATCAAATCAAATCAAATCAAATCAAATCAAATCAAATCAAATCAAATCAAATCAAATCAAATCAAATCAAATCAAATCAAATCAAATCAAATCAAATCAAATCAAATCAAATCAAATCAAATCAAATCAAATCAAATCAAATCAAATCAAATCAAATCAAATCAAATCAAATCAAATCAAATCAAATCAAATCAAATCAAATCAAATCAAATCAAATCAAATCAAATCAAATCAAATCAAATCAAATCAAATCAAATCAAATCAAATCAAATCAAATCAAATCAAATCAAATCAAATCAAATCAAATCAAATCAAATCAAATCAAATCAAATCAAATCAAATCAAATCAAATCAAATCAAATCAAATCAAATCAAATCAAATCAAATCAAATCAAATCAAATCAAATCAAATCAAATCAAATCAAATCAAATCAAATCAAATCAAATCAAATCAAATCAAATCAAATCAAATCAAATCAAATCAAATCAAATCAAATCAAATCAAATCAAATCAAATCAAATCAAATCAAATCAAATCAAATCAAATCAAATCAAATCAAATCAAATCAAATCAAATCAAATCAAATCAAATCAAATCAAATCAAATCAAATCAAATCAAATCAAATCAAATCAAATCAAATCAAATCAAATCAAATCAAATCAAATCAAATCAAATCAAATCAAATCAAATCAAATCAAATCAAATCAAATCAAATCAAATCAAATCAAATCAAATCAAATCAAATCAAATCAAATCAAATCAAATCAAATCAAATCAAATCAAATCAAATCAAATCAAATCAAATCAAATCAAATCAAATCAAATCAAATCAAATCAAATCAAATCAAATCAAATCAAATCAAATCAAATCAAATCAAATCAAATCAAATCAAATCAAATCAAATTTATTGGTGCTTTAACAATACAGTTTTACACAAGTCAAATATAGAAATATAGAAATTGTCATAATATTATGCAATGTCACTTATAAAATATATAATATAGGATACAATAATATAAATAAATTGTAAAATAACATAAATAATTAAAAATATTTCAAATATACATACAAAATATTTGTACACATACACAAATATATACAATAAAATATACTGTAAATTTATATAAAATTTATATAAAATTGTTGTCCATTATTTTGGCTTCAGTGCCATTAAAATTTAAAAATTCATGTATACTATAGAAACATCCTTTTATTAAATTTTTTTTTATTAATTGTTTATATTTCACCTCTGGTAAGGCTTTCACCCAATTTGGAATTTTATTGAAAAATTTAGGGCCGTAACAATTAAAGCCACAATCACTTGACTTAAGCCTATTAAAATCTATCACTAAGTTATGTTGAGTCCTCGTGTTGTATTTGTGAATATCCTCATGTTTTTTATATTGGTTTATGTTTTTGTAAGTATATATCAGGCAATGAAAAATGTATAATGACGGAAATGTTAAAATTCCCAACTCAATAAATTTATCTCTTACATCCTCTCTATATCCACGATTTGTAATTATCCTGAGAGTTTTTCTTTGTAACCCGAAAATTCTGTTAGCTTGCGGGGCATGGGCCCAGTTTATCAGACCATAAGTCATATGGGACACTATTAGCGAGTAATAGGCCGTTAATAAAATTTTAAAAGTTACAATGTTTTTTAAGTTTCTTAGCAAGAATATATTTTTTGATATCTTTTTGCTGTGTAATCAACATGGTGGAACCAGTTGAGATTTGGGTCAAGAAAAACGCCTAGAAATTTTACTTTTTCTGGGTTGTTATAATTTTCAATTGGCCTATGAATCATATTTGTAGTTTTATGCTCGTTTAGTAACAATTTATTTGATGAGAACCATTCTAAAGCATTTAACTTAGCTTCATCTATTTGCCTCTGAACAGCATCCAATTTATTGTCTGATACCAGGAGTGTGGTATCGTCTGCAAATAATACCAAGTCAACATCAGGTACAGACCTACTTAGGTCATTTACGTAAATTAAAAATAGGGTTGGTCCTAAGACCGATCCCTGTGGCACTCCGCTCTTTATGTACTGGGATGTGGAGTTAGTATTACTTATGCTTATGTACTGCTGCCTATGCTTTAGAAATGATTCTATTAAGTTGCAGCTGATTTATAAAATTTTAACTTGTCTATTAGAATTTGATGAGAAACACAATCAAAAGCCTTTTGAAGGTCACAAAAGGTTACCCCGACATAATCCCTATTCTCATTTCCTTTGACAATTTTGTCTATTAAGTAAATAATTGCGTCATTTGTGGTCATTTTTGCTCGAAAACCAAATTGTTTACAATAATATAAATTATTACCTTCAAAATGGTGTATTATTTGATTTTTTAAACATGTTTCGAAAATTTTTGATAATACAGGAACAAGAGAGATAGGTCGAAAGTAATTGTTATTTAAAGAACCTCCTTTATGAATTGGTACCACCTTTGTGACCTTTAGGACATCTGGATAAACACCTGCGCTAATGCATTGATTGATTAGACTAGTAAGGTGTACAACTATAAGGTTTTTAATGTTTTTTATTATATTTATTGACATATTGTAGTGATCTTTACTACTTTTATTTTTCATTTTATTAATTACATCACGTACTGTATTTATACTAACTGCATTAAATTTGAAATTTGGTACATTTGCTTCAATATCATTGTTTGAAAAAAAATCTGTATAAACACTATTTACTACAAGTAAGTTTTGTGTAATATTTTCAGCTACGTTTATGAAATAATTATTCATGTCTTCTACATTTAACTCAGTATTTAGGATTTTTTTATTTTGTTGCCTATTTTGGTTTATGATATTCCAGAAAGTCTTTGGAGTGTTTCCATTTTTGTGTAATATATTATCATAGTAATTACTTTTAGTAATAGGTACTTATTTGACGTCTGTATTCTGCTTTGTACTTTTTTAGGTGTTCTTTTAATTTCACATCTGGGGAGTTGTTATATAATTCACTAAGTAAGCATACATTTTCCCTCATTTTATGCAAATTTGAGGTAAACCATTCTTTTTTAGGTTTTCTCTTCTTGTTTATTTTTATTTCAGTTTGCGGAAAAGCCTTATCAATATTTTCATTTAAAATTTCCAGGAAAAGTCTAAATTTTTCATTTACATTAGATTGACATTATTGTTTGCTGTGCTCACCCAACTCCAATCAACTGTCTCCAAGTTATTATATAATAGAAACATACCTTCGTCAGTAATTTTTCTAAATGTATTTACAGGCTGAATATTATTCTCAATTGTTAAAATAATATTAACTGCCTTATGATCCGATAAACCTGGGTCAAATACCTCCGTCTTATATTTATTACTTAAATTTATTAGAATATTATCTAAGCAGTTTTTTTGTCTCGTATTTTCAGAGATAGTATGCTGGAAAGAAAACGAATTTATTAAATCGTGGAATTTCAAGTATTTCCTATCAGTAGTATTAAATTTTATGTTAAAATCACCACCCCCACCCCACTACCGATGTGGGGTATCGTTTTATGGGTTTTTGGGGTAGAGAATTTCAAATATTATATTATTGAATTTCCATAAACAATTATTTCCACATACAAATTTTTTTCGTTGTGAGTGACTGATAGAAAATCTGGATGTGGAAGTAGTGATTCCTTGGGCAGCGGTTTTTTAATAGCTTACATCTTTAGAACAACTTCATTGACACTATTGAAAATATAAAAAAAGGGGATGACGATTGAAAATAAACTATTTTGTAAAACATGAATTAGCAATAAAGATACGAATTCAGAATTTGATTCTAGCAGGGCATGCAGAATACGGTTCTAAAATTATTTGAACTTTGTATCACTCTTGATTCGTCCATTTGAATTCTATCTCTAGCAAAATAATAAAGTTTCGATGAGACTTAAAATAAGACACTAAGTATACACTAAATTAAAAATTAAGCAAAACAAAAACTGAAGGTGAAGTTTCTCATTATAGAGCCTTATTATAGCTACAGAAAAAATTGGTAAAAACAGCAGTTTGCACAAAATTCAAATGCAAAATGTCTAAGATTTTAGAACTTATATAAACTTACCATCTTTTCTCTCATTATACTGCCACTGCCAGAAGCCCCACGAACGAAGATAGTTTTAATTGTCTATTATAATATTCTAAAATAGAAAAAAAATGTATAAGTACCTAAATTATTCCAGTTAAATAGGGAGGATTAGAGGAAAAAAACTGATACCTAAAGTTTTGAAACTTGGCAGAGATGTTCATTAAGGGCCACTGTTTAAACATACTTAAAGTCGACAACTCTATCTCTTACGCTCGCGCCGCCATCTTGAAACAATGGTGCTTAGATTAAGTTTTTTTTTCTTATATCTCGCTAACTATTAGAGAGACCGAAATTAAGTCTCCAATAAAAAGTAAAGCTTATAAAATTCTCTACAAAAAATGTAATATAATATTTTCCCGTATCTATTATTATCATCTTCTAAAATAGGAAATTACATTTGATCAACACATTTCTAAACCGAAAATCACTCTTAAAAAAAAAATCATATTATTATGTTAATTTTAGAATTCCCAATATCCGTCGAATATCTGTTTGTCAGTCTGTCAGTTTGTCCTGTCCGTCTGTCTCTCTGTACGACACTTTTTGTGAGTATGATAATTTAAAAGAGAAGAGTCCAATTTTATTGAAATTTAAACAGTAAGTTAGTGTTAACTAAAGGAAGAACTCTATTGATTTTGAAGAATATCGATTAGTAAATATAAAGGTTATAAAACATTTTATGAAAAAAAGGCACGTGAAGAGTGTTGTAACACTTTTGATAAGATGCTAAAAATACAGACAAACTACACAGTATACTGACCAACGTTTCGACAATCAAGATGGTATCATCGGGAGATCATTAAATTTGCAAGTGTGTCACTTAAACCTACAATCATAACATACATACTGATCGATTTTTTTTAAACGCTGGGGTTCTTCTTATAGCTAACACTAATTTATTGTCCAAATTTCAATAAAACCAGACTTTTCTTTTTTAAGTTATTTAGCTTACAAGAGACATGACGGGCGGAGAGACAGACGGACAGACGAACGGATTGACAGAAAAGACATTTTGAAAGTTGTATTTTATGACAATACAATGATATATTTTTATTATATACGAGTGATATTCACAATTGTTGAAACGTGACGATGAAATGCATATAACATTTTTTGTACAGAATTTTATAAGCTTTATTTTGTATATAAACATAATTTCGATATCGCTAATGGTTAGAAAGATATAATCAGTAAACTGAATCGGACCGCCATTTCTCCAAGATGGTGGCTCAAGCGCAACAGTTTGGGCTGGGGAATTTTAGTATGTTTAATAGTAGGTAAGCCTAAATGAACATATTTGCCAAATTTAAACACTTTATCAGTTTTTTTCGTCAAACGTCGAAATTTGTTCTAATTTGACTGGGGTATTTATACTATAGATATACTTAATTAGACAATCTTCGGATTCAGGTACTAAAATAATATATTAGAGCAAAATAAAATGATGAATAATTAAAGCAAATACGCGTAATAACAGTCTTTACTACCAACAGTATTTAAATTTTGCACAGCCTACCTAGTCTAAAAGTATTTGGAGTACACTATACTTAGATTCAAGACACTATTTCCTCACGAATCTCACGATATGGATTTAAAAGATAGTCTATGATAGAGTCTACTAGGGCATTATACTCCCTATACACATAATATATACTTACTCATTTCTAACACGTAACGCTGGACAATTGGTTGTAACTTCATAGAGAGTAGAGGAGCATGATGGATAGCATCTATATTCACAGCTCAATCCATCTTCAAGTTCCTTCTCCAGATCATCAATTGGATCCGAAGGAGCTAATGTAGCCTATTTATCTGTACAAAAAGTTTAATCTAAATTACAAAAGTCTTTTGTTAATTTCTTATTGTACATCCCGCTGGAATTTTTTTTTTCGGCCGACCAGAAAATACACACTTTTTGGAGAAATTAACGTTTTCCCGAGGTAGATCAAATACCATACAATATGACTGCATTTTGTCGTCAATTGGTAAGAAAAGAATTATCAGTAGGTATTTAAATAAAAAATAATCTAAATATGCTCTCTATATATTTATATTTTATTTATCTCTCTTTTATACTGTTTTTATAAATATAATGAAATTTAAATATAAAAGTGTACCTATATTTTACCAATTAATTGATAGCACACTAAAGATACCTAATAGTCTCGTCGAATATCAAATGGGGCACGCCGCATGGATGACATGGAGACAACACTGTACCTATTGGTATACCTAGTGTGGTACAAAAACTAAATTATGAATTCGAAAGTATTCTGTAATTGAAAAATAAATAACCAGTGTTAACCATTCATGGGCGCAGCCAGGGGGGGAGCCATGGGGCCCGGGGCCCGGGGCCCGCCCCAAGCCGTCTTCCATGAGCCAAAATATAAAGAAGCAGTACAAAGCAGTATCTAAATTATCCCTTGAAATAAGTATTTTGTAAATATTATCTAATAGAGGAATCTACATACACATCCGTTTTCAACCATTTTCTGAAAAATTTTCCTCATCCTCTGGGGAGGCCGGTTCTATTGCCCCTCCCCAGATGAATTTTCTGGCTGCGCCACTGTAACCAATATATTATGTTAAATGATAAATTAGCTTTTTTCCCTTGAATTTTAATGATGTCATTCTATATGTCACCAAACATGAAAATTACAGGCAACATATAAAATAACCCACTAAACAAAATATATATCCGTAATATTACGCAATATTAAACTGAAGTAACATATTTAATGTTTTCTTGCAATATGATATTTATATTAAAATAACCTATCTTTGGTATAGCTGAGAAATGTTAAATTGCAAAATATTGAAGAAACATTTAGTTAATATTAACTCGAAAATATTTCCGTAATATAAAAAATTATATTTAACAAATGTATGTCACATATTATAATCAATGTATCTTTAATATTGCCATTAAAATAAGCATATTATATTACAAGACTGTAACTTGTAATATTACACGAAAATATTTCACATATATAACTGTAAATGTGTTACGAATGAATCTCATACATTATGAATAATATGCATTTGATCATAAATTAACATTATTTGCAACGTTTATTCTATGTAACTACCATGAACTTCTATGAAAACTCGCCTATTCACAGAACGCGTCGTTTCTCGCCTAAAATAGTATGATAGTATGAATATAACCTTAAAACCTTCGATATCTTGTGAGTAAGTGTGTTGCGCCTTAATGCCCTTAATTTCAGAAATGGGTGATAAAAGCGAGAATAAGGTAAGTAGATAATTACACTAATGTAGAAATTCGTGGAAACTTTTAGCAACAAAATAAAAATAAACTTTAAATTTTATTTAGTTACCTTAAATTTGCGGTATTTTTACACCTGTGTTATTTGACGAAGCACACTAATTGCATTTTATTGATAAACATATGACATTAACCCATCTTGTACCATTATTGCGTTGGCGCAACATAAAATATATAATTTTTTTTTGAAAAGATGGATAGATATTTCATAAATGTTATACCATAGGATACTTATACAAACAGTCAACTAAAATAAAAGGTTTTTTTAAGTTTCCATATTCCTTTTTTATACCTAAAATAATTAAGTCTTTTATGCGTTTTTTAAAGTAAATTGCGACGTAAAATATAAAAATTCTAAATTCATCGAAATCATTGACGAATGTGATTGTAGTTCAAGGTTTAGACAAAAAACATTCTAATGAAAGATATTTTCTATGGTAGATTTCAACAAAGTGAAGTAATCAAAGTTTTCTTGGGGGCGTAACATTGTTGTTGCGTAAGCGCAACATTGGTAATATAGGGTTGCAGAATGGTGCAGGCTGATAAGAGCCAACTTGATTCAACCGACAAATTTGCTAAATTGAGGCCAGTTTTTGACCTAATAAACACAAAATTTAAGCAATTTGGCATATTTACACATCATTTGTCTATTGATGAACAGATGGTGCCATATTTTGGCAAACACTCTGCCAAAATGTTCATGAAGGGAAACCAGTGCGATGATTCGGTTTCAAATTATGGTGTTTGGCTTCTAGTCACGGATATTTATACCATATAGTAGCAAATCACAGAAGAAGAGAGATTGCGGTCTTGGTGGTGAAGTTGTTACAAGTCTTTTGCATGAACTTGGAAATCCAAATAACCACAAAGTGTATTTTCATAACTTTTTCACGAGTTATGCACTTATAGCTCATCTTCAGAAGTAGGGGTTTTTTGCGACTGGAACAGTTAGAGACCAAAGGATTCAAAAGTCTTGGTGGTGAAGTTGTTACAAGTCTTTTGCATGAACTTGGAAATCCAAATAACCACAAAGTGTATTTTCATAACTTTTTCACGAGTTATGCACTTATAGCTCATCTTCAGAAGTAGGGTTTTTTTTGCGACTGGAACAGTTAGAGACCAAAGGATTCAAAAGTGTCCTGTGGAACCAAATAAATCAATGTCTAAAAAAATACGCGGAACCTATGATGCAAGGTACGATCGCGAAAATGACGTAAGTTTAGTTCGCTGGAACGATAAATCGGTTGTAACTGTTATGAGCAATTTTGAAAGTGTTAAACGTATTGCGCACGTGCAACGTTATAACCACAAGAAAAAAAAAGAAGTCTAAATTCCTCAACCACATATGATACAAAAATATATGGGCGCAGTTGATCTGCATGATAACAGTGTGGCAAATTACCGAATAAAAATTAGGGGCAAGAAATGGTGGTGGCCGCTCCTTATAAATCTAGTGCTGTGGTAAATGCCTGGAAACTCCACAGGTACATACATGCTGATGACAAAATGTCACAAATTAACATTCGGTCTGACTTAGCAAGGTGTTTACTGCAAAAATCTAAATCTGCTGCCATCAGCCATCGACGATCCAATTATAATGTTATGGATGAAATCCGATTTGACAATATCAGACATGTAATTGAAAGTGATCCGAAACGTCGGAATCGATGTGCAGTTTCCAAAAGTAACACCATTTATTTTTGCCATAAATGCAAAAAACAACTGCATGTAAATTGTTTTAATTTATATCACATGCGTAGCTAACATTTTTACCGTTGTTGCGTTTACGCAACACTATTTTTTTTACATTCCTAATAATTTTTTTTATGCAATTTAAAATTTTTGGTAATATAATAATTAGGTATAATAAACATATGTTAATACAAAAAAAAAGTGTTTCTTTGTCAATTCCATTAGTGGTAATAGATGGGTTAAAATATTATTCTTGTTTCAACCTGCTTATTTTAGGTCAGTTATTTATTGCTTTACTCATCGGAGGCTAGGGGTTTATCCCCAGATCCGTTGCATATGTGGTCCTAATCACGGGGATAAAAAAAAAATAAAAATTTGATATTAGGCCACCGATAAGTAAATCAATTGTCCCTGTTTTAAGTTGGCTGCTTGACCAACGTAATAGCTAGGGTAGGGTGACCATACGTCCGGAGTTTCGCTGGAAAGTCCAGCATTTTGGAGTACCGTCCAGCATTTACAAGTGTCCAGCAAAAGTCCAGCATTTAGACCATACGTCCGGAATTTCGCTGGAAAGTCTTACAAGTGTCCAGCAAGAGTCCAGCATTCAGGTTATATAGTGAAGTTACAGCATTTACGTTTTGCTTGGAAACATTTTTTTTTTGGATACTTCCCCCCGCTCGTCAAAAAATTTTGTGATCAAAAAATTTTTTCCCCCCGGTCATCAAAAGGTCGTCAGTTTTTTTCCCAGCAGAAATTTCCAGCATTCACTTAACAAAAATCTGGTCACCCTAAGCTAGGGAGCTGGTGGCAGAATTTTTTATATGATTTTATAGTGTGACTGAAGTTGAAAAGTATAAAGATCTCATAATAACAAGCCTGAAAAACCATTTCAGTCATTACGGCGTTGCTGATTTTTTAATTAACAGATATTTAAAAATGCAAAAAAAAACAAACGCTCCTATATGATTTTATTGTATCAGCCAGTCGTTTTAAACATTGCCTGTCAATATGACATTGATATAAATGCAGTTGGCTGAAATCTATGTGTCTGCGTTTTTTTTGTAATTTAATTTTTTTAATTAATTTATGATATACTAAAAATTAAGTGATTTTATTGTCGCTGTACCATATATCAAAAGTTTCGCAAAGCGGTAAGAAACAATAAAACAAACTTCAGTCACCTGTGTACTGCTGCATTTAAAGGAGGTGAATTTTCAAAAATGCGAAAAAAAAACTCTTCTATATTATTTTATTGTTTCAACCACTTTGCAGGAAGCTTTGTTTGTTTGTAAAGCACATAAAAAAACAGTGGCTGAAATTTACAATGCTGATTTCTCATTGGCTGACGTTTCTTATTAATAATTAAGAAGTGAAAAAAAAATATGTTTTTTCGAAATAATTTAGCAATGCTCGATCCTACGAGAAGAACGTTCAAGACAAAGTTGCCCAGTAAACAAGATATAACTTTAATGTAACTTCAACGTTGCTAGAAAGTATTTTGTCATACTATTAAATGTTATTTAATGTAACCAATGTTACTTAAATGCTTGTTTAATATTTCGAAATTTAACATTTCTCAGTTACGTTGTGTTAATATAAATATCATATTGCAAGATAATATTAAACATGTTACTTCCACCTAACATTGCATAATATTACGGCTACATTCTTTGTTTGCTGGGTGAAGAGGACAAAATTGCATACATTTTTTGTATATACATTTTTATTGTAAGTCTAATACGTAACGAGATACAGCGGTGGGAAAATGAAGTTTAACGATTTTTTTTAATACGTACAGGCTTAGAGAGCAGTGTTTTTGATTTGATAATAATTACTTACATTTTTGATACACTGAATGTCTGTTGTGTAAGGATTAAATGTGTGTAAGGATTTAAAATTTTGTAGCCAATAGTCGGGACATAAAATTTTATAATTTGAAATTTCCTTAAAAAATGTTGGATTCTTATCTAAAAATTACAAAAAGAGTATAAAAGCAAGTACCGACCCTTTGCCAATTTTTTTGAATACCTATCATTAAAATTAATAACTCTTGTTTCCTATTTTCGAGGAATGATGTAAGCCACTGTAATACTATCCCGTCAATTTAATATTTTTTTTTTTAGTTTCAGTACAAGTATTATTATAATATATCTTTATTATAATAATACAAATATTATAAAATATGTTGTTATAAACATGCATTATATAATAAAAAAAATTTTTCTTCTTAAATCCATTTGTCCAACGCTGTATCTCTTTAAAAATTAGACTTACAATAAAAATGTATATATAAAAAATGTAGGAAATTTTGTCCTCTTCAACTTTGTCTTCAACATTTTTCCCCCACCTCCAAGGTTGAAAACTTGTGTTTTTTATCATGGCCTCGACTTACACAACATATATCAAAATCATTACTACTTCACCTTTTGCAGGGCAAAATTCCCGACTGATTGTCTTACTTTGACATTTTTTGGAGTAAATTGAGAATATTTCTGAAAATCAGCAACGTACACGTCAGCCAATGTTTTTTTCTGCTAATGGATTAAAAAACTAACAAATTACCAAACACCATTCGAGGTTTCTATTTTGAATAGCATACATTTTTATTTGCACTTAAGCTTGGTTGCCATTTTGATAATATAACTCGATAACTGAAAGACACTCGACCTATGATCTCGTGTTTTTGTACCATAATAAAGATAATGATTAACTATGTTATGTCAGTAACTACGATACTTCTATACTGTATTCTCGATCAGATATTAATATATTCCATTTTTTAACAGAGGCTGTCAAAATTACCTTCTCAGCCACCACAGCAAAACAATTCGAAGATGTGGTAGCTGAATGGCTGCGTTTCGCCAAACAAAGGAAACAGCGATTGAGGCAATGAATAATATGGATTTTTTTTTGTAACACTTGTTGAGAATTTGAATTTTTGTTTTTATTTATTTTTATACATTGTATATTTTTATGTATATTTTTAACAAAATATATTTTTGATTAAATGTTTTCTTTTTATTTTAGGTTTAGGTGATTATTTATTAAATACTATAGATGCCTCAACTGATGCAAGTTAGTGCTGAAGGATTATGGACAGCCTGTCGAATAATGTGTCCCCCACTCATTTGTACAGTACGTCTTACAATTTCCTATGAGTAGAAACACATAATTTGACACAATATTTCTGTCCGTAATCCTCTAATACTAACTGGCACTGGGACAACTATAGTATTCAACCAAGGTTGTTACTTTGGGTCAATATTAATTCAGAACTAAATTAATGTTGCCTTAATATTTACATTTATTTTGATACATTGCCTTACTAGTATTCGAATCAAGTGCAGATCTAGAAATTTCAATAATTTTTTTCTCGTCTGTGGCGCATGGGACCCATATGAAATATGGGAAATAACATCTCGAGAAGCACTTCTGTAACGATCCCTAAAAAATTTTGAAAAAGCAGTTTGTGAAATTTTTTTCAAAATTCGGTTACCCCCCCCCCAGGTCTAGGGACTCCTGTTTAATTTTTTTTTGTCATATGCATTTTACTTTTCATAAAAATACAACAATATGTTTTGAAGTTTATGAAAATATTTTCATTACTAACTGAAATAAAACGAATTGAAATTTTGTGATTTACAATTTAACAAATCACAAAATTTCAATTCGTTGTATCTCAGTTAGTAATGAAAATATTTTCATAAACTTCAAAACGTACTGTTGTATTTTTTTTCTCTATTCTTATTGGGATGCTCTGCCACATGTATTTTCTTCTAAACAATGTCTGAAATCTACAAAATAATACAATTAACCAGTATTTTACGGGAAAATAACCTCTACGCCTGTGACTTACGTCAAAGGATCAGTTAGAGGGTGGTTTTTGACAAATAATGAATAAGAACAAAAATATAAAAATGACGTATTTTGCTGACGTTTCGGAAAACGAATCTGTTTCCTTTCTCAAAGCGTATTTATAATGTTTGTGGGCTGTGTATATTAAATACACAGCTTTAAGAATATATTTGTTATATTCAGTATCCCTAGATCTTACTGATTACACAGAACCGTTGATATATCTAGTTAATAGCTTTATTTTAAACAATGTTGAGTTTGTTAAGTTCTTCTTTTAACATCGGCAGCCAGGTTGTGCAAACATCTACGGAACAATTCGACACGCATTTATCCTCATTCAATAGTATTATAGCCGCTTCTTTAATTGTATTTTTATGAAAAGTAAAATGCATATAACAAAAAAAAATAATTTTAAACAGGAGTGCCTAGACCTGGGGGGGGGGGGGTAACCGAATTTTGAAAAAAAAATTCGCAAACTGCTTTTTCAAAATTTTTTAGAGGTCGTTAGAGAAGTGCTTCTCGAGATGTTATTTCCCATATTTCGTATGGGTCCCATGCGCCACAGACGAGAAAAAAATTATTGAAATTTCTAGATCCGCGCTTGATTCGAATATTAAGTATACATTGCAGCAATGATATTCATGGTGAGATATAAATAAGTATGTAATGTAACACGTTAAATAAGTATGTAATATGACAAGTTATACTGATAAATTATTACGTCAATATGTTATGAACATTAAGTAATATTTTCACAATGTTACCTTTTTAACAATGTAACAGAGTAACATTTAATAGTATGACAAATTACTTTGTAGTAATATTACGACACTGTTCATGATCTGTTTTACATAACATTACATGTAACTTTGTAATATTGAGGTTCTATTAAAGTAATAATGCATTGTTTAGTGGGAAGAATCCCAGCAAACATAAATATATAGCATATACGTAAATGCTACGTAAACTAAGTTTCGCAGAAGTAACGTGCTATGTAAAATGTGACGCATAATCATATGTGCATACTCTGCGAAATGTCAGCAACATGTGCATATGGTTTTTACATAGTGAAGAGGTAACACTGTGACCTCACGGTATGGAACAAATGACGTAGCGTATATGTATATTCAACCACTTGCTATGTAAAGCATACGTAACTAATTTTATCTCTTTATGATGTAGCATATATGTATATTCAACTACTTGATAGTGACCTTACGCTACGTAACTTATATACTTTTTATCTCTTTATGATGTAGCATGTATATATTTTATCTACCTACCGTATGTTCAAATTAGCATATCCCAGCACTTTTTAAATATTGATACTACACAATTGGATTTTTAAAGTTAGATATATGAATAGTTATACAGAAAAATATATTTCTTTAGAAAATTACCGAAGTTGACACCAAGTTTTATTTTTAAGTGGGATACCTTATTTAGAGAGCCGAGTAGTTTTATATTTTGAATGAAATTTTTTTTGTAAAAAATGGTTATATTTAAAATATAAAACTATCTAACTTTCTAAAAATGTTCAGAGGTATTCTACTTAAAAATAAAAGTTGATGTCTCCTCCAGTTATTTCCTAAAGAATATCAATTTTTCTGGACAATTCATGAGGAATTTATATTCATATATTTAACTCCAAGAATCCAGTTCTCTAGTATCAATATTTAAAAAGTACTATAGGGTGCTATTTTGAACATTATGGTAGGTATATAAAACAAATACATGCTACATCAAAAAGAGATAAAAAGTATATAATGCAAGATATGGTTGTCTGATTTGTCAACATATATTAGCTTAGGAAAGATTCTCGAATTGAATGACAGTTTAAACTAAGTTAATTAGTATCAACAAAGTTTCAATTCCATCTTAATCTCTGCATATCCCAGTAGGTAAACCAGGCATTAGGCGTTGTCCTCGACGTTGTTATCTATATGTTCTTTAGAAAGCAGCTATACAATATTTTTTCTTCTCCAATGATGTATACCCACTTACCTACCTTGCCTTGCATTCCTAGTAAAGCTCAAATTTCATTTAATTTATTTTATTAACTGTTGATTTAGGAGAGATTGATACTAGTGTCTTTTGTGTAACTAATCTATATTCAAGTTAACTAAGTATATCTACAATAAGTGTTAAGTATTTCTCGGGTCGTTTCTGATTGTACTCGTTCTTTGGTCAACCTTCGTCACTCTGACATTTGCCACTTGAACATCAGTTACACAACCTGTGAAAATAATTGAAATATTAGTCTATTTCATATACGGGGTGCACCATTTAAAACTCCCCAGGCTTGTAATTTTCTTATTTTTTAAGGCACATCAAATTGTAGATATTTTTAAAGTTTACAAAATGAAAAAATTGTTAAGAAAGAAATCTTAATTTCCTTGAATATTTTTTTACGTCACCCTGTACATGAACTGCGTTAATATTTTCTTATACTTAAAGGTTTTAATTAGCTTCAATTTATATTATTACGTCATATTCGAAATTCTTTTTGGTTTTAGAGAAAGGAATTAAAAACACTCCAAACTATTTTTTTTTTAAATTACTTTGAAAGGAATGTAAATAATAATTTTATGCTTTATCTGTAAGAGATATCACAAACAATATTCAGCGTAATAAAACAGTAACAAAAAATGAAAAAAAATTTTTTTTTTTACTAACATATTAAAATGTACTAAGTAGGAAATTGCAAATTTTTTTATTTTTTAAGTTTTTTTTACTTTAATTACATAAATTGAAGCTAATTAAAACCTTTATAAAAAACAATAACACAGTCCATGTACAGGGTGAGGTAAAAAAATATTCAAAGAAATTAAGTTTCCTTTCTTAACCATTCAAAAAAAAAATAATCACTCTGTATGGATATTTAAAGGCTTTAAAAATGTCTACAAGTTGATGTGCCCAACATGGTCATCGCTACGAAAATAAAAAAGTTACAAGTCTGGGGAGTTTTAAGTGGCGCACCCTGTATAGTGTAGTAAATCTGGTTATATAGCTTGTATCCCTTTACTAAATTGTGAAGAAAACTAGATGCAAACTATTTTGATCAATTTATTAAGTTATTAAACAATTTATGATAGTTTAAATAATAATGTACATATTTTAACAAAACTTCCAATGGAATGGAAAATTTGAGGTCGATCCGATGAGTTTCAGAAGTATACTGCTTTAAACATGAACCGATGTGCTCAAAGTGCCGTCATTCAATCCGAAAGTCTGCCTCAAAGTTGAGTTTACACAGCTATTTAAAATCAGATTTGTCTAATCTGCCAGAGATGGTGATTTGGGGACTATTGGAGCATTTCAACATAAGAGTATGCAGCATATAACTGCCGAAAAAAGGGAAATGAAAATGCAACTAGGAGTGAATGACTTCACGCAGCGTCTATATTCTTGATTAATTTTAAAGCCTCTAGAGATCTTAGAATACCCTGGTTTTTTGAATTTCGCTCTAAAATTAAGAGATTTTTTTGCAAAATGTGATACAAAAATATGCTAAATAAGCCCATTAAATCATCACGCCAAATTTCAAGTGGAAATGTTTATAACGCCAAAAAAACAATAACAAAGTCGAAAATTGAACCGTTGACTGTTTAAGTGCATCAAGTCATGGAACAATTTGTTTTAGAACAGAGCTGTTGAAAGTACCCAATGAAAGTACTTGAAGTACCAAATACCAAGTACCTGACAAAGTACTTGCTGCTCCAATTCCCAAGTACTATGACCTGAAGCAAAGTAATTCAAATACCAAATACTTGTCGAAAGTACTTCAAGTAAATCGCAAGTACCGTATTTCAAATATTTCAGATTATTTGAAGTACTTCACTATGTACTTCAAATCTCAAAGTAGTTCAATTACTCTAAAGTATTTCAAATACTCAAGTATTTCAAGTACTTTAACATATTTCTAATGCTTCACAGTTCTTCCAATACCCATAAAAAATTCTATTTATTAAGTTTTTCTCTTAATAATTTCTTATTATTATTATTTATTAACAGCTTTCTTTAACTCAGCATCATTCAAAAACTATAGAAAAAATAATTTATTATTATATAAATATAAAAACCAACAAAAATAAATATTGCTGCGGTCGATTTCCCTTCAAATGTCAGGAAAGTAATAAAGAAAACCAACTTATACACTATCGGAAAATGTTCGCTTTAGTATGGGCAATAGGAGCAAGCGAGAGTGAAGCAACTATTCTATTCTTTTTTATCATATAACACATCCTACAATCGTGCCACCTGCTTTCCCCACCACATGTGCGTGGGCAGCCTGTCTGTGGAATTTCAATTTGTTTCCGCCTTGATGCTTGATGATTCGTGTCACTATTTGCCCCTCTGCTGGAGCTCTGGTAGACGCCTTTATTGTGGGCGGTCGGTTAAGTCGTTGAAACTATGCAACACCTAAGCCAGGACTTTCCGATACTGTATATAAAACATAGTAATAATTTTAGGTAAGTACAAGTACAAATAATAAAATTGAGATCTATCTATTTCTATTAGCTTTCAATAGCACCAAATTTTCGAAATTTCCATTAGATAATGCATTTCTTCTAGGAGCATTTATAATTTCAGTAAATGAAAAGAGTCTTTCTACAGCTGATGATGCAAGGCATGTATTAAACCGATAAAAAACTGTTTTTACTGAGAAGCAAGTTGGGTGTCAGAGTCATTTAAGTATTGAAAAATTTTTAATTCAATTCTTTTTTTATCACTGGCTTTTATACAGTGTGTTTCACTTGAAATGGTAACAGCCCAATAACTTTTCATTTTTTTCCGATTTGAATCAAATTTTACTTAAGTATGGAACCAATTAGGATCTACTTATGACCGGAAAAGCATTCGCCTCCTACAAATGCAAAGCCACCTGCAGCACCAATATATGCGGGGAAAATAAAAAAATCATATTAGGCATATTTTTATCGGAAAATTTTGTTAATGAAACTTGTTCAGAATTGTCCAAAAACCGTAAGTCCAAAATGTAATCAAAATTAAAAAAATGTATACATTTTGATTAAAATAATGTCCAATATATATTTACACCATTTGAAAAGCCATAAAAAAGCTTTTTAATTATATACATGGTATTTATCTTAAAAAAAATTTGTATAATTTACTATAAATTTACAATTTATCAAATTATCCATGGAAAACAAAAGTATGTAAATTAAAATAAACAATATGTTAGTTCTGTCAAGATACATGTTAGTATCTAATTTCACTTTATTTTAAATAAAATGGAGAATTTCAATAATTGATATATATTGTTTCTACTCCCTTATGTAAATTTACTGTTTTCTGTACAGTCTGCAGAATGGATAAGTAGGCAATTCCAGGTAACTGAACGGATATATTTCATATCAGTTCTAGGATGGATATGAAATGAAACGGTCCAATCACAGTTCGTGTATTAAGTACATATGCTACTATTCATTTTAAAATCAAATTAGTGCGTAAGCTGTCAAAGTAACTGTCAGTGTGTATTTGTGTAATATATTAATGTTTAATAAATATTGTAGTTTTTTTAAGCTGGTCGTAGAAACAGTATGCTGTACATACAACTCGAGTGGATTATCCATATCGCACTCAAAAGATTTGAGCACTCCGCCTACGGCGTCGTGCTCAAACTTCTTTATCGTGCGTTATGGATATCAAATCCACTCTTGTTGCACAAACTACTATTTCGGACTATCATGACTTATGTAAGAAAATATAAAACTTATAATATCTACTATAGTTTTTAAGAAAAATTCCATACGTCATACATCATTGAAAAAGGTTTTTCTATGGCCTTTCTAATGGTGTAAAAATATATGGGATATTCCATTTTAAAAAAAACAAAGTAAAGCTCGTATCTCAGAAATTTGACTTTTAATTGTTTTTCTGAAATGATTTTTGGAAAATAAACGTGATTTCTCATAACTTTTATTTTTAAACATTTTTACGTAACTCCAAAAATAATGAAGTTAAATGAGGTTCTAACGTTCGCGTGACCACCCTGTACAGTTGACTATAATAAGGAACTTTAGTCTAGTTAAAATAAAAAACACATTCTTAAATAAATGAATGTTCTGATACTTAGTACAGACTAATAATAATATTTTTTTTGTTTTTATGTGCCTTTGTTATTTTTCAAAAAGTTTGCCGTCTCTTTATTTTGCCGCCCTGGGCAATAGCCTCTATAGCCAACCCCCTAAATCCCCCACTGCCCACATAATGTTAACACTGATTACTGAATAAAAACAGCTATGCAGTAACAATTTTTTAGTGAAATTTGTTTTTTAAAATATCTAAAACATGGAACTACAAGGACTTCAAATACTTTTAACTAATTTAAATATCAAAAAACATATTTCAAATACTATAAATTGTTAAGTCTAGTACTTCAAATACCGGGACAGTACTTGAAATACCGGAGAGTATTTGAAATACCAAGCAAAGTAATTCAAATACCAGTATTTATGAAAACCAAATCCCAAATCCAAATACTCGAAGCAAAGTATTTCAAATACCAAGTACCAAATACTAAGAATCGAAAGGATTTGAAGCAAAGTACTTCAAATACTGAAAGTATTTGAAATACTTTTTTCAATTACTTTTATTTGAAGTACTCCAGCTCTGTTTTAGAATGTAGATTTTTCTCCTACTCTTCAGTGATGTTAACACAATTTTTTTAAACTATTTAAAATCATTTTAAATTTTTTATAAGGAATTTTTTTCTCAGAATTAAACAATTAAAAATTATTAGAATGCTTCAAAAGATCACAAAAAAGAAACAATTTTAAAAATCGGGGTTTTCTACGCCAATTGGGAGCCGTGAAGCGTGAAAAAATGCATTTGTTAAATAATTGCCAAAAAATTGTTTTAAATAATTTTAAAATACCTACTTATTTATGCAACAAGTAAAGCAGTAAAGTAGTATTACTATGAGAAGATGCCAGCAAAAAATATGCGCAGAAACGAGTTTGTGCGCTCCATCATTCTAAGCCAATGAGAAAGAATTACGTGACATTCAATGTCAACACCAGTGGCGGCGGTGCCCTGCAGTAGAACGGCGGCGACGGAAATAATAATAATAAAACAACTTTATTAGGCAAAGTTTAGTAGAACTTACTATTCTTACACTTCTCCTGAACAAAGGTTACTCGTAACAGTAGGTAAGTTTTAATCTAGTCCATTTTCACAGTTCCTTGACCGCGAAACTTTATTGCAATTACACATCCCTATACCCCAGATAAAGCTATGCCACTGGTAAAAATATTCGCGCATTTTGGCTCCGCCCTGGCATCTTCTCATAGTAATACTAGTCTACATTTTTCATGCATAAGTTGTAGACGAGTGCATCAATCTTGTGAGAATCCCATGATAAAAGTAGTTTCTTTAACAGTCATATAAACAAATTGTTAATTAACGCCACTGAAAAGTAAACAATCAACGATTCAATTTTCGAACTTGTTACTGTTTCTTAAGCTTTTTTTGTATAAATATTAAATTATATTATACTATTGCATTCACCGAGAGCCATTTGATATAAGAAAATGTGCGGGGTCCTTTACCAAGATGATTTAATTCTACCAGAAGCATATTTTTAATAATGACAAATCTTAATTGTCTTAATTTATTGCAACAAAATTAACCATAAAGGTTCAGACAATTCTAGTTTTCTTCGTAGTTTTATAATGATCAAATTAATTTTTTTAATGGCGATATAAACAATATCATTAATCACAAGACAACAAAAAAAAAGGGCTGCGCTTTTGATCAGAACCATCTAATCCTGTTTTTTAACATGTTGAAACCGATTCTGATATTAAAAAAAAAATGTATCAGTTTTTGGTTACCACCCCTTTTAACCCCTAAAAAAAAGGGGCAATGGTTTTGTCCCAAGGTTCTGATCTAATTTTTCGTAAATATTTTGATGTGCTGAAGCCAATTCTGGACAAAAGAAAAATTGCAGGAAAATATTAGCCTACTTTACACATACAAAACCTTGAAATATATGTACAATACAATAACGAACACAAAGTAGGTACTGTAAGATGTCGGTAAACAATAACCATACCTATTCATAGTTCTTCGCAAAAGCTTTTGGTCACTATTAAGATCTGGGTTTTCTTGAATTACAACTTCTTACGCTGGATTCAGTTGAACTTAATAATGTGGGAACAGCACCAACATACAGCCTTTGGGTAACAAAATCCATGTAATGATATAATTGTCTGTCGAGAATAACGATTGCCCATGAAATAATTCTAACCTATAAAAAGATTACGTTTCATTTAAATAAATATCTTTATAAAAACGGTACAACACAAACTTACTTTTGGTGACAACCGACGATCCACCCCCACGGAAGAGACATGACGATACCCAACCACCCACCCAAGACCCTGCGGGTACCGGACAAACAACCGTCCAGTACCTGTAGTCCCCCTAGCTCCGGGCAGACCAAAAATGCTACCAAAGCAGTTAGGTCTGCCCTTCCTCGAGCTACACAGCTCATCCTTACCCTACCGATGATCCGGATGACAGGATGCCTCTTGGCATCTTGTGTACCGGCAGTCACTCCCGCCACAAACCCAAAACACCCAACAGACCGATGACTACCCCCCGGGGGGCAAACAAGCTGGCGAAGAACAGAAGACGAAGAAAGAAGAACGCCAGAAGAGGCCTTAGCCAGCAAGGTCCAACGAGCCAGGATCCAGGGAGGTGGACCGAAATTGTCTGCACCGCTCACAATTGTGAGTGGGGCCGACGTAAAGTAAGTTCGCCCGCCCTGCACGAGGCTGGTCCCCGGTCTACAGCGATGTACTGGGGTAAAGGGCAATAGTCCTGCCCGGCCCCAGACATCCGAGACCGACATCTTTAGCCAAGAATATTGGCGACTTACTTTTGGGTCATCCACTGGAAAATGGTGCACCTCCAAAGGTATGTAGGTACACCAAATTCGCAAACAAGAGGGCATGTTTATGTTTGCACCTAACCTCTGCACTAATAAAACGTCCAAATAAAATAATGCTTAAAAAAGTCACAACGCTTTATGGTTCACAGTTCTGCATCAAAGTTATTAAAAGACATCATCCACAATTTTTCACAAAAATGATAAAAAAAAAATCGGCAGCTACTGGAAGCGGCTGGAACCTTCCCACCCGGTGAATCTTTGAAGCCGAAAAGAGCACTAAGCAATATGAACGATCTCATTTAATTATACTTATTAAGTTATTTTTTTCGTATTAAATCAGAAAAAAAGTCTTGCGTTCGGTGGGATTTTGACCTAAGAACTTGAGTATTAAATTTATAGTCTGCACAACATTAATATTTTATTCAATGTTTTTAATACAAATATATGCTGCTTCATCGGATCGTAGCCCTTGGCCAGCCAGACAACCATGGTGAACACCGCCGTGGCGAGTGTGAGGCTGGATGGGGTAGGTCCGGTTTGGCTTGGAGAAAAATAGAAAAGTAGCTCCTGTCTTCTGTAGGCAGGCTTAAAGACTAGGTTAAAATTATAATGTGTCCACATGGACCTAAAATTAATATAAAAATAAACATAATTCTATAAAAACGTTCGTAGGCAAGAGCACTTAATAATTTTGATTATTGATACGGGAAACAACTAAACGAAAAAACCTGTTCGTTGGTAATGGGATGGATGGCAGGGATGGCCATCTTTGGAAAAAACCATATAACTCTTGGTGGACAGTTTCCCTGCCAGATGTAGCCAGGGTAGTGTTCATGGTGGCTCGTTTAAGTTTGAGTTGGTATATTTTGTTTTATCTTTTGGCCTCGACCAATTTTTCACTAAATCGGTCGGGGAAGTGATAGCTGTCAAATTTTTGGTTCCAGTGTTTCTCTGGGGAATTTGGTTTTTGAAAAATGTTTAGGTTGGTACCAATGTCTTAAATTGTTTTTAGGTTATGTAGTACTATTTTTAGGTTATGTTACCGGAAGAATTTCCGGCGGGATGCCGCAAGTAGCGGAAATAGTTTTTAAAATAGAATGTCACTGTCACTTTTAAAGTTTTATTTGGAAAAAACTCACCGAAAGCGTTCCGGTGGGGTTGCTTACACTTGTAGGGCTTGCAAGCGGTTCAGGATGGCCTCTCACACCATCCGTGGGCTTTATAAACGTTGAAAAAACTTGTAATCTCTCGATGCACTTGACACATCAAAAATACTCAGCATACAGTCTTTAACACACTAGCAGAGAACTTATACCACAAATGGACCCGTAGAATTTTTTGGGAATTTTCCTTTGAGTCCATTTAATAAAATCTGACATTTTTCTGAAAATTTGATATTTTTCTGAAAAGTTATATTTTTCCGAAAATTTGACATTTTTCTGAAGTGACATTTTTAGGAAAATTTGACATTTTCCCGAAAATTTGACATTTTCCTGAATTTTTGACATTTTTCTGAAAAGTGACATTTCTCTGAAAATTTGACATTTTTTCGAAAATTTGACATTTTTCTGAAGTGACACTACTCCGAAAATTTGACAATTTTCAGACATTTGGCATTTTTCTGAAAGGTGACATTTCTTCGAAAATTTGACGTTTTTTCGAAAATTTGACATTTTTCTGAAAAGTGACATTTTCTGAAAATTTGACATTTCTGAAAAGTGACATTTCCCTGAAAATTTAACATTTTTTCGAAAATTTGACATTTTTCTGAAGTGACATTTTTCTGAAAGGTGACAGTTCTTCGAAAATTTGACTTCCTGAATTTTTGACATTTTTCTGAAAAGTGACATTTCTCTGAAAATTTAACATTTTTTCGAAAATTTGACATTTTTCTAAAGTGGCATTACTCCGAAAATTTGACAATTTTCAAACATTTGGCATTTTTCTGAAAAGTGACATTTCTTCGAAAATTTGACATTTTTCTGAAGTGACATTTCTCCGAAAATTTGACAGTTTTCAAACATTTGTCATTTTTCTGAAAGATGACATTTCTTCGAAAATTTGACGTTTTTTCAAAAATTTGACATTTCTCTGAAAAGTGACATTTTTCTGAAAATTTGACATATTTCTGAAAAGTGACATTTCCCTGAAAATTTAATATTTTTTCGAAAATTTGACATTTTCCTGAATTTTTGGCATTTTTCTGAAAGGTGACATTTCTTCGAAAATTTGACGTTTTTTCGAAAATTTGACATTTTTCTGAAAAGTGACATTTTTCTGAAAATTTGACATATTTCTGAAAAGTGACATTTCCCTGAAAATTTAACATTTTTTCGAAAATTTGACATTTTTCTGAAAAGTGACATTTCTCCGAAAATTTGACGTTTTCCTGAAAATTTGACATTTTCTTAAAAATCTGACATTTTTCTGAAAAGTGACATTTCTCCGAAAATTTTATATTTCTTGGAAATAAAAAAAAAAATTTCGTAACGTCTTGTAGAAATATTTTTTTGATATCATCATCAGTTCGCCTGTTATAAGAATTTTATGCTTTGACGACGTCATCAGAACGTAGGTGTATTTTTAATTCACTCGTATTCCATCCATCTACAATATTTCCACCTACGTTTCAAACTTTAATTGGATGTTTCCAGTTAAGTCGATATCTGCACCAGTTTCTAAGAATTTTTCTTATTTGTGACGTCATGTGACGTAGGTGTATTATTGATTCACTCGTAATCCGTCCGTCTACAATATTTATACCTACGTTTCAAATTTCAGTTCGATATCTTCAACCGTTCCCGAGTTATCAGCCGAAATCACTGAACACCTCTGTCATTATTAGAATATCACCCTGTACATTGCACTGCTTTGAGGACAAAACAAGTGAAATTTTTGTTTTTTAATTTTTTTCACGGAAACCACATCGAAAAAGTGCAAGTGTGATATATCGTTGAAATCGGAATTTTTACTGCTTTTCAATGGTTCAATTACAAATTGTAAGTAATCATAAAATAAACAACTTGTTGTGCCAAAACGGCACTAAACGTAATCCGATCTCAACCAAAACCTTTTCAGATCTTCTGGAGCACTAAAGAAACCCTCATGCAAAGTTTCATCCAAATCCGTTTAGTAGCTTCGCCGCTATCGTGCTAACATA
The DNA here is from genome assembly GCA_936432065.2 of Rutpela maculata. NCBI lineage: Eukaryota > Metazoa > Arthropoda > Insecta > Coleoptera > Cerambycidae > Rutpela > Rutpela maculata. The sequence goes on along the minus strand of OW386285.2, from coordinate 203,067,915 downwards.
CATACACACACACACACACACATACACACACACAGACATTTTTCAAAAACAATTTTTTTGGGTTCCTGAGACCTCAAAACGTAAAGATTTGATGTTATCTCAATTTTCGATTTTGGACTAATTGTAGTAACCTCCCACAATTTTATTGTGGGGAGGTTAAAAACACAAACGTTAGATTTTACATCATTTTACACTGGCGTGCTGCGTGAGCGTGTGACGCGTTCCATAATTTCGATGTCGTAAAATGAAGTAGGTGAACATTTTTAAGTAAAATTATGTAGCAAATATGTAAACTTGTGTATAAGTAATTAAGTTAATATGTTGACTTAAATATGATATTATTTTACGTATATGCTATGTAAAATTATGTAAAATATTTTATATAAAGATGTTCTATTAATCTTACCTCTCAGAGAGGTAAAGTTACATTAATGTTTACTGGGATACAAAATTTCATAGTAACAATGTAGCTAATACAAGTAGGTACTCACCTTTACGTAACAATGTGTTGATATTTACCAAACAAAAACCAAAAACATTAAAACTAAAGCACAGAAGACCTATAGGTCTTTTGTGACTAAAGTTTATTGACGTCAACGTCGTTAATAGAACACAGACAAGTGTAAACTGGAGATGACAGATGATTGAAGAAGTTGGTTTTGGGAAATAGCAGTCCTCGGATGTTAGGAACATGCGCAGTTAGTAAAACAGCTTGTGCAGTTACTAAAACAGAACACGTCTTACTAACTGCGCATCCCAGGTAGCAGGGTGACGTCAATATGACGTCTTTTAAAGGTGATTCTTCGTCGCCGACGTCATTGTCCCAATAAATGACGTACCAGAGACGTAATATTTATAACGTACTTCTGACGTCATCATGAAGACGTCAAATACACGTTTCTTTTAGGTCATTATTTTGACGTCATTAAAATGACGTGAAATAAATCATTATAAAATAAAAATAAATAGAAGTATTTAGTGACTAGTTCAATTTTTGCCACATAGTAATAATAATTTTGTTTTACTATTTCTAATAAGGTATACAGCTTTTAAACACATTTAAATAAAGATGTTCAATGGTTCAGTGAGTTAAGTGTTAGGTTGCCTTTCCTGACAGGCAGATCACTGCAGGTCAGAGTGAATAACAAACTATCAACTCGGCGGGACATTCGCGCGGGCGTCCCCCAGGGATCGTGCCTCTCACCAAAGTTATACAACTTATACGTCTCCGACTTCCCGGAGTTCCCGAATACGAACCTTGCCAAGTACGCCGACGACACGGCCATGTACGCGCATTCGCATAACGCACAAGCAGCGAACATGCTGCTGAAGGCGCACATGTCTCGTGCCACGGCGTATTACGACAATTGGAAGATCCGGATCAACGCCGAGAAATCGGAGTCGATTCTTTTCACGCGCCGCTTTACCGAGAACCGAATTCTCACACCACTTTCGATAGGGGGCCGCCAAATTCCAATAAAGCGGTGCGTGAAATATTTGGGGGTCAACTTAGACAGACGGCTGACATTCAATACACACATCAACGAGACGGTACGCGAGGTCTACTCCATGTCCAGGAGTCTGTACCCGCTCCTGGCACATGGCAGTGGACTAAACAGGACAAATAAAAAACTGTTGTATACGATGGTGATCAGGCCGGCCATCACATACGCGGCGCCGGTATGGTGCAGCATTCCGGCCACGACGATGAAAAAATTCCAAGTCTTAGAACACAAATTTATGCGCCTCATTTCGAACTCTGATAGGTACACCTCCCTCAGAGACCTTTATGCACGTTGTCACGACATAACCCCACTAGCGGACTTCGTCCGGGAAACATCCCAAAAATTTTACCAATTCAAATTGGGCGACAGTCTGCTAACCCGAGACATCACACGAATCAGACAGCATAATGCAATACTTTTCAACCTGAAACACCCCTTACCATACCAGGCGTTGCCTATCTTTCGGCAACCTCCCTAGCCACACCTTTCCTATACCACAATTTCCCTTTCACCACCCTTTACCTTAACCACCTTTTACTTCAAACCCCTTTCTATTCCCTTTATTCGCCTCATTTTTGTCGTTTTTGTCAATTTTTGTTCTTTCGTCCCTATTTGTTTCTCTTCCAAATCCCCTTTTGACCGATAATCCCTTATAAATCCCAACCCTTTAAAATCACAAATTCCTCTTCACCCTACCTTTCCGAAGGCGGGCAGACCACCGGATGAAGACTGTGACTTGTTCGAACGGGTTTTTTCATTCAGCTTTTCCCGTATATACCAACCAAAAGCTCTAAACCTGTGCGCGTGTGTAGTGCGCGCGCTCTAAACCAACGTTTTTAAACCTAGCTTTAAGTAGTTGTAAGTGTTTTTAAACTATCTTTAGTTATTTTTATTCAAATTGTTAGGCTTAAGTTTTCCACCCATTAAACAGGAGGCCTAACCAACCCGTGTTAGTTATATCGTTATAGCCAAAGCCGAGCCCTTTCACCCGACCACCCATCTACCACGGCGTTGCGCGCCGTGGTGGTGCGGTCGGCTCTAAATCGGACCTCGACCGAGGCGCACTGTTGTAAACAATAATTGTTAATAAATTTGTTTTGAATTGAATTGAATTGAATTGAAGTGTTAGGTTGCGAGTCAAAAGGTCCGCGGTTCGATCCCCGCACATTCCGTTTTTTTTTTCGTCAAAAACTTTATTAATAATTGTGGAAAAATATTATAATGAGATGTTTGCATCCCTCATCGCAAAATTCACTGATTAACCAATACGTCATATTGGCGTCATATGTATGAAGTCATTGGGCTGTGACATTGTGCCGTCTTTCTCACGTCATTTTTACGTCATGCTGAAGGTGAAATTGACGTAATTAATGCCGAAAAACGACGTCATAATGACGGCACCTTGCTGCCTGGGATGCTCCTGACCTGACATCCGAGGACTGTTATTTCTCAAAACCAAAACAAACCTAGAAATTCCAGTAGTAGTACTAGACTAGTGGCGCTGCCGGCGGTGGTCGCTATTTAGAGACTACAGTAAAAGCAGGAGTAAAAGTAACACCTGCACTTTACTGTGATTGGCTCTTTGGTGCTCAATAGTGATTGATTAACGTTTTGTATGACATTTTTGACAACTTCACTGTTAGAAGGAAAATATTCAGGTATTATGGAAATCACTTTACTTTCTGTCTGTATATTTGATTGTTTAGTGCTGGAATATCATTAATTATTATTGTTTTGCAATATTTGCATTCAGTGGAGTGTTTATGTGGGAAATAATCTTTTTTACGAGATCTGCTCGGAAATCTTATTATTGGAGTCGACGGGACTATTTAATTAATTGTTTGTTAAAACAATTATATTTAATTAGGAAGAAAATAGATTCAGGGGCCTCAAGAAGAACTATCAACGTCATACGTGTACCCTTCAGTGTTGCCAGTGAATAAAAAATTAACGTACTGGTATCAAAACAAAAAAGTACTGATCTTGTGAAAAAAATTCTGATGTTAATTAAATCTTTTATATGATAGCCGAGAATTTCGATGAATGGTAAAAATACTTCGTCACTCAGATAGTTTTTATTTGTTTTGTATATAAAAAATATGTTCACAATATTAATTTAAACTGTCGCTACAGAAAGAGCAGTGAATTTTACTGCATATGCTATGTGAAGTGAAAGTGTACTTCCTGTGTTCATGTGTTAAATTTTTATTAGTGTATGCAATAAATAAGTAATGGATTTTTAAATGTCCCTCAGTGCACTATAACTTCTCAAGGAACACAAACATTTTTACAATTCCTATAGACTGCAAATACTTAACTTCCTTACAGATAACCCAGGTTGGTCCCTATAATATTGCCATGCATGTATTAGACATTTTTTAAATACAAGGAAAACATCCTTATACAAGCGAGAGAAACAGAGTTTTTGGAAGCGATGGAAAATCCACAACTAACTTGCGAACAAAAGCATGGTGTTGTTTTGATCCTGCCGTGTTTTATTTCACAGATCATGATAAATTGTTTTAAAATTTATCGTCTAAAGTTTCAAAAAAAGTCAATAGGACATCATACAATGAAAGTATAGCACTTATGCGTACTGACTCTGCTCTAAAAGTATTGATTTCAGTACAAATGTACTGATACTGGCAAAGCTGATACTCTTTGTTCAAAGAAGTTAACCGCCGTAAAAAACATATACACAATATTTTTATCAAATAATAAATTGTCAGTTTTATTTACATTTTGTTTTATTTACATTTTGTTTTATTTACATTTTGTTTTATTTACGTGTACAATAGATACCCTACGTACTACGTACAGGAGTGTTTCAATAAAATAGGATACAACGCTCTCTATCTGCTATCCGCAGTATCTCCTATATATGATGTTTTATTTAAAAAATAGTGAAATGTAAATTAGAAAATTAGTATTGTATGGATAAACTAATCTTGCTTTCAAAATAGTTTACAGAGCAAACAATCGGCTCTCTATGGGAATAAAAAGTTGCAATTCTAAAAATATATTCAAAAATAAAATAAAAAAGTTCATTAGGCAGTTTAGAATTACAACGGATTGTTAAAAAAAAATCGGCAGCTACTGGAAGCGGCTGGAACCTCCCCACCCGGTGAATCTTTGAAGCCGAAAAGAGCACTAAACAATATGAACGATCTCATTTAATTATATTTATTAAGTTGAAATATTTTTTCTCGTATTAAATCAGAAAAAAAGTCTTACTTTCGGTGGGATTTGGACCTAAGAACTTGAGTGTTAAATTTATAGTCTGCACAACATTAATATTTTATTCAATGTTTTTAATACAAATATATGCTTCATCTGATCCTAGCCCGGGGCCAGCCAGACAACCACGGTGAACACCGCCGTGGCGAGTGTGAGGCTGGACAGGGTAGGTCCGGTTTGGCTTGGAGAAAAATAGAAAACTAGCTCCTGTCTTCTGTAGGCAGGCTTAAAGACTAGGTTAAAATTATGTGTCCACATGGACCTAAAATTAATATAAAAATAAACACAATTCTATAAAAACGTTCGTAGGCACGAGCACTTAATAATTTTGATTATTGATACGGGAAACAACTAAACGAAAACACCTGTTCGTTGGTAATGGGATGGATGGCAGGGATGGCCATCTTTGGAAAAAACCATGTAACTCTTGGTGGACAGCTTCCCTGCCAGATGTAGCCAGAGTAGTGTTCATGGTGGATCGTTTAAGTTTGAGTTGGTATATTTTGTTTTATCTTTTGGCCTCGACCAATTTTTCACTAAATCGGTCGGAGAAGTGATAGCTGTCAAATTTTTGGTTCCAATGTTTCTCTGGGGAATTTGGTTTTTGAAAAATGTTTAGGTTGGTACCAATGTCTTAAACTGTTTTTAGGTTATGTAGTACTATTTTTGGGTTATGTTGCCGGAAGAATTTCCGGCGGGATGCTGGAAGTAGTGGAAATAGTTTTTAAAATATAATGTCACTGTCACTTTTAAAGTTTTATTGGAAAAAACTCACCGAAAGCGTTCCGGTGGGGTTGCTTACACTTGTAGGGCTTGTAAGCGGTTCAGGATGGCCTCTCACACCATCCGTGGGCTTTATAAACGTCGAAAAAACTTGTAATCTCTCGATGCACCTGACACGTCAAAAATACTCAGCATACAGTCTGCACGCCTTAACACACTAGCACAGAACTTATACCACAAATGGACCCGTAGTATTTTTTGGGAATTTTCCTTTGAGTCCATTTAATAAAATTTGACATTTTTCTGAAAATTTGACATTTTTCTGAAGTGACATTTTTCCGAAAATTTGACATTTTCTTGAATTTTTGACATTTTTCTGAAAAGTGACATTTCTCCGAAAATTTGACATTTTTTCGAAAATTTGACATTTTTCTGAAGTGACTACTACGAAAATTTGACAATTTTCAAACATTTGACATTTTTCTGAAAGGTGACATTTCTTCGAAAATTTGACGTTTTTTCGAAAATTTGACATTTTTCTGAAAAGTGACATTTTTCCGAAAATTTGACATTTTCCTGAATTTTTGACATTTTTCTGAAAAGTGACATTTCTCCGAAAATTTGACATTTTTTCGAAAATTTGACATTTTCCTGAATTTTTGACATTTTTCTGAAAAGTGACATTTCTACGAAAATTTGACATATTTCTGAAAAGTGACATTTCCCTGAAAATTTAACATTTTTTCGAAAATTTGACATTTTTCTGAAGTGACATTACTCCGAAAATTTAACAATTTTCAAACATTTGACATTTTTCTGAAAGGCGACATTTTTCTGAAAGGTGACATTTTTCTGAAAGGTGACATTTCTTCGAAAATTTGACGTTTTTTCGAAAATTTGACATTTTCCTGAATTTTTGACATTTTTCTAAAAAGTGACATTTCTCTGAAAATTTGACGTTTTTTCGAAAGTTTGACATTTTTCTGAAAAGTGACATTTTTCTGAAAATTTGACATATTTCTGAAAAGTAACATTTCCCTGAAAATTTAACATTTTTTCGAAAATTTGACATTTTTCCGAAAATTTGACGTTTTCCTGAAAATTTGACATTTTTTAAAAATCTGACATTTTTCTGAAAAGTGACATTTCTCCGAAAATTTGATATTGGAAATTAAAAAAAAAACAAATTTCGTGACTCGTCTTGTAGAAATATTTTTTTGATATCATCATCAGTTCGCCTGCTATAAGAATTTTATGCTTTTACGACGTCATCAGAACGTAGGTGTATTTTTAATTCACTTGTATTCCATCCATCTACAATATTTCCATCTACGTTTCAAACTTTAATTGGATGTTTCCAATAGTTAAGTCGATATCTGCACCAGTTTCTAAGAATTTTTCTTATTTGTGACGTCATGTGACGTAGGTGTATTATTAATTCACTCGTAATCCGTCCGTCTACAATATTTATACCTACGTTTCAAATTTCAGTTCGATATCTTCAACCGTTCCCGAGTTATCAGCCGAAATCACTGAACACCTCTGTCATTATTAAAATATCACCCTGTACATTGCACTGCTTTGAGGACAAAATAAGTGAAATTTTTGTTTTTTAATTTTTTTCACGGAAACCAAATCGAAAAAGTGCAAGTGTGATATATCGTTGAAATCGGAATTTTTACTGCTTTTCAATGGTTCAATTACAAATTGTAAGTAATCATAAAATAAACAACTTGTGCCAAAACGGCACTAAACGTAATCCGATCTCAACCAAAACCTTTTATTTATTTATTTATTTATTTATTTAAATTACACTGTTGTACAGGTGAAATACCCAATTACAGAACAGGAGGGTATGATAAGTATAATATAAAAATTAAAATACTAAGAGAAAAGACTAAAACAGTAGTTGAGGCAAATATAAATCATAATAATATAATTATTTAAAGAAAGAAAAACAAAGTCATTTATTCCAAGTAAATGGCCCTTATGTTACTAAGGCTGCAAGAAAATATATCTAACCGACTTCCTAATAGATTGCAATTATTGCACATTGTATATATAGGCGAATGTTGAAGTACATTTGTACGCGCTGTGGGCAGGTAGAAGGTTACGTTATCACGGGAGGATAATCTGGGAACATAAAAGTTTAATTGAGACACAATGTCTGGGCAATCGATTTTATAATGAATAATTTTAGATAAAAATGTTTGTGAGTGATACTCCCGCCGTTGTAAGAGACTTACTGTTGAATGTTTCTCAAGTAGTTCATTTTGCGGTATGCCTAAAGGTGGGTACACACCATCCGCTTTAAAAGACAGCAGTTTAAGAAGTCTACGCTGAACATTTTCGAGATTATCGATGTGTACATTATAGTGAGGATACCATACAATCGCAGCATATTCAAGTTTGGATCTCACAAAACAGTTATATAACATTTTAATGGTGTTTGGGTCCACAAAATCTCTGCTGTTTCGTGCTATAAATCCATAGGATTTGTATGCCTCACACACTATCGTCTCGATATGCTTACTAAATGACAGTTTTTTTATCAAAAATTACACCTAGATCGCGAAAGATATTAGGATGCTCCAATGCTGTACCTTCGAGAGTATAGTTGAATGTCAAAGTAGAGGTTTTTAATGTGTATGACATTACGTTACACTTTTGTGGATTAAGCGGTAGTTTATTTAATAAGCACCAATTTGAAATCTTGTCCAAATTGTGCTGAATTCTTTTACAGTCCTCAATATTTCTAACCACATCAAATATTTTTAAGTCGTCCGCATAAAGAAGGCAGTTCACATCTATATCAATAACGATGTCATTAATGAATATGTTGAAAAGCAGGGGACCCAGGACAGATCCTTGGGGAACCCCTGAAGTTGCAATGTATTCAACAGACCTGAAACCACTAAATACTACGTACTGTTTCCTGTGAGAAAGATATGATACAAATAGTAATATAAGCGAAGGGGAAAGTCCGAATAGTGTAAGCTTTTGTAGCAGTATGTTATGATCAAGTCTGTCGAATGCCTTGGAGAAGTCTGTGTACACGACATCAGTTTGAGCCTGCATGTCAATCGATTTAGCAATGAATTGCGTTATGACAGTTAAATTCGTCGTAGTAGATCGACCTTTCATAAAGCCGTGCTGATACGGTGAGAGTCTATTGCTGACATGATGATAGATATTGTTATGTAATAAAAATTCGAGAGCTTTACTAAAGTTACACAGTATAGAAATTGGTCGAAAGTTCGTTATGTCATGTCTGTCACCTTTTTTATAAATAGGACATACTTTAGAATATTTCCAAATTTTTGGAAAGGTACAAGTCTTCAAACACAAATTGAACAAAATACATAATGGGGTGGCGAGAACATAAGCACAGTCCCTAACTAAGAAAGCTGGAACTGCATCAGGACCAGTCGTCATCTTGGGTTTAATCTGCTTTAAAGCGGCGAGAACATCGTTGAACTCAAATGCGCTAATGTGTAACTGAGAATTAAGTAAAAATTCTTCATCGTCCGAGGATAGATCAGATGAAGGCGTGAATGATTTACTAAAAAAATCGGCATATGAGTTCAAAATATCTGTTGGATTATCTAGCTTATTATCACCGTAAAACATATTGTCAGATATATTGGTTGATCCTTTTTTGCTCTTTATGTACGCCCAAAATTTATTTGGATCACTCTGTATATTATTTTCAGCTGAACGTATATAGTTCTTATCCAGTTTTATTTTAGCCCGCAGTCGCTTAAATTCATCAAAGGTTATAAGGTCATTATTCTGTTTAAAATTATTTAGTAGTTTGGCTTTAAGTTTAATATTTTTAATTATCTCAGATGTGAACCAAGGTGGATATCGTCTATTATGTTGCGAGACAAACTTGGGGACATAAAGATCAAAGCTACCCCTGCCAAAAATGGCTCATAGAAACTTATAAAAAATATATATATTTGGATCTATAAGATTTGAGTTGGATAGTGAAACTGTAATTTCCTATAATCCCTCGTCGAACTTTACCCGTTTATAACCGGATTTGCATATACATCTTTAATCAGTTCAAAATGGTAATTCCAGAAATGATTGTAAAGAGTCTGTATACGTTAACTGATGGACAGGAAACTGCGAATTCGCATAGATTTTTATGTAAAAGCAACAGGAAATCCAGATAAATTGTTATTATAGTTTATCGGAATTTCCCTATTCACAAGCCATTTGAATATATGAGATTTCATGTGGTTTCACTAAAAATAGGAATTGGTAATTATGAAATCTTTTAAGAATATATGCGGAAAAGACAATGGAATTCGTTGGTATTTATGAGACTAAATGTGGTCTCAAAGTGGTATGTATAGGGATCTATATGAGAATTGAAGTCTAAATGATCTGTATCTATCCAATTGTAGGAGTTCCCTTTATGAGCATATATAAGATACTGTAAGAATATATGTGAAACCACAACGGAATATATGAGGTTTCATGTGGTTCCAGAATGGTATGTATGGGGGTAGGGACGTTCCGATACTATCGATATGATACCAGTATCGATACTTTTCATTCGATACCAAGTACTTTTGTACTCGATACTTTTCTTTCGATACGATACCGGCATCGATACTTTTAAGCCGGTATCGGTATCACTAAAATATTGCATGTACAGTATGTTTGAATGTACAGAAAAACGTACAGCATTATATTTTGGTTGAAATTTTTTTTCGAATTTCTCCCCCCCCCCGTTCATAAAAAAAGTTGGGATTAAAAAAAATTTTTTCGGATCCCCCGCTCATCAATTTTTAAAAAAATATTGTATTATGAAACAATTTCTGCAGAAACATTTTTTTTCTACTATGATTGATTTTATCTTAAAAGTATCGATACTCACTGGTATCGATACTTTTCTTTCGATATGATACCGGTATTGATACTTTTCATTCGATACCAGTATCGATACTTTTGTGGTATCGGAACGTCCCTATATGGGGGATCTATCTGGAAACTGAAACCTGAATGATCTGTCTCTACTATACTTCCCTTTGAGTATATATAAGACACTGTGATAATATATGTGAAACCACAATGCAGTAAAAGAGTCTGCTTTACTTTTAATTTAACAAACCTAGTCTCTTAGGTCACATTAGATTAGATCTGAATTAGCGACATGTATAACAGCTCCCTCTACTTTAGGCTGGAGTATGTAGCACGAAACTTCTATAAGTTTTAATCGCTGTGTGTGTGTTTTAAATGTACATTCTTCGTATGAAACCTATTAGTATAATTATGTAAGTTTTTATAGTATTTGAAATGTGTTTTGAATGTAAATTCCTTGCCTGAGGTCTATCAGCACTTGCACATATTAATACGAAATATGAAGTTTTTATAAGATTTGCTGCCTACAATGGGTTTTTAATGTAAACTCCCTATATGGAGTCTATCATCAGTAGTTATACGTTTTCACTGTAATTGAAATGCGAAATGTTATATTTGATGATTTTTTATGCATTTCTAAGGCTAATTGAATTTATACGAGTTTTAATGAGACGATACTGTTTTAACGTTTTTTGTTTTCTATGAGTTTTTACAAGACAAGAAATGTTTTAAGGTTTTTACGATAATAAGATAATACAGTTTGAATTTTTATCGTTTTCTATTAGCGTTCATTAGACAAGAAATTATGGGGGATGAGTTTTATTCAGACAATGCAGATCAAATTCTGATGGTCATCTATGAGTTTTTATCCAGCAAAAAATACTTAAGAATTTATGAATATTTAAGAGAAACTGCAATTCTAACTTCTATCGTATCCTATCTGTTGTTCATCAGTCTAGTTGTTTGTTAGGGATTTATGAGTTTTGGAGAGTATATAAAGTCTTAATATTATTGAATCGTAAAATTGTTTATGAGACATGCAATTCGTGTTAAATTTCGTGTTTTTTTGGTAGGATAATACAGTTCAATTTTTTTTATTTTCTATGAGTTTTTACAAGACGAGAAATGTTTTAAGTTTGAATTTTTATCATTTTCTATTAGCGTTCATTAGACAAGAAATTATGGATGATAAATGAGTTTTATTCAGACAATGCAGATCAAATTCTGATAGTTATCTATGAGTTTTTATCCGGCAAAAAATACTTAAGAATTTATGGGTTTTTAAGAGAAACTGCAGTTATCGTATCCTATCAGTGGTTCATCAGTCTAGAGGTTTGTGAGGGATATATGAGTTTTGGAGAGTATAGAGTCTTAATATTTTATTGAATCCTATAGGTTTTTTTGAGACCTGTATTTTTTGTTAAATTTTGTGTTTTTATAGGATAGTAGTTTTATTTTCTTCTGTTTTCTATGAGTTTTTACAAGACGATTAAGTATCACTTACAAATACTTACTAAACTAAACTTACTAATACAATAAATTTCATATAATTTACATTAAAATCCATTGTAAATATATACACGTTTTATTTTAGAAAACCTTCTTATTTCCATAAAAGTCTTACAATAAACCTCAAGCGAGGAATTTACATTAAAGACTCACAGAATCTATACAATTTTCGTATTTCGAACACCATGAAAACTTATAAATACTTATAGGCCTCGTACTGACAATTTATATTAATATCTTTCAAATTCATATAAAAATCCATAAAACTTCGCAATTTAATTACCATAAATACTTATAAATACACTGGTAGACATCATTCAGGGAATTTACATTAAAACCCCATTGCATATTAATACCCTCATAGAATCTTATACAGGCCTGTCTAGAGGGGGGTGGTGCGGGGGTGATTCTCCCGGTTCCGGGCTTGTTTGGGGAGGGCCTGGTTTTGAAAGGTCGAAAATTTGTATTATAATTTTTATTCGCATATTTTAAAAATTTCTTCGAATTATTTCTACACTCTCCGCTCGCCAAATTTTTTTTTCTGATTTCTCCCTTCCTCCGTTATCAATTTTCAAAAAAAACTTTCCACAAAGCCCTTATTTTCTCTTCACGGCTCTGATAAAAACTTCATGTTTCCTATTAAAACGTGCGAGTGCTGATAGACCCCAGGCAAGGAATTTACATTCAAAACACATTTCAAATACTTCAAGAACTTGAAACCATGAAATAAATATATATTTTTAATCTATAAATATATATGAAATTTATTGTATTAGTAAGTTTAGTTTAGTAAGTATTGTAAGTGATATTTAATCGTCTTGTAAAAACTCATAGAAAACAAATAAAATTAGAACTGTATTATCCTACAAAAAACACGAATGTTAATAAGAATTGCATGTCTGATAAAAACTTAAAGGATTCAATAAAATATTAAGACTCTATACCCTCCAAAACTCATAAACCCCTGACAAACCTCTAGACTGATGAACAACTGATAGGATACGATATAAATCAGAACTGCACTTTCTTCTAAAAACTCATAAACTCTTAAGTAGTTTTTGCTGGATAAAAACTCACAGATAACTATCAGAATTTGATCTTCATTGTCTGAATAAAACTCATTTATCCCCCATAATTCCTTGTCTAATGAACGCTAATAGAAAACGATGAAAATTCAAACTGTATTATCTTGTTATAACTTATATAAAAACCTTAAAACATTTCTCGTCTTGTAAAAACTCATAGAAAACAAAAAAATTAGAACTGTATTATCCTACAAAAAGATTAATTACATGTCTCATAAAAACTTATAGGATTTAATAAAATATTAAGACTCTATACTCTCCAAAACTCATAAATCCCTTACAAACCTCTATACTGATGAACAACTGATAAGATACGATAGAAGTTAGAACTGCACTTTCTTCTAAAAACTCATAAATTCTTAAGTATTTTTTGCTGGATAAAAATTCATAGATAACTCTCAGAATTTGATCTGCATTGTCTTAATAAAACTCGTTTATCCCCCATAATTTCTTGTCTAACGAACGCTAATAGAAAACGATAAAAATTCAAACTGTATTATCTTGTTATAACTCGTAAAAACCTTAAAACATGTCTTGTCTTTTAAAAACCCATAGGAAACAAAAAAATTAGAACTGTATTGTCTGATTAAAACTCGTATATTTTCAGTTAGCCTTAGAAACTCATGAAAAATCATGAAACTCTGTAGAAAGTGTATACGACAGATATCACATACTTATATATTACAGATTAAGCTTATAGATCCTTAAAGAGACTTATAAATTGTTTATATTTTTTTATGAGGCTTAATCTGGCATTTTTGGCAGGGACTATATAACTTATCATAGAAATAGGTACAGGCATCCTCAACATCATGAAGAGTGGACATAAAACTCCAGTCGATATTAGAAATTGATTCATACAACAATAAGAAATTGGCTTTCTTAAAATTGTAACAGTTGCTGTAATTGACAGGAAAGTTGTGCTTTAAATTAGTGCTGAGGGTAATGCTAAATGAAATTTCTAACGCTGGATGATGATTGTCTTCGGCCACTAGTGGTTCAAGGGATTTTTCAACAGTGCACACCTTGTTATATATAACCAAATCAAGTATTCTGTTGTTGTCATTGTGAATAAAATTATGTTGCGACGTATTAAAAATATTTAAAAAGTTATTTAATACTAATATTTGCCGATTGGCTTGTGAGTCCTGTAAGTACGAAGCATACCAGGAAATATTAAAGTCTCCAACAATTAACACATCGTTATTATACAGACAGTCCAGTGCTTCAATAGCTTCAAATAGGTACATATAATCCTCGTGTACAGTGGTTGGAGGTATATAAATATTGATAATGTATAGCGATTGTGAATGGGAACTGATTTTCACACCAACGACGTCGATCAGTGATAGCTTATTGAACTGTGGTGTATTTAAATCGAGAATACTTGAGGAGAAGACATCACTTACGGCTATTAGAACTCCACCAACTTTTTTGCGATTACTACTTGAAAAATCTCTGTCGGAGCGATATACGTAGGGGTATTTAGTGGAAAACAATTCACTGATGTTGATGGAAGGATCGAGCCAAGTTTCGGTTAATGCGATGACAGAGTATTCATGTAAAGGCAGAGAGTTTAAAATTTTATCTGTTTTGCTTCTAAGCCCGCGGGTGTTTTGATAATAAACAACAAAATCACTATGCACCTTACGCAGGCACGCAGCTTCCTTACTATTGGCAAGAGTACCATTAGCTACTGGAAAATTGTTATTAGAGAAAGTCGGATACAATGATTGCTATTGACCTGATAATAGGATATCATTTCTGAGTTTATCCCGCGCCTGAGTGTATGCCGTACAGTTATCTTTATCCCAAACCGCATGATTAGTAGCGATATTACCGTTTTTAACTTTTAATTTGGAACAGTTAGAGCAACAGAGCACTTTAGACTTACATTGCTTAACATTGTGACTTTCACTGCAAAGTGGACAGACTAATGCTTTTTTACAATTATTTGCAGAGTGATGAAATTCATTATATTTGTAGCATCTGTATATCTCAATTGCATCAAAAATACTGCAGCTATCATAACCTATAAATAAATTGCCAGCCTTAGTAACTTTGTCATACGAGAATCTGTCCAATTGGAGTATGACTTGGAATATGTCTTTGTTTTTTTTTGTAGGAAAAATTTTAATAACTTTACATTCAGAATTGCTTAAAAATAAATCTGCATTGCACTTTTTTATGTACGTAACCAGTTGATCTTCGCGATAGTTGTCAGTCAGTCCAACAATACGAACCCTGGGATTGATGCCGTTGATTTCCTGAATTTCATAAGAGTCCGATAATTTTTCTTCCACTATTTTCTTGACTTTTTCATTGTCGTCCTTATTTTTACATCCAATCAGAAAACCACCGTTTTTAACGTTTTTCACTTTTGATAGTTGAATGTCTGACTCTATAGGGTTTACATGCTGCATAACATCTGATTTTGTCTGCGTAATCGGCTGCTCAATGTTTTTTGGCTTAATAATAACAGCTGGTTGTGTCTTATTTTTTAAAACATCAGAATACCGAAGTTGATTCACAGCAGGTAAATTTTCCCTCGCGGGTTTACATAGGTCAGATTTCAGAGCCGTTATTTTTTCATTTAGAACTGACAATGCACTTTCAACCTTATTATCAAGTAACTTACACAAGTCGGCCTGGTTAACAACCATACAGTTATCGGTGCATTCTACACACTTCCAGGAGAGCCCTTTTACAGTATTTAGTAGGTGGGCAATATCAGCCGCCTCAGTGACACAGGTAGCATGAACTTGTTTTTTGCAGACAGCACAAAACACGCAAGGTTTATTCCTGCTTATTGGAGCACTACAGGAATCACAGACTGTCATTGTGAGATATTGTACATTTCATATGCCAATAACCCACAAAAAAAACAGAGTCTGTTTTCGGAAAGTCTCAATAATATACTCGGACACTAAGAAGTTCATCGACTAATTACGCCGAATACTATTTACGCGACACTTGTTTTTTACTTTAAGTAATTGTTCCTTATTTGCGCTCTTTGATTTACTTAACACTACCTTAACACTACTTTTTCAGATCTTCTGGAGCACTAAAGAAACCCTCATGCAAAGTTTCATCCAAATCCGTTTAGTAGCTTCGCCGCTATCGTGCTAACATACATACACACACACACACACACATACATACACACAGACATTTTTCAAAAACAACTTTATTGGGTTCCTGGGACCTCAAAACGTAAAGATTTGATGTTATCTCAATTTTCGATTTTGGACTAATTGTAGTAACCTCCCACAATTTTATTGTGAGGAGGTTAAAATACCTGTCTTTATTTTCATAATAAGTCTTATTTATTCAAATTTATCATTATTTTAGAACTAAGAAAATGTATGCTCCGTTTAATTTAATGCGGAGATTTTAATTTATTCTAATTGTATTTTGTCATGCCCTGCACATAAATTATATTTTTGTATAGTGTAGTATTTTGATATTTCGTATTTGATTATTTCTATTTTAGCGAGCAATAAACTATTATTTTTATTAATATGTCATGGGCGTTTTTGCAATTATTATAATTAAAATAAGTATTCAAGACATGAAATACCGCCAAATGATACGAATATATTGACCAATCACAGTAAAGTGCAAGTGTTACTTTTACTGTAGTCTGCTATTTAGTAAGAGATAGTGATACCAAAGTGAGTGTTGGCTCAGTTAGTTACATCCACGATTTAAAATGTATCATTAAAATGATGTGGTGATTGTGGACATCCCAATCTCCACTGACATGGGCGTGGTTATAATGTGAACGTTCTGAAACGGTCCACAGAGTGTCATCACGGTGATGTGATGCTTTGCCATTTACAAAATCCACTAAAATGTGAGTGGCTATAATGTGGATGTGGCAGAGTGTGTTTACTGGGGTTATTGGTTATTTTTTCGAGTTTTGGAGTTTTACTTGTTTATTTATTGAATAGTCTATTTGTCATGAATAGGTAAGTAATTGATGGCTTTATAAAATGCTATGTAAAATGTGACGCACAATTATGTTCAATTTATGGATAAATTATAATTGTGCCATGATTTGCTTGAAGGTTATGTTTACAATTTTTCAATTAATTTAATAGTAAGTATTTTAATTTTATATTTTATTTTCAAAACGAAATTAGTTATGATTTTCTATTTATTTTTATTTTTTTTTTTTGGGGGGGGGTTGGCATCCGAAAAAAATCTTTGCCACAGAATAATTACCAAAGAGAAAATGGTAGGGGGTGTTATTTCTTATATTCTCAAATTAGCTTGTTTCAAAAAGTTCATAATTGCACTAAAAATTTGAGGATTATTAGCACTTAATAAGTGTATTAAGTTGACTGGAAATTGAACATTTAAAAATCTCAATTCACTATTTAGGTTTGCTATAGCTTGCCAATGGCTACCACAAGCAAAAAATAAATGGTTTAAATCCCCTATAGAAATGTGATCACACGTGCAGCACGGCGACTCTACGACTCCCAATTTATAAAGGTGTGACGGAAAGGAACCATGGTTTAGCTTTAACCTAGTTATAGTAGTGGAAACATATCTTGGGACGTAATAATCAAATATATAAGGAATTGAATTCGGTACAGAAGGATGGATAAGTGCATAGTGATTTTTCGAAGATCTAACATATTCTGCCCATAACTTTTGCCAGTTTTCTTTTATGTTTGCTTTAAATAGATTGTTGAAATCGGAGTTTAGAATAATGTTATTTATTTCAGTTTTCGTGGTAGCCTCTTTTGCTAATTGATCCGCCCTTTCATTTCCATCGATCCCTGAATGTCCTTTGGCCCAAATAAATGTGACGGCAACACCTTTTTTAGCTAGGGTAACTAATTTATGTTTGATATTGCAAACTAGATAATTATTATGCTGTATTGGATTCCTTGCGAGAGACAACAATGCAGCTTGTGAATCTGATACTATTATAGAGTTTCCGATATTACCTTCTATAATAACTTTAAGAGCACAGTCTAATGCGTATAGTTCTGCTGTGAAGATTGAGCTTTGGTCAAGAATTCTAAATGTAAAAGTTTGATTGGTGTTTGATACGTAAACAGCACAACCAGTTCCTGTTTCATTTTTAGATCCGTCTGTGTATATTACGTATTTATTATTATGAGAGCTCAATATGGACTTCATAATAATACGATTTTCTATTGGGTGTTCTCCATACTTAGGGAAGATGAGAGTGGGTTTAAATGAAATGGTGTCATATTCATTATCGAAAATTGGGTATGAGGATGTGATATTTAAATTATCATTATACTCATTTGTGTCTAAAAAAGCATCTACAAGTGGTGGATTATTTTTTAGTGCCCAAAATCTGTTAGTAAGGCATTCGGATGTAAGCAAACAAATTCTTCTAGTTAACACATTTGTATTAAGTCCTCTTATTTTTAATTAAAAACTTATTTGCTAAATATTGCCTTCTCAAACTTAAAGGCGGTTCCTGTGCTTCAGCCAAAATTGCAGGGCATGGGGAAGACCTCATAGCGCCAATGCATATTTTGACTGCTTTGAATTGTATTCGATCCAAGGTTAGTAAATTTGTGTTGGATGCAGATCCATATAGTGTACATCCATAATCTAAGATAGAGCGTATATACGATCTGTAGAACATCAGAGCTATTTCGGGGTCTGCTCCCCATTTATTTTTTGCAACACATTTTAGCATATTGATACCTTTTTCACATTTATTTTTAATATGCGTTATGTGCTTGGTCCATAACAGTTTTTTATCTAATACGATGCCTAGATATTTATAGTCATTGGCTACTGGTATGGTATAGCCACATAAGTTCACAGTTTCTGGGGTTCTCAATCTGTGTCTGGTGAAAATCATCACAGCAGACTTTTCCGAAGAGATAGTAAAGCCGTGCTCTATAGTATACATTTTAATGATGTACATTATGTATCGTAAGGATCTTAGACATTCTTCATAAGAACCATGGATAGAATAAAACGCGAAGTCATCTGCATACTGCGTGACGTGTACGGTATCATCGAAAACTTTATGAAAGTCGGCAGTGTAAACATTAAATAGTAGAGGGCTTAATACGGACCCTTGTGGGATACCCTGTGATACAATTCTTGGGCCATGAAGGAAATTATTGTGATCGCGAATATAGATCTCCCGATTTGTATATATTTCCACTATATTTGTAGCTACTTTTCTACTTATACCCATGCATGCTAATTTATCGTTAAGTATATTTAAATCCACCGAGTCATATGCTCCCTGTAGGTCTAAAAAAAGGCAAGCCAAATATTTATTTTCGGAAAAAGTACACTGAACATCAGTAACTAACTGAGCTACCGCATCCAGTGTACCTTGGCCTCGTCGAAATCCATATTGAGATCTAGGTAAATATGCATGATATTCCAAGTACCACTCAAGTCTTGCCTTAATCATTCTTTCGAATGTTTTCGTAAGGCAGGACATGAGGGAGATAGGTCTGTATGATGATATATTTAAAATGTCTTTATTAGGTTTTATAAATAAGCAAATAATAATCTCTTTTAACTGTGTAGTGTAATTTCCATTCAACCACCAATTGTTAAAGATTTGTAACAGAATTTCTTGTGCAGTTGTGGATAGGTTTTCAATAATTGTGTACGTAAAATTGTCTTTCCCAGGAGCTGTACTTTGCGTTGTTTTAATTGCATCTGTCAACTCTGATAAGGAGAATTTTCTTCCTAGAAAACTATCTTCACTATTACTTAGTTCAGTGCCGGTGACTGGAAATTGGTTAGGTACAAATGCGGGTGCTAATTTATTAAACATTTCTTCAATAAAGTCTTGACTTAAAAGGGTCTTGGGATAGGCCCCGTTTGAGTTGTTTATTTTTTTCATAACTGACCAGATTTCTGAAGGAGAAGTGTTTTTATTTAAGTTGTTTAAGAAATTTTTCCAGCACTGTTTGCTTTTTTGCTTGAACATATATTTGCTTTTAGCTTCGATATTTTTGTAGATCAGATAGTTTTCTAGATTAGCTACTATTTTATAATTATTAAGAGCGTTTTTTCGCTCATTGTATAAACTAGTGCATTCGTCGTCCCACCACATAGGCCGCGACGTTAAAGGAACGAAAGGTTTCTTAATGGGTATGGAAGCTGTAGCAGCATTATTTATCGCATTCGATAGGAATGTGAACTGGTCCATATTGTTAAGGTCAGTTGAGAAGTTACTGAGTTCAGTTTCTAATAGCATACTGAACAGGGACCAATCAGCAGCAGATTCCTTCCACTTTGTTGTCGGGATTATTTCCTCCGAGACAAAGTTAACCTTTAGCTCGGTAGCAATTGGGTAGTGATCCGAACCCATGGGGTCGGGCAATACCGTCCATGTACATTTGTTGGCAAGATTAGCAGATACTAAAGTTAGATCAACGATTGAAAGAGGTTGGGTTTTTTTTTATTTTTATTTTAAGATCTCTCAATTACACTTTTGGCAGGATAAAATTGAAATTGAGACAAGCGCATGTACACAGGAAGGGAAAAGACTCACAGCTCCATCCCACATAACACAGTTCGTACTTAGTATGTGCGATTTATAAATATACGTACTTTTTTAGTATGATTCTATTTCATATGATAATAGTATATACTATATTGCTCACATCAGACTAAGCTGAAATACGTAGCAGAATTGTACATACTTTTATGACTGTAAAAAGCATATGAACAAAAGTATATACAATTTACCGGCAAATTTCATATTAACAAATTTTCGTCATGTAATTACATACTATGAATATGAAATAAATTGAAGAAAAGAGAATGAATCTAAAAGCAGTATGTACCCAGCAAACATAAATATATAGAATATACGTAAATGCTACGTAAACTAAGTTTCGCAGAAGTAACATGCTATGTAAAATGTGACGCATAATCATATGTGCATACTCTGCGAAATGTCAGCAACATGTGCATATGATTTTTACATAGTGAAGAGGTAACACTGTGACTTCATGGTATGGAACAAATGACGTAGCGTATATGTATATTCAACCACTTGCTATGTAAAGCATACGTAACTAATTTTATCTCTTTATGATGTAGCATATATGTATATTCAACCACTTGATAGTGACCTTACGCTACGTAACTTATATTCTTTTTATATCGTTATGATGTAGCATGTATATATTTTATCTACCTACCGTATGTTCAAAATAGCATATCCCAGCACTTTTTAAATATTGATACTACACAATTGGATTTTTAAAGTTAGATATATGAATAAAGTTCCTTATAAGTTATACAGAAAAATATATTTCTTTAGAAAATTACCGAAGTTGACACCAAGTTTTATTTTTAAGTCGGATACCTTATTTAGAGAGCCGAGTAGTTTTATATTTTGAATGAATTTTTTTTTGTAAAAAATGGTTATATTTAAAATATAAAACTATCTAACTTTCTAAAAATGTTCCGAGGTATTCTACTTAAAAATAAAAGTTGATGTCTCCTCCAGTTATTTCCTAAAGAATATCAATTTTTCTGAACAATTCATGAGGAATTTATATTCATATATTTAACTCCAAGAATCCAGTTCTCTAGTATCAATATTTAAAAAGTACTATAGGGTGCTATTTTGAACATTATGGTAGGTATATAAAACAAATACATGCTACATCAAAAAGAGATAAAAAGTATATAATGCAAGATATGGTTGTCTGATTTGTCAACATATATTAGCTTAGGAAAGATTCTCGAATTGAATGATAGTTTAAACTAAGTTAATTAGTATCAACAAAGTTTCAATTCCATCTTAATCTCTGCATATCCCAGTAGGTAAACCAGGCATTAGGCGTTGTCCTCGACGTTGTTATCTATATGTTCTTTATAAAGCAGCTATACAATATTTTTTCTTCTCCAATGATGTATACCCACTTACCTACCTTGCCTTGCATTCCTAGTAAAGCTCAAATTTCATTTAATTTATTTTATTAACTGTTGATTTAGGAGAGATACTAGTGTCTTTTGTGTAACTAATCTATATTCAAGTTAACTAAGTATATCTACAATAAGTGTTAAGCATTTCTCGGGTCGTTTCTGATTGTACTTGTTCTTTGGTCAGCCTTCGTCACTCTGACATTTGCCACTTGAACATCAGTTACACAACCTGTGAAAATAATTGAAATATTAGTCTATTTCATATACGGGGTGCACCATTTAAAACTCCCCAGGCTTGTAATTTTCTTATTTTTTAAGGCACATCAAATTGTAGATATTTTTAAAGCATTTAAAAAAAAATTTTTTTTGAAAAAATTGTTAAGAAAGAAATCTTAATTTCCTTGAATATTTTTTTACTTTGAAAGGAATGTAAATAATAATTTTATGCTTAACTGTAAAAGACATATCACAAACAATATTCAGCATAATAAAACAGTAACAAAAAATTTAAAAAAATATTTTTAAAAACTACTTAATATTAAAATGTACTAAGTAGGAAATTGCAAATTTTTTATTTTTTAAGTTTTTTTAATTTAATAACATAAATTGAAGCTAATTAAAACCTTTATAAGAAAACAATAACACAGTCCATGTATAGGGTGAGGTAAAAAAATATTCAAAGAAATTAAGTTTCCTTTCTTAACCATTCAAAAAAAAAAAAATTAATCACTATGTATGGATATTTAAAGGCTTTAAAAATGTCCACAAGTTGATGTGCCCAACAAGGTCATCGCTTCGAAAATAAAAAAGTTACAAGTCTGGGGAGTTTTAAGTGGCGCACCCTGTATAGTGTAGTAAATCTGGTTATATAGCTTGTATCCCTTTACTAAATTGTGAAGAAAACTAGATGCAAACTATTTTGATCAATTTGTTAAGTTATTAAACAATTTATGATAGCTTAAATAATAATGTATATATTTTAACAAAACTTTACGAAAACACGCTTTCAATGGAATGGAAAATTTGAGGTCGATCCGATAAGTTTCAGAAGTATGCTGCTTTAAACATGAACTGATGTGCTCAAAGTGCTGTCATTCAATCCGAAAGTCTGCCTCAAAGTTGAGTTTACACTGTTAAAACCCAGCTATTTTAAATCAGATTTGTTTAATCTGCCAAAGATGGTGATTTGGGGACTATTGGAGTATTTCAACATAAGAGTATGCAGCATATAACTGCCGAAAAAAAGGGTAATGAAAATGCGACTAGGAGTGAATGACTTCACGCAGCGTCTATATTCTTGATTAATTTTAAAGCCTCTAGAGATCTTAGAATATCCTGGTTTTTTGAATTTCGCTCTAAAATTAAGAGATTTTTTTGCAAAACGTAATAAATACCTAAGCCCATTAAATCATCACACCAAATTTCAAGTGGGAATGTTTATAACAACGCCAAAAAAACAATAACAAAGTCGAAAATTGAACCGTTGACTGTTTAAGTGCATCAAGTCATAGAACAATTTGTTTTAGAATGTAGATTTTTCTCCTACTCTTCAGTGGTGTTAACACATTTTTTTTGAACTATTTAAAATCATTTTAAATTTTTTACAAAGAATTTTTTTTCTCAGAATTAAACAATTAAAAATTATTAGAATGCTTCAAAAGATCACAAAAAAGAAACAATTTAAAAAAACGCGGTTTTCTACGCCAATTAGGAGCCGTGAAGCTTGAAAAAAATGCATTTGTTAAATAATTGCCAAAAATTTGTTTTAAATAATTTTAAAATACCTACTTATTTATGCAACAAGTGTGTAAAGCAGTACTTTTTTCATGCATAAGTTGTAGACGAGTGCATCAATCTTGTGAGAATCCCATGATAAAAGTAGTTTCTTTAACAGTCATATAAACAAATTGCGCCACTGAAAAGTAAACAATCAACGATTCAATTTTCGAACTTGTTATTGTTTCTTAAGCTTTTTTGTATAAATATTAAATTATATTATACTATTACATTCACCGAGAGCCATTTGATATAAGAAAATGTGCGGGGTCCTTTACCAAGATGATTTAATTCTACGAGAAGCAAATTTTTAATAATGACAAATCTTAATTGACTTAATTTATTGCAACAAAATTAACCATAAAGGTTCAGACAATTCTAGTTTTCTTCGTAGTTTTATAATGATCAAATTAATTTTTTTAATGGCGATACAAGCAATATCATTAATCACAAGACAACAAAAAAAAGGGCTGCACTTTTGATCAGAACCATCTAATCCTGTTTTTTAACATGTTGAAACCGATTCTGATATTAAAAAAAAATTATCAGCTTTTGGTTACCACCCCTTTTATCCCCTAAAAAGGGGCAATGGTTTTGTCCTAAGGTTCTGATCTAATTTTTCTGAAGTATTTTGACGTGCTGAAGCCAATTTTGGACAAAAGGAAAATTGCAGGAAAATATTAGCCTACTTTACACATACATAACCTTGAAACATATGTACAATACAATAACGAACACAAAGTAGGTGCTATAAGATGTCGGTAAACAATACCCTGCCAAAAATTCCACATAGAAACTTATAAAAAAAAGTGATGCGGTTTTATCCTTCCTATAAGTTATATTATTATTATACAGACAGGATTTTATCTGTTTTATTAAGTTTTAAATCGATTATGAAACAGTAATTCCGAATGAGCTATTTGGAATTATTATGTTGCCCTTTCATGAGTACTTATATGAAATATACATCAACAAATCTGCAGTTTAGTGTCTGCAAATGCACCCTTGCCCTTATATCTGTAAACATATGGAATTACAGATACAACTTTAAAGAGATTCTAAACTTTTCTATAAGTAATATCATAAGAGTCCAGTCCGTCCTTTCTCCAGTATCTATCGTATATAACACACCATTTATCAATATGTTTTTATTGTAAATTTCAACATTGTCTTTTTATTAGTATTAATGTGGATATACATGTCAACAAATGTACAGTTTCAGTTGTATATTTTACAGATGTATTTTTATTGTAAACTTCCATTTTGCTTTTTTATTAGTATTAATTTGGATATGCATGCCGACAAATGTACAGTTTAAATTGCATATTTCAAATAGAAATACTAATATTATGGTAAACACAAAATACTGCAAAGTCCTTATTTCCTCGGGTGTTCTTGTTCTAGCCTAGAAGCAATGAATGAGTTGGCAGTGAAAGAGACTGCTTTACTTTTAATTTAACAAATACACGTCAGTTCCTTAGGTCACATTAGAGTAGATATGAATTAGCGACACGTATACAGCTCCCTCTACTGGAGCCTGGAGTAAAGCTGCTGTTGAAATTTCTATCAGTTTCTACCAGAATGGAGCAGCAAACATTTACTTATACCGCA
This sequence comes from Rutpela maculata, assembly GCA_936432065.2. Taxonomy (NCBI): domain Eukaryota; kingdom Metazoa; phylum Arthropoda; class Insecta; order Coleoptera; family Cerambycidae; genus Rutpela; species Rutpela maculata. The sequence continues at coordinate 203,042,681 of OW386285.2, read as the reverse complement.
TCAATGAGAATTTATGAGAACAGTATCTAAGGTAAAACGTGCGGCTTTCCGTGGTTAAATGGCAAGTGTTTCTATAAGAAACGAACTGCATTAGGTTAGGACAGTTTTGACTTGCAATTGAAGATTACTAATTATAATGTTTGAATAGGGATTTATGAGATCAGTTTTTATGAGTATTAATGATTTTTTTCAGTAATATATTAAATGTGTTTTCATTTGTTTGAATGGGTAAAAAGAAAGGTCAGTTTTCAACTGCAATTACAAATACAAGTTTAATCACTTTGAATGGGGTTATATGCGATTAATTTCTAAAAGTATTTATGCTGTTTTCCGAATATAATTGTGATGAGGTTTAATCAGTAACAAATTGTTCACTACTTGTTATGATATGGTCGGAAATTCCAAGTACACATTTAGTATTCCTTCAAAAGGATTGATGAGAGCAGTTTCTACGAGTATCTATTTGTTGTTCCTCTAGTAAATTATATAAGTCTTTACATTTATTTATACTATCTCAATGAGAATTTATGAGAACAGTATCTAATGTAAAACGTACGGCTTTCCGTGGTTAAATGGCAAGTGTTTCTATAAGAAACGAGCTGCATTAGGTTAGAACAGTTTTGATTTGCAATTGAAGATTACAAATTATAATGTTTGAATAGGGATTTATGAGGTCAGTTTCTATGAGTATTAATGTTTTTTTTTTCAGTAATATATTAAATGTGTTTTCATATGTTTGAATGGGTAAAAAGAAAGGTCAGTTTTCAACTGAAATTACAAATACAAATTTAATCACTTCGAATGGTGTTATACGCGATCAATTTTTAACAGTATTTATGCTGTTTTCCGAATATAATTGTGATGAGGTTTGATCAGTAACAAATTGTTCACTACATGTTACGATATGGTCAGAAATTCCAGGTACATATTTAGTATTACTTCGAAAGGATTGATGATAGCAGTTTCTACGAGTATGTATTTGTTGTGCCAATAGTAAATTATAAAGTCTTTATCAGTATGCATTCGGATCTAATTTAAATATGAAAATTATATCAGAATAAAGCAACCAAATATTTTAAACAGTATCTATTTGTAAATCCAGACATTTACTTATACTATCTCAATGAGAATTTATGAGGACAGTATCTAATGTAAAACGTGCGGCTTTCCGTGGTTAAATGGCAAGAGTTTCTATAAGAAACGAGCTGCATTAGGTTAGAACAGTTTTTATTTATTTATTTATTTATTTAGAAGAAGAAACAAACAGGTTACAAACCTAATTACATGTTTCTTGAGGGGGGACTACAGGCGATATAACCCGCCGGAGCCAACCCGGGCGACACGCTTCGAAGACCGGGTTTTGATTTGCAATTGAAGATTACAAATTATGATGTTTGAATAGGGATTTATGAGATGAGTTTCTATGAGCATTAATGTTATTTTTTTCAGTAATAAGTATATTAAATGTGTTTTCATTTGTTTGAATGGGTAAAAAGAAAGGTCAGTTTTCAACTGCAATTACAAATAGATACAAGTTTAATCACTCAACGTTTCTATTTATGTCAGTGACTAGTATTCACTAAATATAGAATGACTGTCCCAACACTGAGCACTTTTAACAATAAATAAATAATATTATAAAAGTAAAACCCAAACACCAAGCCCTAAGAAATACAAGTAAGAGAGACATTGACAATATCTTGCGACAGAAAATTGAATATTTCACTGCCTCAAATATCCGTGGAAAATATTTAGAAGACTGTTATTACCAATTCTTATTAACTTATCGACCTACCAATATCGATAGAGGAAGGGTATTTTCAGTTGGTGGTATTCTTTGTACAAACATCAGACGACTAACAGATACAGCTTTGAAAAACTAGCCCTTTTAACGGGCTATTTTTAAGAAATATTGTATTTTTAGATTAGGTATTCAGTAAATGCCCTATTTGAGTTTATGTTTGTAATTTTTGTTATTTACAGAATAATTATTTATTTAAATTTATTTCATTTATATTTTTTCCTTTTGATAAAAAAACCTTTTGTTTGTTCATTATAATAATAATAATAATGGTACAAATTGAACTGTAGAGCTCTTCTTCCATTTCCCCAAATATAAATAACCTAAATCTAAGATTATAAAAAGATTATAAAAAAAATATTAATACATTTAAATCTCCGTAATGAATTGTAATAATCTAACAAATGTTATATTTTATAATAATAACAATAATAACAACAGCAACACTCAGACATGCGAGCAGACAAGGGGAACGGGCAGACCCGCCAAGCGAAGCAAAAAGGTTAAAAGTAAATAAAATTATATCGGAAAAAGAAAAAGAAATATACGCGCATCCACAACGCAGCATCAAGTCTCCTGCTTCTGATCAGCCAAAATGTAATTTTTGACAACTTTAATAATTTTTTATTTTTTATTTATATTGTTTATATTCATTTTTGGAAGTTCATTCCAAAGATGAGATGCAAAATACGTAAATGATCTCGTGATCTCCTGAAATTAACTTATTTCTTAAGTACTGAGGTTGGTCATTATGAATTATTCGCCAAATAAGTGTGAGCATGTGTAAACGTCTGCGGCTTTCCATGTTTAATATGCTATGTTTATTTAGATGTGGTGATCTATGTTGTCTATATGGGATACTGTAAATATCACGCATACATGAATTTTGAAGTTTTTGAATTTTCTTTTTTGCTGTCGCCGATAATAACTTTCCATATACAACATCACCATAATCAACTAAAGATAATACGAGTGAATCACAAAATTTTGATTTACCCTCCCTAGATATGTCTTTCGCAAAGCTGTATAATTTTTTCAATCGACTGTAAGCGAATGTCAATTTGGAAAAAATATGTTTCTCAAAGCCTAATTATATTAATTGTACGTATATAAAAATGTCTTTGTTAAATTCATATAATTTTGTACATGGAAAAAGACAATTTCCATTTTCGCCACCATAATCATTCATTCTAAAAATTACCAGTAAATACCGGTTAACCGGTTATTTACATTTTTATTTACCGATTTACCGGTTATTAAAACTTCCGGTAAATTGCAATCCCTACATATAACCCCATTCGAAGTGATTAAACTTGTATTTGTAATTGCAGTTGAAAACTGACCTTTTTACCCATTCAAACAAATGAAAACACATTTAATATATTACTGAAGAAAACACATTAATACTCATAGAAACTGATCTCATAAATCCCTATTCAAACATTATAATTTTGAATCTTCAATTACAAATCAAAACTGTTCTAACCGAATGCAACTCGTTTCTTATAGAAACTCTTGCCATTTAACCACGGAAAGCCGCACGTTTTACATTAGATACTGTTCTCATAAATTCTCATTGAGATAGTATAACTAAATATTTGGATTTACAAATAGATACTGTTTAAAATATTTGGTTGCTTTATTCTCATATAATTTTCATATTTAAATTATATCCGAATCTGTACTGATAAAGACTTATATAATTTACTATAGGAACAACAAATAGATACTCGTAGAAACTGCTCTCATCAATCCTCTTGAAGGAATACCAAATGTGTACTTGGAATTTCCGACCATATCATAACAAATAGTGAACAATTTGTTACTGATTAAACCTCATCACAATTATATTCGGAAAACAGCATGAATACTTTTAGAAATTGATCGCATATAACCCCATTCGAAGCGATTAACCTTGTATTTGTAATTGCAGTTGAAAACTGACCTTTCTTTTTACTCATTCAAACAAATGAAAACACATTTAATATATTACTGAAAAAAAAAACATGAATACTCATAGAAACTGATCTCATAAATCCCTATTCAAACATTGTAATTTGTAATCTTCAATTGCAAATCAAAACTGTTCTAACCTAATGCAGCTCGTTTCTTAAAGAAACACTTGTCTTTTAATCATGGAAAACCGCACGAATTACATTAGATACTGTGCTCATAAATTCCCATTGATGTGGTATAAGTAAATGTTTGGATTTACAAATGGATATGGCTTGACTCGTTTTGCTGGTCAATTCTGATATAAACTGATAACAATTTCAACAGCAACTTTACCTAACTCTTATAGAAACTTAGTGACCATATAGGTTCTCATAGATACTTATTAATTTTTGAAAATTTTCAATACGGATTGATGAGATTTTTTTGACAGGGTAACCATACCTATGCATAGTACTTCGCAAAAGTTTTTGGTCACTATTAAGATCTGGGTTTCCTTGAATTACAACTTCTTACGCTGGATTCAGTTGAACTTAATAATGTGGGAACAGCACCAACATACAGCTTTTGTGTAACAAAATCCATGTAATAATTATCTGTCGAGAATAACGATTGCCCGTGAAATAATTCTAACCTATAAAAAGATTACGTTTCATTTAAATAAATATCTTTATAAAAACGGTACAACACAAACTTACTTTTGGGTCATTCACTGGAAAATGGTGCACCTCCAACAAATTCGCAAACAAGAGGGCATGTTTATGTTTGCACCTAACCTCTACACTAATAAAACGTCCAAATAAAATAATATTTAAAAAAGTCACAAGGCTTTATGGTTCACAGTTCTGCATCAAAGTTATTAAAAGACATCATTCACAATTTTTCACAAAAATGATCAAGAAACACAAACGTTAGATTTTACATCATTTTACACTGGCGTGCTGCATGAGCGTGACACGACGCGTTCCATGACTTCGATCTTCGATGTCGTATATAAAATGAAGTAAATGACGCGTTCCATGACTTCGATGTCGTAAAATGAAGTAGGTAAACATTTTTAAGTAAAATTATGTAGCAAATATGTAAGCTTGTGTATAAGTAATTAAGTTAATATGTTGACTGAAATATGATATTATTTTACGTATATGCTATGTAAAATTATGTAAAATATTTTATATAAAAATGTTCTATTAATCTTATCTCTCAGAGAGGTAAAGTTACATTAATGTTTACTGGGTACTATGTACCCACTTTAATTTTGCTTTTAAGTACAAACAAAACGGATACAACATTCACATACACATATTTATCTTTTTTCATAACTAACAAAAGTATATGAGAAATACCTAACTTCACCAACAAATTTGAATAATGACGTAATACCTAACCTATATTATCTGATTTATGATTTTATGACGTATTGACCATATATCCCAGACAGCACCGTATAATCTAAGAATATTCTGTAATTATGCAAAAAAGAATGAATATATTCTGATTAATTCTGGAATAATCCTGGAATATATATAAGATAACGGATTATTCTAGTAATATAATTTTAAATATATACCTGGAATATTCAGCATGAATATGATAGTAATATTCATTTTGGAATATATATATTCCCTCCTGGGTCAAGAATATTCTAACACTTTGAGAATGAAAGAATAATATTAATTGTTACTCAACCAAATCAACGTTTTATAAAAGCTTTTATTTTTTTCTGTAAAATGTAACTTAAATATATGCGTGTTATTATTTATTTCAATTAATAAAAAATATTTAATATGATTATAATGATTATATTATACAATGATGTTATTCCCAGTTTTAAACAAAAGCTCAATCCATATTTTTGTTATCAGGTTATCAGGTTTGAGCAGTGCAGCCAAGGCTAGACTTCAGAAATAAAGCCATGCACATGTATATAGTGTTTTAAACTAGCCGCGATTTTTTCCTATTTACGTATCTCATAACATAACCTCAATATCAGAATTTACGTGCTTTAATCGTTTGTTATTGTTGATATACTTAAGTGTTTCTATGTGTAGTATAAGTGATAAGTGACCGATGAACAATAAGTAAGTACATTAATCTTTTTTATAGGGAAAATTTAACAGGGCATCACGTCACTTGTACATTTTCTTACTTAAATGAAAAGAAAAAGGGATAGAAATACTACTGGTACTGGCGCAGCTTCATATAGAACTCTAAAACTCCATTAGACCATAATACTGATGATATAAATCAGAGACAGTTATTACAGTTGAACCAAAGCTTACCAACAAATTCTTCACATTTACAAGAAAGTACTTATGAGTGCATCAGTCAAAATAATTCCCAAACTTTTAATCATAGTACTGCAGGCACCACGAACTTAATAAGTAGTGTTCATTTAGAGAATATTGTTAGAAGTAATGTTTCAAATAGTGGCAGTGAAAGTAAAGTAAATAAGACATAAAACATAAAATTACTATACTTCCATGTACCTGAAGTTTCGAACGTTCACTTGAACGAATTTCATTTGAAAAGGAAAGATAATAAAAATTATAAATCGACTGAGGCGTACCACCTACGGTAATATTTAACTTCAAATTTTCAATTTAAATTCGTTCAACTGAACGTTCGAAACTTCAGGTACATATACTTCTTGGAATATGTGACTAGCAAATGATAACCCTCTGTGCTTAGAGGAAATGGACAAATAATTTGTAGTAACTTTTATTACAAGTTTTCATTTTAATCAATATTTTCTATTATTTTTTGTAAAAAGATATTAATTACCGGTTTGTATTTTTTTTTTTCTAGATTGATAGTATATGTAGATTGGGTGGCGATAATTACAAGGAATGTTCATGCCGCTTTATGTGAAAAATAATGAGTGATGACTTGACCAAGCTTTACAGTTTACACGGACACAAAGACAAAAAAGTGTTTTCCAAAACGGCACTTTTCGCAACAGTTACAGGTAATTATTCAACATAATATATTTGTTTGCGGTTCGGATATATACTTGCTTAAATGAGAAACAAGCCTGTAACTCTCTATTTTTTGCACGATTTGAATAATTTTTTTTTTATGTAGAGTGACAATATTTCTATGTGTAGGTGACATTAATTTGGTTTTAATTTACATACGCGGCCTCCTGCGAAGCGTTTTTTCACCAAAAACAGTAAATCGTATTAGCAATTTTTTTTTAAACAGATGATATAATAAATATCTTTCTATTTTAATTTTTTTAATGTAATTTTTTTTTTTTTTGATTTTGATGAAACTTACTATCAAGACATATGGCATGCTGAAGAAGAATCAGTTATTTAAAAAGAAATCTCTAATATGATTTAGTGTTTCTTGGCGAGAGGAATATAACTTTCTAATTCTATTCTGAATTTTGAATACTTTTTTAGATACTAGTTGGGAAAATTCGAGAAAAATTTTTCTCGAATTTTCCCAACTTGAAGCTTGATTTTCCTAACTCGAACCACAATAAATAAGAATTCCTTCGAAAATAAAAACTGATGAGGGGAGGGGGTAGGAGATGAAGGATAAAGTAAAAACAAATTTTGAATCCTTTGGTTCTTGTACACACGCTAAATCATGGGGGCGGCTAATGCCAAAAATTGTTTTGAAATATTAGCTTTTCTTATATGTACTAAATACCAGTTTTATGGGCTCTTGCTTGATTTACCTATGTACTCCTATTTACCCAATTTACCCATCAACCCTTCAACGGAATAAGATCAGAATATAATCCTCGTTGAAATACATATAATTCAAGTCAATATGTTAAAGGTTCTAGAGTAATTGTGCGCATAAAAAAAGTTACAGACCGACGGACATTTTTTTTGCTCAAACTTAAAATCTCAACGTTTCATGACATTCTAGGTCTATTTGAGCAATGAAATTTTTCAAATTTTTTTTTGCGCTACTATACTTCCAAGTAATTACAAAATACAAAAATATGAGTTGATTCTTGGTTTTACCATTAGCTTTCTTCAATACACAAGTTTAAATTCTAAATAAAAATCCTATAAAATGTTTTCTTTTGTTTTAGAAACAATGAAACGGACAAAGAAGATTAGTCTTAAGATAGATTCAAAATATAAATATATTTATTAAATACTTAATAAATAATTCTGCAATATTATACTTTCAATATTTTATTTTCCCATATTTTTAGAATTTTTAGGAAGAAGGCACTAATATGCTAGGAGTGGAAAGTTTTCAGGTGATTACTGTTATTATTTTACATTTTAATTTTTATATAATTATTTAAATCGAAAAGTAAGATAATCAGATCAAGCTGAAGGAGCTGCTGTAAACAATTGCGAGTCTCTTCCCTTATACAGGTGCATTTTGATGATGTATTAGTTTTATTTCTGCTTTTACCAAAAGTGACCCACGTATATCAGAGGACCTGTATACTAGTGGCGGCTGGTGAAATTTCAATTTTTTTTTTCTCGTCTGTGGCGCATGGGACCCATACGAAATTTGGGAAATATTATCTAGAGAAGCACTTCTCTAATGACCCCTAAAAAATTTTGAAAAAGCAGTTTGCGAAAAAATTTTTGAAAATTCGTTAGCCTCCCCTGGGTCTAGGGACTCCTGTTTATTTTTATTTTTTTTTGTCATATGCATTGGACTTTTCATAAAAATACAACAACAGATTTTGGAGTTTATGAAAATATTTTCATTACTAACTGAGATACAACGAATTGAAATATTGTAATTTGTTAAATTGTAAATTACAAAATTTCAGTTCATTGTATTTCAGTTAGTAATGAAAATATTTCCACAAACTCCAAAATCTATTGTTGTATTTTTATGAAAAGTCAAATGCATATGACAAAAAAAAAATAAAAATAAACAGGAGTCCCTAGACCCAGGGGAGGCTAACGAATTTTCAAAAATTTTTTCGCAAACTGCTTTTTCAAAATTTTTTAGTGATCATTAGAGAAGTGCTTCTCTAGATGTTATTTCCCAAATTTCGTATGGGTCCCATGCGCCACAGACTAGAAAAAAAATATTGAAATTTCACCAGCCGCCACTGCTGTATACATTCTCGCGGGAATATTCCTGAAACCAGCCTAAGGGAATATCCTATATAAACCTAGATTATTCCAGGAATATAAATATATATTCCTGGCAAAAGCTGTGAATATGTTTGAAACATATAAATATTCCTGGATTATTCTTGGAATAATTTGGTAATATTCCTAGAGGAATAATCTAGGTTTATGTAGGTTATTCCCATTGGCCGATTCTAAGAATATTCCCTGGAGAATTTATATATTCACGGCCTATTCTAAGAATGATTCTTTATTCTCAAGAGTATATTCCAGGAATATTCTAAGATTATATTGTGCTGTCTGGGATGACTGCTTTTGCGATGCGAGAAGTTCTGTGTTTTCAATTTGAAATTCACAGATTCCCTTTACTTTAAATAACTTTTCTGTGCTATCAACTATTGAGGAAAGCAGTTTTAAATATAGTTTTCATTATACAAAGACAGTTTCGTGTGTTGTGTAGTACCTAGTTTTCCTCAAATTGTGGGATGTTTACTTATGTGTTTTTCGTTTTCTACTTGTTTAAAACAATTTATAGAATGGATACGATCTATAGTATTATTAAAAGCTTATTTAAAATTTAAGTACCAATTGACTACAAAAAGTCATATTTGGCTGTCGAAGTTGAGCCAAATGAATATTCGACAAATGTGGAAGATTTCTCAAAGATATATCCTGACAAGGTGAAGTATTTAGTCTTCAAGAATAGTGTTTATGGTCTGAAGAAACCAAGTGCTTATCAATGTTTGGAGGCTTACACCCACACTGAAAGAAATTTCTATTATCCATAAAGAAGAATTGACTAACCCTTAAAAAATATCTGCATTAAATAGGCTCCAGCAAGACAGCTCTGTAACGACAACAAAAACGGTCTTGCTAAGACGCACTTATTTACCGTTAAAAAAAGTATTTTTAATTATTTATTTGTTGCTCTAGGTTAATAGCTTTGCTATCAGGAATCAGAGTCCCGTTTTAATCTTAATAAGTTCTTTGTTAGAATTAGTAAGCTCCCATTTTTTACACCATTACTACCTTGCAAACAGAAAAAAGCTTTTCCTGCTGCTAATAGGTGACTTTTTAACCACTAATAGGCGATTTTTTAACCATTATGCAGCTTACACAGTAATGAAAACAAATACTCTTTTTTGTCCTAGTAATGTCACCTTATAAGCATTACATAAATATATACTGGTTGTAGCAAAATGCTATTCTTGCCATTAAAAAAAAAATGCTACTATAGAAAGAATTTTTGCAACGAGTGTGCACGAGGGTGGTCCAAAAAAGACTTAATTTTTTAGAGGTCTCGATCCCCCCCAATTTGTTTCCAAATCCGAAAAAAGTAAGCACATATTTTTTTGTTTTTCAAAATTTTGATTTTAAATGGTGCCTATGGAGACATGAAGTTTCCCATTTAAATTGCTTGGGGAAAATCACTTTTTGGGATTTTTTAAATAATTGTTCAGGGTTAGGGAAAATTTTACATTAAATTTATAGGACTTGGAAAGGACTATCCAACGAAGAATTTTATGTATATACATATGAGTTTGCCGCCCCTAACACACCTTCACAGTGCCCTGAAATCTACCCTTAAATTAAAAAATGTAAATTCTCCAGGTAGTTTTCGGAACACCGTGGAGGTGTGTTAGAGGCGACAACCCTATATGTATATACATCAAATTCTTCGTTGGATAGTCCTCTTTAAGTCCTATAAGTTTAATGCAAGATTTTCCCTACCTGAACAATTATTCAAAAAAATCCCAAAAAGTGATTTTTTCTCTTGCAATTTAAATAGGAAACTTCATGTCTCCATAGTCCATAGGGACCATTTAAAATCAAAATTTTGAAAAACAAAAAAATACGTGCTTACTTTTTTTGGATTTGGAAACAAATTGGGAGGATCAATACCCTCTATAAAAGTTAAGTAATTTTTGGACCTCTCTAGTGTGTACATAGAGGGTGATTCAGTATTATTACTAATAACTTTATTAATTATTAGATGCCAACAATTTAAATTTATTTTGTACTTCTCTATAGGGGTTTTTGTTTTCTAGATACATGATATAAAAAAATATGTCTTATTGTTTTCCCGGAGATCAAAAATTGTAATGGTTATTATTTATATTTGGCATCATATAATATCAGTATGTTAGGCTCCATCTATTTGGCTATAGTTTTTCTATACATGGTTGCTAAAATATTTGGGAATAAATTATCGTATATTTGCAAAGATCGAAAAAAAAACTTTTTGATACCTTTTATTTCACAAACGAAGACACTTAGGGAAATGTACCATGAAAAATAATTTGTTTATTTTGCCAACATCTATTGTTTGAGAAAGTTATCGATATGAAGACTGATTCTTTGTATACTCCCTACTTAATTTCTCCACGACTCTATATATATTGAAAGCCTATTCTCAAAGATTATGAGATTATATTCTTTATGAGTCAAGTAAAAGATACGAGAATACAAAAAATATGAACTTACCTTTCAGGTTGCACAATACTTATACACTTTTATTTATACACTTTTATATTTTTTATACTGCAAAATTTAGAAAACATTATTATAATAAAATCTTAATTTTATCATATTTTTATATTTATTTATTATTCAAAGTATTCTGTTTACAATAGCAAATTTCTAAATTCTATATCTTAATTTAATATTTTTTAAAAATATAGTGGCACTCACAACCTCATACTTCATATACAGTGTGTCCCACTTTTCATGGTCACACCTACGTAGCTCAGTTATTGGTCATCCAATTTCAACCAAATTTGGATCGGTATCAAAGATCTTTAATATTTCTTTTTTGAGTAAAACAAAACTTATTTCAGTCAGTGGCGTGCATTTTTATTAAGAAAAAAAAGATTTTTCGAGAAATCATATTAGGCATTTATTTGTTGAAAAACTAATGTAATATTATTGATCAGCATGCTGTAGAACCCCTATATTCAGAATTTAACAACATTTTGATTTTTGGTTTTTAAATTACGGCCCACTTAAAATTGCCTATTTTAATATTAAATAATCAATAAATTGGTACCACCTCATATCATCGATACTTTCAAATTCGGTAATCCTTAATGCCCGAATAATTTACAGGTCTGATGACCCAAAATTTTTCAATGAAAATTCTTGGCCTTAAAAATTTGAAAGTTTTAATGATATGGAATAGCAGAAAAAGTGAATTTAAAGAAAAAATGAAGAGTGACTTTTTTTTTCGAAAAAAATTTCGTTACCAATTTATTGATTATTTAATGTTTGAAATAGGTAATTTTAAGGTGACCGTAATTCGAAAACCAAAAATCAAAATGTTAAATTCTGAATATAGGGGTTCTACAGCATGCTGATCAATAATATTGCATTAGTTTTCCAACAAAAAAATGCTTAATATAATTTCTCGAAAAATCGACCGTTTTTTTTTCTTAATAAAAATGTACGCCATTGACTGAAATAATGTTTGTTTTATTTACCCCAAAAAAAATATATTAAAGATCTTTGATACCGATGCAAATTTGGTTGAAATTGGATGACCAATAACTGAGCTATGTAGGTGTTACCGTGAAAACTGGGACACACTGTATATTAAAATGCATTCTTTAATAAATTTTTATCTTAACCAGGCAAAGAAGTATATTTTTAGTAAAAATTTAAATGATTTGTTTAAGAAAACAAAGGACTAACAAACAATACATATTTGAAAAAATTGGTTTATTATACATATTATTATATGAATAGAATAGAAAATATTAACAGATAAATAAAATATAAATTATTCTTCTAAACAAATATAAACTTAACACCAATATATGCCTTTATGATGCTATTACCGGGTGCCCACAAGACCAGGCACCTCCCCATTTTTTCTTTATTTCTGTAGGTAAAATTTTTAAATTTGGGTATAGGATATTGTCTATAAAAATACATCTTTTGATCTGACAGACCCAAAAATGCACTAGTATTTTATTATTTTAAATAGCACCTGTTTTGATGGTTTGAATTATCTGTACAACGGATTTTTCAAAATAAAATTCGAATGAGAAATTACCTTGAAAATACTAAATCTTTATTGTACCATCTTAAATTTTAAACTACAATTTCAAGCCCATTTATGGATCGATTTTAAATTTTGATATTTCATTAGATAAAGATTTATCAAAAGAACGAAACAAATATACATGGTGCTTTAAAAAAGTGAAATTTGGATGTTTAAATTTTTTATGGAATAAACAGACAAAACTCACTTTTTTAAAAGGCACCCTGTACATTTTTTTCGTTCTTCTGATAAACCTTTAAATTAGCTTTGTGATATCTTAAAATTTAAAATCAATCCATAATTGGAATTGAAATTGCGGTTTAAAATTCAAGATGGTACGATAAAGATTCAGCAATTTTTAAGGTATTTTCTTATTCGAATTTTATTTTGAAAAAACCGTTGTACAGATAATTCAAACCTCTATCAGATAAAATTAAAAATATACAGGGAGCTATTTAAAATAATAAAGTTACTAGTGCTTCCAGTTAAACCGGAAGTGCATTTTTAGGGTTTGCTTAGGTCAAAAGATGTATTTTTATAAGTTATATCCTATGCCACATTTCAAATGTTTACCTCTAGAAATAGAGGAAAAAATGGGGGGTACCTCGTCTCATGGGCACTCGGTATAATAATAATTATAATAATAATAATAAATAAACAATCTTTATTTCAAAGAAATGCCTTACAATTATGTATATAATTAATAAAACATAAAAGTGAAATGACGTCTAAAAAAGAAAAGAGAAAAGAGAAGAAGAAGAAAAGGAGAAGATGAAGAAAAATTCATAATTACAATCTGAAACTATAGCCTATTACACAAATACTCCTGCAAATTGTATGGTTCTAAGTCTACTAACATACTTTTGATTTGCTTCTTAAACATATTTATGCTAACAATATCTTTGAATCGCATTGGTAATTTGTTATATAGTTTTACGTACATATAGAATGGACTTTTTTCTGTTAACGTGAGATTATGGCGTGGATATGTGATATCCTGTGTCCTTGTATTATATTCATGTTGGGTGTTGTTTACTAAAAACATTTCTTTATTTGTAAAAATAAACATTAGGCACTCATAAATGTACAAACCATAAACAGTCATTATCTTGTTTGATTTAAATTTACCTCTACATGAGTCACAATAATTCATATTAAGTATAATTCTGATAACTCGCTTTTGTATAATGAACGTTTTTTTAATATTTGTATTACTACCCCAAAAAATTATCCCATACCTGATTGTTGCTTCAAAATTGGAAAAATATATAATTTTACAACTTTTAAAATTTAGACTTTTTTTAATTACCCTAATACTATAGCAGATTTTATTTAGTTTCAAACACAAGTGATTGATATTATTATCCCAGTTTAGGTATTCATCTATTTGGATGCCCAAAAATTTTGTATTTTCTACCAGCTTTCTCTGCTCGCCTGAAATTGCTATGTTTTCAGGAGTTTCAATTCTCATTTGTTTTGTTCTGAATAGAATGATGTTTGTTTTCTCTTTATTTAAAATAAATCTGTTTCTACTGTACCATTCACTTGTGCTTGAGAATAAATCGTTACATTCTTTTATTAATTCGGGGTAAGTTTCTGCCCCCACCAAGATATTATTATCATCAGCATAATTTGTTACACTATGATTTGTCCTCGTTACTACATTACATAAATCGTTTACATATATAATAAATAATATTGGCCCCATTATACTGCCTTGTGGCACTCCAATATTGTTACATAAAATTTCAGACTTAGCCGTTTTATTATCTCTCATTATTTTTACTCTTTGTCGGCGATCCAAAAGGTACGATCTCACCCACTCAAGTGCATTACCTCGAATTCCATATTTGTCTAATTTTATTATTAATAATTCGCGATCCAAATAATCATATGCCTTAGACAAATCCAGAAACATGCCTAGTGCAATTTTTTTATTCTCTATAAATTCTAGAATTTTTTGTGTAAATTGAAATATTGCTGTTTGTGTAGATCTCCCTTTCAGATAACCATGCTGAGTATTATTAAATAATCTACAGACATTCATAAATTCAACTAATTGAAAACACATAGCCATTTCAAATAGTTTTGAGAAACTGGGTAATAGACTAATTGGTCTATAGTTTTTTAATATATCAGGATCTCCTTTCTTGTAGATCGGTTTAATACTGGCCAATTTTAGTTGGTCTGGAAAAATTCCAAATTTAAATGAATTGTTTATAATGTAACATACTACGTCTTTTATTTCCTCTATGCATAATTTTACAATATTGGTGGGTATTTCATCTTCACCACTACTATATTTATTTTTTAAATTTTTGGCCATATTTACTAACTCACTTGTCGACACAGGTCTCAAATACATTGATTGATTGTTGTCTACAATATTACATTCAAAAGGAAGTTTATTTAAATTTGCGACAAGTTCTGGGATTACATTTAATAAATATTTGTTATAGTCATTTGCAATTTTATTTAGGTCACCTCTCACTACGAAATTGTCATTTTTGTTTTGTTTACCAGTGATTTCATTATGTATAGACCACATGCATTTACTTTTATTGTCTGAGCTTGTAATTTTATTTTCGTACATCTTTTTCTTGCTCTCTGACGGTAAGTTATTATATTTAATTTTTTCATTATTATACATTTCCTTATAATTACTGTCATTTCTACACAAAACTAATAGCACATCTAATCTATTTTTTTGTTCATTTACTAGTTGGTTGTTAATATTATTATACTTTTCTATATTACTTTTTATATTGACCAATCTCTGAGGAAAACATTCATTGAAAATATTTAAAAAAATATTCATAAAACATGTCCATTGTTTATTTACGTCATAATTCATACAATCATATACATCCTCCCACGTTTGATCTCTCAGGTGCTCCAGAAATTTGCATTTATTTTTTTCACTAAAGAATCTCTTATATATTTTATCCTGTCCCCTTGTTTGACTATTTATTTTGAACTTAATTTTTTGTGCGGTATGATCTGAAATATGTGTATTAAGTATGTTTACTTCGTATTGTTCGTCAAGATTGGTCAATATATTATCAATGCAACTTTTAGATTTTTGGCAAATTCTAGTATACTCATTTACAGTAGCAAATATATTAAAAGAATTTATTAATGAGAAAAAGTGCTCTTTATCTTTGTTATTATCTTTCATTTCTATATTGAAATCACCGGCAATAAATATTATTTTATTTTCCTCAAAAATCTGAATCAATAATGACTCTAACTTATTAAAAAAGACATCTAATTTCCCATTGGGGGGTCTATATATTACTATGACGATAATTTGGGATTTGTTTACCGTAAATTCCGCTGCTGCACACTCAAATTCCCCACTAGTTGACAATCTATTTAGCTTATTTCGCACTTTAAATTTTAATTCCTTACTTCCATATATCGCCACACCTCCATGATGCCCTTCTTTTCTGCAAAAACTTGTTACTAGCTGAAACCTTCTGAATCCATGCACTGCTAATTGTTGTTCCGACTTCCAGTGCTCCGTTAAACATATCAATTTACACTCTTCATGTTCCTCAAGTAACGCTTCTAGCTGATTAACACTATTTCCCACTGATTGCACATTTTGATGAATTAGACTGATAGGTATATATTGACATAGGTTTCTTATTTTTTTTGAGAATTTATGTTTATGCTCGTCTGTTGATGATTGCTAAATATCACTGCTGTCCTGATCATTTATATTAAGTTTTAAATTTTCCACTATTTTCTTGTAATATGGGCATTCCACACTTTTGGCCGAGTGGCTGATATCATCATTTGACTTATTAATTTTATTTTGTCTTATGCAGTTTGCACATTTTTCACTTTCCAAATTTGTGCACAAGTTCGATTCATGACTTCCCGCACATATTGCACATACCGTTGTTACATGCTTACAATCTTTGGCTAAATGAAAATAGTCACAACATTTGTAACATCGTTTAACATGAAGTGAGTCCTTAACATTGCAGATTTTCCATCCTACACTTAACACCCCTTTATTTAGTATATTTTGTCTAGTATTAGAGTCTACTGCTACAATTAAATCAGTCAGAGGTTCACGATTAGTATTTAGCTTAACATCCATTTTGCGTACCACTTTAAATTCAAAGTTATTGCCTGAGTTATCTAATTTGTTTTGTTTGATAATTTTCTTTGACATCTGTTCATTTTCTTCCGCAATATCTTCTTTTCTTACTCCTTTTATAATTAATTTTGGATTAATTTTCTTTCTTGTTGTTAACTCCCACGTTTCATTTTCTTTTTCTTCTAAACTAGTTTTTAGTTTATTTAACGACGACTGATCTTTGCATTTTATGCTTACCCCTTGTTTCTCTTTCCGGACACTGACTATTTCTATGGATAACCCAGCAGGGTCAATACTATTTTTAAGTTGTGAGTAAATATTTTCAGAATTTATATCACTTGTTTTTGGCTTGATTATAATTGTATGCTCATTATTACTCCATGTATCTCGCTTGTTTACATTTTCCTTATTCTCTGAATTTGGATATCCGGTATAAGCTTGCTTAAAATTCCTGTTTATTGTTTGTGTGTGGTTTGGAGTGTTTACCTCCGCCATTACTGTCAAAGATTTGCGATGATTCCGTCCTTCTTGCCCTTGAACCAAAGATGTTTTAACTCCTAGATCGCTCAACCCTATCTCAATTTTGTATAAAACATATCCCACTTTTTCAAGTAAAGAACCGCCCATTATCTTTCCCACTTTGCTTCCACTCCGGGCCCAACTACAAACACTCGTGTTGTCTATGCGCATGCCTCGCATCTAGTTGGTGTCCTGTCGCAAACCTTCGCGACGTTGTCAAAGATCAGAGACAAAAGTCGCTGAAAGCGGGGAATTTTGAAGTGGTCAAACGCAATAACGTTGAGCGATCGGAAAATGTAGAGAAAATGGTGACAGTCCGGCAACACCGCTGGTTGCTTCGATCAGTTGTTAGTGCCGGTTGAGATTTGATTGCGTTTGCGCTTTAAGAGCCTAAAATCTTGTTGAGAAACTCGAACTGACCCGACAATAGCAATGGTAAAGTCCGACAATTCGAACATTGGTGTCTCGCTTTTTGAGGCGTGTTAATATTGCTCTCTCCGTTGAGATGTTTGCTGCTTTGTCATATACGAATTCCTTATGGGTCAAACCATCTAGTAGTTAAAGATGTTTGCCTTGAACGCTACGACCAACTGTCTGCTTGCGTGCTGCCACCTTATTGTATCCTACAATACTACTCTGCGCCTGGTTAGTTTCAAATACAGTTTTCTCTTCACATACATTACTAGCTCTTGTAATTTGTTTTTCACTCTGTTTTAGGTTATCCTCATGAAATAATTTGTCTTTAATTTTCACAATTTCATTATTTATTGCACTAAATGTTATTTTGAGCTCGCTTTTTAGACTGTCTATGACACTAAGAAACGATTGATTTAAACTGCTCTCCACCATAGGTTTTACTAAGTTTAATAATTTTCCCTCCAATTCATTTTGATTTAAGCACGTGTCGCATCTCCAATGCACGTTCTCGTTTGAAATTAATGTTTTGTGCACAGTTTTGCTTATGCCCACACATGTTATATGAAAACTCAGCTCACAAGAACCACTACACTGCACAAAATAATTGTCCTCTATAATTTTCTCGCAATATTTGCATACGTAGTTCTCACTATCGTCCTCACTAGTGATGGGTAAAAGCAGTTATTTTTTAATAACTGTTTCAACTGCTACTGCTATTTTGAAATAACAGTTTAAAATAACAGTTTAAAAATAACAGATCGATGAGAAGTGCTAGCATGCGCTTACCGCAGCGCGCAGTTTGCAAATAGGGAGTTATCGCGGAAGATAACGTATGTACGTTAAACGTTATCTTTGACATCTACGCTTGCGCATGTTTGTTTTTGTACGTGAAAACCAATATGCGCTTGCCTAGATGTCAAAAATAACGTTTAACGCAAATACGTTATCTTTTGCGATAACTCCCTAATGTTATTTCAGAGACGTTATTTTATACATCATGCTGCTGTCGCTGCTGCTTATCTGTTATTTTCTCACCTGTTATTTTCGAACGCAAATAACAGTCTGTTAATGCTATATACAAATAACAGTTATAAAATAACAGGTTGTTAAATAGCAACTCATCTCTAGTCCTCACTGTCCGACATATTGCAGAAATCTCATTTCTAAAATAAAATGATTCATGATATAACAGTGTATCCCGTCGATATATATTTTACATCGTTAGAAACTAAATAATTTATTACTATCTACGAAACTAAATCATCAAGTGATTCATCCAATGGAAATATATTCATCGGTGTAGGATGTAATTCTTTGTAATCATTATCAAAAAAAAGGGCACACACCCCACTCCCCAGTCCAAGTTTACAGCATTCAAACTACAAATATCTGCATGGTCACCCTACAAGAATGTTAATAACACATAATATTATGTATAGGTACGCGTGTGGTAAACAGAAACTAAAAAACATCAAAAATTCTTACCTTCGAATACTTTCACATATTTCTTGAGCCCCCAATCTTCTAACTTTGACTTGTAAGAAGACATAATAACATAAAACCAAAGAAGTTTGTTATAAAAATTCTTTGCATAAAACCTTTCATACAACTGTCTCACCAAATGTCGAATTGCTCACTGGCGTGGAAATTCAACGACGCGCATGGCAAATGCTCAATTGCGCTTGCGCCACATGTAAAAGTAAATAAGTAAAATGCTAGGATTAGCAAGCCCATCTTTATGGTCAACAGGTGGCTTACCAACCGTAGGTATGTGCACTTTAACCATTAAGAAGTCAACTTTAACTAAAGGCACTTATTTACCGTAAGAAATTATTTAGTTATCACTCATGAAAAAAAAACTTAAAAAAATATTTTATCTAGTTTAAGTAAGTGCTGTTATTGGGACGAACAGTCAAAGATTTACCATTATAAAAGCTCATTAGCAAAATAGTTTTTCTTACGGTTAGATGACGATAATGTAGAGCTAACAAAAAAACTAGTTATGATAATGCAGATCATCTTAGCAAAACATTCTATTTGGTCGATTTCTTTCAGTGCAGGTGCGGCTTGTGTATTGGTGCGAAAAATCTTCACGAAGAAATTTGTTTACATTTATGAAATATTGTAAATCTGATTTAGTACATAAAACTAATAAAATATTTTTATTTATATTTTAAACTTTAAAATTATTGAATATGTTAAGAAATTCCACTACGTCGAGGTTTAGTTGATCGTTATACATTTGTAATTAAATTAATAAACTCGTCTAGTGTTCATCAAACTTATAGCTTTATTATAGCGACAAATATTTGTTATGTATTCTACAAATACCCTAACATTTTACTTTAAAATATTACAAAACTGTGTTTTTCCCAGTACCTACATAGGTACTTAACTTATACTTACATGATCATATTTCATGTTTTATTCAGTAAGATTCACTTTTCGCTGTGTTGATTGCGATTACAAAATTTCTTTCTTTGGTGAAACCGAAGGCAATCTGAAATAACTATAACTTTATACTCATGCATGCAGTAGGTATTTAGTATTATGTATTTATTAAATATATTAAATAAGAAACACCAACTACCTGTTAAATCTTAAATTAACATTTCTTTCGGATCGACTTCGACAACCAAATATTCATTTTGTTGTTAATTGGTAACAAAATAATTACTAGTAGGTAAGTACTTAAATCTTAAGCTAAATACTCTCTATAAGTAATAATACCATAAATCCTATAAATTGTTTTAAACAAGAAAATACCGAAAAACACAGGTAAACAATCTACATCTCTACGAATTTATAAGGAAAACTACTAAAACTACACAACACGTAATTGTCTTTGTATAATGAAAAGTACATTTAAAACTGTCTACTTCAATAGTTGATAGCACACAAAGTTAAAAAAAATAAACGAAAACTGAATTTCAAATTAAAAACAAAAAGATTGAGGTTATTGTGTGGCCTTGAATCTCGTCAGCTGCCAAATGATAATTAATTATCCATTAGAAATTAAATCAGTTTCTCATAATTATTATAAATGCTAACAAGAAAAATTTAGGTTTGGGAACACAAACAAAAAATAGAAAAAAGAGAACTTGAACGATTTTCACATAATATTTTAAATAACGCATAATTGTTAAAAGATGTATTAGAAATTCAATTTCACATAATAAAGACTTATTACTACTGATAATCTAATTAAATAAATTTCCCACATATATTAATATATCACTACCATTTTTAACAACCAAAATAACGGAAAGGAATTAGCTCATTGTGGAAGTGCGCAGAAATGTTTCAGAGACAACGAAGGCGTTGAAGGTTCGAACCCTACCGACCGCAACTGGCAAAAGGTAAGTAAAAATGAATTTAATATACATTATAATTTGCAGGCAACCCTTGTGAGAGTAAATTGGAGTGTGGTAAACAATATTAGGTATGTTAATATAAATAAAATACATATGGACTTCTACCACATATTCTTTATTTTCTTTCCATTCGAAAGGCAAACATATTCATCTAAAGTATATAATTAGTACTACTTCTATTCTTATACATAGTTTGTACTTTTTACATTCGCTATGCTTATGAAAAGATCATGCAAAGTACCAAAGAAGTGGAGACATTCGCATCTGAATTGCATGTGAAAAGTAGGTCGTTCTTCGAAGAAAGTATAAACTAAAGTATATACTTTGCACGAGTACGTACTTTGAGATTTGTACTATGATCATACTTTGTATATAACTATGTTATATGGGATTACGTCACCCCCGTTTGATAGAAGGTTTGCTATACTAATTAATACTTAACTTCTTTTTAGTTAATTTTCTTTCTATCATGTGCAGTACCTAGTCAATTTTCAAATTGTGTTCAGTATATGTCGAAGCCCAATAATATCCATCGGGAATATATATCCTACAGATGGTGTTGATTATACTGTTTCTAGGTTTGGTAGGTTATATCTATACGTTGATAGTGGTGATTGATTTGTTGGAATTTTCAGCAGGCAGATGAGATAGTTTTTCAAATTAAAAAGAAAACTGGAGTCAACATACATCTACTTCTCTTATGGACAAGTGAGTATACATATTATATAACATTAGAATTACTTGCTGTAGTTTCCCACATTTGATTAATAATTTTTGTTATGTTTACAAAAGACACGTGAAAAATTTTCAAACATTACTATTTTAACAATATCAGAAACAACCCCTGATGCCATTGAAAATTAATGACCATTACCCTATATTTTTTTGAGATGTCGGTTACCAAAATTCCAATATGCACGATTATACAAGTAGGTACTTTAATTTAGTCCAAGTGTTGTTTTCGAGGTTTTTTTTTTACTTTGGATTTTACAGTGGCCGGATCTACACTTGTTGCGTATTGTATATTAAATTAAATTCTTCAATACCCATTATGTGGTACATTACATGCATATTTGGTAAGTCAAAACTAATACAAAAGTAGTAAATATGGGTAACATATTATAAGTATAGGTCATATAAATTGTAAATATTATAAAAATGTACAACGCGGACAGTACGAATGTACGTGTAAGGTACAAAATATGTTAAAATCACAATATGTGATATGCCTATTAAACAATTCCTAATTGTCTGAAATTTTGTTGCATAAAATTAAAACAAATATTCTGAATCGTACTGCTTTGAACCTGTAATATAGACTACCTATTAGGTTTAAGTGGACATGTTCACGTTTTCTTAAATTTTAAGGATTTAAATCCTCGAGAATAAAAATGTGATTTGTTTTCTTAATATTTCATACTATCAGGTCAAATAAAAAATAAATCCGGAAATATTATGTAAAAAAACTTGTTTTTGCTGTAATACGAGGAAATCCAATGGGAAATAGGAACTACCATAACAGATTTGGTACGATCTTTTGCTAATCGAGAAGAGGGAGAAGATTATTAAAAGCAAAAGAGATCAGAAATAAGACCAGGAGAAGATATATATACGTTGAAATATGAAATGTATTTTATTATGTTCAGAGAACTGCGTTTTGATGATTTTTAATGTTAACGTATTGAATAAACTTCGATTTTTTCTTAGTAACTTGAACTCAGTTCTTAAGAAATAATGTGTCAAGGCTTCATAGAAATTTACCGGTTTTCATTTTTTTAAAAAGGGGCAAATCTGAAGACCACGATATGGGTATATTTATTTAATCAAACTTTCATTTAGACATTCCCAAATATGTCAGTTGACAATTCTAATCAAGCAGTATGTGTTACGTGATGCATGTGGTTATTGACGTACATGGGTAATATGTAAAAAAATAAATTTTCAGTATAAATATGCATATGGTGGTAACTTAATTTTTAAACTAGCAAAAAAATTTTAAACAGAAAAATTCTATCTTAAAGGTAATGGGTCATTACTTATGGCCTAATTAAGTTGCAGGTAAAAAAAAAGTTGCAGGTATATACAAGGTGTCCCATATCGTTATGTTAAAATTTTGGGGGCATAAAGTAGACTTAATTGAAAGACTAAAAAACACAAAAGTGGTAGTGCTATTTTTATTCGTTTCGAAGTTACAGGCCTATTCAATTTATGAAGAGTAAATTTAAAAAAACACTTAGTCATGTGGGAATAAATGACAAAAAACGAACCATTTGACCACGAATGACAGATGCTTTTTTTGTATTTACTGGTCAAAAAGTTTATAGTCCTGTAACTTCCAAACATAAAAATTGAGCTACCACTTTTGTGTTTTTTATTCTTGCAATTAAGTCTACTTTACGCTCCCAAAGTTTGAACATAACAATGCTGGACACCTTGTATAGGCCATTTGCTGGGCCACTGAAGTAAAGTCAAATTTAATTTAACGGCTCATAGTAGAAGCGTCGACATTGTGATTTCCATGTGATGGCACAATGCCGGCCCAAAGACGGCAAGTGATGGCAAATCATCTGTGCCCGGCTGCCGGCCGTAGTGACCTAGATATGCCGGCCCAATGAAGTATGCCAGTAACAGGCCAGCAATTCATATGCCGGGTGTACGACATAGGGCCAACAAAAACCCGCGGACAAATGTTTGCTGGTGTAGTGTATTGGAATTATTTGTACCTGACGTTGATGAGTCATAAAGTATTACCGAATACAAGGTGGCGCTCTGCAGCTGACGGCCGGAGGAGACGGCAGTTTATGTCGATCAGCGGTACGAGTAGGTCGGTGGTGTGAAACTAAGTGAACTAAGTATAAGCGAAGCGAGACATAATCGGGCATATTACAAGTGGCGACGAGGATAAATTTAACAATAAAATTTCAAAGGTGGTGCTCTGCAGCTGACGGCCGGAGGAGACGGCAGTTTATGTCTAACAGCGGTACGAGTAGGTCGGTGGTGTGAAACTAAGTGAAGTGTCTTATTCTAACAGTATAAGCGAAGCGAGACATAATCGGGCATATTATAAGTGGCGACGAGGATAAATTTAACAATAAAATTTCAAAGCAAGTCCCTCAAAATAATAATAATAATAATAAAAATAATAATAATAATAATATGTCTATGTAACGACAGTTGGATGGAGTGAATTCCCTTCAACTGAAGTAAATAACCGGCAAACATGTCGAGAAAAATAAAGAACTAATAATAATAATAGTAAAAAAGAGTAATAATAATAATAAATAAATAGAACTTGCGGCGGAAATAAAACAAATGTGGAAGGTAGATGGAATTGACATTCGACCGGTCATAATATCCACAATAGGAATAATACCGCGAAGCACAGTGAAACAAACGGAAGAATTGGATATAAAATATTCAACATCTAATTTCCAAAAAACTGTTTGCTAGACGCATGTCACACATGTAAGACGTTTTCTATTAATTTCAAATTAATATGCAGAAAGGCTTGACAATTGTCCGTCTGAAGCAACCTACTATCAGAAAGACTACCGTTGAAAAACGAGACTGCGGAAATATTGATAAATTAAAATAATAATTAAAATAATAGTAATAATAATAATAATAATAATGCTCCAGGCCCCGACGGGATCAATAACTTTTGGTGGAAAAAATTATCCAGTACCCACCACCATTTAGCCAGAATTTTCAATTCATGGCTAAATGGGGAGCAGCAAATTCCTTCTTCGGTTGTCAAGGGGCGGACAGTGCTGATTCCGAAGAACGGAGATTTGTCTAACCTAAAGAACTACCGGCCGATAACCTGTTTAAACGCATGTTACAAGGTGTTTACGCCCATCTTGTACATGCGAGTGCTCCACGCAGTTGAACCGGTTTACGAGCGGATATATGACCAACGAGGGTCAAAGAGAGGTGTCGCTGGCTGCAAGGAGAACCTGCTGATTGACAGGTGTGTCACGCAGGAGCTTATTGTACACTTGCTCCGATGTCTTATGGTACCTGGTCCCGTAGTGAGATGCATCGAAGGACTGATGCCGCTCTGGAGGACTCGCTTTACCGTTACATCGGGTAATGATAAAGTCCAGACGGAGTCGGTAACATTCAGAAGGGGAGTATTTCAGGAAGACTCCCTCAGCCCCCCTCTATTTGGCATCTCACTACTGCCATTATCCGTTTCGCTCCGGAAAACCCGTGGATACAACTGCGGTACCCCTGGCGATAGGAGGCATAAGGTCCCCCATCTGTTTTATGTGGATGACCTTAAACTTTACGCCTCCGGAGAGAGGGACCCACACCAGTCCCTCAGGTTGTTACAGGAGCACACGCAGGCTGTCGGCATGCAGTTCGGGTTAGACAAATGTGCACTGGTCCATCTCAAGAGAGGACGATGCGGGAACTACGGAGAGAACGCGCAGCTCGTGGACGGAAGCATCTTACATCATCTAGATGCCGGAGATGCCACTTACTTGGGTGTCGAGCAACGCTCCACCCAAGAAGTCAGTGTAGTGAAAAACGCTCTCCGCGGCAAGTATCAGCACCGACTCCGACAGATCTGGTCTTCAGAGCTGTCGGGGAAGAACAAGGTGTCTGCTACCAACATGCTTGCCGTTCCGATCCTTCTCTACTCCTTTGGAGTAGTGAAATGGACTCAAGAAGAGTTACGTCAACTCGACGTAGGAACCCGCAAGAAGATGCATCTCAATAGGAGCTTGCATCCTAAATCGTCCGTTCCACGGCTACACCTCCCACGACATAGTGGAGGCCGTGGACTCTTGAGTTTGGAGAGTCTCCATAATAGGATGGTTCTGGATGGAGCCTGTAAGGTCATCAGGAGTTCGGATCCCCTCCTCTGCATGGTCCAAGACCATGAAAAGGCAGGGGTAGGAGCTTTTCTGTTTAAGGCAGCACAGAGAGCAGCCGATGAACTTGGTCTCTCCTTCGACGTCGAGCGGGTAAATCGCGACTCTGTCACCGAGTTGGAACCTGCTCTGCGAAAAGCCCAAATTAAAGCTGCAGAACACAACAACTTTCTGCAGCTGCACACGGATAAGCCAATGCATGGAGTTTTCTATAAAAATATAGAAAACCTTGACTTATCTGAAAGGCTGACCTTTACCTTCTTAAGGTCAGCCGGGCTGAAGTCTGAGACCGAGGGATTCAGAATGGCTTGCCAGGATGGTGTATTTAACACCGGTATAGAGGTCCCTGATGTCAGCTGCAGGGCCTGCCGCAGGACACCAGAGACTCTTATGCACTTGCTGTCGGCTCGCCCGACATATGCAGTCTCGGCCTATATCCAAAGGCACGACGGAGCATTACGAGTGCTTTATAACCATTTAAGGCACTTGTATGGGATAGACGAAACACCAGTGCTGCCTTACGCTGCGGGGGATATTGAGTCCGTTGTGGGAAATGAGAAGTGTCTAATTTATTGGAATTACTCTTTTCCCACAGTCAGGCAAATACAAGCCAACAAGCCTGACGTAGTCCTCCTCGACCATCAACTCAAGACAATGTTTGTCGTGGAGTTCTCGACTCCCGCGGAGAACAACATTGTCTTGAAGGAGGAGGAAAAACGGACAAAATATCGAGATCTGCTCCTCGAACTCCGCAGACTGTATCCAGACCATACTGTTAAGATAGTCGTACTGATTTTAGGAGCCCTCGTGCAGAAGGCCGTCATTCTCGGTTCATTACGTCTGCTCAGGGCACACGATTCCCGGACACAGTAGTCACTCACTCCACGGGCTTGGGAAGTAGCTACCGGTACTACCAGCTCGCCTCTGTGAGGGTCGGAGCCACAGAGAAGGGTGACTGGTTTTTAGCAAGCCATAATAATAATAATAATACCATACCATACTGTTAAGATAGTGGTACTGATTATAGGAGCCCTCGGTGGAACGAGACACACACTGCTTTCGGAACTTAAGATCATACCGGAATGCCGAAATTCGGCAGAGGTCTTAGCCGGCAGAATGCAGAAGGCCGTCATTCTTGGTTCATTACGTCTGCTCAGGGCACACGATCCCCGGACCCAGTAGTCACTTACCCCACGGGTGTGGGGAGTGGCTGCCGGTACTACCAGCTCCCCTCTGTGAGGGTCGGAGCCACAGAGAAGGGTGACTGGTTTTTAACAAAAAAAAAATAATAATAATAATAATAATAAATAATAAGGGGCAGGAGGGGCAAACCGTCATCCATCTAGCCTTTGGTGAGTAGCACCACCACTTACTCCAGCTGGGGATGCAAAATCGAACCGGCAGCTCCAGCGCATCCGGGAGGGGAAAGAATCTTCCTCTCCGGTGTCGGTCGTGGGCTTGCTGGGCTAACCACCCACAAGCTCAATCTTCTGGTTCCTGTTGGCCGAAGACAGGGCCCCCACGATCGACCCCGTGCGGATAGGGGTCAAGGGCAATGTGGTGGGGCCCAACAAGATCGACAGCCCATTGTTGACGACCGCGATGAACAAGGACGCTTTGAGTGGACAGATGAACTGAGAGACGACCTTATGCAGTGCTACGAAAGCAGTGAGCCCGCGCGAAGGGGATACATGGGGCGAATGCATGTTCTGTGGTGTGCAAGGCACCCAGAGCACAGCGCCTTCACGCCACGAAACCTGCGTGATTATGTATCCCACCTTCGTCGCAGGGGCTACGTGAGAGCTGCTCCTCAGCCGGTGAATAAGGTGGCCGAAGGTCCACCGAACGAACCGGTTGAGGATGCAGTCCTTGCCGTTCCACCAATACTAGAGGGCCTCAGTACCAGACGGGGGCTACACCACATAAAAGCCCCCAGGCCACAAGATCTGGCCAGAGTGGATAAAGAACTTCGTGAAGCGCTACCAGAACGGGCTGACATCTGGCACATAAACTGTGCCGTGTATGCCGCTGCTCAACGCTTTTCTCGGTCGGAGAGGCGTAATACTGCCTCCCCACAGGAGAGGGCGGAGCGGCGCATACAAAAGATGGAAGCCAAGATCCGGTCGGCGAGGCAACACGCATCCCGTATCCAATGTGTGATGGACTATATGGCGGCCAATAGGCCGTTTACGCCTAAAGTGCGTCGAATAGCCGCCAACTTAAGACGCGTCTATCACACACTCAATGAGACAGTGCTGCGAACCACCAAACAGCACTGTCTCGACAGGATACGGATGGTAGTGGTTTGTAAAAAATCACTAGTGAGGCGGGCGAGGGGGCTGGCGGAAAATAAACTCTTCCGCCAAAAGCCCTCACGCCTTTTCGAACCGCCTCCGCGTGTTGCAGAGAATCCGCCGACTGTAGATCAGGTGGAAAATTTCTGGAAAACGCTTTACGAGGAGAAGCTTCCACTCAACCGAGACTCTCCAGCCCTGGCACACTTTGAAGCCTTCTCTCAAAGGCTTCAACAACCAAACGAGGTGTGCCAACCGATAACTCCAGAAGAGGTTCGAAGAGCTCTTGAGGGCTCTAAGAACTTTGCTGCTTCAGGTCCCGACGGGATCAATAACTTTTGGTGGAAAAAGTTATCCGGTACCCACCACTATTTGGCCAGAATTTTCAATTCATGGCTAAATGGGGAGCAGCAAATTCCTTCTTCGGTTGTCGAGGGGCGGACAGTGCCGATCCCGAAGAACGGAGATTTGTCTAACCCAAAGAACTACCGGCCGATAACCTGTTTAAACGCATGTTACAAGGTGTTTACGCGCATCTTGTACATGCGAGTGCTCCACGCAGTTGAACCGGTTTACGAGCGGATATATGAGCAGCGAGGGTCAAAGAGAGGTGTCGCTGGCTGTAAGGAGAACCTGCTGATTGACAGGTGTGTCACGCAGGACTCCATGCAGTATAAGCGTAACCTCTCCATGGCCTGGATCGACTACCGCAAGGCATTTGACATGACATCGCACGAGCTTATTGTACACTTGCTCCGATGTCTTGCGGTCCCTGGTCCCGTAGTGAGATGCATCGAAGAACTGATGCCGCTCTGGAGGACTCGCTTTACCATTACATCGGGTAATGATAGAGTCCAGACGGAGTCGGTAACATTCAGAAGGGGAGTATTTCAGGGAGACTCCCTCAGCCCCCTTCTATTTTGCATCTCATTACTGCCATTATCCGTTTCGCTCCGGAAAACCCGTGGATACAACTGCGGTACCCCTGGCGATAGGAGGCATAAGGTCACCCATCTGTTTTATATGGATGACCTTAAACTTTATGCCTCCGGAGAGAGGGACCTACACCAGTCCCTCAGGGTGGCACAGGAGTACACGCAGGCTGTCGGCATGGAGTTCGGATTAGACAAATGTGCACTGGTCCATCTCAAGAGAGGACGATGCGGGAACTACGGAGAGGACGCGCAGCTCGTGGACGGAAGCATCTTACATCATCTAGATGCCGGAGAGTCGTACACTTACTTGGGTGTCGAGCAACGCTCCACCCAAGAAGTGAGTGTAGTGAAAAACGCTCTCCGCGGCAAGTATCAGCACCGACTCCGACAGATCTGGTCTTCAGAGCTGTCGGGGAAGAACAAGGTGTCTGCTACCAACATGCTTGCCGTTCCGATCCTTCTCTACTCCTTTGGAGTAGTGAAATGGACTCAAGAAGAGTTGCGTCAACTCGGCGTAGGAACCCGCAAGAAGATGCATCTCAATAGGAGTTTGCATCCTAAATCATCTGTTCCACGGCTATACCTCCCACGACATCGGGGAGGCCGTGGACTCTTGAGTTTGGAGAGTCTCCATAATAGGATGGTTCTGGATGGAGCCTGTAAGGTCATCAGGAGTTCGGATCCCCTCCTCTGCATGGTCCGAGACCATGAAAATGCAGGGGTAGGAGCCTTTCTGTTTAAGGCAGCACAGAGAGCAGCCGATGAACTTGGTCTCTCCTTCGACGTCGAGCGGGTAAATCGCGACTCTGTCACCGAGTTGGAACCTGCTCGGCGAAAAGCCCAAATTAAAGCTGCAGAACACAACAACTTTCTGCAGCTTCACACGGATAAGCCAATGCATGGAGTTTTCTATAAAAATATAGAAAACCTTGGCTTATCCGAAAGGCTGACCTTTGCCTTCTTAAGGTCAGCCGGGCTGAAGTCTGAGACCGAGGGATTCATAATGGCTTGCCAGGATGGTGTATTTAACACCCTCGTCTATCGTAGTCGTGTCATGGGTATAGAGGTCCCTGATGTCAGCTGCAGGGCCTGCCGCAGGGCGCCAGAGACTCTTATGCACTTGCTGTCGGCTTGCCCGACATACGCAGTCTCGGCCTATATCCAAAGGCACGACGGAGCATTACGAGTGCTTTACTACCATTTAAGGCACTCGTATGGGATAGACGAAACACCAGTGCTGCCTTACGCTACGGGGGATATTGAGTCCGTTGTGGGAAATGAGAAGTGTCTAATTTATTGGAACTACTCTTTTCCCACCGTCAGGCAAATACAAGCCAACAAGCCTGACGTAGTACTCCTCGACCATCAACTCAAGACAATGTTCGTCGTGGAGTTCTCGGCTCCCGCGGAGAACAACATTGTCTTGAAGGAGGAGGAAAAATGGACAAAATATCGAGATCTGCTCTTCGAACTCCGCAGACTGTATCCAGACCATACTGTTAAGATAGTGGTACTGATTATAGGAGCCCTCGGTGGAACGAGACACACACTGCTTTCGGAACTTAAGATCATACCGGCATGCCGAAACTCGGCAGAGGTCTTAGCCGGCAGAATGCAGAAGGCCGTCATTCTTGGTTCATTACGTCTGCTCAGGGCACACGATTCACGGACCCAGTAGTCACTCACCCCACGGGCGTGGGGAGTGGCTACCGGTACTACCAGCTCCCCTCTGTGAGGGTCGGAGCCACAGAGAAGGGTGACTGGTTTTTAGCTAGCTAAAAAAAAAAAATAATAATAATAATAATAATAATAGTAATAATAATAATAATAATAATAATAAGAACAGACAGAACAAACTAACAAAATACGCTGACCTTGCCCACGAGATCAAACAGCAATGGAGGCAAGAGAGTGTTGTCATCATTCCAATAGTAATATCCTCAACCGGCGTTGTGCCCCGTTCTCTTGCATTGAATTTAACCAACCTAGGCCTTTCCTCTTTCTTAATCAGGGACCTGCAGAAATCCGTAATTCTCAATACTTGCCACATCGTTCGCAAGTTCCTGAGTTTGCAATAGTTTGTTGTCATCTTGCTCCGGCCGATGATTACAATAAAACCGCATTAAGCGAGAAATAACAAAAAATAATAATAATAATAATAATAATAATAATAATGAGGCTTATCTTAGGTACAGAACTTAACGCCAAAAATAAAGCACAAGCTATAGTAAGTCTAGCGGTCCCAGTCATGCAATATAGCTTCGGAATTATTGGTTGGAAGATGCAAGAAATACAGCAGATAGACAGAAAAACGCGGAAGCTGCTGACCATGTATGGTTTTCACCACCCAAAGGCAGATGTCGACCGCCTATACATCCCAAGAAGAAATGGTGGACGGGGACTGATAGAACTGGAAAGCGCTTTCAAGACAACAATAGTAGGACTGATGGAGTATGTTGAACAAACAAAGGACAGATACTGTGGCATGCTTAAAAACCATGAGGAAGGGAAATCCAAGTATTCACTAATTAAAATAGGCAGAGAAATCAAGACAACATACCTTTCACCTGAGTTAAGAAACCGAACATCAATGGAACCAGGAAAAATTAAGATCGTACTAAAAGAGGCATTAAATGAGGAAAAATCAAATAACCTCAAGACAAAGCCCCTACATGGCCAGTTCTTCAGAAACCTGGAGGTAAATCATGTCGACAAAAAATCAACACTCAATTGGCTAAACAGTCCTTATCTTAAAGGAGAAACGGAGAGTTTGATAATGGCGGCCCAGGACCAAGCCCTTAGTACGCGCTACCATCAAAAACGCATCCAAAAGAAAGATGTTGACAGCAGATGCAGGATGTGCCACCAACATGAAGAGCACATCAGCCACATTGTCTCCGGGTGCCCACTATTAGCCCCGACGGAATACACACAACGACACAACAAAGTAGCTGGCTATATACACTGGGCAATGATGAACGAACTAGGAATCCACAAAAACGAAAAATGGTATGAACACCAACCAGAGCGAGTGGTAGAAAAAAATGATATCATCGTCATGTATGATATGGCAGTAAGAACAGACCGCACCATTAGAGCAAACCGACCGGATATTATATACCACAACAAAAAGTCCAAAATATGCCTGCTCATTGATGTCTCAGTGCCCGATGACACTAATGTAGCCCTAAAAGAAGTGGAAAAAAAAAGCAAATATAAAGACCTGGAAATCGAGATAGCTCGAATGTGGAACACCAGAACTAGAGTTATCCCAGTAATAGTAGGAGCATTAGGGACAATTCAGAAGGGCCACTGCAAATATTTAGAAGACCTCCCATGCAGAGTAAGTCCGTTCCAGATTCAAAAAATAGCCCTTCTAGGAACAGCCCACATACTACGGAAGGTTCTATATATGTAAGACCAACATTCCTGAGATCTCAGGTAGAGATCTGGAATGAAGGTGAAGTGCCCTCCCCAACCTCAAGCTGAGGGAGTGAATAAAAAATAATAATAATAATAATAATAATAATAATAATAATAATAATAATAATAATAATAATAATAATAATAATAATAATGTCAGAGTCCAAACAGAGCCGGTTATGTTTAAGAGGGGTGTGTTTCAGGGAGACTCTCTCAGCCCCCTTCTATTTTGCATCTCGCTACTGCCGTTATCCGTTGAACTTCGCAGAACCCGTGGTTACAATTGCGGTACCCCCGGAGATAGGAGGCATAAGGTCACCCATCTGTTTTACATGGATGACCTTAAACTTTATGCCTCCAGCGAGAGAGATTTACGCCAATCTCTCAGGGTGGTACATGAGTACACTCAGGCTGTCGGTATGGAGTTCGGCTTGGACAAATGTGCACTGGTTCACCTCAAGAGAGGACGATGCGGTGACTACGGAGAGGACGCGCAGCTTGTGGATGGAAGCATCTTGCACCACCTAGATGCCGGAGAGACGTATAAATACTTGGGTGTTGAGCAACGCTCCACTCAAGAAGTGTCAACAGTTAAAAACGCTCTCCGCGGCAAGTACCAGCACCTCCTCCGGCAGATTTGGTCTTCTGAACTGTCGGGGAAGAATAAGGTGTCTGCAACTAACATGCTTGCCGTTCCGATCCTTCTACACTCCTTTGGGGTAGTGAAATGGACACAAGGCGAGTTGCGCCAACTCGATGTAGGAACCCGAAAGATGATGCATCTCAACAGAAGTTTGCATCCAAAATCGTCCGTTCCGCGGTTATATCTCTCACGACAGCAGGGAGGCCGTGGACTCTTGAGTTTGGAGTATCTACATAGCAGGTCGGCTCTGGATGGAGCTTGCAAGATCATCAAGAGTTCGGATCCCCTTCTCTGCATGGTTCGCGACCATGAAAACGCAGGGACGGGAGCGTTCTTATTCAAGGCAGCACAACGAGCAGCCGATGAACTTGGTCTCGACTTCGACACTGGGCGGGTAAACCCGAGTTCTGTCACCGAGCTGGAACCCGCTCAGCTAAAAGCCCATACAAAAGCAGCAGAGCAACGTAAATTTCTGCAGCTGCATAAAGATAAGCCCTTGCATGGAGTCTTCTACAAGAACATCGAAGACAGGGGCTTATCTGAGAAGCTGACCTTTGCTTTCTTAAGGTCAGCTGGGCTGAAGTCTGAGACCGAAGGGTTCATTATGGCTTGCCAGGATGGTGTCTTTAACACACTCGTCTATCGAAGTCATGTCCTGGGTATAGAGGTCCTTGATGTAAACTGTAGGGCCTGCCGAAGGGCGCCGGAGACACTTATGCACCTGTTGTCGGCTTGTCCGACATACGCTGTCTCGGCCTATATCCACAGACATGATGGAGCATTACGTGTGCTGTACTATCATCTGCGGCATACGTATGGGATAGACGAGACACCAGTGCTGCCTTACGCTCCGGGGGATATTGAGTCCGTAGTGGGGAATGAGCGGTGCCTAATTTATTGGAACTACTCGTTTCCCACCCTCAGGCAAATACAGGCCAATAAACCTGATTTAGTCCTCCTCGACCATCAACTTAGGACAATGTTTGTCATTGAATTCTCCGCCCCAGGGGAAACAAACATTGTTCTGAAAGAGGAGGAAAAACGGACTAAATATCGAGATCTTCTCTTCGAACTCCGTAGACTCTATACGGACCACACTGTTAAACTAGTGGTTCTTATCATAGGATGCCTAGGTGGGGTGAGGCGCACACTGCTTTCGGAATTGAAGACGATACCGGCATGCCGAAACTCGGCAGAAATCTTAGCCGGAAGAATGCAGAAGGCCGTTATCCTTGGCTCGTTACGCCTGCTCAGAGCACACGATTCGCGGACCCAGTGACCACTGACCCTACGGCGTAGGGAGTGGTCTCTGGTAGTACCAGCGTACCCTCTCTGGCATCGGAGACAGAGAGAAGGGCGACTGGCTTCACAAAAAAAAAAAAAAAAAAAAAAATAATAATAATAATAATAATAATAATAATAATAATAATGCTCTAATAATAATAAAAGGTCACCATAGTTCCTGTAATTCTTTCTGCGCTTGGAGTAATCCCTAAAAACCTGAAGACATCACTGCAAAAGATTGGTATTGATTATACTACATATCTGAGAATACAAAAAGCAGTAATTCTCCACACAGCTGGTATAGTGAGATCGTTCCTTGGGAGTGATTAGTCAATGCTGCGATCTTAGTACCACGTACCCGATCACAGCAGACAAACCAGGAGAACCTGTGAGAAAAAAAAAAAAAAAAAAAAAAAAATAATAATAATAATAATAATAATAATAATAATAATGAGGAAGGGGGGCGAATTCGGACCGACAGCCTCCACGCTGTGCTCCCCGGGCAACAGGTAGAGGTGACTCTGCCTGGCAGATGTCGGACGTGGGTCCCCAGGGCTAATCACTCTGAGGACTCAAATCTCTGGTTCACGACGACGACAGAGAACGGGCCCCTCACAATAGACCCCAGCCGGATGGGGGTTGGAGACACGTGGGAGGGGCCATACCGGACGGTCTTAATGATGACAACATTGCAATTGTACATGGACGCTTTAGGTGGACGAGGGGACTTCGGGATGACCTGCTTATTTGCTATGAGAGCAGCGAACCAGGACGCAGGGGGTACATGGCGCGGTTACACCGGTTGTGGTGCGATATGCACCCGGAGTTCCGCGCCTTCTCTCAACAACATATAAGAGATCAGGTATCTTTCCTGCGTCGAACAGGCTACCAAAGGGCACCCCGTCAGCAGGAAGAAGGGCCAGCCGCATCACCACCGCGGCAACTTCCTGCTGACCAAGAACATCACCTAGAGTACACCGACGACACTCGCAGGACGAGGGTTAGCCTTAACACCAGAGTTAACCCAAAGCCACAAGACCTGGCAAGAATGGATTCGTTACTCGATAATGAACTTCCAGAAGTTGCCGATATATGGCAGATCAACAGTGCCGTGTACGCAGCCGCTAGACAACTCGTTCCCCAGCAAAGCCTGGCAAGCGTGTTGGGTAAGGTCGAGAAGACTAAGCGGCGCGTACAAAAAATCGAGGCAAAAATTAAATCGGCGAGACAACACGCGTCTCGAATCCAGAGTGTGGTGGAGTATATAACGGCAGCTAAGTCATTCACGCCGAAAATTCGGCGTATAGTTGCCGGTATAAGACGACAACACCACACTCTAAATCGGACAGTGCTGCAAACCATCAAACAGCACTGTCTAGATAGGATTCGAGCACTCATGGCCATTAAAAAATCTTTGGTCAGACGAGCACGGGCCATGGAACAAAACCATCTGTTCCAAACAAGTCCCTCTCGTCTGTTCCAAGAGCCATGCGTGTTGTTGAAAATCCGCCGTCTGTTGAAACTGTCGAAGCCTTCTGGAAGGGAATATATGAGACTACGAGTCCATTCGACAGCGACACTCCAGCGATAGCACGCTTCGGGGAGCTCTGCAACACACTGTTGGGAGAGCAAGACGAAGTGTGCCCGGCGATCAGTACCGAGGAAGTTCAACAAGCACTTGTTGGCACTAAGAACTTCGCTGCCCCGGGTCCGAATGGCATAAACAACTGGTGGTGGAAGAAATTTCCTTCCACCCACCGCCATCTGGCTCGAGTTTTCAACTCATGGTTGAACAAGGGGCAGCCGATTCCGGGCTGGTTTGCCGAGGGGCGTACTGTACTAATTCCCAAAAAGGGAGATCTGTCCGACCCAAAGAATTATAGACCGATCACCTGCCTCAATTCCTGTTACAAGATATTTACACGTATCTTGTATGCCAGGACATTGAGGTCAGTTGAGCCGGTTTACAGACAGATAAACGAGCAGCGTGGTGGCAAGAAAGGTGTGGCAGGCTGCAAAGAGAACCTATTGATAGACCGCTGTATTACACATGATTCTGTGCAATACAAGCGTAATCTATCAATGGCGTGGATTGATTACCGCAAGGCATTTGACACAACATCTCATGCATTATTGTTACACTTGCTTCAATGCCTTGTGGTACCTGCCCCACTAGTGAGATGCATCGAACAGCTGATACCACTCTGGAGAACCCGCTTCACCATAACATCTGGTGCTCAGCGGGTATCGACAGAGTTGGTAACATTTAGGAGAGGAGCCATTGGCATGGAATTCGGGTTGGACAAGTGTGCAGTCGTCCACCTCAAGAGAGAACGAAGCGGGATATTCCTTGAAGACGCGCAGCTCGCAGACGGAAGCATCCTACGACATCTGGATGCCGGAGAAACCTACACGTACCTGGGTGTGGAACAACATCACATCCAGGACGTGAAACAGATTAAGGATACTCTCCGCGGCAAGTACAGGCACCGGCTCCGAAAGATTTGGTCTTCCAAACTTTCGGGGAAGAACAAGGTGTCTGCAACTAATATGCTTGCCGTTCCGATTCTGCTCTACTCCTTTGGAGTAGTTAAGTGGACACAAGATGAGTTGCGCCAATTGGATAGGGATACCCGCAAGATGATGCATGTTCATAGGAGCATTCATCCTAGGTCGTCCGTTCCTCGAGTGTACCTCCCACGCCAACGGGGGGGCCGAGGACTCTTGAGTCTGGAGTGCACGCATGGCAGAGTAGCGCTGGGTGTGGCATGCAACATCCTCAGGAGCTCGGACCCACTCCTGCGGTTCGTGAGAGATCATGAAACTGTAGGAGTTGGCGCATTTTTATTTAAGGCAGCACGTAAGGCCGCAGATGATCTCGGTCTCGTATTCGACTTCAGGCGAGGAGGCCGGCGAGGTGCTGATCCAGAATCAGTAACTGAGCTTGCGCCAAATCGCCTGACAGCCCAAATCAAAGCTGCCGAGCAGAGAAATCTGTTCAGGCAGCACGTCGATAAGCCCATGCACGGTGTTTTCTATAACAACATAGAGACGCTGGGTTTATCGGCAAAGCTGACCTTTGCTTTTCTACGGTCAGCAGGGCTAAAGTCGGAGACCGAAGGATTCATTGTGGCCTGCCAAGATGGTGTTATTAACACGTTGGTCTACCGCAGTCGCATTATGGGTGTGGAGGTCCCTGACATTAATTGTAGGACCTGCCGTCAGGCGCCGGAGTCGCTCATGCACTTACTATCTGCATGTACGGTATATGCGACTTCGGCCTACATTCATAGACATAACGCG
The DNA here is from genome assembly GCA_936432065.2 of Rutpela maculata. Taxonomy (NCBI): domain Eukaryota; kingdom Metazoa; phylum Arthropoda; class Insecta; order Coleoptera; family Cerambycidae; genus Rutpela; species Rutpela maculata. Next base: position 203,004,636 of record OW386285.2, on the reverse strand, counting down.
GCCCTACGAGTGCTGTACTACCACCTTCGGTACTCGTACGAAGTAGACCAAACACCAGTGTTGCCTTACGTCCCCGGAGAGATCGAGTCCGTTGTCGAGAACGAGAAGTGCCGAATATATTGGAACTACTCGTTTCCGACGGTCAGGCAAATTCAGGCAAACAAGCCTGACATAGCCCTCCTAGACCACCAAACCAAGATGATGTATGTCATCGAGTTCTCGGCGCCTGCCGAGACAAACATCATCTTGAAGGAGGGCGAAAAACGGACTAAATACCGAGATCTCCGGTATGAGCTCCGAGTGCTATACCCAGACTACTCAGTCAAGATGGTCGTCCTGATAATCGGTGTACTTGGTGGAATGAGGCCTACGCTGCTCTCGGAATTAAAGGCCATACCAGCCTGCCAAAAGTCAGCCGAGTGGTTGGCAGGCCAAATGCAGAAGGCAGTTATCCTGGGGTCCCTTCGTCTTCTTAGGGCACACGAATCTGGCATCTACAGTCACTAACCCTGCGGGATGCGGAGAGTGGCTGTGGATAATTCGCTGGCGCTTCTCCCGTGAGAATGTCGGAGACACGGGAGAACTGTCCAGCATCGCGCACGCGAAAAAAAAAAAAAAATAATAAAAACAACAACAACTACCAACTACCAACTACCTTCTACAAGCGACTATGCAACACAACCAGGTACAACGGCACTACTCACTGACTAAAGAAGCCCTAAAAACAGCCAGGAAATTTAAAACCAACGAAGAACCAGAACCAACAATCCAGGAAATGCCCCGCCCTAAGATGATGCAGCAGAGAATTAAAAACGAGATGGTAACAAAGTGGAAGGAGAAGCCTATGCACGGCAAGTTGGCAAGGGACATGGACAACCTCAAAATAGATAAGCGTATCTCTTTTGCATGGCTTAAAAATGGCCATCTCAAATCTGAATCCGAGAGTCTTTTGGTGGCAGCTCAAGACCAGGCATTGAAAACTCGATACATTGAACACCGTATCATGAAAACTAGAGGAGATGAGATGTGCCGGATGGGCAAAGAGAAAAGTGAAACCATCACGCATATTATGTCCGCTTGTTCCATACTTGCGCAAACGTCACAACCGTGTCTGTTCCTTGCTACACTACCAGATAAGCCGTTTTTATGACTGTGAGCCCCTGACCCAAAACTGGTACGAACATAAGCCAGAGGGCGTCAGCAATAGTAAAGATGGGAAGACCACTATCCTCTATGACCACCATTAGAACAGACCGGACAATGTCAGGCCACAATGAAGAAGGAGCACCAAATCGTCCTGATATTGTCATAAGGAGTGAAAAAGTGACTTACCTGATTGATGTAGCTATCCCCTCAGACACCAACATAATTAAGAAGGAAGCGGAGAAAAACCTAAAATATGAAAGCCTGGCTATAGAAATTCAGAGGATGTGGAGAACAAAGGTAATTACAATACCCATTGTCATTGTCATTTACCGGCACGGTAGCTCAATCGGTTAAGGCGTATTGAGTGGCGAATACGCTGATCGACTCGCTACCGCGCTCTGGGTTCAACCCCCAGCCCCGGTATTGACAACACCGGGGGGTGTGGATGTATGTCTGCGTTTTTCCGAATGTGTAACCCCCTTCCGGACAGCCTTGGCTTTGGATTTGGGGGTTGTCTACTATCTGTGGTGTGTAGTGTGTGTTTATGTCATCGGGTCAACGGGATACGTCTCTGAAGAATTCTATAATCATGTTAACCAGCTTCCCGGAGAGCACCGAGCTGAGCAAATACAGCAGACAGCAATTCTTGGCACCGCACATATAATCAGGAAGGTGTTGTCGTGAACCTGAAAAGAAGACACGCTTTAGAATATGTATCCTCATAATACATACTTACCTTACCTTAGATGCATGGTTTGCATCCGGTTTGCGTAATGATACCTACCTTAGGACAGGGTAGTGATAGAACGAAGAAATAATAATAATAATAATAATAATAATATATGTATCCCACCTTCGTAGCAGGGGCTACGTGAGAGCTGTTCCTCAGCCGGTAAATGAGGCGGTTGAAGAGTCGCTGAATCAACTGGTTGAGGAGGCAATTCTAGACATTCCACCAACACCAGAGGGCCTCAACACAAGAAGGGGGTTACACTACATCAGACCCCCCCAGATCAGAAGACCTAGCCAGAGTGGATGCTGAACTTCGTGAAGCGATACCAGAAGGGGCTGACATCTGGTGCATAAACTGTGCCGTATACGCTGCTGCACAGCGCTTAACCCCGGGGGAGAGGCGTAACACTGCCTCCCCACAGGAGAGAGCGGAGCGGCGTATACATAAGATGGAAGCCAAGATCCGGTCGGCGAGGAAACATGCATCCCGTATCCAATGTGTGATGGACTATATGGCGGCCAATAAGACATTCACGCCTAAAGTTAGGCGCATAGCCGCCAATTTAAGACGCGTCCATCACACACTGAATGGGGCAGTGCTGCGAACCACCAAACAGCACTGCCTTGATCGGATACGGATGCTAGTGACTTTTAAAAAGTCACTAGTGAGGCGGGCGAGGGGGCTGGCGGAAAACAATCTATTCCGCAAAAAGCCCTCGCGCCTTTTCGAACCGCCTCAGCGTATTGTGGAGAATCCGCCGACTGTAGATCAGGTGGAAAACTTCTGGAAAACGCTCTACGGACAGAGGCTCCCACTCAACAGAGACACTCCAGCCCTGGCACAATTTGAAGCCTTTTGCCAAAGGTTTCAACAACCAAACGAGGTGTGCCAACCGATAACCCCAGAAGAGGTTCGAAGAGCTCTTGAGGGCTCTAAGAACTTTGCTGCTCCAGGTCCCGATGGGATAAATAACTTTTGGTGAAAAAAGTTTTCCAGTACCCACCACCATTTGGCCAGAATTTTTAATTCATGGCTAAATGGGGAGCAGCAAATTCCTTCTTGGGTTGTCGAGGGGCGGACAGTGCTGATCCCGAAGAACGGAGATTTGTCTAACCCAAAAAATTACCGGCCGATGACTTGCTTAAACGCATGCTACAAGTTGTTTACACGCATCTTGTACATGCGGGTGCTCCAAGCAGTTGAACGGGTTTACGAACGGATATATGAGCAACGAGGGTCAAAGAGAGGTGTCGCTGGCTGCAAGGAGAACCTGCTGATCGACAGATGTACCACGCAGGACTCCGTGCAGTATAAGCGTAACCTCTCTATGGCCTGGATCGACTACCGCAAGGCATTTGATATGACATCCCATGAGCTTATTGTCCACTTGCTCAGATGTCTTGCGGTGCCCGGTCCCGTAGTGAGATGTATCGAAGAACTCATGTCGCTCTGGAGGACTCGCTTTACCATAACATCGGGTAATAGCAGAGTCCAGACAGAGCCGGTATTGTTCAGAAGGGGAGTATTTCAGGGAGATTCCCTAAGCCCCCTTCTGTTTTGCATCTCACTACTGCCATTATCCGTTTCGCTCCGGAAAACCCGTGGATACAACTGCGGTACCCCCGGCGACAGGAGGCATAAGGTCACCCATCTGTTTTACATGGATGACCTTAAACTTTATGCCTCCGGAGAGAGGGACCTACACCAGCCCCTCAGGGTGGTACAGGAGTACACGCAGGCTGTCGGTATGGAGTTCGGGCTGGACAAATGTGCACTGGTCCATCTCAAGAGAGGACGATACGGGGACTACGGAGAGGACGCGCAGCTCGTGGACGGAATCATCTTACATCATCTAGATGCCGGAAAGTCGTACACTTTCTTGGGTGTCGAGCAACGCTCCACCCAAGAAGTGAGTATAGTGAAAAACGCTCTCCGCGGCAAGTATCAGCACCGACTCCGACAGATCTGGTCTTCAGAGCTGTCGGGGAAGAACAAGGTGTCTGCTACCAACATGCTTGCCGTTCCGATCCTTCTCTACTCCTTTGGAGTAGTGAAATGGACTCAAGAAGAGTTGCGTCAACTCGACGTAGGAACCCGCAAGAAGATGCATCTCAATAGGAATTTGCATCCTAAATCGTCCGTTCCTCGGCTATACCTCCCACGACATCGGGGAGGCCGTGGACTCTTGAGTTTGGAAATTCTCCATAATAGGATGGTTCTGGATGGAGCCTGTAAGGTCATCAGGAGTTCGGATCCCCTCCTCTGCATGGTCCGAGACCATGAAAGTGCAGGAATAGGAGCCTTTTTGTTTAAGGCAGCACAGAGAGCAGCCGATGAACTTGGTCTCTCCTTCGACGTCGAGCGGGTAAATCCCGACTCTGTCACCGAGTTGGAACCTGCTCGACGAAAAGCCCAAATTAAAGCTGCAGAACACAACATCTTTCTGCAGCTTCACACGGATAAGCCAATGCATGGAATTTTCTATAAAAATATAGAGAACCTTGGCTTATCCGAAAGGCTGACCTTTGCCTTCTTGAGGTCAGCCGGGCTGAAGTCTGAGACCGAGGGATTCATAATGGCTTGCCAGGATGGTGTATTTAACACCCTCGTCTATCGTAGTCGTGTCATGGGTATAGAGGTCCCTGATGTCAGCTGCAGAGCCTGCCGCAGGGCGCCAGAGACTCTTATGCACTTGCTGTCGGCTTGCCCGGCATATGCAGTCTCGGCCTATATCCAAAGGCACGACGGAGCATTACGAGTGCTTTATTACCATTTAAGGCACTCGTATGGGATAGACGAAACACCAGTGCTGCCTTACGCTCCGGGGGATATTGAGTCCGTTGTGGGAAATGAGAAGTGTCTAATTTATTGGAACTACTCTTTTCCCACCGTCAGGCAAATACAAGCCAACAAGCCTGACGTAGTACTCCTCGACCATCAACTCAAGACAATGTTCGTCGTGGAGTTCTCGGCTCCCGCGGAGAACAACATTGTCTTGAAGGAGGAGGAAAAACGGACAAAATATCGAGATCTGCTCTTCGAACTCCGCAGACTGTATCCAGACCATACTGTTAAGATAGTGGTACTGATTATAGGAGCCCTCGGTGGAACGAGACACACACTGCTTTCGGAACTCAAGATCATACCGGCATGCCGAAATTCGGCAGAGATCTTAGCCGGCAGAATGCAGAAGGCCGTCATTCTTGGTTCATTACGTCTGCTCAGGGCACACGATTCCCGGACCCAGTAGTCACTTACTCCACGGGCGTGGGGAGTGGCTACCGGTACTACCAGCTCCCCTCTGTGAGGGTCGGAGCCACAGAGAAGGGTGACTGGTTTTTAGCTCGCTAAAAAAAAAAAAAAATAATAATAATAATAATAATAAGGCCGTCATACTTGGTTCATTACGTCTGCTCAGGGCACACGATTCCCGGACCCAGTAGTCACTTACCCCACGGGTGTGGGGAGTGGCTGCCGGTACTACAGCTCCCCTCTGTGAGGGTCGGAGCCACAGAGAAGGGTGACTGGTTTTTAACAAAAAAAAAAAGGAAAAAAAAAAATAATAATAATAATAATAATAAGGGGGGAAGGGGGGCGAATACGGACTGACAGCCTCCACGCGGTGCTCCCCGGGCAACAGGTAGAGGTGACTCTGCCTGGCAGATGTCGGACGTGGGCCCTCAGGGCTAACCACCCTGAGGACTCAAATCTCTGGTTCACGACCACGACAGAGAACGGGCCCCTCACAATAGACCCCAGTCGGATGGGGGTCGGAGACACGTGGGAGGGGCCATACTGGACGGTCTTTATGATGACGACAATGCTACTGTACATGGACGCTTTAGGTGGACGAGGGGACTACGGGATGACCTGCTTATCTGCTATGAGAGCAGCGAACCCGGACGCAGGGGGTACATGGCGCGGTTACACCGGTTGTGGTGCGATATGCACCCGGAGTACCGCGCCTTCTCTCAACAACACATAAGAGATCAGGTATTTTTCCTGCGTCAAACTGGCTACGAAAGGGCACCCCGTCAGCAGGAAGAAGGGCCAGCCGCATCACCACCGCGGCAACTTCCTGCTGACCAAGAACATCACCTAGAGTACACCGACGACACTCGCAGGACGAGGGTTAGCCTTAACACCAGAGTTAACCCAAAGCCACAAGACCTGGCAAGAATGGATTCGTTACTCGATAATGAACTTCCAGAAGTTGCCGACATATGGCAGATCAACAGTGCCGTGTACGCAGCCGCTAGACAACTCGTCCCCCAGCAACGCCTGGCAAGCGTGTTGGGTAAGGTCGAGAAGACTAAACGGCGCGTACAAAAAATTGAGGCAAAAATCAAATCGGCGAGACAACACGCGTCTCGAATCCAGAGTGTGGTGGAGTATATAACGGCAGCTAAGCCATTCACGCCGAAAATTAGGCGTATAGTTGCCGGTATAAGACGACAACACCACACTCTAAATCGGACAGTGCTGCAAACCATCAAACAGCACTGTCTAGATAGGATTCGAGCACTAATGGCCATTAAAAAATCTTTGGTCAGACGAGCACGGGCAATGGAACAAAACCATCTGTTCCAAACAAGTCCCTCTCGTCTGCTCCAAGAGCCACCGCGTGTTGTGGAAAATCCGCCGTCTGTTGAGACTGTCGAAGCCTTCTGGAAGGGAATATATGAGACCACGAGTCCATTCGACAGCGACACTCCAGCGATAGCACGCTTCGAGGAGCTCTGCACCACATTGTTGGGAGAGCAAGACGAAGTGTGCCCGGCGATCAGTACCGAGGAAGTCCAACAAGCACTTGTTGGCACTAAGAACTTCGCTGCCCCGGGTCCAGATGGCATAAACAACTGGTGGTGGAAGAAATTCCCTTCCACCCACCGCCATCTGGCTCGAGTTTTCAACTCATGGTTGAACGAGGGGCAGCCGATTCCGGACTGGTTTGCCGAGGGGCGTACTGTACTGATCCCCAAAAAGGGAAATCTGTCCGACCCGAAGAATTATAGACCGATCACATGCCTCAATTCCTGCTACAAGATATTTACTCGTATCTTGTATGCCAGGACATTGAGGTCAGTTGAGCCGGTCTACCGACAGATACACGAACACGTGGTGACAAGAAAGGTGTGGCAGGCTGCAAAGAGAACCTATTGATAGACCGCTGTATTACACAGGATTCTGTACAATACAAGCGTAATCTATCAATGGCGTGGATCGATTACCGCAAGGCATTTGATACAACATCTCATGCACTATTATTACACTTGCTGCAATGCCTTGTGGTACCTGCCCCACTAGTGAGATGCATTGAACAACTGTTGCCACTCTGGAGAACCCGCTTCACCATAACATCTGGTGCTCAGCGGGTATCGACAGAGTTGATAACTTTTAGGAGAGGAGTTTTCCAGGGTGACTCCCTGAGTCCTCTCCTATTTTGCATCTCACTGCTGCCGTTATCTGTCAGGCTCCGCCAAACCCGCGGATACCAATGTGGTCCACCCAGCAATCGGAGGCATAAGGTCACCCATCTATTTTATATGGATGACCTAAAACTTTATGCCTCCGGAGAGTGCAAACTCCAAAACTCTCTAAGGGTGGTCCAAGAGTATACGCGGGCCATTGGCATGGAATTCGGGCTGGACAAGTGTGCAGTCGTCCACCTCAAGAGAGGACGAAGCGGGATATTCCTTGAAGATGCGCAGCTCGCAGACGGAAGCATCCTACGACATCTGGATGCCGGAGAGACCTACACGTATCTGGGTGTGGAACAACATCACATCCAGGACGTGAAACAAGTTAAGGATACTCTCCGCGGCAAGTACAGACACCGGCTCCGAAAGATTTGGTCCTCTGAGCTTTCGGAGAAGAACAAGGTGTCTGCAACTAATATGCTTGCCGTTCCGATTCTGCTCTACTCCTTCGGAGTAGTTAAGTGGACGCTAGAAGAGTTGCGCCAATTGGATAGAGATACCCGCAAGATGATGCATGTTCACAGGAGTATCCATCCTAGGTCGTCCGTTCCTCGAGTGTACCTCCCACGCCAACGGGGGGGCCGAGGACTCTTGGGTCTGGAGTGTGCGCATGGCAGAGTAGCGCTGAGTGTGGCATGCAACGTCCTCAGGAGCTCGGACCCACTCCTGCGGTTTGTGAGAGATCATGAAACTGCAGGAGTTGGCGCATTTTTATTCAAGGCAGCACGTAAGGCCGCAGATGATCTCGGTCTCGTATTCGACTTCAGGCGAGGAGGCCGGCGATGTGCTGAACTAGAATCAGTAACTGAGCTTGCGCCAAATCGTCTGATAGCCCAAATTAAAGCTGCCGAGCAGAGAAATCTGCTCAGGCAGCACGTCGATAAACCCATGCACGGCGTATTCTATAACAACATAGAGACGCTGGGTTTATCGACAAAGCTGACCTTTGCTTTCTTACGGTCAGCAGGGCTAAAGTCGGAGACCGAAGGATTCATTGTGGCCTGCCAAGATGGTGTTATTAACACCTTGGTCTACCGCAGTCGCGTTATGGGTGTGGAGGTCCCTGACATTAATTGTAGGACCTGCCGTCAGGCGCCGGAGTCGCTCATGCACTTACTATCTGCATGTACGGTATATGCGACTTCGGCCTACGTTCATAGACATAACGCGGCCCTACGAGTGCTGTACTACCACCTTCGGCACTCGTACGAAGTAGACCAAACACCAGTGTTGCCTTACGTCCCCGGAGAGATCGAGTCCGTTGTCGAGAACGAGAAGTGCCGAATATATTGGAACTACTCGTTTCCGACGGTCAGGCAAATTCAGGCAAACAAGCCTGACATAGCCCTCCTAGACCACCAAACCAAGATGATGTATGTCATCGAGTTCTCGGCGCCTGCCGAGACAAACATCATCTTGAAGGAGGGCGAAAAACGGACTAAATACCGAGATCTCCGGTATGAGCTCCGAGTGCTATACCCAGACTACTCGGTCAAGATGGTCGTCCTGATAATCGGTGTACTTGGTGGAATGAGGCCTACGCTGCTCTCGGAATTAAAGGCCATACCAGCCTGCCAAAAGTCAGCCGAGTGGTTGGCAGGCCAAATGCAGAAGGCAGTTATCCTGGGGTCCCTTCGTCTTCTTAGGGCACACGAATCTGGCATCTACAGTCACTAACCCTGCGGTGGATAATCCGCTGGCGCTTCTCCCGTGAGAATGTCGGAGACACGGGAGAACTGTCCAGCATCGCACACGCGGAAAATAATAATAATAATAATAATAATAATAATAATAATATAGCAGGAGGGGCTGACTTTCATTTATCAAGCCTTTGGTGAGTAGCGCCACCACTTACTCCAGCTGGGGGTGCAAAACCGATCCGGCAGCCCTAGTGCACCCGGGAGTGGAAAGCTCATTCCCCTCTGGTGTCGGTCGTGGGCTTGTTGGGCTAACCACCCACAAGCCCTGACTTCTGGTTCCTGTAAACCGAAGAGAGGGCCCCCACAATCGACCTCGTCCGGATAGGGGTCAAGGGCAAGGTGGTGGGGCCCAACCGGATGGAGTACCCGTTGACGACGAACGCTATAGACAAGGACGCTTTGAGTGGACGGATGAGCTAAGGGACGACCTTCTGCAATGCTACGAAAACAGTGAGCACGCCACAAAATCTGCGTGACTATGTATCCCATCTTCGTAGAAGGGGCTACGTGCTCCTGGACCGGTGAATGAGGTGGCCGAAAGACCGCCGCATTCATCGGTTGAGGAAGTGGTTCTCCTTGTTCCACCAGTACCAGAGGGCCTCAGTACCAGACGGGGGCTACACCACATAAAAGCCCCCGGGCCACAAGACCTGGCCAGAGTGGATGAAGAACTTCGTGATGCGCTACCAGAACGGGCTGACATCTGGCACATTAATTGTGCCGTGTATGCCGTTCTTCAACGCTTTTCTCGGACGGAGAGGCGTAATACTGCCTCCGCACAGGAGAGGGCGGAGCGGCGCATACAAAAGATGGAAGCCAAGATCCGGTCGGCGAGGCAACACGCATCCCGTATACAATGTGTGATGGACTACATGGCGGCCAATAGGCCGTTTACGCCTAAAGTGCGTCGAATAGCCGCCAACTTAAGACGCGTCCATCACACACTCAATGAGGCAGTGCTGCAAACTACCAAACAGCACTGTCTCGACAGGATACGGATGCTAGTGGTTTGTAAAAAATCACTAGTGAGGCGGGCGAGGGGGCTGGCGGAAAATAAACTCTTCCGCCAAAAGCCCTCGCGCCTTTTCGAACCGCCTCCGCGTGTTGCAGAGAATCCGCCGACTGTAGATCAGGTGGAAAATTTCTGGAAAACGCTTTACGAGGAGAAGCTTCCACTCAATCGAGACTCTCCGGCCCTTGCACACTTTGAAACCTTTTGTCAAAGGTTTCAACAACCACAGGGAGTGTGCCAACCAATAACCCCAGAAGAGGTTCGAAGAGCTCTCGAGGGCTCTAAGAACTTTGCTGCCCCAGGTCCCGATGGGATAAATAACTTTTGGTGGAAAAAGTTACCAAGCACCCACCACCATTTGGCCAGAATTTTTAATGCCTGGCTAAATGGGGAGCAGCAAATTCCTTCTTGGGTGGTTGAAGGGCGGAGATTTGTCCAACCCAAGGAACTACCGACCGATAACCTGTTTAAACGCATGTTACAAGGTGTTTACGCGCATCTTGTACATGCGAGTGCTCCACGCAGTTGAACCGGTTTACGAACGGATATATGAGCAACGAGGGTCCAAGAGAGGTGTCGCTGGCTGCAAGGAGAACCTGTTGATTGACAGATGTGTCACACAGGACTCCGTGCAGTATAAGCGGAACCTCTCCATGGCCTGGATCGACTACCGCAAGGCATTTGATATGACATCGCATGAGCTTATTGTTCACTTGCTCCGATGTCTTGCGGTACCCGGTCCCGTAGTGAGATGCATCGAAGAACTGATGCCGCTCTGGAGGACTCGCTTTACCATTACATCGGGTAACGATAGAGTCCAGACGGAGTCGGTAACTTTCAGAAGGGGAGTATTTCAGGGAGACTCCCTCAGTCCCCTTCTGTTTTGCATCTCATTACTGCCATTGTCCGTTTCGCTCCGGAAAACCCGTGGATACAACTGCGGTACCCCCGGCGATAGGAGGCATAAGGTCACCCATCTGTTCTACATGGATGACCTTAAACTTTATGCCTCCGGAGAGAGGGACCTACACCAGTCCCTTAGGGTGGTACGGGAGTACACGCAGGCTGTCGGCATGGAGTTCGGGTTGGACAAATATGCACTGGTCCATCTCAAGAGAGGACGATGCGGGAACTACGGAGAGGACGCGCAGCTCGTGGACGGAAGCATCTTACATCATCTAGATGCCGGAGAGTCGTACACTTACTTGGGTGTCGAGCAACGCTCCACCCAAGAAGTGGGTGTAGTGAAAAACGCTCTCCGCGGCAAGTATCAGCACCGACTCCGACAGATCTGGTCCTCAGAACTGTCGGGGAAGAACAAGGTGTCTGCTACCAACATGCTTGCCGTTCCGATCCTACTCTACTCCTTTGGCGTAGTGAAATGGACTCGAGAAGAGTTGCGTCAACTCGACGTAGGAACCCGCAAGAAGATGCATCTCAATAGAAGTTTGCATCCTAAATCGTCCGTTCCACGGCTATACCTCCCACGACATCGGGGAGGCCGTGGACTCTTGAGTTTGGAGAGTCTCCATAATAGGATGGTTCTGGATGGAGCCTGTAAGGTCATCAGGAGTTCGGATCCCCTCCTCTGCATGGTCCGGGACCATAAAAGTGCAGGAATAGGAGCACTTTTGTTTAAGGCAGCACAGAGAGCAGCCGATGAACTTGGTCTCTCCTTCGACGTCGAGCGGGTAAATCCCGACTCTGTCACCGAGTTGGAACCTGCTCGACGAAAAGCCCAAATTAAAGCTGCAGAACACAACATCTTTCTGCAGCTTCACACGGATAAGCCAATGCATGGAGTTTTCTATAAAAATATAGAGAACCTTGGCTTATCCGAAAGGCTGACCTTTGCCTTCTTAAAGTCAGCCGGGCTGAAGTCTGAGACCGAGGGATTCGTAATGGCTTGCCAGGATAGTGTATTTAACACCCTCGTCTATCGTAGTCGTGTCATGGGTATAGAGGTCCCTGATGTCAGCTGCAGGGCCTGCCGCAGGGCGCCAGAGACTCTTATGCACTTGCTGTCGGCTTGCCCGACATATGCAGTCTCGGCCTATATCCAAATTCACGACGGAGCATTACGAGTGCTTTATTACCATTTAAGGCACTCGTATGGGATAGACGAAACACCAGTGCTGCCTTACGGTCCGGAGGATATTGAGTCCGTTGTGGGAAATGAGAAGTGTCTAATTTATTGGAACTACTCTTTTCCTACCGTCAGGCAAATACAAGCCAACAAGCCTGACGTAGTACTCCTCGACCATCAACTCAAGACAATGTTCGTCGTGGAGTTCTCGGCTCCCGCGGAGAACAACATTGTCTTGAAGGAGGAGGAAAAACGGACAAAATATCGAGATCTGCTCTTCGAACTCCGCAGACTGTATCCAGACCATACTGTTAAGATAGTGGTACTGATTATAGGAGCCCTCGGTGGAACGAGACACACACTGCTTTCGGAACTCAAGATCATACCGGCATGCCGAAATTCGGCGGAGATCTTAGCCAGCAGAATGCAGAAGGCCGTCATTCTTGGTTCATTACGTCTGCTCAGGGCACACGACTCCCGGACCCAGTAGTCACTTACCCCACGGGCGTGGGGAGTGGTTACCGGCACTACCGGCTCCCCTCTATAAGGGTCGGAGCCACAGAGAAGGGTGACTGGTTTTTAGCTCGCTAAAAAAAAAAAAATAATAATAATAATAATAATAATAATAACGCCACGGGCGTGGGGAGTGGCTACCGGTACTACCAGCTCCCCTCTGTGAGGGTCGGAGCCACAGAGAAGGGTGACTGGTTTTTAGCTCGCTAAAAAAAAAAAAATAATAATAATAATAATAATAATAATAATAATAATAGAGTACTTGGCCAACATGAATAGAAGCGTTTCCAATGCATACAGAAAGTGGATCATCTTGTCTACGGACCGATGTTAACTGCTTACTCACCAGAGCAATCTGAGAAAACAAACGAAATAATAATAATAATAATAATAATAATAATAATAATAATAATAATAATAATAATAATAATAATAATAATAATAATAATAATAATAATAATAATAATAATAATAATAACGCCGCAAAATCTGCGTGATTATGTATCCCACCTTCGTAGCAGGGGCTACGTGAGAGCTGTTCCTCAGCCGGTAAATGAGGCGGTTGAAGAGCCGCTGAATGAACTTGTTGAGGAGGCAGTTCTAGACGTTCCACCAACACCAGAGGGCCTCAACACAAGAAGGGGGTTACACTACATCAGACCCCCCAGATCAGAAGACCTAGCCAGAGTGGATGCTGAACTTCGTGAATCGATACCAGAAGGGGCTGACATCTGGCGCATAAACTGTGCCGTATACGCTGCTGCACAGCGCTTAACCCCAGGGGAGAGGCGGAACACTGCCTCTCCACAGGAGAGAGCGGAGTGGCGTATACATAAGATGGAAGCCAAGATCCGGTCGGCGAGGCAACATGCATCCCGTATCCAATGTGTGATGGACTATATGGCGGCCAATAAGACATTCACGCCTAAAGTTAGGCGCATAGCCGCCAATTTAAGACGCGTCCATCACACACTGAATGGGGCAGTGCTGCGAACCACCAAGCAGCACTGCCTTGATCGGATACGGATGCTAGTGACTTGTAAAAAGTCACTAGTGAGGCGGGCGAGGGGGCTGGCGGAAAACAATCTATTCCGCAAAAAGCCCTCGCGCCTTTTCGAACCGCCTCAGCGTGTTGTAGAGAATCCGCCGACTGTAGATCAGGTGGAAAACTTCTGGAAAACGCTCTACGGACAGAAGCTACCACTCAACAGAGACACTCCAGCCCTGGCACACTTTGAAGCCTTTTGCCAAAGGTTTCAACAACCAAACGAGGTGTGCCAACCGATAACCCCAGAAGAGGTTCGAAGAGCTCTTGAGGGCTCTAAGAACTTTGCTGCTCCAGGTCCCGATGGGATAAATAACTTTTGGTGGAAAAAGTTTTCCAGTACCCACCACCATTTGGCCAGAATTTTTAATTCATGGCTAAATGGGGAGCAGCAAATTCCTTCTTGGGTTGTCGAGGGGCGGACAGTGCTGATCCCGAAGAACGGAGATTTGTCTAACCCAAAAAATTACCGGCCGATAACTTGCTTAAACGCATGCTACAAGTTGTTTACACGCATCTTGTACATGCGGGTGCTCCAAGCAGTTGAACGGGTTTACGAACGGATATATGAGCAAAGAGGGTCAAAGAGAGGTGTCGCTGGCTGCAAGGAGAACCTGCTGATCGACAGATGTATCACGCAGGACTCCGTGCAGTATAAGCGTAACCTCTCTATGGCCTGGATCGACTACCGCAAGGCATTTGATATGACATCCCATGAGCTTATTGTCCACTTGCTCAGATGTCTTGCGGTGCCAGGTCCCGTAGTGAGATGTATCGAAGAACTCATGCCGCTCTGGAGGACTCGCTTTACCATAACATCAGGTGACAGCAGAGTCCAGACAGAGCCGGTAATGTTCAGAAGGGGAGTATTTCAGGGAGATTCCCTAAGCCCCCTTCTGTTTTGCATCTCACTACTACCATTATCCGTTTCGCTTCGAAATACCCGTGGATACAACTGCGGTACCCCCGGCGACAGGAGGCATAAGGTCACCCATCTGTTTTACATGGATGACCTTAAACTTTATGCCTCCGGAGAGAGGGATTTACGCCAGTCCCTCAGGGTGGTACAGGAGTACACGCAGGCTGTCGGCATGGAATTTGGGTTGGACAAGTGTGCACTAGTTCACCTCAAGAGAGGACGATGTGGTGACTACGGAGAGGATGCGCAGCTTGTGGACGGAAGCATCTTACATCATTTAGATGCCGGAGAGTCGTACACTTACTTGGGTGTCGAGCAACGCTCCACCCAAGAAGTGAGTGTCGTAAAAAACGCTCTCCGCGGCAAGTATCAGCACCGACTCCGACAGATCTGGTCTTCAGAACTGTCGGGGAAGAACAAGGTGTCTGCTACCAATATGCTTGCCGTTCCGATCCTCCTCTACTCCTTTGGAGTAATTAAATGGAATCAAGAGGAGCTGCGTCAACTCGATGTAGGAACCCGAAAAAAGATGCATCTCTATAGGAGTTTGCACCCAAAATCGTCCGTTCCACGGTTATATCTCCCACGGCATCGGGGAGGCCGTGGACTCTTGAGTTTGGAGAGTCTCCATAACAGAATGGTTCTGGATGGAGCCTGTAAGGTCATAAGGAGTTCGGATCCCCTCCTCTGCATGGTCCGAGACCATGAAAGTGCAGGAGCAGGAGCCTTTTTGTTTAAGGCAGCACGCAGATCCGCCGATGAACTCGGTCTGGTCTTCGACGCTGAGCGGGTTAACCAAGACTCTGTCACCGAGTTGGAACCTGCTCGGCAAAAAGCCCAAGTCAAAGCTGCTGAAATTGATCTATTTCTGCAGCGACACTCGGATAAGCCATTGCACGGCGTCTTCTATAAAAATATAGAAGACCGCGGCTTATCCGAAAGGCTGACCTTTGCTTTCTTAAGGTCAGCCGGGCTGAAGTCTGAGACCGAGGGATTCATAATGGCGTGCCAGGATGGTGTATTCAACACACTCGTCTATCGAAGTCGTGTCATGGGTATAGAGGTCCCTGATATCAGCTGCAGGACCTGCCACAGGGCGCCGGAGACATTAATGCATTTGCTGTCGGCTTGTCCAGTATATGCAGTCTCGGCCTATATCCAGAGGCACGACGCAGCATTACGAGTGCTTTATTATCACTTAAGGCACTCGTATGGGATAGACGAGACACCAGTGCTGCCTTACGCTCCGGGGGATATTGAGTCCGTTGTGGGAAATGAGAAGTGTCTAATTTATTGGAACTACTCGTTTCCCACCGTCAGGCAAATACAAGCTAATAAGCCTGACATGATACTCCTCGACCACCAACTCAAGACAATGTTTGTCGTGGAGTTCTCGGCTCCCGCGGAGAATAACATTGTCTTGAAGGAGGAGGAAAAACGGACGAAATATCGAGATTTGCTCTTCGAGCTCCGTAGGCTTTACCCTGGCCATACTGTTAAGCTAGTGGTCCTGATCATAGGAGCCCTCGGTGGAACGAGACACACACTGCTTTCAGAACTAAAGATCATACCGGCATGCCGAAATTCGGCAGAGATCTTAGCCGGCAGGATGCAGAAGGCCATTATCCTCGGCTCATTACGTCTACTCAGGGCACACGATTCTCGGACCCAGTAGTCACTCACCCCACGGACGTGAGGAGTGGCTGCCGGTACTACCAGCTCCCCTCTGTGAGTGTCGGAGCCACAGAGTATAAAGGGTGACTGGCTTTTATAAACTAAAATAATAATAATAATAATAATAATAATAAGGGTACGGAAAGCGGACCGGCAGCCTCCACGCGGTGTACCTGGACAGGCAGAGGTAACTCTGCCTGACAGATGTCGGACGTGGGTCTCAGGGCTAACCATCTTGAGACCCAGGTCTCTGGTTCCAACAAACAGAGAAAGGGCCCCTCACAATAGACCCCATTCGGATGGGGGTCAGAGACAAGTTGGAGGGGCCATACCGGATGGTCTCAATGTTGACGACGCACGCAATGTACAAGGATGCTTTAAGTGGACGAGGGAACTTCGAGATGACTTGCTGACCTGCTATGAGAGCAGCGAACCTGCGCGCAGGGGATACATGGCGCGATTGCACGATGTCTGGTGCGACATGCATCCAGAGCATCGCGCCTTCTCTGAGCAACAGCTCAGAGACCAAGTATCCTTCCTGCGCAGGACAGGCTACGTAAGGGCACCCCGGCAGCAGGAAGGAGTGCCAGCCGCACTTCCACCGCGGCAAATACCTGTTGGGGAACATCCTAGAAGATACGCCGATGTTGACTTAAGGACGAGGGTTAGCCTTAACAGCAGGGCTACCCTAAAGCCACAAGACCTGGCGCGGATGGACGCTGTCATCGATGAGGAATTGCCAGAAGACGCCGACATCTGGCAGATCAACACTGCCGTGTACAACGCTGCTAGCCAACTCGTTCCCCGCGAGAGGACAAACAATGCCTCGAGCGGTATCGAAAAGGCTAAGCGGCGTGTACAAAAGATCGAAGGCAAAATACAGTTGGCCAGACAACACGCTTCTCGAATCCAGAGTGTGGTAGAATACGTAACCACTGGCAAGGCATTTACGCCTAAAGTCCGGCGAACAGCAGCCGGACTCAGACGCCAACACCACACTCTAAATCTGACAGTGATGCTCACTATTAAGCAGCACTGTTTAGATAGGATTCGAGCGCTTATGGCTATCAAAAAGAAGCTAAATAGGCGGGTACGAAGTATGGAGCAAAATGCTTTGTTCCGTACGAATCCTTCCCGCCTATTTCAAGAGCCACAGCGTGTTGTCGATAATCCACCAACTGTAGCCGATGTCGAAAACTTCTGGAAAGGAATCTACGAAACGACACGTCCGTTCGATAGCAACACTCCAGCAATAGCACACTTCGAGGCTCTCTGTCACAGAACCTTTGAAGGGCCAGAAGAAGTGTGCGCGGCAATCAGTCCGGAGGAAGTCCAGCAAGCTCTTGTTGGCACCAAGAACTTCGCTGCCCCGGGTCCAGACGGCATAAACAACTGGTGGTGGAAAAAATTTCCTTCCACTCACCGTCGTCTGGCCCGAGTTTTCAACACGTGGTTGAATGAGGGGCAGCCAATCCCGGACTGGTTTGTCGAGGGACGTACCGTGCTTATTCCCAAAAAGGGTGATCTGTCCGACCCAAGGAATTATAGGCCAATCACCTGTCTGAACTCCGGCTACAAGATATTTACACGTATCCTGTACGCTCGGACACTACGGCAGGTTGATCCGGTCTTCCAGCAGATATACGAGCAGCGTGGCGCCAAGAAGGGCATGGCAGGTTGTAAAGACAGCCTGCTGGTAGACCGCTGTATTACACAGGATTCTGTGCAATACAAGCGGAATCTATCGATGGCCTGGATTGACTATTGTAAGGCATTTGACACAACATCGCATGAACTATTGTTACATTTGCTCAAATGTCTTGCGGTAGCAGAGCCACTAGTGAGATGCATAGAACAACTGCTGCCACTCTGGAGGACCCGCTTCACCATAACATCAGGTGCACAGCGGGTTACGACAGAACAGGTAGCATTCAGAAGAGGAGTATTCCAGGGAGATTCTCTGAGTCCCCTCCTCTTTTGCATCTCACTGCTGCCGTTATCTGTTGAACTCCGCCAAACCCGCGGGTACCACTGTGGCCCACCCAGCAACCGGAGGCATAAGGTCACCCATCTGTTCTATATGGATGACCTCAAACTGTATGCCTCCGGTGAGCGTGAACTTCAAAATGCTCTAAGGGTGGTCGAGGAGTACACGCGGGCCATTGGTATGGAGTTCGGGTTGGACAAGTGCGCGGTCGTCCACCTCAAGAGAGGGCGATGCGGGGAATTCTCTGAAGATGCGCAGCTCGCAGACGGAAGCATTCTGAGACATCTGGATGCCGGGGAGACCTACACATACCTGGGTGTGCAACAACATCACATCCAGGATGTGAAACAAATAAAGGAGTCTCTCCGCGGCAAGTACAGACGCCTACTCCGAAAGATTTGGTCCTCCGAACTTTCGGGGAAGAATAAGGCGTCTGCCACTAACATGCTTGCCGTTCCTGTTCTGCTCTACTCCTTTGGAGTAGTAAAATGGACTGTAGATGAGCTGCGCCAACTAGACAGAGATACCCGCAAGATGATGAACATCCATAGGAGTATTCATCCTAGATCGTCCGTTCCTCGTGTTTACTTCCCACGTCATCGGGGGGGCCGAGGACTCTTGGGCCTGGAGTGTATGCATGGCAGAGTAGCGCTGAGTATGGCATGTAACATCCTCAGGAGCTCGGATCCGCTCCTGCTATTAGTGAGAGATCACGAAATCGCAGGGGTGGGCGCAGGATTGTTTAAGGCAGCAAAAAGAGCCGCAGATGAACTTGGTCTCGTATTCGACGTCAGACGAGGTGGCCGGCGCGGTGCTGATCCAGAGTCAGTCACCGAGCTTCAGCCAAATCGTCTGAAAGCCCAAATAAAAGCTGCCGAACAGGAGAATCTGTTCAGGCAGCATGTCGATAAACCCATGCACGGTGTGTTCTATAAGAACATAGAAACACTGGGTTTATCGACTAGGCTGACATTCGCCTTTTTAAGGTCAGCTGGGCTTAAGTCGGAGACCGAGGGATTCATTGTGGCCTGTCAGGATGGTGTAATAAACACCTTGGTCTACCGAAGCCGCGTAATGGGTGTAGAGGTCTCTGATATCAACTGCAGGACCTGCCGTCAGGCGCCGGAATCGCTGATGCATTTGCTTTCAGCATGCCCGATATACGCGATTTCGGCCTACATCCACCGCCATAACGCGGCTTTACGAGTGCTATACTACCATCTAAGGCACTCGTACGGGGTAGATCAAACACCAGTGCTGCCTTACATCCCCGGAGATATTGAGTCCGTTGTCGAGAACGAGAGGTGCCGAATTTATTGGAACTACTCGTTCCCGACCGTCAGGCTCATTCAAGCCAACAAGCCTGACATAGTCCTCCTCGACCATCAGAACAAAGTGATGTTTGTCATCGAATTCTCAGCACCTGCTGAGACAAACATCGCTTTGAATGAGGGGGAAAAACGGACCAAATATCGTGATCTCCGGTATGAGCTCCAAGTGCTGTACCCAGACTACTCGGTCAAGATGGTCGTCCTAATAATCGGCGTACTCGGAGGGATGAAGCCTTCGCTGCTCTCAGAATTAAAGATCATACCGGCCTGTCAGAATTCGGCAGAATGGTTGGCAGGTCAGATGCAGAAGGCGGTTATCTTGGGGTCCCTTCGTCTGCTTAGGGCACATGATTCAGGTGTTTACAGTCACTAACTCCACAGGTCGTGGAGAGTGGCTGTAATTAATTAGCCGGCGCGGCTACCGTGTGGTGTCGGAGGCCACGGAAGCCCTGTCCGGCAACGGGAAACCGAAAAAAAAAAAAAAAAAAAAAAAAAAAAAAAAATAATAATAATAATAATAATAATAATAATAATAATAATTTATTCTATATGGATGACCTGAAACTGTATGCCTCCGGAGAGCGTGAACTTCAAAATGCTCTAAGGGTGGTCGAGGAGTACACGCGGGCCATTGGTATGGAGTTCGGGTTGGACAAGTGCGCGGTCGTCCACCTCAAGAGAGGGCGATGCGGGGAATTTTCTGAGGACGCGCAGCTCGCAGACGGAAGCATCCTAAGACATCTGGATGCCGGAGAGACCTACACATACCTGCGTGTGCAACAACATCACATCCAGGATGTGCAACAAATAAAGGAATCTCTCCGCGGCAAGTACAGACGCCTACTCCGAAAGATTTGGTCGTCCGAACTTTCGGGGAAGAATAAGGCGTCTGCTACTAACATGCTTGCCGTTCCTGTTCTGCTCTACTCCTTTGGGGTAGTAAAATGGACAGTAGATGAGCTGCGCCAACTAGACAGAGACACCCGCAAGATGATGAACATCCATAGGAGTATTCATCCTAGATCGTCCGTTCCTCGTGTTTACCTCCCACGTCATCGGGGGGGCCGAGGACTCTTGGGTCTGGAGTGTATGCACGGCAGAGTAGTACTGAGTATGGCATGTAACATCCTCAGGAGCTCGGATCCGCTCCTGCTATTAGTGAGAGATCACGAAATCGCAGGGGTGGGCGCAGGATTGTTTAAGGCAGCAAAAAGAGCCGCAGATGAACTCGGTCTCGTATTCGACGTCAGACGAGGCGGCCGGCGCGGTGCTGACCCAGAGTCAGTCACTGAGCTTCAGCCAACTCGTCTGAAAGCCCAAATAAAAGCTGCCGAACAGGAGAGCCTGTTTGGGCAGCATGTCGATAAACCCATGCACGGTGTATTCTACAAAAACATGGAAACACTGGGTTTATCGACTAGGCTGACATTCGCCTTTTTAAGGTCAGCTGGGCTTAAGTCGGAGACCGAGGGATTCATTGTGGCCTGTCAGGATGGTGTAATAAACACCTTGGTCTACCGGAGCCGCGTAATGGGTGTAGAGGTCCCTGATACTAACTGCAGGACCTGCCGTCAGGCGCCGGAATCGCTTATGCATTTGCTTTCAGCGTGCCCGGTATACGCGATTTCGGCCTACATCCACCGCCATAACGCGGCTTTACGAGTGCTATACTACCATCTACGGCACTCGTATGGGGTAGACCAAACACCAGTGCTGCCTTACATCCCCGGAGATATTGAGTCCGTTGTCGAGAACGAGAGGTGCCGAATTTATTGGAACTACTCGTTCCCGACCGTCAGGCTAATTCAAGCCAACAAGCCTGACATAGTCCTCCTCGACCATCAGAACAAAGTGATGTTTGTCATCGAATTCTCAGCACCTGCTGAGACAAACATCGCTTTGAAGGAGGGGGAAAAACGGACCAAATATCGTGATCTCCGGTATGAGCTCCAAGTGCTGTACCCAGGCTACTCTGTCAAGATGGTCGTCCTAATAATCGGCGTACTCGGAGGAATGAAGCCTTCGCTGCTCTCAGAATTGAAGATCATACCGGCCTGTCAGAATTCGGCAGAATGGTTGGCAGGCCAGATGCAGAAGGCGGTTATCTTGGGGTCCCTTCGTCTACTTAGGGCACACGATTTAGGTATTTGCAGTCACTAACTCCACAGGTCGTGGAGAGTGGCTGCAAGGAATTCGCCGGCGCGGCTACCGTGAGGTGTCGGAGGCCACGGAAGTCCTGTCCGGCAGCGGGCAAACCGAAAAAAAAAAAAAAAAAAAAAAAAAAAAATAATAATAATAATAATAATAATAACACACACTTACTGGTCTGGAATATGGGAGAGACCACAAGAGCATAATCAAAGGGCTACATGGATTAAGGATGAGAGAAGAAGAACGGATAAGGTACCAGTAATGATAGATCATCAAGTCACCTTGGCGAATGTGACGAAAGCCATACGTAAAACACATAACTGGAAGGCACCGGGCTGTGACAACATCCACAATTACTGGTACAAAGTACTTACCGCCACTCATCAGAAAATCGCCAATCTCTTTTCTCACCTCATCCTACACCCACAAGACACTCCACATTTCTTTACGACTGGGATTACTTATCTTCTACCTAAAACTGAACCACCACATCCTCACCCAAGTAAATACCGCCCTATAACATGCCTCCCTACCATGTACAAACTACTGACATCTGTCATAACCGAGAAGGTGTATAAGCATGCCCATAATTGTCAACTGGTAGCAGAGGAGCAAAAAGGCTGCAGCAAAAACGCTAGGGGCTGCAAGGAGCAAATAGTTATAGACTCGGTTATTACTCAGCACGCAAAGAAAACTAAGAACCCTCTTCATGTAGCATATATCGACTATCAGAAGGCTTTCGATAGCGTGCCGCACTCCTGGCTACTAGATGTCCTCAGTGTCTATAAAATAGACGTACATATACAGAATTTTTTATCTGTCATAATGTTGAGCTGGAGTACCAATCTGAAATTGAACCTGTCAGATACAACGACAGAAACTGGAAAAGTACACATCAGAAGGGGCATATTTCAAGGCGATGCGCTAAGCCCACTATGGTTCTGCCTCGCGCTGAATCCATTGTCGGAAGCGCTAAAGAGATCCAGTCAAGGTTACTCCATAACAGCAGACGAAAGCTTGACACATCTATTATATATGGACGATCTTAAGATATATGCGGCCAGTAGGAAGGAACTCGATAAGTCGCTTAAGCTTACTGCCAAATTCTCCAAGGACATCCAGATGGAGTTTGGACTAGACAAGTGCCGAATAAATGCAATGAAGAGGGGAAAATGGGTTGAGGAAACAGCGTACCAAGTTGGCGAGGAAGATGGGGAGATACTAGCAATGGACGAAAATGAGCTGTACAAATACCTAGGGTATGAGCAAACATGTGTCTTAGAGGAGAAGGTTGTGAAAAATAAGATAAAAGAGAGGATGCACGAAAGGATGAGACAAATCCTAAAGAGTAGTCTGTCAGCTATAAATAAAACAAAAGCCATCAACACTTACGCCATGCCAGTAGCAGTATACACATTTGGAACTGTTAAATGGACTAAAACCGAGCTCGATGCTCTTGACAGACAGACTCGGACTTTGTATACGAAGTATAGGGCACACCATCCCAAAAGTTCTGTGGAACGTTTCCACCTACCGCGGTCGCAAGGAGGTAGAGGCGTGCTGAAATTGGTTACCATGCATGAGAGGCAAACCCGCAACTTACATCAGTATTTCCAGAGGAGGGCCGAGACTAGTCGCCTCCACAAAGCTATAATATCAGTAGACAACAACCTTACACCCATAAGGCTTAACCAGCCCCTTGCAGATCAGGAAACTCGACAACAGATATATCGGCAAGAAATTGAGCAGTGGTTAGCAAAGCCCCTACATGGAAAGTACCCTAACATCCTTGCTGCAGATCACATCGACCGGAGCGCATCTCTCAGCTGGCTCAGATATGGCAACATCTTTGGGGAAACCGAGGGTTTCGTAGTGGCAATACAAGACCGAGTAGTGGCGACCCGAAACTACATGAAGTATGTAGTTCGGGATCCTACAGTCACTTCTGACAGATGTCGAGCCTGCTCGACCACAGCCGAATCTATAGAGCATATCATCAATGGATGCCCGACACTAGCTCCCAAGGTTGGTATACTTTAAGGTGGCCTAATAACTCACAATCCCCACCAAAAAATGGCATTAGCCAATGAACAGCTGGTGTGAGATCACACCAGATGCAGAGCCTTATTCAAAATATTGTAAGAATTTGTGTAATGTTAATTAAGCAAAGAACTCGTAACTGAAACGGGCTCGCAATAACCCGCTTTTGAGGTCGGTGGTAATTATCCTCGCATTTTGAGTCACTGTTCTGCATGCTGGTAAAGAGGATAAGGTGTAGAATGTAACACTACAGATCATAGTAACGTCAGACCATATTTCGGGTCAGTACGGACGGTTCTTCTAGAGTGAGATAACTGCGCCGCTACTGCGCGTTCGAAGAACAAAGATAGTCTGACCTTTCACCCCCGCACTGACTTCTTCGCCTAAAAGCTGTATATTAAGGAACCTCATAGTCTACCAATCTTGACTAGCTCCAACTGCGTACACGGGACGGCATGATAACGTTGCCAAAATTGTGCATCAGGCTCTGTTAAGTCAAGTAAACCGGAACTATTGCCCCGTACCCTATTACACTTACCAACCAGCATCTGTAAATGAGACCGACAATCATATCCTATATTGGAACAGAACAATACACACAGACAGGCACATAACAAATAACAGGCCAGACATAGTATTCACAGACAAGCAGACGAAGCAAACCTACCTTACAGACATCACAATCCCGCTACCTGAAAACATAGAGAAAAAATATAGGGAAAAAATTTCAAAGTACCTACCCTTGGCCGAAGAGGTAAAGGACATGTGGCGACAGGAACAAGTTACCGTGATACCAATAGTGATTGGCGCCACTGGAGAGATACCGGTCACACTCAAGCCCGCTCTAGTCGAGCTAGGAATAAAAGAGAACGCCTATATTACGATGCAAAAAGCAGTCCTGATCGATACATGCAGCCTGACCCGTGCGTTTCTCAATCAAACGCAATAGAGAGGAACCCAAGTTGCCCCCAGGGGCCCTTGGGTTCTGTAATTACTTGTCGGACATGACAATGAATCCGCAACATAATAATAATAATAATAATAATAATAATAATAATAATTCTTCCCAGAAACTATTGGTTTCATGATGGCGATACAGGATCAGGTTATCAATACTAGGAACTACAAAAAACACATACTGAGAAATACATCAATAGAAGATGAAAGATGCAGAAAATGTCACCAGAAACCAGAAACTATTCAACACATAACTGGAGGATGCACACTGCTTGCACCAAATGATTACACCCATCGCCACAATCAAATAGCTAACATAATACACCAATGTCTAGCACTCAAAACAGAACTTCTTAAACAATAGAAAATGCCATATTACAACTATGTTCCCGAATCCGTTATAGAAAATCAATCGTACAAACTTTACTACGACCGATCAATAATAACTGATCAAACTATTCATAATAACAGACCGGATATAGTGCTCCACGATAGGATAAACAAAACGGCTTACATTATAGACGTAGCTATACCAAACACCCACAACTTAGCTACCACAACACAAGAAAAAATAAGAAAATATGCAGACCTGAAAAGGGAAATAAAAAGGATATGGAAAACCAATGAAGTGTATATTGTACCAATTGTCATATCAACGACGGGGGTTGTACCAAAAGAACTGCAACAAAATTTACAGAAGATTGGACTTGGATCAAACATATATGCTACACTACAAAAAGCTACAATATTAAACACATGTCGTATAGTCAGAAAATTCCTTGAGGATTAGTAATGAATCAAAATGAATTGGAAAGCCCCGCATTTTGACTTAACCCAGCTAAAACGCTGATAATGAAAAACAAAACAAAAACAATAATAATAATAATAATAATAATAATAATAATAATAATAATAATAATAATAATAATAATAATAATAAAACATTCCTAATAGACATTGCTGTTCCAAACTCCAACAACATCGAGGAAACCGTTCAGAACAAACTAACAAAATACGCTGACCTCGCCCACGAGATCAAACAGCAATGGAGGCAAGAGAGTGTTGTCATCATTCCAATAGTAATATCCTCAACCGGTGTTGTGCCCCGTTCTCTTGCATTGAATTTAACCAACCTAGGCCTTTCCTCTTTCTTAATCAGGGACCTGCAGAAATCCGTAATTCTCAATACTTGCCACATCGTTCGCAAGTTCCTGAGTTTGCAATAGTTTGTGTCATCTTGCTCCGGCCGATGATTACAATAAAACCGCATTAAGCGAGAAATAACATAATAATAATAATAATAACAATAATAATAATAATAATAATAATAATAATAATAATAATAATAATAATAATAATAATAATAATAATAATAATAATAATAATAATAATAATAACAATCCAAACAACCCAAACAACCAGACTCGAAAATTAGCCATTTGCTATTTATGGACGACATCAAGCTATACGCTGAGAGCCCGGGACAACTCAAATCACTCGTAACCAACGTCAAAACATTCAGTGACGACATACAAATGGAATTTGGACTTGACAAATGTGCCGAAGTACACATCACAAAGGGAAAGTTAGCAGAGCAACCACTGAATACACGCGATTTTGAACAAATACCCCCAGAGGAAACATACAAGTACCTAGGAATCTTGCAGAACAGACGGATAGACCACACCCAGCTAAAGAAGGAGTTCAGAACAAAATACAAACAACGTTTAAATAAGCTCCTCAACACAAAGCTCAATGCTAGGAATATGATTACAGCGATTAATACATACGCTGTCCCTACTCTGACATATTCATTCGGAATACTGAAATATTCAGATACAGACCTGGAAGAATTGGATAGAATGACGCGCACTACGCTTACAAAATTTAGGATGCACCACCCAAAAAGTGCAGTTGAACGGCTATATATGGCACGCACGCAAGGAGGAAGGGGTCTAATCAATATCCAGAAGACGTGTAAAACCCAGGAGAAGAACATGCGATCGTTTTTCTATAATTCTGACAGGCCTTTCATTAGGAAAATTGTGGAATGCGACAAGAGATATTCACCACTAAACCTCAAAGATCGACAGCACGCTGTGGTGATCCGTGCAAATGAAGATATCCAGGCATCGTGACAAGAAAAGGTACTTCACGGGAAGTATCCCAAGGCTTTAAACAGTCCAGAGGTTGACAAAGAGTCCTCACTAATATGGCTGAAGGAAGGAAGGCTACACCCGGAGACAGAGGGATTTATAACAGCTATCCAGGACAGGATTATCCGTACCAGAAACTATGAAAAACATATCCTGAAAGCCCCCGAAATAAACGATATGTGCAGGAAATGCAATGCACCGGGCGAAACCATCGAACATATTATTGGAGGCTGTCCTACTTTGGCCACAGGAATGTATTTGGGTAGACACAACGAGGTGGCAAAAATCATACACAGAGAGTTAGCGCTGAAACTCGGGCTCCTTACCAACCCGCCGCCCTTCTATAAATACACACCGCAAGCTGTTCTTGAAAATGAAGAAACAGTACTATACTGGGACAGGCCAGTCCAGTCTGACAGAACTCTAGACCACAACCGCCCTGACATCCTGGTGATCAAAAAGAAAGAAAAGAAGGCCATCATTATAGACATTGGATGCCCCCTAACAAACAATCTGCAGAAGACGGAGATGGAAAAGATAAATAAATATCAAAATTTGGCTATCGAACTACGACACGTATGGAGAATAGATGAGGTGCGAACCATCCCGGTCATAATATCGGCTACAGGTGTTGTGACAAAGAGGTTCATTAAATATGTGGAGCAGCTTAACTTACCCAGCACCCTCGTAAAGATTATTCAGAGGACGGTGATTCTCCAGACATGCCACATCACGAGAAAGTTTTTGAACGATGAAGGATAGACATCTGAACCATCCATCGGACTAATGGGATATGATGAATTTCATCCCCATTAACCGAGCCGAATCCCAACGGCGCGCGCGAGGGATCGGTAAATTTTTTCCAGCTTCAGCTGAGAAAGTGTGTCGCTTAAATCGATGATGATGATGATAATAATAA
The DNA here is from genome assembly GCA_936432065.2 of Rutpela maculata. Classification (NCBI taxonomy): domain Eukaryota; kingdom Metazoa; phylum Arthropoda; class Insecta; order Coleoptera; family Cerambycidae; genus Rutpela; species Rutpela maculata. The sequence goes on along the minus strand of OW386285.2, from coordinate 202,976,787 downwards.
AAATAATGCTGTCTCAGGTGGAGAGGCGGAACAGTGCTTCTCCACAAGAGAGAGCGAGACGGCGCATACACAAGATGGAAGCCAAGATCCGGTCGGCGAGGCAACACGCATCCCGTATCCAATGTGTGATGGACTATATGGCGGCCAATAGGCCTTTCACGCCTAAAGTGCAGCGAGTAGCTGCTAACTTAAGACGCGTCCATCACACACTCAATGGGGCAGTGCTACAAACCACCAAACAGCACTGCCTCGACAGGATACGGATGCTAGTGTCTTGTAAGAAGTCACTAGTGAGGCGGGCGAGGGGGCTAGCGGAAAATCAACTTTTCCGCAAAAAGCCCTCGCGCCTTTTCGAACCGCCTCAGCGTGTTGCTGAAAATCCGCCGACTGCAGATCAGGTGGAAAACTTCTGGAAAACGTTGTACGAACAGAAGCTTCCACTCAACAGAGACTCTCCAGCCCTGGCACACTTTGAAACCTTTTGTCAAAGGTTTCAGCAACCACAACAGGTGTGCCAACCGATAACCCCAGAAGAGGTTCGAAGAGCTCTTGAGGGCTCTAAGAACTTTGCTGCTCCAGGTCCCGACGGGATCAATAACTTTTGGTGGAAAAAATTATCCAGTACCCACCACCATTTAGCCAGAATTTTCAATTCATGGCTAAATGGGGAGCAGCAAATTCCTTCTTGGGTTGTCGAGGGGCGGACAGTGCTGATCCCGAAGAACGGAGATTTGTCTAACCCAAAGAACTACCGGCCGATAACCTGTTTAAACGCATGTTACAAGGTGTTTACGCGCATCTTGTACATGCGAGTGCTCCACGCAGTTGAACCGGTTTACGAGCGGATATATGAGCAACGAGGGTCAAAGAGAGGTGTCGCTGGCTGTAAGGAGAACCTGCTGATTGACAGATGTGTCACGCAGGACTCCATGCAGTATAAGCGTAACCTCTCCATGGCCTGGATCGACTACCGCAAGGCATTTGACATGACATCGCACGAGCTTATTGTACACTTGCTCCGATGTCTTGCGGTACCTGGTCCCGTAGTGAGATGCATCGAAGAACTGATGCCGCTCTGGAGGACTCGCTTTACCATTACATCGGGTAATGATAGAGTCCAGACGGAGTCGGTAACATTCAGAAGGGGAGTATTTCAGGGAGACTCCCTCAGCCCCCTTCTATTTTGCATCTCATTACTGCCATTATCCGTTTTGCTCCGGAAAACCCGTGGATACAACTGCGGTACCCCTGGCGATAGGAGGCATAAGGTCACCCATCTGTTTTATATGGATGACCTTAAACTTTATGCCTCCGGAGAGAGGGACCTACACCAGTCCCTCAGGGTGGTACAGGAGTACACGCAGGCTGTCGGCATGGAGTTCGGATTAGACAAATGTGCACTGGTCCATCTCAAGAGAGGACGATGCGGGAACTACGGAGAGGACGCGCAGCTCGTGGACGGAAGCATCTTACATCATCTAGATGCCGGAGAGTCGTACACTTACTTGGGTGTCGAGCAACGCTCCACCCAAGAAGTGAGTGTAGTGAAAAATGCTCTCCGCGGCAAGTATCAGCACCGACTCCGACAGATCTGGTCTTCAGAGCTGTCGGGGAAGAACAAGGTGTCTGCTACCAACATGCTTGCCGTTCCGATCCTTCTCTACTCCTTTGGAGTAGTGAAATGGACTCAAGAAGAGTTGCGTCAACTCGACGTAGGAACCCGCAAGAAGATGCATCTCAATAGGAGTTTGCATCCTAAATCGTCTGTTCCACGGCTATACCTCCCACGACATCGGGGAGGCCGTGGACTCTTGAGTTTGGAGAGTCTCCATAATAGGATGGTTCTGGATGGAGCCTGTAAGGTCATCAGGAGTTCGGATCCCCTCCTCTGCATGGTCCGAGACCATGAAAATGCAGGGGTAGGAGCCTTTCTGTTTAAGGCAGCACAGAGAGCAGCCGATGAACTTGGTCTCTCCTTCGACGTCGAGCGGGTAAATCGCGACTCTGTCACCGAGTTGGAACCTGCTCGGCGAAAAGCCCAAATTAAAGCTGCAGAACACAACAACTTTCTGCAGCTTCACACGGATAAGCCAATGCATGGAGTTTTCTATAAAAATATAGAAAACCTTGGCTTATCCGAAAGGCTGACCTTTGCCTTCTTAAGGTCAGCCGGGCTGAAGTCTGAGACCGAGGGATTCATAATGGCTTGCCAGGATGGTGTATTTAACACCCTCGTCTATCGTAGTCGTGTCATGGGTATAGAGGTCCCTGATGTCAGCTGCAGGGCCTGCCGCAGGGCGCCAGAGACTCTTATGCACTTGCTGTCGGCTTGCCCGACATATGCAGTCTCGGCCTATATCCAAAGGCACGACGGAGCATTACGAGTGCTTTACTACCATTTAAGGCACTCGTATGGGATAGACGAAACACCAGTGCTGCCTTACGCTACGGGGGATATTGAGTCCGTTGTGGGAAATGAGAAGTGTCTAATTTATTGGAACTACTCTTTTCCCACCGTCAGGCAAATACAAGCCAACAAGCCTGACGTAGTACTCCTCGACCATCAACTCAAGACAATGTTCGTCGTGGAGTTCTCGGCTCCCGCGGAGAACAACATTGTCTTGAAGGAGGAGGAAAAACGGACAAAATATCGAGATCTGCTCTTCGAACTCCGCAGACTGTATCCAGACCATACTGTTAAGATAGTGGTACTGATTATAGGAGCCCTCGGTGGAACGAGACACACACTGCTTTCGGAACTTAAGATCATACCGGCATGCCGAAACTCGGCAGAGGTCTTAGCCGGCAGAATGCAGAAGGCCGTCATTCTCGGTTCATTACGTCTGCTCAGGGCACACGATTCACGGACCCAGTAGTCACTCACCCCACGGGCGTGGGGAGTGGCTACCGGTACTACCAGCTCCCCTCTGTGAGGGTCGGAGCCACAGAGAAGGGTGACTGGTTTTTAGCTAGCTAAAAAAAAAAAAAAAAAATAATAATAATAATAATGAGCTCCAAGTGCTGTACCCGGACTACTCTGTCAAGATGGTCGTCCTAATAATCGGCGTACTCGGAGGGATGAAGCCTTCGCTGCTCTCAGAATTGAAGATCATACCGGCCTGTCAGAATTCGGCAGAATGGTTGGCAGGCCAGATGCAGAAGGCGGTTATCTTGGGGTCCCTTCGTCTACTTAGGGCACACGATTTAGGTATTTGCAGTCACTAACTCCACAGGTCGTGGAGAGTGGCTGCAAGGAATTCGCCGGCGCGGCTACCGTGAGGTGTCGGAGGCCACGGAAGTCCTGTCCGGCAGCGGGCAACCCGAAAAAAAAAAAAAATAATAATAATAATAATATAATAATAATAATAATAATAATAATAATAATAATAATAATAATAATAATAATAATAATAATAATAATAATAACATTGTCTTGAAGGAGGAGGAAAAACGGAGAAAATATCGAGATTTGCTCTTCGAACTCCGCAGACTCTATCCAGACCATACTGTTAAGATAGTGGTACTGATTATAGGAGCCCTCGGTGGAACGAGACACACTCTGCTTTCGGAACTCAAGATCATTCCGGCATGCCGAAATTCGGCGGAGATCTTAGCCGGCAGAATGCAGAAGGCCGTCATTCTTGGTTCATTACGTCTGCTCAGGGCACACGATTCCCGGACCCAGTAGTCACTTACCCCACGGGTGTGGGGAGTGGCTGCCGGTACTACCAGCACCCCTCTGTGAGGGTCGGAGCCACAGAGAAGGGTGACTGGTTTTTAGCAAAAAAAAAAAATAATAATAATAATAATAATAATAAGCGAGAGAGATTTACGCCAATCTCTCAGGGTGGTACATGAGTACACTCAGGCAGTCGGTATGGAGTTCGGCTTGGACAAATGTGCACTGGTTCACCTCAAGAGAGGACGATGCGGTGACTATGGAGAGGACGCGCAGCTTGTGGATGGAAGCATCTTGCACCACCTAGATGCCGGAGAGACGTATAAATACTTGGGTGTTGAGCACTCAAGAAGTGTCAACAGTTAAAAACGCTCTCCGCGGCAAGTACCAGCACCTCCTCCGGTAGATTTGGTCTTCTGAACTGTCGGGGAAGAATAAGTGTCTGCAACTAACATGCTTGCCGTTCCGATCCTTCTACACTCCTTTGGGGTAGTGAAATGGACACAAGGCGAGTTGCGCCAACTCGATGTAGGAACCCGAAAGATGATGCATCTCAACAGAAGTTTGCATCCAAAATCGTCCGTTCCGCAGCAGGGAGGCCGTGGACTCTTGAGTTTGGAGTATCTATATAGCAGGTCGGCTCTGGATGGAGCTTGCAAGATCATCAAGAGTTCGGATCCCCTTCTCTGCATGGTTCCCGACCATGAAAACGCAGGGATGGGAGCGTTCTTATTCAAGGCAGCACAACGAGCAGCCGATGAACTTGGTCTTGACTTCGACACTGGGCGGGTAAACCCGAGTTCTGTCACCGAGCTGGAACCCGCTCAGCTAAAAGCCCATACAAAAGCAGCAGAGCAACGTAAATTTCTGCAGCTGCATAAAGATAAGCCCTTGCATGGAGTCTTCTAGAAGAACATCGAAGACAGGGGCTTATCTGAGAAGCTGACCTTTGCTTTCCTAAGGTCAGCTGGGCTGAAGTCTGAGACCGAAGGGTTCATTATGGCTTGCCAGGATGGTGTCTTCAACACACTCGTCTATCGAAGTCATGTCCTGGGTATAGAGGTCCTTGATGTAAACTGTAGGGCCTGCCGAAGGGCGCCGGAGACACTTATGCACCTGTTGTCGGCTTGTCCGACATACGCTGTCTCGGCCTATATCCACAGACATGATGGAGCATTATGTGTGCTGTACTATCATCTGCGGCATACGTATGGGATAGACGAGACACCGGTGCTGCCTTACGCTCTGGGGGATATTGAGTCCGTAGTGGGGAATGAGCGGTGCCTAATTTATTGGAACTACTCGTTTCCCACCCTCAGGCAAATACAGGCCAATAAACCTGATTTAGTCCTCCTCGATCACCAACTTAGGACAATATTTGTCATTGAATTCTCCGCCCCAGGGGAAACAAACATTGTTCTGAAAGAGGAGGAAAAACGGACTAAATATCGAGAGCTTCTCTTCGAACTCCGTAGACTCTATCCGGACCACACTGTTAAACTAGTGGTTCTTATCATAGGATGCCTAGGTGGGGTGAGGCGCACACTGCTTTCGGAATTGAAGACGATACCGGCATGCCGAAACTCGGCAGAAATCTTAGCCGGAAGAATGCAGAAGGCCGTTATCCTTGGCTCGTTACGCCTGCTCAGAGCACACGATTCGCGGACCCAGTGACCACTGACCCTACGGCGTAGGAAGTGGTCTCTGGTAGTACCAGCGTACCCTCTCTGGCAACGGAGACAGAGAGAAGGGCGACTGGCTTCACAAAAAAAAAATAATAATAATAATAATAATAATAATAGGAGCGAACCGTGCTACTCCCTAAGAACGGAGATTTGTCAGATCCAGCGAACTACAGACCGATAACTTGTTTAAACGCATGTTACAATATATTCACCCGTATCTTGTACATGCGGGTACTCCAAGCAAGCGGCCCGGTTTACGAACGGATATACGAGCAACGTGGGTCTAAGAAAGGTGTCGCTGGCTGCAAGGAGAACCTGCTTATTGACAGATGTTTCACGCAGGACTCCGTGCAGTATAAGCGGAACCTTTCCATGGCCTGGATCGATTACCGCAAGGCATTTGACATGACATCTCACGAGCTAATTGTTCACTTGCTCCAGTCTTGCGGTGCCCGGTCCCGTAGTGAGATGCATAGAACAACTCATGCCGCTCTGAAGAACTCGCTTTGCTATAACATCTGGTAATGTCAGAGTCCAAACAGAGCCGGTTATGTTTAAGAGGGGTGTGTTTCAAGGAGACTTCCTTAGCCCCCTTCTATTTTGCATTTCGCTACTGCCGTTATCCGTTGAACTTCGCAAAACCCGTGGTTACAATTGCGGTACCCCCGGAGACAGGAGGCGTAAGGTCACCCATCTATTTTACATGGATGACCTTAAACTTTACGCCTCCAGCGAGAGGGATTTACGTCAATCTCTCAGGGTGGTACATGAGTACACTCAGGCTGTCTGAATGGAGTTCGGCTTGGACAAATGTGCACTGGTTCATCTCAAGAGAGGGCGATGCGGTGACTACGGAGAGGAAGCTCAGCTTGTAGATGGAAGCATCTTGCACCACCTAGATGCCGGAGAGTCGTACACCTATTTGGGTGTTGAGCAACGCTCCACCCAAGAAGTGTCAACAGTGAAAAACGCTCTCCGCGGCAAGTATCAGCACCTCTTCCGGCAGATCTGGTCTTCAGAGCTGTCGGGGAAGAATAAGGTGTCTGCAACTAACATGCTTGCCGTTCCAATCCTCCTACACTCCTTTGGGGTTGTAAAGTGGACACAAGGCGAGCTGCGCCAACTCGATGTAGGAACCCGAAAGATGATGCATCTCAACAGAAGCTTGCATCCAAAATCGTCCGTTCCGCGATTATACCTCTCACGACAACATGGAGGCCGCGGACTCTTGAGTTTGGAGTATCTATATAGCAGATCGGCTCTGGATGGAGCTTGCAAGATCATCAAGAGTTCGGATCCCCTTCTCTGCATGGTTCGCGACCATGAAAATGCAGGGATAGGCGCGTTCTTATTTAAGGCAGCACAAAGAGCAGCCGATGAACTTGGTCTCGACTTCAATACTGGGCGGGTAAATCCGAGCTCTGTCACCGAGCTGGAACCCGCTCAGCTGAAAGCCCATACAAAAGCAGCAGAGCAAAGGAAATTTCTGCAACTGCATAAAGATAAGCCCTTGCATGGAGTCTTCTACAAGAACATTGAAGAGAGGGGCTTATCTGAGAAGCTGACCTTTGCTTTCCTAAGGTCAGCTGGGCTGAAGTCTGAGACCGAAGGGTTCATTATGGCTTGCCAGGATGGTGTCTTTAACACACTCGTCTATCGAAGTCGTGTCTTGGGTATAGAGGTCCCTGACGTAAACTGCAGGGCCTGCTGAAGAGCGCCGGAGACACTTATGCACCTGTTGTCGGCATGTCCGACATACGCTGTCTCGGCCTATATTCACAGACATGATGGAGCATTACGTGTGCTGTACTATCATCTGCGGCACACATATGGGATAGACGAGTGCTGCCTTACGCTCCGGGAGTCCGTAGTGGGGAATGAGCGGTGTCTAATTTATTGGAACTACTCGTTTCCCACCCTCAGGCAAATACAGGCCAATAAACCTGATGTAGTCCTCCTCGACCACCAACTCAGGACAATGTTTGTTATTGAATTCTCCGCCCCAGGGGAAACAAACATTGTTCTAAAAGAGGAGGAAAAACGGACTAAATATCGAGATCTTCTCTTCGAATTCCGTAGACTCTATCCGGAACACACTGTTAAACTAGTGGTTCTTATCATAGGATGCCTAGGTGGGGTGAGGCGTAACCTGCTTTCGGAATTGAAGACGATACCGGCATGCCTAGAGTCGGCAGAAATCTTAGCCGGAAGAATGCAGAAGGCCGTTATCCTTGGTTCGTTACGCCTGCTCAGAGCACACACGATTCGCGGACCCAGTGATCACTAACTCTACGGAGTAGGGAGTGGTCACTGGTATTACCAGCGTACCCTCTCTGGTATCGGGGGCAGAGAGAAGGGTGACTGGATTCGAGTAAAAAATAATAATAATAATAATAATAATAATATCGTAAAAAGAAGTCATGCCGTATTACAACTACATACCGGAAGCCTTCATAGAGAACGAGTCAGTAAAAATATACTGGGACACGGGAATTGTAATGGGTAAAGAAATCAGACATAACAAACCTGATATATTAATTCGAAACAAAAAGGATAAATGTTCACACATTATAGATGTTACAATTCCCCTGGATGGAAATGTAAGAAAAGCCAGGACCGAGAAGATAAGTAAGTACCAAGATCTAGCTAATGAATTGAAAGCTATTTACTTACTTGAAAGGGCTGTCATAATACCCATAGTAACATCCGCTAATGGGTTGATAGATAAAGAGCTGCCTAGAGCTTTAAGTCGACTGGGAATATCTTACTATAAAAGAGTGGTAGCACTCGCGGAAAGACTACAATACTAGCTACTTGTAGCACGGTTCGAAGGGTATTGGCCCATGAGCAAACCGCTGGTCGTTCAGACCCCGGTTGACCATGAACCACGATATCCAACATTTAGTTGAGAAAAAAAATAGAGTAGGTACACTATGTATCTCAGATCATGGTGATCGTAAAATCTATAAATTTTAAACTCTTATTTCATACATTGTGTATGGAAGATCATAGATCTCATATGGAAAATCAAGAGTACCTATATTGTTTACCTAAGGTCATAGTGATCGGTGAAATGTATTAAGGAATTCTTAAATTCTAACTCGTACATTCTGTATGAAAGATCATAGTGATCATATAGAAAATTAAGGGTACATTATGTGTCACGGATCATGGTGATCTAGGAAAATATTTAAGAATTTGTAAATTCAAAATTTGCACATTATGTGTGAAAGATTACAGTGATCACATAGAAAAGGAATAATATCAATAATAACACAATAATACATTAGGTACCTTAGATCATTGTGATCGCAACACAAAAGAAAAATATCAGAGTATATTGTGTACCTTAGATCATTGTGATCGCAAAACAAAGGAAGAGTATCAGAGTACATTGTGTACCTTAGATCATTGTGATCGCAAAATAAAACTTTTTTAAATCTCAATTCGCGCACCGTCTGTATGGGAAATCATGTTTATAACGGAAGAAAATCCCCTTCTAAATATTGTTTAACACGTATTTGTTGTACGGAACTAAAAGGAAACGGAGTAATTTTCTTTAATATAGTATAATATATTAGATCACTATTTATATTAGAAACTAAAGAAAAAAAATAGAACAACGAATTGTAAAGTTATGGGTTGCTACGTAATACTGGAAAAAAACCGCTGCCCAAGGAATCACTACTTCCACATCCGGATTTTCTATCCAAGTCACACAACGAAAAAATGTATCTGGGAATAATTGTTTATGGAACTTTATTAATATAATATTTGAAATCCTCTACCCCATATTATTGTGTTATTATAAAACGATACCCCACATCGGTAGTGGGGTGGGGGTGGTGACAGGGGGTGGAAGTGGGGGGTGGATAAAGTAAAAAAATATTTTGAGGTTTCTGGTTCTTGAACACACACTAAATCACATTTTTTTTCATCCCCTTTAATAATGGGGTGGGGGTGGTAAAGAGGGTGTCTAATGCCAAATTTTTTTTGTGATCTTAGCTTCTCTTGTCTATACTAAATATCGATTTTATGAACTCTTACCTGCTTGATTTACCTATTTACCCCAAATTTAACCCAATTACCCCTCAACCTTTCGACGGAACAAGATGAAAATATAATCTAGTTCTAGATCTCGTTAAAGTACATATGTGTACTAAATTTCAAGTCAATATCTCAAACGTGTGCACAAAAAAAGTTACAGACCGACCGACAGACAGACCGACAGACAGACCGACAAGACAGACCGACAGACAGAAAATTTTTTTTCGCTCAAACTTGAAATCTCGACGTTTCATGACATTCTAAGCCTATTTGAACAATGTTACTATACTTCCACTGGATGTGGAAGTAATTAAAAATAAATTAAAAAAAAAAAAAAACTTAATGTTCTAATTATTGATGGAAGTACACGCCTCTGCTCTATTTTCTATATTTGTATATATTTTGGTACCAGGACATAAATTAAAGTTTTTGCCGAATGGAGAGATAACATCATTAGTTGAAAATAAATAATAAATTTTCATTTCTTTACAAGTATTGCATTGCTATAAGTGTACCTTCTATCTCAACATTAGGTATTGAGGAACGTCTTTGAATCTAAAAAAAAGCTGTGAGCTTCAAGCAGAAAGGCAGAGAGCACCAAAAAAAAAAAAATGTAATTTATGGCAGTTCATTTCTGCAGATGATTTCAATTTTAATTTTACATATCATATAAGCACATAACCTCATCAGTCCGGAATCGCTTGGCTGTATAAGAAATTACAAAAAAAAAACAAAAAAAAAAGAGAGAGAAAAACTAATGTCAACCCTTTAAAATATTATATGGTAGTTATGGTATGTCAAAATTAAATCGTTGCAGGGTAATATAACATTCCGTGTTATGCAATTCTCAATAAATCAATTGAGATTGTACAATGACAGTTTTAAAAAGTATCTTACATTTAAATCAGATGGTTATTATCCTGAAAGAGGTACAGATTATAATTTTTAATAAGTAAATTCAATTTTAGTTTCGATCTCTTATGACCCCAGATAGCACAAGCGAGATCATTTCGACGGATCTTATCGGTCCTTTATTGAGGTCTAGCCGTGGGCACCAATATATCCTTGTCGTGACAGATCTGTTTAGTAAGTTTGCCATAGTATTTCTTTTAAGATCGGCTTCTACGGACATGATGGTCAAGAAAATCGAGGAGGAGGTATTCTTGATGTTTGGCACGCCTCGCTTAATATTGTGTGATAACGGGCAACAGTACCGATCTCGTCAGTTCCAAAAATTGACAGATCAGTATGGGGTCAAGATTCGATACAATTCATATTATCATCCGCAATGCAATCCCACGGAACGCTATAATGAAACTATCAAAACCATGCTAGCAATGTATGTTTCGGAAAATCACAGGACTTGGGATGTCAATTTAGCGAAAGTTGCCTGCGCCACTAGAACCGCTAAACATGAATCTACTAATCACACCCCATATTTTATCAACTTTGGCAGAAATATGACGCTACATGGTGAGGACTATGCAAGGAAGACGAATATAGAAAAGGACGAGAGTAGAGAGCAAGGCAAGGACAGACAAGAAGGTTTTAAAAAGTTATTTCAAGAAGTACGGAAAAAGTTAGACATAGCAGCGAAGAAAAGTGAGAAAACATATAATTTAAGAAGACGAAATGAACAATTTCAGGTTAACCAGCTGGTATGGAAGAAAAACTTTGTAAAGTCAGATGCTGTCAATTATTTTACGAAAAAGTTAGCTCCGAAATTCGTGGGACCATATTATATTAAGAAACGTCTCTCCCCATGGACTTACGAGTTACGAGATGAAAAGGGAGAGTCACTAGGAATTTGGAATGCTAATGCTGATGAAAATCCACCTAACGCCAATGGTAGCGTTGAGGCGAAAATGTAGCTCTCACACACAATGGCAAGCACAATAGCCTCGGAGCGAACCAATATCAAATGTTTTAAGCTCCTTATTAAATTTAAATGTTCCACGTTAGTTTCATGGTGATCGGGACACCTTATTGATTAACTTACCGATGCTTAAGAAACAACAGTCATTTAAGAACACGTCTAGTGCCAGCTAGCGCTGGTGAAAATTTTCTTCAAGCAAGGGAGGTCTGTTACAGTATATTTGACTCGCCACGTCATAGTATTTTTAAACCCTTCTGAATTAAAGTTATAATACAATTTCTCTGTTTTGATAAGTAGGTAACGCAAGTGTGGTTTTGCAAGGAGGTCCTGCAACGAGATCGGGTGTGTGATCCCAATTTACTGTTGTTTGCCTTTCATTCGTTGGCTTTGTCGGATAAGAGTTCAGACAGCCTGTTGAATAACTGGGATATAATATCATAATAATCACTGCCATCCCTGGCTGCATCCCCCTGTATGTCTTCAAAGAGTGGCTTGTAATGGTCATGATGAGTATCTGGTGTAATAAACAAATGTTTTGGTCATTATTGAATGTGGATAAAATGGTTCAGGGAGCAAAAGAATGTCATTGAAAACAAGTACACCTACCGTTTTGCGTCGGGAAAATATCGCTTAATGCTATCTTTTCCATTGTATTTTTCCATTTTTCGCCTTATTTGATTTTCTAGCTAGTTTGAATTTTCAGTTCTGACGGATTCGATGTCAATATTATTGACGTTTTGACAGTGTTACCAACTGTTACCAGTTAGATCTCAATTTTCCCATTACTTTTACAAGTTCATCTAGATAAAAGAATTCCTTAATAAATCAATCCTATTATGGCAATAGCTTTTCCTTATTTAAAATATAAGGACATATTTAAAATATATGGTTATTAATTGTCATGTTATTCCTATGTGAACAATTAATTGAAAAATAATGTTCTGTGTGGCGACATCTCTTAGATTATTAGCATCACTTCAGAGATCTTGTATGTTAAATTACAGAAATGTATTCCTGGTTGCACCACTTACTAGGACAGTTTTTACAAGATTTATCTCTTTTTTTCCAATTTCTTTTTAAATTTCCGCTGATAACTGCCACGATGGTATTCATTTTTTTTTGCTGAAGCTACTGAAACGAAAACATTTTGACCAAGGATCATCCTTTCTAAGGGATTAATTTTCGTACAGTAATAAATTGTGATTGGAAGCTGTTGAAGTGTAGTTTTGAATTTTTGATGTATTTTTCGAATCACACCTTTTAAAGGGATCATATTGGCAATTTTGTAAGTATACCTGATGGCACATGGTCTGGGAGATTTTTAATGGGGCATTTTCTATGTATTTTAGTAGTGACTAATCCTTGGATACATTATCCTATCCATAATCGTTGGTCGCAGTGGAAATTTGTTGTTTTTCTTTCAAGAAAACGAATATAAGACCCTTCGTTGAAGGTATGTAACAGCTACATTTTGTAGATATTTCTTAATTTGAGATTTTCTTGATTATAAAGGGTCTTTATATGGGGAGGCTACTCCACCAACCATAACGGCAGTCTTATCTCTCCTTGGTTCGGAAGCTCCTGCGTGGACCCATTTTAAATATTCCCTTGGTCCCCCATATAATTTCTGGAGGGCAATCCAGTAGGATACAGGACCATTTCACTCCCACATCAATTAACTGGATGGTGATAGACAGACAGATAAGCCATATATACTATAAGTTTTATTTTTTTTTTTGCTTAAATATATTTTGTTTCTTCCTTGTATATAAAGTTGGTCGGATAGCGCTCTGATTAACGTGTCTAAATATACTATAATAATTAAATTTAAAGGTAGATAGTCAGGTAAAATCGCTTTCTTTTCTAATAAATATATAACGTGTACAGCGGAAGTTAGTTTTAACTAACACATTTTCTTATTCCAACAATATTAAGTTGGTGTGTTTTCTTGCGCTTAAGCTTAAGCTACATTAAAACCATAGAATTTCTGGTTCTACGATTTAACCATTATACGTAACTAATTTCTGCACATTTAGTAAACTTATTAGTTCAAATATATTTTTTTTAAACTTGCGATTACGTTGTCTTAAATATCTAATGTTGAGATTGCGTAATAGTTTTGCATAACATTTGTTGGAAGAGATATTTGTAAATATTGTTGAGATTAGGCATATAATAATATATATATATAAGATTAGCTGAAAACTAGACTTTTGAGTGTCAGTCTCGGAAACTTATTCTTTGCATTGACTTGTAATTTGTAAATAAATTCTGATAATAGTAGCAGATTTGTCATTTTTTTAATGTATTTGTGTCCCTGTTTAGTAAGTTTGAAGGGGGACAAAATCTAGATTTATTGAGGCATTTGACAAGAACTAAATTTACTTGGCGCTCAACCCTACATTCATTTTTTTTAAACCCAGCCCGTCTCCACGGCAGTGTGGCCGGCGAATGCCCAACTGTCGATATCTGACATTTGTTTATTGCTACCGATTGAAGGTAACACATACTAGAAACAAATGCGGCAAATGCACTTTCTCATACGTAGTTACTGCGTTTTCAACTAGTAGCATGCAGATACCACATTTGTACTAAGGAAAGCCAGAAGTATTGTGAAGATACGACAAAATGTGCAATGTTTTTTAATATAACTAATGTAGATACAGCTTTTTACTTTAGTAAATAGAATAAAATGTTAATATACCAAAACTATTAAAAACATTTCGGATATTTTTGTAGATACGGCGTTAGATTTTAGCACGGCAGTATATATGTATACGAGTTTAGTTAAGTCAATTTCAAAATTCCCGTCTTCTCCAATTCGAGCTTATGGAGCAATGATAACGGTGCAACGATTAATGCTTTTCTGTTCTCCATACCGCAAAGTTTTTGTTTTTATTCCATCACGAATATAAAAAGAATAATTGTCAAAAAATCGTTTTTTTTTATTAGAGTTGCTGCGATAACTTATATGCTTTGGAGAAAGTGGGAAACCTTAAATTTACTTGATAGGACCCATACGAAGGCTTACGCAGACTAAAAAATACCAATATTTATTAACAAGTTCATTTACGTGGCCTATAGATAAAATAACGAAATAAAAAACAGTTTTAAATAACAGAGGCCTTTACTCTTTAGTCAAAAAATAAAGAGATATTGTAATTTGTTTACAAAAAATCCAAAATTTTAAACAAATTGAAAAAATTCTTCAAATGAAATTAAAGAAACAATTTCTCAGTATATTGCATTGCCCATATTAAGACACACTGATTAAATATTCCTTTCCTTTTTACCCTCAAATCTTTCATTGGCTTTAGTAAGCCCACTTGCACTTCAATCACCTTCACTGTTTGCACCGATCTGATTTTAGCTGCTTCTAGATGTCTATACCATGTTGTGGTTTTAGTTTTCTTATTAGCGTGAGACATACTTAGACAACTTATTTGGACACATACATATGTTCGTCTCTGAAAAAAAAAAGAAACAATAAACCTTTTGCAAATTGATCAAGATATCTGGTGTCACAGTGACAAGTAAACGATATTTCATATTGTTCTTTAATCATACCTATTTACTTAATAGGTACATATCTACTTAGTAGGTACATAAACTTTAGAATTTTATGTTAGAGCTCTTCCAGCAGTGCGATGTTCCATTTCGAATGATGACCAAAAGATGAAAATTTAACCTAACAAAGTTGTAAACGGTGTACCTACGTTGTCTTTATAAGGGCATGACATGTAATGATGTGTAAGTAACAGGAGGAAAATGACATTTCTTTCGTTATCAGTCCGTTATATGTTATAAAACGAGTACATCATACCACTTTAATAAAAACTACAGAAATAGGCCTGTTATATTTGACAAAGCACGGCTGTTAATATGAATAACGAACGTACCATCAAGGCCTGAATAAAGTATTTATTTTTACTTACCTTATTTATTATAATTATAATGATCTGGACATAGTAATTATCAAATTTTTATCACTAAATACATACGGCGTCACCACGAGATGACCGGCGTGACACATAACCATACACCATACATAAGAACTACACCCGAAGATTACTTTTTTGACAGAACACAGAAGAATACGAAAAGGCGATATGCAAATTGTAAAGGACAGAAGCAGCTGAAGGTTCTATATTTCTCTTAAAAAAATATTATGATATTCTTAATAAAATATTTTCAAAAAAATAATCAAAAGATAATGTATGAAATTATTTTTAAAATAAATACCCAAATATATCCCATACATATATTTTCAAATATTCTAAAACTATTTATCAGATCATATTCTAAAAGTAATCATAAATTATTTGATTATGCTAAGAATTACTTAAAGATAATTGTTGTAATTAATCTATAGATATTTTTTAAGAAGATTGTCAGATTAATCTTGTGCTATCTGGGACAATTAAGTTTTTGGTATCTAAACAGATTTCAAGGCGGGATATCACATTTTAAATCGATATGGCTAGAACTAATGCTCTTATTAAGTCACCCATTTATATTGTGTGTTCAGATTTTAATAAAATTTCTTGCAATTGCGATGTACATTCATGTTCACTTAAACAAGGCTTAAATATGGCACACCAAGTTAACCATGCATTGAGTAGTTGTATTCTTTGGCCATAGCCTATTTTGGTTTTTAGAATTATATGGTTCTTCGTATTTCGGTCTCATCTTAGGTTAGTAGTTCGTAATATCATATTGAATATTTTGAATAAAGTTGCAAGAGTGCAGTAGAGAGTCGGTTGTGCCTTCGAAGCGAACGGTTGGGTGCCTGAAACACTCCCACTATAAACGCAAAATTGCCGTGAAAAACTCCGTCAAATTTGATAAAAATTAGGTAAATTATAGCCCAAGAATTTACGCGCAAATTGATACCTCAGATCAAAAGAACAAAGTTGAAATAGAATTAATATTTGAAAACAACTAATACAGTTTTGTGACCAGTGAGTGCTGTGATTAAGAAACGAAAAGAGCGTAATTAAACAAACAACCCAAGACAGGCAAAAGCAAGATAAGTACCTCCTTTTTCATTTTTAAGTACCTTCCCAGACAAGCATATTTATATACAATTGAAGGGTTTAGGCCCATCACCCTTGAAGAGTCGACATTGTCGACAAGTTTATGGCAATAAATTAAAGCATGGCATGATATCCCTCTGTAAACCTGTAAATTATTTTTTTAACCATTATAAAAATATTCAAATGAATTTGATCTGTCTGTAAAGTATGGTCATATAAATTTCTTTTGTTAACCTTCAAATAATCTTTTTTCATAATTATTAAAAATACTCAGGCAAATTTAATATAAACTGAACCCGTAATAATCAAACGTATATGCTCATAATATTCTCTTAGGTAAAATATCAAGTGAGGGTTTTCAGGTCGAAATTACGCTCATTGTCAAGTATAATAACTTAAAAATAAGTCAATAAACAATCCTTTCTAGCAAATTTACATATGATCTGGCCAGGGGCGTGCCCCATCAGGGTGACGGTGCACCGTGTGGAATTGAAGCAATTTAAGAATATAATGGGAATTTGGATGGAATTGGAGGCTATTGGCTTGGTTTCGGTGCCATTGGAATTTGGAAAGCCTTATCCATGCTATGGAAACATACAAATTGTTTATGCTTCTGGTGCGGCTAGGGTGGGACTGAGCAAGTTTATTAAAAAGTTTAAAAAGGTTAGGACCGTAATAGTGACAAGCAGGGGGTAAACGGGAGGTAGTAGCTCTCCGGAAAGCACAAGAATGATGTATCTACTGCGGAGCGCGGGAGCGAGGACACATTGGCTACTGGTGCGAGGGATCGACGGCGACGGGAATTGTCTGTGTGGACCATCGTTGGAAGGAGAAAACATAGAAAACACATTCCTTTTTGTGTGCCATCACTTGGTCTGGATACAGAGTTTTGAGTTAGGTGAGGGATGAGTGTTTGAGGGGTGATGCATACCTCGGGACGTGCGAATGACGATTTTGTGAGTGGTGATTGGTTTTGTATATGATCCAGAGCTAGGTGCAATGTTTTTGGTGTGGTGAGGTAAAGCGGATCAAAAGGAGAGGGGAATGGAGGGGAGGAGAGGTATCACAGAGAAGTGTTGTTGATCCTGACTTTTTGTTGGTGTCTAGTTTAATAGGAGTGTGTTTTGTGGTATTGCATATTTTTTGACGTTGTGGGTGTTACAATATAGTGTTGTGAATCCGATTACATAATATTTTTCTTAAGTAAATTATCAAATGAGGTTTTCAGGTTAAAATTACGCTCGTTAATAAGTGAAAAGTTCTACATTAAGTTCTACACTAAAAACAGGGAGACCAGGTTTCACGTGGGAATCACAAAAAGTCTGTCTGAAATTTATGAGTAAACTTTGAATGACTATTTAATGTTAGAAAAAAAAAATCGAAATGTGTATTGCAAGAAACTCCTTGGAGCTGATTTAATTATTATCCTTTTATAAGTTTCCGTGATTAAACTAACTACTTCCTGCATACTTTTGTAAGCTTTTTAGCACATACGAAGTTTGTGTTACTCTGTCATATTCAGCCAAACTTAAAGAGAGGTGGTGACTGGATTGAATGGTTAGCGGATGGAATACAATTCACAGTCCTTGTTGACTATGGATCAATGGCCAAAGGTCGAGATTAGGAACTAATTTCTGAGAATGGAGTGGTCGTTAGTGATGTTACTGCATGAACCATGGACGTAATGAAGTCACACGCTTTCGGAAGTGCTCTTGAAATCAATTACCTCCTGAAAATGAAAACATAATCGTAGACGAAGAAGTAAAAGGTAATGACAAAATGAAGAA
Organism: Rutpela maculata; assembly: GCA_936432065.2. NCBI lineage: Eukaryota > Metazoa > Arthropoda > Insecta > Coleoptera > Cerambycidae > Rutpela > Rutpela maculata. The sequence continues at coordinate 202,958,677 of OW386285.2, read as the reverse complement.
ATAAAAAGGAAAAGAATATGGAGATAGAAAAAGGAAAGCCGCAGAGAATAGGGAGACAAAAGCTACGTAAAAATATATATATATATATATATATGAAATCGGATTTGAAGGAAACAACTACTCAGCGGGCAAATACCCCGACCTGCATTGAATTACACCTTCAAATCGTGATCAGTAACCAACTATCATTTGTCTGTTCCTTATTATGTTCTCATCAGTATGCCATAGGTCATGGAACAGACAAATGATAGTGGTCTACTTGCTAGTCTTATACAAACTGAATCAAATGAAGTGACGGTGAGAGGTAAACTCTCATATGGTCAGATGCTACTATACGTCGGACAAATGTCACTGACGTATAGCGACTTGCTTTTTTGCAAGTACCAAGAGCGGCGACCTCTAGCCTTAGTGGGCTATACTCACTGTTTATGAAATCGGATTTGAAGGAAACAACTACTCAGCGGGCAAATACCCCGACCTGCATTGAATTACACCTTCAAATCGTGATCAGTAACCAACAATCATTTGTCTGTTCCTAACCAGACATAGACCGGTTTCGAACTTATTATGTTCTCATCAGTATGCCATAGGTCATGGAACAGACAAATGTATATATATATATATATATATATATATATATATATATATATATATATATATATATATATATATATATATATATATATATATATATATATATATATATATATATATATATATACATATATATATATATATATATATATATATATATATATATATATATATATATATATATATATATATATATATATATATATATATATATATATATATATATTGGTATTGGTTAGGGAGGTCAAAATGGAGACAACCTACACGATGGAAATTAATTTAAACTGTCTTATTGAAAAAAACCGCTGCCCAAGGAATCACTACTTCCACATCCAGATTCTCTATCCAAGTCACTCACAACGAAAAAACTTTGTATGTGAAAATAATTGTTTATGGAACTTTAATAATATAATATTTGAAATCCTCTACCCCAAAAACCCATAAAACGATACCCCACATCGGTAATGGGGTGGGGTGGTGATAGGGGGTGGTAGTGGGAGGTGGATGAAGTAAAAAAATATTTTGAGGTTTCTGGTTCCTGTACATACACTAAATCACAATTTTTTTTTCATCCCCTTTAATAAGGAGGTGAGGGTGGTAATGGGGGGTGGCTAATGCCAAAAATTTTTTTGAGACCTTAGCTTCTCTTGTATATATATATATATATATATATATATATATATATATACATATATATATATATATATATATATATATATATATATATATATATATATATATATATATATATATACATATATATATATATATATATATATATATATATATATTGGTATTGGTTAGGGAGGTCAAAATGGAGACAACCTACACGATGGAAATTAATTTAAACTGTCTTATTGAAAAAAACCGCTGCCCAAGGAATCACTACTTCCACATCCAGATTCTCTATCCAAGTCACTCACAACGAAAAAACTTTGTATGTGAAAATAATTGTTTATGGAACTTTAATAATATAATATTTGAAATCCTCTACCCCAAAAACCCATAAAACGATACCCCACATCGGTAATGGGGTGGGGTGGTGATAGGGGGTGGTAGTGGGAGGTGGATGAAGTAAAAAAATATTTTGAGGTTTCTGGTTCCTGTACATACACTAAATCACAATTTTTTTTTCATCCCCTTTAATAAGGAGGTGGGGGTGGTAATGGGGGGTGGCTAATGCCAAAAATTTTTTTGAGACCTTAGCTTCTCTTGTATATACTAAATACCCATTTCATGGACTCTTACCTGCTTTATTTACCCATTTACCCCAAATTTACCCCAATTTACCCCCCAACCCTTCGACGGAACAAGATGAAAATATAATCTAGTTCTAGATCTCGTTAAAGTACATATGTGTACCAAATTTCAAGTCAATATCTTAAACGGTTCCAGATATCTTAAACGGTGCGAGAGCGATAATCAATGCGAGAAGATCAATATCTTGTCCGAGGATGACCACTGTATCGTTTCCATGAGATTCGTTTAAGGCGGTTTGAACTATGAGTACGTCAACGTCGTCTACAGCAGTAATTGTTTTGATTCCCTCGTTTTTAAATCTCTCCACCAATTGCGAAATAAACCGTTCCTTTTTGTGAGATTGTTTATCATTTTATTTTGCGTTTCAGTCAGTGGCGTGTTCTCATGAAAAACAATTTCCGGTGAAATGCGTTTCAAAAGACGCTGCTGTCTTTCGATGCTCTTCATACTGCAGTCAGCATATCCGTCAAACACTACAGTCACTTTTTGGCCGTAATGTTTACGAATAAAGCTGCTTCGGCCATACTACATGATGAATCAAATTGCCGCCATCAACAATGAACTGGCAATCGGAAAAATCTATTGGCCTCTCTCGTACAGCATTGAAAATATCATACAGACGATTTCTTAATTTTCCTCATTAACCCTTTCTTATTGAAGAGAAGAAGTGGAATTGAAGCAAGCTCAGAGTTGAAATATGACTCCAAATCTTCTTTTGTGTGAACAGTACAGATTATCCTCTAATATAATTGTAAAGAAGGGGAAAATACATAAACTACTTGCGACAAAACCCTCTATATATGCATCTAATAGAGAAAATTCTGCTCAATAAATTCATTCCTGAGCATTTTTCTCGTTAAAGTAACCGGTTTTAAGATATTCGGAGTCAAACTTGGAATAGGATGGATTTTTACCTCTGCGCCCCAAACTACGCCTCTGTTCGGACGCTGTTAGCGCGAAATAGGTTAGGATAAGCTACAAGGTTAATAGTACATTTTTTATGCAGAATTTAACATGACGATTTTTTTATTTCCTATACTTTTTTCTCTTTCGACGAACGGTTTACAAGATGAAAGTAAAAACCAGCGTTAAGGCCCCCTTAATATGGTCGAAGCAGCTCTATTCATTATCATTACGGACGTTTCACCCCTAAATTGTGGGAAACTATTCGGGTATCTATTTCGAACCCTATCTAGATTACGCATCCCAAATATTATTACTTTATAAATTATTTCTTCTAAAATATCTAATTTACGTGGACTAATATGTAACAATTGTGTTACAAAATTGAACTGATTCAGTGATGTCTTTTGAAAAGCATTTTAAATAGTAATAATAATTCCCTTAAGAACATATTTTGAATTACATACATTATTCTACAATAGATATTTAGCGTGAACGGTTCATTTTAAAACAGATAATCGCACATTATCGGGTAAAACACCAATGTAATCTGATAGAGTATAACTTACACAATATGAATCATCATAATAACAAACGCACACGATTGCATAGCGCAACTAATTGCGCAAGCGCTAGAGCATTTTACACTATAGAAGTCTGGCAACCTCGAAGGAGGCAAAGTCTACCGTTATATATAACAGTTTTAAATACATTGAGTCAGAGAGGTACTATTTATATAACGAGGTGTAAACATACCAATCGTATGAACAAAAATGTGTATGTAAAAAAAGATAAAAATCCTTTCCCCTCTCCGCGTGCCCTTGGTAAGTGAAATTTGGCGGTTATGTATATGTAAACAGAACTAATCTATCTATATTATTTCTAGTGGAGGTGCGGGCGCCACAAATTTGTAAGGAGGCGGACACGATACAAATGCACATATATATATATATATATATATATATATATGTATGTATATATATATATATATATATATATATATATATATATATATATATATATATATATATATATATATATATATATATATATATATATATATATTGAATAAAAATGGAGGCAGGATCAATGATGAACCTATACAAAATAAAAAACATTCTAACATAAAGACAGTTACTAACTACCCAGTAAATAAAATTGATAATAATCTGACACAACGGAATGCGATTGAATTTCTCACAAATAAATCTATTGCAAACGCACCACCCCCTACAAGCTCATTAGGAAAAAATAATAATAAACTGAATCATCTATCAAGAAACACAAACTATAAAAATTCTCTAGACGTAATGCATTTCAACATTCAAGGACTGATGGGCAAATATGATTCAGTCAGTATCCTACTAATATCACACAAGATAGATGTCCTATGCCTTTGTGAATATTGATTAAGTGAAAGGGAACTTACAGTCACAGTGATTGAAAATTTCAACCTAATAACATACTTTACACGTACGAACAAATCTAGAGGTGGAGTTTGTATATATGCCAGACGTAATGTCAATATAAAACCCATGGAGTATAGAAAATGTGTGGAACAAAATTTTGAAGCTTGTGTAGCCGTTATGCAAAATATTGACAAAACAAATATATTTATAATCCGTGTTTATAGGACACCTAATGGTGACTGGTGGGACTTTATCCATAGACTTAATCTGTTGTTACACAAAGTATTTAACAAAAATGGTCAATATATAAATTGTTGGTGACATAAATATTAATTTTTTAAATAACTCTCCAAACAAGGAAATGTTGATAAACACACTTTCTGAATACAGTATTAAACATCACATCAATATCGCTACCAGGATAACCACACACAGCTCTACGTGTATAGATAACATGTTTTCAAATATCGAGGTGAGCAATATGAGAGTCTGTCACTCATTTGTTTCAGATCACACATATCAGATATGTTCTTTCGACACATTTCAACTAAACCAAAATCCTGTGTTTAAATACATAAGGAACTACAGCAACAATAATAAACAAATTTTTCAAAATAATATTGCCAGGGAAACTTGGGCCGAAATGTATGAAGCCAACAGTTTTAATAATAAATTCAGTGCATTTTATAATACACTCATCTACTTGTATAACTGTTCCTTTCCAATAACTAAAACTAAATTTGAACCTAAAGTAAAAAAATGGTTTACACCTCAAATCAAAGACATGCATGACCAACTTTGTCAAATGGAAAAACTCAAAAAAGAATTAAAGAATCCGGAATATACCTTAAGATATAACCAATTTAAACAGTTATATAAACAGAATGCTGAGAGACACGGTCACAACTGACACATTAAAACTGCTTTATTACGGTCTTGTACAGTCTGTGTTACAGTATGGACTGATATTCTGGGGCTCTTCCCCTTACCTCAATAAGATATTCATAGTACAAAAGAAAATCTTGAGATGTATGAATAATGCTCACCCACTTTCTCATTGTAAGCCAATATTTAAATCATATAATATTCTCACATTACCAAGTCTCTACCTTTATCAGTTGATAATGTATGTGAAGGAGAACGAAACATCCTTCTTAAAGAATAGTGACATATATATATATATATATATATGGCTGATGTATATTTTCCATGTTTCGTGTACAATATGAGTGCGTGTCACTATTCTTTAAGAAGGATGTTTCGTTCTCCTTCACATACATTATCAACTGATAAAGGTAGAGACTTGGTAATGTGAGAATATTATATGATTTAAATATTGGCTTACAATGAGAAAGTGGGTGAGCATTATTCATACATCTCAAGATTTTCTTTTGTACTATGAATATCTTATTGAGGTAAGGGGAAGAGCCCCAGAATATCAGTCCATACTGTAACACAGACTGTACAAGACCGTAATAAAGCAGTTTTAATGTGTCAGTTGTGACCGTGTCTCTCAGCATTCTGTTTATATAACTGTTTAAATTGGTTATATCTTAAGGTATATTCCGGATTCTTTAATTCTTTTTTGAGTTTTTCCATTTGACAAAGTTGGTCATGCATGTCTTTGATTTGAGGTGTAAACCATTTTTTTACTTTAGGTTCAAATTTAGTTTTAGTTATTGGAAAGGAACAGTTATACAAGTAGATGAGTGTATTATAAAATGCACTGAATTTATTATTAAAACTGTTGGCTTCATACATTTCGGCCCAAGTTTCCCTGGCAATATTATTTTGAAAAATTTGTTTATTATTGTTGCTGTAGTTCCTTATGTATTTAAACACAGGATTTTGGTTTAGTTGAAATGTGTCGAAAGAACATATCTGATATGTGTGATCTGAAACAAATGAGTGACAGACTCTCATATTGCTCACCTCGATATTTGAAAACATGTTATCTATACACGTAGAGCTGTGTGTGGTTATCCTGGTAGCGATATTGATGTGATGTTTAATACTGTATTCAGAAAGTGTGTTTATCAACATTTCCTTGTTTGGAGAGTTATTTAAAAAATTAATATTTATGTCACCAACAATTTATATATTGACCATTTTTGTTAAATACTTTGTGTAACAACAGATTAAGTCTATGGATAAAGTCCCACCAGTCACCATTAGGTGTCCTATAAACACGGATTATAAATATATTTGTTTTGTCAATATTTTGCATAACGGCTACACAAGCTTCAAAATTTTGTTCCACACATTTTCTATACTCCATGGGTTTTATATTGACATTACGTCTGGCATATATACAAACTCCACCTCTAGATTTGTTCGTACGTGTAAAGTATGTTATTAGGTTGAAATTTTCAATCACTGTGACTGTAAGTTCACTTTCACTTAATCAATATTCACAAAGGCATAGGACATCTATCTTGTGTGATATTAGTAGGATACTGACTGAATCATATTTGCCCATCAGTCCTTGAATGTTGAAATGCATTACGTCTAGAGAATTTTTATAGTTTGTGTTTCTTGATAGATGATTCAGTTTATTATTATTTTTTCCTAATGAGCTTGTAGGGGGTGGTGCGTTTGCAATAGATTTATTTGTGAGAAATTCAATCGCATTCCGTTGTGTCAGATTATTATCAATTTTATTTACTGGGTAGTTAGTAACTGTCTTTATGTTAGAATGTTTTTTATTTTGTATAGGTTCATCATTGATCCTGCCTCCATTTTTATTCAATATATATATATATATATATATATATATACATACATATATATATATATATATATATATATATATATATATATATATATATATATATATATATATATATATATATATATATATATATATATGTGCATTTGTATCGTGTCCGCCTCCTTACAAATTTGTGGCGCCCGCACCTCCACTAGAAATAATATAGATAGATTAGTTCTGTTTACATATACATAACCGCCAAATTTCACTTACCAAGGGCACGCGGAGAGGGGAAAGGATTTTTATCTTTTTTTACATACACATTTTTGTTCATACGATTGGTATGTTTACACCTCGTTATATAAATAGTACCTCTCTGACTCAATGTATTTAAAACTGTTATATATAACGGTAGACTTTGCCTCCTTCGAGGTTGCCAGACTTCTATAGTGTAAAATGCTCTAGCGCTTGCGCAATTAGTTGCGCTATGCAATCGTGTGCGTTTGTTATTATGATGATTCATATTGTGTAAGTTATACTCTATCAGATTACATTGGTGTTTTACCCGATAATGTGCGATTATCTGTTTTAAAATGAACCGTTCACGCTAAATATCTATTGTAGAATAATGTATGTAATTCAAAATATGTTCTTAAGGGAATTATTATTACTATTTAAAATGCTTTTCAAAAGACATCACTGAATCAGTTCAATTTTGTAACACAATTGTTACATATTAGTCCACGTAAATTAGATATTTTAGAAGAAATAATTTATAAAGTAATAATATTTGGGATGCGTAATCTAGATAGGGTTCGAAATAGATACCCGAATAGTTTCCCACAATTTAGGGGTGAAACGTCCGTAATGATAATGAATAGAGCTGCTTCGACCATATTAAGGGGGCCTTAACGCTGGTTTTTCACTTTCATCTTGTAAACCGTTCGTCGAAAGAGAAAAAAGTATAGGAAATAAAAAAATCGTCATGTTAAATTCTGCATAAAAAATGTACTATTAACCTTGTAGCTTATCCTAACCTATTTCGCGCTAACAGCGTCCGAACAGAGGCGTAGTTTGGGGCGCAGAGGTAAAAATCCATCCTATTCCAAGTTTGACTCCGAATATCTTAAAACCGGTTACTTTAACGAGAAAAATGCTCAGGAATGAATTTATTGAGCAGAATTTTCTCTATTAGATGCATATATAGAGGGTTTTGTCGCAAGTAGTTTATGTATTTTCCCCTTCTTTACAATTATATTAGAGGATAATCTGTACTGTTCACACAAAAGAAGATTTGGAGTCATATTTCAACTCTGAGCTTGCTTCAATTCCACTTCTTTTCTTCAATAAGAAAGGGTTAATGAGGAAAATTAAGAAATCGTCTGTATGATATTTTCAATGCTGTACGAGAGAGGCCAATAGATTTTTCCGATTGCCAGTTCATTGTTGATGGAGGCAATTTGATTCATCATGTAGTATGGCCGAAGCAGCTTTATTCGTAAACATTACGGCCAAAAAGTGACTGTAGTGTTTGACGGATATGCTGACTGCAGTATGAAGAGCATCGAAAGACAGCAGCGTCTTTTGAAACGCATTTCACCGGAAATTGTTTTTCATGAGAACACGCCACTGACTGAAACGCAAAATAAAATGATAAACAATCTCACAAAAAGGAACGGTTTATTTCGCAATTGGTGGAGAGATTTAAAAACGAGGGAATCAAAACAATTACTGCTGTAGACGACGTTGACGTACTCATAGTTCAAACCGCCTTAAACGAATCTCATGGAAACGATACAGTGGTCATCCTCGGACAAGATATTGATCTTCTCGCATTGATTATCGCTCTCGCACCTGAAGATAAAGATATCCGTTTCTTAAGAGAGGCTCAGAGATAAATAAAAAATAAAGATTACAGTTCTCGTGACTTGCAGTCCTCGGAAGTTTTAAAAAGCTGTATGGCCACACGTTCAGTGGATGCGATAACACTTCAGCTTTCTTTGGTAAAGGAAACGTGCAAACGGTGGAATGCGTCAATAAAAGAAAAGATCTCGAAGAGGTTGTCCGTATATTCAACAACCGTAGCTCAACAAAAGAAGAAATTACATCTTTGAATCATCAAAGATTCATTATCTTCAATAAGTTAGTCCGCCAATCTAGTACTACCGGGATTCTACGAAGACTGCCAGCAACATCCGAGGCATTACGTCAACATTCTTACAGAGTATTTCTCCAAATTCATGTTTGACGAGGAGAAAACTTGGAACCAACGGAATGCAGAAAAGCAGAAAATAATATAAAATATTTCAAAGAGATGATATACTTAAAGAAGTAAAATGTTCAAAACTTAATCATTTTGGAGCAAAAATGTAAATATTTCCCTCCAGCAAGAGAAAAATTTTTGAATTGTTTAAAGATTTTTGAAAAGCATTCAAGATGACTCCAACAAACTATCATTAATTAGTATAGCAAAATTTATGATTAACCAACAAATATATTCTAGAGTTTTGGTCTCGAATGCTTTTTAAAACATTTTTATTTCTTGCTAGAGGGAAATATTTACATTTTTGCTCCAGAATAATCTGGTTTTTAAAATATCTTTGGAAGGTGGAAGATTACACTTGTCAACATTCAGTTTGAAAAAATACGCCGAACTCTACCTAGGTACCCAGGGGTTTTGGGGTCGCCGATTCCGTTGCCGAGGTCGGTTAAGCTCTATCACGTCAGGTTCAAGGTCATTTGAAGGTCAACCTAAGAAAAGGTTTTTTAAAAAATCTAAAAAATTCACACATAGGCTCTTGGGGGGTCTCTGAGTCTGAATCCGATGTCGGTTGGCCTTTATCACCTCATGTTCAAGGTCACTTGAAGGTTAAAGTAAGAATAGGAGGTGAAAAAAATTAGAAAAGATTTATACGAATGCTCACCTGCCTACTTATTGTCTGTTTATCTGTCTGCCCTTATACCTGCACACCTGTTTGTTTGCTTGTTAGTCTGTATTTATCATCCGCCTGCATTTTCTCTCTGTCCATCTATTTGACATCCTGCCTTTCTGTCAGTAATTCTGTCTGACTGAATGACTAAATATTTCTATCTGACAGCCTGTCTGCCTCCTTGTCAGTTTGTCTGACTCAGGAAACCATTAAATTACTTTGACCCTGACAGGATTGAGCTCAGGGCCGGTTTTAGGTAACCGGAGGCCCTAAGCTCTAGGTATGTTTTTCGTTGAAGCTTTCTCTTCTAATAAAATAAACGTACATATCTGCGTATGAAATCTGAGTTCTGAGGCCCCCTAAATGCGAGGCCCTAAGCTGGCGTTTACTCAGCTTATAGGCAAAACCAGCACTGATTGAGCTCCAAGTGAGTGAAGCCAACGCCCGTGGTACTCTTTACTTGCATGTTCGCTCTGCTTCTGCAACTATACCTAAAGGCCATCCTTTCACAGAAGAAAATAGGTAGGTGATTCATTGAGTTAAATATATTTGCACTGAGATAGCCGAAGAATCTTCATGTGCAGCTAAAGCTGGCGGACGAATGCCGGCTTGAAATGACCTCAGAATGACCTTGAGATGACCTCTGGATGCCTCTTTTTTTTAAGGGTAAGCGAACAATGGATTCGGACTCAGCGACACGAAAAACCTGTGTGAATTTTTTCAGATTCTTTCAACCACCTTTTCTTACTTTAACCTTCAAATGACCTTGAAACTGACGTGATAGAGGTCAACCGACATCGAATGCAGACTCAGCGACTCAAAAAAACCTATATATAAGTTTTTTCAGATTTTTTGACAGCTTCTCTGTTTTTCTCAAATTAACCTTGAAATGATCTCCGGATGCCTTTTAAGGGTAAACGAACACCGGATTCGGACTCACCGATCCCAAAAACCTATGCGTGAATTTTTTCAGATTTTTTCAATCACCTTTTCTTAGTTTGACCTTCAAGTGACCTTGAAACTGACGTGATAAAGGTCAACCGGCATCGGATACAGACTCAGCGACCCAAAAACCCTATATGTAAATTTTTTCAGATTTTTTAACAGCTTCCTCTCCGTTTTTCTCAAATTAACCTTGAAATGACCTCCGGATGCCTTTTAAGGGTAAGCGAACACCGAATTCGGACTCAGCGACCCCAAAAACCTATGTGTACATTTTCTCAGATTTTTTCAACCACCTTTTCTTAGTTTGACCTTCAGATGTCCTTGAACCTGACGTGATAGAGCTTAACCGACCTCGGCATCGGAATCAGCGACCCCAAAAACCCCTGGGTACCTAGGTAGAGTCCTGTGTATTTTTTTAAACTAAATGTTGACCTGTGTTATTATTATTCTTTTATTTTCTGCTTTTTAGCCCCCCCCCCCCCCCCAATAAAAATCGTCTTCTAATTTCTTTTTTACTTTTACTATATAAGGCCAGCAGCAGTGACAAATAGTGGATTAAGGGCAACTAGTTACGTTAAGGAATGTTCGTGTCCTGTTAAATAAATATCTTAAACAAATACCTTTTTTAATTTGCTCTAAGCTATAAAGGGGTACAAAAATATTTGTTTCAGAACAAAATAAACGTTTTTTTATTCCCAAATTGAAAAAATTTAAAAACCCATTGATCTCTAGAAAGTATTATTTCTGTGTATAAAAGTTATTTATATTTTTAGTAAGATAATTTTAGTTACCATATCTATAGATGTATTTAGGAATAGTATGCCTCTTTACTATGTTGCCAAGTTTAGGAGGCGATATCGCTACTTTATTGTAAGGAAGCATTTAATACCTATATACATCAAGTGTTTAAAACAGCAGCGCCACCTGGTAAAAAATGTAGTGGACTATGGTGTATGTTTACATATGTTTATAGGTATTTTCCGCCTCCAAAAAAAGTGTCGTTAAATGCTTCTATCTCTCTATTTCTTCCCTTTTTGTCATAATCTTATATGCGCACCAATAAAGCTGATCATTATTGATAATAATGAGTCATGAATTTACTAATTATCAATACATTCGCGATGAAAACAACACAAAACGTCTCCGCCTCCGAAATTGGAGGCGAACGCGTAAAATCGGAGGCAAACACCACCTAACCATATAACATTCGGAGGTGTATGAGTACTAAATGCATGTATATATATATATATATATATATATATATAGATATATATATATAGAGTTATAAACACTACGTTGTCGCCTCAAGAATAGATATACTAAACACGCTGTGACCTCATATATGACGTTGTGACCTCATAAAGCTGAGGCGACAACGTTTTGCCTTAATTTCGATGTAAAATGAATCCAGATGTCATCCTAAGTTACTTAGCGAAAAATAGTTCTGAGGTCACTTCATACATCTGGTACCTACAATTTTGAATTTTAGTTCGAGTGTATATCACCAGCGCTAGTGTCGCCGTACCAAGTAGGAATGGTCAACACGAAGTCACCTCTAACTAGTATAAGGCGGACTACAGATATTACGTATTCGCCGTCCCCTCAGGTTACTGGCAACGTTGTATCAATTTGCGTACAGCGTTAGCGGCCAGTGACCAACAAAAATATTTATAGTTCTTGAACCGCTGGCCAATTGAAAGGGACCAAGCAAATTTTTAGGTTGAATTTAAATCGACATTTTTTGAGAAAAGAATAGATATCGATATGTGGTTTTCAGAATTTAAGAGATTATTTATTTGTGAAACAGCCGGTTTTGTTCATTTCTTTTATTTTGAAGCACGTTACTGTTTACAGGGTGTGAAAGAAAAGCGTGCTTTTTTAACCAAACTTTATAACTACCGAGATTCAACAAACATTATTTAATATTATTTTGATGGCATTTTTTTTGGTCACTAGTTTTAAAAAAATATATATCTTTTTGCCATTAAGCCTCATTGGTTTTCATAACAGCCGATCGTTGTAGATTATTATAATACCTTATGCCGTTCCTTTAAAATAATAAGTGCATTTTTTTGTACTTTCAGTTCATGGTGAATACATATAATTTTTCTCGCTAATATACATTTAACTATTATTGCTCCATTAATAATGAAAAGTATGGTTCTTCCCCTTTTCTTTAGTTGACATTTTATATAATAATAGTGCATATAAAAATAGATAAATAAATATTTAGATTATATTTAATTGTATTATAAAGACATACAATTTTTCGTACACTTTTGTATTTTTGGTGTGAAAATTAAATCAACAAAATTTGGCAAAAAATGTATCTACAGGTAAAGCCATTTTAGTTAGTCCCTTCATAGATATGCCAAATTGTAGCTTGATATCTGTAATTGTTCCGGAGATAAATGGGTTTTTCTTTTTTATATTTTTTTATATTTTAATGTAAAAGCCCAAAAAAGATTCCCCAATCCGTAAACATATACCAATTTTGGATACTCCACTGATTACCATACAAAGATTTACTTTTTATTATGATATTAAAGGAGCTATTATAAGGTATTATAATAACCTACAATGATCGGCTCTTACAAAGCACAATAAGACATAACGTTAAAAAAATTAAAAAATTACAGGTTTTTAGAAAAAAAATCGGCATCTTACAAAATAAGTGAGACATAAAAAAATTGAGAAATCGTTTCTTACAATACACCAGTGACTGAAAAAAATTGCATCAAAAAAATATAAAACATTTTTTGTGGAATCTCTACGAATCTCGGTAGTTATAAAGTTTGTCAAAAAAACATGCTCTTCTTTTACACCCTGTAAAAAGTAACACGCTTCAAAATAAAAGAATTAGACAAAACTCACCTTTTCGCAAATGAATTATCCCTTAAATCCTGAAAATCACATATTGATATCTATTCGCTTGGTCCGTTTCAATTAGCCAGTAGTTTAGTTAAAAAAAGGTTGCTTTGAGAGAACGATCTGCAGCATCGTTTGGCAATAGATTTAAACTATGTGCAGAACATTGTACTTAACATGTGCTTAACATACTCTAGGATGTATTTCTAAGATTTTCTGTCACAGCCCTCACTGTGCTCACTACGCATATTTGTTCCGTTGTCATAATCTTGCAAATCGTATATATTTAAATTTATATTACAAAACACATTTTGAACAAATCCAGATCATTCTAACTCAGTTTGATCGATCCGTTGCCTTTTATAAAATGTTGCCTAATTTAAATTTTCTTTGTAACATTATTTAAGTTGACAAATCTGAAAACAATTATTTAGTGCTGCTCAATGTGACTATCATCGGGAGTGTAATCCAGAATAATGGGAAAATATTTGTAGTTTAATATTTATTGGTTGTTAAATCTTATCCTTACTAAATATCATTCAAACAATACAAGTGATGCTCGACTTGTTAAATAATTATCCGACTTGAAACATAAACGCAAACTCTAAAAAAAATTGTTAATTAACAATAGGCTCATTTAATGAAAAATCGGTGAAAAAATTTTTCCAACGGGATATTGTTCCTTTAAGTGTCTAAATAATATCATAATTTATTAAAAATTTTAAATTAATATCTGATAACATAAAAAAATATTTTTACTTTTTACGACCGGTTTCAGAGCATCGTAACGGCTTAGCGTTCACCGCGCGGAGCTCTATTTTCAACATTCAATTAAAATTATTAATAATAGAGATAGTCGTGACTTTTTTATTGTAAATTTCTTCCTCTTTAAGAACCGTTCATTAAATTTTCTTAAATATTAATAGTTTTCGAGTTATTTGCAAAAAACGAAACTCGTTATTTTTTCAATGTTCATTTGTTTTCAACTTTTGCAGTTGTTTATGTGCGAGTTTGAAACTTTTGCACATTTTTCTAGATGTCATTCCGAATCCAATGAGCTCTCACTCATATTTTTACGAGCTCTGTCAAGAATTAACACTGCTTTGAACTTGTGAACTAGCAGTCTATAACAATTATTTTTACTTTTTAATAAAATTAGACAAATTTAGACCACATAATCTTATTCAGCGATCTAAAAAACGTTAAGTATATGAATTTTCGTGAATTTATTTGTAACAGAAGAATTATTAATTTTTCAGTATTTAAGGGTGGTTTCAACACTTAATATTTCCGTCTTTCCTATGTTTTGACCTCATTATCATATTCAGCGACCTTAAAAACATAAATATATTGATTTTCGTTTATTTATTTAAAAATTAGAAGAATTATTATCGTTTTCGGGCCGGGAATTTTACCATTTTTACTGCTTCACTTACTGTACTATCAGTTAATAATAAAAAGTTTGGTTCTTTCCTTTTTCTTTAGTTGACATTTTATATAATAATAGTGCTTATAAAAATAAATAAATAGATATTTAGATTCTATTTAATGCCATTAAAACGACATACAATTTTTCGCATATTTTTGTATTATTGGTATGAAAAATTCATCAACAAAATTTGGAAAAAAAATTTTGTATCTACAGGTTTAGTGATAAATTTCAATTTGATATTTTTAACCGTTCCGGAGATAGAGTGGGGTTCTGTTTATATTTTGATATAGAAAACACGAAAACGGTCCCCCAATTCGTAAACGTGTACCGATTTTAGGTACTCCACTGATTACCTCGCAAAAAAATTTACTTATTGTTCTAATTTTAACAAGGTATTAAAATAACCTACCACGGTCGGCACTTACAAAGCACAATAAGGCACAACGTCAAAAGAATTGAAATATTACAGGTTTTAGAAAAAATCGGTATTTACAAAATAAGTGAGATATAAAAAATTTGAGAAATAGCTCTTTGTCCTATAAACCAGTGACTAAAACAATGCGCTTCAAAAAAGTATAAACCATTTTTTGTGGAATTTCTGTAGTTATAAAGATTGTCAAAAAAACACGTTTTTCTTCGTTTACGTTCTGTAGATTGAAAAATCCCAAAAAATCCGCCGTGCAGAAATGAAGAAAAAATGCGCCGCCATGTTGAAATTAGGCACTTTTCTCCTTTAATCGGTAATAGCTCACACGTTACTCATTGAACATTGCAAAACAAAAAATGTGTACATGATGAGACCCGGTGATGGAGGTAAATCTGATAAAATAACGTGTAAGTTACGTTCAGAACAAAGTGAAAATGTAGCAAAAAAATATTCTATTTGCACATGCCGGATGCGATACCACATCTGCATTTTATAAAAAGGGCAAAAAACAGTATTTTCAGTTTTAGAAAATAATATTGAACTAAGTAACAGCCTATTAATTTTCAAAAGTTTTGCTGAAGCAAATCAGCTTGCGGTAACTGGGGAAGAATTTATTTTTATATAGTATGGCAGTAGAAAAACTAATAGTTTAAATGATTAGGTACATGTTCGTTGGTATAATCAGATTTCTGCTGGGCAAAATATTTTCTTCGATCTAGCAGTTCTTCCACCAACATCCAATGCCACTAAATATCATATTTATAGAGTATATTGGCAAATTCAAGTCTGGTTAGGCAACAATCTTAATCCAGAGAATTGGATATTAAAAAACAAAAAGTAATCTTTTTTTATATAAATCTGTCATTTTGACAACCGTAACTTTGCTAATATTTAAACGATTGCAAAAAATTTTATACCACATTAAAACTTAGCTCTTTCTCTCAATATTTTACCTCTTTACTTTTTTTTTAAAGTGTCATCCGTATGGGCTATTACCGATTAAATGAAAAAAGTGCCTAATTTCAACATGGCGGCGCATTTTTTCTTCATTTCTGCAAGGCGGATTATTTGAGATTTTCAGTTAGAGAGTTCTGAATAGCCATAGAATACAATCCCTAAGAAATCAGGTTGTTACAAATTTGTTCCGGGTCAACTATTAGTTTTACTGTCTTAATAGTAATGTACTCAAATTAAAAGCGTCGGGCAAAACTCGCTGTTTCACAAATAAATTATCTCTTAGATCCTCAAAACCGCATATTGATATATATTCTCTTTCTCAAGAAATGTGGACTTAAATTCAAGTTTATTTAAAAAAAAAAGGGTATTTTAAAAGAACGATCTGCAGCATTGTTTGGCACTAAATTTAAATTATGCGCACAGCATAGTACATAAAACGCTCTAAGATTTATTCCCAAGATTTTCTGTCACAGCCCAGTGTATCCACTACGCATATTTGCTCCGTTGTCATAATCTTGTCCCGCAAATCGTATATTTTTTTAGATTACAAAACACATATTTTAGCAGATAATTCTAACTAGGTTTGATAAGTTGCAGAATACAATTTTATAAAATGTTGCCTGATATCAACTTTCTTTGTGACATTGTTTAAGTTGACAAATCTGAAAACAATTGTTAGAGCTGCTCAATGTGACTAACATCTGGAGTGCAATCAACAATAGAAACATATTTTGAGAAGTTTAAAGGTTTTTTACTAGTTATAATAAAACCATTTGTGTTTGATATTTATTGGTTGTTAAACCTCATTCTTACTTAATGTCATTCAAACAATGCAAGTGACAGTCAGCTTGGAATTCGTATACATTTTACAAATAAATAACGAAATAAAGGAAAAGCATAAATCTAGATAACCAAAACTAAACGCTTAAAAAATATAAAATCACTAATTCACTTTTGAAGATGAAATACTGGAATACTCAATAACTGTAAATGAACCCTTGTAATTCCGTATTAGCGCTGGCCTCTACCTAGACGAATTTTCAGAAAGAAAATAAAAAAGTCTTTCCTAGTAATCGTAAATGCATTGAATCTGCAATAAAACTCAATTCAAGAGATGCAGAAATTTTATTACTGATGTGATTATTTTATTTATCAGTTTAATTATTGGTAGGACTAGATTCGAATTTATATGTTGATTTTAAGGGGTAAAAGTTGCTATCGTGCGTGGCCGACTGCGAAAACCTGTTTGATTCATATTTTGTACCAACACGGCACAATTCACTTTTAAAAGGTGCCACTGAAATTAAGTACACAGTCAATATATATATTTTTTATCAATAAATCAGTCGGCAACGGCAGACTCCAACTTTCATTCGATTGTAATACTCTTATTAAATACAAATAATGTATACCTTTTAAAGTAACATTGATATGTAATATATATATCTACGTAAAGTTTGTTAAAACTTGAAAGACCCAGTGTATGTTAGAGTTTCGACTTTTTACGCATCTTAGCATTTTTTGTGCTTAATTAAAATCCTTAGTAACATTTCGATCTAAAATTCCAATACAGCAGCAGAGTCTATATACAAGGTGATCGTATCGTTTGTGTTTTTTGGGAGTGTGAAGTGGGCTTGGTTTTGGGATTAAAAACCACAAAGGTGGCAGGTCAATTTTTATTTTTTTCAGTTACGGGTTACATTCTCATTGAATTTGTGAACAGTAAATAAACATAATTAAATTCGTAAACTAAATAAGAACTTATTTTGTTTAACCATTCTCTGTTCTCTTTTTCATTTTTTTTTGAAATTTTTTTAATGCCTTTTTTTAATTTTTTTTAAATTATGAACAAGACAAGTTTTTATTTATTTTTTACTGCTCACAATTTTAATAGACTTCTCTGTTACTATTGTCTTACAATTGAATTCGCTTTGCGCTCCCAACTTCAACTTTCATTTCGTAATAGTATTATTAGAAATACCTCAATAACATTTTAGGATAAAACTGATATATCATCACCCTCACGTAATGTTCGCACATGCACCTGTAAGACTCATTGTATATTGTAGTATAGATATCTTGTATATTTTTGCATTTTTTATGTTCTTAATTAAAAACCTTTGGAAGACTGCTCTAAAATCATAATAAAACAAATTATATAAAAGATGACACATATAATTCCTCTGTACGACGGATATGATCCAATTTAAATAAAAAGTATGTTATCAGGCTATTTTATATTCCAAATTCGAAAAAAAATTCATGTACTTCATATATTTATTCGCATTCGTCAACCCCCAACAACAACTTTCATTCATTTCAAAACAGTTTTATTAAAAATACTTTAATGATATTTTAAGGTTTTTAAGGTAAGGTTTGATATGTCCTCTAATATATATAGAGTTGTTCAAACCTGAGAGACACCCTGTGTATTGCGGTTTAGATGCCTTCATATTTTTGTTTGTTTAATGAAAAACCTTTTAATATTTTGCTCCAAAATTATAATAATAACACATAGTTTTTACATATAATAGATCAGAGTTTACACGCCTATGACGATCGCTGTGTATGTCGGATAAGATTCAATTTTAATAAAAACTATTCTACTGTGCTATTTTATAGATGTTTACAATTTGAAATAAGAATTTTCCAACAGACAAGTCCAACAACAAGTCCAACAGACGTTATCATGTTTACTTAATAGATATTCGCAGTCGGCAACGCCTGTCTGCAACTTTGATTCATTTCATAATAGTCTTATTAAAAATACTTATAATCCAGTCAACGAAGTTCAAAAAAGCCGATTGGGGGAAATAATTCGTGTAGTTAAAAATCATAAATTGCAAACTTTTGTTTACACAGCACATTATTTTATTTGCCCAAGATATTTTTAAATCATAATTTTAACAAATAAGATTATATTTCTATCACCTTTTTTCTCTTCCTACCCATAAAATGTATGTCCTAGTATCATTTCTTGAAAAGTTCAGAAAGAAATAAATTCTACATATTTTGAACTATTCATTTTCCCCTTATAGTACTAACGAAACAGATTATTCCCTGCTGTATATACCGCAGGTATAATCAGCACAGACACACTTCAAAAATGCTGGCAACACTGTATGAGGCGACTTGGAATTGCAACTCTCGTGCGGTAATATATATAACTGAGGCCTCTTCGCATTTGTATTATCTAAACATACATACAAAATTTTAAATTAAAAAATCACTTATTTTTTTTTGAGAAACCTATTCCTGGGATTCCCCTTAGAGGATATATGTATAAATGGGTCAATTATTACCACCAGAAAAGGGTGAGGTCAGGCCGCCCAGCCAACGACCCTGAGGTGACAACGTATTACTTATCAATATATATATATATATATATATATATATATATATATATATATACAGACTGCGTAGGATACGGCTTCCGATGATAGCCTATTTACATGCTATACGACTTCCGACTGCGGTACGGCTTCCGTATACGGAAACCGTAACGCAACCAATGTAAAACGTCTCCATGGTGCCTCAGTTGTCTGCTGTGCTAATTTCAGCTGGAAGTCAGATATTCGGATTTTGAACTCTTCCGCATATTTTAATTGACGAGGCGGCCACATCAACGAAGGCGCCACGGTTCCCGTATATTCCATGCCGTATAATATACTATCAGTTTTACAGTGGATACTGCTTCCGGTAAATATTGGCAACCTTGGATCACATGGCATTTAGAAAATTAGGGATGATCTTGTGTGTTTTTAACGTTTCAAATGACTCTGCAAAGTGTTCGTTGTTGCTACTCGCTACACCACAACGACTTTTGTTTTTATTATAGGACAAGTACCATATCATAAATATTTTGAATTTATAGTGAAAATATCTTTCAGTTGGTATG
The DNA here is from genome assembly GCA_936432065.2 of Rutpela maculata. NCBI lineage: Eukaryota > Metazoa > Arthropoda > Insecta > Coleoptera > Cerambycidae > Rutpela > Rutpela maculata. Next base: position 202,938,344 of record OW386285.2, on the reverse strand, counting down.
GTGTTTTCGATGTGTTTTAGAACAATAATTAAAAACAAATTTTTTGGTATTTTACTTAAGGTTTACGAGTTTTTCGATAGGAATACGAAATTGGAATTTAAATATGACACTTCATTTCAACTGAGAATATCGCATAAATAGCGGAGTAGAAAGAAATTTAATAAAATTATATAAAAAAAATATTTTTAAGAAAAAGCTTTTATTTGAAAAACTACTAAAAAGTAAAAATATATATTTTTTAAATTCATACATCTAGAAACCAAAAGCTTTGGGGGCGGTCATATAAGGGGCTATTACATAGTTACTTTGCTCAATTGACCGTCCCCAAAGCTTTTGGTTTCTAGGTGTATGAATTTAAAAAAAAATTATTTTTACTTTTTAGTAGTTTTTCAAATAAAAGCTTTTTCTTAAAATTATTTTTTTATATAATTTTATTTTTTACTTTTTAGTCTACTTATTTTACAGACAGACAGACATAACCCTTTATTTGCCACCGCCATCCACACCTTCCCTCTCCCGTATTCTCACCCTCTAACACTACTTCCTACTTCTTCTCACCCCTTTCCCACCTCTTCAGACGCCTTCCTCTCCCCTTTCCCATCTCTTCCCACCTCTTTCCACCCCTACCCCATATATTCCCAACCCTACCCATTCCTTCCCCACCTCTTCCCATCGCTTTCCCACCTCTCCCACGTCCGCCATATTGAATTTAGAATGACGTCACATAGTTTATCGTATTTTCATTTGATACCAAGGAGATTGGGAAGAAAAAGGCGATCCGCCATATTGGGACGTCCGCCATGTTGAATTTAGAATGACGTCACATAGCTTGTCGTATTTTACTCGTCAAACCCTTTCATTTGATACCCATATCAAGGGGGGTCAGCTTGGGACGTTCGCCATATTGAATTTAGAATGACGTCACATTGTTTATCGGATTTTGCTCGTCAAACTCTTTCATTTGATACCCATATCAAGGGGGTTGTGACTAAAAAGCCGATCCGCCATCTTGGGACGTCCGCCATATTGGATTTAGACCGATAATGGCTATACTATGTTGCATTGTCACCGGACTTATCACGTGTGCCAAATTTCAATGCTCCAGCTTAATTAGAACTAGTCGAAATTCAGCTTGCAAAATTTGACCTAAACAAACATACATACATACATACAAACAAACAAACAAACATTGCAATTGCAAGTTAAATAAAAGCTTTTAAAAAGTTGTCAAACACTGACTGTGTAAGTGTAATCCGATTAAAATTCGTTAGATAGTATGAAAAATCTACGGAGTTAGCTTAAAAAATATTGGTCCTTTTAATGAAATTTTGACCCAGATTTTAATTCAATATGCAAAATATTCCGTACATAATTGGCGATAGGGGAGGTCGAGCTGATTCCACAACCCTTTCATATGTACCCTCTGAAGACTTCTCTGTTATTAATATACAGAGGATTTTCTAATTTATGTAAAATTTTTAAGCTGTCATATTTTTTAACCATTTTCCCAAGTAGCTAAAACTTAGTACATGCTTTTGTGGTAGTTTGGGCTGCACGCAGCAATGTTTTAAAGAAATACAGTGTCGGACTGGAGAAACTTATGTTTTTTGTTAAAATCGTTTAGAAATTTTTTTTATTAAGGATACGAAAACTACATGAATCAGTAACAGATAAATATGCAACAACATTCTTGGGCATCAGTACTAGAGAACACTAAGACTGTTTGTAAATTCAGTTTCATAGTCTCTAGATGATGCCAACATGGTTGGCGAAACGCGAGTCGAGCAATATTCAAGTATTTTGGTGTAGAAACTACTTCAGAGGCAGAGCCACACCGAAGGTTCGAGTCCCCTCAAAGATTTATTTATTTATTTATTCATTTTACGAACCCATCAAATTTACATTCCCAGTATAGGGTAGGTACTGTCGTGGGCAAAAAAATGGGACAAATCTTAACGTATTTTTGCTAAAATCTAGTTGTGTACGTCTAACTTTAATTTTTGTGACATTGCGGTTATTTGTCAAAATTCATTGCAAGTGTGCAAATAGAGACAGATTTACGGTAGAAAAAAATAGTTGTTCTATTTTTTTTTTGCTCAATGTTCACGACAGTACATTTAGTCAGATGTAATATTGAGTAATATCAAAGAAAAAAAAAACGTTTATAATTTTTTTCAATTTAAACTAATAAAAAGTAGTATTAAATGAATACAATGATTATTATAGTAGATTTAAGGATATTTTACATAAGTATGCTATTCTTTTAGAATGCAAGCTCATATCATTAAAAATGTGTATTATTTAAGTTCCATTTATTGAACGAAACTGTCGATTTTAATTCCATATTTTGTTTTACTTCCAAATCCACGTAGTGGAGTACAGCAACGGTAAAAAAATATTATATTTCGTTTTATTCTAATGGGCTATACCCTGCAAAAGGTGGAGTAGTAATGATTTTGATATGTTTTTTTTTAAGGCGTTCGGTCAAGGACCATACTGCCAGCCGCAATTTTTTAAAAGTCAATTAAAATTTTAAATTAATTTATTGCTTATACAACATATATGAATACTATGATAAGTATGAGAAAAGATCCTATGTCTATGTCTAACCTAACAGGAGAGTTGATATATGTTGTTGATGAAAGATACAAGGTTTCGACCTAGGGGGAGCCGCCATCTTGATTGAAAGTTGCAAAAAATTGGTTTTCAAAATAATTCGGCAACACTCGATCCTAAGAGAAAAATGTTCGAGACAAAATTGAAGACGACAAAATTTCCTACGTTTTACTTCCACATCCAGTGGAAGTATAGTAACGACAAAAAAATTTTAAAAAATTTTTATTGTCCAAATAGGCTTAGAATGTCATGAAACGTCGAGCATTTAAGTTTGAGCGAAAAAAAACTGTTGGTCTGTCTGTAACTTTTTTGTGCGCACGTTTACTCTGGAACCGTTTAAGATATTGACTTGAAATTTGGTACACACATGTACTTTAATGAGATCTGGAACTAGATTATATTTTTATCTTGTTCCGTCAAAGGTTTGGGGGGTAAATTTGGGGTAAATAGGTAAATCAAGCAGGTAAGAGTCCAGAAAATTGGTATTTAGTATATATACAAGGGAAGCTAAGGTCTAAAAAAAATGTTTGACATTAGCAACTCCCATTACCACCCCCACCTATTATTAAAGCGGATGAAAAAAAATGTGATTTAGTGTGTGTACAAGAACCAGAAACCTCAAAATATTGTTTTGCTTCATCCACCCCCACCCCACTACCGATATGGGGTATCGGTTTATAGGTTTTTGGGGTAGAGGATTTCAAATGTTATATTATTAAAGTTCCATAAGCAATTATTTCCACATACAAAATTTTTTCGTTGTGAGTTGGATCGAAAATTTGGATGTGGAAGTAGTGATTCCTTGGGCAGCGGTTTTTATTGTAAGTCTAATGTTTAAAGAGATACAGCGTCAGAAAGACGAATTTAAGAAAATATATTTTTTTTTATTATATAAAGTACGTTTACAACATAACATATTTTAAATTATTTATATTATTATAATAAAGATCTACTTGTATTGAATCTAAAAAATAAGAAATTGCCGGGATAGTATTACAGTGGCTTACATCATACCTCGAAAATAGGAAAACAATGTATTAAATTTAATGACAGTTATTCAGAAGAATTGACTATAAAACATGGAATACCTCAAGGGTTGGTACTTGCTCCTATACTCTTTTTATTATTTTTATACAACCTAACATTTTTTTAATGACCTTATCCGTATCAAAAAATTTCAAATTATAAAATTTTATGTTATATTAAATGATGAAATTTACGCCAAAATAAAGATAAGATCTTTAACTTCTTTTTGTCATTGGTAGTCTAAGTCATAACTTGGCGGTTTCTTCCTGCCGACCAAATTTATTCGTGAAAGTCAGATCAGATCACCCGTTACTCACTCATTAATACATTGTTCAAACATACGGCTCATTCAATATGAACGTGAATGAGTATAATATTTAAAAGTCTTTGTTTTTATACTAATTTTTATTTATATGATAAATTGAAAGTGGAAATTAATTTGACGATGTATTTATTTATTAATTTTCGATAAAAAAATAAAAAATCATTGTGGGTCGATTATTCTGAAAATTGTAAATTGGTGTTAATTTTTTATTCTCAATAGATTTTAATACAAAATTTTTGTAATTTGGAAAATAAAAGCAGTTTACTTTTGCCAATTCTTAGAAAATTGGTTCTAAAATATCCTATATATAAATAATTTTAATAACAATTGGTATATCCTAATTTCAAATCAAGTAGGAGCTAAATCCAGAACATGAATACCCATCAGCTCAAATTTTTTTGTTCATTTATACCTATTCATATTTATCCATGAACACTTGCATATTATGTAGATATAAAACCATGAAAATAAAGCAGAATTTAAAGTTTATAGGCTAAATGCATGGCAACACTGCTGGAAGCCGTATCCACTGCAGATCCTAAAATAATGTATATTTCGGAAGCTATATATCTGCAGAATGTAATCAGCCATATATTGTCGGAAGCAGTATCCACTGCACTCTATGTCGGAGCTCATATCCATCGCGATTTGTTCATATGATGAAAACTGTTCCTGATTGATAACTGAGATGTGAATCACAAATGATGATATATACATGAGTCAAAATATATATATTTCTACTCCTTTTGGTGGAAGCCATATATACGCACCATATACCGGAAGTCATATTTATATGAAGATGTAAATATATATATATATATATATATATATATATATATATATATATATGTGCATTTGTATCGTGTCCGCCTCCTGACAAATTTGTGGCGCCCGCACCTCCACTAGAAATAATATAGATAGATTAGTTCTGTTTACATATACATAACCGCCAAATTTCACTTACCAAGGACACGCGGAGAGGGGAAAGGATTTTTATCTTTTTTTACATACACTTTTTTGTTCATACGATTGGTATGTTTACACCTGACTCAATGTATTTAAAACTGTTATATATAACGGTAGACTTTGCCTCCTTCGAGGTTGCCAGACTTCTATAGTGTAAAATGCTCTAGCGCTTGCGCAATTAGTTGCGCTATGCAATCGTGTGCGTTTGTTATTATGATGATTAATATTGTGTAAGTTGTACTCTATCAGATTACATTGGTGTTTTACCCGATAATGTGCGATTATCTGTTTTAAAATGAGCCGTTCACGCTAAATATCTATTGTAGAATAATGTATGTAATTCAAAATATGTTCTTAAGGGAATTATTATTACTATTTAAAATGCTTTTCAAAAGCCATCACCGAATCAGTTCAATTTTGTAACACAATTGTTACATATTAGTTCACGTAAATTAGATATTTTAGAAGAAATAATTTATAAAGTAATAATATTTGGGATGCGTAATCTAGATAGGATTCGAAATAGATACCCGAAAAGTTCCCCACAATTTAGTGGTGAAACGTCTGTAATGATTATGAATAGAGCTGCTTCGGCCATATTACGGGGACTTAACGCTGGTTTTTTACTTTTATCTTGTAAACCGTTCGTGGAGAGAGAACAAAGTATAAGAAATAAAAAATTTGTCGCATTAAATTCTGCATAAAAAATGTACTATTAATCTTGTAGCTTATTCTCAGCTATTTCGCGCTAACAGCGTCCGAACAGAGAGGTAGTTTGGGGCGCAGAGGTAATAATCCATCCTATTCCAAGTTTGACTCCGAATATCTTAAAACCGGTTACTTTAACGAGAAAAATGCTCAGGAATGAATTTATTGAGCAGAATTTTCTCTATTAGATGCATATATAGAGGGTTTTGTCGCAAGTAGTTTATGTATTTTCCCCTTCTTTGCAATTATATTAGAGGATAATCTGTACTGTTCACACAAAAGAAGATTTGGAGTCATATTTCAACTTTGAGCTTGCTTCAATTCCACTTCTTCTCTTCAATAAAAAAGGGTTAATGAGGAAAATTAAGAAATCGTCTGTATGATATTTTCAATGCTGTACGAGAGAGGCCAATAAATTTTTCCGATTGCCAGTTCATTGTTGATGGCGGCAATATGATTCATCGTGTAGTATGGCCGAAGCAGCTTTATTCGTAAACATTACGGCCAAAAAGTGATTGTAGTGTTTGACGGATATGCTGACTGCAGTATGAAGAGCATCGAAAGACAGCAGCGACTTTTGAAACGCATTTCACCGGAAATTATTTTTTATGAGAACACGCCACTGACTGAAACGCAAAATAAAATGATAAACAATCTCACAAAAAGGAACGGTTTATTTCGCAATTGGTGGAGAGATTTAAAAACGAGGGAATCAAAACAATTACTGCTGTAGACGACGTTGACGTACTCATAGTTCAAACCGCCTTAAACGAATCTCATGAAAACGATACAGTGGTCATCCTCGGACAAGATATTGATCTTCTCGCATTGATTATCGCTCTCGCACCTGAAGATAAAGATATCCGTTTCTTAAGAGAGGCTCAGAGAAAAATAAAAAATAAAGATTACAGTTCTCGTGACTTGCAGTCCTCGGAAGTTTTAAAAAGCTGCATGGCCACACGTTCAGTGGATGCGATAACACTTCAGCTTTCTTCGGTAAAGGAAAAGTGCAAACGGTGGAATGCGTCAATAAAAGAAAAGATCTCGAAGAGGTTGTCCGTATATTCAACAACCGTAGCTCAACGAAAAAAGAAATTACGAGTGCTGGAGAGAAATTCGCGCTAGCAATATACAAAGCCCCCAAAAAAGAGACATCTTTGAATCATCAAAGATTCATTATCTTCAATAAGTTAGTCGGCCAACCTAGTACTACCTGGATTCTATCAAGACTGCCAGCAACATCCGAGACATTACGTCAACATTCTTACAGAGTATTTCTCCAAATTCATGTTTGGCGAGGAGAAAACTTGGAACCAACGGAATGCAGAGAAGCAGAAAATAATATAAAATATTTCAAAGAGATGATATACTTAAAGAAGTAAAATGTTCAAAACTTAATCATTTTGGAGCAAAAATGTAAAAAAATACACCGGACTCTACCTAGGTACCCAGGAGTTTTTGGGGTCGCTGATTCCGTTGCCGAGGTCGGTTAAGCTCTATCACGTCAGGTTCAAGGTCATTTGAAGGTCAACCTAAGAAAAGGTTTTTGAAAAAATCTAAAAAAATTCACACATAGGTTCTTGGGGGTCTCTGAGTCCGAATCCGATGTCGGTTGACCTTTATCACCTCATGTTCAAGGTCATTTGAAGGTTAAAGTAAGAATAGGAGGTGAAAAAAATTAAAAAAATTTATACGAATGCTCACCTGCCTACTTATTGTCTGTTTATCTTTTTTTTTTTTTTTTTTTTTTTTTTTTCGGTGGGGGAAAATCTTTCAAAGACACCACGGCCCGTGGTAGTGTGGGATTTCCACCCACTAAAAACCCCCACCTCTTCACTCTCACACCCTGGAATCGCTTTGCAGCATGCATCTGAATGTGGGAGATTCTGCCTTAATTCTCATGTCTCCTTTGCATGTCCCTCTCTTCCTGTTCTTTTGATTTCATCACTTTTCTGATGTATTTCTCTATCGAGCTCCATTTTTCGCAGTTCTCCATCATTTCTTCAATGATGTTGTTCTCGTTTAATATGACTCCTAATTCCAGATTTACCCTCTGTCTTTCGGCTTCCCATCTAATGCATTCGAACATTGTATGTGCTACTGTGTCCCTGTGTTCGCAGTATGCACATATCTCCTCTTCTGCCTTGCCTATCCTGTGCGTATAGACTTTGAAGGATCCGTGTCCAGTCAGCATCTGAGTTGTAAAATAGTCCGTATGTCTATTTCGGCACTTGACCCATGTCCTCACGTCGGGTATGAGAACTTTGGTCCACTGAGCTACATCAAGCGTGTCCGTCCACCGCGCCTGCCATCTCTCCAGGCTGGTCTCTCTCTCTCCGTTTTCTTGGCTTGTAGCGTACCCCCGTCTTCTCTTTCATAGAGTCTTCTCCTTTCATCTATCAAAAGGTCTATGGGGAATATCCCTGCCACTACTTGAGTTGCGCTCGCAGATATCGTCCTATACCCACTTATGACCCTTAATAGCGCTTTCCTTTGGGTGCTTATTAGCATTTGTCTATGCCGTCTTCTCTCTATAACCGCGTGCCATATCGGGGCTCCATACGTCAGTAACGACTGTGTCACGTTGTATAAGACCTCCCGCTTCTTGCTTCCAGGACCTTTTATATTGGGCATAATTCTCGAAAGTGATGCTATGTTCGCTTCTACTTTCTTGATCGTATGCTTGATGTGTTCGCCGAAAGTCCCCTTTTCGTCGATTATTATTCCTAGGTACTTCACGTGTTTCTTGGGGATAATTTGGACGTCTCTCAGTTGGAAGCTGATATGTCTTCTGTCCCTTTTCCCTTTGAGGATAACCGCCTCCGTTTTTTCTGGGGCGAGTTCTAAGTAATGGCGTCTCATCCATGCATCTATGATCTCCAAAGCGTCATCTGCCTTGGAGACTAATCCTTCTTCTCTGTCTGCTACTAGCACTGGAGCGATGTCGTCGGCAAATCCTACGACCCAAGTGTCCTCCGGCATTTTCTCTTTCAGAACGCCGTCGTAGAGGATATTCCATAATGTCGGACCGAGTACTGAACCCTGCGGGACTCCAGCTGTAACTTTGAAGACTTTTCCTCTTTCGATCTCCAACGATCTTTCTTCGAGGTAGCTGCTCACGATGTTAACGAGGTACTGTGGGATTTCCCTTCTCGTTAACTCCTTCATGATTTTTCCCCATGGTGCGGTGTTGAAGGCATTCCGAACATCAAGAGTGATTAATGCTCCCCACTTCTTTCTCCCATTGTCACTGATTAGCTGTCTCACTTTTTCCACAGCGTGCAGTGTTGATTTGCCTTTTCGAAAACCATATTGATGGTCCGACAGTCTTTCTGCGTTTTCCAAAGCTTCTTCCAGTCTTCTTTTTATCATTTTTTCGTAGAGCTTGCTTATGGTAGTAAGTAAGCATATTGGTCTATATGCTACTGTGTCTATGCCGTCTTTTCTTGGTTTTGGTATAAGAACCAATCTTGCTTTCTTCCAATTCTTTGGGAAATTTTGCTCTCTCAGTAGTCTGTTTAGAATACCTAAGAGCCAATTGGGTGCTATCTTGCCCACTACCGTGATAGCCTCTGCAGGAATACCATCATGGCCTGGGGCTTTTCCGACTTTTAGTTCTTGTAGGGCCTGGTTCAGTTCCTCTTGCGTGAACGGATCTATATTTTCTACTCTTGCCATATGTTCCCATTTGTCTTCTCTCATTGGGAAGAGTTCTTCTACTATTTCCATTTTAGTATCTATGTCCAAGTCATAGGAGGCGTATGCTTTTAAGCTTTTAGCCGCTATTTTGTATCCTTGGCCGAAAATGTCTGCAGCTCCTTTTTTGCTGCCTTGTATGCTTCGTTTGCTTCTAGCTTGTCCTCGTCAGCAATACTATCGTCCCTTGCCGTTCTCGTGGCAATTTTTCTTTTTGTTAGACATTCGCGTCTTTTAGCCGCTATGTCGTCATCCCACCAGTATGGCATCCCTTGTCTGTTTTCAAGCCTTTGCGTACTTCCGCGGTAGGCTTCTTTCAGTGTTTCCTGCAGGAATTCCACTGTATCTTGTTCTCCATCCCTATCTAGCTTCCATTCCACCAGGGTCTTGAAAGAGTTCCAATCGACCATCAGTTCGCTTCTCGGCTCCATAGGACGTAGCGACTTATCCTCGATATCAAATAGTATGTCTCTGTAGTCACTCAGGTTTTCCGTCACAAGTACTTCCCATCCTGATATGCGTCTTGCTACTCCCTGCGTAGAGCACGTGACGTCTATGAAAGACTCCACATTTCCTCTAGCGAAGGTAGGTATCCTGCCAGTATTGTGTACAACCATATTTAATTCCGAGAGCCATTGTGTGAAATACTCTCCTCTTCTGTCCGTAGTCGGAGAGCCCCACTGCGGGGATTTCACGTTTAGGTCACCCGCCACAATGCTTTCGCCTGGCGTATTCCTGCATTTGCTCATGATATCGTCGATTTCCTGCTTGAATGTTTCTAGCGGGATATTCGGGGAACTATAACAACAGCAGATCCTATCTATAGCCTTTGAAGTGTATGGTTACAACCCCCTCCCCGATTTCCAATTTAGACACTTTTGTTTGCCTATTTATAATGTATAGGGCCACGTCCTTCCTGTGGTCGGTAATCCAGCCTTTTCCCTCTATTATTTTCTTGTTGGGTTCTGTGACAATTAGAAGGTCTACATTTTTCTCTGTAGCCGTGACAAAAGCGATGTCGTGTGCCACCCTTCTTCTGTTCAAATTGCATTGCAGTACCCTGAGGCCTTTTTTGTGGCGTGCCGGCTCGTCTCTTCTAGGGTTGGGCTGCATTTTGTGAGGGTATTTACGTTCTTGGGGTCCTCCTTCCCCTTCCTTTTAGCCTTTCTTGATCTACTAGTTTTTTGTAGATTGGGCATTTCATGCTGTCTACTCTGTGGCCTTCTTTTTTACAGCTTGGACAAAATGCTTTGTCGTTGCATTCTCTTGCCTTATGTCCTGTCTTTCCACAGTTTAGACATCTTTCTTCCCTATCCGGGCCTTGACAGTTTCGCGCCACGTGTCCATATTCTTGGCACTTGTGACACTTAGCGGGCGTAACCCGTTCTATCACTCGGCAGCTAATCCAACCTATTTTTATTCTTCCGGTCTTAATTAGGTTTTGTGCTGCACTTTCACATATTTCTATTGTGGCATTTTGATTGCCACCATATGCCGGTCTCATGGATTTCACAATTACTTCGGGTTTCTTTACTCCGGTTTGTGTAATTGCATCCATAACCTCTTCTTTTGTCGTTATACCGTCTATGCCGGTAATGTGGAGTGTCTTTTTCTTAGTTTTATCTCTTACGATAATTTCCGTATCTTGCATCCCGTTTGTGATGAGCTCCTTTACTTTTTTGGCGCTTTCTTGTCCTCCTTTTACCGATATTATAAGGTTCCCTTCCTTGCTTTTCTTTACCGTTTTTACTTCATAGTTGGTCTTTTGGATTTCTCCTTTCACGGTTTTAAGAATATCTGCATATTCCTTTCCTCTCGACTTCACTATGACTGTTCCCGTGTCTATCGCAGTTCTGGCTGGCTGTCGTTTCTTCTCCAGCGCCTTTCCCTGAATCTTCCACTCATTTCCTTTTTGTCCGTGTATTGTGACTTTGGTATCCGTTCCTCTGAATACGCATTCAATCACCTTTCTCGTCTTTTCTGCATCTATGTTGTCTGGAGCTGGTATATGAATTATTTGTCTCTGTTTCTTGCCTGCGATTTCTTTCAGTCTTTGCATTGCTCCCATAAAAGTGGATATTTTGTTTGTTTCATCCACCGTTGTCTGCGCCGTGAGTCCAAACACATATCTTTCTTTTTTTCTATACCCGTCATTCTCGGGGACTTCCGTAATAAGTCTTATATACGGAACGTGCTGACCTTCTGTTGCTAGCTGTTCGGCTAGGTCGGGGTATCTTTCTTTATATTTCTTTTCGATTCCCTTTTCCATGTTCGAATTTTCTACATATACAGCCTGGTCCCCTTCTGGTTCTGTTAAGGGATTGCCCGTTTTTAGATCAGTTGCTTGAAACACTCTTTCAGGCCATGTTTGATCTAGGAGGTCTAGAAGCTCCGTTTCATTTTCAATGCTCGCCATTTTTTTGTTTATTTCCATGACCTGCTGTTCTTCCTTCCCTTCCTTCTCTTTTTCGCTTTCCGGTCCATCATACTGGGTGCCGATTGTAGCTTTATTTATATAGGTCTGTGTGCTAATCGACCTTGTGCTTTTGCTGTGGTCCTGCACAGTCTTTTCAGGACTTTTATCATCTTCTAATATTCCTTCGAGCCATTCGTTTATTTCTTCACTTTGTAGCCGCTCTACTTGCAGAGTCAGTCTACTGGCTATATCCTTCAGTTCCTTTTTGGGATTGTACATATCCTTTAAAGTTTTGTCTAAAAGGTTGACTTGTCCGCATATTTTCCCAATGATGTTTCTAAATATGTCCGCTGTTACTGTGTCTTTCCTTGAAGTTTCAGGAGTTTTTTCCGTTCTCTTCCGCTTGTTTGCTTGATTGATGGTAGCTATCTTTTTGTAGCTTTCTTTGGGAGGTGTTCTCCGCATAGAGTCCCGTCTGTGGAAGGAACTATCTCTGCCTGACCCCGTGTCTGATCGTGTCACCGGGGAACATGTATTCTGACTGCTAGTGGTCGCCTGTTCTCTTGCTTTAGGGGGACTCCTAACTATGGAATCCCTTCTGGCAAAGGGGTTCTCTCCTGCTTGTCCAGTAGTAATGTTTCTCGCCCCGGCCTGGGAGTCCACCAGGGGAGAGCCGCAGTAGTTAACTGACGGTCCAGTGAGGCCTGCTCCAACACCTTCTGCCTGGACCGGTACTGGGGTTCCGGGCTCCTGCACCGTAATCTGCTTTTCTATGGGTTTCATTTCCATGGAATTGCTTTATGAGTCGTTCTTAGTTTTCCCTGCTCAGGTCAAACCAGGTCTGACCATCATTGCAGCTACTTAAGCCCCCTCACCGCGGCAAGGTGACGACTCCTCGAGGGGGTCTGTTTATCTGTCTGCCTTTATACCTGCACACCTGTTTGTTTGCTTGTTAGTCTGTATTTATCATCCGTCTGCATTTTCTCTCTGTCCATCTATTTGACATGCTGCCTTTCTACCTGCCTTTCTGTCGGTAATTCTGTCTATCTTCCTGTCTGACTGAATGACTAAATGTTTCTATCTGACAGTCTGTCTGCCTCCTTGTCAGTTTGTCTGACTCAAAAAACCATTAAATTACTTTTATCCTGACAGGATTGAGCTCAGGGCCGATTTTAGGTAACCGGAGACCCTAAGCTCTAGGTATGTTTTTCGTTGAAGCTTTTTCTTCTAATAAAATAAACGTGCATATCTGCGTATGAAATCTGAGTTCTGAGGTCCTTTAAATGCGAGGCCCTAAGCTGGCGCTTACTCAGCTTATAGGCAAAACCAGCACTGATTGAGCTCCAAGTGAGTGAAGTCAACGCCCGTGATTCGCGCCGAACTTATATCCCTCTTCTGCCCCAACTCACTTGCGGTGGGCATGCGCCATCTATCGGTACTCTCTACTTGCATGTTCGCTCTACATCTTCAACTGTACCCAAAGGCCATCCTTTCACAGAAGAAAATAAGTAGGTGATTCATTGAGTTAAATATATTTGCACTGAGATAGCCGAAGAATTTTCATGTGCAGCTAAAGTTGGCGGACGAATGCCGGCTTGAAATGACCTCAGAATGACCTTGAAATGACCTCTGGATGTCGCTTTTTAAGGGTAAGTGAACACCGGATTCGGACTCAGCGAGCCGAAGAACCTGTTTGAATTTTTTCAGATTCTTTCAACCACCTTTTCTTACTTTAACCTTCAGATGACTTTGAAATTGACGTGGTAGAGGTCAACTGACATCGAATGCAGACTCAGCGACCAAAAAAACCCATATATAAATTTTTTCAGATTTTTTGACAGCTTCTCCTGTTTTTCTCAAATTAACCTTGAAATGTCCTTCGGATGCCTTTTAAGGGTAAGCAAACGCCGGATTCGGACTCAGAGAACCCAAAAACCTATGCGTGAATTTTTTCAGATTTTTCAACCACCTTTTCTTAGTTTGACCTTCAAGTGACCTTGAAACTGACGTGATAGAGGTCAACTGGCATCGGATACAGGTCAGCGACCCAAAAAACCTGTATGTAAATTTTTTCAGATTTTTTAACAGCTTCCTCTCTGTTTTTCTCAAATTAACCTTGAAATGACCTCCGGATGCCTTCTAAGGGTAAGCGAACACCGAATTCGAACTCAGCGATCCCAAAAACCTGTGTGAATTTTCTCAGATTTTTTCAACCACCTTTTTTTAGTTTGACCTTCAGATATATGTCCTTGAACCTGACGTGATAGAGCTTTACCGACCTCGGCATCGGAATCAGCGACCCCAAAAACTCCTGGGTACCTAGGTAGAGTCCTGTGTATTTCTTTAAACTAAATGTTGACCTTTGTTATTATTATTCTTTAGACCACCCCCCCAATAAAAATCGTCTTTTAATTTTTTTTTTACTTTTATTATATAAGACCAGCGGCAGTGACAAATAGTGAATTAAGGGCAACTAGTTACGTTAAGGAATGTTCGTGTCCTGTTAAATGAATACATTTTTAATAAGGTAAAGACCTTTTTTAATTTGCTCTAAGCTATAAAGGGGTACAAAAATATTTCCTTCAGAACAAAATAAACGTTTTTTTATTCCCAAATTGAAAAAATTTAAAAAACCCATTGATCTCTAGAAAGTATTATTTCTGTGTATAAAAGTTATTTATATTTTTAGTAAGATAATTTTAGTTACCATATCTACAGATGTATATAGGAATAGTATGCCTCTTTACTCTGTTGCCAAGTTTAAGAGGCGATATCGCTACTTTACTGTAAGGATTTATTTAATACCTATAATACATCAAATGTTTAAAACAGCAGCGTCACCTGGTAAAAAATGTAGTGGACTATGGTGTATGTTTATACAGTAGTGGCAGCCAAAATTCTTGGGTCGATCCTCATAATAAGATAGAGTGAAATATAAAGAGCAAAATAATGTACACGAAAGAGAGCGATATAACAACAACGATGCCAGCACTTGTGTATGTTAAGAGTTCCGCCCTCTATCCCCTCTTATTGTCCCTCCTACAGCTTGAGACGTTTATGATGAAAACAGCAATTGTTTAGTACATTTCAAGAAGAGTTGGGATGTACTACTCTTGTCAAAAATGATGTTACGCGTATTGGAGTTTGCTGGTTGGTAGTTATTTGATGCATTTTTTAATGCTCAAATAACTAAAATACTGTTTTATTTTTGCACATTTTTAGCCATGTGACGTGAAAATTAAACTAGCATTCCCTAGGTACATAAATAAAATAAATAAAAATTCTTTAAATAAATAGGATTTCTCCCAGATCACAGTCATTTTAGGTGGGGATGTCTAAGCGAATACTCTGCAGTGATGGGATAAAGTGGGGTAAAAAGAAAATGCGAAATCGGATGAAATCCAATTATTGATTAATACGGCTTTATTTGCAATTGGTTTCTTGTTAAAATAATTTAATTAACAGTAGTTCATAGAAACATCATGATTTGTTATCCTTATTTAGATTTATGCTGCGTATTTTAACATGGCGTAAAATAATTTACGTTCCCCAATCTCCCCCAATGTCAAATCTTATCCTTTGCCGGCAACAGGTAAGAAGCTCCTCCCACAGTCTACACGTGCGCACCTCCCATTGGGATGTCTAAATTAAACAGGCAGGCAAAATAATGTACACGTGCCGTTTTTTTTATCCATAGTTCACCCATGTCCTCAAAACATAATCTTTGTCTAATTATGAAGAAATGACAGAAACAGAATGAGTTGACGCAAATGTGTCACAAAGAAAATTCAGTAAAAGAGGAAGGATTATCTTGACGACTAAAAGTAGCTAGAGAGACAAGTGGCAACAGCGTAGGTTAAATCTCTTTCTTTTCAGCATATTATTTGTCCATTTCTCTTCTCTTCTACCTTACATTGGCATCGACTCAATATTTTAACATGCCACCAGTGTATATGTTTATAGGTATTTTCCGCCTCCAAAAAAAATGTCGTTAAATGCTTCTATTTCTCTATCTCTTTCTCTTTTGTCATAATCGTATATGCGCACCAATAAAGCAGATCGTTATTGATAATAATGAGTAATGAATTTACTAATTATCTAGACATTCGCGATGAAAACAACACAAAACGTCTCCGCCTCCGAAATCGGAGGTGAACTCGTAAAATCGGAGGCAAACACCACCTAACCGTATAACATTCGGAGGTGCTAAATGCATATAATATATATATATATATATATATACATATATATATATATATATATATATATATATATATATATATATATATATATATACATATATATATATATACATTTATATATATATAAGGTATTAGTTGGCATCCCACTATGTAAAATTTTAGGTTCAATTGGCATCCACGAGTCAGATGGCATCCGGTATTCGGATGCCATCTGACCTGCTAGAGATATTAACGCAGGGGCATCGTAGATGTCGTATTATGCCATTGAAACTTATTTTAAGTTGGAAGTCAAGTGACCCATTTTAACACCTTAGTGAATATTTTAGTTCAGCGGTTTGTTACTAGCTGCCGTGCCTGTCGCTCGAAAAATATTCATTTTGAATACCTGCTGACCACTGAAGCGGTTTAGATGGCATCTAGTCAGCTGGCAACATCGTGGAAGTAGGTTATTATATACCACATGTTGATCCAGATGTTTTAGTTTGCTCGAATATATTGGAGACAATTCGTGTAACTGTTAAAATGAGGACGGAATTTGTACCTCTTGATTGTAAACAACTTTTGTTAAGGATGGTTCAGCAAGGCTATAAGTAAAATAGTGTTCTTTAGTTTAATTAAACTACAGAAGTAAGAGAAAAGTTATTAGCAAAAATATTTTAGATACGTGATAAACTACAAAATTATCTTAATGTAAAAGAATTTTATTTAGTCTAATTCACAAGTTCAAACACGTGTTAATTCTTGATAAAGCTTGTAAAAATATAGGTGAAGGCTCATTGGATTCGGAATGACGTCTAGAAAAATGTGCAAAAGTTATAAACAAATTAAGATTGAAAAAATGACGAGTTTCGTTTTTCGCAAATAACTCGAAAACTATTAATAATTGAGAAATTAAAAAAAAGAGGTTCTTAAAGAGGAAGAAATTTCCAATAAAAAAGTCTGGACCTCTGGAACTCTATCTCTACTATTAATAACGTTAATTTAATGTTGAAAATGGGGCTTCGCACGGCGAACGCTAAACCGTTACAATACTCTGAAACCGGTCGTAAGAAGCAAAACAATTTTTTTATATTGTCAAGTATTAATATGATTTTTTTTTTAAATTGCGTTATTATTTAGACACTTAAAGGAACAATATCCCGTTGGAAAAAAATTTTTTACCGATTTTTCATAAAATGAGCTCGTTGTTAATTAACAATTTTTTTTTTTCGAGTTTATGTTTATGTTTCAAGTCGGAAAATTGTTAAACAAAAGCCACTAAAATTATTTCGCTTCGTGAGGACCTTATGTCAACTATATTTTATGAGATTATGACATTGCGATGTTTTTAATTGTTACAGTCTATTAGTTATTAATTATTTAAGCTAACAAGAAACTAAGAAATTAAATAGAGGTTGAAAATTTTTTTTTATTAATTTTAAAATTATTATTATTATTACTGTTTTTATATTCAAAAATACTATAAAATTATATAAACTTTAAATTTTTAGTGCTATTTGTTTAAACACATTTTATAAAGAAATAGATAAATTACGTACTTTTGAAAAAAAAAATTTTCTTAAAACATTTTTTTAATTGTTCATAATTATTTTTTCCCGTTTTTCTTCATTTGAACAAATTATTAAGAAAAAAAACATTATTAAAATTTTTTATTTGCAATTCTCTACAAGGTGGAATTTTTGTTATTAATTAATTTGTTTATTTAATAAACAATTTCTAATTAACAATCGCCGAATGTGTTTATATTTTTTTAGATAGAAAAAAATAACCAGAACAACCGTATACATAAATATGTCAAAAAACATTTTTAATATTTAACATTTAAAATTCTATAAGAAATATTAACATTTTTTTTATGTGTTTATGTATACGGTTGTTATTTTTTAATTTTTTTTCTATCTAAAAAAATATAAACACATTCGGAGGTTGTTAATAACAAATTATTTATTAAATAAACAAATAAATTAACAACAACAAAAATTCCACCTTGTAGAGAATTGCAAATAATAGGTTTTAAGACTAAAATTTTTACTTAATAACTTGTTTAAATAATGAAAAAAGGAAAAAATGATTATAAACAATTAAAAAATGTTTTTAAGAAAAATTTTTTTTTAAATTCATAATATTTTATAACAAATAAAATGGCAAAAAATGTTTTTCAAAAATAAGTAATTTATCTATTTGTTTATAAAATTTGTTTAAAGAAATAACACTAAAAATTTAAAGTTTATGTAATCTTATGTTATTTTTGAATATAAAACCAGTAATAATAGTTAAAATTAATTAAAAAAATGTCAACCTTTTTTTTTAAATTTTTTAGTTTTTTGTTATCTTAAATAATTAATAACTAATAGACTATAACAATTAAAAATATCGCAATGTCATAATCTCGTACAGTATAGTTGATATAAGGTCTAAAGGTAACGTAATAATTTTAGTGGCTTTTGCTTAACAATTATCCGACTTGAAATATAAACGTAAGCTCTAAAAAAAATTGTTAATTAACAATAGGCTCATTTTATGAAAAATCTGCATTTTTTTTCTTTAAATGTCTGAATAATACCACAGTTTTTTAAAATTTTTAAATTAATATTTAATGCATAAAAAACTATTTTTACTTATTACGGCTGGTTTCATAACGGCTTAGCGTTTGCCGCACGAAGCCTTATTTTCAACATTAAATTAAAATTATTAATAATAGAGATAGAATACCGAGAGTTCTGACTTTTCTATTGGAAATTTTTTCCTCTTTAAGAATCTTTTTTTTTAATTTCTTAAATGTTAACGGTTTTCGAGTTATTTTCAAAAGACGAAGCTCATTATTTCTTCAATCTTAATTTGTTTATAATTTTTGCAATTGTTTATATGCGGGTTTGAAAGTTTTGCACATTTTTGTAGACGTCATTCCGAATCCAATGTGCCCTCACTCACATTTTTACAAGCTTTATCAAGAATTAACACGTCTTTGAACTTGTGAACTAGTGTATGTTGGAGATTATTTTAATCCGTTTTGTTTAAATTTTTGGATTTCTTATTGGATTCTGTTTAAGAAAAGTATAGTAGGTGACCCAAGAACAACGTCTTGTAGAGAAATGCATGGTTGAAAGAGTTGTAGAGTTACTAAGACACCATTAAAGATAAAGCTGTCGAATTGAAACTAACAAGATGGAAAAAATTATACGACAAAGTTTGATAGCTTAAATTATAATATATTTTTTGCTTTACACTTGCCACTGTGCTTCAAAATTAATCAGTTTGGAGCATCTACACCTCGTGATTTTAAATGTAAGTTCATAGATATCTGTAAAACTATAATTCATCTAAACTAACAAAGTTTTTTCCAAAGTATATATTTATATAAATAAAATTAAAATTTAATTGCAGTTTACTTTAAGTAAACATATTGTACATATTGCACCTAAAGTATATTTTAGTTTTAATTCGAGCTAGTTTTTTCGTTGATAGTGTTTAAGTAATTCAACAATTTTTACTTCTATTTCTCTCATGATATTAATTATTATAGGTCACTCAAACAACATGTTATAATTAGAATAATAAAGTTGATATAAAAGTCATATAATTTTGTTAATATTTCCGCGCAATTTGTATAGTTTGAATGTAAATGACCGTGATTTTTGATTCGTTGTATCTAGCAATTCGTTAAAAAATGGGTTTCTGGAAATATCTTGAAAATTACGAATTATGTCAAAAACTGTTATTTGTACGACTTGAAACATAAGAATAGTATATTGTGTATTTAGGTGTGAAAGCAATACCAGAGAACTTATACCATAGAGAAGCGACAATATCGTCGGTTCCTTTGACATTTATGGCCCGGTTCTAATGACATTGATTTGAGTGAAAGACAACCTCTTACACTGAGAGAACTGTAAAGTTTGATGTACACTGAAAGTAATTCAGTATAATATGTACTCAACACAATCTCTTACACTGAGAGAACTTTAAAGTTAGATGTACACTGAAAGTAATTCAGTATAATATGTTACTCTACCACATATTAAATATAATTAAATACTAGTTTATGTTTTAAATACTATTAGTTTTTAAAAAAGGCTAAAAGAAACGTTAAAAAAATGTAAATAATATATTAAATATCAAATATTTACATTCACATATAATAGAATGTATTGGTATACGTTATCAAAACATATTTTAGAATAATAGTACATAATATTACAATTTATTCTATTTTAATTTTTTTTATTTATAATTCTGAAAATTAAACAAACAGCATGTTTTACAAAAAAGATTTTTATTTCTAATATACATAAATTCTATTGCTAAGTTGAATATACAGAGTAGTATAGTACGTATTATATATGCTCATGATACAACACTTTTATATTTTGGAAAAGATTATGAGGATGATAACTAGTAATATATTAAATATGACTTGAGGCAAATATCACTTATGGTTTCAGATTAATAAATTAACGCACTCAATTTTATAAAATCGTCATTTATGTTTATGCCTAAAAATCAAATTCCAAATTCAGTTCCATTCAGGATGATAACTAGTAATATATTAAATATGACTTGAGGCAAATATCATTTATGGTTTCAGATTAATAAATTAACGCACTCAATTTTAGAGAATCGTCATTTATGTTTATGCCTAAAAATCAAATTCCAAATTCAGTTCCATTCATTATATTTAATAAAGATACAATTAAATAGTCGCCATTAACAAAATTTTTAGGGCTTTTATTGATGAAAAATTGTCATAGTCATCATATTGATGCGTTCCCCTGTTATTGGAGTTCTTTTTATAATACGAACTTTTATATCTACAAAATATTTAAAAAATATATATTATTGCCTCTTATATTCACACAGCCAATAATTCTGCTATGAAACCTTTAAAAACATTACAAAATGAGAAAGCTATAAAATGTATCTACAATCTTCCATACTTGGAACCTACAATAGGGCATGTGCACGTAACGTCACAACTAACCTCAAAAATACATATTTCTTAAGATTTACATGTATTACGTAGCTATTATTAAAATGTCTGCCTGGTTCCTGTACTTTCAACCAAAATCTAGTTCAATGTAATGTTTATGAAGTTTCAAATCGTTTGTCCCAATAAAATAAGACACTTTCTGCAGGTTAGAAATATAACCTATAATTAGCAGTCTATTTTTATTAGTCAATAATATTGAAATATTATTTGCGTGAATTTTTAAATATTTGCTTGGAGCGAGTATGGCTCCAAGCTAGAAATGCGCATAGAAACTTTAAAAATAAGAATAAACTTAAAAAACTTAAACTTTGAGGTTATGTTAGTTATATGATGCACATACCCTATTAGTTTATATAAACCAAATAATCTACTTGATATTGATTCGATATATACACTAAAAATTATAAATGTGACAAAATTTTAACCTTCTTGTTTACTTTTTTGTCGGTTTTAGTAGTTTTTAAATCCCCATTAGTGTATTTAATGGAATAAAAAATCTTCATTCTTATAAATACATTTTTACCTTATAATTTTGAGAATTCTAAACATGGATGAATAAAATCTGTGTTATTCATTATGTTAAATAACGCATTAGAAACTGCTCGTCCAGTACAAATTTCCTCAAATTGAGAATTAAATATATGTTCTAATTGGTAAATAAAATTGACAAATTCCTCTGAAGGTGATAGCAGGTTTCCGTATTTTTTTTTTTTTCGGTGTTAAAAGCTTTGAAATAAACTAATAATTTATTTATATTTAGTATCTCGCATTGTTTCCCAAAAGATTTACGAATATCGCAAGAGTGTACTTCAAGGGTTTTTTTCAAAAGATATCCGCAAACATAAGTGAAAGGTGGGTATATTTTCTTTCGTATAGCTGTAATCAGGAAGAAAAGGGGCTTTAGGAGGTTTCTCTTCTTCCTCTTCATTAATCGTGTCAGTTATGTTAGTAGATTTTATAGTCATTAATAATTCATCTAAATCATCCTTGCAATTCATGTGATCAGAATGAAAATAGTTTATTGTTTATCGATTTTTACTTCTATTTGTACATGTGTTAAAATAAAATATATTTTAAATTTCACTTTTTTACTTTCCTCTTGAAGAAACCCTCCCTTCAAGTCTATTTTTAATAGCATTTACCTATATTTTTTTGAACAAAATTATCCGATTCGTGTGTATAATAAATTCTATATCGAAAAAATATTAAAATATACACATTTTAAATGGAAAAATACAATTTTCCAATACATCCCCAAACCAGAGGTTATATCGGACACATTTAAAAAATAAAAAAACATATTGCTCACCTTAATTTACTTTTTTTACATTAAAATAAGTTCCCTAAATATACTTCTATCAATGTGCTTAATCAGATTTAAATTAGGCAGATTTGTTCTTGAAATACTCAAAAAATCTTTAGAAATCACTAGATATACACCCGATTGACGATAACTTTCAGAGCAAAGACACACCACTGGTGCTCTGTTCTCTAACTCAGAGAATTAGACCAATGGTGGTTGGGTCATCTTTGACGCAATGTAAACATGTGGAACTGACAACTAAACAATCTATTTGTCATATGTCACGGTACACGCGGGAAGCCTTGCTGTCGCTTCTCTATGGTATAAGTTCTCTGGCAATACATTCCCGGACGACGATGCTTCGAAGTCCGGGAATGTGCTTTCACACCGAAGTACACATACTATTTTTTCTGAAATCCCAATCAATATTATTATAAATTAAGGAATTTGTATTAATGCATAATATTTCTTCATTGCAATCTAACTGATTACTAATAAATGCAATTTTAATGTTAGTTGGTTTGTCTGAATGTATTTATTTACTGTCTAAAATATACATAAAAAACCGTACGGGAATGTTACTTTCCCGGCCTAGGCCAGAGAATTTTAATAAAAGAGCGTTGCCGAATGCTAGCCAAACCTCCAAAACTTCCGGACGCTGCCGAATACGAAGGCAAATTCCGGGCGTTTCCGTATCCATATTAAGATAGTGCCAAATCCATATCCGGGCGCGCATGAATACCAAGGTAATTTCTGGGCGCTGCCGAATCGATATTAGGATGCCGCTGAATCCATTTTTGGGCGCTGCCGAATTCCAAAGTAACTTCCGGGCGCTGCCAAATCCAAATTAGAACGCCGCCGAATCTATATTCGAGCGCTGCATAATCCATATTCGGGAACGGCTAAACACCAAGGTGTCTTCCGGACCATGTCGAATACCAAGGCAATTTTCAGGCGCTGCCGAATCCATATTCGAATCTTTCCGGGCGCCGCCGAATCCACTATTAAACAATACCGCCAGGATCCACTTTGGTTGCACGATTTGACCCAAACATACTAACTACCGTACAAAGCTTTTAAAATGAAGTTAAATAGAAGATTTTAAAAATTAAGTTTCTGGACTGTTATTAGCTTGCTTTATTGTTTTTCCCTATTTACCCTATTTAACTCACAACCCTTCACCGGAATTAGCGCAAGACATAATCTAGTACCAGATCTCGTCATGGAACATATGTGTGCCAAATTTGAAGACAGTATCTTAGACCGTTGCGAAGAAAACGTGCGCACGAAAAAGTTACAGACCGACACACAGACAGAATTTTTTCTCTCTTAAATTTAAAATCTCGACGTTTTATGATATTTATTATTTCAACAAAAAACATTTTGAAATTTTTTTTGAGATTACTATACAGGGTGCGCCACTTAAAACTCCCCAGGCTTGCAACTTTCTTATTTTTTAAACTACGACCATGTTGGGCATATCAAATTGTAGATAATTTTAAGGCATTTAAACATGTGTACAGAGTGATTTAAAAAAAAATTAAAATAATTGTTAAGAAAGAAAACTTAATTTCCTTGAATATTTGTTTACCTCATCCTGTACATGAACTGCGTCAATGTTTTCTTATTAAAGTTTTAATTAGCTTCAATTTATGTTATGTTTATTACGTCATATCCGAAATTCTTTTTGGTTTTAGAGAAAGAAATTAAAAACGCTCCTTCCGACTCCTGATTTTTTAAAAATAACTGACAAAATGTAAATAATAATTTTATGCTTTATTTGTAAAAGACATATCACAAAAAATCCTCAACGTAACAAAACAGCAACACGAAACAAAAGAAATAAATATTTTTAAAAACAAACTATTAAAATGTACTAAATAATAGGAATTTTTATTCTTAAAACTTTTTTTTAACATAAATTGAAGCTAATTAAAACCTTTATAAGAAAACATTAACACATTTCATGTAAAAGGTGAGGTAAAAAAATATTCAAAGAAATTAAGTTTCCTTTCTTAACAATTTTTTCAAATTTTTTTTAAATCACTCTGTATGCGTGTTTAAGGCTTTAAAAATGTCTACAATTTGATGTGCCCAACAAGGTCATCGCTTTAAAAATAAAAAAGTTACAAGTATGGGCAGTTTTAAGTGGCGCACCCTGTACATCTTTCCACTCCACTACGTGGATGTGGAAGTAATAAATCAAATGGCATATATTTTCATTAAAAATAATCTATGTTTTTATCCGAATTTGTTATAAATAAGAAACAAGAAATGAAATGTTTCATATTTCTATTGTGAAATATAGTTCATTTAGTTATCCTTAAAATAAAATCATGGAAAAAAACATTTTATATTTATTACAAAAAATGTTTTGTAAGACATAGAAAGAAAAATGTTAGTGTAGTTTTGGTGATAAGTATACCTACTAGAAGCCAAGGCCTCAGATTTTTTTATAATATTTTACACTACTATAAAGAAAAATACCTGTTGTTAAACTTGAGGCATGTTCAATTTTATTAACATTACAAATTGTGTTTTTATAATAAGAAATGTTTCTTTTTATTTAAAATACATTTTCAGATGTATCAATAAACCCTCATGTCATGATATTTTAGCTTCATTAAATCAGTATTTATAATTATTTAATAATTTTCGCACAATTTGTATCCCAATTTGGGACATTGGATGATTTGAGTCGTAAATTTTACTTCCACATCCAAATAGTGGATTGGAAGTATAGTAATCGTAAATAAAAACTTCAATTTTTTTTTTGTTGAAATCGGTTTAGAATGTCATGAAACATCGAGATTTTAAATTTGAGGACAAAAAAAATTGTATCTATCGGTCTGTCTGTATTTTTTGTACGCACGTTTCCTGTGGGACGGTTTAAGATATTAACTTAATAGTTGTTACGTGTATGTATTATAAAAAGATCTGGAACACATTGCTATAAAATTACACAAAAAATAACCGTTTTAGAGATTCTAGCATTTTACTTAATCGCCAGAATGTATTACAATAACGGTGTAAAAGCCGCTCGAAAAGTGGCTTATATTTGGTAATTTGCGATACAAAATTATATATAGCCAGATAAAACTTACATATATGATTTTGCATGTCATTAGGCAGGCAAAAAGAATGAGCAGTGACTTTCAATACTGAAAAGAAATTGACGGACTGACTCACAAAAATTGCATTTTCGTATATGCGGCGATTTCATTTGATAATTAACAACAGACTTACCGACCTGAACTATTTTGTTCATTATTGTCCATTAATTATCGTTTATTTTGGTATATAATTAATAAGGCAGCTGGTACGTTGTCGTGCATATTTCTTATTATTATTATAAGAATGGACAACCTCTGTTTAATTATTATTAAGCAGAGGTTGTCCATAGGTAAAATCGTAATATAACAGGCGATGTGATAATTTTTCTAATTTATTAGTATAGAATAGCAGTTACTCAATATTAAAATACACGTAAATCGACATAAACTTCGATATATTACAAAATAAAATAAATACTAAAATACTTAATAATTTTACTGCTAAAAACGAACGTGACAAAAATTAAAAATAATATTTTTGTATATTTTAATTATAGCATATTTTATGTTATATAATTATAGATGAATCTAATATTTTCAATTAAGCTACTTTCTATTGTGTTGATTATATAAATTATCATTAATGTATAATACACCAGCTAAGAGAGTTGTATAGATAAATTTTGGAATTTTTTACATTTTCAGAGTCTGTTATTCTAGTTTCGGTTAAACAGACATTAATGGGTTGTATCTGAAACTAATTGACTTGTCTTTTTGAATTGAAAGATTGCTATTTCTGAAAGACAGTTTTATTGCGTCTTATTATGGACGCTTGTGGGGTAAGGCCTCCATTGTAAGAAACCCTTTCCGAAATATATTAATTTCAACCATATGTTTGGTTTTTTAAATTCATAAACATTTTCTCTACAGATATTTTAAAGGATGTGTATTGTGTAATTATCTATTGTTCAAAATAAGTAGACTTCATCGACTTACAGTCCAATTTACGTCTTTCTATTTGAAAGGGTAAAGGTGGTTTAATATTTGCTTACGAGACTGCAGTAGAAATTTTTTCGTTCTTTCTTTTCTTCACAAATTAGATATTTTTCTATTAAATATATATAAATTAATTACAATTTTAGAGATTACATGCATTTTGTGTCATGAAAAAATTTAGATACATTTTGATAGTGAAAAACTGTTGAAAACTCGGAAAATATGTACGTTACAAAAAAATTATAAGAGAGCAAAATTTTAAAGAATATATTAACCTATACGTTTGAATTTTTCCAGATTTTTAAATTTCATAGTTTATGATATTTTCCGTTTTCCGATAAGGGTTTTTTTTTTCGGTTTTTTCCCGGAAACTTGGACAGAGTGCACTTTAGAAAAAGTCATAAGGAAAAAAAGTCTTGTAGTTTAATAATATATTCACTCGAATTTATGGATTTTTCTCGTCACTTTTTATTCCAGCTTCAACCTTTTTGGAAAAATCCAATCGCTATATCTCGGAAAATATGCATTTTTCGAAAATTTTACGAGAGTAAAAAGTTGTTATTTTTCATAAAATTATCTAAAAAGACAATTTGTTTTTTTAATTTACCTCAATTTTACTAGTTAACATATTAGCAACAAGATCATTGTTTATAATAATTGCGAGGCAATAGTAGCGGCCATTTTTTTTTGGAGTTTGATCTTTCCTTCAAAATGAACAAAATCCACAAAGTTTCGTGAAAATCCATTCATTCGGTAAACTATTTAATAATAATAATAATAATAATAAAAATATTTATTGAGTATATACATAAAGATTTTGAGTCATTTACATTGAAGAATTACTCATATATACATCAAAAGGACATGGTATTGCATATGCATTTTTCAACCATGCCCTGGAAATTACATAAATTTAAGTGCTTATATAAATTGCGGCTATTACTAACACACGTACATACATATGTACACACTAAAAATTTAGAAAACAAGTAATATTAATAAAGTAGATACAGAAGGCATATTATGTATAATACACACATATATACACATATATACATATATACATATATATATATATATATATATATATATATATATATATATATATATATATATATATATATATATATATATATATATATATATATATATATATATATATATATATATATATATATATATATATATATATATATATATATATATATATATATATATATATATATATATATATATATATATATATATATATATATATATATATATATATATATATATATATATATATATATATATATAGACATATGAAGCCTCAATACGAAGCCCAAAACAGTATATTCTGCCGCTTACTCGAAGCCCACAACACACATACGAAGCCCGCCTTCGGGCTTCGTAAAAATAAGCGTGTATAAAACCTAGACTATGTTATTCTCAACAAATCCCGCCAATTGGCAAAATTTCGCCCGGGCATCAAATTGCACCTCCTTTCTCTCAAAACATACGCGATGTAGTTCAACGAATTGATGTTCAGATGGCGCTACAGTTGTCGGTGTATAAGCGATATATACAGTGAATATATTTGACGCATTTTGCAATGCCCTATTTTATTCGATGCATTATACGAATCCCTAAGTCTTGGCAACACTGTACATCTGCTTGGTAAATATTATGCAGCCAACTAATATGTCTGTATCTGCAATATTTTTGCTGTGGCAATGATAATTTTTGGCTATGATAATTAAATATTTTATGTTAATTGTGTTTATCTAATGGCTGGCTTAGAACCGGACTCGTAACTAAATAATATTTATATCTACTATAAGATGACAAAAAAACTGTTGTTATTTAACAAAAAATCTATTGATACATTTTACTTTTTTACTTCACTAAGATTATATAGACTGTCTTTCTTTTCCGTGCGTTCAGCAGCAAAAATCGTAATTATAAATATAATTAATTTGTGATTTTAAGTTCACCTATACAGGGTATTAACTAAAATGTTGAGGATATTTCTAAGTAGATTCCTTGGCAAAAATTAAGGAAAGTTTCTAGTATTAATTTTTCCAAAATTAACCCTCCCTGGAAAGCTACCCCCTTTTAAAGGGGCGAGTCCAAATCTCCTCTACTTTATATTTGTTAAATATTTCCCACCTTCTTTGTTATTTCCGTTCATTTAGTTTACATTACTTTTAATCTGAATAATTTTGAGAGAAGGGTATTAAATACATATGGAAGAAAACGGCTTATTACTTCCACGTCCAGTGGAAGTATAGTAACGGCAAAAAAATTTTTAAAAATTTTTATTGTCCAAATAGGCTTAAAATGTCATGAAACGTCGAGATTTTAAATTTGAGCGAAAAAAAATTTCTGTCTGTCTGTCGGTCTGTCTGTCGGTCTGTCTGTCGGTCTGTCTGTCGGTCTGTCTGTCGGTCTGTCTGTCGGTCTGTCTGTCTGTAACTTTTTTTGTGCGCACGTTTACTCTGGAACCGTTTAAGATATTGACTTGAAATTTGGAACACATATGTACTTTAACGAGATAGAACTAGATTATATTTTCATCTTGTTACGTCGAAGGGTTGGGGGGTAAATTGGGGTAAATTTGGGGTAAATGGGTAAATCAAGCCGGTAAGAGTCCATGAAATTGGTATTTAGTATATACAAGAGAAGCTGAGGTCTCAAAAAAATTTTGGCATTAACCACCCCCATTACCACCCCCACCTCCTAATTAAAGGGGATGAAAAAAAATGTGATTTAGTGCATGTACAGGAACCAGAAACCTCAAAATATTTTTTTACTTGATCCACCCCCCCACTACCAACCCCTATCACCACCCCCACCCCACTACCGATGTGGGGTATCGTTTTATGGGTTTTTGGGATAGAGGATTTCAAATATTATATTATTAAAGTTCCATAAACAATTATTTCCACATACAAAGTTTTTTCGTTGTGAGTGACTTGGAAAGAGAATCTGGATGTGGAAGTAGTGATTCCTTGGGCAGCGGTTTTTTTATGCATGTCAGGGTATTTTATTTTTTTTTAAGCAAGAAGCAAAAAGTTTAAAAATTTTCTGATGAAGTTATAAGCTAAGTTTCAACCGTTAATAACTGTTGAAAAGTCATAAAGGGTGGTTTATTTGATACATTTAAGGGATGCCACGGAGGATGAAAAGACTTTTGCATAAATATCATATTGAGTAAAAACTATTGATAAAAGCTTGCACTATAATGAGTCTGAAAAAAATATTTCAAACATTATTTTAATGCACGCTTTACAGAAGGGCGTAATTATTCAGGAAAAGCTAATTTTAAAAAACTTCATATGAAAGATCCGACTTTATTTTTGTCAAGTAATCTAGTTACTTACTTAATATATGGTAGATATATATTATTCCGTAGTGTGGAAATAATAGTATATTAAGTATCATCAGAACGGTAACGGACGTTTACCGCCGGAGATTATAAGGTTCGCGATGCTTATACTGTTTTTGTACAATCGTATTAAATTGCACTTCAATTAAAATAATTTAATTTCTACTAAATAAACGAAAAGTCAAAAGTCACGTTTATATTTCGTGGCAAGTACAACTTGTCAAATAAGATATTTGTATTTTGACATTTCGTTTATTTACTAGAAATTAAATTATTTTAATGTCCTACAAGTCTGTTATTTTACAATAACCACTCTATTTTGAGATACGTTAAATGAAAAATAACGCCCTAGGGCGTTATGAATATCTATAACGCCCTAGGGCATTATAAAATTATAATACAACCCAAAACAAGCAAATTATGATAGCGTTATTGACAAACAAAATGCGTTGCTATGCAACGGCGGCGTTTACAAACAATTTTGATTTTTATTCTCTTTTAAATCAAATCGTTCTGAACATAATAGATGTCAAAATAATAAATCGTAAATGTCAAAAAAAAAAAAATTGAATTAAATAACAGACTTGCAGGACATTAAACGTTGAAGGCACCACTGGTGTTATAGGATAATGACGCCCTGAGTCGACGTACACTTCCTCGGGCCAGAGGCCCTCGGGATTGTACACTGCCGACCTCGGTGCGTTATTATCCTTATAACACCCTTGGTACCTTAATAACTATAATTGAAGTGTAATTAAAAACAATCGTGCAGAAAATAATGTTATTTTTTTTTTAATACATAGAAATGACCTTATCTTTTGTACTTATTTTTGTGAAATATCGGTAATATATATTATATTAATTTCACTTACCGGTAAGGAAATTACTTACCGACTTAGCAATCAGTAAATATAACCTGACGTCTTGGCAACAGATATTGTAAATAAACAAATAAGCCCGATCGTACAAAAAATAGATTTTTTTGAAATCGGAAAAAACCTCAAAATTTTCATTGAAGTGTTAGAGATAGTCACTAAAGTAATCAAACATTGTACGATTTCTTGTAGTTGGAGGAGGTGACAGGTAAACGTCAACATAAATTGTCCATTGCTTGTGACATAATTACATTACAAAAAATTATTGAGATTTGAAATTTAAATAATTGACATTTCTTAATGTCACTTAAAATTATTCATTAAATAGAGTTGATTAACCTTAATTTCACAATTTCAAGAAAAACTTAGTTATGCACCTTGGCACTAAAGTTTCTTTTTATCATTTATGTGGTTTATTTAACTAAATTCTACATCGTGATAAAATGTTTAACTTTAGTGCTTAGTTACATAAACAATTACTATCGCGTGTTTCCAAATAATTAATAAATTATACCTACCTATTTTATTTATTACTTTTTCCGTTCATCGTGTATTTGTAGCTTTGATAAATATATAAAAAATCGTTCATTAATAACCCCTATTAATAAATGATTTTCTATTAATATACGATTTTAGTTTAGGTAACTAAGTACATAATTGAAAACAGTTAATATGACAATTAATGTCAAAACTCTAATTGTCAAACGTATAAAACGCGTATGAAACTTTTATAATTAATAAAAGAGAAGCAGGTATAGCGTTATTCGGAATCGGTGCTATTGGCATATTTCTCCGATGTTACAAAAAGAGGCCTAATAAATTTGTAATTGTATTTTTGATATTTTTTAAATTCCATATGTGTTACCATAATTAAATAAATAAAGTAACACTTAGAATTCAATTTTGTGTCATAAAATAAAATTAGATTTTTTTCCTATTACCTACTTCCACATCCAGTGAAAGTATAGTAACGACAAAAATTTTTAAAAAAATTTTTGTTGTTCAATAGGCTTAGAATGTCGAGATTTTAAGTTTGAGCGAAAAAAAAATTTCTGTCTGTCTGTCTGTCGGTCTGTCTGTCTGTCTGTAACTTTTTTGTGTGCGCACGTTTACTCAGGGACCGTTTGAGATATTGACTTGAAATTTGGTACACATATGTACTTTAACGAGATCTAGAACCAGATTATATTTTCATCTTGTTCCGTCGAAGGATTGGGGGGTAAATTGGGGTAAATTTGAGGTAAATAGGTAAATCAAGCAGGCAGGAGTCCATAAAATTGGTATTTAGTATATATAAGAGAAGCTAAGGTCTCAAAAAAAATTTTGACATTAGTCTTCCCCATTACCACCCCCACCCCATTATTAAAGAAGTTGAAAAAAAATTGTGATTTAGTGTATGTACAAGAACCAGAAACCTCAAAATATTTTTTTACTTCATCCACCCCCCACTACCACCCCCTATCGCCACCCCCGCCCCACTACCGATGTGGGGTATCGTTTTATGGGTTTTTGGGGTAGAGGATTTCAAATATTATATTATTAAAGTTCCATAAATAATTATTTCCACATACAAAATTTTTTCGTTGTGAGTGACAGAAAATCTGGATGTGGAAGTAGTGATTCCTTGGGCAGCGGTTTTTTTTCCTAGATACAATCAACGGAAAATTTTTGTAACTTACTCGTGTGTTAATCGGCGATTAATAATCTCGACAAATAATGCGCTCGCTAGCGCTCGCACGTTAAAATGTCTCAATTTATCAATCGCTCTCATTAACATACTTGTTTGTTAAATAACTATTATCTTATAGGTGTGTATTGTCTCTAGATATATGGTGGAGTGAGGTGAGAACAAATAGCAAAATAGAACATGTACTTATTTTATTTTTAAATTTTTAATTAAGTTTATTTGAAAAAAAATTCTATTTGAAAGGAAATTGACAATATTTATTTTATATTTATTGCGGACAAGGAAAAGTGGTAGAAAACTTCATATTTGATTCTAGAAAGCCATTAAAAAAGTTTTCAGGGAAATTCATTCAAATCCAATCGATTTTCTAATAACTTTTTTCCACTATTAGTGGAGTGAAAATAAATTTTGAATGAAACTGTTTGGCTGCAGTAATTTTTGTTTTATGAATAATAACAAGTGCTATGAGCTGTTTTGGATTAAATCGGTCCATTGCTTCTTGTAATATTTTAACAATTTACCTATTTTTAAACACTGAAATTTGCTGTTATTTTCATTAGTATCTCCGGTCCTAGTAATCGTATCGTAAAAATAAAAATAGCGAATTATTCGCAATAAAATCTTGAATAAGACTAGGCCTATGCAAAAACTAGATGATAGTTTGTTAATTAGAAAAAAAAATAAAAAAACATCAAAATTTGCCTTTTTTGATAATAATTTAATAAAAATATAACATAATAATGCATCAATTTTAACGAAAGTCCGTGGAACTAAGCTTTTTATTGAACTAAACCTGTGCTAAATTTTAGCGCAAAATAAATATTTTTGAACAAAACTCAAACGGCTAAAAACCAATAATAATTTCGAAATTTTTATCGCTTGTTGTTTAAGTGCAGTGACTCGTGTGCAGTAAATTTTTGTTGAAAATGTAGGTTTTTACATGTATTTTCCAACAGTGTTAAGAAAAAAGAATACTCACTTAAACGGTTTTTGCTTGAAATTTATTTATTATTTTCAAAGTTACAGTTGTAAACAAATTCAAATAACTCTGGATTTTTATGAAACCAAAAGCGGGAAACGAATTATGAAAATAGATGAAATATCTAACATTTTTCTAAAGAAATTAATGATCTATTTGCATTTGGGGCCGTGAAACGTCAATTTTTGTGTTTATGTCACTTATAAATAAACAAGTCGATATTTTTTCTAGAAATTTGGACTGATTGTTTTTCGATGCTTATATTTTTGTCTCCGCTGTTTGAAAATGAGTCAAAACTACAATTACTTCCACATCCAGTGGATTGTTGAAATAGGCTTAGAATGTTATGAAACGTCGAGATTTTAAGTTTGAGCGGAAAAAAATTTCTGTCTGTCGGTCTGTAACTTTTTTTTGTGCGCACGTTTACTCTGGAACCGTTTGAGATATTGACTTGAAGTTTGGTACACATATGTACTTTAACGAGATCTAGAACTAGATTATATTTTCATCTTTTTCCGTCGAAGGGTTGGGGGGTAAATTGGGGTAAATTTGGGGTAAATAGGTAAATCAAGCAGGTAAGAGCTCATAAAATTGTTATTTAGTATATACAAGAGAAGCTAAGGTCTCAAAAAAAACTTTGGCGTTAGCCACCCCCATTACCACCCCCACCCCATTATTAAAGGGGATGAAAAAAAAAATTGCGATTTAGTGTGTGTACAAGAACCAGAAACCTCAAAATATTTTCGTACTTTATCCACCCCCACTACTACCCTCTATCACCACCCCCACCCCACTACCGATGTGGGGTATCGTTTTATGGGTTTTTGGGGTAGAGGATTTCAAATATTATATTATCAGAGTTCCATAGACAATTATTTCCACATACAAAATTTTTTGTTGTGAGTGACTTGGATAGAAAATCTGGATGTGGAAGTAGTGATTCCTTGGGCAGCGGTTTTTTAAAATTACATCGAATAAAGCGGCTTTGAGATTATAACACACTTAGTCAATTTTTTTTTACTTTCTTATTCATTTTTGTCGCGGAAGGGAAAACAAACCTAACCTGAACAGTTATTCTTATGTCTATGTACACAGCTTTGTAACTTTTAATTTTACTGATACAATAAAAAAAAATCGCAGTTAGGATTTGAACCAGAGACGTTGCATCCAAAAAAAAAGTGTTGGTCGCCTTACACACTGAATTATCTTACGAGTGAAGTATGATCTGTAAAACCATAATATCACATTTAGGCTATTTGGCGATTTTTGGATCTCTAACATAATCGCTAAAAGCCCGACTATCGGGCCTCTATCTTTTTTAACAATTGTGCTTCTGGATTGTTCTCAACTAGGTGAGACTAATATTATTGAAGAATAACCAGTCCAAATTTTAAGAACATATATCAATTTGCTTATTTATAAGCGACTGAGGCGCAAACACTGACGGATCTCGGCCCCAAATGCAAATAGATCATTATTTTTTTAAGAAATATTTCATCTATTTTCATAATTCGTTACCTGTTCTTGGTTTGATAAAAAAATCCAGTTATCTGAATATGTTTATACCTATAATTTTGAAAATTATAAACATATTTAAAAAAGGTTTAAATGAAGATAATATCATTGTAAAATAGATGTAAAAAACCTACATTTTGAAAAAAAAATGTTCTACGAATCGATGCACTTAAACAATAAGCGATTAAAATTTCGAAATCTTTTTTTATTTTTAGCCGTTTGAATAAATATTTTATGCTAAAATTTGGCACGAAGGTTTAGTTCAATAAAGTGCACAGTTTCTCCAACTTTCGTTAAAATGGATGCATTATTACGTTATATTTCTTAAATTGTCAAAAAAGGCAATTTTTGGTGGTTTTTATTTTCTTACAAATTAACAAATTATCAGAAAGTATTTTCATAGCCACTCGCTATTTTTATTTTTGCGATACGATTATTAGGACCGAAGATAATAGGAAAAGAGCAGAAAATTTCAGCGTTGAAAAATAAATTGTTAAAAAATTTTTACGCTGGACCGATTTAATTAAAAACTTCTCGGTGGCACTTATTATATCTACGACAAATTAAAATAATAAAATTGCTGCAGCCAGAGAATTCCTTATTCACCTATTTTCTTACTTAATTTGACTTCACTTTATGTGATTTAAAATGTTAACATATTTAAAAACTAAATTAAATAACTAAAAAGTCAGAACGTGAAAAATTTATAATACTGTACATTACAGCAAATTGAGAAAGTATAAGTCACATATTTAAAATTACTAACTATAACAGCCCATTGTTGTGTCTGACCCACAGATGTTGGGGTAGGTCGACACTCTCTATCCAATTCCCGCTAAATTTAGGTACCTGTAAATGGCCAGTGCCACTTGTTTACGGAATGTTAAAATCCACTATTAAAGCATTTAGAAATATTGCCATATGGATCATATTTCGTTTTTTACTTCCCTCGCTAACCGAAGGGAAGTAGGGTATTGTAATCGTAAAAAAATTACCCTCCGAGATTTCTTCGGATTTTCGCGTTTCAGACTATGCAGATTACGAAAATTAAAGCCATTTAATTCCATCAGTCTCTCTGTCTGTCGGTCTGGTGTCTGTCTGTTGGCGCTATATCTACAACTATATCTACAAGAGCCAGAAGTACTTATCTATTTCTAACAATACATGTGTACACATAACAATTATTGTAGTTTATAAGATATGTATTGTGGGGAAAATATTACAAAACCATTTGATGCAGAAGAAAAATATTTGGTCGTTAATTGACGCTACTGTCAAAGAAGAACAGTGGACACCTGAAAAAATAATGAGGAAAAAATGTGACAAAAGACAGTTATATTTTGTGTGTAGTTAACACAACTGTCAGGGGAAAAATATGAAAAATGTACAGGGTGTTCACTCTAAGAAAATAATGAAAAAATGGATTGCGGACAATAATGTTTCTCCTATAGTTAACACAACTGTCAAAGAAAAATATGAAAAAATATATAGGGTGGTCGCCCCAAAAATAATAATAAAAAATGAGATGAAGGACGATATTATTTCGCATGCAGATATCACAACACAACTGCCAAGTAAGAAAAATATGAAAATATACAGGGTTGTCACCTAAAAAAAATAATGAAAGAAGATATGGCGGAGATTTCGCATGTAGGTAACATAACTGTCAAAGAAGAAAAATATGAAAAATTTACAGGGTGGTCACTTTAAAAAATAAGAAACGACACAGTAAAATGATATTTGAAATGTAGTTGTCAGTCGCTATTGCCAGGAAAAAATCTGATATAGTTTTTATAAGAAAAATATGCAGGGTCGTCATCCAACAGAAAAAAATAATTCATAAATAAAGGATGTCAATCATAGGGGGAAGAAAATTTTAGTCCGTTCCAATATGGTAAAAAATTGACCGAGAAGTGATTTTTTTTAAGGTTTAGTGTTTTTTTGCTACCCTTCAAAAGTCAAATTTCGACGCTCGTTTTTCGCGATTAACTCAAAAAAACCGTTGCCCAAGGGTCAATACTTCCACATCCAGATTTTCTAACCAAGTTTCTCACAACGAAAAAATTTTGTATGTGGGAATAATTGTTTATGGAACTTTAATAATCTAATATTTGAAATTGTCTACCCCGAAAACCCATAAAACGATATCCCACATCGGTAGTGGGATAGGGGTGGTGATAGGGGAATGATAATAGAGGTGGATGAAGTAAAAAATATTTTGAGATTTTTGGTTCTTGTACACACACTAAATCACAAATTTTTTATCCTCTTTAATAATGGGTTGGGGGTGGTAATGGGGGTGACTAATGCCAAAAAGTTTTTAGAGACCTTAGCTTCTCTTACATATACTAAATATAAATTTTATGGACTCTTACCTGTTCGATTTACCTATTTATCCCCCATTTACCCCAATTTACCACCCAACCCTTCGACGGAAGAGGATAAAAATATAATTTATTTCCAGATCTCGTTAAAATACATACGTGTACCAAATTCTAAGTCAATATCTTAAACAGTTCCAGAGTAATCGTGCGCACAAAAAAAGTTACAGACGAACCGACAGACAGAAAATTTTTTCGCTCAAATTTAAAATCTCGACGTTTCATGACATTCTAAGCCTATTTGAACAATAAAAATTTTCAAATTTTTTTTTGTCGTTACTATACTTATGTGGAAGCTCGTGTGGAAGTAATTAACGCTTGAGGAGAAGAACGTTGACCACAACGTTGAAAGATATTTTAATTCTCTACAATTTCTATAAGTTATCTTTGTCCAAAAATTTGTTTACATGAAAATCGAATTTTGCGAAAATGTTTTCCTCTCGGTTCTCCTTTAAATTGCGTTCTAATAAAAAAGTTCATTTAAAGTTTTTTTTTTTTAGCTTTTTAAATGATTAATTAAATAGTATAGATGCCTACATTATTTTCCTTAAAAATAATTTATAACCTAAAAAATCCAACCTTATTGTAAAACAACATTTTATCCATTTATAATGAAACAAAATATTAGAAATTTTTGTTGGAAAATAAAGTTTATTCAATTACCTTTCAACTGGGACCAACCGATTTCATTTACCCTAATTACAGCGTCTTCTGTCAAACACCACCTATAGACAAGGCCGACGCACAAAATCGATGAGTCATCAACACAAGACTGCAGTTTTGGTTGCTTCATAAAAATTTAAACAATTTATGTAGCAATATTAAATTTCTGCTATATTTCTTATTATGGTCTTAGTCTTCATATCGCAAATAATAAAAAAAACTAATTTTGAATAAAAATAGACATTAAAAATTGCCCTCTTTGTATAACTGGAGTAAATTTATGCCATTTATTGATTTATTTTTCAAGTTATGTTTTTTATTATGTTTACTTTTTTTTGATAAAATAATAAAGTTAAAAATATCGTGCGTCCATTCAAATAATAAAGAAAATAAAAATTGAAGATAACTGTATCATCTACAAACAATTTTTTTCGTAAAGTATGTATTTTTACGTAATTGAGAATTACTTTTTCTGCTCTAAAACATTCTTATAAACAATGACTTTCATGTTATTTTAAGTTTCCAGCTGATCAGGTAATTTGTTGTAATACGCAGTATTATGTATTTCTCATATCCTAATGTTTTGGTTATTAATTTTAACGAATTATAAAATAATTTTTCTGCTCTATTTATACATTTTTTTCGTCATAATAATAAGACAATTAATTTTTTAGATAGATTTATGACTAAGTACTGCCTTGCTTCAAAGCTTTACCATTGCCAACAGTTCTTTTGACATTTACTGGACTATTTACGAAACCACCATATGCTTTGTAAGCACGATAACTGAAGGACCAAGAGTCCGATCGTATTTAAATTTGGACAATAAGTTAAAATTAGCTAGAGGAAGAGCCACGTTGTTATTAAAAAAATTCCAATCTGCAAATACAACAGTTAAGACATCTTAAGCAAAAAATGCAAATATAAACTGTTGTAACTCTTGATAAGGTCTGACAATAACAAAAATTCTATAGAATTTAGCTAGAAGCTCTTTGCCAACCAAGCTGGCATCATCAGGAGGCGATTAGAATTACAAATATAGCAATTATATCTAGAAAAATCAACTTATTTTCAACAAACTGTAGAAGGTCATATATAATGTTTAACAGTTATATAAAAACTGTAAACTGGCGAACAATATTTACATTCAGTTATTTATTTTTGCTTTCTATTGACTTTGACTTTTATCATGTGGGTAGTTCCAATAGAAAAAAGAACAGTTACATTAATTCTTCAACGTTTTATATAACATTGTTCTATTTTCAAACTTCTCAAACAGTCTAGTTCACAAGTTCAAACCCGTGTTAATTCTTGATAAAGCTCGTAAAAATATGAGTGAGGGTTCATTGAATTCGGAATGACGTCTAGAAAAATGTGCAAAAGTTTCAAACCCGCACATAAACAATTGCAAAAGTTTTAAACAAATTAAGATTGAAAAAATAACGAGATTCGTTTTTTGCAAATAACTCGAAAACTATTAATATTTAAGAAATTAAAAAAAAAGATTCTTAAAGAGGAAGAAATTTCCAATAAAAACTCCTGACACCCGGAACACTATCTCTATTATTAATAATTTTAATTTAATGTTGAAAATAGAGCTCCAATGCTCTGAAACCGACCGTAGCAAGTAGAAACATTTTTTTATATTTTTAAATATTAATTTAGAAATTAAAAAAAATTATGGTATTATTTAGACACTTAAAGGAACAATATCTCGTTGGAAAAAAAATTTTTCGCCGATTTTTCATAAAATGAGCATATTGTTAATTAATAAATTTTTTTAGAGTTTGCGTTTATATTTCAAGTCGGATAATTGTTAAACAAAAGCCACTAAAACTGTTTCGCTTCGTGGAGACCTTATGTCAACTATACTTTATGAGATTATGACATTGCGATGATTTTAATTGTTATGGTTTATTAGTTATTCATTATTTAAGGTAACAAAAAACTAAAAAATGAAAAAGAGAGGAGTTTTATTAATTTTAATTATTATTACTGTTATTAAATTCAAAAATACTATAAGATTACATAAACTTTAAATTTTTAGTGCTATTTGCTTAAACAAATTTTATAGACAAATAGATAAATTACGTATTTTTGAAAAACATTTTTTGCCATATTATTTGTTATAAAATATTAGGTGATTTAAAATTTTTTTTAACTGTTTATAATCAATTTTTTCCTTTTTTCATTATTTAAACATATAAAAAAAATGATTCTTAAAATTTATTATTTGCAATTTCTACAAGGGAAAAAATTTTTTCGTTGTTAATTTATTTGTTTATTTATTAATAAACAATTTGTTATTAACAATCGCTGAACGTGTTTATATGTTTTTTGATAGAAAAAAAAACAAAAACAACCTTATACATAAACATGTAAAAAAAAATATATTTAATAACATAAAAAAATGTTTTTACTTGCCAAGGTCGGTTTCAGAGCATCACAACGGCTTTGCGTTCTCCGCGCGGAGCCCTATTTTCAACATCAAATTAAAATTATTAATAATAAAGATAGAGTTCCGGGAGTCAGGAGTTCTCTATTGGAAATTTCTTCCTCTTTAAGAATCCTTTTTTTTAATTTCTTATATATTAATAGTATTCGAGTTATTTGCAAAAAAACAATTTTTCAATTTGAATTTGTTTATAAATTTTGCAATGGTTTATGTGCGGGTTTGAAACATTTTTCTAGACGTCATTCTAAATCCAATGAGACCTCACTCATATTTTTAAGAGCTTTATCAAGAATTAACATGTGTTTGAACGTGTGAACTTGTCTAAAAGAACAAGTACATAAAATAATTAATTTAATAATCCTCATAAAATGAAAAATGTTTATAGACAAGCTAAAAACTACATTTTGATATGCTTTTTATCCCTGTTGGGATGATTCAGTACCTTTTTAGCAGAGGGTCGTAGGACGACTCAGTACATTTTGACATGTTTCATTTTTCTTTTTTTTTTCTTATTATATTGACAAAGTAAAGGCTAACTACATTTTGAAATACAGAAAGGACATCGTTTATATTGTTATTTAGTAAATGAAAATCGGTCAAATATTTATAAAGATAGAATTTTCCCCGTTATGATCTTTATTTTTTTTTGGTTTGGACACCTATAGATAATTTCGTGTATTATCAAAATAGAGACTTTTTCGAGAAGGGAGTGATTTCGGACTTACAATTTTATTTTCGGGCGGACTGCTACTCTGATATACCGGGCGGGAACATGCCCATCTTTGTAAATAACTCGTTTATTTTTAATTTTTCGAAAAAACTCCATTTCAAATTTTTTGTACAAAAAGATCCATGCCTTATACTGGTTATAGAGATTGATCGACGGAATATTTAATTTTCGATTTTTATTAGGAAACTGTTCGGTATTTGTAGAATTTATCAAAAAAATAAAGTTTTTCAGGATTTGTAGATTCGCTTTTGTTTTGTCAAATTTCTCACAAACGTCACCTAATAGACTTAATCGAGCCCTACAATCGCCATTTTTGAAAATCAAAATCGGACCTTCGTTTCGGGAGTTATTAATTTCTTTGGAAAATCATACTCGGCCTTGGAAAAAATACTTACGGTCAACGGATTCGAGCCTCAAGCAATGGGCTTCATTTGTGGCTGTGTACCTTCGATCCCACCAAGTCTTATCGAAATCAATCAATATCCTGGACAGTTATCGTGCTTCCTAGCCCGATTTCGAGAAAACCAGTTTTTTGCAAAAAAATTCAATTTCCATTTATTTTTCGATATAGTCTCCGGTATACTTATCTGTAGACCGTTGCCAGCGGCACCATTTTGAAATATCTCGATCTGACTGCCCATTACAGAGTTATTCAATTTTTCCCGAAAAACTTGAAACGTCTATATCGGGTATTTCCGGTTTCCGAATTGAGCCAAGCTTCCAGCGTTAAGGTCTTCTGAAGGCCTTCTATCAACCACCCAAGTTTCATCGAAATCCGACGGACGGAATTTTCTAAATTCGCTCTCAAGTCGATAGATATGACTTTCATTTCGATCCGACGTTTTTTTCGGGTTTCGATGGTCCACCGGAAAAATACAAAACCTATACTACATCTTTTTTTCAAAATGTAGTAACAAGCATAGGCAGGGTGTGGACTTCAAGTAAGCGAGGAATATGCTACTTTGGGCTTTATTTTGAGGCTTCATGTTTGTACAAAAAAACCTATTTTAGTCAAACGTCAATAATGGAATGAATACCTTATATCTGTTACCTATTTTGCATTATAATAAATATAAATTATATCAATGGAAATACTTTTAATATGCATACCCTAAACATAATTATTTATATTATAAATTATATCAATGAAAATACTTTTAACATGCATACCCTAAACATAATTATTTATATTAGGGCGGCCCCTTTGGTGCCATGCGGCCGTGACCTACAACAAAGCAATTATATTATTAACACATCGACTACGCAATTATATTGTCGCACACAGTTATATCATTTAGTTAAAGAATTAGAAGAGAAGTGGCAACTATGTATGGCTTCGTGTAATCTGAAACATCTATACATTTTATACAACGGGCTTCGTAATGTACCATAATTATAAAAGGCTTCGTATGACATGTCGTGTTGTTTTTAATTTGTATGTCCAAAAAAGTTCCCCCCTCTCATGTTGCTCGCGTTATTATTCCCACTTAAAACATTATTAACAGTTGTACACACTATTTAAATTACAAATAAGGCTGGGCTTCTGGTACCCTGTAGTGTGTGGTGGGCTTCGTTTCATGCGTACCGTACGTATATATATATATATATATATATATATATATATATATATATATATATATATATATATATATATATACATATACACATATATATATATATACACATACATACATATACACATATATATAATATATAAAAAGAGAATAATTTAAAAAAAGAAAAGAAAATACAACTTTTAACTTGTACCTTGTATATTTAGAAGATACTTTTTATATCCAGCACGAAATTGATTTAACGTAGGTTTGTTAAATATATCTATCGACGAATTTATTAACACACATGATATATATTCAAAACATCGTTTAAATTTTGCGGTGTGGTGTAAAGGTATTTGATACAATTCTACGTTACGAAGATTGGCTGTATGAATAGTAGATCTTTTGATAAGAAGTTGATACAAATATGAAGGCACTTTGAAAGTTATAACTTTAAATAGAAGAATGGCATATGATAATTCAAAGCGATTATTAATTTTGAGTATATTCATGTTGTTATAATGTTGAGTTATATGTTCTCGCTTATTAATATAAGTGTAGGCAAACCGTAAACAGCAATTTTGTAATATCTGTATTTTGTTTTTGAAGGACTCAGTAAGGTGGCTAAAATATACAGGACTACCATAATCCATATAACTAAGAATTACTGCATTTACAAGTTTCCATTTTATTTCTTGAGGTAATATATACTTATACCTCCATAAGGACTTAAACTTAAAATAACAGACACTTATTTTTTTGGTTACATGATTTTCAAAATTTAAGTTTTGATCTATAATTATACCTAAATCTTTAACTTCACTACTCAT
The DNA here is from genome assembly GCA_936432065.2 of Rutpela maculata. Classification (NCBI taxonomy): domain Eukaryota; kingdom Metazoa; phylum Arthropoda; class Insecta; order Coleoptera; family Cerambycidae; genus Rutpela; species Rutpela maculata. Next base: position 202,895,009 of record OW386285.2, on the reverse strand, counting down.
ATTAATAATACTACCATTTAACAAAATCTCCACAGCTTGGTTATTTTTGGCTCTACTCAGTAACACTTTTGATCCAATACACGTAGCAACTGTTTTAGAAGAGTTTAGTCTTAATCCATTATTCTCCGACCACGCACTAATGATGTTCAAATTTTCGTTAAGTTCAGATATTGTTTGGTTGACTTCATTTGGTAGACAAGATTTGTATATTTGGGTGTCGTCTGCATATAAATGTATTTTCCAGTTGTGACGCAATAAGCTGGGCAACTCGGCAGTGAATATGGTAAATAGGACAGGGCCAAGTATACTACCTTGCGGGACACCTGCGTAAACTACTTTTTCTTCAGAGATATCATTATTCAGTTTGACACATTGAGTACGATTTTCTAAGTAATTACGAAACCATTTCAGGAGGGTTGAGTTAAAACCATAGTATTTTAGTTTCGCTAATAATAATTCGTGGTTCATTACATCAAAGGCTTTACTGAAATCTAACAATATGAGATAGGTTACTTGAGATTTATCCATTCCTTGTGTGACGTCATTGGTGATTTTCACTAAAGCAGTACTAGTACTATGATATTTTCGGAAGCCAGACTGTACATCGGGTAATATATTATTTAGTAGTAGGTGATCAGTAACTTCCTCTTTTACTATTTTTTCTAAGATTTTAGACATGGCTGGTAGTATATTAATTGGACGAAGTTGTTTCAGCTCAACTGCTTTAGTTACTTTAGGAATTGGTAATATAATTGATTTTTCCACTGGGAGGGCACCACCCCCTGACCTAATGAATTATTAATAAGCAGACTTACAGTGGGGTATAATAAGTTTGAGCATTTTTAAATTGATGTTATCAATGCCATTTGCATTCGAGGTTATCGAGAACAGAACTTCTTCCACTTTGTCACTCGTTACGTTGCTGAACATATTTTTTTGCAATATATTATCTTGCATATGGTTAGTGAAGTAATCAAGTGTGGCAAGGTTGACATCTTTACTGTTCGCAGATTCTGTGAAGTACTTATTCATTTTGTTGACATCTTGTAGTACGGGATCCATTTCTAAAACTGGTTTGCCATGAATATTCCACGATGAAAAGTCTCTCCATAATTGTGCAGGATTGTTTCTATTAATGTTAATTTGATGTTGTATATAGGCCGCTTTCTCATTTTTTATTGCAAGTGAAAGATAGTTTCTAAGATCTTTAAAATATTGTAGTTGAGATAATGATTTGGTTTTTTTGTATTTCTTATAGGCTTTATCTTTTAGGCGAATAATTTGTTTGATTGTCGGAGTTATATAGGGGCGATAATTTCTTTTTATTGTTATGGTTTTTAAGGGTGCGTGTATATCAAATAAGAAAGTAATTGCATCTGTTAAATACTCCACTTTATCGTCTACTGAGTTGAGATTATCAACATAATTCCAGTCAATCAGGTTAGCATCTGAAGAGAATTCATTGGCATTAAATAGTGAGTGATCCCTATAAGTTACTTTTTTTGGTTGTTGCGTATTACTTTCATAATTTAGTTCACAATAAGTTAAAAGATGATCTGTCAAGTTTAACATGTCCTGAGTTCCAGCTTTATTTGACATTGTATGATTACTTATACATATTATATCTATTGTAGTATTAGAGGTCTCACCAATTCTTGTTGGTTCATTGATTATTTGGATGAGATTAAAGCATTTTAAGATATTGTTTACGTAGCGATAACTACTTGTATTGGGTTTACTAAAATCTATGTTAAGGTCGCCCATTACTATAATATCTTGGCAATCCATGCACACATTGGTAAGGACGTTCTCCAATTCGTTTAAGCAGTTAATGGGAGAATGGGGTGGTCTGTATAGTACTCCTAGTGATGTTTTTATTTTATTTATATTTATGGATACCCATAGTTGTTCAAGGTGCTCTGTGTTAGCATAATCAATATTTATAGTTTTAAATTTGAGACTACAATGAACATACAGGCATACACCACCACCCCTATTTGGGCGATCTGTACGAATAAGTTCATAGCCTGGTATATGTATTAAGTTCGATGGAAATTCTGGTACAAGCCACGTCTCGGTTACAGCTATAATTGTATAGTTGTTCTCTAGCATTATTTCGCTAAACATATCAAAGCTGGGGACTAAAGATCTTATGTTCACATGACAGATTTTTATTAGTTTTTTGATATAGTGGATGATGAAGAAGTTGAACTGTTTGTTGAATTGCTGATCTGATTATTTGTAGGAGTTAACTGTGTTGCATTAATCTGGTTGGCAAGTTTGTGTATTATTTTTGGTACTCCATTTATGAATTTTATTGTTATATCTTGTTCCCCGCTTTCAATTCTATGCGCTAATTCTTTACGTAGATTCAGTAATTGCTCTCTTTGCCCCCGCGTTTTATCTTCCTGAAAAAATATATTTTTATATTGCTCATTAGACCTCAGAGTATTTTTATTACGTAACAAAAATTTTGACATTAGACTGTCATTAAAACAAACTTTAACTGGCTTTGGGCGATCGGGGGTTGCGATATTAGTTCCTAGTCTATGAATATGTGTGATATTATAATTTGGAACTTCTGTTGGATGTTGGCTACCAATAAATTTTATGATATCGTTGACAGTAACGGCATCTCCCGAGGCCTCCATTTCTGGGATTCCAAAGATGATTATATTTTTCTCACGATTAAGGTAATCTTTAATTTCTTTTACATTAGGGGCAGTGTTTGATATTTTGTGTTCAACACTACGTATATCCGATCTGAGCGTGTTAATGCTATCTTGGCATTCATGTAGTTTATTTGCGTGTGATGTTATTTTTTCTTCATGTTTTGAGAGTGTATCGTTGATTTTTACCATTTGGTCCTGCAAGTTTATCTGGGTTGATTTTATTATTGAAACATCATTCGCTAAACTTTTCTGGGATTGAGAGACCTTATTAAGTTCCTCCATCAGCTTCTCAAAATGTTTAATTGTTAATGGTTGGTCTGGTGCATCCATTTTTTGTGTCCTAGGCAGTTTTTCTTGATGCTGAGATGGAGGAGTATCGTTCGGGTTTCTACCTCTTTTTAAGCTAGAGAAGCAATTGGTGCAATTCCAATTTTGATTGCTTTCATTAAGATATTGTATTTCATTGTTAGTTAACTTCATGTAGGATCCATGATATTTTTTATTGCAAGTAAGGCAAGAAATTTTAGGCTGCTGTGTATTAATTTTTAATGTGCAATACTAGCATATATCAGACATAGGGTGAGATATGATCTGATGTCTTGGCATAAACAAATATTTTAGGAATAATTAATTTGTTTTGTAGTGTATGGATCCCTTTAGATTATTGAAATTTAATCTGGCAGGTATGAAAAAAAGTTATCTTTGTAGAAGTGATTATCTTCTGCTGATAAGACCATAAAGATGTGTACATGTATATATATTTAAGATATTATTTAATACATCCGATACCTCTTTATGTTATGCTTATAGAATCATATTGACTGGTCACTTACAGAATAATTTACAAGACGCACACTTCTTGATTATTGAAGTGACTTTTTAGTGGCCTGTTGCTGCAGTTTATTGAAGAGCACTAACACACAACTCATCTGGTAACTAAAGCAGCACACACACAGCATTTAGTCAGAATGCTAATTTGCCTACACTATAATGTGTTAGAACAACAAAGTACACATAACATAATCCTGGGATTATATAGACAGAGAAAATAAATTTCCTTTTAAGTGTTGATGTTCGGTTTTTGTTTCATTTTACCATTATTGTATTATTTTGGTTTGAAATACGTATGTTTACATTTTCATAAATGCTAAATATTTGTGTTGTATTCATTTTTTTAAAAGCTTTTATTTAACTTGCAATGTGTTATGTATGAATGTATGTTTGTTTGGTGAATTTCGACTAGCTCTTATTATACTAGAGCTTTGAAATTTGGCACACGTGTATAAGTCCGGTGACAATGTAACATAGTATAGCGGTCTAAATCCAATATGGCGGACGTCCCAAGATGACGGATCGGCTTTTTAGTCACAACCCTATTGATATGGCAGATCGCCTTTTTCTTCACAACCCCCTTGATATGGAATCAAATGAAAGTGTTTGACGAGTAAAATACGATAAACTATGTAACGCCATTATAAATCCAATATGGCGGACGCCCTAGGATGGCAAATTATTTTTCTTCACGACTCCCTTGCCATTTGTATCAAATGAAAGGGTTTTGTCTGTCTGTCTGTAAAATAAGTAGACTAAAAAGTAAAAAATAAAATTATATAAAAAAAATATTTTTAAGAAAAAGCCTTCATTTGAAAAAACTGTACTAAAAAGTTTAAATAATTTTTTAAAATTCATACACCTGAAAACCAAAAGCTTTAGGGGCGGTCAATTGAGCAAAGTAACTATGCAATAGTGCTATATGACCGTCCGCAAAGTTTTTGGTTTCCAGGTGTATGAATTTTAAAAAATTATTTTTACTTTTTAGTAGTTTTTTCAAATAAAAGCTTTTTCTTAAAAATATTTTTTTTATATAATTTTATTTTCAATAAAAACGTTTTCAAGTAAAGCTTGTCCTGTTACTTCCTTTTTAGATTTTAAAACTTAGTCATTTATATTTTTTTAAATTGGAATGTGGTTTAGGTTTTTGACTTTTTAAAAGTTTTTATGTAGAAATGAAACACCGTGGTCTCTTTGCCGATTTTCATTTTTTTTACGAAGTTGTTACTGGTCTATAAAATTGGGAGGTCTAGTTATATAGCAGGTAGTATGGGCGTATGAGTTTCGAATACATTTCGGACGCAGTTTATTTGTTGGAATCAGTTCTGGAGACACTACTGATTATGACCATCCATGTTACCAGACGGTAACCCGGTCTGATATTGTTTAAAACAATTTTGTTTACAACAAAAGGAAATATTACATTTTTTCAATGAAACAATATTTTTAAACATTTTTTTATCGATTTCCAACAAGAAATGTTCGATAATTTTTTTCATAAAGTGATATTTCCAATGTTATTATGTTTTAAAAATTAAAAAATCTCCAATTTCTCGTTTCAGTAAGAGGCTTACATTTTCTAAGAAAGCATATACAGTGTGCCAGGGAGCGACGCATGATTAAATGAGCAATTCATATGTCTTGGAAATTTACCAAAAAAAAGTAATTTCTCTCATTTATAAAGTACTTTTTCTGAAATCGATCGGCAATGTCTACATTTTCGGCGCGATTTCAGATCGAAAAATGCACAATTCCAGTATTTTAGTCCGTTGCTAAGAAACTATCAGAAAACAGACCGGAAAAGATCCGTTGCCAAGCAACGATCAACAAAACCGTACGGGAATGTTACTTTCCCGGCATAGGCCGGAAAAGTAACATTCCCGTATGGCTTTTAGGTATATTTTTGACAGTAAATAAATACACGCAGACAAACAATCAAACTTACATTTACACTTACACATACATCAAAATTTATTAGTAAGCAGTTAGATTGTAATGAAGAAATGTAATGAAAAAATGTTAGATTACAATGAAGAAATGTTATTCATTAATGAAGAAATTTTATGCATTAATACAAATTCCTTAATTTATAATAATATTGATTGTGATTTCAGAAAAAATAGTATGCGTATTTCGATGCATCATCGTCCGGGAATGTACTGCTTAAATACACAATATACTATTTTCTGTAAGAGATAGGACAAAATCTTAGAAAGAATTATTCAGAATGAGTATTGTTTATTTGAGATTTTTTTATAGAAATAGTTTTGAATTAGTCAGAATTCAGTTTGTCTTAATATTTTAAGGTTTTTCAAATTGTTTAAACAATTTTAATTTACTTAAATAATTATAATTTATTTAAGCAATTACGTTTTGTTACAAATTTGTAGCATTTCCATCTTTTTTTAGTTTCACAATTTTGTTTATTAAGAGTTTGCTAATGAAACCTGCAAATTATTTAAGCAACTTCCTGTTTATTGCCAACTATCTTCAGAATAGAGCTAGAGTTGTGCAGGTTTTAAGAAATTTTGAACTTTTCATCGACTTTCTGCTCATATTCAAAATAAAAAACATTTTTGAGACTAATTAAAAATAATTTCTGCAAAAAGAGTCGCAAATAAATAACAATAAATGCTAGAAATACATGATACTCTACTTTTGTCCTTATGGGGTCATTTTGAGGCCCAATAGTTCTCATGGGGGGTATAATTGAAAAAATAATTATTAATTCGTATTCTTTGAACTATTGTGAAATTTTAAAAAAGTTGGAAATGTTACAAAATAGCAAAATATAATTTTTTGAATAAATTATAATTGTCTAATACATTTGAAAAGCATTAAAATATTAACACAATCTAGAAGGTGATTAATTAATAATAATTTGTGTAAAAGAGAACTCAAATAAATAATAATAAACGTTAAAAATACGTGATACTCCAACTTTACCCTTATAGGGTCACTTTGCAAATGAGCAAAATTTTAACAAATTCAGTTTTATTTTTCTGAATAATATTTCTTTACAGTACCCTGTCCTATCTCGTACAGGAAATTTGATAAATTGACAAATAGCAGAAAAAAACTATGTGTGAGAACTAAAAAGAAAAACTATCTACAAAATTAATTTCCAATCTTTGCAGATAGATTTTCTTTTTAGTTCATACAGATTGTTTTTTCTACTGTTTGCCAAATCCCATAAAGAATATGTTTTATAACAATTATAAGCAAATAAAAAGTAATTCACTTTTACGCGAACTTCATGTTTCGAAACTTAAATTGTGACATAAATTAGTATTCTCACAGGATGAGATTTCCTTATTTACTTATACGTCGACAGACTGCACATTGTAATAATATTCTTCTAGGCAAATACGATAAAGCAGCATAGCATACATCTGACAACGCCGCCGGAAGTCAGTTAAACTTGTAATTTTTATATTCGAGTGTCATTTTACGCATCGATTAAAATATTCATAAGGATACCAATTAAACCGTAAAATATAGGATGCTAACTTAGCCTTTAAATAAATTTTGTGTATATCAGTGTGTATATCAGTGTGTATATTAGTGGATGCCAAGTGAGAACGTTATTAGGTAGGATGCCAACGGATGCCAAAGAACTCAGACCCACTAGAAATAATTGAGTGAGGGTAGTATATATTATGTTTTATATTCGTACTTATTGCCCCAATTAAGAGCAACCAAATAGGGGTAAGAGAATATGGAGATTATTTTTTTTGCCAAATTCAATAATCGTTCCCAGGACCGACGCGTTCAACCGCCTTTTCAGACCCGTGTGTATCATAATGACATACCTAATAGACGATACCAGTCCCGACACTGTTGCCGGACCTCACCTACAGATGCAGATGTTTCATTAATAATTTATCCCTGCTAGATTAGCCTAAAGAGAGAAACATAACTAATACTCTTGAAGAAACATTCTAAAATCGTTTAAAAGTTAATGAAAGTGACTATTTTTGGTATTTGCAATTATTTAACATATTTTGCAGGACAATAAGTACCAGAAAAGAAAATTAATCACCCACCCCATTGGCAAGGGGTTATCTTAATATCTCTCATAATATACCGGGTGCCACAGGCTAGAGGCTTCCCCCTATATTTCCTTTACTTTTTAATTTATCAATTTGAAATTTGGGTTGCATAAACTACCTGTAAAAATGAATTTTTGAGCATAAAAAACGGTACGAGACCATTTCTGGTTTACTCGGATATTTCCGCAACTTTCGATTTTTAAATAGAACTCCCTGTATAACTTTACATACTTGGATTCAAGACAACATTCTGAGTATACAATGATATTTTCGCGAATTTTTGAGTCGATGTCCAGTTTTCTTAAGCATTTTAAGACATTCATCTAAAATGCTTTGGAATACTAAAATTTGTTCTACGGCAGGTAAAGTCCAAGGCAAAAATATAATTTTTGATTTTATTTCATTAATGACTATTTACGAAATTGAAGAAATCACTTTTTTATTGAAAACTCTTTTTTCAAGTGGTGCTTCCTAGTGTTCAATAAATTATAGATTTTTTTTCTGAATTCATTGATATCCATTTCAAATCCATGCTCTTTGTTTTTCTCTTTTATTTTTATTTAAAAATAAAAAATCACTTTCAAAATAATTTTTATTGATCCTTATACTTTGCACTAGTACCTACTTATACCTAAACAAAAGAGAGAACCAAAAGGCTATTATTCACAAAAAGGTAGTTATTCACATTTCATTATTAGACATGATTTTTGCAAAGGCAACTACGTTAAATTTCAAGAAAAACTATATTGAAAGTGATTTTTTATGTTTAAGAAAATTCGACAAAATAGAAAAACAAATAGCATAGATTTGAAATGGATATCAATGAATTCAGAAAAAAATCTATAATTTATCGAACAGTATGAGCCACCACCTTCCCATTTGAAAAAAAAAAGTTTTCGATAAAAAAGTGATTTGTTCAATTTTGGAAGCTTTATAAATAGTTATCAATGAAATTAAATGAAAAATTATATTTTTCCCTTGGACTTTACCTGCTGTAGAACAAATTTTGGTATTCCAAAGCACTCTAGACGCATGTCTTAAACTGCTTTAAAAACTGAACATTGACTCAAAAATTCGCGAAAATCTCATGGTATACTCAGAATGTTGCCTTGAGTCCAAATATGTAAAAATATAGAGGGTGTTCCATTTAAAAATCGAAAGTTGCGGTCATTTCTGGGTGAACAGGAAATGGTCTCATACCGTTTTGTACGTCCAAAAATTCATTTTTACAGGTAGTTTATGCACCCCAAATTTCAAATGGATAAATTAAAAAATAAAGGAAATATAGGGCGGGAGCCACTAACCTGTAGCACCCGGTATTGTTGTAACATGACTTACCAGATATGCAATGCAAGCGTTTTAAATCATTTTTTCCGCCATGAGGTGTATTATTTAATCCTTTAAGCGCAATGCGCATGTCAGTAGCCGGAATGTGATTTTCTGAAATATTTCATTATTGCTGTTTTTCTTAATGTACTAATATTTGTCATTGTGACAACATATTTTCAGACATGTCTAAGTAATGGTACATATTTTATAGGGATAGTGTAAACACCGACAAATTAAATAGTCTATGTAGGTCAAACCAGACAGTTATTGAATACGAAATTATATTCTTTTTTTATATTCTTTTTCGTAAATGTGTTACGCCTGGTACAATAATATTACGATTTATTAATATTAATAGAAATTTTGAGAATAATGGAACTATCAGCCAAACAGTTTATTACACTTTGAGCTAGCCCCTTTTTAATAGACAAATTTATTATATCTATTTAGTGGAGTAAATGAAAGCTCCATCTCTCATATATTACTAATTTCTTATGGGTTACTTTTCGCATCAGATTTCGTTAAAATCGAAATCCTATTGGTTTTTTAGATAGGAAATGATCTTGAAAATTACCTTAAAATAATGAACAGAATTCGAATCCGGCATAAAAAATAAGGCATGCTATTTAAAATAAGGAAGTTGATGTCAATATAGTACCCTTGAAAACACCTGTCCCTAAATTTTCAGCTTAAAATTATTTGTTTTTATAAAACGTGTAATAGGCCACTAACCGTGATATTGCGATATGATCTATACAACTAGAAATATTTAAGAAGAACTGCAAAAAACACAATATGATACCTTTTGAAAAAATGCTGCATTGGAAAATCAGCAAATAAAAATTGCTCAAAATGTTTTTAAGATTACCGCAAGATGTCGTAATCAAAGAAATAGAAAACTAAAAAACATGTATTTCGCTAAAAAGGCAACTAAAAAATTGCATTTATTGTAATGCATCCGTAATTTTCATTTATTTTTATTAGAGTTTTTTCGGTTGATCTTTTAATAAGGATCAAATATTTGACATCTTAAGCCAAAAATGTATAAATATTTAAAAGCACCGCCGCCACCTCGACTGTGCTATCAATACTAATCCACAATGTTAAATATGGCAGAAAATTTTAAAGGCTGTTAAACTCAAATTATTTTTTAATATTCAGCGAAGAAGCGTGCACAGTTTTGCAGTTCCTTCAACATAATCAATTTAGTTTTTAATGCCTCATTTATTATATAGTAAGAAAAACATACTTGTAAATGTGGTAGTTCTTTTAACCAAGTAAACTTAGAGAAAGTGGACGCATTACAGCGGGTAGCTTTTAGGTCCAACCCAACATGTGGCAAGTCATAAAGTCATTATTAGCTCTGCTTATCGTATTGTATATTTGTATAATGTTCCCGAAAATGCCTTGGACTTGAAAAATGAAATGCCGGTCATTTTATAGCTGACAACTTTTAATGCTAAAAAATCGACTTCATTAACTTTTAAATACCTACACCTACTACCAACAATATCGGTAAGCGATTTGTACGATCGTACAAAAATACTTATTAAATTATTCTTAAAAAATGTTTTTTTCTTAACCATCTCTCAAGCAACAAAAGTAATTCAGGGATATTGTGTTAAGTAACACAGACTAGGTCTATAGCTATGTAGATTCCGACCACATGCAAGACTCCGAAAATTTGCTCCTTGTCCGAAATAACATACAATTAAAATTTTTAACTTTTTCCAGAATAGAATCGAAATATCATCGAGTTTCGATACTGCGTCACTTAAGCAGATGCCATGCAATGCCCTTTTTTTCTAGTAATTTTTTTTCTTGAGGTCCTGATTGTAATAATGAGAAACTTTTATCGTCTCCTTGTTTTCATGTAGTCAGTAATAATATAAATTACACACTGTCACCAAATTATGAGCATAACCAAATTTACTTTAATAAATATTTGATCAATGGCTGTACGTGTAAACTGTAAAACAATCAATTTGAGTACAGAGCGGTTTTACGGGGGGATGGGGGAGAAATTTATTTCAATAATGAATAATTATTTTTAAATATTAGTCCCTCATATGGTATCTTTAAGCCTCATCGAGTGCTGAAAAAGCTTTTGTGAAAAATACATCTGTTATGGATTGTTTCTAACAATTTTTAAGTAAAAAGTTGTTTCACCTATTTTTTAATTTGGATTCCTTTCTATCAAATATTAAACGCAGTATTTCTTAAAAATCGATCTATCGATAAAAAGCGGAGGAAATTCCAAATTTGCTTTTATGTTTTGAGATTTGAAAACTGCATATTTAAGAAAAATACAGGATCTCATCGCGAAGAGTAGTCAAAAATACATAAGTAAAAAAAATGGTAATGTTCAAATTTCCTAAGGATAGCTAATACTTCTAATAATCTACTAATCTAATCTAATAAGCTAATAATCTGCAAACTTTGCCAAAAAATGTTGCGTGCGATTTAGACGTTCCATGTTTTTTTTTTTTGTATGACTGTCTATTTTTTTTTCAATTGTTAATTGAGGCGACCTGGCCGCTTGAAGAGTAGCGCGAAAAACGGTCATTTTTAACCTTACACGCGGACGCCTGTAATAATAATAATAATAATATGCTTGTGCGTAAAAAAGTTCACACTTGTATATAAAAACCAGTCAGAGGTTCTAATTATGTATCGTTACCATGGTAGAATCCATAAAAATTTCCAGAAATTTTTCGCCTGGTGGATACGGTAGGTGAAATTACCCTGGAGTTTTTTCTGTCAAATGTTTTTTTATTGGAATTTAATTTTTTTATATATGGTAAAAAATAAACGTTCCACCACATTTCGTAGATCAAAATTAAAAATAATAATATGTACTATTCTTAATCTACTTTCTATTGTTTAATGCAACTAAAATTGCTAAATCATATTTTATTTTACTTGACGTTTTGTAGAATCTGTGAAAAATCAAATGAATTCGCTTTAAAATATTTGACATACACACCATTTTTCACAGTTTTAGTATCATATATTATTATGTTTGTTATGATAATAATGTTAGAGTGATCCATTAGTTTTTAATTTTATTTAGATGTGAAATTATCTTGCCGAATTCCCCACGTATTTGAATTACTATCAGAAAATGTTTTCTGGATCTCGGAATGTAATGTTGGGGATAATTTTTATATTCGAGATCTCTAAAAATTTTCAGATATAATCCAGAGACCAGGGAGATAACTAGTGAAAATTAGATGTTCACGATGTTCTACAATAAGGGTCCAGTGAATTTTTGTCGTATTTATTTCCGTAAGCAATGCAAAGTAAAAAAATCACCAACTTCGAAATTTAAATAATCTGTTTGTAATTGTTTAAACCAAAATTGTTGGATGTCAATTTTTTCTTTTTCTCGAAAATAAAAAAAAATAGAATCCAACAATTTTTTTTTCACAAAAACAAAAATTGATAAGCGGCGGGGAGAAAATCGAACAAAAAATGTTTTCCCTCAAAAATAAAAATTGATAAGCGGAGGCAGAAAATCGAAAAGTATACACGGAGGGTCAGACGGACCCTCTCTACTGGCCACTTGCATGCCCGAGCCCCTAAAGTCTGTACCGAATATACCTCCCAAGACCGATTAGATGGGCTTGCGATTTTACATGTACACCAAGATATTAAATCATCAGTCTCCACTGTAGGTAATTGATAAATTCGCCAAAGTTAATATATGACTAATATGTAAATATGTTTCATGTCTATTTTTTTAAACTTCAATAGTTCTTTAATTGTTTGTTTATTTGGCACTTTGTTATTAGAATGAAATTTGATTTACTTGTTTATTACATTAAAGATATTTTGGAATGTAAGAACCAGTATTAGCTTAGAGCCACCCTTGAAAACCTATCATCTAAGTGTGTCTGGCATTCGACTCTAGTATTAGCAGTAGTTAAGTGTCATAAAGACCATGCTTTATTAACATCTGGTGTTGAAGTTTTAAGGACAAATACCTGATGTACCGTTATCCATAGTGAAGCGTCGGTTTTATTACCGATTATTATCTTTAATTATTCAAAGTTGTGACCATTAATACTTTATTTAACATAACAAATCAACTTCTTAACTACTGTGCTTTAAATACTAGGTCCATGTGTAGCCGATAAAGAGGTCTTGTTTAGCGACTGATTTTACTTTACTTAGGGTGTATAACTTTTTTATCCATCCATTGTCAAACTAAAGGAACAAAGTATTTAAAGTATTTATAACAAAACAGCGATTTCAGTTTTTAAATTCATTTTTCTGATTCCATTCCATCGTATTCCATAGGAATAATATTTGTGAGTACGCTTAAGGTCTCAATTGGTTTATACACAAATTATTTAAATTTCGAAGTTGGTGATTTTTTGACTTTGCATTACTTACGGAAATAGATACGACAAAAATTCACTGGGCCTTTGTTGTAGAACATCGTGAACATCTAATTTTCACTAGTAATCTCCCTGGTTTCTGAATTAAATGTGAACATTTTTAGAGATCTCGAATATAAAAATTATCCCAAACATTACATTCCGAGATCGAGAAAACATTTTCGGATAGTAATTCAAATACGTGGGGAATTCGACAAGATAATTTCACATCTATACAAAATTAAAAACTATTGTCATAGCAAACAATAATATATGAAACTAAAACTGTAAAAAAGGGTGTGTATGTCAAATATTTTAAAGCGGATTCATTTGATTTTTCACAGATTTTACAAAACGTCAAGTAAAATAAAATATGATTTAGAAATTTTAGTTGCATGATACAATAGAAAGTGGATTAAGAATAGCCTAAATTACTATTTCTAATAAATTTGATCTAGGAAATGTGGATGAACGTTTATTTTTTACCACATATAAAAAACTTAAATTCCAATAAAAAAACATTTGCTAGAAAAAGCTCCAGGGAAATTTCACCTACCATATCCACCAGGCGAAAAATTTCTGGAAATTTTTATGTATGCTACCATGGTAATGATACCTAATTAGAGCCTCTGATTGGTTGTAATATATAAGTGTGAACTTTTCTACGCACAAGCATATTATTTTATCTTTTATCTATTATTTAACTTACGGAGCTACAGGCGTCCGCGTGTAAGGTTAAAATTGACCGGTTTTCGCGCTACTCTTCAAGCGGCCAGGTCGCCTCAATTAACAATTGAAAACAAAAAAAATAGACAGTCGTACAAAAACAAACATGGAACGTCTCAATCGCATGCAACATTTTTTGGCAAAGTTTGCAGATAAGTATTAAGTATCCTTAAGAAACTTGAACGTTGCCGTTTTTTTTACTTATGTATTTTTGTCTACACTTCGCGATGGGATCCTGTATTTTTCTTAAAATGCATTTTTCAAATTACAAGACAAGACTTTATGGGTGTGGCAAATTTTGAATTTCCACCGCTTTTGGGGGTGATAAATGTAATCAATCGATTTTTAAGAAATACTGCGTTTAATATTTGATAGCAAATAATTCAAAATGAAAAAAAAAATGAAATAATTTTTTACTTAAAAATTGTTATAAACAATCCATAACAGATGTATTTTTCACAAAGGTTTTTTCAGCACTCGATGAGGCTTAAAAATACCAAATGAAGGCATCAGTTTTTAAGATATTTATTCATTATTGAAATAAATATTTTAATTTTTAAAGCATTACCTATCTACCTAACGAATTTAGATAAAACAAAGTGGAGAGAAATTCTGGAAGCATCTGTTTTTTACATGCCAAAGTTTCAGAAAAAATCTTTCTTCGTTTTCGTTTTTTATTCCGTTCAAACATGCAGGCATACAGAGAACATTTCCAAAGTTGTTAAACGTCATCTCAGTATCGTATTTTATCCCCACCACCTTAATTTCAACCAGAAAACAAAAATGTATTAGTATTAATATGCTATGATCTGCTACACGTTTATTTGCTACTTCTGGTTTAGTTCGAAGTTGCAACTTAATTATAATTGAATGGAAATGATACCATAGAAAATTAAATATCCTTTACAGTCCTTTTTTTGAATTAAAAATCGCCTGAGAAAAAATAGAATTACAGCCAATTTTCCTTCAACAGAAAGAAGGCCATGCAAAAATATTTAATAAGTAAAATGCCAACAAGGTAAAAAGGCAGTGCATAGAAAATTTTGGACAATAATACCATTGCATTTTCTTTAAGTTAGTATTGACAATTTTAATATTATAATAAAATAAAATTTTAAAACGTTATTGAAAGGAAGTCACTTTAAATTAAAAATATTTTTTTAATGGAAACATCCATTTTTTTTCTATTACTTGGATCACTGAAATTTATCTTTTCGCAGAAAATATAAAATTAAGTTTTACAAAAAACACTAAAATAATAAAGCAAAGTTTTCTTTAGACACAACCTAATTTGTTATTGTCAGCAAAAAAGTAGAAAATAGAATAAAAGTGGGTGGGGGCTTGAATTTAAAAAAATGTATTTAAGAGACTTTTTTCAATATATAAAATTCAATTGTATTTTAATATTATAATTATTGGCATACTAAATTAAAGTGGTAATTTGTTAAAAATTATCTATCCAATGTTCTATGAATACTACATTTCTAGTTTAATAGAATTCTACTGATTACATATTTTTTACATAGCATTTTTCTGTTAAGAGAAAACTGGCTATAATTACGTTTCTTCTCAGCCTATTTTAAATTCAAAAATGGACTGTAAAGAAAATTGAATGTTGAATCGTAATCATGACAGGTTACCTTTCTGTTTAAAAAAATTTAAAATTTGCAACTTCAAACTAAACCGAAAGTAGCGAAAAAAACCATGTATCATGTCAAATGTAACTTATTTATGTTTAAATAAACGCACCTAAATTTGAAAATTTTATTTTTAAAATGAAAAAGTTACAGGTCATTACATGTCCTCTGTGCCATCCGGTATATGAAAACCTTAAATCTTAGTTTTAACTCGACCAATATAAATAAAGCAAATTCAAAAATTAAATATTAAGTACATGCACACAAGAATCTTCTCCATCGAGAAAGTTGAAAATAATCTGGTATTATATTTCCAAATGAATATTTCGTATTTACAGTGTTGCCAGACTCCGGTATTGTCAACGTCTTATGAAAGATGCGGGCTTAGGAGCGTACTGTATAAAATTATATACTATATACTGAACGCCCTCTGCATGAAATATGCAGAACTACATCTGTATAAAATACTATATTCAACCGCTTTTTCAGTCCCAGTGTCAAATGCGTTTTTAAATTTTTTTATGACATAACCAAGGTAGATAAGTAAGAAAAACACAAAAACGTTCTCAGACCCGGAGGTGGGTCTGAGATCGTCAGTTTTGGTCTGACAACGTCGGTAGTGTATGGCAAATTGGGTCTGTGTAGTCGGTTAAACAAATCTATATATATATATATATATATATATATATATATATATATATATATATATATATATATATATATATATTGATAAGTAATACGTTGTCACCTCAGGGTCGTTGGCTGGGCGGCCTGACCTCACCCCTGTCTGGTGGTAATAATTGACCTATTTATACATATATCCTCTAAAGGGAATCCCAGGAATAGGTTTCTCAAAAAAAAATAAGTGATTTCTTAATTTAAAATTTTGTATATATGTTTAGATATTACAAATGCGAAAAGACCTCAGTTATATATATTACCGCACGAGAGTTGCAATTCCAAGTCGCCTCATACAGTGTTGCCAGCATTTTTGAGGCGTGTCCGTACTGACTATACCTGCGTTAGTACTATAAGGGGAAAATGAATAGTTCAGAACATGCAGAATTTATTTCTTTCTGAACTTTTCAAGAAATGATACTAGTACATAAATTTTATGGGTAGGAAGAGAAAAAAGGGTGATAGCAATAAATTCTTATTTGTTAAAATTATGATTTAAAAATATCTTGGGCAAATAAAATAATGTGCTGTGTAAACAAAAGTTTGCAATTTATGATTTTTAACTACACTAATTATTTCCCCCAATCGGCCTTTTTGAACTTCGATGACTGGATTTTAAGTATTTTTAAAAAGACGATTATGATATGAATCAAAGTTGCAGACAGGCGTTGCCGACTGCGAATATCTATTAAGTAAACATGATAACGTCTGTTGGACTTGTCTGTTGGAAAATTCTTATTTCAAATTGTAAACATCTATAAAATAGCACAGTAGAATAGTTTTTATTGAAATTGAATCTTATCCGACATACACAGCGATCGTCATAGGCGTGTAAACTCTGATCGATTACATGTAAAAACTATGTTTTATTATTATAATTTTGGAGCAAAATATTAAAAGGTTTTTCATTAAACAAACAAAAATATGAAGGCATCTAAACCGCAATACACAGGGTGTCTCTCAGGTTTGAACAACTCTATATATATATATATTAGAGGACATATCAAACCTTACCTTAAAAACCTTAAAATATCATTAAAGTATTTTTAATAAAACTGTTTTGAAATGAGTGAAAGTTGTTGTTGGGTGTTGCCGAATGCGAATAAATATATGGAGTACACGAATTTTTTTTCGAATTTGGAACATAAAATAGCCCGATAACATACTTCCTATTTAAATTGGATCATATCCGTCGTACAGAGGAATTATATGTGTCATCTTTTATACAATTTGTTTTAATATGATTTTAGAGCAATGTCTTCCAAAGGTTTATAATTAAGAACATAAAAAATGCAAAAGTATACAAGATATCTAAACTACAATATACAATGAGTCTTACAGGTTCGTGCGAACATTACGTGAGTTAGATGATATATCAGTTTTATCCTAAAATGTTATTTTTAATAATACTATTTTATTTTATTTTTTTTAACTGTTTAACGTCGGCCTATTTCCGCTACCAGGGCCTATCACCGACGCCAGGAGACGAGCTACCCCCAACCTGGAAATTTTGCCGAAATTCTTCCCTTAAGAAGAGCAGGGATCTTTTACTTGCCTAACATTTAATAGACAAGGGACCGCCTGCTTTACATCCCCTCCGAAGGATGGTATATCCACTACGTAATCCTCGTCTGAAATTACGTAACTTCCGAGTATACACTGATATACAAGCCTCTAGAAGGTGCGACGAGAACGCTGTATTTCCCAAGATGGGAGCCCATCCAAGTACTAACCGCGCTCGACGTTGCTTCAATAGAATATCGACTGATATTCACATTGAAGTCGCCTCTACGCTCGCCCCTTAATAATACTATTACGAAACGAAAGTTGAAGTTGGAAGCGCAAAGCGGACTCAGTTGTAAGACAATGTAACAGAGAAGTCTATTAAAATTGTGAGCAGTAAAAAATAAATAATAACTTATCTTGTTCATAATTTAAAAAAAATTTAAAAAAAGACATTAAAAAAATTTCAAAAAAAATGAAATAGAGAACAGAGAATGGTTAAACAAAATAAGTTCTTATTTAGTTTACGAATTTAATTATGTTTATTTACTGTTCACAAATTCAATGAGAATGTAACTGAAAAAAATAAAAATTGACCTGTCACCTTTGTGGTTTTTAATCCCAAAACCAAGCCCACTTCACACTCCCAAAAACACAAACGATATGATCACCTTGTATATAGACTCTGCTGCTGTATTAGAATTTTAGATCGAAATGTTACTAAGGATTTTAATTAAGCACAAAAATGCTAAGATGCATAAAAAGTCGAAATTCTAACATACACTGGGTCTCTCAAGTTTTAACAAACTTTACGTAGATATATATCAATGTTACTTTAAAAGGTTGTTTGTATTTAATAAGAGTATATTACAATCGAATGAAAGTTGCACTCTGCCGTTGCCATCTGATTTATTGATAACAAATATATATATTGACTGTGTACTTAATTTTAGTAGCACCTTTTAAACGTGAATTGTGACGTGTTGGTACAAAATATGAATCAAATAGGTTTTCGCAGTCGGCCACGCACGATAGCAACTTTTACCCCTTAAAATCAACATATATATTCGAATCTAGTCCTACTAATAATTAAATGGATAAATAAAATAATCACATCAGAAATAAAATTTCTGCATCTCTTGAACTGAGTTTTATTGCAGATTCAACGCATTTACGATTACTAGGAAAGACTTTTTTATTTTCTTTCTGAAAATTCGTCTAGGTAGAGGCCGGCGCAAATACGGAATTACAAGGGTTCATTTACAGTTATTGAGTATTCCATTATTTCATCTTCAAAAGTGAATTAGTGATTTTATATTTTTTAAGCGTTTAGTTTTGGTTATCTAAATTTACGTTTTTTCTTTATTTCGTTATTTATTTGTCAAATGTATACGAATTCCAAGCTGACTGTCACTTGCATTGTTTGAATAACATTAAGTAAGAATGAGGTTTAACAACCAATAAATATCAAACACATGGGTTTATCATAACTAGTAAAAAACCTTTAAACTTCTCAAAATATGTTTCTATTGTTCTGGATTGCACTCCAGATGTTAGTCACACTGAACAGCTCTAACAGTTGTTTTCAGATTTGTCAACTTAAACAATGTCACAAAGAAAGTTGAAATCAGACAACGTTTTATAAAATTGTGTTCTGCAACTTATCAAACTGAGTTAGAATTATCTGCTAAAATATGTTTTGTAATCTAAAAATATATACTATTTGCGGGGACAAGATTATGACATCGGAGCAAATATGCGTAGTGAATACACTGGGCTGTGACAGAAAATCTTGGGAATAAATCCTAGAGCGTTTTATGTACTATGCTGTGCGCATAATTTAAATTTAGTGCCAAACAATGCTGCAGATCGATCTTTTAAAATAACCTTTTTTTTAACTAAACTTGAATTTAAGTCCACATTTCTTGAGAAAGAGAATATATATCAATATGCGGTTTTGAGGAACTAAGAGATAATTTATTTGTGAAACAGCGGGTTTTGCCCGACGCTTTTAATTTGAGTACATTACTATTAAGGCAGTAAAATTAATAGTTGACCCGGAACAAATTTGTAACAACCTGATTTCTTAGGGATTGTATTCTATGGCTATTCAGAACTCTCTAACTGAAAATCTCAAATAATCCGCCTTGCAGAAATGAAGAAAAAATGCGCCGCTATGTTGAAATTAGGCACTTTCTTCCTTTAATCGGTAATAGCCCATACGGATGACACTTTAAGAAAAAAGTAAAGAGGTAAAATATTGAGAGAAAGAGCTAAGTTTTAATGTGGTATAAAATTTTTTGCAATCGTTCAAATATTAGCAAAGTTACGTTTGTCAAAATGACAGATTTATATAAAAAAAGATTACTTTTTGTTTTTTAATATCCAGTTCTCTGGATTAAGATTGTTGCCTAACCAGACTTGAATTTGCCAATACACTCTATAAATATGATATTTAGTGGCATCGGATGTTGGTGGAAGAACTGCTAGATCGAAGAAAATATTTTGCCCAGCAGAAATCTGATTATACCAACGAACCTGTAGCTAATCATTTAAACTATTAGTTTTTTTACTGCCATACCATATAAAAAAACCGCTGCCCAAGGAATCACTACTTCCACATCCAGATTCTCTATCCATGTCACTCACAACGAAAAAACTTTGTATGTGAAAATAATTGTTTATGGAACCTTAATAATATAATATTTGAAATCTTCTACCTTAAAAACCCATAAAACGATACCCCACATCGGTGGTGGGGTGGGGGTGGTGATAGGGGGGGTTGTAGTGGGGAGGTGGATGGAGTAAAAAATATTTTGAGGTTTCTGGTTCCTGTACATACACTAAATCACAATTTGTTTTCATCCCCTTTAATAAGGGGGTGGGGGTGGTAATGGGGGTGGCTAATGCCAAAATTTTTTTTTGAGACCTTAGCTTCTCTTGTATATACTAAATACCAATTTCGTGGACTCTTACCTGCTTGATTTACCCATTAACCCCAAATTTACCCCAATTTACACCCCAACCCTTCGACGGAACAAGATGAAAATATAATCTAGTTCTAGATCTCGTTAAAGTACATATGTGTACCAAATTTCAAGTCAATATCTCAAACGGTTCCAGAGTAAACGTGCGCACAAAAAAAAGTTACAGACAGACAGACCGACCGACAGATAGACCGACAGACAGACCGACAGACAGACCGACAGACAGACCGACAAACAGACCGACAAACAGACCGACAGACAGACAGACAGAAAATTTTTTTTCGCTCAAACTTAAAATCTCGACGTTTCATGACATTTTAAGCCTATTTGGACAATAAAAATTTTTAAAAATTTTTTTGTCGTTACTATACTTCCACTGGACGTGGAAGTAATAAATACTTCCCCAGTTACCGCAAGCTGATTTGCTTCAGAAAAACTTTTGAAAATTAATAGGCTCTTACTTAGTTCAATATTATTTTCTAAAACTGAAAATACTGTTTTTTGCCCTTTTTATAAAATGCAGAGGTGGTATCGCATCTGACATGTGCAAATATAATATATTTTACTACATTTTCACTTAGTTCTGAACGTAACTTACACGTTATTTTATCAGATTTACCTCCATCACCGGGTCTCATCATGTACACATTTTTTGTTTTGCAATGTTCAATGAGTAACGTGTGAGTTATTACCGATTAAAGAAGAAAAGTGCCTAATTTCAACATAGCGGCGCATTTTTTCTTCATTTCTGCACGGCGGATTTTTTGGGATTTTTCAATCTACAGAACGTAAAAGAAAAACGTGTTTTTTGACAATCTTTATAACTACAGAAATTCCACAAAATATGGTTTATACTTTTTTGAAGCGCATTTTTTTAGTCACTGGTTTATAGGAAAAAGAGCTATTTCTCAAATTTTGTATATCTCACTTATTTTGTAAATACCGATTTTTTCTAAAACCTGTAATATTTCAATTTTTTTGACGTTGTGCCTTATTGTTCTTTGTAAGTGCCGACCGTGGTAGGTTATTTTAATACCTTGTTAAAATTAGAACTCTAAGTAAATTTTTTTGCAAGGTAATCAGTGGAGTAGCTAAAATCGGTACACGTTTACGCGTTGGGGGACCCTTTTGTGTTTTCTACATCAAAATATAAACAGAACCCCACTTTATCTCCGGAACGGTTAAAAATATCAAATTGAAATCTATCACTAAACCTGTAGATACAAAATTTTTTTTCCAAATTTTGTTGATGTATTTTCATACCAAAAATATAAAAATATGCGAAAAATTGTATGTCGTTTTAATGGCATTAAATAGAATCTAAATATCTATTTATTTATTTTTATAAGCACTATTATTATATAAAATGTCAACTAAAGAAAAAGAAAAGAACCAAACTTTTTATTATTAACTGATTGAAGTGAAGCAGTAAAAATGGTAACATTCCCGGCCCGAAAACGATGAAAGGAATTTCCTTAATTTTTTTTTGCAATATGCTTTATAAAATACGTACATCAAAATCTATATTGTCGCATTACCTGCTTTTTATTTTTAAGGGTGGAGACTAACTCTAAAAACTGAAAAATTTTTCTAATTTTTAAATAAATAAACGAAAATCAATATATTTATGTTTTTAAGGTCGCTGAATATGATAATGAGGTCAAAACATAGGAAAGACGGAAATATTATGTGTTGAAACCACCCTTAAATACTGAAAAATTAATAATTCTTCTGTTACAAATAAATTCACAAAAATCCATATACTTAACGTTTTTTAGATCGCTGAATAAGATTATGTGGTCTAAATTTGTCTAATTTTATTAAAAAGTACAAATAATTGTTATAGACTGCTAGTTCACAAGTTCAAAGCAGTGTTAATTCTTGACAGAGCTCGTAAAAATATGAGTGAGAGCTCATTGGATTCGGAATGACATCTAGAAAAATGTGCAAAAGTTTCAAACTCGCACATAAACAACTGCAAAAGTTGAAAACAAATGAACATTGAAAAAATAACGAGTTTCGTTTTTTGCAAATAACTCGAAAACTATTAATATTTAAGAAAATTTAAAGAACGATTCTTAAAGAGGAAGAAATTTCCAATAAAAAAGTCACGACTACCGAAACTCTATCTCTATTATTAATAATTTTAATTGAATGTTGAAAATAGAGCTCCGCGCGGTGAACACTAAGCCGTTACGATGCTCTGAAACCGGCCGTAACAAGTAAAAATATTTTTTTATGTTATTAAATATTAATTTAAAATTTTTAATAAATTAGGAACAATATCCCGTTGGAAAAAATTTTTTCACCGATTTTTCATAAAATGAGCCTATTGTTAATTAACCAATTTTTTTAGAGTTTGCGTTTATGTTTCAAGTCGGATAATTGTTTAACAAGTGGACCATCACTTGTATTGTTTGAATGATATTTAGTAAGGATAAGATTTAACAACCAATAAATATTAAACACAATTTGGTTTATTACCAACTAGTAAAAAAATTATAAACTACAAATATTTTTCTATTATTCTGGATTACACTCCCGATGATAGTCACATTAAGCAGCTCTAAATAATTGTTTTCAGATTTGTCAACTTAAATGTTACAAACAAAATTGAAATTAGGCAACATTTTATAAAAAGCAACGGATCGATCAAACTGAGTTAGAATGATCTGAATTTGTTCAAAATGTGTTTTGTAATATAAATTTAAATATATACGATTTGCAAGATTATGACAACGGAACAAATATGCGTAGTGAGCACAGTGAGGGCTGTGACAGAAAATCTTAGAAATAAATCCTAGAGCATGTTAAGTACAATGTTCTGCACATAGTTTAAATCTATTGCCAAACGATGCTGCCAAATCGTTCTTTCAAAGCAACCTTTTTTTAACTAAACTACTGGCTAATTGAAACGGACCAAGCGAATAGATATCAATATGTGATTTTCAGGATTTAAGGGATAATTAATTTGCGAAAAGGTGAGTTTTGTCTAATTCTTTTATTTTGAAGCGTGTTACTTTTTACAGGGTGTAAAAGAAAAGCGTGTTTTTTTTGACAAACTTTATAACTACCGAGATTCGTAGAAATTCCACAAAAAATGTTTTATATTTTTTGATGCGATTTTTTTTAGTCACTGGTGTATTGTAAGAAACGATTTCTCAAATTTTTTATACCTCACTTATTTTGTAAGATGCCGATTTTTATTCTAAAAACCTGTAATTTTTTTATTTTTTTAACGTTATGTCTTATTGTGCTTTGTAAGAGCCGATCATTGTAGGTTATTATAACACCTTATAATAGCTCCTTTAAAATAATAATAAAAAGTAAATCTTTGCATGGTAATCAGTGGAGTATCCAAAATCGGTATATGTTTACGGATTGGGGAATCTTTTTTGGGCTTTTTCATTAAAATATAAAAAACAGAAACCCATTTATCTCCGGAACAATTACAGATATGTTTTAGAGAATATTATTTAGGTCTTATGCAAATCACAACTTACACACTTTTTTTTTTTTGCATAATACCTAAATAATATTCTCTAATCATGATAAAAGCAAATAAATAAAAATAATGAATGGTAAAAGATATGTTTTCTTAAAATGTTTTCTTAAAATGTTTTCTTTAAATGTTTTCTTAACCGTTTCTCAAGTCACCGAAGTAACTCCTTGAAAATCCAGAATGATTTTGTGTTAGGTAAATATCAAGCTATAATTTGGCATATCTATGAAGGGACTAACTAAAATGACTTTACCTGTAGATACATTTTTGGCCAAATTTTGTTGATTTAATTTTCACACCAAAAATACAAGTGTACGAAATGTATGTCTTTTTAATACAATTAAATATAATCTAAATATTTATTTATCTATTTTTATATGCACTATTATTATATAAAATGTCAACTAAAGAAAAAGGGAAGAACCATACTTTTCATTATTAATGGAGCAATAATAGTTAAATGTATATTAGCGAGAAAAATTATATGTATTCACTATGAACTGAAAATACAAAAAAATGCACTTGTTGTTTTAAAGGAACGGCATAAGGTATTATAATAATCTACAACGATCGGCTGTTATGAAAACCACTGAGGCCTAATGGCAAAAAGATATATTTTTTTAAAACTAGTGACCAAAAAAAAATGCCATCAAAATAATATTAAATAATGTTTGTTGAATCTCGGTAGTTATAAAGTTTTGTTAAAAAAGCATGCTTTTCTTTCACACCCTGTAAACAGTAACGTGCTTCAAAATAAAAGAAATGAACAAATAAATAATCTCTTAAATTCTGAAAACCGCATATCGATATCTATTCTCTTTCTCAAAAAATGTGGATTTAAATTCAATCTAAAAATTTGCTTGGTCCCTTTCAATTGGCCAGCTGTTCAAGAACTATAAATATTTTTGTTGGTCACTGGCCGGTAACGCTGTACGCAAATTGATGCAACGTTGCCAGTAACCTGAGGGGACGGCGAATACGTAATATCTGTAGTCCGCCTTATACTAGTTAGAGGTGACTTCGTGTTGACCATTCCTACTTGGTACGGCGACACTAGCGCTGGTGATATACACTCGAACTAAAACTCAAAATTGTAGGTACCAGATGTATGAAGTGACCTCAGAACTATTTTTCGCTAAGTAACTCAGGATGACATCTGGATTCATTTTACATCGAAATTAAGGCAAAACGTTGTCGCCTCAGCTTTATGAGGTCACAACGTCATATATGAGGTCACAGCGTGTTTAGTATATCTATTCTTGAGGCGACAACGTAAAGTTTATAACTCTATATATATATATATATATACATATATATACATATATATATATATACATGCATTTAGTACTTATACACCTCCGAATGTTATACGGTTAGGTGGTGTTTGCCTTCGATTTTACGAGTTCGCCTCCGATTTCGGAGGTGGAGACGTTTTGTGTTGTTTTCATCGCGAATGTACATATATATATATATATATAATGAAGGATAGTCACGTCCGACTAGTTAAAGAACAATCTAAATTTAGTAGGGCTTCGGACAAGTGGGCAACTTGCAGCGGCGGCTGGTGAAATTTCAATATTTTTTTTCTCGTCTGTGGCGCATGGGACCCATACGAAATTTGGGAAATAACATCTAGAGAAGCACTTCTCTAATGACCCCTAAAAAATTTTGAAAAAGCAGTTTGCGAAAAAATTTTTGAAAATTTGCTAGCCTCCCCTGGGTCTAGGGACCCCTGTTTACTTTTATTTTTTTTTGTCATATGCATTTGACTTTTCATAAAAATGCATCGACAGATTTTAGAGTTTGTGAAAATATTTTCATTACTAACTGAAATACAATGAACTGAAATTTTGTAATTTACAATTTAACAAATTACAATATTTCAATTCGTTGTATCTCAGTTAGTAATGAAAATATTTTCACAAACTCCAAAATCTGTCGATGCATTTTTATGAAAAGTCAAATGCATATGACAAAAAAAAATAAAAGTAAACAGGGGTCCCTAGACCCAGGGGAGGCTAGCGAATTTTCAAAAATTTTTTCGCAAACTGCTTTTTCAAATTTTTTTAGGGGTCATTAGAGAAGTGCTTCTCTAGATGTTATTTCCCAAGTTTCGTATGGGTCCCATGCGCCACAGACGAGAAAAAAAATATTGAAATTTCACCAGCCGCCACTGGCAACTTGGTAAAACCCCATTCCTGTAAAAATAATGAAGGATAGTCACGTCCGACTAGTTAAAGAACAATCTAAATTTAGTAGGGCTTCGGACAAGTGGGATATATATATATATATATATATATATATATATACAGCGTGTCGCACTTTTCATGGAGCCACTCCTTATATCTACCTTATCTGGTATCCGAATTTTTTGAAATTTTGGTGGTGAATATATACCTATAAAGTGAGTCTTTAGACGTAACCGCATTTGATTTTACTCAGAGGCGTCCGATTCTAGGATGTAGAAAGGGGGTCGATTTTCAAAAAAAAAGTATTAGCGATTTTTTTGGAAAAAAACCAGTAAGATATTCTTAATCAGCACCTTCAGAAACCCATTTGTACAAGATTACATCGTAGTGGGTTCAAAGGTGTTTGAGATAGGGGCCGCCAAAAAAGCAATTTTTTGAACTAAAAATAATTTTTATCTGCAAAACGGATTCTCAAATGAAAAAAAACTATTCTTCATTTTATGTTCAGAATAATGTATTGTATTAGTTTGAGTTGATTTTACAACAAAATAATTATTTATTTAAATAAGGCAAAAATTAAAAAATAAAATAAATGAAACAAAAATACATAAATAAATAAAACCAATTGACACTCGCAATATCTTTTGTTTTCATGGCTTACTTAGGTCTTTATTGACGATTATTCGTTAGAAAAATGTTAAGCATGTACTAATTAGAATTCTTTCCTTATTAAATAAATAATTATTTTATTGTAAAATCAATTCAGACTAGTACAATACATTATTCTGAACAAAAAATTAAGAATATATTTTTTCATTTGAGAATCCGTTTTACAGGTAAAAATTATTTTTAGTTGAAAAAATTGTTTTTTTGACGGCCCCTATCTCAAACACTTTTGAACCCACTATGGTGTAATCTTGTACAAAAGGGTTTCTAAAGGCGCTGATTAAGAATATCTCACTAGTTTTTTACTGACAAAATCGCTAATATATTTTTTCGAAAATCGACCCCCTTTTTCCATTCTAGAATCGAACGCCTCTGACTAAAATCAAATGTGGTTACGTATAAAGACTCATTTTATAGATATATATTCACCACCAAAATTTCAAAATATTCGGATATCAGATGAGCGAGATATGAGGGTGGCTCCATGAAAAGTGCGACACGCTGTATATATATATATATATATATATATATATATATATATATATATACGCGTAAAATCACCAAGTGGCACCGAAAACTAAATTGACGTTCTCGCACCCAATATTTTCCGCATTTAATGTGAGCAAGTGGCTCCCTATATATTCCCGATATGTATATGCGTTCTGGCACCGTATATATGGAGAAGACACTTTTTCTTTAGATACTCACTGTGTTGTTAATACATTTAGGATTGCTAACGCACTCTGTAAAAATAGGCCATTGTGTTGCTTGTCTTTTTGAAACGTATCACATACGTGCGATATCCGTGGTGTAATTGCAGAAATAGAGGAAATAAGATGAGAAATAATTCTCAGAGTGAACTAAAAATTGTTATTGATGTTGACTCATCATATTCTATATTTAGTTTCAATTGAGGTCTAGAAAATTATTTGAAAAAAAAAAAGACAAGTAGAGGTTGATTAAAAAAGAAACAAATTAATTATTTCTTATTCAGTGGTGATAAATCACTTATGAAAACATGTAATTAGAATATCAATTGTAGTTATTGTAAAATACAGTGTGAATTTGTGTATATGACATACCAATAGTAACTGACATTTATTATTGACAGTTCGGCTAATTTCAAAGCATGTCGTACAAAATAGTATATTACTTAATGAGTGTTGTAAGAAGCATATTACGCACGAATGGAAAAGTTACGCACGATGCCGCGTAGCGGCGAGTGCGTATTTTCATGAGTGCGTAATTGCTTTACAACTCGAATTATGTACTATACTTTACCTACGATCATATTTATTTAGTAAAATCCTGATTTAGTTGCCAACAATATTATTCAACAAATATTATGTCAGTTTTGACAGCGTTTGAAAATTACGTAGGCGCATTTGTTTTTTTAAACCCCGCGTCAGCGATATAAGCCACCTATAATTGCGTGTCCCGTGCGTTTTGTTTACCGTGCGGTTTGTTTACAGTGCGATTTGTTTACAATATGTAAAGTTCAACTTACATAGATGTCAGGTAGTGTGTTTTTAACTAGTTACAGTAGTGATCGTAGGTAAATAATATAATAATCGTTTCCCTCAAAAATTCTTAAAATCACAAAAATGTATATTACAAAACAATAAGCGAGTAAAATATTAATTTCATATAATAAAAATGTCAATTTATTTACAATCTTTTGATTCTAAATATTATATTATGAAATAGTGTAATAGGTAGTAAGTATGATTTAAAAATATAATTTATTACCTTATTTTGTATGAACTGTTACTTACGGTAACGTTGGATCTCAACGTTAATATATTTTGTTGAATTTGTACAATTGCTTTAAGGGTGGCGGTGTGGCTTAAAAAAATGATTTCGTAATTCGACAAGTTCTCCTATGAACCGATTGAGAAAATACTTTGACAGGCTTTTAGAAAATACTTGATAGAATGATACTGGGATATTGAAGTCAACAAAAAATATGTTTTTTTTTTGTTTTTCACACAAGAAAAACAAATGTTTTTCTTTCTTTAGTTTTCAATAGGCTAGTACCATTCTATAAAGTTGCCAATAAAAGCCTATCAAAAAATTATTTTAATCGGTTTAGGAATGTAGGAGAAATTGTCGAATTACGTTCGCGGCTTAATTGCAATAAAAGATTAAACTGCGGTTGATTTCGATACTCTGGATTTTATTTATGCCTTTTCAGAAAATTATACATATATAATATGCTCTTAGATTTAGTTTGGGTGAAAGTTATAAAGTATATGGAGCTTTAGCTCTTAAATTTGTTAACGCTGCTAAATAGGTTGTTTTCAGAGTTATCCCATTCTCTTGTCTATAAAAGGGACAAGTGCCGTAATAAATAAATGTTTTTATATGTTTATATATTATCTTAGTTACGGTTCAAATGGTCGGTGCATGAAAGTTTTGTCAATTTTCAGTTCATAGACTTATTTTATTAACAGGCACTCTCATCAAATCATGGGCCCCGGCCCCTTTCATTATAACTACACTACCTGTACCCAAATTTTAATTAGTTTAATATTTTTGCATTGCGTTTCATGATTAGAGAATATTATTTAGGTATTATGCAAATCACAACTTACACACTTTCTTATTTATTATGAAAATAACTACTTTCTGTATATTGTTGCCCTAATCTGGGCACGCTAATATACTAGTAATTCAATACTTCGTCAGTATTAGCTAGAAGATAGTTGTTTTGATTGGTTCTCCAATAATGAGTGTTTTAAAGTATTTACCTAACTAGTATATTAGCATATTTACATATTTGTTAACAATAACTGTTAATATGAAGGTCAAATTTTAATAAGTGTAGAAAATATGGATTTTTATTACCATGTCGATAGTGAAAAATTGCATTCATTAATACAGCGAGAAACTTTTATCTTTCTAGATAAAGGATTGGGACAAGTTTTTACCGTGAAACTTCTATGGGCGCGTTAGGCATTTTTCAGTAGGAAGTAAAGTACTATAAAATGTTTTTGGTTACTTGAAGTCACCGGCACACAATTTTTTTTGAGTTACTTCCAATTTAGCCGAAGTTTGCAACTTTTTTATTTTTAATAGTAACTTTCTTTCGTAATCCGAAGTTCAATTTTCTTTGTACTCCTTTTTTCGAATTTAAGAATGGCTGAGTAAAAATAAAATTTAACATCTCAGTAGAAAGAATGCCTTGGAAAAAATATATAAACTGCAAAATTTTAACAAGCTTACCATGGAGTATACAAAAAACATAAAACCACCTTCCTTAATTCAATATGTCAATTTTAAACTTGTATAAGAATTAAAATTTTCAAAAATTATTGAAAATAAATCTTTTTAAACATTTTTTTTTAATAGAAGTCCCATTTTCTTTTCTATTATTTGTTTGTAATATGTGTTTTCCATTTAATTTTAAGTAACAGAGAATTATATAAAATTAATGAAAACTGAACAGTTTCTTAGAAAAAGTGCCTGCAACAGAAATGTTTAAAATGAATAAGATTCCAGAAAGGTTCAATGTAATGTTGAAAAGGGATAGAGAGGTAACAAACACGTGTTAATAAGACACAAAAGAAGATACTAGAACTTACTTTGACTGAATTTTAAAGTAAATGGACCACTGCTCATTTTAAGGAATATATGACACATTTTAAACTAATTAGTTGGCGGGAATTATGGAGAAAAGAATCATTGTGTACTGTGGACCACACGGTAGAAATAAAATTTCTAATTCAAGCACATTACGGTAAAAACATTTTCTAGCACATCAAAAAGTTGCCTCTAACCTACCCTTCATTACATAATTTTTTTACATATTTCGGTACATATTTAAATACCGGTTAACCAGTTATGTTCATTTTACTTCCACGTCCAGTGGAAGCATAGTAACAAAAAATTTAAAAAAATTTTTATTGTCCAAATAGGCTTAAAATGTCATAAAATGTCGAGATTTTAAGTTTGAGAGAAAAAAAAAATTTCTGTCTGTCTGTCGGTCTGTCTGTCTGTAACTTTTTTTTGGTTGGGGTGAAAATTGGGGTAAATTTGGGGTAAATTGATAAATCGAGCAGGTAAGAGTCCACGAAATTGGTATTTAGTATATACAAGGTCTCAAAAAAAATTTGGCATTAGCCACCCCCATTACCACCCCTCACCCCCTATTAAAGGGGATGAAAAAAAAATGTGATTTAGTGTATGTACAGGAACCAGAAACCTCAAAATATTTTTTTACTTCATCCACCCCCCCCATTAACACCCCCCTATCATCACCCCCACTCCACTACCGATGTGTGGTATCGTTTTATGGGTTTTTGGGGTAGAGGATTTCAAATATTATATTATTAAAGTTCGATAAACAATTATTTTAACATACAAAGTTTTTTGTTGTGAGTGACTTGGATAGAGAATCTGGATGTGGAAGTCGTGATTCCTTGGGCTGCGGTTTTTATTTACCGATTTACCGGTTATTAAAATTTCCTGTAAATTGCATTGTGCATGTTTACAACTTTATTACTTTCTCAAAGTTTTCTTTAGTAAAACCTAAGTTTATATTTTCTGCATTTATTCGGAGATTCAAATAATAGAAAAATATGGAGACTTCCCCCATTCAAAAAATGTTTTAAAATGATTTATTTTCAACAATTATTAAACAAATTAAATAGTGGAAGCCATTACATTGTGATAATTAATCATAATGAAACAGATGAAAACACCTTTCTTTGTTTTTTATCATTAATTTATTATAACCAAACGTTACTGCAGTTTCGACAAGCGTGTAATTTTCAAACAGTTGATTCACAAATACAAAAATTATTTATAATTTAATTTTGTGTTTTAATGTTTAAAATTTACATATTAATTTAAAGAAAATGCAGTGATATCATTTTCCAATTTGCGCACTCTTCATTTAGAAAATATATTTTTAAGACACTTCTTTTCAATGGTTTTTTTAAAATTCCGAATTTTTTATAAAAATTTAAAATTGGCATACTAATAAATAAAATGCAGAGGTGTTGAAAATTTTCTATGCGCTGTTCTACGAAGACTCCGTGGCCAGCTGAATTTTATTGCTTGACAATTTTTCCTATGTCTTTCTTTCTGCTGAAATAAAAATGGTTTTCACTTAAAAATGTAAAAAATTGCAACTTCCGGCTTTACTCTAGAACCTTGTGAGCCGCTTCTTATTTCACCCCAATTCGATATATACATCCTCTAGATTTTGAGATGTGTTGACATAGACTTTTATAGACATATGACTTCAAATAATCCCACAAAAAATAATTAAAAGGTGTAATAGTAGAGGTACAGAATTCGAAAAAGTCGTCTAGAAACGTGTCCCGTGGAACATTGAGACAAGTAAATATGTACTGATTGCGTTATTATTATGTAGTGTAATTTTAGAAATGAAGAAAATAAGATGAGAAATAATTCTCAGAGTGAGCTAAATAAATTGTTATTGAGTTTAGTTTCAATTGAGGTCTAAAAAAATTATTGGAAAAAAAAATCAAGATGATGCAGATTGATTAAAAAAATAACAAATTCATTATTACTTCCACATCCAGTGGAAGTATAGTAACGACAAAAAAATTTTTTAAAATTTTTATTGTTCAAATGGGCTTAGAATGTCATGAAACGTCGAGATTTCAAGTTTGAGCGAAAAAAAAATTTTCTGTCTGTCGATCTGTCTGTCGGTCTGTCTGTCGGTCTGTCGGTCTGTCGGTCTGTCGGTCTGTCGGTCTGTCGGTCTGTAACTTTTTTTGTGCGCACGTTTACTCTGGAACCGTTTGAGATATTGACTTGAAATTTGGTACACATATGTACTTTAACGAGATCTAGAACTAGATTATATTTTCATCTTGTTCCGTCGAAGGGTTGGGGGGTAAATTGGGGTAAATTTGGGGAAAATAGGTAAATCAAGCAGGTAAGAGTCCATAAAATTGGTATTTATTATATACAAGAGAAGCTAAGGTCTCAAAAAAAATTTTGGCATTGGCCACCCCCCTTACCACCCCCACCCCATTATTAAAGGGGATGAAAAAAAAATGTGATTTAGTGTGTGTACAAGAACCAGAAACCTCAAAATATTTTTTTACTTTGTCCACCCTCCTCTCCCACCCCCTGTCACCACCCCCACCCCACTACCGATGTGGGGTATCGTTTTATGGGTTTTTGGGGTAGAGGATTTCAAATATTATTTTATTAAAGTTCCATAAACAATTATTTCCAGATACAAAATTTTTTCGTTGTGTGACTTGGATAGAAAATCCGGATATGGAAGTAGTGATTCCTTGGGCAGCGGTTTTTATTATTCAGTGGTGATGAATCATTTACGAAAACATTTTATTAAAATATCAATTTTAGTTATTGTAAAATACACTGTGCATTTGTGTATATGACATACCGAGTGTAACATTTATAATAACCCATAAGTTTTGTGTTTTTAAAAATAAAAATATACAGGGTAGTCACTCTAAACAAATTTGAAAAAATATGGTGTGGTTACCAAAAAAAATTAAAAAATGTGACGCAGGACGATAATATTTCGCATGCAGCTAACATAACTGTCAAAGAAACATTTGAAAAAACATACAAGGTGGTCACCCTAAACACAAAGAAAATATATGACGGTGAACGATAATATTTGGCATGTAGTTAACACAACTGCCATGGAGAAAAATATGAAAAATATGCAAAAAAAATGCGATGGAGAAAAATTACACAAATCTTAGGAAAATAACCACAGTTTTTAGTTAATAATAATATACGGGGTCGTCATCTAACAGAGAAAGTAATTAATGACTAAAGTATGCAAACTGTGCATTTTGATAAGGCTGTGTGCTAGAGAGAAAAGTTAAGGGGAAATTTTGGGTTGGACTTAGCGCTTCGAAAACTTCACGTGCTTGGTCTGTTTTGTCCTGTTTAGTCAATTCAATAAACTGAATATCTCCAACTCTCTTCCTGTTATGCAGGAGAAGTAACATAAATGTTACCTTAACAAGAATTCTTTATTGCAATATATTTGTTTCTTTTTTAAAATTTCTACAGTATTTACAGCTTTTTCTATACAAAATGTTCTTATTGTCATAACGTCTTCGGTAAACGAAAGTAGTTCTTTTGAATGGTTTATCGATTTGTTTCTATTCAGCTCTTTGAGAGCAAGACTACCAACTAAACTTCCCAATTTCATTCATTTTTCGCAAAAGTTTTAATTCCTCCACTATACTTTTAAAGTTATCTAATGATGCATATTAGATATGTAACAATATTAATTAAATCTTTAAATGTCTTTCCCTGGGCAAAGCGTACGATGCCACCCCATGATCCTTCATTTTCATAATAGTTGCTATGCGTTATTTACGACCTGAACAAGATAATCGATATTGATAGCGTATTTTTTAGTGCAAAGGATATAATGAAT
This sequence comes from Rutpela maculata, assembly GCA_936432065.2. NCBI lineage: Eukaryota > Metazoa > Arthropoda > Insecta > Coleoptera > Cerambycidae > Rutpela > Rutpela maculata. The sequence goes on along the minus strand of OW386285.2, from coordinate 202,860,447 downwards.
GTATAAACAAAGAATTAACAGATACGTTACGGTTACATTAATCCTTTTTCTGCATATCCCACTTTTACCCCCCCCATCTTGTTATAGAGTCCAATCATAGATACTTTTTTCTTGAAACAACAGTGTTAGGTACGTTATTTTATTTCCTTTAATTGTTCGAGGGTACCTCCTGAGTATTTTGAAAAGTTGGCAGAGGCGGCGGGGGTGTGCGTTAGCCGCAATATTTGAGCTGTAGCTCTTAAATGGTTAGTTCTACGAAAATAAGCATGTAAATCAATTTGTAGTGGGTTCTTACCATTTTTGTCATAGCAGCAACGGTTCGCGAGATATATACGTTGAACTTTGAAGAGATATAGCAGCTAACTCACACCCCCGCCACCCCCACCACTTGATAGAATACTCAGGATGTACCTATTGATTGGACTAATATTAGTTATACCATATATTATCAGATTTTAACTATTTGGGTGGATATAGTAACATTAATATTAAAAGAGTAATAAAAATTATGTGTTGCAATGATTTATGGTTTTATTAGGAAGCAGACAGATTATTCAGAGTAACCTTTAGCTCAGACGACACAGAACATTTTATAGTGAAACCCACAAAAATTTGCAAACTGAATAATTTTTTTTTAATGAGTTCGTGAAAGTGTATAGAATAATATCCTGAAAAGTTTACATTTCGCTCGGATGCAGAACATAAAAAAAAGTGAAAAAAAAATTTTTTATCCATTTTTTCAAAATTTTGAAATTAAGTCAGGGTAGGAAAAAATACAGGTGGATAGACCACGTGTTTCTGAACAAAAAATATCCTAATAAAATTTATCGCTAAAGCCACGGTATTCCTGAAAAAAAATAGTGAAGTAATTTTGTCACTCTGCGCGGCCAGTGCACGGTTAAATGTACACTATGGAACTTCTAAAAATTCTTAGCTGTTCTATCGAGTAAAATAAAGCTTTTTTTCTCTTTCTGATTACACATTTTAGACATTTTTATTATTGAATGGGAGGATAAATAGTGAGTATAGAGTGAAAATATATAATTATGGACGCATATACAGACACCACACATAGCCGCTGAATCGCTCGCATGACTTTTCACGTGCCTTTACTGTATTGTATTTATTACAGGTACACTTATCCACATTTCAGCTATATCCAATGGATTCCTTATACATTTGTTAATGTATTGGAAAAGTTCCAGAATTTATATTCTAAACAATCAAAGATATTTTCATAGTTATAAGGATAAGATCGTGAAAATCGCAATTTGTTATCACGATCTAATTGATCATATTTTCGAAAAAATGCAGTCAAATAAACGATTTTGTGTTTAAACATTCGAAAAGTATACATTTTTTCCGAAATAGCGATATTTTACTTTTTTCAATGGGTCAATTTCTTGACAAGTTACAGCCTCTAATATATATATATATTTATCAAAAAAATCATCAAGCAAGGAAATTAAAATTATTCGAGAGTACTTTTTTTAATCCTCGTTACTACAACTTAATAAACCATAATAATCATGGAGTGTACAAGTACATACTTTTTAACAGTTCTCAATGAAGAAAGAATTTTTTTGAAGGGCTTCTATTTTTTTCTATATTGTTTATTGCAAGTTTGGGCGTGAGAATATATATAAGTATATTTGTCCCATCCATCCTTTGCTTGTATTGTTTGAAACAAAAAAACATCAGAAAGCTACAATTTTCATCTTTTAAATGAGCCAATACCCATATAGATTGAACAAATTCTGATTTAGTGACATGTAATTCAGTGCGTCGGTGTCACAGTCATGCGTATTCAAGCGCGTGCACGCATGGATATCGCTCCGAGTTATAACGTTACACTTGACTATTTTTTCCGGGAAAACCGTGGCTTTAACGATAAATTTTGTTAGGACATGTTCATAAATATGTGATCTATCTGTCTGTATTTTTTATTTTTTTCTAGCTTGATTTTACTTAATTACTACTGAAAATGCAGAGGAAAGATATATGTAGTACGACTTTTTCGGTTTTTAAATGGATCAACCAAACATTACATACTTTTTAATTCCAGATTTACTTGAGAAGCTTGACCATTTTTTTAAGGTGTCCAAACCAAAATTGAGTTGTTTTTGGGATGCTAGTATTTTAAATATTGTGTATAAATCGAAAGATATCTAATCGGTTTCTTAGAAATATTTTATTTTTCTGTTCCTTATCCAAAACTGCTAAAATTTACGGGGAGACATTTTAAAAATGTGAATTGTAATTATAAAAGAAATAAAAAAATTTGCTGGTGAACTACACCTTCTTACCAAATAGCGCAAAATATTTATTTAAACGACTAAAGGTCTAAAAAGATTTTGAAATATCAATCATTTATTATTTAAGTGCGTAGACTCGTAAGAAGGCAATTATTTTTTTTATATATACAATTTTACAAATATTTGATGATGGTAATAAGAAAAACTCTTTTCATCTTCATTTAAACGATTTTTTTGGAATTAGTTTAGAATTTTAGAAAGTGAGACCAAAACATTGAGGACTAACTTTAGAGAAGACGAAATATGAATTTTTTTATTTATAAGACACCAAAACACAAAAATTAACGTATCTCGGGCCCAAATTCAAGTAAATCACATTCTGTTTTTCAGATGTTGGTTTATTCATCTACATTCATAATTCTTGACTGTTTTTGATTTCATAAAAATCCAGACTTATTAAAATTTGTTTATAATTACAACTGTGAAAATTATAAGCAAATTCCAAAAAAAATGTTTAAATTAAAAAAAAACATGTTCTTAATTGTGCTGCAAAATACATTAAAACAACTTATATTTAACAAAATGCGCTTCTATGAGTCGGTGCATTTAAACATTAATCAACTGAAATTTCGAAGTCTTTTTTATTTTCAGCTGTTTAAATAAATATTTTGCATTAAAATTAGACATCAATGTTTAGCTCGATAAAAGGGAATACTCCTATTAATGATTTGTGTATTATTATTACATCATATTCTTTATATTATTCAAAAAAGTAAATTTTAAAAAATATATATTTTTTGTAAATTAACAAATTATTAGAAAGTTTATTTAGAAGTTTTATTTATTTCAAATTTTATTGGGAACAATTTGGTATTTTTATTTTTGAGATGCAATTACTAGGATCGAGAGAGAAATATTTGAATTTCTGGTAGATTTTACTAGCAACACATGTTCATGGTTAACTTTATTTTTAAGAGCATCCCTCTACTTGGATACTAGTAGTTAAGTAAGGCTGATTTCCGAAACTATATATTTTCAAGATATGATTACAGTTATATGCCTTATAATAAAAATTCACCTAGCTATTTCTTTCTTGATCTTCTTTGATCTCCATAACGGATTAAGTCTTTCACAATGTTCTCACATTCAAAGTCTGTGGTGGTTGGAATTACTTTTCATGCCACATCTAAAAATGTATAAGAAATAAATTATCATAGTTTAAAAATGTTTAATAAGATGTCATGTCATTTATGTCAGTAAAAATAATGTTAAAGTTGAGTATTGGTAGTAGAGAGGCTGGCCCATTGGTAACTAAAATGGATCAAGGTTGGGTATTAATACGTGTACTTTACAAGGCAACAATAAAAAAAAATATTATGGAAACAGTAATTTTCAAATCTAAAGCGAATAATCTAGTTCCAGATCTCGTTAAAATACATAAGTTACCAAATTTCAAGAGAATATCTTAAATGCTTCCAGAGTAATCGTGCGCACAAAAAAAACTACAGACAGACCGACAAAAATTTTTACTCAAACTTAAAATCTCGACGTTTCATGACATTCTAAGCATATTTGGAGAATACAAACGTTCAATTTTTTTTGCGTACTAATAAAACACCCAGCTAAAGAGGTCAAAAGTGGCAGTATTAGTATTTCAGATTTTGTTTAAGTGCGTTTAATCTGCTTATTTAGGTTTTACTTAGATAATAATAATAGTAAGTCTATGCATGGTCACACTATGTACATAATAACATTTGAAATGTACACTTAAACATTTTAAGCCAGCTACTGCGTTTTCTGTACTTAATAATTTTTAATAATAAAAACAAACAAGACAAGTATCCAAATATATCACATTATCGAATTTCAAGTTCAACCACACACTTGTTTTTGTTATTAAAGTAAAATTAAATTGAATTTGGAACAACTTCATTGACACTAATGACATTTTTTTAAAAAAGGCAGAGGCTACTACGATTGAAAATAAACTACTATTTTGCAAAACATGAATTAGAAATACATATACGAATTCAGAATTTGATTCTAGCAGGGCATGCAGAATACGGTTCTAAAATGATTTAAACTTCGTGGACTTATAAAACACCAAAATTTGAATTCCATCTAGCAAAATAACAAAGTTTCGATGAGAGTGGGCAGACTTAAAATGAAACACTAACTAGGTATAAACTAAATTAAAAACCGCTGCCCAAGGAATCACTACTTCCACATCCAGATTCTCTATCCAAGTCACTCACAACGAAAAAACTTTGTAAGTGAAAATAATTGTTTATGGAACTTTAATAATATAATATTTGAAATCCTCTACCCCAAAAACCCATAAAATGATACCTCACATCGGTAGTGGGGTGGAGGTGGTGATAGGGGGGGGTGGTGTGGGGTGGATGAAGTAAAAAAATATTTTGAGGTTTCTGGTTCCTGTACATACACTAAATCACAATTTTTTTTCATCCCCTTTAATAAGGAGGTGGGGGTGGTAATGGGGGTGGCTAATGCCAAGATTTTTTTTGAGACCTTAGCTTCTCTTGTATATACTAAATAGCAATTTCATGGACTTTTATCTGTTTGATTTACCCATTTACCCCAAATTTACCCCAATTTAGCCCCCAACCCTTCGACGTAACAAGATGAAATTATAATCTAGTTCTAGATCTCGTTAAAGTACATATATGTACCAAATTTCAAGTCAATATCTTAAACGGTTCCAGAGTAAACGTGCGCAAAAAAAAAAGTTACAGACAGACAGAAATTTTTTTTCGCTCAAACTTAAAATCTCGACGTTTCATGACATTTTAAGCCTATTTGGACAATAAAAATTTTTAAAAATTTTTTTATCGTTACTATACTTCCACTGGACGTGGAAGTAAAATTAGGCAAAACAAGTAACCGAAGGTGAAGTTTCTCATTACCGAAACAAACAACAGTTTTCACAAAATTCAAATGCAAAATGTCTAAGAATTTAGAACTTAAAATATAAACTTACCGTATTTTCTCTAATTGTACTGCCACTGCCAGTAGCTTCACGAACTGACATAGTTTTAATTGTCTGTTTTACATTCTAAAATAGAAAAAAAAATAAAATACCTAGGTATATTATTCCAGTCAAATAGGGAATATTAGATGGAAAAAAATTAATAAAGTTTTGAAACTTGGCAGAGATGTTCATTAAGGCCCACTATTAAACATACTAAAGTCCCCAACTCTGTTTCTTGCGTTTGAAAAAATGGTGCTCAGATTAAGTTATTTGCTTACGTTTCGCTAAACTTTTAATTAGAGATATCGAAATTATCTCTCCTATAAAAAATGAAGCTTATGAAATTCTCTACAAAAAATGTAATATAATTTTTTTCCATATCTGTTATTATAACCTTCTAAAATAAGAAAATTACATTTGATCAACGCATTTCTAAAGGCGGAAATATCACTGGAAAAAAAAATAAAACTCGATATTATGTTGGTTCTAGAATTCCGAATAACTTTAAAACATCCGTCGTATATCTGTCTGTCAGTTTGTCCATCTGTCTGTCTTTACGGCAATTTTGTGAGTACGATAACTTAAAAGAGAAAAGTCCAATTTTATTGAAATTTAGACAGTACACCTTTGATAAGATTCTATAAACACAGAGATACTACATACTTAGTATACTGACCATTTGGACAATCAAGATGGTATTATCGGGAAATCATTAAAATTGCAAGTACCTATGTCACTTAACTCCACGATCTTATCAAAGATTACAACACTCTTCACGTGTATTATTTTCATGAAATTTCATAACCTTCATATGTGCTGACTGATTTTTTTTTAAAAACGCTGAGGTTCTTATAACACTAATTTTGTCAAAATTTCATTAAAATCGGATTTTTCTTTTTAAAGTTATTTCTTAAAAGAGACATGACGGACATTTTGAAAGTTGTTGCGTATTTTATGACAATACGAAGATATATTTTTATTCCCTACGAGTGATTTTTACAATTGTTGAAATGAGTCGATGAAATGCAATATATATACTCTTTGTTTTCATATTTCCGAAGAATATAATAATAATAGATTAGAAAAAAATGCATATAACGCTCTGCAGAGAATTTTATAAGTTTTATTTTTTACATAAACATACTTTTGATATCGCTAATGGTTAGAGAGATATGTATAAGAAACAATCTGAATCGGAACGCCATTTCTCCAAGATGCCGGCTCGAGCGCAACAGTTTGAGCTGGGGACTTTTAGTATGTTTAATAGTAAATCCTAACATCCTTGCCAAGTTTCAACACTTTATCAGTTTTTTCCGTTAAACGTTGAAATTTGATCCAATTTGACATAGTCCAATCAACAGGGGGGTTCACATCTAATTTGAGTGCTAATGAATGGATTTTGATGAAACCTTGTGCAACGTGTAATGACGTTGATAAAAAAGTTGAAAACAAGATTAGAGTAGGAAATGATCGGAAGGGGTAAAAACATCTCTTTTATCGCGGGTTGTAACTTGTAGAGTTAAGTCAAAAATGAAAAAAAAAAAACAATATACTTATTTACCTTTTTTGGTACAAAATAAGACGTTTTTACTCTTGTGAATTTTTTCGAAAAATGCACATTTCTCGAGAATAATAATGTACTAATTTTTTTGTCGTGCCTCACATCCACAAGAATTCTCATCGTCAGATGAATAATTATTCCTTAAGAAAAAAATTACATGATACATTTTTTATAAATTTAACGATTTTTAATACTTATATAAAGATAATGAAATAACGCACTTTTATGCAGTGCTTGTTTACTGCATTCTATTCTTAAATGGCATCCGAAAAGGTACATCACGAATTTTATCTTCTTTATTGTTACGAAACAAATGCTTTTTTGAAAAAATCGCGCTTATGTTTCGAATTTTTATGTATTTTTGTGCAAAAAATGTAGTACATTATTTATCGTGAAAACCTGCCTGTAACTCGGAAAATTAGCAAGTTACAAAAAAATTCCAAGAGACAAGAAATGTTTAGAAGGCCTCAATGCACACTTGAATACATTCAAATTTTTAAGTTAAATCTTTTTAAAGTGCTGCAATTTCAAAAAAGGTAGTTTTTCATGTTTTTCCGAAAAAATTCGGTGAAAACACACTTTACAGAAAAGTTGCAAATAAATAAAAAAAAGTCTTGTATTTCGATAATACATTCACCTGAATTTTTTCTGATTTTTTTCCAACTTTTACATTTTTCCTCCCCCACTTTTGGTGCAGGAGCTAAGTGGCTTTTTCGGACACTCACCGTTACAAGCATTTTCTATGCGCTGATTAAGTCTATCGAACTTAAATAACGACAAAATTGACTTCTGGCATATGTCAGCCCGTCGAGTTGGCCATGGTTCAAGATATAAAAATCAGTGAAATTATATCATCGTTACAAAGCCAATTTTTTTGTGTGTACACATTTTATGTTTAGAATGAATAAAATAAGATCGCCAGAAAGTGTGGGCCATCAGGGGCGCAACTAGAAAGGTCAAAGATGTAAAAAAACGGAGTTATATACATGATCGTTACAAACTTTTTAAGGTTGAGCATGTTTATTTAAATGTTTTGAACACAGAAAAAAATTCCCAGAAAGAAACTCCCGTCAGTAAGGCTAGCCAGAAAGAAAATGTTTAGGATTTTTGAAGAAAATTGGATTTTTTTTTCGCATATTTCATCTCAGAACTCTAAACTCATCGCTACAAGTTCTGGCTCCTTTTTAAAACGTAAAAAAAACAATAGAATAGCCTCCCCGTAAAGTTCTTAGTGTCAACAAAAGTACCATAGGCTCTTAAATATACAGGAATTTAACACTTTCGGCTAACTTGACTCCGTACCGTCCCTCAGGTGTATTGTATCATTATTACCTTTCTGGCTGCGCCTCCTGACGGCCCACACTTTCTGGCGATCATATGTTATTCATTCTAAACATAAAATGTGTACACACAAAAAAAATGAGCCTTATAACTATGACATGATTTCACTGATTTTTAAACAGTGTTCGTGACGCTCCTGACAGGAGGTGCCACGCCAGAAGTCGATTTTATGAATCGTTATCATCCATTAAACCATAAAAATATCTCAAAATTCATAAAACGATGAGCTGCCGAAAAAGCCACCTAGCTCCCGCTCTGTTTTAGGAATTCTCGAGTGGTCATGTCTCGGAAAAATATGCATTTTTCGAAAAAATTCACAACAGTAAAAACATCTTATTTTGGGCCAAAAAAAGGTAAATATATTGTTTTTTTTTTAATTTGTAACTTAATTCTACAAGTTACGGAACGTGTTTTCTACCCTTTCCGATTATTTCCTACTCTACTCAACTTTACAAACACATTGCACAAGGTTTCATCAAAATCCATTCATTAGCACTCAAATTAGAGATTTTGGAGATTTTAGCGCTTCGTTGACTGGACTAACTGGGATATTCGTTATTCGGGTATTAAAATAATATACCTCTACCAGAGCAAAATAAATGAGGGTGAGTTTATAAAAAAATCTCAGTCCTAACTTAGCCTATCTTAGTCTTAATTTTTCCCTAAAACATATCTGATATCTTAAGACTGGTTTATAAAAACTTGCCTTTGTCCTAAGTTGATCGTAAAATAAATACGCGAACTTTTCACGTCAATTGGAATTGATTTCTGATCTGTTCTGTGGTATTAGCCCCTGAGAAAAATTTACCTAAAAATTTTAGGTTAAGTTAGGAACAAGACAGGATTACGACTTTTATAAACGGCATATGGGTAACCTGTACATTTAACTTTTTAGGGAAAAAAATAATTAACTTGCTTTTTTCCCTTGAATTTTAATGGCACATGACGCCATTCGGTGTCACGAGACATGAAAATTATAGGCTAAGTAAACAATAAAAATGCATAATTTCATAGTAACAGTGAAGTTAAAACAAGCAGGTACTTACCTTTACGTAAAAATGTGTTGATATTTAACAAACAAAAACTGAAAGCATTAAACATGAGTTATTGACATCAATATAGACAACCGAATTCAGACAAGTGTAAACTGGAGCACAGATACTGGAGATGACTGCGGAGGGAAACGTCAGCAGTAGTACTAGACTAGTGGCGCTGGCGGCGATGGTCACAATTTAGTATGAAATGGGGATATCAAAGTGAGTGTTGGATCAGTTGTGGTTATAAAATTTTTCATTAAAATGATGTGGTGATTGTGGACGTCCCAATCTCCACTCACATAGAAGTGGTTATGATGTGAACGTTCAGAAATGGTCCAAAGAGTGTCATCACAGTGATGAGATGCTCTCCCTGTCAAAAAAATCTCATCAATCCGTATTGAAAATTATCAAAAATTAATAAGTATCTATGAGAACCTATATGGTCAATAAGTTTCTATAAGAGTTAGGTAAAGTTGTTGTTGAAATTGTTATCAGTTTATATCCGAATTGACCAGCAAAATGAGTCAAGCCATATCCATTTGTAAATCCAAACATTTACTTATACCACATCAATGAGAATTTATGAGCACAGTATCTAATGTAATTCGTGCGGCTTTCCGTGATTAAAAGACAAGTGTTTCTTTAAGAAACGAGCTGCATTAGGTTAGAACAGTTTTGATTTGCAATTGAAGATTACAAATTATAATGTTTGAATGGGGATTTATGAGATCAATTTCTATGAGTATTAATGTTTTTTTTCAGTAATATATTAAATGTGTTTTCATTTGTTTGAATAGATAAAAAGAAAGGTCAGTTTTCAACTGCAATTACAAATACAAGTTTAATCGCTTCGAAGGAGTTATATGCGATCGATTTCTAAAAGTATTTATGCTGTTTTCCGAATATAGTTATGATGAGGTTTAATCAGTAACAAATTGTTAACTACTTGTAATGATATGGTCGGAAATTCCAAGTACACATTTAGTATTCCTTCAAGAGGATTGATGAGAGCAGTTTCTACGAGTATCTATTTGTTGTTCCTATAGTAAATTATATAAGTCTTTATCAGTACAGATTCGGATCTAATTTAAATATGAAAATTATATCAGAATAAAGCAACCAAATATTTTAAACAGTATCTATTTGTAAATCCACACATTTACTTATACTATCTCAATGAGAATTTATGAGAACAGTATCTAATGTAAAACGTGCGCCTTTCCGTGGTTAAATGGCAAGAGTTTCTATAAGAAACGAGCTGCATTAGGTTAGAACAGTTTTGAATTGCAATTGAAGATTCAAAATTATAATGTTTGAATAGGGATTTATGAGATCAGTTTCTATGAGTATTAATGTTTTTTTTTCAGCAATATATTAAATGTGTTTTCATTTGTTTGAATGGGTAAAAAGAGTTTTCAACTGCAATTACAAATACAAGTTTAATCACTTCGAATGGGGTTATATGCGATCAATTTCTAAAAGTATTTATGCTGTTTTCCGGATATAATTGTGATGAGGTTTAATCAGTAACAAATTGTTCACTACATGTTATGATATGGTCGGAAATTACAAGTACACATTTGGTATTCCTTCATGAGAATTGATGAGAGCAGTTTCTACGAGTATATATTTGTTGTTCCTCTGGTAAATTATATAAGTCTTTATCAGTAAAGATTCGGATCTAATTTAAATATGAAAATTATATCAGAATAAAGCAACCAAATATTTTAACCAGTATCTATTTGTAAATCCAGACATTTACTTATACCTACTATCTCAATGAGAATTTATGAGAATAGTGTCTAATGTAAAACGTGCGGCTTTTCGTGGTTAAAGGGCAAGTGTTTCTATAAGAAACGAGATGCATTAGGTTAGAACAGTTTTGATTTGCAATTGCAGATTACAAATTATAATGTTTAAATAGGGATTTATGAGATCAGTTTCTATGACTATTAATGTTTTTTTTCAGTAATATATTAAATGTGTTTGCATTTGTTTGAATGGGTAAAAAGGAAGGTCAGTTTTCAACTGCAATTATAAATACAAGTTTAATCACTTCGAATGGCGTTATATGCGATTAATTTCTAACAGTATTTATGCTGTTTTCCGAATATAATTGTGATGAGGTTTAATCCGTAACAAATTGTTCACTACATGTTACGATATGGTCGGAAATTCCAGGTACATATTTAGTATTCCTTAAAGAGGATTGATGAGAGCAGTTTCTACGAGTATTTATTTGTTGTTCCTACAGTAAATTATATAAGTCTTTATCAGTATGCATTCGGATCTAATTTAAATACAAAAATCATATCAGAATGAAACCTCAAATATTTTAAACAGTGTCCACTTGTAAATCCAAACATTCAAAGATAATATTATAATGAGAATCCATCAGAACAGTATCTAATGCAACGTGTGCGGTTTTCCGTGGCTAAATTTTAAAATTATTTGCAATAAATAAGCTTTAACGGATTCGAACAGTTTTCATTTGCATTTCCAGATGAATAGTTTTAATTGTTAGGGATCTATGAGGTCAGTGTAACGTTTTTTTTTTCAATAAAATGTGTTTTTATTGGAAAAAAAACATTAGACAAAGACACTGATCTCATAGATCCCTATTTAACAATTAAAATTATTCATCTGGAATTGCAAATTAAAACTGTTCAAATCCGTTAAAGCTATTTATTAAAAATACTTTTAAAATTTAGCCACGGAAAGCCGCACGCGTTACATTAGATACTGTTCTGATTGGTTCTCATTAAAATATATCTTTAAATGTTTGGATTTACAAGTGGATACTGTTCAAAATATTTGGTTGTGTCATTCTGATATAATTTTTGTATTTAAAGTAGATCCGAATGCATACTGATAAAGACAAATTTTCTATTGGAACAACAAATACATACTCACAGAAACTGCTATCATCAATCCTTTCGAAGGAATACTAAATATGTACCTGGAATTTCCAACCGTATCGTAACATGTGGTGAACAATTTGTTACTGATCAAACCTCATCACAATTATATTCGGAAAACAGCATAAATACTGTTAGAAACTGATCGCATATAACCCCATTCGAAGTGATTAAACTTGTATTTGTAACTGCAGTTGAAAACTGACCTTTCTTTTTACCCATTCAAACAAATGAAAACACATTTAATATATTTATTACTGAAAAAAAAAAAACATTAATACTCATAGAAACTGATCTCATAAATCCCTATTCAAACATTATAATTTGCAATCTTTAATTGCAAATCAAAACTGTTCTAACCTAATGCAGCTCGTTTCTTATAGAAACTCTTGCCATTTAACCACGGAAAGCCGCACGTTTTACATTAGATACTGTCCTCATAAATTCTCATTGATGTGGTATAAGTAAATGTCTGGATTTACAAATAGATACTGTTTAAAATATTTAGTTGCTTTATTCTGATATAATTTTCATATTTAAATTAGATCCGAATGCATACTGATAAAGACTTATATAATTTACTATTGACACAACAAATACATACTCGCAGAAACTGCTATTATCAATCCTTTCGAAGTAATACTAAATATGTACCTGGAATTTCCACACGTAACATGTAGTGAACAATTTGTTACTGATCAAACCTCATCACAATTATATTCGGAAAACAGCATAAATACTGTTAGAAATTGATCGCATAACCCCATTCGAACTGATTAAATTTGTATTTGTAATTTCAGTTGAAAACTGACCTTTCTTTTTACCCATTCAAACATATGAAAACACATTTAATATATTACTGAAAAAAAAAACATTAATACTCATAGAAACTGATCTCATAAATCCCTATTCAAACATTATAATTTGTAATCTTCAATTGCAAATCAAAACTGTTCTAACCTAATGCAGCTCGTTTCTTATAGAAACACTTGCCATTTAACCACAGAAAGTCGTACGTTTTACATTAGATACTGTTCTCATAAATTCTCATTGAGATAGTATAAGTAAATGTAAAGACTTATATAATTTACTAGAGGAACAACAAATAGATACTCGTAGAAACTGCTCTCATCAATCCTTTTGAAGGAATACTAAATGTGTACTTGGAATTTCCGACCATATCATAACAAGTAGTGAACAATTTGTTACTGATTAAACCTCATCACAATTATATTCGGAAAACAGCATAAATACTTTTAGAAATTAATCCCATTCAAAGTGATTAAACTTGTATTTGTAATTGCAGTTGAAAACTGACCTTTCTTTTTACCCATTCAAACAAATGAAAACACATTTAATATATTACTGAAAAAAACATTAATACTCATAGAAACTGATCTCATAAATCGAAGTTCAATATTCCTATTCAAACATTATAATTAGTAATCTTCAATTGCAAGTCAAAACTGTCCTAACCTAATGCAGCTCGTTTCTTATAGAAACACTTGCCATTTAACCACGGGAAGCCGCACGTTTTACCTTAGATACTGTTCTCATAAATTCTCATTGATGTGGTATAAGTAAATGTTTGCTGCTCCATTCTGGTAGAAACTGATAGAAATTTCAGCAGCAACTTTAACTCCAGGCTCCAGTAGAGGGAGCTGTATACGTGTCGCTAATTCATATCTAATCTAATGTGACCTAAGGAACTGACGTGTGTTTGTTAAATTAAAAGTAAAGCAGTCTCTTTCACTGCTAACTCATTCATTGCTTCTAGGCTAGAACAAGAACACCCGAGGAAATAAGGACTTTGCAGTATTTTGTGTTTACCACAATACTAGTATTTCTATTTGAAATATGCAATTTAAACTGTACATTTGTCGTCGGCATGCATATCCAAATTAATACTAATAAAAAAGCAAAATGGAAGTTTACAATAAAAATACATCTGTAAAATATACAATTGAAACTGTACATTTGTTGACATGTATATCCACATTAATACTAATAAAAAGACAATGTTGAAATTTACAATAAAAACATGTTGATAAATGGTGTGTTACATACGATAGATACTGGAGAAAGGACGGACTGGAACTCTTATGATATTACTTATAGAAAAGTTTAGAATCTCTTTAAAGTTGTATCTGTAATTCCATATGTTTACAGATATAAGGGCAAGGGTGCATTTGCAGACACTAAACTGTAGATTTGTTGATGTATATTTCATATAAGTACTCATGAAAGGGCAACATGATAATTCCAAATAGCTCATTCGGAATTACTGTTTCATAACCGATTTAAAACTTAATAAAACAGATATAATCCTGTCTGTATAATACTAATATAACTTATAGGAACGATAAAACCGCATCACTTTTTTTTTATAAGTTTCTATGTGGAATTTTTGGCAGGGCTGCCATTCACAAAATCCACTAAAATGTGAGTGGCTATAATGTGGATGTGGCGGAGTGTGTTTACTGGGTCATTACACGACAAGCGACAATTGCCCGGCAATAAATGCATTGGCCCGGCACTTTGCCGGACTTGATATGTTTACTGGGATCGTCTTTGATCTTTCCCATACCCACAGAACATGGACTAGCCCATGACATCAAATAAAGCGCATCAAATCCCAATAAATATGCGATTAATTCTAGACGTTTGATTTCGATGCCAATCTGCCGTTCAAGTGCCAATTTCGGGCCAACGTTTACCATAAACGTGACTTTTTGCCACCGCTAGAAAAACGTTGTTACTTAATTGGCATTTGATCCACCGATTCCCCATCCTATCCATCATTAAACCGCATTTCGGCCGATGCTTGTGTGTTTGCTGGGAACATTACGACACTGTTCATGATCTGTTTTACATAACATTACATGTAACTTTATAATATTGAGGTTCTATTAAAGTAATAATGCATTGTTAAAGCCTAGTCCTCATAACGGCGAATTGCGGATTTATTCCTGCGGAATTAATGTGATTGGTGGAAATTATTCAAAAAGTCAGATGCCGCGAAATTCCGGCGAATATTTTAACATTCTGCGATGCCGCTGAAAAGTTCAACTTGTTTTAACTTTTTAGCGGATTTTGTGTTTCTGTCTTTGTCTTATTAGTTTTGTAGGTTATGGTTTAAAATGTTGCATGAAGAATGTCAAGTATGAAAATATTATTTGTATGTTATTCGTATGTAATGCAAATAAGCATACTGTTCTTGTATTTTGGTCCATTTTAAAACTTTATACACCTATTTATTTAAACTTAGTTTTTGACATCTGACGTCAGTGAACACTGTAGTGTCCAAATTCCTTTGGGGATATTTTAAAAAGTTACTAAATAAAGGACTAAATGCCCTTGGGATGATGATTTGTGAAAAAACTTTCATCGAATACCGCGCGGTTTTCATGTTACGGGATGTTGAAATTTTGAAAACCCCTTTTTTTAAAAAAAAGTGAACCTACTTTTTTCCACTCATTTTTCTTTCATGCATGTACGACCCTAATATAAGACAATTTACTTTGGTTTCATTTTAATACAATCGTTGGTTTAGAAGCTAGACAGCAAAATATGCCAAAAATGGCTATTTTGATATTGTTGCATTAAAAAAACCAAAACCAGTATAATTCTGGTAAATGTTTTTGTTTATCCTAAAAGTCCAATTCATTGCGCATAGAAAGTATGTTTTTGTATTTAAGTAGGATCAACACTTATTGTGTAATAACGATTTATGTCATGTGTTCACCAGTCTCCTTTTTCACAATTTTTTTTTGCGGCTTTATGGTTCATAGTAGGGCAGAAAGCAATATATACCTGAACAGGGCACATATTAGGGTGTTAAAATGGATCTCTTGTTAAAATGCGATAGGACGTACCGTTTTCGAGGAAAACGCACTTGTTTGCAAAAGATTATTTCAGATCGTCGACTGACTAGTAAATACTCACCGCTGACTACGAAAAAATAAAACTATGTGTTGCTTCTTGCTTTTTATGTTTATGAGGGACACTGCCAATGAAAAAATGAAGGGACTCGAACGGAATAGGGAGTTCTCACTCCCCTATTTGAATGTTCACGCTTGTCTCGAATCATCATTGCAACTTATTTTGTGTCTATAACAAAATCCACAGTAATTTTACCTTCCTCGAGAAACAGCTATTATATGTCCATTTCATCGGAAAATGATTTAAAAAACAAACTCCTAAGAAAGAAAACACCAAAATGTAGAATTTATTTATCAGATCACAATTCAGAACACAATGAAAACTCAAAGCAAACATAACCAAACAAGTGCGTTTTACTTGAAAATGGTACGTCCTATCGCATTTTAACAAGAGACCCATTTTAACACCCTATTATGTGCCCTGTTCACGTGTATAATGCTTGTGAAAAAGGAGACTGGAGAACACATGACATAAATCGTTATTACACAATAAGTGTTGATCCTACTTAAATACAAAAACACATTTTCTATGCGAGTTATATAATGCCCCATTGTTTATTTATTAAAGGATAAGGGACTCACTCATAATAGATAAGTAAATAGGTTGCAGAATTGCAAATATAGCATTTTCTACCTTTCATTATAATTCGATTCATTAAGTTAGTCTTAAGCTGTACGCGTTATAGTAAAGTACTCCAATTTGTGAAATAAAGTTTTCTTCTTGTTTTTTAAAAATTGGTTTTTCTGCCCAAGAAACAACAGTTGCGCAATGAATTGGACTTTTAGGATAAACAAAAACATTTACCAGAATTATACTGGTTTTAGTTTTTTTAATGCAACAATACCAAAATAGCCATTTTTGGCATATTTTGCTGTCTAGCTCCTAAACCAACGATTGTAATAAAATGAAACCAACGTAAATTTTCTTATATTAGGGTCGTACATGCATGAAGAAAAAAGTAAGTTCACTTTTTTTTTAAAATGGGGTTTTCAAAATTTCATCATCCCGTATCATGAAAACCGCGCGGTATTCGACGAAAGTTTTTTCACAAATCATCATCTTTCCTTGAGGGCATTAGTATGTGTAGTATTGTAGATTGGAAATAATAGCCGTTTGTCCTGTACAAATTCGGATAGCGCGACCTTTCCGGCCTCGTACAGCCAAAACAGTTTGTCCTACGGCAAATGTGTAATATATATATTACGTAGAGGAGGGATGAATCTTCAAAAAGTGTAACTTGGTAAAGAGTCCAACAGATATGGATACATAAGTAAAATTCCAAAGTTTCAACCCCTAAAAATAGGGGACGCACATGGTGTAGCAGGGTGTAGTTTTCTGTGCTTGCTTATTATGCCCTCTTAAACAACTTCCACAAAAAAAGATCCGCAGTACGCAAAATTTTTTATTATGTCTAATTCGACTGGAGTAATTCTGTTTTAACGAATATTTCGCTCCATCTTTCTCAGCTGATGTCTTTGTCTTTCGAGCGCTTGCTTCCGAGATTTTAACAATTACTTACATTTTTATTTATTAGGTCATTAACAATATTGTCAAACAGTTTTAGTTAAGAAATCAGGCCGCAGATGCCGCTACATACCAGAGTAGAAATTCCAAAACATCGGAGTATAGATTTGGGCTTTTAAAATTGATTATTTTTAAGTGCTGTATTTATAAAAAGTTTTGGTATTCGACCAAAGAATTTCGCTAACTCCGTATTTTTCTCGGTAAATCAAATTATGATTTTTTTCTTTATTAACGGTTTTATAACAATTTCACTGAGTTTGCGAAATACAAAACATTATTATAGACAGATTTCCATTCATAATTTTTTAATTAATGTCTTCTAAGGGGCATAATTCTATATCCAGTATTTCGGCAATATGGCGGACCTCTTAGCCCTCTTAAGACACAACGGTGCATGCGGTCATTAAGCGTTCCATAGTTAAGTAGAGAATACGTTTGGCAACGTTGCAAATTAAGATCTAACGTAGGGATTTTTGTGTTATTCTCTAGTGAAATTTGTCAATGTCACATTCACCATTCACATTTTACATTTTACTTCAGCTTCAAGACTTAAATTTGTGGCCTCTTGCATGTGCCGTATATTTTAAATTAATTAATATATATATATATATATATATATATATATATATATATATATATATATATATATATATATATATATATATATATATATATATATATATATATATATATATATATACGCGTAAAATCACCAAGTGGCACCGAAAACTAAATTGACGTTCTCGCACCCAATATTTTCCGCATTTAATGTGAGCAAGTGGCTCCCTATATATTCCCGATATGTATATGCGTTCTGGCACCGTATATATGGAGAAGACACTTTTTCTTTAGATACTCACTGTGTTGTTAATACATTTAGGATTGCTAACGCACTCTGTAAAAATAGGCCATTGTGTTGCTTGTCTTTTTGGAACGTATCACATACGTGCGATATCTGTGGTGTAATTGCAGAAATAGAGGAAATAAGATGAGAAATAATTCTCAGAGTGAACTAAAAATTGTTATTAAATAAATAAATAAATAAATAAATAAAAATGCCTTTATTTAACCTGGCGGGGTATCAGCTCACAAAGCTGCTATAAATGCCAACCAGGATGTTGACTCATCATATTCTATATTTAGTTTCAATTGAGGTCTAGAAAATTATTTGAAAAAAAAAAAGACAAGTAGATGAGGTTGATTAAAAAAGAAACAAATTAATTATTTATTATTCAGTGGTGATAAATCACTTATGAAAACATGTAATTAGAATATCAATTTTAGTTATTGTAAAATACAGTGTGAATTTGTGTATATGACATACCAATAGTAACTGACATATATTATTGACAGTTCGGCTAATTTCAAAGCATGTCGTACAAAATAGTATATTACGTAATGAGTGTTGTAAGAAGCATATTACGCACGAATGGAAAAGTTATTTTCATGAGTGCGTAATTGCTTTACAACTCTAATTATGTACTATACTTTACCTACGATCACTACTGTAAATAGTAAAAAACAAACTACCTGCCATTCATGTAAGTTGAATTTTACGCATTGTAAACAAAACGCACTGTAAACAAATCGCACGGTAATCAAAACGCATGGGACACCCAATTATAGGTGGCTTATATCGCTGACGCGGGGTTTAAAAAAAACAAATGGGCCTACGTAATTTTCAAACGCTGTCAAAACTGACATAATATTTGTTGAATGACATTGTTGACTAGTAAACTAAATCCAGATTTTACTAAATAAATAAATAAATATGATCGTAGGTAAAGTATAGTACATAATTCGAGTTGTAAAGCAATTACGCACTCATGGGAATACGCACTCGCCGCTACGCGGCATCGTGCGTAACTTTTCCATTCGTGCGTAATATGCTTCTTACAATTCGCATTACGTAATATACTATTACCTACGATCATATTCATTTATTTATTTAGTAAAATCCTGATTTAGTTGTCAACAATATTATTCAACAAATATTATGTCAGTTTTGACAGCGTTTGAAAATTACGTAGGCGCATTTGTTTTTTTAAACCCCGCGTCAGCGATATAAGCCACCGATAATTGCGTGTCCCGTGCGTTTTGTTTACCGTGCGGTTTGTTTACAGTGCGATTTGTTTACAATATGTAAAGTTCAACTTACATAGATGTCAGGTAGTGTGTTTTTGACTAGTTACAGTAGGATCGTAGGTAAATAATATAATAATTGTTTCCCTCAAAAATTCTTAAAATCACAAAAATGTATATTACAAAACAATAAGCGAGTAAAATATTAATTTCATCTAATAAAAATGTCAATTTATTTACAATCTTTTGATTCTAAATATTATATTATGAAATAGTGTAATAGGTAGTATGATTTAAAAATATAATTTATTACCTTATTTTGTATGAACTGTTACATACGGTAACGTTGGATCTCAACGTTAATATATTTTGTTGAATTTGTACAATTGCTTTAAGGGTGGCGGTGTGGCTTAAAAAAATGATTTCGTAATTCGACAAGTTCTCCTATGAACCGATTGAGAAAATACTTTGACAGGCTTTTAGAAAATACTTGATAGAATGATACTGGGATATTGAAGTCAACAAAAAATATATATTTTTTTTGTTTTTCACACAAGAAAAAAATGTTTTTCTTTCTTTAGTTTTCAATAGGCTCGTACCATTCTATAAAGTTGCCTATAAAAGCCTATCAAAAAATTATTTTAATCGGTTTAGGAATGTAGGAGAAATTGTCGAATTACGTTCGCGGCTTAATTGCAATAAAAGATTAAACTGCGGTTGATTTCGATACTCTTGATTTTATTTATGCCTTTTCAGAAAATTATACATATATAATATGCTCTTAGATTTAGTTTGGATGAAAGTTATAAAGTATATGGAGCTTTAGCTCTTAAATTTGTTAACGCTGCTAAATAGGTTGTTTTCAGAGTTATCCCATTCTCTTGTCTATAAAAGGGACAAGTGCCGTAATAAATAAATGTTTATATATGTTTATATATTATCTTAGTTAAAGTTCAAATGGTCGGTGCATCAAAGTTTTGTCAATTTTCAGTTCATAGACTTATTTTATTAACAGGCACTCACATCAAATCATGGGCCCCGGCCCCTTTCATTATAACTACACTACCTGTACCCAAATTTTAATTAGTTTAATATTTTTGCATTGCGTTTCCTAGTTTATTCGGACCTCTAAGTGGTCGGGCCCTGGTACCACGGTACCTACTGGACCTACCCCCCCTCCTCTGTTGGGGCCCTGATTATAAAGTATAGTTTAAAGTGAGAAATAATGTAAACAACAATTTGTAGATAGGCCAGACTCCTCCTGCCTGAAAGAACATAATACAGACAGATACTACAATTGTATTACATTATCAGATGAAGCTAGTTCAGGGATGAACAATGACTATGCATTGTCATTACAATATACGTATGACAATGCGGCAATATAGGTAGAGTAATTGTAGGAATACAGGAAATAGTCAAGTAAAATTCTGAAAAAGTAAGCTAAATAATTGTATGTGATATTGACACTCATTGTATATATCACGTATCAGTTGAAAAACTCTGAAAAAAAATGTAATTAACAAAGATTAGGCACTTCTCAGTAGGGAGCTATTCATAACAAACAGGTTATGTTAACGAAAGTAGTTACGAAAGTATAGGCAACGTTTAGATTACGTTAATTATTTTTCAAAAATGATCAGTCAATTGGCCTCAAGTTTTCACCTTTTTTTATATTTTACATATTTACAATCGATTATTTTTATTTATTTGCTTTTATCATGATTAGAGAATATTATTTAGGTATTATGCAAATCACAACTTACACATTTTCTTATTTATTATGAAAATACCTACTTTCTGTATATTGTTGCCCTAATCTGGGCACGCTAATATACTAGTAATTCAATACTTCGTCAGTATTAGCTAGAAGATAGTTGTTTTGATTGGTTCTCCAATAATGAGTGTTTTAAAGTATTTACCTAACTGGTAGTTTTGCATATTTACATATTTGTTAACAATAACTGTTAATATGAAGGTCAAATTTTAATAAGTGTAGAAAATATGGATTTTTATTACCATGTCGATAGTGAAAAATTGCATTCATTAATACAGCGAGAAACTTTTATCTTTCTAGATAAAGGATGGGGACAAGTTTTTACCGTGAAACTTCTATGGGCGCGTTAGGCATTTTTCAGTAGGAAGTAAAGTACTATAAAATGTTTTTGGTTACTTGAAGTCACCGGCACACAATTTTTTTTGGGTTACTTCCAATTTAGCCGAAGTTTGCAACTTTTTTATTTTTAATAGTAACTTTCTTTCGTAATCCGAAGTTCAATTTTCTTTATACTCCTTTTTTCGAATTTAAGAATGGCTGAGTAAAAATAAAATTTAACATCTCAGTAGAAAGAATGCCATGGAAAAAATATATAAGCTGAAAAATTTTAACAAGCTTAACATGGAGTGTACAAAAAACATAAAACCACCTTCCTTAATTCAATATGTCAATTTTAAACTAGTATAAGAATTAAAATTTTCAAAAATTATTGAAAATAAATCTTTTTAAACATTTTTTTTTAATAGAAGTCCCATTTTCTTTTCTATTATTTGTTTGTAATATGTGTTTTCCATTTAATTTTAAGTAACAGAGAATTATATAAAATTAATGAAAACTGAATAGTTTCTTAGAAAAAGTGCCTGCGACATAAATGTTTAAAATGAATAAGATTCCAGAAAGGTTCAATGTAATGTTGAAAAGGGACAGAGAGGTAACAAACACGTGTTAATAATAAGACACAAAAGAAGATACTAGAACTTACTTTGACTGAATTTTAAAGTAAATGGACCACTGCTCATTTTAAGGAATATATGACACATTTTAAACTAATTAGTTGGCGGGAATTATGGAGAAAAGAATCATTGTGTACCGTGGACCACACGGTAGAAATAAAATTTCTAATTCAAGCACATTACGGTAAAAACATTTTGTAGCACATCAAAAAGTTGCCTCTAACCTAACCTTCATTACATAATTTTTTTACATATTTCGGTACATATTTAAATACCGGTTAACCGGTTATGTTCATTTTACTTCCACGTCCAGTGGAAGTATAGTAACAAAAAAATTTTAAAAAATTTTTATTGTCCAAATAGGCTTAAAATGTCATGAAACGTCGAGATTTTAAGTTTGAGCGAAAAAAAAATTTCTGTCTGTCTGTCGGTCTGTCTGTCGGTCTGTCTGTCGGTCTGTCTGTCGGTCTGTCTGTCTGTCTGTAACTTTTTTTTGTGCGCACGTTTACTCTGGAACCGTTTAAGATATTGACTTGAAATTTGGTACACATATGTGCTTTAACGAGATCTAGGACTGGATTATATTTTCATCTTGTTCCGTCGAAGGGTTGGGGTGAAAATTGGGGTAAATTTGGGGTAAATGGATAAATCGAGCAGGTAAGAGTCCACGAAATTGGTATTTAGTATATACAAGGTCTCAAAAAAAATTTGGCATTAGCCACCCCCATTACCACCCCCACCCCCTATTAAAGGGGATGAAAAAAAAATGTGATTTAGTGTATGTACAGGAACCGGAAACCTCAAAATATTTTTTTACTTCATCCACCCCCCCTATCACCACCCCTACCCCACTACCGATGTGGGGTATCGTTTTATGGGTTTTTGGGGTAGAGGATTTCAAATATTATATTATTAAAGTTCCATAAACAATTATTTTAACATACAAAGTTTTTTGTTGTGAGTGACTTGGATAGAGAGTCTGGATGTGGAAGTCGTGATTCCTTGGGCAGCGGTTTTTATTTACCGATTTACCGGTTATTAAAATTTCCTGTAAATTGCATTGTGCATGTTTACAACTTTATTACTTTCTCAAAGTTTTCTTTTAGTAAAACCTAAGTTTATATTTTCTGCAAAAAGGTAGATATTCGGAGATTCAAATAATAGAAAAATATGGAGACTTCCCCCATTCAAAAAATGTTTTAAAATGATTTATTTTCAACAATGATTAAACAAATTAGATAGTGGAAGCCATTACATTGTGATAATTAATCATAATGAAACATATGAAAACACCTTTCTTTGTTTTTTATCATTAATTTGTTATAACCGAACGTTACCGCAGTTTCGACAAGCGTGTAACTTTCAAACAGTTGATTCACAAATACAAAAATTATTTATAATTTAATTTTGTGTTTTAATGTTTAAAATTTACATATTAATTTAAAGAAAATGCAGTGATATCATTTTCCAAATTTTTTTGCGCACTCTTCATTTAGAAAATATATTTTTAAGACACTTCTTTTCAATGGTTTTTTAAGATTTAGAATCTTTTATAAAAATTTAAAATGGGCATACTAATAAATAAATTGCAGAGGTATTATTGTTGAAAATTGTATACCAATCATTATTAGCTAATCGGACAAGTTTATTTTGTCATTGTTGCTATGACAACCATCAAATTTTTTGGAAATTTTACTTACCCATGAGCACCTACCTATGTGATTAATAAGTGGAAATTTCCCTGGTTTGACAGCAATGATTAGACAATGGCGTTTATATTATGAAAAATATCTTTATATTTATTTTGAATTAAATTAGTACAATTCTGGCTTACTATGATTCCTTACATCATTAACTAAATCCAAATGCTTTAAAAATTTCACTTGTACACCTTCTCTCCTCAGAAAATAAAGCACAGATCCGTTTTATGACATATTCCAAGACACTTGTGATTCCATGGCTAACTATTAGCGATTTTTTTAGGGCATATTATTTGTCACCAATTTTAATCACAGCAAATATCATTTCATCTTGATTTCCCTTCACTGTAGTATAAAGATTGCATACGAAATAAATTATTATGACTAATATTAATTCGCTATATTATTTTTTCTACAACTGTCAAAAAAAGGCTGTTTGCGCATTAATGTCAGTGTCTAAAATGAGACATTTTTTCATTGACATTATTTTTTTTGCGTTACCATGACACCGTGCGCAAAATATTTTGCACATCACATACTATTATTGCCTACTTTTTATAATTTTTAATGTTTACACGAGAATTAAACAAACATCTAGTTCAAAAATATGATTTTTTTTTAACTAATGGTTTTAGTTTAATCAAACGAAAGTTGTAGAAAAAATATTGTTTGCATCTCGAGTGCAAAATTCTTAGGCCATCTCGAACGATTTTTTGAACGATTTTTTGACTCGGCTGCGCCTCGTCATGATGATCGTTCTCGATCACCAAAGTAGTATTTTGCACCCTAGATACAAAAATAACTATTTATGTGGCTAGAGATTAGGGAATATAAGAAATAAGAGAAATTTTATCTTTCGTTTCATTTCTTAAATTAAGGAAAAAAATTTTACGTTTTTTATTCTTTTACAATTTAATAAATATCAGACAGTTTATTTGTCGATCTAGTTTTATTCAAAAATTTTTACGAATATTTTGGTATTTTTATTTTTGCGATGCGGTTACTAGGACCAAAGATAAAAAGGAAAATAGCAGAAAATTTTAGCTTTGGCACATAAATTGTTTAAATTTTATAGGATGAGCAGATTTAATTTAAAACTTCTCATTACACTTGTTGTCACATCTAAAGCAAATTAAAATCATAAAATCGCTGCAGCAAGACAATTACTTCTTTATCTTATTTGGATGGTTAATTTGACTCCACTTAACGATAATAGTGAATCGGTATTCCCCCTCAAATGTATCCTCCGCATGACGAATTTTTTTATTACTTCCAAAAATTGAGAGGTACTGTAAACTGTGCCTTTTATTTGTCTATTTACTGTCCACTTGTATATGAAATGAATTTTGCTTTTACATTCCTATTCATGTTAATATTAATAGTTAATTTAAATTAGTACCTACTATTTTTTTTTAAGTAGGTATATGGTTTGATGCGAAGTTTTGGCCACGATTCAGTTATTAAGATCATTCGAGGGTTATTAGCTATTTTATTATTTAAATATTAAATAAATGTAAATATAAGAGTATATTATATTACTAGGAGTAGAACGCACTCTTTTTTTGTGTTGAGCCCAGGATTTGCGGCTGAGGCGAAGCCGAAGCCGCAAACTGGGCGAAACACAAAAAAGGCGTTCTACTCCGTGTAATATATACTATTTTTTCTTCAAGCGTATTAAAATGCAAAAATTCATTTATTTATCATAAATGTACAAATATTCAAACTACAGTCTTACATGTTGACACAATATGACAAGTGGTTAGTGGATAGCGCGCCACCGGTGGCTTTCGGTATTAACATTATGTTACTAGTAAAACAATACCCACTACGGCGGCGCTTTCGGAACTAACATTATGTTACTAGTAAAACAATGTCCACTACGGTGGTGTTCGGTACTAACATTTTGTTACTAGTAAAACAATGTCCTACTTCTACTTCTGTTTAAACATTTTAATACGCTTGAAGAAAAAAGTAATAACTTGATGTACTTAATACTTAGTATTTGAGTTAACTAAATTCATGTAATACTAATATATATTAGCGTGACCGGATTGAGTTCGAAAAAACTTGTACTTTTCTAGAGTTGAAATAGAATGTAAGGTTCAATAGTTGCTGTGAATGACTGAATTTCAATAAATATAAACATTTTTTTGCTTTAAAATGCTAGGAATCCTATCATGTAATTCAACAGTTTGTAAGTATTAGCTAGAAGAGCAGTTGTTTTGATTGGTTCTCCAATAATGAGTGTTTTAAAGTGTTTACTTAAGTAGTATATTAGCGTGACCAGATTAAGGTAACAATATACAAAAAGTAGATAATTTCATATAAAATAAAATAGTGTGAATGGCTAAATTTAAATAAATGTTATAATATATTTTTTGCTTTAGAATGCTAGGAATCCTATCGTATAATTCAATACTTCGTCAGTATTAGCTAGAAGAGTAGTTGTTTTGATTAGTTCTTCAATAATGAGTGTTTTAAAGTGTTTACCTAACTAGTGTATATTAGCATGACCAGATTGAGGCACCAATATACACAAAGTAGGTAATTTTATAGTAATAAAAAAGTATGTTAGATTTGCATAATACCTAAATATTATCTTCTATTTATGATAAAAGCAAATGAATAAAAATATAACACAGCCACACAAAAAAACAAATATTTTCCAAAGGTGAAAGACATCTGTCCTCATGTTTTTTGGGCCGCTGATTCCAAATATCACGTCAAAAAGATATGTTTCACTGCTCAATTTTTAGCAAATTGACATTTTATCCCTAAATTCGGGGTTTAATGGCCTTTAAAACTAATAGCACGACATGCGTTGAAATGAAACTTCTGAATCGTTTAAAATGGCTCTTGCATTATGGTGGTGTACTCCCCCCAAAAAAACTAGTGCAGTGAAACATATATTTTTGAAGTGATATTTGGAACCAGCCTCCCAAAAAACATAAGGACAGATGTCTTTCACCTTTGGAAAATAAAATATTTTTTTTGGGCGGCTGTTTAATTAATTTTAAAAATCATGTAATACCTACTTAATTGCTACTGAAAATGCAGAGAAAATATATATGTAGTACGACTTTTTCGGTTTTTAAATGGATCAACCAAACATTACATACTTTTTAATTCCAGATTTACTTGAGAAGCTTGACCATTTTTTTAAGGTGTCCAAACCAAGACTGAGTTGTTTTTGGGATGCTAGTATTTTAAATATTGTGTATAAATCGAAAGGTATCTAATAGGTTTCTTAGAAACATTTTTCTGTTCCTTATCCAAAACTGCTAAAATTTACGGGGAGACATTTTAAAAAATGTGAATTGTAATTATAAAAGAAATAAAAAAATTTGCAGGTAAACTAAACCTTCTTACCAAATAGCGCAAAATATTTATTTAAACGACTAAAGATCTAAAAAAATTTTGAAATATCAATAATTTATTATTTAAGTGCGTAGACTCGTAAGAAGGCAATTATTTTTTTTATATATATAATTTTACAAATATTTGATGATGGTAATAAGAAAAACACTTTTTTTCTTCATATAAACGATTTTTTTGGAATTAGTTTACAATTTTAGAAAGTGAGACCAAAACATTGAGGACTAACTTTAGAGAAGAAGAAATATCAATTTTTTTATTTATAAGACACCAAAACACAAAAATTAACGTATCTCGGCCCCAAATTCAAGTAAATCACATTCTGTTTTTCAGATGTTGGTTTATTCATCTACATTCATAATTCTTGACAGTTTTTGATTTCATAAAAATCCAGACTTATTAAAATTTGTTTATAATTACAACTGTGAAAATTATAAACAAATTCCAAAAAAAAATGTTTAAATTAAAAAAAAAACATGTTCTTAATTGTGCTGCAAAATACATTAAAACAACTTATATTTTAAAAAATGCGCTTCTATGAGTCGGTGCATTTAAACATTAATCAACTGAAATTTCGAAATCTTTTTTATTTTCAGCTGTTTAAATAAATATTTTTCATTAAAATTAGACATCAATGTTTAGCTCAATAAAAGGGAATACTCCCATTATGATTTGTGTATTATTACTACATTATATTCTTTATATTATTCAAAAAAGACAATTTTAAAAAGATATATTTTTTGCAAATTAACAAATTATCAGAAAGTTTATTTAGAAGTTTTATTTATTTCAAATTTTATTGGGAACAATTTGGTATTTTTATTTTTGAGATGCAATTACTAGGATCGAGAGAGAAATATTTGAATTTCTGGTAGATTTTACTAGCAACACATGTTCATGGTTAACTTTATTTTTAAGAGCATCCCTCTACTTGAATACTGTTGTAATTGTAAAATATTATCTTTGCTAACCTTTTCTGTTGACAATTGAACAGCTTAAAGCATGGCGTAGAAAATGAATTTATGGCTTTATTGGCCCTAAAATTCTCATCTTATAAACTCGTTTATGAAATGAATTTTGCTATTAAATCCCTATTCACATTATTTTATTATTATACCTATTTGATTTAATCAGATAGGTATATTTTAACCAAAAAAAAAAAATTATAATAGTCATAGTAGAAAAAAAAAATCGTACAGAAATCCGTTTCATAATAGGTTGAACTCAATTATCGAATGTATGTGTGTGTGTAGATCGTTTCTTGTAAACACGGTAACTTCTATTAGACTTAAAATAATTATTTCTTTGGCGCGTATGTAAAATAGTGTGGTAAAATACTCCCTGTTGAAATTGGGCCATATCCGCCATACAGGGCGATAGCCAGAGGCGTACAAATGATCAGGTTTTTACATAAACTGTGTTTATTATAATTTTAGAGCAAAATATTACTATACAAAAATATGAAGATATATAAGGTATCAAAACTATATAATATAGTGTGTCTATAAGGTTCGAAAGTACTTTTACGTAGTTTGAAGGATCTATCAATTTAACTTCAAAATGCTATTGAGGTGTTTTTAATAATGAAAGTTGCATTCGTGTGCTACCGAATGCTAATACATATTAAACATGATGACTGTAGTTAGACTGAAAATTTTTATTTCAAATTTCGAACATTTGTAAGAAATTAGAGCATATCAGTCATACAGGGCAAGCATTTCCTCAAAACAATACAAAAAAGAGACTATTAGACGAATGTGAAATTATGCTTACAAATTAAAATACATTCACATAACTTTAAAAACTTAGTTATTACAGTGTAATAAAAGGTTAAATTACGGTCGATAACGATGCCACACAACCTAATTTTATTTAAGCCTTTTATCTACATAAAAACCTATTGATTTTATTTGGTGTAGCAAAAAGTTTTGGATTCAATCTAAGTTCCGGAAGGTATTTGAGTAAACAAAACAATGTTTAAAGTAGAGTATTTCGTCTTTTTTCTTAGCTACCTCTGGTTGTTTAGTTCATATCACAATAAACAACAAACTAGAATGTTTATTATGAAATTGCGACGAAAACTAGATATGTACCGAACCCTTCTCGTCGATTTGTCGAAGAAATTAAGACAATTAAAATCGATAGCCTTTAAACAATTGACGGTGACTTAAGTAATAATGCATACATTTCAACCAAATTTTAGGAAGTAACGCTTCTAGTTGAGCTAAATCATCATGGCATAATATTAAGGCGAACGCCTAAAAAAATAGCTATCGAAAATTGAATAGTCGATTGTAAATGCATCAAGTCGTACAACATCTTTTTTGTTACAATGAAGGTTTTTTCATGTACTTTTTATTGGGCTTAATAACCTACATTGTTTTTTGAAATATTTAAAATCATTTCTTGCTTTTCTTTAAATTATCTTTTTTAAACAAATCAAAACTCTATTCGAAAATTAAAGTTATTATTATGCATCAAAAATATACAAAAATAGAAAAAAAATTTAAAAACCTGTTTTTTTTTTCTATGCCCATTGGGAACAGAGATAAAAGATTTTGTTTGCGCGAAAATATGCATTTGTTTAAAATATAGTTTTTCACCACTGAAAATTACATGAAAAAACTTACATTCTGAAAGAAATATATGTTGTTTTTCTACTACTCGTCCACTTTAGTCCATATAAAACGCGGAGTTTAACGCTCGGAATGCCCCCCTCATCGGAACTACTTTTACCCCATGTTTTTTGGGTCGCTGATCACGAAAATCGGAGTCCCGCGGCTCTGAAAATAGTGCGTTACCCCTCAAGATGCCAAAAACCACCCCTTTTGGGAATACTACTGTAAAATAATGTTATGAATGTGCTAATTGTAATGATATTTTGCCAGTTCAGTACGTTCATCTAAATTAAGGACAAATTTTATAGAGGGGGTGAAACTTCCCCTAAATTGACGTAAAATGGAAAAATGATTGAATTTTTTTTTTATTCACTTTTTGATTTAAATTTAGATGAACGGGAATTTTATAATGAAGAAAAATTTTTTCCAACCCTTCAGGGGTGAAAACTACCCCTGTATCGCCTTTAAATTGAACTAACGTTTAGGGGTGAAAAATTTTGTGGTATTTTTTCGACGGAAGTTTATCAGAAATTACAAGCAAACTAAAAAGTATACATCTCTACTTAATTTCTACGCGTTAGTTCAATTTAAAGGCGATGCAGGGGTAGTTTTCACCCTGATGGGTTGGAAAAAATTTTCTTCATTATACAATCCTCATTCTCCTAAATTTAAATCAAAAAGTGAATAAAAAAAAATTCAATCATTTTTCCAGTTTTCACCCCTGAAGAGTTGGAAACAAATTTTCTTCATTATACAATCCCCATTTATATAAATTTAAATCAAAAAGTGAATTAAAAAAAAATTCCATCATTTTTCCATTTTACGTCAATTTAGGGGTATTTTCACCCCCTCAGCATAAAATTTATCCTTACATTAGATGAACATACTAAACTGGCAAAATGTCATTACAATTAGCACATTCATAACATTATTTTACAGTATTATTCCCAAAAGGGGTGGTTTTTGGCATTTTTAGGGGTGACGCACTATTTTTAGAGCCGCGGGACCCGATTTTCGTGATCAGCGACCCAAAAAACATAAATTACAAGTAGTCCCGATGAGGGGGGCATTCCGAGCGTCAAACCCCGCGTTTTACATGGACTACTTGAACAATTGACGATTTAATTTACTACTTTGTTATTTTTTTGTTCATTACACAGGCACACACAAAAAAAGTCGGATGCGAGAAGACCTATGTATTCCCATTCATTTTGACCCGCTGAACACGAATCTGATGTCCGTTTTGCCCGATTGGCTCTTGCATTTTTGCTGACCTCAAAAAACACCTTAAAAATGCCCAAAACAAGTAAATAAAAAGCTTAAATGAGCTGATCACTATATCTATACATAATTTGGGGCTCTGAAACTGAATATGAGGTCGGAATTAGCAGATCAGTTGAGAATTTTAACATAACCTCAAAAAAATGCCTAAAAATCCAAAACAAATAAATTGAAAGCTTAAACCAAGAACTTTAAAACTAACATAACCTAAGCCAAGAGCTAAGAGCTTTAAACCAAGAACTTTAAACTAAGAATACTTAACCCAACATAACCTGAGACAAGAACTTTAAATAAACCAAAAACTTAAACCTATTATAAATTAAGACAAGACTGTTGAGTTCCTAAGGCAAGAACTATTAAGGTTTAGAGTTCTTGGTTCAGAGTTCTTTGTGTAAATTTCCTGTCTTAGAATATGTTACATCTAGAGTTCTCGGTTTAAAGTTCTTTGTGTAAAATACTTGCCTTGTTTTTAGTAAATTCGAATTCGAAAGAAAATCAACGATAAAATAAAAAATATTTATCCAAAATGTTATAGTATGGGAATAGTGGATAAAGGTTTTCCATGGTGCCTAGCATCATATGTTATAAGATGTTGGGCAAATGGAAAGAACGTTAAAAAGGAAAATATAAAAATCCAATGATATCGAAGGAGCCTGGAATCCGTGAAGAGTGTTATCTTTTAGCAATACAAATGTTTCCGGAATTAATGCTAAAAAAGGAAACTGATTGTTCCGAAAGTCAAGAAGATGACAGTGAATATGAGTGTTAGATAAGAACTAAAACTCCCATTTGGTGAAATGATAAACTTAATAATGTTATTAGAAATCTTGGTCTATCTAATGGTAGGGAAGAATATTTAGCGGCGATTATGGAAAAAGACAATTTAGTATCAAGTGATGTTCGTTCTAGCTCATACAGAAAAAGACTTTGGAAAATATTTTACACAAGGAAAAGAACACTTGATGAATATACTTAAACATATCATATATAGATTTTAGATAAATATTTTTTATTTTATCGCTGATCTTTTTTCGATTTTTCGGACCCTCGATTTTACTACAAACAAAACAGAAGGAATTCACATTATTTACACAGTTGTGTAAATTTCTTGTAGCCCTATACTCATAGGAAGGCAAGTTTCTTACTTCACTAGAGCTGCGGTTGCATGATGACGCCCGCAGTCCCGCTTTCCCAACCTGACCTGCCGCCGATACTGGGGTTTCTCTCCCCTGCATCGTAAACTCTGTCTCTACTTTTGCCATGACGGCATTTTTTTATCTAGGAACTTAGCCCAAATAAGTCGTTGCCCGCCGTCACCACGTAGAGATGTCCTAGTCGCAAAAATAGAAAAAGAAACAAATGGCATATGACAATCAAACAGAATAAAGAAAACTATACAATTCTAAACAGCTCTAAGAAAAGAAAGTAAAAAATCATCAAGGGAGGGTGTAGGTAAATGTTAAGTCCAAACGATATTCCTCTCTCAACAGAGCAAACTTTGAAAAATTTCACTGTTCAGTAATATTTTCCTTAGGATACTTGAAAATTTAAAAGCTACCCATCTCCGCTCACTAGGTATATGCTGAAATGACATTTCTCTATGAAGTTTGCAGATTGCGCTTTAATTCTGACTACTGTATTGTGTTCAGCACGTGAAAATACGTCGGAAATTATATGTTCAGATATTATGGTTTTTTTGAGGTTAGGAAAAATACAATAGCCAATCGGGCAAAACGGACATCGAATTCGTGTTCAGCAGGTCAAAATTCATGGGAATACATAGGGCCTGCCTTCTCGCACTCGACTTTTTTTGTGTGTGTCGGTGTTATTTTTTGGACTTAAATTTTGACAGGATGATTTATTTAGGTTAGAAATATAATGGAGTAGGAGAGAGTAAAAATATATGCATTATTACGTAAGTTGTTGTTAAAAAATTATCTTGTTTAAATTTTTTGCAACTTAACATATTGACAAAAAAGTTCGGGCTCATCGAGTTTTCTTCGCAATTTCATAACGGACATTCTAGTTTTTATTTATTTTAGTTATTATTCTATATAACTAGAGATGTTTAAAAACTGCGAAAAAATACAATTTTATACACAGTATATATAAAAACACTACAAATAAAATATTTACTCATTCCGTTATAGATACTCTGTTACAGTATGCAGTTATTTTGAAAAATAAAAAAGTTAATTCGATCACATTTTGCGCTGTAAACTACACAAAGTGATAACGCTTTCATTAATATTAATTTATTATTCAGTCATATCTTCAAGACAAATATACTTTTTGCATACACCGTGGGAAAAAGGTAATCCTAAAATAATATTAAATAGTAATACTAAAATATCAAGTTTTACTATTATGAATGAAAGATATAGAGGAGTTTCAACATAAAAAATGCGAAAATTTGCCAATTCCCATTCAAAGCACGACCTCAAAAATATGTAATGTGGTGTGTCTTTATATAAGAATTAACTGTCTGTTTTTGTGTGTTTGAGAGTTACATAGCATGTGTCGAATTCAGTGGTCTCGTTGTTCAGCTATACAGGGTGTCCGGTAATACCGGTCTGGTGCCGATTCTACATGCAAAAATATGAAAGAAAATTTATATAAATATGTCAGCTAATGCTTCCTTATGGACCTACAGCCCTTTGAAGATTGAAGCCAAAAACTGGTATTCTGCTATTTTCATTTTTTTTCAATTAAATAACGGCAACGAAAATTAATTAACAATGAGCTTATTGTTACTCTACTTGACTTAATTGTTACGTGAAAACTTGAAGCACATCGTCTTTTCTCATTTACACGATTTTTCTCACAAACGGTTAGTTTTTCGATTAAAATGAAAGAGGACCTTTTTTAATATTTTTAATTAGTACTGTAGCTCAATTAGGTAGCATTTGTGGGCATTGCGGCACTTTTTTTCAAATTTTTGCGGACATGATCTGTACCAGAAGTTTGTCACCGATATTTTCGGACACCCTGTATAGAATATGAAGAAAGTACAGCTAAAGATTTTTAATTATATTAAAAACAATAAGTAAATAAATCAGCAAATATTGATATAAATTAAGGGAAGTCATCACATATTTTTTACCTGCCCAGGAATTTGGCCTTAATAGGCAGTTCACAGAGTTATAATACGATAAAGGGGTTTGTAGATTTCAAAGCGAGAAATAATGTAAACTACGGTTACTTTGTCCACAAAGGCATTAAGAAAACGATGATTAGGGGGCATTGTCGCATGTACCATAAATGTAATGTACTGTGATTTCTTTATAATTTTTAATATTCTGTGTAATATCTTATATAATATACCCACGGACAAAATGACTGCATCATTCAAAATTTGTCATGTTTTGAAGTTAATTTATTTCTAAACTGTTTGTCCGATTTTAATGATAGTTTTATTGTTTAAAAAATAATTGCAAAGTTGTAACGAAAACGTAACTTTTTTTATACTATATCTCCTGTCCTGGACATCAAATGCTTAGAACGACGTCGAGATGTAGTTCCGTAAAGTAATTGAATGTTCTCTTAATTTCTTTCAAATTAAATTTAATTTAAACTACTTAGGTACCCGAAAAATTTCTCGGATTTTGTTCCATCTATAATATGATTTAAAATTCACTAGCCGTAGAAACCCTGAGGTGCCAGAAAGTCATTTTAAATATCGGGAATCGAGCGCAAATGCATGGTGCCACTAAGTACGGTTAGACATCAGTGGTTGGCGCGCCCTCTGCAGATTATACGGTTGAACCAAAATCCAGTTTTTATAGAAAAATCGACCAAGTAGCTCCATCTTGAAATTTTGTGGGAAGGATGTTATGATGTTTAGACGTTCAAATATGCGATAAAACGTTCTGGCACCTCGATCTGGTGCCAGAACGTATATATAGGTGCCACTCCGTCCATATATATGTGAATTTGGTGCCTGAACGTTCAGTTTTAAATATATATATATATATATATATATATGTATATATATATATGAAGTGACGGTGAGAGGTAAACTCTCATATGGTCAGATGCTACTATACGTCGGACAAATGTCACTGAAGTATAGCGACTTGCTTTTTTGCAAGTACCAAGAGCGGCGACCTCTAGCCTTAGTGGGCTATACTCACTGTTTTATGAAATCGGATTTGAAGGAAACAACTACTCAGCGGGCAAATTGTTACGTGTTCAAATGAAATTAAGCCTTCAAAAAACTAAAAGTACTAAAATGCTCATTTAACTCAAGGTTAGCTAGCTCCAGCAAGAGACTTCAGTGGTGAGATTCGTTTATTTTTAACGATTTTATATTTTGCCAAAAAAGTTTGAGCGCCAGGTAATTTCCAATAAAATTTCACCAACCTTAAGCACCTGTTCGACACACCGATTTAAAATTACCAAACTCCCTGTTTATTCTAATACTTGAAGTCTCCTTTGACAACATAATCAATAAACAGTAGAGTCAATTTTAAGATAAAATTTTTATTACAGAAAATAGGACAAGTATATCCAAATAGAAAAAAAACTTATTACAAAATGGTGAAAGGTTCAGTCATGAGGTGACTATCTCTGATTTACTCTAAAAAATTCGTACAAAAAATTCTTACCTGATGTTAAATCGCTTCTAATTTAAATAAATTCAGTATACTGTACGGACGTTACTATCATCCAACATCTTTCTAGTATCCTAAGATATGTGCATGTACAAGACAATTCAATATACGTATATAACTGCGCAGTTACTCACATTAATTGTAAAAAAACAATAAGTATACTACATGAGTAACATATCAAATATTTAGGCACTCAAACTGGCCATCGGTATAAAAAATTACATGAACAAAAAATTACATGAACAAAAAAATTGAAACGTAACAGGGGGTCCTTTATTCTGGACATCACGGTAATGCAAATTAAAAATAAGTCACCGACCTCAAAAGTCCTTAAAGGTGATGAATAATGATACCAGAAACTCCAGGCTCTCCAGGTGAATTCTCGTCATGTAACTGTAACCTGATGCGTGACTGCAGTCTACGTACTTAAAGTCTGTCCTAGTAGCGTCCTCACAACCACAAACTCGTAAATTCGTAACCATAACAGCAAATTCAAATCCAAAATTCGGCACGTGGCCTCCAACAAAACTTCCATAACAAGAAAAATCTATCTCCCAAACTTGAAAGTAAAGACTTAACTCTCCAATAGATTAATTAACCATGTACAATGTCTTGCCTATTTAAAAGGATAAAATGTTTAGAATTTGATATTCTAAGAAAATCGCAAAAATGCTCTTACCCAACAAAACCGGAATTGGCTCACACAAAAAAACAAGGATCCATTAGCTTCGTTTCCTACCTATTTAGAAGTTCCACAATAACCATAATCGGCTTCAAACAGCTTAACAAACAATCAGGCCCTTCTAAACTTTAAGACTTTCCAGCATGATCCCCAAAAGTGAATATCGGGATGTTTTTTTTTTAAAAAAACAAGTCAGGAAAAATCTCGACTGAATGGCGGAACGACGCGCTAACCAGTGAACAGAAACCCACGTTTTCTTTTCCGGTCAACCACATGTTCTCGAGCACCAATCACAGCTTGCCATTTCATTAGGAACCTACCCATAATTCCTTTTCGCGTATTAATTTATAAATACACAGAAAATAGTCCTAACCATAGAATGATTAAAGCAATTCTTAAAATAGAGACTAATAAGCATAAAGCCCATGATCGAACCATATTTACAATAAAAATAAATAAAACTAGGATTAATAATTTAAATGCCATAATTTTTCCTCCGTAACCAATGTTGGTAACACTTTTCCTCAAACTGAAATATGACAGCTGACAAAAAGGAATAATAAAAAGGTCTACCAGGCTTATTCTTTTAAATAAATAAATAAGAACTTGTTAACTACAGGTAAGAGAGTGTGGTTTTGTTGTAACTAAAAGTGTAACTAAATCCTTTTTCCAGACTATACGCCCTGAAATGTGTATATTTGCCTACACTTACAGACATTCCCAAAGATGTTTACACACTTTGTTGGAACCAGGGTGTATTAAATAGGTGGTCCGACTAAGGCACTTTCCTATGATAATAATGGCTTCATAAGTGCATGCTTCCTATTTAATTTAGTAGATGGCGCGAGCTTTAGCGTCCAACAAAAACCTGTATATAGGTACATGAATTTGCTTTGCTGCATATAGTGTTGCATATATTCACAACTGAACAGCAATTTCAGTTATGTAAAGGCAAATGTAAAGGAACAAATATTCACCAGTTTCAAATTTATTTGGGTATGGTAAGAAAATAAAATTTATGTAAAATATACAAATTTATTTACAACAGTACTGGGCGTAATGGGCTGCAATATTATAAGAACAAGATTTACATAATATGTTTACAAATAGTTCCTTTCTTCAAAATTACTGAGCATTCTCTGTGCTCCCAACATAAGTTGACTTTAATTGAACATCAGAATGAACACTTTGATAATAATATTTGTACTTGGTCCACCTAAGCAAGCGTTGTAGATTAAATTTTCAGAAAAATATGTTGCAATTCTTCTACAGTGATCGGTTTACTGATTGATGTTAACTTAATATCCTTATGCAAAAAATAACCTCTATTGTAGGACCAAACATGAGACAAAACCCAACCTGAAAATAGAAATTATACAAATAATTACTTGAAAAACTAAATTATCATTTGGAAACAAATACTATCTAAAAAGCACTTACCGTCTTAAAACATGTTGTAATTAATTTATCAAGCTGTTCTGCCTTATGTAAACACTAAGCTTCTACTTTCAATACATTTATGAATACCTCAATTCTTATTTGGTAATTTGACGACACATTCTTCAGACAATATTTTTTCTAGTAAGTGTAAATACAAACTCTCAGAAATGAGGATAAATTATACTATCGTGAACATCACTCATTTAATAACTTCTTAATTTTCTTAGCGACAACATTTTCTGAAGAACAAGCATCTAATTTGCTTGGAAGTGCACCTTTCTTCAACCTTTTTCTTTAGAACTGCCGCTAAAAGCATAAAATATATTTAAAAAGACGTTTTTATATCTATAGGTTATGTTACAAATATTTATGTAAATTTAAAACTTACAGTGTATATAACAACTCCATTTTCAGACTGTGAAGTAAAATTACTTTTTATACTGCTGGAGCAAAAATGTTTTTCACAAATATGTGGCTTTTTATTTCAAGTAGGTACTTTGTAAACTATCACATTTCTATCTCTTCAGTATTTTTTGGCACTAAGAAAAGTGATAATTTTTGGTCTTTATAGTCATAAGCATAAGTACACAAATTAGGCACTCCATATTTTCTAACTGTCTTATGAAAATATAGCTGACTTTTTTATATTTAGCACTAGCGTATTGAATATATTTCTTCCAGGTATTTGATGTCAAATGTCACTGATATTTTGTTTGACTACAAGATTTTTCACTAAAAACGAAAGCCCGGGAATGTATGCAACACTGTATGCACGTATGTACAGAATCTGCAAAATTATCTTTCTATGCGTAAATAATGACGGACACTATTGCTCCTGCCATCTATTACATTATGTACAAAGTAAGCACTTATGAAGCCACTCAACGGGTCCTTGTCGCACCACCTATTTAATACACCCTGGTTGGAACCGAATTCCTGAGAAAATAGCAAGGAAAAATAATAGGATTAGCTCAATTCAACAGTAAGTCATACAATATAAACTCTCCCTGGTAGCTATTACTAACTTGTGTTTTGTTTATCGTTTTAGGTTAGGCAGCCAAAATACCTCCTGCCAGCAACCAAAGGAAAAATACATAAAATAAAAACTATTATAACCCTCCAGACATGACAAATCCATGAACCTAAATTATAATGATTCTATGAAATAAAACCCATAGGTAACAAGGTTTCCAGAGTATTTTTATTTAACCAACGATACACAAACAAGTTACCTTCTCTATCCACTTTGCTATCAACAAAAGAAAAGAAGCAAATATAAATACCCTTTTCCTCAGGTATCAACTAAAACATTTAAAAAAACAAACGTAGCCTCACTCATTTTTAAATTTACAACCGCATATACAACTATAAGATCGGAACCCAATTTAACGTTACAAAATACCCCGACCTACATTGAATTACACCTTCAAATCATGATCAGTAACCAACTATCATTTGTCTGTTCCTAATCAGACATAGACCAGTTTCGAACTTATTATGTTCTCATCAGTATGCCATAGGTCATGGAACAGACAAATGATAGTGGTCAACTTGCTAGTCTTATACAAACTGAATCAAATGAAGTGACGGTGAGAGGTAAACTCTCATATGGTCAGATGCTACTATACGTCGGACAAATGTCACTGACGTATAGCGACTTGCTTTTTTGCAAGTACCAAGAGCGGCGACCTCTAGCTTTAGTGGGCTATACTCACTGTTTTATGAAATCGGATTTGAAGGAAACAACTACTCAGCGGGCAAATACCCCGACCTGCATTGAATTACACCTTCAAATCATGATCAGTAACCAACTATCCATGACCTATGGCATACTGATGAGAACATAATAAGTTCGAAACCGGTCTATGTCTGATTAGGAACAGACAAATGATAGTTGGTTACTGATCATGATTTGAAGGTGTAATTCAATGCAGGTCGGGGTATTTGCCCGCTGAGTAGTTGTTTCCTTCAAATCCGATTTCATAAAACAGTGAGTATAGCCCACTAAGGCTAGAGGTCGCCGCTCTTGGTACTTGCAAAAAAGCAAGTCGCTATACGTCAGTGACATTTGTCCGACGTATAGTAGCATCTGACCATATGAGAGTTTACCTCTCACCGTCACTTCATTTGATTCAGTTTGTATAAGACTAACAAGTTGACCACTATCATTTGTCTGTTCCATGACCTATGGCATACTGATGAGAACATAATAAGTTCGAAACCGGTCTATGTCTGATTAGGAACAGACAAGTGATAGTTGGTTACTGATCATGATTTGAAGGTGTAATTCAATGCAGGTCGGGGTATTTGCCCGCTGAGTAGTTGTTTCCTTCAAATCCGATTTCATAAAAAATATATATCTATATATATATATATATATATATGAGTCATAAACCAATAAGACTGAAAGATAGTTTAGTTTTAATGTGAATTCTTGAATGCCTTTTTAAAATTTTTTTAAAGACAAAATATGTGAAAATAATTGTTTATGGAACTTAATAATGTAATATTTGAAATCGACTACCCCAAAAACCCATAAAACGATATCCCACATCGAAGTGGGGAGGGGGTAGTGATAGGCGGTGGTAGTGGGGGTGGATGAAATAAAAAATATTATAGGGTATTTGGTTCTTATGCACACACTGAAAATCAATTTTTTCACCCCCTTTAATAATGGGGTGGGGGTGGTAATGGGGGTGGCTAATGCCAAAAATTTTTTGAAACCTTATAGCTTCTCTTGTGTATACTACATATCAATTTTATGAACTCTCACCTGCTTGATTTATCTATTTACCCCCATTTACCCCAATATATATATATATATATATATATATTTGTTCTGCATACTTTATTGCAACCATACATAGAGCTTTTTACATTCATTATTGCGTCAGCGACGATATTGCGGCCGTATACCGGCTGCAATAATTCGCTGCCTATTTTTAGTGCCAAAATGACTAGATCTGCTACTTTTATCCGAACCACATCGTAGAGGGCGCTCAAATCTGTCAGAACTCTGTTTTATTTTTAGTGTTGATCTTACAGGGAATGATTTAGAGAACTAAAAAGTCGGCTGCAATAAGGTCGGATTAGTTCAGCAAAATTCCTGTAGAGGCGCGGATGCGATATACACTGTTAATATTCTTATATGTAAAAAATCATACTTCGCGCACTTTATTGCATTCGTCAGTTTGGCAACAACGGATAGCTGCTGTTCTCCATATATATCGAACATTATTGTAGCCTCTAGTATTCACAGTATAAGTCTAGTACTTTGTTGGTACTTAGTAGGCCTGAACTTGGAAACAAATGAAAATCGACCTACCCCTTTTGTATGTTTTAAGCTTAAATGTCACAATTTAGTTTTCTTCACGCTCATGTAAAAAATCGTACTTCGCGAACTTTATTGCATTCGTCAGTTTGGCAACAACGGATAGCTGCTGTTCTCCATATATATCGAACATTATTGTAGCCTCTAGTATTCACAGTATATATCTAGTACTTTGTTGGTACTTAGTAGGCCTAAACTTTGAAACAAATGAAAATCGACCTACCTCTTTTGTGTGTTTTAAGCTTAAATGTCACAATTTAGTTTTCTTCACGCTCCCAAAATTTAACGATACAAGGTGTCCCGTACCTTGTATAGTGGAACAACAACACATCTAAATTCAATTTAACCAAAAATAAGTATACGACATGCTGCCATACAAATTTTTCAGTTTTACAATATACAAAGAAAATGTTTCTTTAACTTTTCGGCATGATGAGAATTGATATTTGTTAGTTATATGTAGTGTTTTTTTTTGCTTCTTACCGTTGACTTCATATTTCGCCCACTTATTTAGAGGTCTTTTGGTGAATTTTTGTAAATCTCTACTTTCATAAAATAAAATTTCTTTATCGCTTCATCATCATCATCAATGTGGCGTTTTTGTCTTGGATGTTTGTAACTATTATATTCACCACCTATATATTCGCCCTGAATGTTTTTGAATTTTTAACGTTTTCATATCCTAGCTTTTTTACTTGATGATGACTAGAATAAAGATTTATTAAATGGCAAATGCACTTAAAGACAGTTACTTCCACGTCCAGTGGAAGTATAGTAACGACAAAAAAAATTTGAAAATTTTTGTTGTTCAAATAGGCTTAGAATGTTATGAAATGTCGGGAGTTTAAGTTTGAGCGAAAAAAAAATTCTGTCGGTCTGTTTGTAACTCTTTTTGTGCGCACGATTACTCTGGAACCGTTTAAGATCGATCGCCTTGAAATTTGGTACAAATATGTATTTTAACGCGATCTGGAACTAGATTATATTTTCATCTTATTCTCCTTGAGGGTTGGGGGATAAATTGGGGTAAATGGGGGTAAATAGATAAATCAAGCAGGTAAGAGTTCATAAAATTGATATGTAGTATACACAAGAGAAGCTATAAGGTCTCAAAAAATTTTTGGCATTAGCCACCGCCATTACCACCCCCACCCCATTATTAAACGGGGTGAAAAAAATGATTTTCAGTGTGTGTATAAGAACCAAATACCCTATAATATTTTTTTATTTCATCCACCCCCACTACCACCGCCTATCACTACCCCCTCCCCACTTCGATGTGGGATATCGTTTTATGGGTTTTTGGGGTAGTCGATTTCAAATATTATATTATTAAGTTCCATAAACAATTATTTTCACATATTTTGTCTTTAAAAAAGTTTTAAAAAGGCATTCAAGAATTCACATTAAAACTAAACTATCTTTCAGTCTTATTGGTTTATGACTCTTTTATCAAGGTATTTGTCAAGCCTTCAATAAAACTATCTAGTTGTTAAGTCCAACTTAGGAGGATTGGGTTTTATTGGCGAATTTAGGAAATGTTTTGGTTTTATAAGCGCTCTATAAAATTATCTTTGAGTGGTTGTTAATGCTGACCTATAAGTTTAATATGTTTGTGGATAACGTGTGTATATGGATGAATAAATATAAACAAAACACACATTTTAGACAACCTTTAAGTCCAAGGTCAATGCTGTCCGGAAAAGTGTTACACATTTGAAGAATCGCAGACAATATCAATTATCTACAGACATTGCTAGTGTCAGAGATGGGGATCGAACCCAGTACACGATAGACAATACATCAATAGTGCTCGCCACTAACATGCTTCAGTCCCTGCGCTACCATGCCGGCTCTCGGTAATTTATAACAATGGCAAGCGAAACTACCAACAATTCTTTTCCAAGAATGGCAAAATATTAAATTCAAATCGAATTTTATTTTAAGTTTAGTTATACAAGAGACCACGAACCCTATATGTTTTAAAGTGGCTGTGTTAACTAGGTATACTTAAATGGTTTTAGAATAGGTTTTAAAAAGTTTTAAGAAATTACAATATACTTCTACAAGAATAAATTCACGTACTTAAAAAGTAATTGATAATTGTATAGGTATTTTAAGACAAAACACGTTTGAAGTAGAATTATTCACATCTAATAGGATTTCTGCATACAGCCGCCATTATTTCTAGTGGCAAAGCAATGTATAATGCTTAGCCATATTGAAAATATTTCAGATGGAACAAAAAGATGTAATTTTTATCTAAGAAATGTTTTTAAAACAATGTATTAACTATATTATGGGCGGACGCTACCGATTTATTTATTTTTAAGTCACTGAATCTAAAAATTAATTAAACATATATTTTCTTAAACTTGTGTTCTTAGAGAACGCACAAATTTTTGAGAACGATCTAACCATGTTTTACAGTAAACTTAGCCTTGTTGAAAATTTTAGCCCACTGAGGACTCCCAATACTTTATTTATAAGTAGTCTCTCTCAGTATTCGTCATGTGTCCATTTTATAACTATGCATGATGGCCCATATATCCCATATACCGTGTGGATAAAGTGGGTGTGGCAATAGATATATATGCATTTATATTTACTTCATTAAATACAAAACGTTTTCTTAAAGTATTTATGTGTACCTTTTCAATTTTAATATAGTAGTTATCCTAAACCAAGTATGGTTTTATAAAATTCCTCAAATATTCTACTAGTAAAGATTTAGATGATTCATTATAACTTGAAAGCATTAATGGTAGTTTTAAAAAGAGGAATGTGGTCTTTCTCTAGGTAGGCATCTGTAC
The DNA here is from genome assembly GCA_936432065.2 of Rutpela maculata. Taxonomy (NCBI): domain Eukaryota; kingdom Metazoa; phylum Arthropoda; class Insecta; order Coleoptera; family Cerambycidae; genus Rutpela; species Rutpela maculata. Next base: position 202,816,212 of record OW386285.2, on the reverse strand, counting down.
TCTTTCTTATAAGTCAGTTTTATAGAGTGCTTCCAGGCCATTTATGTTTATAAGTGGTCTTAGAAATAAGCTTTTAGAATATCTTGTAGAGTATATTAAAACTAAAATTGTTACTTGGGTTGCTAGTGTAATAACCCCCTTATTACTATTTATTTAGAATTGATCGTCTAGCCTTATCGTAGATCAAACTTTTCTTCTGATATAAAATTATTTGGATCATTGTGTTATACCCGAAAGAGGCTGGAATCTTTGGTTTGACGCTACCTCTGAAATAATTTCCACAAACAGCAAAACACTTGAACTCCACACGTGAATGCTTTTACTCGACGCGCGTTTCGCCAACCACGTTGGCATAATCTGGCGAAGATTAAAACTGAGCCAGTTTTAGTCATCTCCAGCTGATGCCACCGTGATTTGCGAAAGGCGCGTCAAGTGATAGTATTCGAGTGTAGTGTTCAAGTATTTTGGTGTTTGTGGAAACTAATTCAGAGGCATTGTGGTGTAACCTTCCTCAGTTCTGTTCTGGGTGATATTCGCATTACAAAAGTAAATTTTTATAAAATATTATTTTGGATATTCAGCAGATAACAAAGAAATCATTCGTTCCTTTCATATATCATTGATCTAAATCTGACCAAGCTAGAACATCAACAAGGGTCCCCTTACGAACAGACTTGTCATTTTCTTCATACATGTACTATATCTAACATTCAACATGAAAAACAAGAAAATAACCATTCTTTCTATATATTGAAGATCTAAGTCTGATCATGCCAATATATTACAAGAAATCCTCCCTTACGAGGAAATCTTTCAAGCACCTCTAGCTCTATCTAGAGGATATTTTATCACAAATAAACATTTGTTTCATTTCAAAGCCAAAAACTACTAAAAAGTACAATGAAATATAGGTATAAAATTTCACTCACATGTCTTAATAAATAAAATATTTCAATCAATGTTTGACTGATCAAATCTCTAAATATGCATATCAGTGTTTTGTAGTATTATGTATTTAATATAAATTCATATATTTTTAGATTTGTGTACATGTCCGTATTTTTTTCTTGTCGTTATAATATAAAAATTATTTCTTCATCGTTTTTATTGCGGAATTTTGCATTAGTTCATTGTTTAATAAGGCTTATATTATATATAACTTTGTCGAAATATTCTTATCGTCCATTTACCATTTATTTTATTGATAAGATGATTAATTACTAATGGAATAAGGTAACTAAGCTTCAGTTGATTTAAACTTAATATTAATAATCTAATGCTCTGATGATTTAACTCAAATCACATATTTAAGAAAAGTAACCTAATCTCTACAGAACTATTTGTTACTAACTTTATTACGTCCATCTATAAGAATTAGATATGGCAACGCTGGCGGCCGTAGGAATGTATGTTTTTTAAAAAAATATATGCGACCCGGCTGCCATAATGTCTACAGTGGCCGCCATAATGTCTACAGTGGCCGCCATAATGTTTATTGTTTGTAAGGAGCTTGTAAAGTATGCCGATTAAAAAAAAATTGAATTTTTATTTTTAATGATAAAAACATGCCGATTAAATATTTAAGCCTCAAAAACGTCGGCGAATCAATATTCACGTAAAGATTTCTGTTATATACAGCCGTTCTCGATGTGCAATAAAGTATGCAGAATGAGAAGACGCAATATTGATAGCAAGATATACATAAATGGCAAACTGTTGTGAACATTCGGAAAGTGGTGCAAAAAACGCGTTATATCAATGAACTTTACTTATCAAGAGAAAGAATTATTGCTTGCTTGCTTGCTATGAAATACAAAAATATAGAAAATAAAAAACCGACCAGGTTTCAATGGGACAAACAGTTAAAAGCTTGGAATATGTTAACGGGCGAATTCAATTATGTCTCCCAGTGGGTGCAAAAGGAGCCCCGAATCGTTAAAACAATTCTACGATAACAAAAAAAAAGTAGCGGAAGAGAAAAAGAAATTTTTGTTACGGAAGGAGGGAAGAAAAAGGATATTAAATATGATCCAAGTCAAGATATTCTACTGTCAATTATGAATAGAAATACTGTTTCCTACTCTGATAATAATACTCATTTCATTTGGGAACTCCAAATCTTCCCCACTTTCTACTAATAAGTTAATCTAAACCTTCTAAAAAAACGATAAATTATCCATGTCAAGAAAACCTGTTGCACACTCTTCTTGGAAATCCATACTCCAGGATTTCTAATATACCCAAGTCGTCATTTAACATGATATCATGGTCCATTTTTATTTTTAAATAATGTAGGTACTTATGTAGAAACACAAAACGGTCTAACAACGTACCAACAGAAATGGTCTAGGTTAGGATTTTAAAATGACAACGATCAGCGTTTGTAAAGTGCAAATTGGTCCTTAAATTAAGTAATCTTTTAAACGGGGACAATGCCAATCACAAAGTTTCATCGGTAAAGCTAAAGCTGAAGTGGGGTGAAGGGTAGGCAGTGTGGCTATTATAGGTCATCTGCACATGACGTCACAGCTAACCTCAAAAATATGGGTTTCTTAAGATTTAAGATATTATGCAGCTGTTATTATTTACGTGAATTTTTAAATATTCGTTTGGAGCCAGTACGGCTTCAAGCTAAAAATGCGTATACAAACATTAAAAATGAGAATAAACTTGAAAAACTTTAAATTTAAGGTTATGTGGGTTACATGATGCAGATGCCCTATTGTAGTGCTGTAGGTGACACCATCTATTAAAAAGTACTGTACTAAAAATCTTGACTGGGAAAAAGCAGTTTTTAGCCCAACGGCTGGGCCTTAAGAAACTGAAAAAAAAGATATTCTTGTAAGTAAATGAATACTACACTTCTACTAAAGAACATTTTTAGTTAAAATTTGTTTATTAGAAAGATCTCTCTTCAAATTGACTAATAAACAAGTTTTACCTAAAAATGTTCTTCAATAGAAATGTAGTATTCATTTGCTTACAAGAATATCTTTTGATCAGTTTAATAACATGAGCCAGTTTGCTAAAAAAATGCTTTTTGCAGGAAATTTTTTTTTAGTACAATGCTGTTTTAGTAAATGGAGGATAATTAAAAATGATTGCAAAAATTGCATTTATAACCAATGTGCACTCATTTCGTGTATCTGAATCTTGGTCTCGATGTGTTCTTGACCTTTCAGGCGTGATTGTAGGTAGAACAATAGTAAAGAAAGTACGAACGCCAAAACTAGACAACCAACACAACAGCTCTCTGTACTTTATTGGCTAATTTCCGCCCACTCCCCTCTGATTTGATCGCGTTGCTCCCTCTTAAGCTGTCACCGATGGCGGCTTAAGCTCCACTTAGGGAACGGTGCAAGTGAAACTATAGTTTTAAGCCAACCTTAACTTTAAGCCGCTCTTAAACACATACAGTGCAAACGGCCGTTATAAACAACCGTTTGTACCGTATTGTTTAACAGAGGATTAATCTTAATTCTCCGTTAAATTTAAGATTTGCTTTGCACTGTTCTTTAATCCTTGATTAAATTAGCTTAAACTTGCGTTAACTTAAACCGCCAAAGTTGGCCGCTTAAAAAGCGATTAAATTTAATCGTAATTTCTACGCAATCGTCAATTTTGATTATATTTTCATTCTTTTGACGTTTTATTTTTATTAACAAAAATTTACGAATCGTGAGATGGATTCCGACTCCGACATTGATATCTTCTAATACATGCTTGTATTTTGTGGCCGTATTTATTAGCAATAATTTTTCATATAAAAAATTAACGGATCTTTCTCTTTTATTTTTATTGTTTTTCCACATTTATAAAGATCTTGTAAACAGATAAATAATAGTAGTAAAAATGTACACACACAGAACCAAAGAAAAGAACAAATAATTGACAATAGTTGACAGAAATAAGGTTATAATTTTGGAAGAGAAGTTAGCAGAATAACAAATTCCCTAAAATCACAAGTTAACTATCAACTTAGGTAAACCACAAACAATAAAGCACGGTGCAATAAGTTAAACCTGGTTTAAAAATTAAACCTCGATTAGTTATTCATCGCTTAAAATGTAAACGATGCAAATGGTTGTAAGAAATCAAAATAAAGCTATAAAATATTCATTGACATGATGTAAAATTTACATTAAGCGTTTTTTTTTATCGACCTGCGACACGGGTCGGTGTCGCACGCTTCGAACGAGGTCGCATTGAACTCCATTATACCGGTGGTGTCGCTGTCGCTTGTTGCGGAAGTCTACAAAATGGCGTCAATAGAATATTGGAGGGAAGCTAAGTGTCGCTTCTGGTAGTTCTCTTTTCTGTGACATAACCCAGAAACTTTTGACACATGTATTATTTATTAATATTAATAGCACAGAAGACAGGAACTATACCTGTCTTCTGTGTTAATAGTATCATTTGTTTCTTATATTTTTCAAATTCGTTCATTTCGTCGTGTCATTAAAAATTTTTGTGTGTTTTTCATGAACATAATTTAAAGAAGAAATAATACAGAAAATTATATGTTTCCTTAGACATCAATGTAAGTAAAAAAAAATCAGTAGATTTTATTTATCTTTATATTTTTGTCAATACCTTTACTTAACGTCAAAATCTTAACATGAGATAAGTAAAAATTAAAATTATATATAGGTACAGCTTATATTTATCAATAAATTTTGTGTTGCTAGATTCTACTGCCAAAACATGATTACGATATTATATTAAAATATATTAATTCAGACGGATAACTTGGCTAATTTTTAACCGACGATATTTGTAACATAGTGAGTAATAAATTGTTAATTAACCAGAGTTTTCGTCCCTACAAATATATATTATAATGCCACATATGTATTTTTTAAATCTCTTATAATATATCATAAAGAAAACAGCAAACTGTATTTTGCTTTGTTGGGAATCCTCATAAGTCGGGAGTGACAACTTGTATTATTTCGATTTTTTAAATTTAGAAATACCTACTAAAAGACAATTTTTGCGACATACCGGGTAAGTTGTAGTATGTACTATTAGCTCACCCCCTACAAACACAAAAGGTCGGCCCTCCAGTGGGACATCACAGGGCCAGAAGTTTCATTTCTGGCCCAGTGATGGCCCGCTGATGGGCCGATCTTTTCTGTTTGTTGGGCCGCTTCATTTTTGAAAGAAGTGGTTTACTAGGGGAGTACGGTTTCACGTGACTCTTGGGGTAAAAACACACTAGGCGGTATTTCGCCGAATCGGCAGCCGAGTCGGCAGCCGCCTGTTACAACACACACGAAGCGGTTTAACTAGTTGTCGCAGAAAGCATCAAAATACAACGTTGTCAGTTCAGTAGTACAGCTAGTAAAATGGATTCGTCTAACTCGGAGGAAGAATTAATTCTGTTGGGTTTATTATATTGTCAATCAAAAAAAAAGAAAAAATAGGGAACATCCAATTGTTAAGGAACGCCAGACAAAAAGTTTATATAATACCTGTCACCCATTCTTGTCTGTTATTTCACGCAAAGTATTTGTAAACAGATTTGATTTGGCAAGCACGCATCAAATTTACAACTGAAACACGCAGCCTCGTGTGTGCGGTTACATGTAATACCCATATACGAGAGGACGAGCGTCAACGCCACTCAACGAGCGGCCCATGGTCCAGACGATGTGCCGAAGCGTGTCGCCTAAGATCAAAATCACGTGTGTGCGTTTGTATAATTTAGTATAGAACCATGTGCCAAGTCGTCTGCCGAGTCGGCTGCCGACTCGGCGAAAAACGCCTAGTGTGTTTTTACTCTTGATATGTCAAAACACTAACCGCAGCTTACTCCAAGATTTTTAGAGTATAAGGTTCCCTCATATTCTGCTTTTTGGTAAAACGTGAGTGCGGCGGTGAAAAGTCGGACTATCCTTGTTCTTCTAACGCGTAGTAGCGGCGCAGTTATCTTACTCTAGAAGGACGGTCCTTACTGGTCTGAAATATGGTCTAAAGTATATTATGATCTGTAATGTTAATGTTACATTATACAACTTATCCTGATTACCACCATGCAAAACGGTGACTCAAAATGCGAGGATAATTACCCCCTACCTCAAGCGGGTCATTGTGAGCTCGTTCCAGTTATGAGTTCTTTGCTTAATTATCAACATTACACAAATTCTTACAATATTAGGAATATATGAATCAGGCCCTGCATCTGGTCTGATTTCACACCAGCTGCTCATTTGGCTAATGACATTTTTCGGTGGGGATCTTGAGTTACGACTGTTACGAGGCAAGTTTATACCCTACAAATCTCGAGCTTACCCAGCTCTCGACGTTATAGACTAAGAGCCCGCCGACCACTAATTGTGTGTCATAAGTTCACGTCCAAAATGCGTGATTTGTTGTTAATTTGGGGTAGTAGAGCACAGAAATGTTCATGCCAGCAGGGGCGGACTGGCAAGGGAAAGGCCCGGTGGGACTTCAAGGGTCGGAGGCCCGGCAGATGCGTGCTGGGCAGGGCTGTGCCCTACTGAAAATGTTGATATAGAACCTGGTAAAATTAAAATCATCAGGATGTACCAGGTTCAGTCAATGAGGTTGTATGTTGACTGTATGCGGTTAGTGTAACAGTCAAAGTCGCATTCAACCTGGTAAATAACTGTTTTACCAGGTTCAACAATTAAATACCTATATAACAGATTATCAGATTTAAACGTTAAATACCTGTGGACTTATCTATAAAATTTAATCTGAATAATTTAAATTTTTTTTTATAGGGTCGTATATGGAATTACCAACTGGATTTCCCCATATAACCTGGCAAATATTTTTTATCAGGCTCAAGGCTTAAATACCTATACAACGTTTTATCAGGTTTCACGGTTAAATACCTGCTATAGTATATACAGGGTGTCCCGTAAATAATGGATAATCCTGAAAATGGTAATAGGCCAGGCCATAACCTATCAGAATATCACAACTTGACCTTATTGAAAACCCTACAGTTTTCGAGATATGGGCACTTTTTTGAAATTTTGAAAATTCCTGCTCTAGGATAGTATTTTGCTTGCCACTCCCACAAGGTAAGGATGTTTTCATTCTGTTTTTTGGTGAGTATTCTAGAACAGTTGTGCTATCAAACGTGTATAGGAGTTTTGAGATAACGACAACGGTTTTCTCAAAAAAAATGTATTTCTTAAATTTCGGTTCCACCAAGATTCTGTCTGCTGAATTTGACTTTTTATGGTGTAAAGAAAAGTGCCAAGCAAAACTTGCCAATTATTTTAAAAACTTGCTCACTTATTATTATGTTCTAAAATGTTTAAAAATTCTGATTCTTCCTGTTAGAAAAAAGATATAGCTGTTTGGATAGCGGAGGAGCTAAATTTATCGATTTAAAATTTTTAACAAGTAAGCCTTGTTTTTAATTGCATGTGACGCATGTCATTTTGTACGCGGTGTTACCGATTCAAACTTTGTTTTTGTCGATAATAACGAATTAGCATTTCTTTGGACTTATTGGAACTTGTTAAGAACAACAATGCCTCGTATACAGTATACACAACGTGAGTATGCTAATATGCATACTATTTACGGCGAATGTCGCGGCAACGCCAGTGCATCCGCTGTGCGTTATCAAGAAAGGTACCCGAACGCACGCCATCCTAACTATCGTGTATTTATTAGAGTGCATAACGCGTACTGCGGGGGAAGGATTTCTAGTCATCGTTGTATTGGTGGCGTCAGTGAAGGAAGACCCGTGAAGATTTCGACGACGAAGTGCTGAATGAAATTAACGATGATCCATCTACTACTGTGCGTACCATATCACGACGCACTGGCGTATCTAAAACAAGGTGCACAGAATTTTAAAACGATACCAACTCCATCCTTTCCATGTACAACGTGTGCAAACTCTACTACCCAGAGATTATCGCTTGAGAGTGGTATTTTGCCGGCGAATGCTGCGGATGATACGAGAGGATCCAGATTTTTTTTAATAAAATTTTGTAGTCTGACGAATCATAGTAGAGCAGAATTTAAAGTAAATTTGGACAGGCATCCTAAATGGTCAAGTGGTAGGCCCATTCGAACTGCCACCAACATTAACGTCAGATAATTATTTGGAATTCCTTCAAAACGAACTACCGGTTTTACTAGAAGACTTCTATCCCTGAGGCTGACAATGTGGTTTCAGAATGACGGATGCCCTCCACATCATGGGAGAGAGGTGAGAGCATATCAAAATTTGAAATATCCAGGAATATGGATCGTTCGCTTAGCTCCAATTCTGTGGCCACCCACTAGACCTAAATCCTTTAGATTTTTTTTTACTGGGATGCATGAAGGAAAAGGTGTACTTCCAACCTGTTCAATCCTTGAATGAATTACATGAGCGCATCGGAGTAGCCGCTGAAGAAATCAGCCGATCCAGATATTCACGCCATTTAAAACGTTCCTTTATTAAAAGGTGCAGAGCCTGCATCAGGGCTAGAGGAGAGCAATTCGAACATTTATTATAAGTTGTTTGACTATTTCTTTTTAATAATATTTAATAAATGCAGGTGAAATTACTTTTTGTTTTATTTCGATCTTTCTTCGTCCTCTTACTTCAGAATTTAAAATATATTCTCGATAACGCACAGCGGATGCACTGGCGTTGCCTCGACATTCGCCGTAAATAGTATGCATTTAGTATACTCACGTTATGTATACTGTATACGAGGCATTGTTGTTCTCAACAAGTTCCAATAAGTCCAAAGAAACCCCAATTCGTTATTATCGACAAACAAAGTCTGAATCGGTAACACCAGACGTTCAAAATGACATATGTCACATGCAATTAAAAACGAGGCTTACTTGTTAAATATTTGAAAGTGATAAATTTAGCCCCTCCACTATTCAAACAGCTATATCTTTTTTTTCTAAGAAGAAAAATCAGAATTTTTAAACATTTTAGAATATAATAATAAGTGGGCAAGTTTTTAAGATAATTGGCAAGTTTCGCTTGACACTTTTCTTTACACCATCAAAGGTCAAAGTCAGCAGACGGAATCTTGGTGGAACCGAAATTTGAGAAATACATTTTTTTTGAGAATACTGTCGTCGTTATCTAAAAACTCCTACACACGTCTGATAGCACAACTGTTCTAGAATACTCATCAAAGAAGAGAATGAAAAAATCCTTACCTTGTGGCAGTGGCATGCAAAATACTATTCTAGAGTAGAAATTTTCGAAATTTCAAAAAATGCCCATATCTCAAAAACCGTAGGGTTTTCAATAAGGTCAAGTTGTGATATTTTGATAGGTTATGGCCTGGCCTATTACCATTTTCAGGATTATCCATTATTTACGGGACACTCTGTATAAAATTGAATCCAATTAATTCAAGAAAATCTCTATCAGGTCGTATACAGTAGAATCGACTGGTTTTCCCCATTGAACCATATAGATACAGTGTGTCCTTAGATGGACCGTACTCTAGTAAACTTTCTTATTTTTGATTTGCCGAGAAAAAGTCATTCTTTATAAAAAGTTTTGCTTGTCTTAGGAAGTTATAAACAGTTATCAAACTTAAGATAAATTATATTAAAAATTAAAAAATATGAAATCGACTTTAAGCAAACTACCTTTTATATACATTTTTATTGAAAATTTTATTTAACAAAATTTTTTCAATTATGAAGAAAAGCTTAAATACGGAGATTAGTGGCAATATAAGGATATAACTATTATAAAAAAAATGACATTTTAACTATATTGAAAAATTGTGGATGCTATTGCAACCATAAATGAAGATGTGACTTCACCTGTCTATGAAGAATTTAGAAAAATATGTGCTTGTAGGAGGTCTACATGTGAAATAGTTTTCAACTCAGCTGAATAAAATGCTTTTTTGAAAATTGTTATTTCCTTATTTTGAAACTAAAGCTTTTCTTCAAAATTGCAATAACTTTGTTAAGTAAATAAAACGTTTAATAAAAATGTAAAAAAAAGGTAGTTTGCTTAAAGTCCATTTCATATTTTTTTAATTTTTAGATATCCAGTATAATTAATATTAAGTTTAACAGCCGTTTATGACTTCTTAAGACAAGCAAAACTTTTTATACAGAATGACTTTTTCTCGGCAAATAAAAAAGTTTACAAGAGTGCTGTACCCCATATAGGTTCACACTGTACTTATATTCGGGAAAAGAATGGAATACCTGAAAAATTTTTAAGAGGTTAAACAATTTATTGACTGACAGCCGGTGCGGTAAAAAATTGGTGTACTATCATCAAAAATAGGAACGTGAATATGCATAAAAAGCCCATAAGCAACAATCTCAGATCTTGCAATATTTTTAGATTCATCTGAAAACTACGGAAGCGCAGAAGGGCCACAACAATTTTATTTTTTTTTATGGTACGAATTACGACTTGTATCTCGTAATTACGACTTACAACTCGTAATTACGAGTTATAAGTCGTAATTATGACTTACAACTCGTAATTACGACTTACAACTAGTAATTACGACTTACAACTCGTAATTACGACTTGTATCTCGTTATTACGACTTACAACTCGTAATTACGACTTATAACTCGTAATTACGACTTACAACTTGTAATTACGACATACAACTCGTAATTACGACTTATAACTCGTAATTGTGATAATTCATACCGTGCTACTGCAGAAGAAACACACTGCACCATTCTGTGCCTATTGCTCAAGAGTTTCATAGAGAACAGAACATGACAACTAACTTAGAGGAGGTAAATACCTACCACCAAATATTATATATTCTGTACTAATATACCAAAATTTTAATCTTGTTTCAAATGCATGCAATAATATTAATTTGTCTAAAGAGTAATGCGTTTTTAAGTTAAAATTATGTATAATTTTATATTTAGACTAGGAATATTTTGATTTGATAATCCTCATCTTAAATTAAAGAAGTTAATCAAGATTTTGGTCCAGTTCTCGCAAAAATGTATTGTTTCAAACGAAGAAAAATCCCTCCCTTTGAGCACACAATACATTCAAATTCCTGAATAAAGTAGTATATTCAAAATAAACCTACTTTTTTTTTTGTTTACATAGGAAACATAAGAGCAAACTACAACAAATGACGAAACATCTGATATTGTGGAACAAGCCATTGAAAGATCTATTTCACAACAAATCTACTTTTCGTCAGATGATGAAATTTTGGAACCACAAATGAATAGCTTAACGGTTTCTTCCGAAAATTATTAAATTATCCAGTAGCAGTGTTGGAGATGACATAAATGACATTTCCCATTATGTTATTGACTCATTTGACATACCAGACACCATTCGAATCTTACCTGATACATCTCAAGTTCCTTTTATTGAAGTTGTTAAAGTTAAAGTACATAGAGGCAACATTCTAGAAGAACTAATAGATGCTTTCATACCCTTAAATTCAAATTCTCTTATAGAAATTGAAATGTATCTTCCCAATGGTAAGAAAGAAAATGCTGCAGATTTTGAAGAAGTTTTTCAAGACTGTATTTCCGAATTTTGGGATGAATTTTATAAAAAATATACAGTAGGTACACATGTTAAAGTGCCATTTATTAGACAACTTTCATGATTACAAATGGACATCGGTTGCCAAAATAATGGTCAAAGGATTATTAGAAGAAAAATATTTTCCGGTGCAATTAGCAAAGCCGTTTATAGAACATTGCATATTTGGTGATATTAAATCGAATATCCAAATTGAATTTTTAAATTATTTGTCGGATATGGATTCAAACTTAATTAAGAATGCTCTGGATGATTTCAGTAGTGTTGAAATAGATGATTTAATGGAGTGCTTAGAAAGTTTAGATTGTAAATGGATACCATCGGCAGAAAATTTTTCACAACTTGTTTTTGACCTGGCTCACAAGGAACTTATACAGAAAACAATATTTATAATAAACTGTTGGACACCAATTTTAAGTGAACTGATATCGTTGGATTCCTTAAATGCGATATACAAAAATCAAGAAAACTTACCAAAAAATGTTGTAGCACTTTTAAACTCACTAACGAGCCAAATGTAATACAGCAACGAATTTTTGATTATTTAAAAAAATTCATAGCTAACAAGGAGATAATAGGAAAATTTGTACGATTTACAACAGGTTCTAATATAAATATTGGAAGAGAAATTGAGGTGACATTTTATCAAAAAGAGGCTCATACGTGTGGATGTATTTTAGTCCTCCCTGTGAATTACGACTGTTTTCCGGATTTTCGAAATGAATTTGAAAATTTATTGAGTGCGAATATTCGGGTAATGGATATAATTTAATTAAATCCATTACTCAAATATACCGGATGATACAATATGTGCATGTAATGCATTGTAACTTTTTTAGTTTTAAAAATAAATTTCAAATTAGGATACATTTATTAAGGTATAAATGAGTTATTTTTGACCTACAATTTTTTTAGATGGAAAGGTAACTTTTTTCATGATTCCGGCGGTGAATTCAGAGATAGGTGAGGATTATGTCCAATTTTCTCTCAACGGAAAGAAGGCCATGCTAAAAAATGTACCATGAAAATTTTGAACCACTTAAAGTTTAAAATTGGCACGTTAAAGAAATATTTTTTCCATTCCTTCTTTCCATTGAGAGAAAATTGGCTGTAATTCTCTTTTGTCTCAGCCAATTTTAAATTCTAAAAAATCGACTTTTAATTTTTAAATGTTCTACAGGTCAAAAAAAGTCTATATATAGCTAAGTTTTTGGACAAATCCGTTTTCCGCGCGATGTTTCTTTCACGACTTTTCCGGAAAATCATCAATTTTTCCTACTTCCGGTTTAGTTTCTCGGGAATATCTTGGCTTCTACTCGATGAATTTTGATAAAAAAGTATATAACTACTTACAAGGCACAACTCCATCGATCTGTGAAGTACGGAATACTATTACTTAATTCCTAACCTCAAAAGAATTATAAACTGCGCTTAAAACAGATTCTCCGTTTTTTTCTTAATAACTTTGCAACAGATAGAAACATCTTGTTAGAAAATATGAAAAAAATGTACCTACTTTTCATGATCCTAAATGAACCTACCAAATTTTATTACGACATTAAAAAATAACGCGAAAAATGAGATTTTTCGAAACAAATTAATTGGGAAAACCATCGAAGAACAATTTTATTAATCTTAGAACGTAGGGTTTTTGCTACATTTTAAATGGTGTATATAAAGTACCTATATATGTTGAAACAAAAAAGTTATTTCAGTTTTTCTGAAAACGTTCTTCTTTTTTTTTTTTAGATTTATTACTAAAAATATATTTCTATTAACTTTTATTATTATAAAAACAAATTAGATAATTTTAAATTTAAATAAAAGATGAGTGTTTGAGCCAGATTTTAACATACTTTTAATAGGGACAAATGTTTTCAGATTTCATCCGCACAACGTAATATTTTTTTAGCAAAAATATTTTTATATAATATTTTTGTCAAGAACATTTTCAGAAAAACTGAAATAACATTTTTGTTTCAACATATATATGTACTTTATATATACCATTTGATAGGGAACAAATACTCTACGATTTAAAAGTATTGTAATTGCTCTATGATGCTTTGCCCAAAGATGGCGAGTCTATCAATCTTTTTCGAAAACTCTTAATTTTTGGCATTGTTTTTTAATATTTTATAACAAAATTTGGTATGTTGATTTGGAATCATAAGAAGTACGTTTCCTTCAATTTTCATCAAAATATTCCTATTTGTTGCAACGTTATTGAGAAAAAACTGAAAATCTGTTGTAAGCGCAGTTTATAATTTTTTATCAGTTTAGGAATTAAGTAATAATATTCTGTACTCCACAGATCGATGACGGGGGTTCCTTACGAATAACCTTTTTTTTTTGTCAAAATTTATTAAATACACCAACCTGGAAAAACTTGTAAAAGTCAGGGAATCCAAGAAGTGACCCTAGAAGTCAGGGAATTTCAGTAAAATCCTCTAGAATCCTGAAAAAAATCTGGATTTTCAATCTTCACTTATAAAATTTTTTGATCCTTTCCTTTACAAAAATTATAAAACTTGAATTTTATATTTGTATTTTGATATTAATTTTCTTAGGTCAACTCTGTTTAAGTTAATGCCCTTGATCGTTCACTCTCAGCTGATAGAGTGGGAGAATGCGAGATACGGTGTAAGCAATAGAGACAGACAGTACAGCGCTGCCTAACTACTAGTTTTCTTGTGGTGCTTTAGCGTCAGTTAAGTAAATGTCAAATTATAAAGAAACGACAAAACAAGAAACAAGTGTGTTTACATTTACATTCAATTATAACATTTTTGTATTATTTAAAACATAAGAATAATGTTTCAAAGCCAAATAAAACTATTAGAAGTACGTTCTGAATAAAAAATTTTTTTTCCATTTGAACCGTTTTGCAGTTAAAAAAAATTTTCGTTCACAAAAACTGATTTTTAATAGTCTATACTTTAAACACCTTTTAACCCACTTCGATATGCCGATTGCCTCCATAAACGCACACCTGTAATAAACTTCAAATTTTACTACGTTAATAAATTCGAATTGAGAACCAATCTCCCAAATTTAAAAAATATCGCATTAATAGTTATTGAGATATAGGGTAGCCCCATGAAAATTGCGACACGCTGTATATATAATTAGTCTGGATAGAAAATAAAGAATTACTAGTATGTACTGTTTAAAATTAATTGTTGTAATAAAAATCACGTAATGAAAAACTATAGTGTCATTTATTCCAGATAAAATATTTCTCCATGTTCATCTCATAGAGATACATTATTAATACTGAGTTGACGTCAATTAAAATGTGATAAATGCTCTTATTTTGATCCTGGAAAATGTAATATCTGAACCTGGAAAATCATGGAAAAGTCAGGGAATTTTAAATTCTGATGTTGGTGGGAACTCTGAAGTAAAAGTCAAGATATTCACGAGGGACCAAACCGAAGGCAGGAAAAATTGATGATTTTCCGGAAAAGTCGTGAAAAAATATCGCACGGAAAACGGATTTGTCCAAAAACTCAGATACAGACTTCTCTTGATCTCTTAAACATTTGAAAATAAAAAAAATCGGTTTAGGGACAAATTCTTTTATTCAATGAAGGATTTCAGTTATATCCACTATTAATAAACCCTATATTTGAAAATTTTATTTTGAAAAATAAAACAGTTACAGGGCATTACATGCCCCTGTGTCACTCGGTGTAGGTGTGTACATTTTAAACGGCGTCCATCCAGTTTTATTTTTTATCATTAACAAGTAGGTATAAGATAAATTTATGAGAAGTTGCAATGTTATAAGTAAGTATATGATTATTTCAGTATACTTAGGTATATAGATTTTGTTACGTTTAAACTGTTCTATCTATTACAATGTTTATTCTGAAATATATTCATTAGGAATGCACCTTTATTAAATGACGCTAAAATATTTTAATTTTTTATCATTGTAACAGTACCTAGGTTTTAGATAACTTTGTTAGGTAGTTGCAATGTTATTTTCTAAAGTCTAATAGAAAATGTTATACTGTCTCGGTATTATTAATATTTTAAGTTTATTCTTTTAGAGTTTATTTTTTACCTGTTGTACACTTATTGATTAATAAAGAAAAAAACACTTAGCACATTTCTACATTTTCTATTTATTTAAATTAGTAGTAAGTCAGCTACATTTTTTACTTTATTATTTACTTAACTGCAACAAAAAATGTTGATGTTTTAACATACAGTAATGAATAGTAATGATACAATAGGGTAATATAAGTTTAAAGCTTAATGTGGTCTACATACAATAGAATTTATCTAGCCAATCTGCTGGAATTTCAGCAGATTGGTTCTGTCATTTCCAAGTTGAAAAATTCTGCTTAGACTACGGGGAAACTGGAACTCATATGGAATTAGTTCAAAACTTAAATACCGTAACTATAAGCATACAAAAAATAATTTACTTTAAAAAAGAAGTTAAGAATTCCAATAAGTTTTTAATCCTGGAGGAGGCTGGAAGCTTCCTTTGAAGATAGTCTTTACAAACACCAAAAGACTTGAATACTACTCATCTTCTAGAGATGATTAAAACTGTAGTATTCAAATGTTTTGGTGTTTGTGGAAACTACTTCTGAGCAAAATGAAAAATTAATGAAATTTTCAATTTAAATTATTAAAAGTCAAAATTTGTGTAATTTTATATTCTTCACAAGATGCATTACGCTGGTTCCGATGTTAAACGTGAAATTTTTATTCTCTAAACCACGTTTCCAATTGTTTAATCAATAATAAAAAATACTCCACACTTGAACTACAAATACCGAAATTCAGATTATTACTATTTACCAAAAATTAGATGCAAACATAGTTCACGAGATTTTTCTCTAGTGGCTGCGACTATTGTCATTTTATTTTGTAATCTCTCATATACCTCAGACTGTAACGTATAATCACACCGGTAATCGATTGTTTATAATTTTATTATTGTGGACATGAACTCTAGCTATAAATACATGGTGGGTTTTATGTGTTTATATTTACGTACTACAAAACGGAAATTAAATAGATTTACAATTAATTTTTGACGCGGATTCTATTGAAACAAGGACACTAACTTACTTCTAAGGTTTACATATAAGTCCATAGTTACATAAGGGTCAAATGATCGTGTAATATTGTTTTCCTCCATCACTATACAACATAGATCATAAAAGTTCTTGTTACAGGGCGTCTGAATGGTTGTACATTCAGATAAAAGGGGGTCAATTGCAAATGGCGAAATATTAACTAGGTAATCCCTGGCTCCATATAGAGATGGCATTTCATACAGTATAGCAGGTCTTCCTGCTGGCGCAATAGCATTTTTTGTTTTTCTGATCTTATGAACATTCCATTCCAAAGCCACTTGATCGAGTTCTATCTGTAAGAAGTAAAAAATATTACACAATTTCTGAAGAAGTGAATAGTTTTAAAAACACTAGCGAAAGTTGAGCTTTCATATCAATTAACTCTTTAGTTATACTTACTTGTATCATAGGTGTAAAACAGAATTGAATTAGTGATTTATCCAGAAATAAACCATTAAATGTGTTATCCTGCTTCACCATTTGGAACATGTTCATCCAATACTGTGCGTTATGTTTACGTAACATCGATCACCACGCTTCTATGCGCTGATTATGCATACTCTTTCTATAGAGAAAGCATGGTCGATTTGTTGAAGATTACATTCTGTAGTTTCCCCATTGTTCCATTTTCAGTTCCCATATCTCATCTTAGTGTTTCAGGACAACCTCCAATTATTTCTATTGCATCCAAAAAATATTCCCCAATGACCTAGAAAAAAATTCAACCTTATGTACTTCAAAGAAATGTTCATAATCTAGAATACTAGCGGATAAAAGGCAGGTATATAGGTAAATTACTGTAGCAAAATATGAAAGAATTATAAATATTGTATTGTTCCTGAGTGTCAAAGCACCATGGTAAAAACACCTACTAAAACATTTATTACCGTTCCTAGAAATTTAAAAATGCGAAAGAAATGGAAATAAACCATAAAAAGAGAGAAAAGGCTTATTACTAAAACAACTTATTATGTTTGTGAGGACCATTTCAATGTAAATATCTGAATGTTGAATTATTGATTACAGTCACACACACACACAAAAAAAGTTTTGTGCAGCGGACCAAATTATATGGATATTGGTGTATTTTTCGATGCTGAATCCGAATCCGTGGTCAAAAAAAATCTATTGTGTCAATTTTGTTTTTTAGTGAAAAACATCCCTTAAAATTGTGTAAAATCATAGATATAATGTAATAACTTAATGAAGTGTGAAAAATTGTAGATGTTTTGTAGTCGAGAGTGGAGAATATAAATTCGAGCCACAGTAAGCTATTTCTATAAATTAAACCGAAATCCGCCCTTGTGGGGAGTGAAAACTACCGCTAAAACTCAAAACATGCAGGTGAGTGTAAATAACATGTACAAAGGACAAAATCACCACGGATTCGGATTCAGAGTCGAAAAATACACCATATCCATATAATTTGGTTCGCTGCACAGAACTTTTTTTTGTGTGGCTGTGTTATTAAATGCTGTATTTTTGAAACTTAAACGTAAAATATAATTTAAAATTATAGAAATTTTTCTAGCAATTCTAGCAAGTCTTTTCCATTCGGTTTAAAAATATTAGAGAAAAAAGCTATTTCATATATCAACATTGAGCTATTATACAGGGTATAGCGCAAATATATTTTAAATAATTATTAAATTTTGATTGTAGGGATAAATTGCAAATTTCTTATGGTTGTTTTATAATATACTGTTATTAAACTTATTTCTTAAGTAATTATTACCGATTTTATTCATTTTTTAAATAAAATTCTTTAAGGCTGGCAATGAAAAAATCCAAATTTTAGATCGAAAAAGACATGGAAAACTACATGTAATATAAATATTGGAATGTTCAAATAAAAATGGGAAATTAACCCCTCTCATCTCTAATGCACTGACACACTAATGAGCACATCTCAATCTTCCACAGATTCGAAGAGTCTGCTTTACTAAAGTTCGCTTCATACATTTTTCTTAATCACCAGAAAAAATAATAAAATATATTACCTAATTTAACGCACAGAACACTGAGAAAGACGTCACGATGTTAATAGCACCGCGTTTCAAATTCCCTCTTTAAAATTCGTGTATTTCGAAAACCACACATCGGATTAATCTAAAATTTTCAATATCGCCTATTTTTAAGTAATACTTTATCCACAAGAAGTAATACCTACTAAAAATGAAATTCATTAAATGAGCCCATGATATATTAACGTACCAGTTGATCCAGCCTTAAGCCAAATTATGTCTCGAGAATCCATCTATACAACCATTTATACAAATACCATACTGCTTCAACTTATCGTATGAATCGACATTAACCAGCCAGTTTTACATTTATGAAATAGTCCAAATGGTACAACTCTGTATCTGGAATATTTGGTTAAACCATATATTCCCCTGCGCGCTCATGTTTTTAACTGTATAACACTATTACTAAGCAATATGATTTCGTTATATGACAATTCCAGAGCTCTTGGTATATTAGTACAGAATATATAATATTTGGTCGTACTTACCTCCTCTAAGTTAGTTGTCATGTTCTGTTCTCTATGAAACTCTTGAGCAATATGCACCAAAATCTTGATCAATTTCTTTAATTTAAGATGAGGATTATCAAATCAAAATATTCTTAGTCTAAATATAAAATTATACATAATTTTAACTTAAAAACGCATTACTCTTTAGACAAATTAATATTATTGCATGCATTTGAAACAAGATTAAGATTTTGGTATATTAGTACAGAATATATAATATTTGGTAGTAGGTACTTACCTCCTCTAAATTAGTTGTCATGTTCTGTTCTCTATGAAACTCTTGAACAATAGGCACAGAATGGTGCAGTGTGTTTCTTCTGCAGTAGCATGGTATGAATTATCACAATTACGAGTTATAAGTCGTAATTACGAGTTGTATGTCGTAATTACGAGTTGTAAGTCGTAATTACGAGTTGTAAGTCGTAATTATGAGTTGTAACTCGTAATTATGAATAATTATGAGTTGTAAGTCGTAATTACGAGATACAAGTCGTAATTACGAGTTGTAAGTCGTAATTTTAAAATTACGAGTTGTAAGTCGTAATTACGAGATACAAGTCGTAATTCGTACCATAAAAAAAAAATAAAATTGTTGTGGCCCTTCTGCGCTTCCGTAGAAAACATTAAAAATAGATAGAAAAAGATATTTTGAGGCTGTGGGGATTCAAATTCATATTTTTTTTATATACATCTAGAAAAGTGATTTTTGACATTTTATAAACAAACTTTTATAGCTCGGATTTTGTTGACCTACCTACATTTTTATTTGATAACTTATGTATGCACCTTTATTTTACACATTTATTTCTCTCTATAAGAAAAATTGAAATGATGAATTATTGTTTAATTGGGCGTGCTCTTGGGGACGACCAACTAAAACATATTTCAACTTAATGTGAGCCCTATATGTAACAAGCAAAGCTTTTGGTTCTACTACACATCCGTTCATTTTCAATTTTGACCAAATATGTTCCATCAAATTTCTACAGCACACACTACAACTAGAACGTGTTATAAGTGAAAAGTGAAATAAAACTTAAGCAATGTTAAAAATCTTTAATTATCAGCCTCAGTATCTAAAATAAACATAGATAATTAAAAAGTTATGTTATTTTATTTTTCATTTATATTCTCATCGGTACCAGTGGGTCTCGCTCCTTCTGCTTCCACATCATGTTTGTCGGCATCGCCATCTAAACCAAAAATTGTATATTGTTATGCACTGGATTCAAAACTTATAATAGTAGGGAGGTTAAAAGCATTTAATATCTCTCAAAATACTTTTTAGTTCCCATAATGAAAAATACATTTAGAAAAATATTCTGTTAGCTACTATCGAATATTTAAAGATATGCTATATTCCAAACTCTTCTTCCTGTTAGTCATAAAACTGTCCGTCCGGTCAATTTACAAAATGCTATCAACAGCAGATTCCCCTATTTTTTACCACAGCAGAGATGATTTAACTGGGTACCTATTTATTAGATGAGGGCATTTTTTAATAGGGAACTTGCCCATTTTTTTAAAATTTCATTAAAGTGTGTGTTTATGTCTCCGATTAAAGAACTTATATCTAGATACATAATGGCATGAATTTTATGATCCCGAAAGACTCCCAATCTAAGGCACTTCTTCCCATAAGTTGCTGATTGGCCCATCGGCGTATTCGCGGCCGCTCGTACACGATCGGCTTCAGTTCGATTATCATAATTTCAGTTTGACAGTTTTGACATTAATGTTAATAAGTGTTTTTCGTGTTTTTCGTGTTTTTCGATCAAAATGTGGTGTAGAAGTCTTTTTATTTTAAGTTGTGATTTGCCTAATACCTAAATAATATTCTCTGTTCATATTTAGACAGTTTAGTTACAATTTAGTGCAACATGCAACAGTGCTGTGCCGTTTACAGAAATCGATCGTTTCATAAGTAAGTAGGTCATAGTCGTAACATGATGAGGTTCAATTTACAGTTTTAATAATAATATTATAAATAATATCCTTCTAATGCATATTTCCCTTGAATAAAACATCTTTACCTATTATATTTTTTCAATCTGCGTTAATATTCCTTGAAGTTAACCAATAATTATCACATAAAATAGGTACAATATTTTACATTTTCCCTTCTACACATACCCGCCTCTGTTGCCTATGGGATGTGATGTTCATCTATCCATTTTAATGGACATATAATGTGACTATGTTAGGAGCAAATAAGGCATATGAAGAAAAGGTATAGGTATATGTATCTAGATATAAGTTCTTTAATCGGAGGTTTATGTATAAAAACACCCACACACACCGAATATCAGCATTTAAATAGCAGTACTTACTTTGCAATAAATTATTAAAGTTGATAATGTTGAGATCCTCGCGAGAAGCACTGTGACGTCAGATCGAGAAACTAGTCTCGCGTGGTGTCCCACAGATGACGTACTTTAGCCGAGCGGTATACGTCTTCACCCTAATTAATAGACTGAGCGGCGGTTGGCTTTGAGACGTCCGCATATTTGTTTGTTTTTTATGTTAGAGAAAAAATAAAAAAGTTTCGGAAAACTCAATCAATCCTCTTTACATAAGCTGTACAAATTTTTCGAAATAACGATAATTATAGAGATATTCGAGGAAATGTAGAAAATTACATGTTTTCCTATAGAGTGTATGTAAATCTTAAAAAAAATATTTTTTCTCAGAAACCTTTGTTTCGAAGGGCCGATATTAACGGAGCATCAAAGTAGTAGGTACATGATATTAAGTGAACATCGTATATGAGATCGAATTTAGTTAATTACAGATTAATTACAGTGACAATATGGAGAAATTTGAGAAATTTAATTCTGTTAGTTAACTTGGCGTAGGAGCCAAGATTAAAAAGTTGAAGCTCAAAATGTGCGATTTTTTGCCGTACATGGCCGACATTTCAGTAGTTATCTCCGAAACGAAAAAAAAAATCAAAATTCTGATAGTAGTGGAAAATACTCGTTTGACCTTATTTTTTATTTCGAGCCAACTCCCACCGTTCCGGAGATATTTGCGAAAAATAGCAAAAAGCCGAAAAAATTGCAAAAACATGCTCATATTTTTCGAAAAACACCATTGGGATGGCCGTACAATGTCGCGACGTAAAGAGGAAGTCTTCCAGATAAACCTAATCGTAAATTGCACAGCGAAATTCGAAAATTCGGCTCGGCACGAACGAATCAAAAGTAGCATTTTGTGACATTTCAGAATATTGAAGATGTTTTTTCAACGAATACGTTTAAGTTTTAGGTTAGGTTGTGTTCACTGCTAGTTGTTTCTGACAAATGCGTATGCGAAATTATCAAAGCCAAATCAGAATCGGTATCGCTTGACGCCGTCATCCGACTTTCTCCATCTGACGTCACGTTTCAAGAGTGGGTAAAATCCGGCAGATTTTAATCGCTTATATTTCTGGAAGATTTTTTTTTAAATTTTTTGTTGTCTGTGTCTGTTAGTTTACAATTTTGAGTATTTTAAATCAATTTTATTTTTTGGACAAGTTCCCTATTACGACTAAGAATTTTGGAACACAATGCATCACTGAAAATAATATGTATGTAGTTTGAGTTCAGCCAAGTACTAAAATGAAATACTATATATAATAAAAATTTATGTTATACCTAGATTTGTATAATGATAGGCGTTTGCTTTAACAGGATCACTGCTAGATGTAAATTATTCGGGTGTGATTTTATCGGTCACCAATTTAATGTGGTTTTGATTGTCAAATAATTAGGTTTGTTCTCAGAATTATAGATCTGTCACCAACTTGTTAACACCAAACTATTTCTAAACGGTTATCTATAAATTTATGTACAATCACCCAAAAACCTAATTAGTCATCAAATAATTAGATTTGTTCAAAGAGTGATAGATCTGTCACCAACTTGTTGACACCAAACTATTTCAAAATGATTATCTATAAATTTATGGCAATCAGATGATGATCTGTAATTGCTGTGGTAAGCAGGTATGTCTGTCCTAATAGGAAGTTAAATAGATATACAAATTTCTTAAAGACACTTGTATTTATTAAAAATTTAAATATTATGAAAACTATATAATAATTGAACAAAAAATATAGTTATGCGAAAAAAGTAACTGAATAATAAGAGCTGGCTTTGATTTTGTGGGGCGCCCTCTTTTTCTTTTTTGGCCAATAAGCACATTTTTGCCTCAAGCGATGGACTTGCTAGTTTGAGACATAATATGTTTGCACATATACTTTTTATAAAATGCAGGGCAGTTAACATTTTCCAAGTATCCACTCAATGTTTTGGGACAGTCGCTTTCCATTTATTGAAGAATTGTTTTTTGTACTCATTGAAGCCAGTCCAATTGTTTTCAAAATCTTGGGTTTTTTCTGCCTTACCACCAGGTACTTCATAATGATCGAAAGTATCATCATTGAGCGTCAGAAATGAAATATTGCAACACAAAACAGTAAACGTGACGATGAATGAATAACTAAAGAAACAAGAACATTGACCAAAATGCCCCGCACCTATACTTCGAGGACTGATTGAACATTCTTCGCATCAGGCCACTTTGGGCCGGCCTTCTATTGGATACTGTTCCATTAATTTTTAAAAGAAAACTAAAATTATTTACCAATCCTATTATTTTGATAACTAAACTAATTAATTGTTGCTACTATGTTGGCGACAAAAAAAGAATAAAACATACCTACATCGTGATAAGGTTCTGAAACATTTTATTTGGTGACAGATCTATTATTTTGAGGACATAGTTATTATTTCGAACACAAAACAGATTAATTGGACATAAGTTACGATGATTATTCGTTTATTTTGGTTAAAAAATGTGATAAATTTGGATTCATATATTTGGAGACACTTATGTGAATCTGAAATAAAAAATAATTTGAATTGAATTTCATAATCAGAGGATTTCGTTTGATGACAAATATTTATTATGGTGACAAGTAAATTTATCCAGGGACGTAGCGACACTTTGTCAGACTTGGCAAAAGTTGGAAGTTTTGTCAATTTCAATTGAAATTTTTTCAAAGATTTTCTCCCCCCCGCTCATCAAATTTTATTTCAGCGGAACTTGGGAAAAGTTGGAAATTCGAGATGTAAGTCCCCCCCCCCTGCTCATCAATTTTTTTTGAGGAATTATTATTTAACACGTTGACTGCCATACAGGTTAAGACAAATTTCTCATAAGGCGCCAACCGGTAGCAACGGTTTAACCAAATAAAATATCCCCCCACTCCATGAATATCATCGACTAATATACTATGAATTGAGAATTGACACACAATACTTTGAAAAAAAAAAATGCCAAAAAAAGGTCTCGGTCCTTTATTACTACACCATCTCAGTCTATTTATAACGATAGAAGTGTGCTGGACCGAGTCGCTGGGAGATTCCGAGATCCCGAAAAGATCCAGAAATCACAAAAACATGACTCGGTCTTATAGACCGAATTGGCCCACAGGGTAAATATAAGTACTCGGTCTTATGGACCGAGTTGGCCTCATAGACAATAAAAACCTCGGTCAAATAGACCAAGATGGCAGTCAACGTGTTAATTATTTACAGAGTTAGTTTTTTAAGTCTTATGAAGTTGGCAAATTTGAAAAATAACCCCCCAAAAAAGTTGGTTCGCTACGCCCCTGAATTTATCCTCATTAATCAATGAAATTAAGTATTTTGTGTGTAGTGGATTCAATCTATTTAAAACGAACAAAGTTATAGTCTAGATATCTAAAATTTAAAATAGAGTTCAGTAAAACTGGCGATTACAAAATTTCATTTTCCTGCACTGAGAAAATCCCTTCAACTAAAAATGTTAGTTGGGATTTTCTTAGTTACCATAAATAAATTTCCATGTAATTTGTGTTGCAGTAACATGGCCTTGCTATTTACCACTACTAAAAAATCTATTTTTCCACCTCTAGTAGTAGTAAATAAGAATATTGTAGCCACAATTAAGTAAGTGTATTATTCTCTTTGTTTAATAGCCCAAACTTGTTACTATTAAAATATTTCTATTTGGAACAACTAACAGTAAATATTTAATTTACTTTGATTTGTGACAACTAGTTGGCCATTTGTGATAACTAAAAGACAACTGCATTTTTATTAGCTGTAACAAAATAAGTAATTGTAGTAATAATAAATGTTTGTAATTTTATATTCGGCTGCTTCCGATATTTTACGATCTCGATCTAGTCGGCCATTCCCCGCCATTCTGTCTTTGCTGAAGTGTTAGGCCGTGTTTCTGTTGAGTTGTGTGCGAAGTTTTCTACTTTTCAGTGTCGAGTGGTGAAATTTGAGATGTTCATATCTTGATAACAAAACGTGGGACCAACACCATATTTTACGTGATGACTGACCCGTATAACAATGATTTATAGCGAAAAATTTTTTATTGAAATTTGCGAATAAATATGAGAATGGGATCGCCTACCAAATCAATAGAAGGGTAAGTGAAATATTTGCAATTTTTTTTACAATCAAGAGACTGTTATAATACAAGAAAACGTTTTTCCTGTAATTATTTATTATACAACTTGATTTTTCTAAAAGTTACCTAGGTATATCAGGATTTTCAAATTTGCGAAATATAAAGGGTTGGTTCCAAATTAAAATTCAAAGTACCTACCCATACAGCACACCAAATAACGATTACGAAGTGTTCGCATTGTGACGATGTATCTAGATGCAGACACAAGGTTACACAATTCTACGATGTAAATGTGCTACGTTTACACATTGTAGGCAAACACGTATGCACAAAGGTTAAACGTCCGCCTCACAATGTAGCCACAGTATACCATTTACATACACACAAATAATTTGATCCACAGTGTGTTATCGGATGCACAGTGATTGACTTCCTAATGTGTCAGACGAATGACGTCTTATGCTAGACGTTAATTTTTTCAGGTTATATTTGGTAATCCCCCCACAGGTTTTTAGCAATGGGAACATATAAAACTACATACTAGTTAGTAAGTCTACTTGATAAAAATAAAGTAATTAATGCATATACGTTTTGTCCTATGAATTTATTTGTTAGCCATCCGTATATTTTATTTACATTAACTATCTAATATTGTTTACCATCACTCCAATTTCTTCTCACAAGGGTTGCCTGTAAATTATAATGTTTATTAAGTTTTATTAAATTCATTTTTACTTACCTTTGCCAATTGCGGTGGGTAGGGATCGAACCTACACGTTTCTGTTGTCCGTATTACAGTACTGACGCTTCTACCAACTGAGCTATCGTGGTGATTGTTATTTCGGATGCTAAAAGCAGTATTTATGATGTGTGAAATTGAATTTCTAGCCTTATTTAAAATATATGAAAATCTTTCAAGTTCTCTTTTTTTTTCTATTTTTTACGTGTTCCCAAACCTGAATTTTTCGAGTTACTAGTATTTTTATTTATTTATAATTATTAAGAACTTATTTAATTTAATTAAACTGTCACCAGTGTCACCTGAGTTAAGAATTAAAGTTTTAAGTTGAAGTACTTATACAAACCTGGGAAACGTGTTGGAGAAAAAACGGTCAGGTATAATATATCATTTACAACATAAATAGAATATTTAATGGTCTAAAACAGACCTAAAATTGAAAAGAAGTATATTCGTACATCGGTTTTATAAGCAATTATTACCTTGAAAAAAACAACTGAAAGTTTTTTCGCAACTATTTTAACAAAAAAAAAAAAAAAGACAGAGTGAGCACGGATCGAACCGCGTACCTCTTGCCTCGCCGCCTAATGTTTAACTCACTCAACCACTGACTTCTGTTTGAATACCTGCTTAAAGACTTTATAGTAGAACACGCAACGACTAGATTTTGCTTTTTAATGCATTTTAATCTAATTTTATGATTAAAAGAACTCGATATCTTTAAAACTGCCGAATCTTTACAAACTCTTTCGAATATAAATTGTTTTGGATATTGTTAAAAAACAAAAATGCCTGCTGTATGTGTGGCTATGACCACTCTTATAGAGGAAAGAGGACACATGAGATACACATGGCTGGTATGCTCACGCTGACGCTTTGCGCGCGCACACTGTTCCATGCTCGAATAGTCGAATGTAGACACGACAAGACACAACTAAAAAGTGTATATATAGTTATTTGTATCATGTATATATATCGCACTTTTATGTGGTGTATGCAGTAGGCACAAGTATTATATAAAGCATCACACATACATATGACTTAAACCTTGTAGGCATCTTCTACGGACGTCAAATTGCAACATTCTAATGATCCTTCTTTACGTTATATAAAAATGTTTAGAATCTTGAGTGCATACAGTATACAATTATTAAACGTTGTATCACATAAATCTGTCAATATAAACATAAGTGTATCTCATATGTGTACGTCAGTACTAGTTTAACAATTAGATCTACCTTAACATATTTTGTTTCTCATGTATATATCTTGTAGAGACGTAATTACAATTGGACGTGCTGTTTGGGTATATCAGAAAAGTATAAATTTTGTATACAATAAATAAACATATGTTCTTGTTCTAGTCTCTTAATTATAAAAAATATTTTGCAAATATTTCATTGACCATAGTAGAAATACCGGCGCGACGGCCACATTTTTGTACTCTTTTTTCGCAAACTCAATAAAAGTAAAATCACTATAATGCTAGGAGGCCCTAATCCTAATAGTCATTACCTAAAATATAATAAAGGCCCCTTGTTTCGTAATCGAGATATGAGGATCTCAAATTTCACCAGCCGCCGCGCTGCTGCACTATTTTGCTAATTCTTTTTAATAGTGGCAAAGTGGCGACTGGTGAAATTTCAATATTTTTTTTCTCGTGTGTGGCGCATGGGACCCATACGAAATATGGGAAATAACTCCTAGAGAAGCACTTCTCTATAACGACCCATAAAAAATTTTGAAATTGCAGTTTGCGAAAAAAATTTTCAAAATTTGGTTGCCCCCTCCCTGGTCTAGGGACTCCTGTTTAAAATATTTTTTTTGTCATATGCATTTTACTTTTCATAAAAATACAACAATAGGTTTTGGAGTTTATGAAAATATTTTCATTATTAACTGAAATACAATGAACTGAAATTTTGTAATTTACAATTTAACAAATTACAAAATTTTAATTCGTTGTATCTCGGTTAGTAATGAAAATATTTTCATAAACTCCAAAACCTATTGTTGTTTTTTTATGAAAAGTAAAATGTATATGACCAAAAAAAAAAAAATTTAAATAAGAGAGTCCCTAGACCAGGGGGGCGGGGGGTTTCAACCGAATTTTGAAAATTTTTTTCACAAACTGCCATTTCAAAATTTTTTGGGGGTCGTTAGAGAAGTGCTTCTCTAGATGTTATTTCCCATATGGGTCCCATGCACCACAGATGAGAAAAAAAATATTGAAATTTCACCAGCTGCCACTGCACTGGTGGCAACTAAGTGAATTAGTTACCACACCTACTATATTTTTTAGCCACAACTAAAAAATATAGTAGTGATAAGACTTTGTATTTCTTGTGACAACAAAACCATTTGTTATTGTAACCAAAAGTATTTAATAAGTGTTTAGTCACAACTAAAAAATGTAGTTGTCATAACATTTTTCATTTGTTACAGCAACTAACCATATTTGATAAGTGCAACTAGTTGATTTTAACTAAAATTATTTAGTAATGGCTACTAAGAACTTTTAACAAATTGAATTTAATTACGACAACAAGCCTACCGTCCTGTCCTTTATTTTATTAGGAAAATTTGCTGTGGTTATGAGTTTTTTAGTTGTGGTTACAAATATTTTTCCTCAGTGTGGCTTAAAAGTAATTTAGAATACCCATTACCCATTCCTTTGCCCCATATGAATTTTAAACTTATGTTATTATAAATGGTACGTTCACAATGATAATATTAAATAGGTACTTACTTCACTTGTTTTTGAAACGATTTCGTCTGAGGTCATGTCTTCAGAGTCGGTTTTTAATAATCTTTCATTGGTGTATTTCACTCTTTTTTGTATGATATCTTGGATAGTAGCTCTTTTTCAGAATCTATTTAAAATATTAAAAAGAAATGAACAATAAAAAGGAACATCTAATAGCATTGTGTAACATGCATGGAGACATTTATTTACTATAAGAATAGATCATTGCATTCTTCTTTACGATTTACCTATTCAAAAATACAAAATTAAAAATCACTTGAATAAAGCAATATATCTCTTAATAGCAATAAAATATCATTCCCACAAAAACGCATACAATTATGAGAAATATTTATAATTAACTCAACTGAGTATGCGGTAGGTTCCTGATGAAACATTAAATAGTATAAGTAGTAAGAACACTTGGTACTTCTGTTTCAGAATTTTTATTCAGATTTCTCTGGCATATGTTTTTGTCTCGCGGCCATTATATTAAAGAATTATTAGTACCTACTCTTTGATAATGGTCAAGCCGAGTTTATAAAAAGGAGTCTTAGTCCTAACTTAGCCTATCTTAGTCTTAATTTTTTACCTAAAAAGTTAAATGTACAGGTTACCCGTATTCTCTTTATAAAAGTCCTAATCCTGTCTTGGTCCTAACTTAACCTAAAATTTTTAAGTTAATTTTTCCTAGGGGCTAATACCACAGAATAGATTAGAAATCAATTCCAATTGGCGTGAAAAGTTCGTGTATCTATTTTACGATCAACTTAGGACAAATGCCAGTTCTGATAAACCAGTCTTAGGACATCAGATATGTTTTAGGGAAAAATTAAGACTAAGATAGGCTAAGTTAGGACTGGGAATTTTTTTATAAACTCGCCTTCACAAGACCAACCGTAATACCAAGTGCTCTTAATACTTATTCTAAATAATTAGTTACCTGCTCCAAAATAAATTACTTCACCCTCGAAATACTCCTCAATGGAATGGAATATCTTATCATTTTTATATTGTTTTGGATAAAAGTTTTCTATATGACTCATGGGCTCAAAATAATTGTCCGTCAGATATCGCGCATACGCGTACTTTTCAGCGATCTCCATCACAAAAATATGTTTCTCAAAATGACCGTAACACGAACACTTTGCACTACTCAAAAAGATTTTGAGATATATTATATTAAGGATAACTGATAAGTATAATTTGTGGTATCTTATACAACATAGTTCGCGTCTATGGCTATGCTATATCGCACATTTTGACATATGACAGAACACAAGCCTTGTGGTTGGCTTGACCGTTAAAAATGGACCAATGAAAGTACAAATCAATTTCGTCACGATGAACCAATGAGGTATCAACATTTCATATTTGTTCTTATAAAAATGTCTTCGGAAATACCTGATACAATTCGATAAGTTAAAATTAAATAAAAAGTGAAATAATTTAGGCGTAAAAAGCTAACTAAAAGTAATATTTTCTGAACAGGTATTTTACTGATACAATTGCATTAAAAGTAGAAAATTATTTGCACTATTTAACCGCATACGATAAGTTTCACATATACCGTCTTGTAAAAAAAGCTTTGGAAATGACTGATAAAATATCTTTTAAATTGTTTGTTTACTGATAAAACAAAGTTTGAATATAAAAGACAATTTTTGTATTCAACCGTATAAAAAGTCCAACCATATACGTCCTTGTAAGAAACTCATCAAAATAACCTCATACATCCCAATACAGTTGCTATTCATATAAAACCCGATTAAAATAAATACGTAAAATCCGGTAATGGAACCGATAAATCGTAAAACTGTATTAAACCTGGTAGAAATTTTATAATTTTACAGCGCTTGCGATAGAATCCTATAAGTACCTGATTTAAAGTGTATCAAGTTTAATCAGGTTCTATTAAACATTTTCAGTAGGATGGGCCCGGATCAAGGGCGGATGTGGACCTTGAGCTTGGGGGTAACTCAAAAATTTTTTTGATGAGCGAGGGGAGAAATCCAAAAAAAATTTTTTGATAAGCGGAAGGTTCACGAGCCCGGGCCCGAGATCGGCTGAGGCCCGGTGGGACTTTGCCTTCCTACCCCCCAGCCAGTCCGCCTCTGCATGCCAGTCCTTTTTTTCGTACAGGGGCGTAGGGCAGGCCCCCAAATGTGGAAGAAATATGACTTGTAAAAGTAAAAAAAACAGCCACAACTAAGTCATACGTTTACGCATGGGGGTTGGAGGGATTTCTTAATTTACCCCCATAAATCATGAATCCAGCATTCATTTTGGGTGGTACAAAGAGTCGTTACGTTCGTCCAATCTTGATAAAATGTCAGGTAAAAAAAATGATAAGTTTATGAGTAGCAAACAGGAACTTGCAGTATGAACCTACTGAGTGTAAAAATATATTCGCTTTGCCATTCACGATAATTGATGACGTATCAAAATTCCCTAACGCATATACTGTTTCTCTGTGTAATTCGATGAATATCATGAAGTTACGACTGGCAATCAGAAACTTGGTTAGTATAAACCTCCTGAGTTCGAAAATACATTCGCCATCTTTAAAAAGTGGGGACAGTGGGGTGAAGGTTTTGCCTTTCACGATAATTGATGGTGTATCGGAGCTTGCTACTGTGTATACTGGTTATCCGTGTAATTCGGTGAATATTATAAATTTACGAATGGCTATCAGGAACATGGCAAGTATGAACTTCCTGAGTGCGAAAATACATTCGTCATCTTTAAAAAACGAGGCGAAGGTTTTGCCTTTCACGATAATTGATGGCGTATCGGAGCTTTCTACCGCATTTTCTAGTTACCCTAATAGCACACGATGTCCGCCGGACGTCCGTTTTATGTCCATTTAATGTACTGACGTCCGTGGACATAAACTAGACGTCTACCGGACGTTTATCATCGGATTTACTTAAAATTGTACGGAATGGACGTCCTCTGAATGTCCATTTTATGTACGGGAAGTATGTACATTTTATGTCCATATAGGGACAGGAGATGGACGTCCTTTTCGTGTCCGTTGATTTAAATATTATATTTTTGCAATAAATTATAATATCTCCATACCGCTTTCTCTTCAACACGTTTCCGAAATATGTATACATAACAGCGAACAGCACACTGAACGTCCAACATATGTGCCGCAACGGACGTCCTTCGGCAAGTACACACATTTTAGGTCCCTACAGGGACAGCAGCAGGACGTCTATTTAATTTATTAACAAAACTGGTTTTTCAATTTTACAATGTTTTTGTTTACATTTAACCGTTATTTCTGTAAAATTTGTAGTTTATTTATAGTAATTTATTATTAATAATTTAATTTTAATAATTTTTGTAAATTATTAATGATATTATTTGATACTAAACGTTTATTAAACTTTCTACATTTGATAGTTATATTAGTCAACTGTACAGTCTTTCAGTACATACCAGTAAGTTAGGTTACTGGCCGAGTGAGAGAACATCGAGTTACAAAGGACGAGATCGGCGGTTCGATCCCTTCTCATTCCGTCTTTTTTTTTTTTAAATTAATTGGAATGTACAAATATTGTCCAAAGTTATGACATTTGCACATCCCTCGGCTGCCCGTCGGATGCACTTTGGACCAAAAACGAACGTCCATCGGATGTCCTGTATGCCCGTCGAGGACGTCCTTCAGATGTCCACAGGACAATGTTGTGTTATTAGGGTACCAGTGTAGTTCTGATTGCCAGCCGTAAATTTATGGTATTCATCGAATTACACAGTTAACCACTGTCAATTACCGCGAAAGGCAAGACCTTCGCACCACTTTTCAAAGGTGGCGTACGTATTTTCGCACTCAGGAGGTTCATGCTTACCAAGTTTCTCATTGCCAGTCGTAAATTTATGCTGTTCATCGAATTAAACGGATAAACAGTATTTGCGGTAGCAAGCTCCGAAACGCCGTCAATTAACGTGAAAGGCAAGACCTTCGTATCCATTTTTAAAGATGACGAATGCATTATCGCACTCTGAAGGTTCATACTTACCAAGTCTCTGATTGCCAGTCGTAAATTTATGATACTCATCGAATTACACAGGTAAACAGTATTTGCGGTAGGGAATTCTGGTACGCCATCAATTATCCTGAATGGCAAGACGGTCATACCACTTTTCAGAGAAGGCGAATATATTTTCACACTCGGTAGGTTCATACTTACCAAGTTCCTGATTGCCGTTCATAAACTTATCATCTTTTTTTACTTGTTTTTTTTTTTTTCAAAATTGGGCCAACGTAGCGCGCCTCCTTCTACCACCCAAAATGAATGAGTCTGGATTCATGATTTTTGGGGATAAATTAAGAAATTCCTCCAACCCCCGTGCGTAAACCTATGACTTTTTGTGGCTGTTTTTTTACTTTTACAAGTTATATTTCTTACACATTTGGGGGCTTGCCCTACGCCCCTGTACCAAAAAGAGGGCTGGCATGAACATTTCTGTGTTCTACTACCCCAAATTAACAACAATTCACATATTTTGGGAGTAGACTTATGACACACAATTAGTGGTCCGCGGGCTCCTGGTCTATTAGGTTAGGTTAGGTTGATATGTGAGTAGGCTAGTAACAAATCCTCCATTGCGACCATCTGGTCTATTGTGGCTCACTCTTAATTATATTTCACCCAATAGGTTCAGCTTTTTAATAAAGCCGACTACCTTATTGAGTGAGAGGTTGTTCAGGTCCAAGGAGGTTAGATTAAGAAGGAGTGCTTAATGCCCATAAGCAATATTTACCAGCGAGCAAAAGATTGTGACGCAAATCACTCGTCACTGGATGTTAAATTGTCAAGATGTGATGTATAGCGTGTTCATGTTTCTGTTAGTTATTGTTGTTATACATAAGTTTTGTGTGTAATTTAATCTTTTTGCCACATGCTGCAAGAAATCGTAAATATCAACTATCAACAAGATTTCTTCAAGTTTCATTATAATTTCACATTATTACTTCATGCATCTGTAATTTATATTGTAGACACTAATTTTGGACACTTTGTACACTTCTGTGCAATAAAATACACGTACACTTGAAAAATCAAGTAATCCAGTTTTTACTAATATTAAGTGAATCAGTCTTTTTGGAATTTAGATTTTTTATTATCATATAGGTTATAAAAAAGTGACATTGATTCTGAAATTTCAGGTATTTGGAAAAATGTTAATGATTTAATGATTTCGATTTATAACGAATATAAAAATTGACGTTGAAAAATTGTGTCCGAGATAAGGCCAGATTCTGAAAGTTCAAAACATTAAAAAGCGGTTTTCTGCATGGTTGTTCTGCACGTGTCTGCCTGTGATAATATGGTCTTCTTGGCACTTACACAGTCTTTTAATTTCGATTTTCCTATCCTTCGGCTAGCTGTTGACCTCGATGCTGAAAAATTTGTCATGGACACAGCGTCTACTGCTGTTTGAAACGGATTTTCCCTCAAATAGCCAAGGAGCGCTTCATCTTGAGCGGTCGGCCTAAACCGTCTTTTTTTTTGATGATACCTTCCTCCTCCCACCTTTTCTTCACACTCATAACGGTACTTTTATTTAAGTGATAATGGTTAGCAACTGCTCTGATAGACCATCCTCTTCAATTTTAGAGAGAATTATGTTCATGTTCAGTTAATTTCGGCATTTCGAAAATATGACACTGACACTGACAAATAAATAAAGAATGATTTACTTAATATAGCGAAAAATAGGTGTACGGAATTTTATTGCACAGAACTGTACATACATCCAAGTGCGTCATAGTGACGATTTTTACGTATCGACTTTTGATTGGGTAGTCCTTTATTAGGCACTCCTTCTCTTAATTTAACCTCCTTGGTTCAGGTCCTCTGGCAGCAGTTGTCCTTTGCCAAAAAGCGAGAACCTGGTTCTTTCTGCAACAGGACAGATATATAGAACATGCGCTGCCATTTCATCCTCCTCCAAACACAGTCGGCATTCAGCGTTGTCCGCTATTCCGAGGTAATGATTAAGTCTGCAGTGCCCAGTGTATAGGTCAAGAGTTCATAGGTCTAACCTATTTAACACTAGTAGTTTTTTTAGTTCTTGATTTCAGAAGGCATGTAATAAACTCCTTTGAATGAACCAATCCTGGTAGTTCTTGCTAGTACTGGAGGATTTTTAGTCCCTTGAGGTAAAGCTTTTACCCCAAAAGTTTTGTGACTGGACCGCAAAATATGTATCTCCCGTTTTCGAGTGCGGGGAACACGATGGTGACAATATTTTCCGACCTACCCTCCAACCACTACCCCTAAACCGAAAAAAAAAAAACGATTTTCCGGTGCTAGGCATTTTTTTATCGGAAAATTTTATTAATGAAAGTTGTTCAGAATTGTCCAAATCCCCAGTATCCAATATTTCATCAAAATAAAAAATTTAAAATATTGATTAATTTAAAAAATATAAAAAATACTTCTATCACTTGACAACTATCTGACAGCTTGGGTTTAATTTCAAACAAAATTATCATGAATATTTTAAAGAAAAAAACCCATTTAAATATTTTCAGACTTTGACAATATTTTAAACAAAATTTCAATATTTTTCAATTTTGATTAAACTTTGGATTCAGGGTTTTGGACAATTCTGAACAACTTTCATTAATAAAATTTTCCGATAAAAAAAATGCCTAGCACGGAAAATCGGAAAAAGAGGTGGTTTTTCCGGTTTAGGAGTAGTGGTTGGAGGGTAGGTTGGAAAATATTGTCACCATCGTGTTCCTCGCCCTCGAAAACGGGGAAGAAGATATCTTGCTGTCCAGTCGCAGAACTTTTGGGCTTTTTGCCTTTTTCTGGTTTACCCCCAAGGAACTATTTCCTCTCGACCCAGGCTAAGATGGTTGTTTTCGCAGTGTTTGCCGATATGCCAAGCACTGGTTCTGGTACGATACATTTTGATACCGCACCTACCCTGGCTAAGGAATCGGCTATTTCGTTGCCCCCCATGCCAGAGTGGCCCGGTATCCAGACCAGAGTTAATTTGTTATATCTGCCCAATCGGGCAGATGTAACTTACATTGGACAAACAAACAGACGCATTAACAACAAGGTATACGAACATCGCCTAGCAGTCAGAAACACTGACCCTACCTCATCCCTAGCACAACACCGTCTCCAGACTGGACATAACATAGACTTTGACAACACAAAAACAGTAGCACCTATATATTCCCTAAAAACACGAACGATCCGCCAAGCAATTGAAACCGAGAAGCGTCTCAATTGTTTAAACCAAAGGGACGACAGTCTTCGACTTCCAACTGCTTGGAAATCGCTAATATCTACTATCTACTAACACAGCGACCCTCCTCCCACGCGCAACCGTTCCGCACCAGTGCTCATCACACCCACCAATCCTACTATAAATACCTCACCTCTACCCACAACTTGTCAGTTCTCTCTAAGAACAGATTCAGATTTTAGAAACGAATCAAGGTTCGACCTGGGGAGTAGGCAGATTGAGGCCCCGGACTCGAACCACTTCTTAGGCTTCTTATATACCTCTATATTATCGATTCTTCTTCCTTTTCTCTTGAAAATCGCTCCAAAGTGGGAGCCGAAACGTCGAGACTCCAATAATCTCAGACGCTGTTCAACCCGTGAACCTAGTATTTTTCATATAGACAACCGCGAAAACCTATCATATATATATATATATATATATATATATATATATATATATATATATATATATATATATATATATATATATATATATATATATATATAGGATAGGTTTTCGCGGTTGTCTATATGAAAAATACTAGGTTCACGGGTTGAACAGCGTCTGAGATTATTGGAGTCTCGACGTTTCGGCTCCCACTTTGGAGCGATTTTCAAGAGAAAAGGAAGAAGAATCGATAATATAGAGGTATATAAGAAGCCTAAGAAGTGGTTCGAGTCCGGGGCCTCAATCTGTCTACTCCCCAGGTCGAACCTTGATTCGTTTCTAAAATCTGAATCTGTTCTTAGAGAGAACTGACGAGTTGTGGGTAGAGGTGAGGTATTTATAGTAGGATTGGTGGATGTGATGAGCACTGGTGCGGAACGGTTGCGCGTGGGAGGAGGGTCGCTGTGTTAGTGAGGGTTGTATAGTTAGTAGATAGTAGATATTAGTGATTTCCAAGCAGTTGGAAGTCGAAGACTGTCGTCCCTTTGGTTTAAACAATTGAGACGCTTCTCGGTTTCAATTGCTTGGCGGATCGTTCGTGTTTTTAGGGAATATATAGGTGCTACTGTTTTTGTGTTGTCAAAGTCTATGTTATGTCGAGTCTGGAGACGGTGTTGTGCTAGGGATGAGGTAGGGTCAGTGTTTCTGACTGCTAGGCGATGTTCGTATACCTTGTTGTTAATGCGTCTGTTTGTTTGTCCAATGTAAGTTACATCTGCCCGATTGGGCAGATATAACAAATTAACTCTGGTCTGGATACCGGGCCACTCTGGCATGGGGGGCAACGAAATAGACGATTCCTTAGCCAGGGTAGGTGCGGTATCAAAATGTATCGGACCAGAACCAGTGCTTGGCATATCGGCAAACACTGCGAAAACAACCATCTTAGCCTGGGTCGAGAGGAAATAGTTCCTTGGGGGTAAACCAGAAAAAGGCAAAAAGCCCAAAAGTTCTGCGACTGGACAGCAAGATATCTTCTTCCCCGTTTTCGAGGGCGAGGAACACGATGGTGACAATATTTTCCAACCTACCCTCCAACCACTACTCCTAAACCGGAAAAACCACCTCTTTTTCCGATTTTCCGTGCTAGGCATTTTTTTTATCGGAAAATTTTATTAATGAAAGTTGTTCAGAATTGTCCAAAACCCTGAATCCAAAGTTTAATCAAAATTGAAAAATATTGAAATTTTGTTTAAAATATTGTCAAAGTCTGAAAATATTTAAATGGATTTTTTTCTTTAAAATATTCATGATAATTTTGTTTGAAATTAAACCCAAGCTGTCAGATAGTTGTCAAGTGATAGAAGTATTTTTTATATTTTTTAA
This sequence comes from Rutpela maculata, assembly GCA_936432065.2. Taxonomy (NCBI): domain Eukaryota; kingdom Metazoa; phylum Arthropoda; class Insecta; order Coleoptera; family Cerambycidae; genus Rutpela; species Rutpela maculata. The sequence continues at coordinate 202,778,079 of OW386285.2, read as the reverse complement.
ATTAATCAATATTTTAAATTTTTTATTTTGATGAAATATTAGATACTGGGGATTTGGACAATTCTGAACAACTTTCATTAATAAAATTTTCCGATAAAAAAATGCCTAGCACCGGAAAATCGTTTTTTTTTTCGGTTTAGGGGTAGTGGTTGGAGGGTAGGTCGGAAAATATTGTCACCATCGTGTTCCCCGCACTCGAAAACGGGAGATACATATTTTGCGGTCCAGTCACAAAACTTTTGGGGTAAAAGCTTTAGCTCAAGGGACTAAAAATCCTCCAGTACTAGCAAGAACTACCAGGATTGGTTCATTCAAAGGAGTTTATTACATGCCTTCTGAAATCAAGAACTAAAAAAACTACTAGTGTTAAATAGGTTAGACCTATGAACTCTTGACCTATACACTGGGCACTGCAGACTTAATCATTACCTCGGAATAGCGGACAACGCTGAATGCCGACTGTGTTTGGAGGAGGATGAAATGGCAGCGCATGTTCTATATATCTGTCCTGTTGCAGAAAGAACCAGGTTCTCGCTTTTTGGCAAAGGACAACTGCTGCCAGAGGACCTGAACCAAGGAGGTTAAATTAAGAGAAGGAGTGCCTAATAAAGGACTACCCAATCAAAAGTCGATACGTAAAAATCGTCACTATGACGCACTTGGATGTATGTACAGTTCTGTGCAATAAAATTCCGTACACCTATTTTTCGCTATATTAAGTAAATCATTCTTTATTTATTTGTCAGTGTCAGTGTCATATTTTCGAAATGCCGAAATTAACTGAACATGAACATAATTCTCTCTAAAATTGAAGAGGATGGTCTATCAGAGCAGTTGCTAACCATTATCACTTAAATAAAAGTACCGTTATGAGTGTGAAGAAAAGGTGGGAGGAGGAAGGTATCATCAAAAAAAAAGACGGTTTAGGCCGACCGCTCAAGATGAAGCGCTCCTTGGCTATTTGAGGGAAAATCCGTTTCAAACAGCAGTAGACGCTGTGTCCATGACAACTTTTTCAGCATCGAGGTCAACAGCTAGCCGAAGGATAGGAAAATCGAAATTAAAAGACTGTGTAAGTGCCAAGAAGACCATATTATCACAGGCAGACGCGTGCAGAACAACCATGCAGAAAACCGCTTTTTAATGTTTTGAACTTTCAGAATCTGGCCTTATCTCGGACACAATTTTTCAACGTCAATTTTTACATTCGTTATAAATCGAAATCATTAAATCATTAACATTTTTCCAAATACCTGAAATTTCAGAATCAATGTCACTTTTTTATAACCTATATGATAATAAAAAATCTAAATTCCAAAAAGACTGATTCACTTAATATTAGTAAAAACTGGATTACTTGATTTTTCAAGTGTACGTGTATTTTATTGCACAGAAGTGTACAAAGTGTCCAAAATTAGTGTCTACAATATAAATTACAGATGCATGAAGTAATAATGTGAAATTATAATGAAACTTGAAGAAATCTTGTTGATAGTTGATATTTACGATTTCTTGCAGCATGTGGCAAAAAGATTAAATTACACACAAAACTTATGTATAACAACAATAACTAACAGAAACATGAACACGCTATACATCACATCTTGACAATTTAACATCCAGTGACGAGTGATTTGCGTCACAATCTTTTGCTCGCTGGTAAATATTGCTTATGGGCATTAAGCACTCCTTCTTAATCTAACCTCCTTGGACCTGGACAACTTCTCACTCAATAAGGTAGTCGGCTTTATTAAAAAGCTGAACCTATTGGGTGAAATATAATTAAGAGTGAGCCACAATAGACCAGATGGTCGCAATGGAGGATTTGTTACTAGCCTACTCACATATCAACCTAACCTAACCTAATAGACCAGGAGCCCGCGGACCACTAATTGTGTGTCATAAGTCTACTCCCAAAATATGTGAATTGTTGTTAATTTGGGGTAGTAGAACACAGAAATGTTCATGCCAGCCCTCTTTTTGGTACAGGGGCGTAGGGCAAGCCCCCAAATGTGTAAGAAATATAACTTGTAAAAGTAAAAAAACAGCCACAAAAAGTCATAGGTTTACGCACGGGGGTTGGAGGAATTTCTTAATTTATCCCCAAAAATCATGAATCCAGACTCATTCATTTTGGGTGGTAGAAGGAGGCGCGCTACGTTGGCCCAATTTTGAAAAAAAAAAAGCAAGTAATAAAAGATGATAAGTTTATGAACGGCAATCAGGAACTTGGTAAGTATGAACCTACCGAGTGTGAAAATATATTCGCCTTCTCTGAAAAGTGGTATGACCGTCTTGCCATTCAGGATAATTGATGGCGTACCAGAATTCCCTACCGCAAATACTGTTTACCTGTGTAATTCGATGAGTATCATAAATTTACGACTGGCAATCAGAGACTTGGTAAGTGTGAACCTTCAGAGTGCGATAATGCATTCGTCATCTTTAAAAATGGATACGAAGGTCTTGCCTTTCACGTTAATTGACGGCGTTTCGGAGCTTGCTACCGCAAATACTGTTTATCCGTTTAATTCGATGAACAGCATAAATTTACGACTGGCAATGAGAAACTTGGTAAGCATGAACCTCCTGAGTGCGAAAATACGTACGCCACCTTTGAAAAGTGGTGCGAAGGTCTTGCCTTTCGCGGTAATTGACAGTGGTTAACTGTGTAATTCGATGAATACCATAAATTTACGGCTGGCAATCAGAACTACACTGGTACCCTAATAGCACAACATTGTCCTGTGGACATCTGAAGGACGTCCTCGACGGGCATACAGGACATCCGATGGACGTTCGTTTTTGGTCCAAAGTGCATCCGACGGGCAGCCGAGGGATGTGCAAATGTCATAACTTTGGACAATATTTGTACATTCCAATTAATTTAAAAAAAAAAGACGGAATGAGAAGGGATCGAACCGCCGACCTCGTCCTTTGTAACTCGATGTTCTCTCACTCGGCCAGTAACCTAACTTACTGGTATGTACTGAAAGACTGTACAGTTGACTAATATAACTATCAAATGTAGAAAGTTTAATAAATGTTTAGTATCAAATAATATCGCAATAAAATCGCTCCAAAGTGGGAGCCGAAACGTCGAGACTCCAATAATCTCAGACGCTGTTCAACCCGTGAACCTAGTATTTTTCATATAGACAACCGCGAAAACCTATCCTATATATATATATATATATATATATATATATATATATATATATATATATATATATATATATATATATATATATATATATATATATATATATATATATATATATATATATATATATATATATATATATATATATATATATATATATATATATATATATATATATATATTTGTCCTGCAAATAATGCTGCGTCCGTACATGTGCACGATACCATACACTGCTGCGTCCTGTACAATACTGCGTCTGTATACCGGACGCAGTATTGTTTTCCCGTGTTATCTTCAACAAATCTCTGAAATGGTCGATTTGCAGCATCTCAAAATGTTCTTCGTCTCCTGGGTTATATGTAGACATAGAAATGAGTTCTGTTTCGTTTCAATTGAGCAAAATATCGACCCGAGTTTTTTTTGGATTCGGACGCAGTATCATATGTTCCGTAAAACTAAAAGTATATTTTTAGTTCCATCGAATTATGTTTGGGGGCGCATAGATTTGTGAACATAAATATACTTCAAATATTCTCTATTCAAAAATCGTATAATGCTGCGTCCGAGATTTGACAACACCGGCACTATTAAATATCCAGTCATTCTTTCATGCTTACATGGAAAGCCGGAGTTCGGAGGAGTGTAAAATTCTTGTGAACATTTATTTAAGTTTACAAGTAATTATGTTTCATATTTAAACAGTTATCTTCTTACTTATAATCTGAATGTTTTTATCACAGAAATTTATTTTCAGGAAATGAAATTAATTTCAACGGAAAATAATTTACAAATATTTAGTTATATATAATCATAAAAACAATACCTCCTCCAAAATTAAACTGGTAAGCCGTTACTTTGTGGTAATTAATTATGATGATATAATAATGAAACAACAACATTAACATTTACTTTATTTTTTACCGCCAAATTATTGTAACTTGCACCTTACTGCAGTTCGGCAGTCAACGTGACATTTTCAGATGATTAAAGTAAATGAACATACAAAGGCAGTCAGTCTACAGGACATTATGCTAATTTTATGGTTACTGTTTTGAATAAGGAAATAGGAGAATTACAGACAATATTGTGAATGTAAATAGGATTAGAAATATTAATAAGATATTGTAGGTAATATTCTAGGTATGCTAAGTTAGGAGCAACAAAAATCTATGACTAATATAAACTACTTTTGGTTATTTCATTTACTCTTATTAGGTTATATACTAATTAATGAACTGCTTTTGAACAATTTATAGTATCCATAAACAAATAGCGTGAGTTATAATGAGTGAGTTATTATAAATCACTAGGTGATAGTGCCAATCATCTGTATCTTCATGCCCTAGCCTATCCAATCGACGTAACGCGCTTCACGAAGGTGTGGCTCTGTCCGAGAGAAATCCTTAAATTAAGTTAAGTTAAATTTTACAGTTAATTTTATTAATAAACAGAGTACCTAATTAAAACGAAATTTTCTCAATTTAATATTTATTGTTATAATCGTAGATAAAGTATAGTATTCAACTTGCGGTAATGGTAATAACCCACTTGATGAATTACAGCACTTGCCTGCGGCTCAAGCTGTAAACTTCATTTGCGTGAGTTATTACCTACATTACCGCTCATTGAATAATATACTACAAGTTCATCAAATAGTGTGGTTTATTATAAGTCTAATAACTACAAATAGAACTATTATTATACCTTTTTGTTTGATAAAAAGGGAGGTTGAAATTTTAGGTTTTTCCAGAAACGGTTAGATGCATGATGCATGAAATTTGGCAGACATATTTTTTGTTGAAATCTATTAGATCGTGTTAAGACGAAATTTCGATTTTCACTTTTTGAAGAGGTCAAAACGGGGGTGGTAGGTGGTTTAAAGCGCACCTGTATTTTTGAAATCGCGTAAGTCAGAAACGTGATTATTCAAGCGATGGACACTTCTGAGAAAATAAGAAGACACGCACGTATTTGACGGTTTTCAAAAAGAGACCTCCGAACGGGTGAACGGGGAGGGGGAGGTTTTTTAAGCCTTCCGGAAACGGTTAAACCCAGAATCATGAAATTTGGCATAAATACTTTTTATTAGAATCTGTTAGACACGAGTAAGAATAATGGATTGTTATCAAATTGCGATGTGCAATGGGTTTCCCCGAGTACTATAGATGCGCAGTGGGTTTCCTCGAGTACAATGGATGCGCAGTGGATTTCCTCGAGTTCAATGTATGCGCAGTGGGTTTCCCCGAGTATTATGGATGAGTAGAAGGTTTCCTTGAGTGCGCAATGAATGCGCAGTAGGTTTCTTCGGGTACCATGAATGCACAGTGGGTTTCCACGAGTATTATAGATGTGCAGTGGGTTTCCTTGAGTACAATGGATGCGTAGTAGGTTTCCCCGAGTACCATGCGTACCATGATCCTCAATTTTAACCAAACTTTGATTTAAGAATGTTGGGTTATTCCTATTGTTGTGTTAAATTTGATTCGTTTAGAGTCGTTTGGTTAAGATTGTTGGGTTGTAGGGAACACGATTTCAAATTCATGTCACCTTAAAACGGCTATAACTTTGCGAGGAAACATCATAGATGACCATTCGAAAGCTTATTTTAAAGAGGAAGGATGTTACTAAATGATATATTTATTAGAAATAAGCTGAAAAATTTTTTGGGTTCTAGACACAACTTCAAAACTTGCTAAAAAAGTCATCTCAAATATTTCAAAATCCTGACATGATGGGCCAATTCTGAGGCCAGATTCGGATTCAGCGCGAAAAATTACTTCTGAAATGACAGCTGCACAACAACATTCATGACCTGTGTTATTGAACTGTCAAACTGGATAATATAAGTGAAAACATCCCTAAGGGATCTTATCAGTGTAATTTTGTTCTGATTGGTTGTTTCAGCACACGTGATTAGAAATTAGCGAATTAAATTGCTATTTGAGCTAAAAATTTTCAACAAGTTTTTATTTCCCAGTCAGTACCACTAAAAAGTGTTAAGCTCTCGGAATTATTATTCAATGAAAATTGTATTGAAACTGTCTTTGTTTTATTTAGAATTAGGTTATTATTTTGAGATCAATGTATGATTTCTTGATAAAATCTTTCATTGTTTTTTTTTCTTCAATTACGTTGTTGCCGGTAACTAGAATGTTTGTATCATCAGCATAACAGATCACATGAACATTTGGTATCTTTTGTTGATGGCTGACCAGATAATTAGTAAATATTATATATAAGTGATCCCAAAATTGATCCCTGTGGAACTCCTTGTGTAATATCACAAATATTACTTTCAACTCCACCGACCATTTTTACAATTTGTGTCCTGTTGTCTAAATAGGAGGAAAATATTTGTAAATCAGTTAGTCGAATACCGTATAGTGCTAGTTTGGTCTTAAGCAGCTGATGGTCTACCAAATCAAAAGCTTGTGAGAAATCTTCGAAAAGACCCACAACTGATTTCTTGTTGTCTAAAGCTTTAATGATTTTGTGATGAAAATCACACAACGCAGACTTGTTGCTTTTGTTTGTAGTGAAACCATGTTCAGCAGGAGACAGTAACATATTCCGATGTAAAAAATCTGATAATTGCTCCTTGAGATGGAGTTCTAAAATTTTAGAAATTCTACATAGTAGACTAATGGCTTCATAATTATTATTATAGTCATTTGGATCTCCCTTCTGGTATAATGAAGATACTATGGCTCTTTTAAATTTACTGGAAAATATGGCTTTCTCTATAGAAATGGACCGCTTATCGCATATTTGCATTTTTATCCAAATTATTAGAAATATCATGACCATTAGAGTTTGAAGACTTTAATTTATTTACAAGAAGTTCAACATCCTTAGTTGAAACTGTAGATATATAGAAAATAAATCCCCTCTTTTTCCAATAATATTTGGTTTCTGGTTTAGAAAAGAATTAAATTAAATTAATTAATTAAATTGATATTAAATATGAGTACAAAAACTTTTATCTTCATAAAAACAGTTTTTAAAAATTCTAACGCGGTAAAGTGTTGAAGCCATCTTTTTTTACTAATTTTGGGGTGTTGAAAACGAATTCGTTGCCAGTTTTGCCAGTCTAGGGAGCATATTAAAAGAAGACCCTTATTTGGGCGCCATAAAGTGAAGGTTCTCATGTTCCCAACCCAAAGTCATTTAAATAATTAAAGAATTTTTTAATTTAAAAACAAGTAATATTTTCTGAATAGTGATACGCACACCTTACACCCTAACCCCAAAAATATGAGAAATATTCAGAGGTGAGAAATATTCATCTGAATTGACTAAATCACCTCATTATGATAGAAAAACATCAAATTGGGTGATTAGGGATTTCTTTTGCAATTAAAACCAATAAAAACTCTTAAAAGATAAAATCCACCACCTTGATTGGTGGGGATGGGTGTAAGAGTATTCAGAAGTAATAATAACCTGATAATAGCCATTTAACAAGGAGTAATATTGTAAATATACACCGTTCTTAGGGTGGTGAAGGGTGAGGGAAACGAGGGGGAGGGATGGTGAATTTAGAATTTTTGCTTCTTTCATTACTTACCTAATGAAACTGAGTATCTTGAAAGAATTTCGTGCACTAAAGAATAACTTTTTGTTGCAAGCTATAATATCAATTTCAATGCCACCCCCCAAATAAGAGTTATTTTTTACTGTCTTCCCGATGTTTTTAGCCAAATCGAATGACAGATTCGTATTCAGCACCCCAAAACTAGTAAAGAGATGGTTTCTCCACTTTACCGTGAATGGGCCAAAAAAGGGCTCTCCCTCGCGTTCCCCTCACCTTTCACCAGCCATAAGAACGGTGTAAGTTACAATATATAATATACGATTATTTATTTATTAAAAAAAAAAAACAAAATTCCTTATTAAAAGGCTATTATAATGTGATTTCTTCTGAATACTCTTACACCCATCCCCACCAATTAAGGTGGTGGATTTTGTCTTTTTATCATACTAAGGTGATTTAATCAATTCGGATGAATATTTTTCATCCCTGAATATTTCTCACACTCTTGGGGTTGGGGTGTACGGTGTGCATATCACTATCCAGGAAATATTGTTTTTTATATTAAAAATTCTTTAATTATTTAAATGACTTGGTTTGGAAAATGAGAATCTTCACTTTATGGCACCCAAATAGGGGTTGTTTTTTAATGTGTTCCCGAGACTTTTCGTTAAAACGGGTGAGAATTCGTTTTCAGCAGCCCAAAATTAGTAAAAAAAAGATAGCTTCCACACTTTACCATGGATGGGCCAAAAAAAGCCCTTTTTTAACATTGTTCATTACAAAATAGTAAATCCGAAGGCATTTATTATCCAACACATTTGTACTTCAAGAAATGTGTTTTTCAACTTTCAAGACTAAAACACTTATCATATGTGCAAAAAGCAAAAGCAAGAAGCATATGCCCTCCCTTCTATTCTAAGGCGAACTCATCGCTTAGTGAAGGAGTAAATAAAAATGAACATCTAACCAAAATTCCATTGATCTCCTAAATTCAGCATTTTATATTGCAAATTTGAGGCTACTTTTAGTGCACAATTGAAAAACTGATCCTAAAATAATAATCGACAGAAAAATCATATTTCGAATTTTACTGACATTTAGAAATAACTGACGGCTATCGATTTGTTCTACTACAAGTGCAATAAAATTATTAGGGTAAATATGTCAACCGCGCCGGACGCAGTAATATGCTAAGTTTCACAAAAAGTAGTCATCTCGGATGCAGCATTGTATTGAAGAAGAATGAAATTATTCTCGGCCGCAATAACGTGCTGTTTTTGAAAGGACGCAGTATTGTCCTGTATATTAAACTTTTTTGTTTCTTGAGTTATTACAATTCTAAAACCAGATATTAACTGAATTTGGTTAGTAGATCCAATATACTTCATTAGATTTGAGCTAACTAGCGTATTTCTGGGAGACGCAGTAAGGTTGGCTTGTGAAAGGACGCAGCATTGATAGCGGGATGTATATATATATATATATATATATATATATATATATATATATATATATTGAACCAATCGACGCTCTCAGTCCCGACATGTTCATCAGAGAACTCAGACCCACTAGAAATAATTGAGTAAGGGTAGTATATATTATGTTTTATATTCGTACTTATTGCCCCAATTAAGAGCAACCAAATGGGGGTAAGAAAATATGGAGATTATTTTTTTTGCCAAATTCAATAATCGTTCCCAGGACCGACGCGTTCAACCGCCTTTTCAGACCCGTGTGTATCATAATGACATACCTAATAGACGATACCAGTCCCGACACTGTTGCCGGACCTCACCTATAGATGCAGATGTTTCATTAATAATTTATCCCTGCTAGATTAGCCTAAAGAGAGAAACATAACTAATACTCTTGAAGAAACATTCTAAAATCGTTTAAAAGTTAATGAAAGTGACTATTTTTGGTGTTTGCAATTATTTAACATATTTTGCAGGACAATAAGTACCAGAAAAGAAAATTAATCACCCACCCCGTTGGCAAGGGGTTATCTTAATATCTCTCATAATATACCGGGTGCCACAGGCTAGAGGCTCCCCCCTATATTTCCTTTACTTTTTAATTTATCAATTTGAAATTTGGGTTACATAAACTACCTGTAAAAATGAATTTTTAGGCATAAAGAACGGTACGAGACCATTTCTGGTTTACTCGGAAATGACCGCAACTTTCGATTATTAAATGGAACTCCCTGTATATTTTTACATACTTGGATTCAAGACTGAGTATACAATGATATTTTCGCGAATTTTTGAGTCGATGTCCAGTTTTCTTAAGCATTTTAAGACATTCATCTAAAATGCTTTGGAATACTAAAATTTGTTCTACGGCAGGTAAAGTCCAAGGCAAAAATATAATTTTTGATTTTATTTCATTAATGACTATTTACGAAATTGAAGAAATCACTTTTTTATTGAAAACTCTTTTTTCAAGTGGTGCTTCCTAGTGTTCAATAAATTATAGATTTTTTTTCTGAATTCATTGATATCCATTTCAAATCCATGCTCTTTGTTTTTCTCTTTTATTTTTATTTAAAAATAAAAAATCACTTTCAAAATAATTTTTATTGATCCTTATACTTTGCAATAGTACCTACTTATACCTAAACAAAAGAGAGAACCAAAAGGTTATTATTCACAAAAAGGTAGTTATTCACATTTCATTATTAGACATGATTTTTGCAAAGGCAACTACGTTAAATTTCAAGAAAAACTATATTGAAAGTGATTTTTTATGTTTAAAAAAATTCAACAAAATAGAAAAACAAGATAGCATAGATTTGAAATGGATATCAATGAATTCAGAAAAAATCTATAATTTATCGAACAGTATGAGCCACCACCTTCCCATTTGAAAAAAAAAAGGTTTCGATAAAAAAGTGATTTGTTCAATTTTGGAGGCTTCATAAAAAGTTATCAATGAAATTAAATGAAAAATTATATTTTTCCCTTGGACTTTACCTGCTGTAGAACAAATTTTGGTATTCCAAAGCACTCTAGACGCATGTCTTAAACTGCTTTAAAAACTGAACATTGACCCAAAAATTCGCGAAAATCTCATGATATACTCAGAATGTTGCCTTGAGTCCAAATATGTAAAAATGTACAGGGTATTCCATTTAAAAATCAAAAGTTGCGGTCATTTCTGGGTGAACAGGAAATGGTCTCATACCGTTTTTTGCGTCCAAAAATTCATTTTTACAGGTAGTTTATGCACCCCAAATTTCAAATGGATAAATTAAAAAAATAAAGGGAATATAGGGCGGGAGCCACTAACCTGTAGCACTCGGTATAGTTGTAACATGACTTACCAGATATGGAACGCAAGCATTTTAAATCATTTTTTCCGCCATGAGGTGTATTATTTAATCCTTTAAGCGCAATGCGCATGTCAGTAGCGGGAATGTGATTTTCTGAAATATTTCATTATTGCTGTTTTTCTTAATGTACTAATATTTGTCATTATGACAACATATTTTCAGACATGTCTAGTAATGGTACATATTTTATAGGGATAGTGTAAACACCGACAAATTAAATAGTCTATACAGGTCAAACCAGACAGTTATTGAATACAAAATTATATTCTTTTTTTATATTCTTTTTCGTAAATGTGTTACGCCTGGTACAATAATATTACGATTTATTAATATTAATAGAAATTTTGAGAATAATGGAACTATCAGCCAAACAGTTTATTACACTTTGAGCTAGCCCCTTTTCAATGGACAAATTTATTATATCTATTTAGTGGAGTAAATGAAAGCTCCTCCATCTCTCATATATTACTAATTTCCTATGGGTTACTTTTCGCATCAGATTTCGTTAAAATCGAAATACCTATCTCAAAAACTATTGGTTTTTTAGGTAGGAAATGATCTTGAAAATTACCTTAAAATAATGAACAGAATTCGAATCCGGCATAAAAAATAAGGCATGCTATTTAAAATAAGGAAGTTGATGTCAATTTCCGGTAAAACGTGACGTTATTGATGAAAACACCTGTCCCTAAATTTTCAGCTTAAAATTATTTGTTTTTTTAAAACGTGTAATAGGCCACTAACCGTGATATTGCGATATGATCTATACAACTAGAAATATTTAAGAAGAACTGCAAAAAACACAATATGATACCTTTTGAAAAAATACTGCATTGGAAAATCAGCAAATAAAAATTGCTCAAAATGTTCTTAAGATTACCGCAAGATGTCGTAATCAAAGAAATAGAAAACTAAAAAACATGTATTTCGCTAAAAAGGCAGTTAAAAAATTGCATTTATTGTAATGCATCCGTAATTTTCATTCATTTTTATTAGTTTTTTCGGTTGATCTTTTAATAAGGATCAAATATTTGACATCTTAAGCCAAAAACGTATAAATATTTAAAAGCACCGCCGCCACCTCGACTGTGCTATCAATACTAATCCACAATGTTAAATATGGCAGAAAATTTTAAAGGCTGTTAAACTCAAATTATTTTTTAATATTCAGCGAAGAAGCGTGCACAGTTTTGCAGTTCCTTCAACATAAGCAATTTAGTTTTTAATGCCTCATTTATTATATAGTAAGAAAAACATACGTGTAAATGTTTCTTTTAACCAAGTAAACTTAGAGAAAGTGGACGCATTATAGCGGGTAGCTTTTAGGTCCAACCCAACATGTGGCAAGTCATAAAGTCATTATTAGCTCTGCTTATCGTATTGTATATTTGTATAATGTTCCCGGAAATGCCTTGGACTTGAAAAATGAAATGCCGGTCATTTTATAGCTGACAACTTTTAATGCTAAAAAATCGACTTCATTAACTTTTAAATACCTACACCTACTACCAACAATATCGGTAAACGATTTGTACGATCGTACAAAAATACTTATTAAATTATTCTTAAAAAATGTTTTTTTCTTAACCATCTCTCAAGCAACAAAAGTAATTCAGGGATATTGTGTTAAGTAGCACAGACTAGGTCTATAGCTATGTAGATTCCGACCACATGCAAGACTCCGAAAATTTGCTCCTTGTCCGAAATAACATACAATTAAAATTTTTAAGTTTCTCCAGAATAAAATCGAAATATCATCGAGTTTCGATACTGCGTCACTCCAGTAGATGCCATGCAATGCCCCTTTTTTTCTAGTAATTTTTTTTCTTGAGGTCCTCATAGTAATAATGACAAACTTTTATCGTCTCCTTGTTTTCATGTAGTCAGTAATAATATAAATTACAGACTGTCACCAAATTATGAGCATAACCAAATTACTTTAATAAACATTTGATCAATGGTTGTACGTGTAAACTGTAAAACAATCAATTTGAGCATGTAATGCGGTTTTACGGGGGGATGGGGGAGAAAATTATTTCAATAATGAATAATTATTTTTAAAAATTAGTCCCTCATATGGTATCTTTAAGCCTCATCGAGTGCTGAAAAAACTTTTGTGAAAAATACATCTGTTATGGATTGTTTCTAACAATTTTTAAGTAAAAAGTTGTTTCACCTATTTTTTAATTTTGAATTCCTTTCTATCAAATATTAAACGCAGTATTTCTTAAAAATCGATCTATCGATCAAAAGCGGAGGAAATTCCAAATTTGCTTTTATGTTTTGTGATTTGAAAACTGCATATTTAAGAAAAATACAGGATCTCATCGCGAAGAGTAGTCAAAAATACATAAATAAAAAAAAATGGTAATGTTCAAATTTCCTAAGGATAGCTAATACTTCTAATAATCTACTAATCTAATCTAATAAGCTAATAATCTGCAAACTTTGCCAAAAAATGTTGCGTGCGATTTAGACGTTCCATGTTTTTTTTTGGATGACTGTCTATTTTTTTTTTTTTCAATTGTTAATTGAGGCGACCTGGCCGCCCCATTTTTAACCTTACACGCGGACGCCTGTAATAATAATAATAATAATAATATGCTTGTGCGTAAAAAAGTTCACACTTGTATATTACAACTAGTCAGAGGTTCTAATTATGTATCGTTACCATGGTAGCATCCATAAAAAATTCCAGAAATTTTTCGCCTGGTGGATACGGTAGGTGAAATTACCCTGGAGTTTTTTCTGTCAAATGATTTTTTATTGGAATTTAATTTTTTTATATATGGTAAAAAATAAACGTTCCACCACATTTCGTAGATCAAAATTAAAAATAATAATATACACTATTCTTAATCTACTTTCTATTGTTTAATGCAACTAACTGCTAAATCATATTTTATTTTACTTGACGTTTTGTAGAATCTGTGAAAAATCAAATAAATTCGCTTTAAAATATTTGACATACACACCCTTTTTTCACAGTTTTAGTATCATATATTATTATGTTTGTTATGATAATAATGTTAGAGTGATCCATTAGTTTTTAATTTTATTTAGATGTGAAATTATCTTGCCGAATTCCCCACGTATTTGAATTACTATCAGAAAATGTTTTCTGGATCTCGGAATGTAATGTTGGGGATAATTTTTATATTCGAGATCTCTAAAAATTTTCAGATATAATCCAGAGACCAGGGAGATAACTAGTGAAAATTAGATGTTCACGATGTTCTACAATAAGGGTCCAGTGAATTTTTGTCGTATTTATTTCCGTAAGCAATGCAAAGTAAAAAAATCACCAACTTCGAAATTTAAATAATCTGTTTGTAATTGTTTAAACCAAAATTGTTGGATGTCAATTTTTTCTTTTTCTCGAAAATAAAAAAAAAATAGAATCCAACAATTTTTTCACAAAAACAAAAATTGATAAGCGGCTGGGAGAAAATCGAACAGAAAATGTTTTCCCTCAAAAATAAAAATTGATAAGCGGAGGCAGAAAGTCGAAAAGTATACACGGAGGGTCAGACGGGCCCTCTCTACGGGCCACTTGCATGCCCGAGCCCCTAAAGTCTGTACCGAATATACCTCCCAAGACCGATTAGTTGGGCTTGCGATTTTACATGTACACCAAGATATTAAATCATCAGTCTCCACTGTAGGTAATTGATAAATTCGCCAAAGTTAATATATGACTAATATGTAAATATGTTTCATGTCTATTTTTTTAAGCTTCAATAGTTCTTTAATTGTTTGTTTATTTGGCACTTTGTTATTAGAATGAAATTTGATTTACTTGTTTATTACATTAAAGATATTTTGGAATGTAAGAACCAGTATTAGCTTAGAGCCACCCTTGAAAACCTATCATCTAAGTGTGTCTGGCATTCGACTCTAGTATTAGCAGTAGTTAAGTGTCATAAAGACCATGCTTTATTAACATCTGGTGTTGAAGTTTTAAGGACAAATACCTGATGTACCGTTATCCATAGTGAAGCGTCGGTTTTATTACCGATTATTATCTTTAATTATTCAAAGTTGTGACCACTAATACTTTATTTAACATAACAAATCAACTTCTTAACTACTGTGCTTTAAATACTAGGTCCATGTATAGCCGATAAAGAGGTCTTGTTTAGCGACCTCTTTATCGGCTATACATGGACCTAGTATTTAAAGCACAGTAGTTAAGAAGTTGATTTGTTATGTTAAATAAAGTATTAGTGGTCACAACTTTGAATAATTAAAGATAATAATCGGTAATAAAACCGACGCTTCACTATGGATAACGGTACATCAGGTATTTGTCCTTAAAACTTCAACACCAGATGTTAATAAAGCATGGTCTTTATGACACTTAACTACTGCTAATACTGGATGGATAAAAAAGTTATACACCTTTACTTAGGGTGTATAACTTTTTTATCCATCCATTGTCAAACTAAAGGAACAAAGTATTTAAAGTATTTATAACAAAACAGCGATTTCAGTTTTTAAATTAATTTTTTTGATTCCATTCCGTCTTATTCCATAGGAATAATATTTGTGAGTACGCTTAAGGTCTCAATTGGTTTATACAATTAGAAACAAATTATTTAAATTTCGAAGTTGGTGATTTTTTGACTTTGCATTACTTACAGAAATAGATACGACAAAAATTCACTGGGTCTTTGTTGTAGAACATCGTGAACATCTAATTTTCACTAGTAATCTCCCTGGTTTCTGAATTAAATCTGAAAATTTTTAGTGATCTTGAATATAAAAATTATCCCCAACATTACATTCCGAGATCGAGAAAACATTTTCGGATAGTAATTCAAATACGTGGGGAATTCGACAAGATAATTTCACATCTATATAAAATTAAAAACTATTGTCACAACAAACAATAATATATGAAACTAAAACTGTAAAACAGGGTGTGTATGTCAAATATTTTAAAGTGGATTCATTTGATTTTTCACAGATTTTACAAAACGTCAAGTAAAATAAAATATGATTTAGCAATTTTAGTTGCATGAAACAATAGAAAGTGGATTAAGAATAGCCTAAATTATTATTTTTAATAAATTTGATCTAGGAAATGTGGATGAACGTTTATTTTTTACCACATATAAAAAACTTAAATTCCAATAAAAAAACATTTGCTAGAAAAAGCTCCAGGGAAATTTCACCTACCGTATCCACCAGGCGAAAAATTTCTGGAAATTTTTATGTATGCTACCATGGTAACGATACATAATTAGAGCCTCTGATTGGTTGTAATATATAAGTGTGAACTTTTCTACGCACAAGCATATTATTTTATCTTTTATCTATTATTTAACTTACGGAGCTACAGGCGTCCGCGTGTAAGGTTAAAAATGACCAGTTTTCGCGCTACTCTTCAAGCGACCAGGTCGCCTCAATTAACAATTGAAAACAAAAAAAATAGACAGTCGTACAAAAAAAAAAAAACATGGAACGACTCAATCGCATGCAACATTTTTTGGCAAAGTTTGCAGATAAGTATTAGGTATCCTTAAAAAACTTGAACGTTGCCGTTTTTTTTACTTATGTATTTTTGTCTACACTTCGCGATGGGATCCTGTATTTTTCTTAAATATGCATTTTTCAAATTACAAGACTTTATGTGTATGGCAAATTTTGAATTTCCACTGCTTTTGGGGGTGATAAATGTAATCAATCGATTTTTAAGAAATACTGCGTTTAATATTTGATAGCAAAGAATTCAAAATTAAAAAAAGGGTGAAATAATTTTTTACTTAAAAATTGTTATAAACAATCCATAACAGATGTATTTTTCACAAAGGTTTTTTTCAGCACTCGATGAGGCTTAAAAATACCAAATGAAGGCATCAGTTTTTAAAATATTTATTCATTATTGAAATAAATATTTTAATTTTTAAAGCATTACCTATCTACCTAACTAATTTAGATAAAACAAAGTGGAGGGAAATTCTGGAAGCATCTGTTTTTTACATGCCAAAGTTTCAAAAAAAATCTTTCTTCGTTTTCGTTTTTTATTCCGTTCAAACATGCAGGCATACAGAGAACATTTCCAAAGTTGTTAAACGTCATCTCAGTATCGTATTTTATCCCCACCACCTTAATTTCAACCAGAAAACAAAAATGTATTAGTATTAATATGCTATGATCTGCTACACGTTTTTTTTGCTACTTCTGGTTTAGTTCGAAGTTGCAACTTAATTATAATTGAATGGAAAATGATACCATAGAAAATTAAATATCCTTTACAGTCCTTTTTTTGAATTTAAAATCGCCTGAGAAAAAATAGAATTACAGCCAATTTTCCTTCAACAGAAAGAAGGCCATGCAAAATATTTAATAAGTAAAATTCCAACAAGGTAAAAAGGCAGTGCATAGAAAATTTTGGACAATAATACCATTGCATTTTCTTTAAGTTAGTATTGACAATTTTAATAAAATAAAATTTTAAAACGTTATTGAAAGGAAATCTCTTTAAATTAAAAATATTTTTTTAATGGAAACATCCATTTTTTTTCTATTACTTAGATCACTGAAATTTATCTTTTCGCAGAAAATATAAAATTAAGTTTTACAAAAAACACTAAAATAATAAAGCAAAGTTTTCTTTAGACACAACCTAATTTGTTATTGTCAGCAAAAAAGTAGAAAATAGAATAAAACTGGGTGAGGGGCTTGCATTTAAAAAAATGTATTTAAGAGACTTTTTTTAATATTTAAAATTCAATAGTATTTTAAGATTGTAATTATTGGCATGCTAAATTAAAGTGGTAATTTGTTAAAAATTATCTATCTAATGTTCTATGAATAATACATTTCTAGTTTAATAGAATTCTACTGATTACATATTTTTTACATAGCATTTTTCTGTTAAGAGAAAATTGGCTATAATTACGTTTCTTCTCAGCCTATTTTAAATTAAAAAATGGACTGTAAAGAAAATTGAATGTTGAATCGTAATCATGACAGGTTACCTTTCTGTTTAAAAAAATTTAAAAATTTGCAACTTCGAACTAAACCGAAAGTAGCGAAAAAACCATGTATCATATCAAATGTAACTTATTTATGTTTAAATAAACGCACCTAAATTTGAAAATTTTATTTTTAAAATGAAAAAGTTACAGGTCATTACATGTCCTCTGTGCCATCCGGTATATGAAAACCTTAAATCTTAGTTTTAACTCGACCAATATAAATAAAGCAAATTCAAAAATTAAATATTAAGAACATGCACACAAGAATCTTCTCCATCGAGAAAGTTGAAAATAATCTGGTATTATATTTCCAAATGAATATTTCGTATTTACAGTGTTGCCAGACTCCGGTATTGTCAACGTCTGATGAAAGATGCGGGCTTAGGAGCGTACTGTATAAAATTATATACTATATACTGAACGCCCTCTGCATAAAATATGCAGAACTACATCTGTATAAAATACTATATTCAACCGCTTTTTCAGTCCCAGTGTCAAATGCGTTTTTAAACTTTTTTATGACATAATCAAGGTAGATAAGTAAGAAAAACACAAAAACGTTCTCAGACCCGGAGGTGGGTCTGAGATCGTCAGTTTTGGTCTGACAACGTCGGTAGTGTATGGCGAATTGGGTCTGTGTAATCGGTTAAACAAATCTATATATATATATATATATATATATATATATATATATATATATATATATATATATATATATATATATATATATATATATATATATATATATATATATATATATATATATATATATATATTTAAAACTGAACGTTCAGGCACCAAATTCACATATATATGGACGGAGAGGCACCTATATATACGTTCTGGCACCAGATCGAGGTGCCAGAACGTTTTATCGCATATTTGAACGTCTAAACATCATAACATCCTTCCCACAAAATTTCAAGATGGAGCTACTTGGTCGATTTTTCTATAAAAACTGGATTTTGGTTCAACCGTATAATCTGCAGAGGGCGCGCCAACCACTGATGTCTAACCGTACTTAGTGGCACCATTCATTTGCGCTTGATTCCCAATATTTAAAATGACTTTCTGGCACCTCAGGGTTTCTACGGCTAGTGAATTTTAAATCATATTATAGATGGAAGAAAATCCGATATATAGTATAAAGAAAGTTGCGTTTTCGTTACAACTTTGCAACTTTTTTTTTAAACAATAAAACTATCATTAAAATCGGAAAAACGGTTAAGAAATAAATTAACTTCAAAACATGACAAATTTTGAATGATGCGATCATTTTGTCCGTGGGTATATTATATAAGACATTACACAGAATATTAAAAATTGTAAAGAAATCACAGTACATTACATTTATGGTACATGCGACAATGCCCTCTAATCATCGTTTTCTTAATGCCTTTGTCGACAAAGTAACCGTAGTTTACATTATTTCTCGTTTTGAAATCTACAAACCCCTTTATCGTATTATAACTCTGTGAACTGCCTATTGAGGTCAAATTCCTGGGCAGGTAAAAAATATGTGATGACTTCTCTTAATTTATATCTAATATTTGCTGATTTATTTACTTATTGTTTTTAATATAATTAAAAATCTTTAGCTGTACTTTCTTCATATTCTATACAGGGTGTCAGAAAATATCGGTAACAAAATTCTGGTACAAATTATATCCGAAAAAATTTGAAAAAAAGTGCCGCAATGCCCGCAAATGCTTCCTAATTGAGCTACAGCGCTAATTAAAAATATTAAAAAAGGTCATCTTTCATTTTAATCGCAAAACTAACCGCTTGTGAGAAAAATCGTGTAAATGAGAAAACACGATGTGCTTCAAGTTTTCACGTAACAATTAAGTCAAGTAGAGTAACAATAAGCTCATTGTTAATTAATTTTCATTGCCATTATTTAATTTAAAAAAAAATGAAAATAGCAAAATACCAGTTTTTGGCTTCAATCTTCAAAGGGCTTTGAGTCCACAAGGAAGCATTAGCTGACATATTTATATAAATTTTCTTTCATATTTTTGCATGTAGAATCGGCACCAGACCGGTATTACCGGACACCCTGTATAGCCGAACAACGAGACCACTGAAACTTTTTTATTTTTCAAAATAACTGCATACTGTAACCGAGTATCTATAATGGAATGAGTAAATATTTTATTTGTAGTGTTTTTATATATACTGTGTATAAAATTCGTGTTTTTTCGCAGTTTGTAAACATCTCTAGTCATATAGAATAATAAACTAAAATAAATAAAAACTAGAATGTCCGTTATGAAATTGCGAAGAAAACTCGATGAGCCCGAACTTTTTTGTCAATATGTTAAGTTGCAAAAAATTTAAACAAGATAATTTTTTAACAATTGATTATAACTTACGTAATAATGCATATATTTTTACTCTCTCCTACTCCAATATATTTCTAACCTAAATAAATCATCCTGTCAAAATTTAAGTCCAAAAAATAACACCGGCACACACAAAAAAAGTCGAGTGCGAGAAGGCAGGCCCTATGTAATATGTATTCCCATGAATTTTAACCTGCTGAACACGAATTCGATGTCCGTTTTGCCCGATTGGCTCTTGTATTTTCCTAACCTCAAAAAAACCTTAAAAATGCCCGAAAAACCTCAAACAAGTAAATAAAAGGCTTAAATGAGCTGACCACCATTTCCGTGCATATTATGGGGCACCGAGAGCGAATCTGAGGTCAGAGTTGGCCGATCAGTTAGAAATTTTAACATAATCTCAAAAAAACACCTAAAAAATGCCCGAAAAATTCCAAACAAGTAAATAAAAAGCTTACATGAACTGATCACTATATCTATACGTAATTTGGGGCACTGAAACCGAATCGGTCAGAATTTATGCGCGACGATCGAATATCTTTTGAAATCCTTATTTAGGATGAAAACGTATCCAAAAATGACTGAATCATAGCCCGAAATTGACTTTGCTCTACATAATATCTGAACATATAATTTCCGACGTATTTGCAACGTGCTGAACACAATACAGAAGTCAGAATTAAAGCGCAATCTGCAAACTTCATAGAGAAATATCACTTCAGCATAAACTCTCATCAACCCTAGTGAGCGGAGATGGGTAACTATTAAATTTTCAAGTATCCTAAGGAAAATATTACTGAACAGTGAAATTTTTCAAAGTTTGCTCTATTGAGAGAGGAATATCGTTTGGACTTAACATTTACCTACACCCTCCTTTGATGATTTTCTACTTTTTTTTTCTTAGAGCTGTTCTAAACATATGTATAGTTTTCTTTATTTTGTTTGTTTGTCATATGCCATTTGTTTCTTTTTCTATTCTTGCGACTAGGACATCTCCACGTGGTGACGGCGGGCAAAGATTTATTTCGACTAAGTTCCTAGGTAAAAAAATGCCTTCATGGCAGAAGTAGAGACTGAGTTTACGATGCAGGAGAGGGAAACCTCAGTATCGGCGGCAGGTCAGGTTGAGAAAGCGGGACTGTGGGCGTCATCATGCAACCGCAGCTCTAGTGAAGTAAGAAACTTGCCTTCCTATGAGTATAGGGCTACAAAAAATTTTGCACAACTGTGTAAATAATGTGAATTCCTTCTGTTTTGTTTGTAGTAAAATCGAGGGTCCGAAAAATCGAAAAAAAATCAGCGATAAAATAAAAAATATTTATCTAAAATCTATATATGATAGGTTTAAGTATATTCATCAAGTGTTCTTTTCCTTGTGTAAAATATTTTCCAAACAGTGGCGGCTGGTGAAATTTCAATATTTTTTTTCTCGTCTGTGGCGCATGGGACCCATACGAAACTTGGGAAATAACATCTAGAGAAGCACTTCTCTAATGACCCCTAAAAAATTTTGAAAAAGCAGTTTGCGAAAAAATTTTTGAAAATTCGCTAGCCTCCCCTGGGTCTAGGGACCCCTGTTTACTTTTATTTTTTTTTGTCATATGCATTTGACTTTTCATAAAAATGCATCGACAAATTTTGGAGTTTGTGAAAATATTTTCATTACTAACTGAGATACAACGAATTGAAATATTGTAATTTGTTAAATTGTAAATTACAAAATTTCAGTTCATTGTATTTCAGTTAGTAATGAAAATATTTTCACAAACTCTAAAATCTGTCGATGCATTTTTATGAAAAGTCAAATGCATATGACAAAAAAAAATAAAAGTAAACAGGGGTCCCTAGACCCAGGGGAGGCTAGCAAATTTTCAAAAATTTTTTCGCAAACTGCTTTTTCAAAATTTTTTAGGGGTCATTAGAGAAGTGCTTCTCTAGATGTTATTTCCCAAATTTCGTATGGGTCCCATGCGCCACAGACGAGAAAAAAAATATTGAAATTTCACCAGCCGCCGCTGTTTCCAAAGTCTTTTTCTCTTTTTCTGTATGAGCTAGAACGAACATCACTTGATACTAAATTGTCTTTTTTCATAATCGCCGCAAAATATTCTTCCCTACCATTAGATAGACCAAGATTTCTAACAACATTATTAAGTTTATCATTTCACCAAATATTCATATTCACTGTCATCTTCTTTACTTTCGGAACAATCGGTTTCCATTAACCCTTTTTTAGCATTAATTCCGGAAACATTTGTATTGCTAAAAAATAACACTCTTCGCGGATTCCAGGCTCCTTCGATATCATTGGATTTTTATATTTTACTTTAACGTTCTTTCCATTTGTCTTATAACATATGATGCAAGGTATCATGGAAAACCTTTATCCACTATTTCCATACTATAACATTTTAGATAAATATTTTTTATTTTATCGTCGAATTGACTAAAAACAAGGCAAGAATTTTACACAAAGAACTTTAAACCGAGAACTCTAGATGTAACATATTCTCAGACAGGAACTTTACACAAAGAACTCTGAACCAAGAACTCTAAATCTTAATAGTTCTTGCCTCAGGAACTTAACAGTCTTGTCTTAATTTATAATAGGTTTAAGTTTTTGGTTTAAAGTTCTTATCTCAGGTTATGTTGGGTTAACAATTCTTAGTTTAAAGCTCTTAGCTCTTGCCTTAGGTTATGTTAGTTTTAAAGTTCTTGGTTTAAGCTTTTAATTTATTTGTTTTGGATTTTTAGGCATTTTTTGAGGTTATGTTAAAATTCCCAACTGATCTGCTAATTCCGACCTCATATTCAGTTTCAGTACCCCAAATTACGTATAGATATAGTGATCAGCTCATTTAAACTTTTTATTTACTCGTTTTGAGCATTTTTAAGGTGTTTTTTGAGGTCAGCAAAAATGCAAGAGCCAATCGGGCAAAACGGACATCAGATTCGTATTCAGCGGGTCAAAATGCATGGGAATACATAGGCCTTCTCGCATTCGACTTTTTTTGTGTGTGCCTGTGTAATGAACAAAAGAATAATAAAGTAGTAAATTAAATCGTCAATTGTTCAAGTAGTCCATGTAAAACGCGGGGTTTGACGCTCGGAATGCCCCCATCATCGGGACTACTTTTATTTCATCTTTTTTGGGTCTCTGATCACGAAAATCGGTCCCGCGGCTCTAAAAATAGTGCGTTACCCCTAAAAATGCCAAAAACCACCCCTTTTGGGAATATAACTGTAAAATAATGTTATGAATGTGCTAACTGTAATGAAATTTTGCCAGTTCAGTAAGTTCATCTAAAGTAAGGATAAATTTTATGCTGAGGGCTAACCAGAGGGGGTGAAAATACCCCTAAATTGACGTAAAATTAAAAAATGATTGAATTTTTTTTATTCACTTTTTGATTTAAATTTAGATAAATGGGGATTGTATAATGAAGAAAATTTTTTTCCAACCCTTCAGGAAAAATGATTGAATTCTTTTTATTCACTTTTTGATTTAAATTTAAGTGAATGGGGATTGTATAATGAAGAAAATTTTTTCCAACCCATCAGGGGTGAAAACTACCCCTGTATTACCTTTAAATTGAACTAACGCTTAGACATTAAGTAGATATGTATACTTTTCAGTTTGCTTGTAATTTCTGATAAACTTCCGTCGAAAAAAATATCAAAAAACGTTTTCACCCCTAAGCGTTAGTTTAATTTAAAGGCGATACAGGGGTAGTTTTCACCCCTGACGGGTTGGAAAAAAATTTTCTTCATTATAAAATCCCCATTCATCTAAATTTAAATCAAAAAGTGAATAAAAAAAAATTCAATCATTATTCCATTTTACGACAATTTAGGGGAAGTTTCACCCCCTCTATAAAATTTGTCCTTAATTTAGATGAACATACTGAACTGGCAAAATATCATTACAATTAGCACATTCATAACATTATTTTACAGTATTATTCCCAAAAGGGGTGGTTTTTGGCATTTTTAGAGGTGACGCACTATTTTTAGAGCCACGGGACCCCGATTTTCATGATCAGCGACCCAAAAAACATGGGGTAAAAGTAGTCCCGATGAGGGGGGCATTCCGAGCGTCAAACTCCGCGTTTTACATAGACTAAAGTGGACGAGTCGTAGAAAAACAACATATATTTCTTTCAGAATGTAGATTTTTTTCATGTAATTTTCAGTGGTATTGAAAAAACTGTATTTTAAACAAATGCATATTTTCGCGCAAACAAAATCTTTTATCTCTGTTCCCAATGGGCATAGAAAAAAAAACAGATTTTTAATTTTTTTTTTTTTTTTGTATATTTTTTATGCATAATAATAAATTTAATTTTCGAATAGAGTTTTGATTTGTTCAAAAAAAGATAATTTAAAGAAAAGCAAGAAATGACTTTAAATATTTCAAAAAACAATGTAGGTTATTAAGCCTAATAAAAAGTACATGAAAAAACCTTTATTGTAACAAAAAAGATGTACGACTTGATGCATTTACAATCGACTATTCAATTTTCGACAGCTATTTTTTTTAGGCGTTCGCCTTAATATTATGCCATGATGATTTAGCTCAACTAGAAGCGTTATTTCCTAAAATTTCGTTGAAATGTATGTATTATTACTTAAGTCACCGTCAATTGTTTAAAGGCTATCGATTTTAATTGTCTTAATTTTTTCGACAAATCGACGAGAAGGGTTCGGCACATCTGGTTTTCATCGCAATTTCATAATAAACACTCTAGTTTGTTGTTTATTGTGATATGACCTATACAACCAGAGGTAGCTAAGAAAAAAGACGAAATACTCTACTTTAAACATTGTTTTGTTTACTCAAATACCGTCCGGAACTTAGATTGAATCAAAAACTTTTTGTGGCACCAAATAAAATCCATAGGTTTTTATGTAGATAAAAGGCGCTTAAATAAAATTAGGTTGTATGGCATCGTTATCGACCTTAATTTAACCTTTTATTACACTGTAATAATTAACTAAGTTTTTAAAGTTATTTGAATGTATTTTAATTTGTATGCATAATTTCACATTCGTCTAATAGTCTCTTTTTTGTATTGTTTTGAGGAAATGCTTGCCCTGTATGACTGATATGCTCTAATTTCTTACAAATGTTCGAAATTTGAAATAAAAATTTTCAGTCTAACTACAGTCATCATGTTTAATATGTATTAGCATTCGGTAGCACACGAATGCAACTTTCATTATTAAAAACACCTCAATAGCATTTTGAAGTTAAATTGATAGATCCTTCAATCTACGTAAAAGTACTTTCGAACCTTATAGACACACTATATTATATAGTTTTGATATCCTATATATCTTGATATTTTTGTATAGTAATATTTTGCTCAACAATTATAATAAACACAGTTTATGTAAAACCTGATCATTTATACGCCTCTGGCTATCGCCCTGTATGGCGGATATGGCCCAATTTCAACAGGGAGTATTTTACCACACTATTTTACATACGCGCCAAAGAAATAATTATTTTAAGTCTAATAGAAGTTATCGTGTTTACAAGAAACGATCTACACACACATACATTCGATATGAAACGGATTTCTGTACGATTTTTTTTTCTACTATGATTATTATATTTTTTTTTTGGTTAAAATATACCTATCTGATTAAATCAAATAGGTATAATAATAAAGTAATGTGAATAGGTATTTAATAGCAAAATTCATTTCATAAACGAGTTCATAAGATGAGAATTTTAGGGCCAATAAAGCCATAAATTCATTTTCTACGCCATGCTTTAAGCTGTTCAATTGTCAACAGAAAAGGTTAGCAAAGATAATATTTTACAATTACAACAGTATCGAAGTAGAGGGATGCTCTTAAAAATAAAGTTAACCATGAACATGTGTTGCTAGTAAAATCTACCAGAAATTCAAATATTTCTCTCTCGATCCTAGTAATTGCATCTCAAAAATAAAAATACCAAATTGTTCCCAATAAAATTTGAAATAAATCAAACTTCTAAATAAACTTTCTAATAATTTGTTAATTTACAAAAAATATATATTTTTTAAAATTTACTTTTTTGAATAATATAAAGAATATGATGTAATAATAATACACAAATCATTAATAGGAGTATTCCCTTTTATCGAGCTAAACATTGATGTCTAATTTTAATGCAAAATATTTATTTAAACAGCTGAAAATAAAAAAGACTTCGAAATTTCAGTTGATTAATGTTTAAATGCACCGACTCATAGAAGCGCATTTTTTTAAATATAAGTTGTTTCAATGTATTTTGCAGCACAATTAAGAACATGTTTTTTTTTAATTTAAACATTTTTTTTGCTTATAATTTTCACAGTTGTAATTATAAACAAATTTTAATAAGTCTGGATTTTTATGAAATCAAAAACAGTCAAGAATTATGAATGTAGATGAATAAACCAACATCTGAAAAACAGAATGTGATTTACTTGAATTTGGGCCCGAGATACGTTAATTTTTGTGTTTTGGTGTCTTATAAATAAAAAAAATTATATTTCTTCTTCTCTAAAGTTAGTCCTCAATGTTTTGGTCTCACTTTCTAAAATTCTAAACTAATTCCAAAAAAATCGTTTAAATGAAGATGAAAAGAGTTTTTCTTATTACCATCATCAAATATTTGTAAAATTGTATATATAAAAAAAAATAATTGCCTTCTTACGAGTCTACGCACTTAAATAATAAATGATTGATATTTCAAAATCTTTTTAGATCTTTAGTCGTTTAAATAAATATGTTGCGCTATTTGGTAAGAAGGTGTTCACCTGCATTTTTTTTTATTTTTTTTATAATTACAATTCACATTTTTTAAAATGTCTCCCCGTAAATTTTAGCAGTTTTGGATAAGGGACAGAAAAATAAAATATTTCTAAGAAACCGATTAGATACCTTTCGATTTATACACAATATTTAAAATACTAGCATCCCAAAAACAACTCAATCTTGGTTTGGACACCTTAAAAAAATGGTCAAGCTTCTCAAGTAAATCTGGAATTAAAAAGTATGTAATGTTCGGTTGATCCATTTAAAAACCGAAAAAGTCGTACTACATATATCTTTCCTCTGCATTTTCAGTAGTAATTAAGTAAAATCAAGCTAGAAAAAAATAAAAAATACAGACGGATAGATCACATATTTATGAACATGTCCTAACAAAATTTATCGTTAAAGCCACGGTTTTCCCGAAAAAAATAGTCAAGTGTAACGTTATAACTCGGAGCGATATCCATGCGTGCACGCGCTTGAATACGCATGACTGTGACACCGACGCACTGAATTACATGTCACTAAATCAGAATTTGTTCAATCTATATGAGTGTTGGCTCATTTAAAAGATGAAAATTGTAGCTTTCTGATGTTTTTTTGTTTCAAACAATACAAGCAAAGGATGGATGGGACAAATATACTTATATATATTCTCACGCCCAAACTTGCAATAAACAATATAGAAAAAAATAGAAGCCCTTCAAAAAAATTCTTTCTTCATTGAGAACTGTTAAAAAGTATGTACACTCCATGATTATTATGGTTTATTAAGTTGTAGTAACGAGGATTAAAAAAAGTACTCTCAAATAATTTTAATTTCCTTGCTTGATGATTTTTTTGATAAATATATATATATTAGAGGCTGTAACTTGTCAAAAAATTGACCCATTGAAAAAAGTAAAATATCGCTATTTCGGAAAAAAATGTATACTTTTCGAATGTTTAAACACAAAATCGTTTATTTGTATGCCTTTTTTCGAAAATATGATCAATCAGATCATGATAACAAATTGCGATTTTCACGATCTTATCCTTATAACTATGAAAATATCTTTGATTGTTTAGAATATAAATTCTGGAACTTTTCCAATACATTAACAAATGTATAAGGAATCCATTGGATATAGCTGAAATGTGGATAAGTGTACCTGTAATAAATACAATGCAGTAAAGGCACGTGAAAATTCATGCGAGCGATTCAGCGGCTATGTGTGGTGTCTGTATATGCGTCCATAATTATATATTTTTACTCTATACTCACTATTTATCCTCCCATTCAATAATAAAAATGTCCAAAACGTGTAATCAGAAAGAGAAAAAAAGCTTTATTTTACTCGATAGAACAGCTAAGAATTTTTAGAAGTTCCATAGTGTACATTTAACCGTGCACTGGCCGCGCAGAGTGACAAAATTACTTCACTATTTTTTTTCAGGAATACCGTGGCTTTAGCGATAAATTTTATTAGGACATTTTTTGTTCAGAAACACGTGGTCTATCCACCTGTATTTTTTCCTACCATGACTTAATTTCAAAATTTTGAAAAAATGGTTTTTTTTTTCACTTTTTTTTTATGTTCTGCATCCGAGCGAAATGTAAACTTTTCAGGATATTATTTTATACACTTTGTCGAACTCATTAAAAAAAAATTATTCAGTTTGCAAATGTTTGTGGGTTTCACTACAAAATGTTCTGTGTCGTCTGAGCTAAAGGTTACTCTGAATAATCTGTCTGCTTCCTAATAAAACCATAAATCATTGCAACACATAATTTTTATTACTCTTTTAATATCAATGTTACTATATCCACCCGAATAGTTAAAATCTGATAATATATGGTATAACTAATATTAGTCCAATCAATAGGTACATCCTGAGTATTCTATCAAGTGGTGAGGGTGGCGGGGGTGTGAGTTAGCTGCTATATCTCTTCAAAGTTCAACGTATATATCTCGCGAACCGTTGCTGCTATGACAAAAATGGTAAGAACCCACTACAAATTGATTTACATGCTTATTTTCGTAGAACTAACCGTTTAAGAGCTACAGCTCAAATATTGCGGCTAACGCATACCCCCCGCCGCCCCTGCCAACTTTTCAAAATACTCAGGAGGTAACCTCGAACAATTAAAGAAAATAAAATAACGTACCTAACACTGTTGTTTCAAGAAAAAAGTATCTATGATTGGACTCTATAACAAGTTGGGGGGGGTAAAAGTGGGATATACAGAAAAAGGATTAATGTAACCGTAACGTATCTATTAATTCTTTGTTTAGACATTCACTATATCCTTTGCACTAAAAAATACGCTATCAATATCGATTATCTTGTTCAGGTCGTAAATAACGCATAGCAACTATTATGAAAATGAAGGATCATATGGGGTGGCATCGTACGCTTTGCCCAGGGAAAGACATTTAAAGATTTAATTAATATTGTTACATATCTAATATGCAAAAAGGACGAGTCATTAGATAACTTTAAAAGTATAGTGGAGGAATTAAAACTTTTGCGAAAAATGAATGAAATTGGGAAGTTTAGTTGGTAGTCTTGCTCTCAAAGAGCTGAATAGAAACAAATCGATAAACCATTCAAAAGAACTACTTTCGTTTACCGAAGACGTTATGACACTAAGAACATTTTGTATAGAAAAAGCTATAAATACTGTAGAAATTTTAAAAAAGAAACAAATATATTGCAATAAAGAATTCTTGTTAAGGTAACATTTATGTTACTTCTCCTGCATAACAGGAAGAGAGTTGGAGATATTCAGTTTATTGAATTGACTAAACAGGACAAAACAGACCAAGCACGTGAAGTTTTCGAAGCGCTAAGTCCAACCCAAAATTTCCCCTTAACTTTTCTCTCTAGCACACAGCCTTATCAAAATGCACAGTTTGCATACTTTAGTCATTAATTACTTTCTCTGTTAGATGACGACCCCGTATATTATTATTAACTAAAAACTATGGTTATTTTCCTAAGATTTGTGTAATTTTTCTCCATCGCATTATTTTTTTTTGCATATTTTTCATATTTTTCTCCACGGCACTTGTGTTAACTACATGCCAAATATTATCGTTCACCGTCATATATTTTCTTTGTGTTTAGGGTGACCACCTTGTATGTTTTTTCAAATGTTTCTTTGACAGTTATGTTAGCTGCATGCGAAATATTATCGTCCTGCGTCACATTTTTTAATTTTTTTTGGTAACCACACCATATTTTTTCAAATTTGTTTAGAGTGACTACCCTGTATATTTTTATTTTTAAAAACACAAAACTTATGGGTTATTATAAATGTTACAAACCTTTTATATCACTCGGTATGTCATATACACAAATGCACAGTGTATTTTACAATAACTAAAATTGATATTTTAATAAAATGTTTTCGTAAATGATTCATCACCACTGAATAATAAATAATGAATTTGTTATTTTTTTAATCAATCTGCATCATCTTGATTTTTTTTTCCAATAATTTTTTTAGACCTCAATTGAAACTAAACTCAATAACAATTTATTTAGCTCACTCTTTGAGAATTATTTCTCATCCTATTTTCTTCATTTATAAAATTACACTACATAATAATAGCGCAATAAGTACATATTTACTTGTCTCAATGTTCCACGGGACAAGTTTCTAGACGACTTTTTCGAATTCTGTACCTCTACTATTACACCGTTTAATTATTTTTTGTGGGATTATTTGAAGTCGTATGTCTATAAAAGTCTATGTCAACACATCTCGAAATCTAGAGGATGTATATATCGAATTGGGGTGAAATAAGAAGCGACTCACAAGGTTCTAGAGTAAAGCCGGAAGTTGCAATTTTTTACATTTTTAAGTGAAAACCATTTTTATTTCAGCAGAAAGAAAGCCATAGGAAAAATTGTCAAGCAATAAAATCCAGCTGGCCACGGAGTCTTCGTAGAACAGCGCATAGAAAATTTTCAACACCTCTGCATTTTATTTATTAGTATGCCAATTTTAAATTTTTATAAAAAATTCTAAATCTTAAAAAAACCATTGAAAAGAAGTGTCTTAAAAATATATTTTCTAAATGAAGAGTGCGCAAAAAAAATTGGAAAATGATATCACTGCATTTTCTTTAAATTAATATGTAAATTTTAAATATTAAAACACAAAATTAAATTATAAATAATTTTTGTATCTGTGAATCAACTGTTTGAAAATTACACGCTTGTCGAAACTGCAGTAACGTTTGGTTATAATAAATTAATGATAAAAAACAAAGAAAGGTGTTTTCATCTGTTTCATTATGATTAATTATCACAATGTAATGGCTCCCACTATTTAATTTGTTTAATAATTGTTGAAAATAAATCATTTTAAAACATTTTTTGAATGGGGGAACTCTCCATATTTTTCTATTATTTGAATCTCCGAATATCTACCTTTTTGCAGAAAATATAAACTTAGGTTTTACTAAAAGAAAACTAAGGAAGTAATAAAGTTGTAAACATGCACAATGCAATTTACAGGAAATTTTAATAACCGGTAAATCGGTAAATAAAAACCGCTGCCCAAGGAATCACGACTTCCACATCCAGATTCTCTATCCAAGTCACTCACAACAAAAAACTTTGTATGTTAAAATAATTGTTTATGGAACTTTAATAATATAATATTTGAAATCCTCTACCCCAAAAACCCATAAAATGATACCCCACATCGGTAGTGGGGTGGGGGTGGTGATAGGGGGGTGGTAATGGGGGGATGGATGAAGTAAAAAAATATTTTGAGGTTTCTGGTTCCTGTACATACACTAAATCACATTTTTTTTTCATCCCCTTTAATAGGGGGTGGGGGTGGTAATGGGGGTGGCTAATGCCAAATTTTTTTTGAGACCTTTTATATACTAAATACCAATTTCGTGGACTCTTACCTGCTCGATTTATCCATTTACCCCAAATTTACCCCAATTTTCACCCCAACTCTTCGACGGAACAAGATGAAAATATAATCTAGTTCTAGACCTCGTTAAAGTACATATGTGTACCAAATTTCAAGTCAATATCTTAAACGGTTCCAGAGTAAACGTGCGCACAAAAAATAGTTACAGACAGACAGACCGACAGACAGACAGAAAATTTTTTTTCGCTCAAACTTAAAATCTCGACGTTTCATGACATTTTAAGCCTATTTGGACAATAAAATTTTTTTTTAATTTTTTTGTTACTATACTTCCACTGGACGTGGAAGTAAAATGAACATAACCGGTTAACCGGTATTTAAATATGTACCGAAATATGTGAAAAAATTATGTAATGAAGAGTAGGTTAGAGGCAACTTTTTGATGTGCTACAAAATGTTTTTACCGTAATGTGCTTGAATTAGAAATTTTATTTCTACCGTGTGGTCCACGGTACACAATGATTCTTTTCTCCATAATTCCCGCCAACTAATTAGTTTAAAATGTGTCATATATTCCTTAAAATGAGCAGTGGTCTATTTACTTTAAAATTCAGTCAAAGTAAGTTCTAGTATCTTCTTTTGTGTCTTATTATTAACACGTGTTTGTTACCTCTCTGTCCCTTTTCAACATTACATTGAACCTTTCTGGAATCTTATTCATTTTAAACATTTATATTGCAGGTACTTTTTCTAAGAAACTATTCAGTTTTCATTAATATTATATAATTCTCTGTTACTTAAATAAAATTAAATGGAAAACACATATTACAAACAAATAATAGAAAAGAAAATGGGACTTCTATTAAAAAAAATGTTTAAAAAGATTTATTTTCAATAATTTTTGAAAATTTTAATTCTTATACAAGTTTAAAATTGACATATTGAATTAAGGAAGGTGGTTTTATGTTTTTTGTACACTCCATGGTAAGCTTGTTAAAATTTTGCAGCTTATATATTTTTTCCATGGTATTCTTTCTACTGAGATGTTAAATTTTATTTTTACTCAGCCATTCTTAAATTCGAAAAAAGGAGTATAAAGAAAATTGAACTTCGGATTACGAAAGAAAGTTACTATTAAAAATAAAAAAGTTGCAAACTTCGGCTAAATTGGAAGTAACCAAAAAAAAAATTATGTGCCGGTGACTTCAAGTAACCAAAAACATTTTATAGTACTTTACTTCCTACTAAAAAATGCCTAACGCGCCCATAGAAGTTTCACGGTAAAAACTTGTCCCATCCTTTATCTAGAAAGATAAAAGTTTCTCGCTGTATTAATGAATGCAATTTTTCACTATCGACATGGTAATAAAAATCCATATTTTCTACACTTATTAAAATTTGACCTTCATATTAACAGTTATTGTTAACAAATATGTAAATATGCTAATATAGTCTAGTCAATGAAAGAGTTGTAGAGAACATTTTGGAGGGGAGAATTTTTCTCTTTAGGAATGTGTTGGGGGTAGTCAGGAGGTAAACATACTAAAAGTCCCCGCCCCTAGCCCCGCCGCTTCAGTAGGAGAGGGGGGTGGAAAGGTTCCTTTTTTCGATTCTTCGCTTATAACTCGGAGACGATGCGTCGTACGAAAAAAGGTAATCTATGCAAAATTAAACGTAATTAAATTTCCCACAAGAATGTTTATATTCATTTTCTTCCTATGTGTTATATTTTACGAGATATTCGCCAGCGAAAATTGATAATTAATAAAAAAAAAATCAATTGTGTACCTTGAATATTTCTATCAAAGCGGTTTGCCGTGATCTGCTAATAAATCACAGTCACAAAACAATCTTTATTTTACAACACTCGACGTATTTACTAACGTAATATTTTGTCGAAGTCTAGACATTTCCTTAAATATACAGTGTGACTCACTTAAAATGAAGATACCCTTATAACTTTTTCATTTTGTTTCCGATTTGAATCAAATTTTACTCAAGTATAGAACAAATTAGGATCTACTTATGACCAGAAAATCATTCACCTGCTATAAAAGCAAAGCTACCTGCGGTTCCAAAATATGAGGAAAAAGATTAAAAATCATATTGATTTGTAATCTTTCGAACGATGAATTTTACGTAGCCACCACAAATTGCGGAAGCTGAGGACCCCCTTTGCCAAATGAGCTTATGTATGAAATATCCCCCATCAATAATCAAATCAAATTTTGGTGTATGTACGTTTGTGGCGCCGATTGGATGCATTTTTTAGAATTTCTAACATTCAAAATGTTTTATTTTTTTCAGCATATTTTGGTACCGCAGGTGGCTTTGCCTTTATAGCAGGTGAATGATTTTCTGGTCATAAGTAGATCCTAATTTGTTCTATACTTAAGTAAAATTTGATTCAAATCGGAAGCAAAATGAAAAAGTTATAAGTGTATCTTCATTTTAAGTGAGTCACACTGTACATTTAAGGAAATGTCTAGACTTCGACAAAATATTACGTTAGTAAATACGTCGAGTGTTGTAAAATAAAGATTGTTTTGTGACTGTGATTTATTAGCAGACCACGGTAAACCGCTTTGATAGAAATATTCAAGGTACACAATTGATTTTTTTTTATTAATTATCGATTTTCGCTGGCGAATATCTCGTAAAATATAACACATAGGAAGAAAATGAATATAAACATTCTTGTGGGAAATTTAATTACGTTTAATTTTGCATAGATTACCTTTTTTCGTACGACGCATCGTTTCCGAGTTATAAGCGAAGAATCGAAAAGAGGAACATTTCCACCCCCCTCCCCCCTGAAGCGGCGGGGCTAGAGGTGGGGACTTTTAGTATGTTTACCTTCTGACTACCCCCAACACATCCCTGAAGAGAAAAATTCTCCCCTCCAAAATGTTCTCTACAATCCCTTTTTGGGCATTCATTGATTGGATTAATATACTAGCTAGGTAAATACTTTAAAACACTCATTATTGGAGAACCAATCAAAACAACTATCTTCTAGCTAATACTGACGAAGTATTGAATTACTAGTATATTAGCGTGCCCAGATTAGGGCAACAATATACAGAAAGTAGGTATTTTCATAATAAATAAGAAAGTGTGTAAGTTGTGATTTGCATAATACCTAAATAATATTCTCTAATCATGATAAAAGCAAATAAATAAAAATAATCGATTGTAAATATGTAAAATATAAAAAAAGGTGAAAACTTGAGGCAAACTGATTGATCATTTTTGAAAAATAATTAACGTAATCTAAACGTTGCCTATACTTTCGTAACTACTTTCGTTAACATAACCTGTTTGTTATGAATAGCTCCCTACTGAGAAGTGCCTAATCTTTGTTAATTACATTTCTTTTCAGAGTTTTTCAACTGATACGTGATATATACAATGAGTGTCAATATCACATACAATTATTTAGCTTACTTTTTCAGAATTTTACTTGACTATTTCCTGTATTCCTACAATTACTCTACCTGTATTGCCGCATTGTCATACGTATATTATAATGACAATGCATAGTCATTGTTCATCCCTGAACTAGCTTCATCTGATAATGTAATAAAATTGTAGTATCTGTCTGTATTATGTTCTTTCAGGCAGGAGGAGTCTGGCCTATCTACAAATTGTTGTTTACATTATTTCTCACTTTAAACTATACTTTATAATCAGGGCCCCAACAAGGGAGGGGGGGGTAGGTCCAGTAGGTACCGTGGTACCAGGGCCCGACCACTTAGAGGTCCGAATAAACTAGGAAACGCAATGCAAAAATATTAAACTAATTAAAATTTGGGTACAGGTAGTGCAGTTATAATGAAAGGGGCCGGGGCCCATGATTTGATGTGAGTGCCTGTTAATAAAATAAGTCTATGAACTGAAAATTGACAAAACTTTGATGCACCGACCATTTGAACCGTAACTAAGATAATATATAAACATATATAAATATTTATTTATTACGGCACTTGTCCCTTTTATAGACAAGAGAATGGGATAACTCTGAAAACAACCTATTTAGCAGCGTTAACAAATTTAAGAGCTAAAGCTCCATATACTTTATAACTTTCACCCAAACTAAATCTAAGAGCATATTATATATGTATAATTTTCTGAAAAGGCATAAATAAAATCAAGAGTATCGAAATCAACCGCAGTTTAATCTTTTATTGCAATTAAGCCGCGAACGTAATTCGACAATTTCTCCTACATTCCTAAACCGATTAAAATAATTTTTTGATAGGCTTTTATAGGCAACTTTATAGAATGGTACTAGCTTATTGAAAACTAAAGAAAGAAAAACATTTTTTTCTTGTGTGAAAAACAAAAAAAAATATTTTTTTTGTTGACTTCAATATCCCAGTATCATTCTATCAAGTATTTTCTAAAAGCCTGTCAAAGTATTTTCTCAATCGGTTCATAGGAGAACTTGTCGAATTACGAAATCATTTTTTTAAGCCACACCGCCACCCTTAAAGCAATTGTACAAATTCAACAAAATATATTAACGTTGAGATCCAACGTTGTTACCGTATGTAACAGTTCATACAAAATAAGGTAATAAATTATATTTTTAAATCATACTACCTATTACACTATTTCATAATATAATATTTAGAATCAAAAGATTGTAAATAAATTGACATTTTTATTATATGAAATTAATATTTTACTCGCTTATTGTTTTGTAATATACATTTTTGTGATTTTAAGAATTTTTGAGGGAAACGATTATTATATTATTTACCTACGATCACTACTGTAACTAGTCAAAAACACACTACCTGACATCTATGTAAGTTGAACTTTACATATTGTAAACAAATCGCACTGTAAACAAACCGCACGGTAAACAAAACGCACGGGACACGCAATTATAGGTGGCTTATATCGCTGACGCGGGGTTTAAAAAAACAAATGCGCCTACGTAATTTTCAAACGCTGTCAAAACTGACATAATATTTGTTGAATAATATTGTTGACAACTAAATCAGGATTTTACTAAATAAATAAATAAATATGATCGTAGGTAAAGTATAGTACATAATTCGAGTTGTAAAGCAATTGCGCACTCATGAAAATACGCACTCATGAAAATACGCACTCGCAGCGGCATCGTACGTAACTTTTCCATTAGTGCGTAATATGCTTCTTACAACACTCATTACGTAATATACTATTTTGTACGACATGCTATGAAATTAGCCGAACTGTCAATAATAAATATCAGTTACTATTGGTATGTCATATACACAAATTCACACTGTATTTTACAATAACTAAAATTGATATTCTAATTACATGTTTTCATAAGTGATTTATCACCACTGAATAATAAATAATTAATTTGTTTCTTTTTTAATCAACCTCATCTACTTGTCTTTTTTTTTTTCAAATAATTTTCTAGACCTCAATTGAAACTAAATATAGAATATGATGAGTCAACATCAATAACAATTTTTAGTTCACTCTGAGAATTATTTCTCATCTTATTTCCTCTATTTCTGCAATTACACCACGGATATCGCACGTATGTGATACGTTTCAAAAAGACAAGCAACACAATGGCCTATTTTTACAGAGTGCGTTAGCAATCCTAAATGTATTAACACAGTGAGTATCTAAAGAAAAAGTGTCTTCTCCATATATACGGTGCCAGAACGCATATACATATCGGGAATATATAGGGAGCCACTTGCTCACATTAAATGCGGAAAATATTGGGTGCAAGAACGTCAATTTAGTTTTGGTGCCACTTGGTGATTTTACGCGTGTATATATATATATATATATATATATATATATATATATATATATATATAGGGGATAGGTTTTCGCGGTTGTCTATATGAAAAATACTAGGTTCACGGGTTGAACAGCGTCTGAGATTATTGGAGTCTCGACGTTTCGGCTCCCACTTTGGTGCGATTTTCAAGAGAAAAGGAAGAAGAATCGATAGTATAGAGGTATATAAGAAGCCTAAGAAGTGGTTCGAGTCCGGGGCCTCAATCTGCCTACTCCCCAGGTCGAACCTTGATTCGTTTCTAAAATCTGAATCTGTTCTTAGAGAGAACTGACGAGTTGTGGGTAGAGGTGAGGTATTTATAGTAGGATTGGTGGATGTGATGAGCACTGGTGCGGAACGGTTGCGCGTGGGAGGAGGGTCGCTGTGTTAGTGAGGGTTGTATAGTTAGTAGATAGTAGATATTAGTGATTTCCAAGCAGTTGGAAGTCGAAGACTGTCGTCCCTTTTGTTTAAACAATTGAGACGCTTCTCGGTTTCAATTGCTTGGCGGATCGTTCGTGTTTTTAGGGAATATATAGGTGCTACTGTTTTTGTGTTGTCAAAGTCTATGTTATGTCCAGTCTGGAGACGGTGTTGTGCTAGGGATGAGGTAGGGTCAGTGTTTCTGACTGCTAGGCGATGTTCGTATACCTTGTTGTTAATGCGTCTGTTTGTTTGTCCAATGTAAGTTACATCTGCCCGATTGGGCAGATATAACAAATTAACTCTGGTCTGGATACCGGGCCACTCTGGCATGGGGGGCAACGAAATAGCCGATTCCTTAGCCAGGGTAGGTGCGGTATCAAAATGTATCGGACCAGAACCAGTGCTTGGCATATCGGCAAACACTGCGAAAACAACCATCTTAGCCTGGGTCGAGAGGAAATAGTTCCTTGGGGGTAAACCAGAAAAAGGCAAAAAGCCCAAAAGTTCTGCGACTGGACAGCAAGATATCTTCTTCCCCGTTTTCGAGGGCGAGGAACACGATGGTGACAATATTTTCCAACCTACCCTCCAACCACTACTCCTAAACCGGAAAAACCACCTCTTTTTCCGATTTTCCGTGCTAGGCATTTTTTTTATCGGAAAATTTTATTAATGAAAGTTGTTCAGAATTGTCCAAAACCCTGAATCCAAAGTTTAATCAAAATTGAAAAATATTGAAATTTTGTTTAAAATATTGTCAAAGTCTGAAAATATTTAAATGGGTTTTTTTCTTTAAAATATTCATGATAATTTTGTTTGAAATTAAACCCAAGCTGTCAGATAGTTGTCAAGTGATAGAAGTATTTTTTATATTTTTTAAATTAATCAATATTTTAAATTTTTTATTTTGATGAAATATTGGATACTGGGGATTTGGACAATTCTGAACAACTTTCATTAATAAAATTTTCCGATAAAAAAATGCCTAGCACCGGAAAATCGTTTTTTTTTTCGGTTTAGGGGTAGTGGTTGGAGGGTAGGTCGGAAAATATTGTCACCATCGTGTTCCCCGCACTCGAAAAAGGGAGATACATATTTTGCGGTCCAGTCACAAAACTTTTGGGGTAAAAGCTTTAGCTCAAGGGACTAAAAATCCTCCAGTACTAGCAAGAACTACCAGGATTGGTTCATTCAAAGGAGTTTATTACATGCCTTCTGAAATCAAGAACTAAAAAAACTACTAGTGTTAAATAGGTTAGACCTATGAACTCTTGACCTATACACTGGGCACTGCAGACTTAATCATTACCTCGGAATAGCGGACAACGCTGAATGCCGACTGTGTTTGGAGGAGGATGAAATGGCAGCGCATGTTCTATATATCTGTCCTGTTGCAGAAAGAACCAGGTTCTCGCTTTTTGGCAAAGGACAACTGCTGCCAGAGGACCTGAACCAAGGAGGTTAAATTAAGAGAAGGAGTGCCTAATAAAGGACTACCCAATCAAAAGTCGATACGTAAAAATCGTCACTATGACGCACTTGGATGTATGTACAGTTCTGTGCAATAAAATTCCGTACACCTATTTTTCGCTATATTAAGTAAATCATTCTTTATTTATTTGTCAGTGTCAGTGTCATATTTTCGAAATGCCGAAATTAACTGAACATGAATATAATTCTCTCTAAAATTGAAGAGGATGGTCTATCAGAGCAGTTGCTAACCATTATCACTTAAATAAAAGTACCATTATGAGTGTGAAGAAAAGGTGGGAGGAGGAAGGTATCATCAAAAAAAAAGACGGTTTAGGCCGACCGCTCAAGATGAAGCGCTCCTTGGCTATTTGAGGGAAAATCCGTTTCAAACAGCAGTAGACGCTGTGTCCATGACAAATTTTTCAGCATCGAGGTCAACAGCTAGCCGAAGGATAGGAAAATCGAAATTAAAAGACTGTGTAAGTGCCAAGAAGACCATATTATCACAGGCAGACACGTGCAGAACAACCATGCAGAAAACCGCTTTTTAATGTTTTGAACTTTCAGAATCTGGCCTTATCTCGGACACAATTTTTCAACGTCAATTTTTACATTCGTTATAAATC
Source organism: Rutpela maculata (assembly GCA_936432065.2). Taxonomy (NCBI): domain Eukaryota; kingdom Metazoa; phylum Arthropoda; class Insecta; order Coleoptera; family Cerambycidae; genus Rutpela; species Rutpela maculata. The sequence goes on along the minus strand of OW386285.2, from coordinate 202,737,715 downwards.
GAAATCATTAAATCATTAACATTTTTCCAAATACCTGAAATTTCAGAATCAATGTCACTTTTTTATAACCTATATGATAATAAAAAATCTAAATTCCAAAAAGACTGATTCACTTAATATTAGTAAAAACTGGATTACTTGATTTTTCAAGTGTACGTGTATTTTATTGCACAGAAGTGTACAAAGTGTCCAAAATTAGTGTCTACAATATAAATTACAGATGCATGAAGTAATAATGTGAAATTATAATGAAACTTGAAGAAATCTTGTTGATAGTTGATATTTACGATTTCTTGCAGCATGTGGCAAAAAGATTAAATTACACACAAAACTTATGTATAACAACAATAACTAACAGAAACATGAACACGCTATACATCACATCTTGACAATTTAACATCCAGTGACGAGTGATTTGCGTCACAATCTTTTGCTCGCTGGTAAATATTGCTTATGGGCATTAAGCACTCCTTCTTAATCTAACCTCCTTGGACCTGGACAACCTCTCACTCAATAAGGTAGTCGGCTTTATTAAAAAGCTGAACCTATTGGGTGAAATATAATTAAGAGTGAGTCACAATAGACCAGATGGTCGCAATGGAGGATTTGTTACTAGCCTACTCACATATCAACCTAACCTAACCTAATAGACCAGGAGCCCGCGGACCACTAATTGTGTGTCATAAGTCTACTCCCAAAATATGTGAATTGTTGTTAATTTGGGGTAGTAGAACACAGAAATGTTCATGCCAGCCCTCTTTTTGGTACAGGGGCGTAGGGCAAGCCCCCAAATGTGTAAGAAATATAACTTGTAAAAGTAAAAAAACAGCCACAAAAAGTCATAGGTTTACGCACGGGGGTTGGAGGAATTTCTTAATTTATCCCCAAAAATCATGAATCCAGACTCATTCATTTTGGGTGGTAGAAGGAGGCGCGCTACGTTGGCCCAATTTTGAAAAAAAAAAACAAGTAAAAAAAGATGATAAGTTTATGAACGGCAATCAGGAACTTGGTATATATATATATATATATATATATATATATATATATATATATATATATATATATATATATATATATATATATATACACCGGCTGTAAACGAATAGTGGGCCACCCCTGTAACTTCCTTGTTTTTAAAGATATCGGGATGAAATTTTGTATGGTGAAATTAGGTAAGATTTTCAACTTTTTCGGACCTATCCGCCATATTTATCACTTCCGGTTTCACCGGAAATGGCCCCAATAGTCTCTTCTAAATGGACCACCCTGTATGTTTTTGCATTTTTGAAATAAAGATCACATTTTGGATACATTTATACTATTTTGAACAATTTACACAGTGTTGCACGAAAAATAATTCGAATTTTAGTTGTCAATCTAGATGGCTGCGAATATGTTAAAATTATTGTTGTTCCAATGTAATTCATATAAAAAATACGAAAACGTCAATATGTCCAATAATACATCATACAGGATGCTGTAAACTAATTAAAATCACATTTTTCAAAATGACTCATTTGTTTTAAATATTATGATAAGGGCCACCCGGATATTCAGAAAGCTCTATTTAGTAGGGCTTAAACGGTACCAAAAGTTCTGTAATGTGTAATCGTTACCAGCAGGAATGACAATTTTTCTTAAGAAATTTATGATTTATATCTAACTTCAATTAAATTTTGATCAACCCTGTATATTTGTGTTAATATTTTATGATATACAACAAGAATGAGCCAGAGGCCCATTCTGTCTCCTGCGGATGGTGGCATATCATAAAATATTAACAAAAATGTACAGGGTTGACCAAAATTTAATTAAAGTTAGATATAAATCATAAATTTCTTAAGAAAAATCATTTCTGTCGCTAACGATTACACATTACGGAAATTTAGGTACCGTTTAACCCCTACTAAATAGAACTTTCTGAATATCCGGGTGGCCCATATCATAATATTTAAAACAAATGAGTCATTTTGAAAAATGTGATTTTAATGAGTTTACAGCATTTTGTATGATGTATTATTGGACATATTGACGTTTTCGTATTTTTTATATGAATTACATTGGAACAAAAATAATTTTAACATATTCGCGGCCATCTAGATTGACAATTAAAATTCGAATTATTTTTCGTGCAACACTGTATAAATTGTTGAAAATAGTATAAATGTATCCAAAATGTGATCTTTATTTCAAAAATGTAAAAACATACAGGGTGGTCCATTTAGATAAAACTATTGGGGCCATTTCCGGTGAAACCGGAAGTGACAAATATGGCGGATAGATATCAAAAAGTTGAAAATCTTACCTAATTTCACCATACAAAATTTCATCCCGATATCTTTAAAAACAAGGAAGTTACAGGGGTGGCCCACTATTCGTTTACACCCGGTATATATATATATATATATATATATATATATATATATATATATATATATATATATATATATATATATATATATATATATATATATATATATATATATATATATATATATATATAGAGATATGCATGGTCATATACAGACCCGTTTCATACACTGAGCGGTTGTAGTGTAGCCCGATTTGACGTTGTGCAGCCCGGGGTCGGGCTCATCAACGTACCCCCGTGTATATCATCACTAAATGGCCAGAAAGCATGTTAGCTTCCTTCCTACAAAATTTTGGGGTGGGCTTCAAAAAGTCATATTTTCATGTTCCGAGATACACTTTTAGTTCAGCACTACTGAGTCAGGCGGCGCTGTTCCTGTATATCCAGGGCTCTTATACAGCTGATATTCATCGCGCGTTACATAGCCCGATATTTGGCATCGTTGCAATGGCTCGATAACGTTCGATTCTTATTTCCTCTTAAATACTTTCTTTATGAAGTCACAATCAATGAATGAAAGCTCTTTATTCGAATCAATTTTTTAACCTCACAAGTATTAGAACATTTTTTCTAAATTAAAAAATTTATATATACCTACTAAGAATTATAAATTATGTGGTACAGTGCTATGAAAGAAGAATAGTTGTTAGCATCTTAAAATGAGTTTTGAATTGTAATATAGAATTTAAAATGGAGCGATAAAATATATACACATTTATATCATAAGAGAGAGAATTTACAATGAGAACAAAATATAAAATACATTGAGTTTCTCCATTTGTTGTACTAAATTGGTGTTTCCATGTTCCTAAATTAGGTTTGTGATTTTTTGCATTCAGGATTCAATAATAATATACTTAATTGGTATTAATTTTGATGCTAAAATTTTCATGGAGGAATATTAAACAATTATTATGCAGAATGATGATTTACGTATAATAAGGATAGATAGACATTGTTCATGATGACTATAAGTTCGTATTACTTCTACAGCCACATATAGTTCAGGAAAACTTTACCTTAACTCGAAAAAAATTTGTGCAGACCTTAAACTTTGGTTATAGATTCAAAATAGGCCAAAGTTCACGAAACAAACAAGTTTAGGAGTTTCACGGATCCGCGGGGGGTGAAAAGGGGTACTTTTAATTAAAAAATCGATTTGTCTTTACTTTCCCGAAATTTACAAAAAATAGTTCAAATACAAGTTATTTCTGACAAAATCATCTTTAATTTGCTGTTTTTTAATTTAATTTTATAGCAATAATTAACCGAAATACTAGAGGTTTTAACTTCAGAATAATGTGATATGAATTAGATCTCGTTCATTTTTGGCAGCTTAATAGTAAATGCATAAAAAAAAGAAGTTTCGATATTATGCGAAGGCTTGCTAATTTATAGGGGGTGGATGCCACCCATTTTCAGGGGGTGGCACCTAAAAAAAACAAAAACATTATAGCTGAGAGACAATTAAATTTTAAGAAGAAAAGAACCTATGCAACTTTTATAAATTGATATAACCTAATAACTACTAGAAAATTTGTGATTTTAGCTTGAAGAAGTGGTATTTCAAATGCTTTTTCGTTAAATAACGGTATTACATTGAGCAGAACATGCTACAGACAAATAAGAAAGCTACTAAATTAAGGATGAATTTCGTTTTTTTCTAATTTTTGTAGAGTTAATGGTTTCAGAGAGTCAAGTCTAAAGGTGGCATCCGAACGTTTATAAGACGAAATGTTTAGTTTCAATGTTAAATATCTCAGAAACTATGGCACTTACGCCAAAAACGCTAATAACCAAAATGAAAAATTATTAATTAAGCTTTGAAATATTTTTTTTCTTATTTTTATAGCGTAAAAACAAGGAAGTTATGACAAAAACAATGTACTTTTCCACATTTTTTTTTTAATAAAAACGTCGCAATTTTGTTAATGTAAGTAGCCAGTAATGAAAAAATATAATCCCATATACTATTTTTCGTTAATATAGTATAATGTGACCCTACACGCTCGAATGTTTTTATCGACTTACAGCCGATGCTTTAGAAAAAAAAAAATGCATTATAAACTGTAATGGGATTTTAGAAAAAAGTAACATTCTTGTTTCTCTGCAAATATTTCAATAAATATTAGTTTAAGAGAAAATATGGCCCACATCAAAAATTAAGCTTATAAACTGAGAATAAATTTGTTTTGTTTATATTGTTATTTGTGTAGGGTTGATTGTTTCGGAGATATTTAATTTTATAGATGGCATCCAACCGTTTTTAGGATGATTTAAATAAAAAAAAGGTAATTAATTAATCTTTAAAATGATTTTTGTTTGTTTCTACATCGCAAAAAATAAAGAAGTTATGGCCGATTCAATGTGCGTCTTCACATTTTTGTTAACAAAATGTCAGCATTTTGTTATTGTAATTGCTCAGTAATTAATTTTTCTTCAAAAAATCCTTTTTCATTAATATATAGATAGCATCACCTAGATGTTCAATTTATTTTGTTCCTTTAAAACACTTTTTTTAGAATAAACTCCATCCGCCATCCCCCCCCATCGGAAAATGGCCGTATTTCGGTTAATTATTGCTATAAAATTAATTTAAAAACACCAAATTAAAGATAATTTTTCCTGAAACAACTTGTATTTGAAATATTTTTTTGTAAATGCCATATTTCCCGAGAAATTAGAGAAAAATCGATTTTTTTTATTAAAAATACCCATTTTATACCCCCTATAGGTTTCCGCGGATCCGTCAAATTTCTAAACTTTTTTGTTTCGTGAACTTTGACCTATTTTAAACTTATAACCAAAGTTTAAAGTCTGAACAAATTTTCTTCGAGTTACGGTCGTTTGTTTCAATATTTTCCTGTACTAGTAGTGGAGTGGACGTATATTAACGGTGAAAAAATTGTTTTTTTTTTAAATAGGTTTAGAATGGCATAAAGGTCGATATTTTCAGTTTCAGCAAATAAATTCTATCTGTAATTTCTTTTGTGCACACGATTACTCTGGAACCGTTCATGATATTGACTCAAAATATTGTACACCTGTGTATTAAACGAGATCTGGAAATAGATTATGTTTTGATCTTATTCCGTTGAAGGGTTGGTGGGTAAATGGGGGTAGATGGGTAAAGCAAGTAAGAATCGATAAAAATTGGGATTTAATGTATGTACGAGAAGCCAAGTTCTCAAAAAAATTTTGAGATCAGTCACTTCCACTATCACCCTGTTTTTATAATCCACATAATGGATTGTACTTACAGTATCAACCTTTTTTTTTTTTTTTTCGTTGTAAGAGAAGTAGTGATTCGTTAGGCAGCGGTATTTTCAGTCGGGTTCTCTCTGCTGTATGGCGCACCTAACTGGATGACGTGATCTGTCGTGGTTGCCTGTTAAGTGTACAAAAATAAAATTTTGATGGGCTAACTTGAATTGTTTGATTCTATTTGGACGTGTATAAGAGAACAACGCCATGACTGCTGAATACCTATTACTTAGACACCACGTAGCGAAGTGGAAGTACAGTAATCGTAAAAAATTAAATTTTCTTTTGCTTTAATAGGATGTCATGAAACGCCTAGATTTTCAGTGTGAGTCAAGAAAAATGTCTGCCTGTCCGCCTGTAACATTTTTTTGTACGCACGATTACCCCAGAACAGTTGAAGATATTGGCTTGAAATTATAACGAGATTTGGAACAAGATTGTATTTTGATCTTATCCCGTTGAAGGGTTGGATGGTAAATTGGGCAGTAAAGCAAGCAAGTTAGAATCCATGAAATTGGGATTTAGTGTATATACGAGAAGCCAAGGCTTCAACATTTTTTTGGCATTAGCCACCCTCGCTACTACTCTCACCCCATAATTGAAGGAGGTGAAAAAATAAAATTTTGATTTAGCGTGTATACAAGAACCTAGGTCTCAAAAAATTTTCCCCCATCCCATTATTTAAGAGGATAAAAAGATAAAATTGTGATTTAATGTGTATACAGGAACAAAAGACCTGAATACTTTTTTTGTCTCTCTACCACCCCCATTACCACCTCCACCACATTATTAAAGGGAATAAAGAAATAAAATTATGATTTATGTGTACAAGAGCCTCTAAAAATTTTTGCCATCAGCTTCCCCCTCTACTATTCCCACTACCGTGTAGCATATCTTTTTATTAGTCCAGACGACAGAGAAAATTTTATAGTGAAATCTCCAAAAACTTGCAAAATGAATAATTTTTTTTAATGAGTCCGTGAAAGTGTATAGAATAATATCCTGAAAAGTTTACAATCCGCTCGGATGCAGAACATAAAAGAAAAGAAAAGAAAAGAAAAGAAATTATACATTTTTTCAAAATTCTGAAATTAAGTCAGGGTATGAAAAAATAAAAAATACAGTTGGATAGACCACGTGTTTCTGAACAAAAATGTCCTAATAAAATTTATCGCTAAAACCACGGTATTCCTGAAAAAAAGTGAAGTGAAGTAACTTTGTCACCTGCGCGGCCAAGCACACGCACGGTTAAATACATACTATGGAACCTCTAAAAATTCTTAGCAGTTCTAACACTTTCTGATTACACATTTTTAACATTTTTCTTAGTGAATAGGAGAATAAATAGTGAGTCTGGAGAGAAAATATATAATTATGAACGCATACACAGACACCACACATAGCCGCTGTAAGGAAAGAGGATCTGTCGCGCCGTCACTCGCACGAATTTTTAACTGCCTTTACTGTATTGTATTTATTAATGTATTTATAAAAAAAAGTTTTATTAATTTTTCACTCACCCCAATTAAATAAAAATTATAAAAATAAAATGTAAATTTTACACCTATCCACATTTCAACTATATTCAATGGATTCCTTATACATTTGTTAATGTATTGGAAAAGTTCCAGAATTTATATTCAAAACTATAGAGAGTTATAAGGATAAGATCGTGAAAATCGCTATTTCCGATCAAGAATGGGATTGATCATATTTTCGAAGAAATGCATACAAGTAAACGAATTTGTGTTTGAACATTCGAAAAGTATCACTACCACACATTTTTTTCGAAATAGTGATATTTTATTTTTTCTAATGCGTAAAGTTCTCGGCAAGTCACAGCTTCCAATATATATATTTATCAAAAAAATCATCAAGCAAGGAAATTAAAATGATTTGAGATGTACCTTTTTTGAATCCACATTACTACAACTTAATAAACCATAATAATTATGAAGTGCATGTACTTTTTAATAGTTCTCAATGAAGAAAGAAATTTTTTGAAGGGCTTTTATTTTTTCTATAATTTTTATTGCGGCGATTGAGTTCAGGCGTGATAATATAAGTTTTAAATGTTAGATATTTCATCTGTTTTAAGTAACAACACTCAATGAGAAATGAGGAAACAAACTGAAGTATGAGTCGATGAACAATACAGAATTAGACAATAGACATCCTTTGTACCAGAAAATCAAATTAACAAAAAAATTCAAACATGTGGCCAGAGTTTGTTAACAGTTTACTAAAGAGTTTATTAGATTAGAAATTGACAGGCACTCCAGAAGTATCCGGCCATAAAACTATTATAAGGAACATAACAATGTAAGAAAAGAATTTGTAAATTGTCCATTCATTTCTAAAGGGTCAGTTCTAGAAATGCTGTTTGTTGCTGTTTGTTTAAACGAAACTAGAATAACTAAAGACATTTTAGATTGTGAGATTTTCTTATAAATTTATAAACATTTTGTATACAATTCTTTTAGTCGCATCCGGAGATGTAATAATTTATATAATCAACAACTGAAAGTAACATAATTGAAAATATGGAATTTAACCATTGGGTTTTACAAACTAAAATTAAAGTATATCTGGAGATAATATTTATTGGTTGTATTTACCATTCTCCTAACACAAATTACTTGCAGCTTTGTAATTTTTTTGAAAATTGGAAAAGTTGGAAATTAGTCATTTATTATTTGTGTAATAACATGTTACTTACTGTTAGATTAAATTGTTAAAATATTAGCATACCAACGAAATCATTAGGAAAGCCATAGATTCCAGAGTTTTCATAGTATGAGACTAAAACTTGGCAGGGGTAATATAAACTAAAAATGTCCAATTTTTCATTATTTGGGAAGTTTCGTTCACTTCTGGTTTCCCCGGAAATGATTCCAACTTTGAAAAAAAAAACACCCTGTGTATTTTTACATGTTTTGATTTCGGAGGCGATTTCAAGTATGATTGCATAGTTTAAAAAACAAATTGAGACTACTTGATTCTTTTGTGAATAATAATTTAAAAATCGAGAAAACACCCTTATTAAATATGCCGTGAAAATTGAAAAAACTATTTTTAAATCATTCATTTCGTCTGCAAATAACAAAAGCGTTCTGTCCGAAATGTCCTGTCAGAGCCAAAACATAGACTACTGCTACTCTTGTATTATTTCATGTGGGTAAATATACCTACATATTTTAATAAAAGGGTATATTTTAGTCACAGTTAGGAAACACTAACGCAAACATTAGTGGGAAAAGAGCAGAGCGTTTGACCTGAACTTTATGACAGCATCAAAAAAGGTGATTAAGAAATTTTTTCTGCCGCGGCTTTATTATTTTAATATATTTTCGATGTGGTAACAAGTGCAATGAGAAGTCCAGCTTCATAAAAATTTAAACAATGTATGTTGCAATATTAGAACTTTCTACTATTTTTTTTTATTATCTCCGGTCTTGGTAATCGCATAAAAAAATGAAAATAAAAATTTTGAATATAAATAGACAAAAAAACTTTGTAATAATTTGTTAACTTGCAAAAAATAAAAACCATTAAAAATTACCTTCTTTGTATAATTTAAGAAATATAGTGTAATAATGCATAAATCTATAATAGCCTAGGAAATAGGCAAATTCGAGTGGTTGCCGTCTGCCAGTCGGTAATCGAAGAGACCATATAAGTACAAATTTTTTTTCTCTCTGGAACTTTTTGGTATGGTGGGGGGATATAGAGGGGGGGGGGCATTTATTTTTAAATCGAATGATTATCGATATCTGTCCGCATAGGTAGTTAGTATATGTACTTCACATACCCCAGTTACGCTGGCAGACAAAACTTCCGGCCGGCGCGTGCGCTAACCGAAAATAGAAACTAAAATTTTTTTTTTCTATTTTCGGTTAACGCGCGCCGATCGGAAGTTTCGTCTGCCAGCGTAATTGGAGTATGTGAAGTACATATACCAACTATCTATGCGGACAGATATCGATAATCATTCGATTTAAAAATAAAAAGTTCCAGAGAGAAAAAAAAATTGTACTTATATGGTCTCTTCGATTACCGACTGGCAGACGGTAACCACTCGTCGTCGAATTTGCACGCTATTTCCTATACTATCGCGAAAGTGGGTGAAACTATGCCTTTTATTGATTTATTTTTCGAGTTATGTTCAAATAACAATGACTTTTTCTTAATAAAATAATAAGTTAAAAACATCATGCAAATAACACAGAAAAAAAAGTATCATCTACAGATTTTTAATTGCATTTTAAATGACCTAAAAAAGTATGAAAAAACCGCTGCCCAAGGAATCACTACTTCCACATCCAGATTTTCTATCCAAGTCACTCACAACGAAAAATTTTGTATGTGGAAATAATTGTTTATGGAACTTTAATAATATAATAGTTGAAATCCTCTACCCCAAAAACCCATGAAATGATACCCCACATCGGTATTGGGGTGGGGGTGGTGATAGGGGAGTGGTAGTGGGGGTGGATGAAGTAAAAAAATATTTTGAGGTTTCTGGTTATTGTACATGCACTAGATCACAATTTTTTTTCATCCCCTTTAATAATGTGGTGGGGGTGGTAATGAGGGTGGCTAATGCCAAAAATTTTCTTGAGATCTTAGCTTCTCTTGTATATACTAAATACCAATTTTATGGACTCTTACTTGATTTACCTATTTACCCCAATTTACCCCCAACCCTTCGACGGAACAAGATGAAAATATAATCTAGTTCCAGATCTCGTTAATGTACATAATGTGTACCCAATTTCAAGTAAATATCTTAAACGGTTCCAGAGTAAACGTGCGCACAAAAAAAGTTACAGACAGACAAATTTTTTTTCGCTCAAACTTAAAATCTCGACGTTTCATGACATTCTAAGCCTATTTGAAGAATAAAAATTTTGTTAAAATTTAGTTTACACTAGATGTGGAAGTAAACTGACGACAGACAAGTGTTTCATTTTTGATGCATTGGCAGCCGGAACAAATTTAAATAAATAAAATTAATAAATAAATAAACATTTATTGTGCACAAAAGAGTGTACACACAAAAGGAAGAGGTTAGTCTATACTATCTTTCACCTCCCCATATATATTAGGAAAAAAAACCGCTGACCAAGGAATCACTACTTCCACATCCAGATGTTTTATCCAAGTCACTCACAACGAAAAAAATTTGTATGTGGAAATAATTGATTATGGAACTTTAATAATATAACATTTGAAAGCGATAAAAAAATATTTCCTCTACAAAATATTTTATGAAAATTATATACTTACATAAAAAAATCGCAATTTATTTATTTTCCCACCATACGCTTAACTCGTTTTTAACTTTAATGCTCAAAAGAGCATGAGCACATGACATTTTTGTATGGTCTTTTGACACATCAGTACTTATATAATTATTTATTTTATATAAAAGTCGGCTTGTAACAACGAAACCTCCACGGAAGTTACAAAAAGCATATTAATAATACACTCTCTGTCTATTTTTAAGTTCAAATTGCTTTCTTACGTCTTCACAGTATTACAGTACTTTCTGATGGGCAAATTAAAAGAATTTACTAGAAGTATCCGTCTTTGCACAGTGGGATAAAATGAATCTGCAAACTTATTTCATAGAATGCAACTCTCAATTATTGATGTTAACTTGGGACAGCTGGTACATAGTAGAGGCCATTGCATTATTTTTTTTAAATTGAACCTATAAGTACAGTGACACTGAAACAAAATTAAATAAAAACTTACGAATACTTAAAAGGGAACTTCATGCTTTATTGTTATTTGATGTCAATCAATTTTTGGTCATATTTGACTCGGAAACACAAGGGTCACTTGCTGTAATCTCATCGAAAATAAGCACAGTTTCCAAAGAAAAATTGCTGCAACAAGGGACTCTTTTGCTGTTAATACCTAATTTTACTGTAGTATCAATACAGTTCGTTTTATATTTCTCTGTTAGGTAAATAAACGTAATTTAATTTCTAACGCTTTGCATTTTTTTATTTCAATGCGAATGAGGCAATACTTTAAAAGTGGAAAACAAAAAATGAGGACAAATTCAAAATATTTAAATACTTATAGGCCTACCACGAATATTACTACATTATCATTTATTAATAACACAGGTTTACAAAAAAAAAAGTTGTCTGGATCTGGGGACAGATCAAACGTTTCTTATGTATTTTTCGACGCTGAATTCGAATCTATTTTTAATTTTGCTCTATCACGTCAGAATTTTGAGATATCCTAACCTAAAAGTTCAAAAAACACGGTTTTTTGACATATTCGAATTTTTTTTCTCGAAAAACCATGTATGGGATCTTAAAGTACAAATCTTCCTTTTTAAAATGCCGTTGAGTTTGCTCAAATATTTTTTTTTTCTTCGCTGAGATATTGCAATTTAAATGATGACCATAAGGTTTCCGTACTAATTAAATGTATTGGGAAGGATATGATATGAACAGACAATTTTAAAAATTCGATATCTCAGCGAAAAAAGAGATATTTGAGCAAACTCAACGGCATTTTAAAGAGGAAGACTTGTTCTTTAAGAGTCCATACATGGTTTTGCGAGAAAAAAAAATCGCAAAGCTACCTAATGTCAAATATGTCAAAAAACCGTGTTTTTTTGCACTTTTAGGTTAGGATATCTCAAAATTCTGACGTGATAGAGCAAAATTAAAAATAGATTCGAATTCAGCGTCGAAAAATACATAAGAAACGTATGATCTGTCCCCAGATCCAGACAACTTTTTTTTTTGTAAACCTGTGTTATTAATAAATGATAATGTAGTAATATTCGTGGTAGGCCTATAAGTATTTAAATATTTTGAATTTGTCCTCATTTTTTGTTATAAACTGAGAATGAACTCGTTTTTATTTTATGTTTATGTAGGATTAATAATTTCGAAGATATTTAAGTTTATAGACGGCATCCGAACGTTTATGAATGAATGAATGAATGCTTTATTCAGCCTGAAGCTGTTTACCTTACAAATACCTAAATGTACAATATTAAAAACAAAACAAAACAAAACGGTAACATATATATATATATATATATATATATATATATATATATATATATATATATATATATATATATATATATATATATATATATATATATATATATATATGGTTTAAATGTTGAATATCTTAGAAACTATGACATTTCCATCAAAAGTTCTAATGGACAGAATTAAAAATAATTAATTTTTTTTTTTTTTTAGTTTGATTTTATTTTGATAATAAATAATTGCATAGTGTGTAAATACAAACCATTTTTTTTGAGTTCGAAACAGGACTAACACATTTATTTGAACCTAATAGGTTATACCTATTTTGCGTGCGAAATTTTGCTTTTAGAGACTTAACTTTTTAAATACATACAATTTATAATTTTTATTTAGTTGTTAGTTTATTATACCTTGTTGCAGCTAGGTATTATATATTATTTATTTAGATTATTATATTATGAAAATTGCTCACCTTAACGTGCGTTCTTTAATCTCAGGGTTTAATGACTTTATGCATTTGGTACATGAAAATGATTTTGATATTGTGGCTGTATCTGAGACTTGGTTGTCTAATGCTATAGATTCTGATGTTATTAAATTACAAGGTTATAATTTATTTCGTAAAGACAGGACAGATAGGGGAGGAGGAATAGCTATTTACATAAAAACATGTTATAATAACTGTGAGGTGGTATCACTTGATTTTTTAGCTAAAAGCAATTCATTTGAGCATTTGTGGATAAAATTTAGGGCGAATCATAGAGCTTTTTTAATCTCGTCGATATACAGACCTCCGCATAATAATTTAACAGAGTGTTTGAGTGATTTAGAAGATATTTTGTCCTTCGTTACTCCTACTTTTGATGTGGTTCTTTGCTTGGGGGATCTGAATGTAGACTTATTTAATGCAAGCAATCCTATTAGTAACTGTTTTAATTCTTATAATTATGAGCAGCTAATCAATGAGCCAACGAGAATTACAAGAAACTCCAGCACACTAATTGATCCTATTTTTATCAGTAATAATGAATTGGTTGTTCAGGCAGGTACACTGTTAGCTGACATGGTGTCAGATCACAGGATGGTTTATTGTAGCTTGGACATTAAGTCAGCTAAATTCAAGCAGAAATTTGTTACATATAGAGACTTCTCTAACTTCAACCTTGATACATTTCAAACTTATTTCAGTGGATTGCCTTTAGTTGACATAATCTATGAACCTGATATCAATAAAAAAGTTGATTTGCTTAATAATTTTATTACCTCATCCTTTGATATTTTTGCTCCTCTCAAAACAGTTAGAGTATCAAAACCTAAAGCTCCCTGGTTAACTGACAACATAAAATTGATCATAAAAGAAAAACAAAGGGCACTTAATGTATATAAATCAACAAAGCAGCAAAATGACTGGGAATATTATAAACAAATCAGAAATTTTTCGCTTGCAGCTTGTAGAGCAGAAAAAAGGCTTATATAAATAATATATGTCGACAAAATAATTTTAAAACGACCTGGGCAAACTTACGTAAATTTAATATTAATAATAAATATAAAGACAATAATATTCCCGACCATTTATCAAATCCTAATCTTATGAATGATTTTTTTCTATCTGTTATGAAACCTAATGATACTCTTTGTAATGATAGTATTAATCGCTACGAAAATAGTAAGTTTAATTACACTTTAGATTTTCACTTTAATATGGTAACTGAGCAACAGGTGCATGATATCTTATTTAGCTTAAAATCAAATGCTTGTGGAACAGATAATATATCGGCAACAATGTTACAATATTCTAGTCCTTTTATTGATATCTATTTGACCCACATCATTAATTATGCTATAGAAATCAGTTCATTTCCTGAACTATGGAAAGTTGCGATAGGTTGTCCTTTACCAAAAAAAAAAAATCCATTGGACATGTCAGATATTAGAATAATCAGCATACTCCCATGCATATCTAAAATTTTAGAAAAAGTCATGTTTATCCAAATGTATGAGTTTTTAAATTCAAATGATATTTTACCGGCCTTTCAAACAGGTTTTAGAAAATTCTATAGTACTAGTATCGCATTGGCTCAAGTTACTGATGATTTGTTATTTGCTACGGATAGAAACAAAGTTAGTGTGTTGGTGTTGCTTGATTTCTCGAAAGCTTTTGACACTATTAATCATAAGCTTATTTGTGCCAAATTGAAATATTATGGTTTTGATTATGAATCAGTGGCTTTTTTAAAATCATATTTAACAAACAGGCAACAACAAATTAGAATTAACAATAAAACTTCAGATCTGGCCAACATAGAAGCTGGAGTTCCACAGGGATCAGTTATTGGTCCTCCACTCTTTATCTTATATACTGCAGACATTTTAGAGTCTATAAGATTTTCCAGAGTTCAAGCATGTGCTGATGATTCTCAAATTTATATTAGTTTTTTAACTGAGAATATGCTCGCAGCAGAGGCTAGCATCAACAGCGATTTAGAGATGTTATACAATAAGTGTGAAAAGCACAATCTAAAAATGAATGCTAAAAAATCACATGTTATGATATTTGGTGCTAAGTCAAAAGTCAACATTGTTAAGAATTCTATTTCAATCAGAATTAATAATTACCCTTTGCCCGTTGTATCAACTTCTAAAAATTTAGGCTTAATTATAGATGATGATTTCAGATTCGAATCTCACGTAGATAATCTGTTAAAAAAATCTTATTGCTCTATGAAACTTTTATACTCTAACAGGTTCATATTGAATGGTGATTTAAAAAATCGGCAGCTACTGGAAGCGGCTGGAACCTCCCCACCCGGTGAATCTTTGAAGCCGAAAAGAGCACTAAACAATATGAACGATCTCATTTAATTATATTTATTAAGTTGAAATATTTTTTCGTATTAAATCAGAAAAAAAGTCTTGCGTTCGGTGGGATTTGGACCTAAGAACTTGAGTGTTAAATTTATAGTCTGCACAACATTAATATTTTATTCAATGTTTTTAATACAAATATATGCTTCATCGGATCCTAGCCCGGGGCCAGCCAGACAACCGCGGTGAACACCGCCGTGGCGAGTGTCAGGCTAGACGGGGTAGGTCCGGTTTGGCTTGGAGAAAAATAGAAAAGTAGCTCCTGTCTTCTGTAGGCAGGCTTAAAGACTAGGTTAAAATTATAATGTGTCCACATGGACCTAAAATTAATATAAAAATAAACACAATTCTATAAAAACGTTCGTAGGCAAGAGCACTTAATAATTTTGATTATTGATACGGGAAACAACCTCGGAACAACTAAACGAAAAAACCTGTTCGTTGGTAATGGGATGGATGGCAGGGATGGCCATCTTTGGAAAAAACCATATAACTCTTGGTGGACAGCTTCCCTGCCAGATGTAGCCAGGGTAGTGTTCATTGTGGCTCGTTTAAGTTTGAGTTGGTATATTTTGTTTTATCTTTTGGCCTCGATCAATTTTTCACTAAATCGGCCGGGGAAGTGATAGCTGTCAAATTTTTGGTTCCAATGTTTCTCTGGGGAATTTGGTTTTTGAAAAATGTTTAGGTTGGTATCAATGTCTTAAATTGTTTTTAGGTTATGTATTACTATTTTTAGGTTATGTTGCCGGAAGAATTTTCGGCGGGATGCCGGAAGTAGCGGAAATAGTTTTTAAAATATAATGTCACTGTCATTTTTAAAGTTTTATTGGAAAAAACTCACCGAAAGCGTTCCGGTGGGGTTGCTTACACTTGTAGGGCTTGTAAGCGGTTCAGGATGGCCTCTCACACCATCCGTGGGCTTTATAAACGTCGAAAAAACTTGTAATTTCTCGATGCACTTGACACGTCAAAAATACTCAGCATACAGTCTGCATGCTTTAACACACTAGCAGAGAACTTATACCACAAATGGACCCGTAGTATTTTTTGGGAATTTTCCTTTAAGTCCATTTAATAAAATTTGACATTTTTCTGAAGTGACATTTTTTCGAAAATTTGACATTTTTCTGAAGTGACATTACTCCGAAAATTTGACAATTTTCGAACATTTGACATTTTTCTGAAAGGTGACATTTCTTCGAAAATTTGACGTTTTTTCGAAAATTTGACATTTTTCTGAAAAGTGACATTTTTCCGAAAATTTGACATTTTCCTGAATTTTTGACATTTTTCTGAAAAGTGACATTTCTCTGAAAATTTGACATTTTTTCGAAAATTTGACATTTTTCTGAAGTGACGTTACTCCGAAAATTTGACAATTTTCAAACATTTGGCATTTTTCTGAAAGGTGACATTTCTTCGAAAATTTGACGTTTTTTCGAAAATTTGACATTTTTCTGAAGTGACATTTTTCTGAAAATTTGACATATTTCTGAAAAGTGACATTTCCCTGAAAATTTAACATTTTTTCGAAAATTTGACATTTTTCTGAAAGGTGACATTTTTCTGAAAGGTGACATTTCCTCGAAAATTTGACGTTTTTTCGAAAATTTGACATTTTCCTGAATTTTTGACATTTTTCTGAAAAGTGACATTTCTCTGAAAATTTGACATTTTTTCGAAAATTTGACATTTTTCTGAAGTGACCAACTCCGAAAGTTTGACAATTTTCAAACATTTGGCATTTTTCTGAAAGGTGAAATTTCTTCGAAAATTTGACGTTTTTTCGAAAATTTGACATTTTTCTGAAAAGTGACATTTTTCTGAAAATTTGACATATTTCTGAAAATTTGACATTTTCTTAAAAATCTGACATTTTTCTGAAAAGTGACATTTCTTCGAAAATTTTACATTTGGAAATTAAAAAAAAAAATTTCGTGACTCGTCTTTGTAGAAATATTTTTTTGATATCATCATCAGTTCGCCTGTTATAAGAATTGTATGCTTTTACGACGTCATCAGAGAACGTAGGTGTATTTTTAATTTCTTCAGTTTCTAAGAATTTTTCTTATTTGTGACGTCATGTGACGTAGGTGTGTTATTAATTCACTCGTAATCCGTCCGTCTACAATATTTATACCTACGTTTAAAATTTCAGTTCGATATCTTTTTTTTGATATCATCAGTTCGCCTGTTTTAAGAATTTTATGCTTTTACGACGTCATCAGAACGTAGGTGTATTTTTAATTTCTTCAGTTTCTAAGAATTTTTCTTATTTGTGACGTCATGTGACGTAGGTGTATTATTAATTCACTCGTAATCCGTCCGTCTACAATATTTATACCTACGTTTAAAATTTCAGTTCGATATCTTCAACCGTTCCCGAGTTATCAGCCGAAATCTCTGAACACCTCTGTCATTATTAGAATATCACCCTGTACATTGCACTGCTTTGAGGACAAAACAAGTGAAATTTTCGTTTTTTAATTTTTTTCACGGAAACCAAATCGAAAAAGTGCAAGTGTGATATATCGTTGAAATCGGAATTTTTACTGCTTTTCAGTGGTTCAACTACAAATTGTAAGTAATCATAAAATAAACAACTTGTTGTGCCAAAACGGCACTAAACGTAATCCGACCTCAATCAGATCTTCTGGAGCACTGAAGAAACCCTCATGCAAAGTTTCATCAAAATCCGTTTAGTAGCTTCGCCGCTATCGTGCTAACATACATACACACACACACACACACACATACATACACACAGACATTTTTCAAAAGCAACTTTTTTGGGTTTCTGGGACCTCAAAACGTAAAGATTTGATGTTATCTCAATTTTCGATTTTGGACTAATTGTAGTAACCTCCCACAATTTTATTGTGGGGAGGTTAAAAAGGTTCTATGTGAGTCCCTTGTTTTATCTGCGTTTAACTATTGTGATTTTATTTATGGTCCCTGTCTTACTCTGATTTATAAAAAATGTATTCAAAAGGTTCAAAATTTCTGTGCGCTATATTTTTGGATTACGTAAATTTGATCACATATCACACAAAATTAATGAACTTAAATGGCTAACCATGGAGAACAGAAGATTACTTCACTTAAACACATTTGTTCAAAAATTATTAAACGTAAATATTGATTGCTCGTTGAAGTCAAAGCTAATTATGAGATCTCATGTTCATAATGTTAATATTAGACAAACCAATATGTTACTCTCCCTCATCATTCTACAGCTATATTTCAAAGAAGTTTCACATATAATGCTGTTAAGTCATTTAATAAACTTCCCTCTTCTATAAAAACTCTAAAAACTCCTAATTTTAAATATCAGTTGAAACAGAATATACTACTGACGCAATGAGTCTGCGTGTGGGGAGCGCTTGTGCTGGGGTCCGCTTCTTTTGGAGATGTTGTCTAGCCTGATCTTGGACTTGAAATGTGTTTTGAGTTCTTGATCGGCGCGGGCAGCGTTTTTTCTCGGAGGGAGCGGGCCTCTGCCCAGCTGCTTCTCACTTGCAGAGTTATAGTTTAACATTTATATTTATATTTAAGATAATATATGTTATATAGTTCGCTGCAAGATACCTTTATATCTTTAATTGTATGTATTTAAATAAATAATTATTTTCGGCTAGCATGCTACCTGCAGCATGTTAAGTGTAAGAATAGCCTTAAGCTAAACTTCGCATGTAGCAGGTAGTCATACCCCGATAAATTGTATTATATAATGCGAGCATATGTGTTTGTTTGTTTATTTATTTACTTCTGTATCTTTTGCTTTAGAATATTATTTGTTAGTGTTATTTATTGGGGAAAAAATAAAGACGATTTATTATTATTATTATTATTATTATTATTATTATTATTATTATTATTATTATTAACTTTTAAAATTATTTTTTGTTTGTTTCTGTATCATAAAAAATAAAAAAGTCGGCTTGAACAACGTGCGCGCTTTCACATTTAAAAAAAAAATCGCCATTTTGTTATAGTAATTGTCCAGTAATTAATTTTTTTTTTTTTTCAAAAATACTGTTTTTGTTAATATACAGTATCACCTAGATGCATAATTTTGTTTGTTTAAAACGTTTGTTTTAGGAAAAAATTCCGTCCGCCATATTAGAGCCCTCATTTTCATTTTTTTAATTTTTACTTCAGATTCGTTATCAACAACCCCAAAAATAAATCTGTAATACATTTTCAAATATTAAATATCTAAATTTAGGGGTGGTTTGTACCCCTTGGGGATAAGAGCAAGTATCCGCACCATATAGAAACTGAAGATTACCATTTACTACAATAATGACCCATGAAAATTGTCATTACTTATGAGATTATTGCTAAATTTTTTCGTATTTTTTACCTTTACTTACTGTACTATATAATATATAGGACGTGCAGCAGAGTAAGTGAAAGCGCATTACGTAGATGGATATGTCGCAGGGATATTGTAAAATTCGCTTTTTCGAAAATAAAATGTATGCAATTTTATTAGGAGATTTTAGTAATTTTTTTGAATTCTGGGATGTGTTAGTGAAAATATTTAAATATTTTACTTAATTTTACTCTTTTATTATATACTCCAGACAAATAGGGAAAATTAGAGGGAAAAAATTGACAAAGGTTTGAAACTTTGCGAAGATGTTCATTAATGCCTACTTATAAATACACGAAAAGTTCCCAACTCTACCCCTTGCGCTCGAGCTACTATCTTGGAAAAATGCTGCTCCGATTTAGTTTTATGCCTATGTCTCACTAACTATTAGCGATACCGAAATTTTGCCTCCCATAAAAAATAAATCCTATAAAATTCTCTACACAAAATGCCATATACATTTTATTCGTAACTATTACTATACTCTTCGCAGAATACTATATTTATTTGATCAACACATTTCTAAAACTGTAAATATCATTCGTAGAAAAAATACAATTCATATTATTGTATTAGTCCTACAATTCTGAATAACTTTAAAATGTCCGTCGTATCTCAGTCTGTCCATTTGTCTGTCTGTTTCTTTGTTTCTCACGTTTTTGTGAGCACGATAACTTTAAGTCGCTATACGCCAGTGACATTTGTCCGACGTATAGTAGCATCTGACCATATGAGAATTTACCTCTCACCGTCACTTCATTTGATTCAGTTTGTATAAGACTGGCAAGTTGACCACTATCATTTGTCTGTTTCATGACCTATGGCATACTGAGGAGAACATAATAAGTTCGAAACCGGTCTATGTCTGGTTAGGAACAGACAGATGATAGTTGGTTACTGATCACGATTTGAAGGTGTAATTCAATGCAGGTCGGGATATTTGTCCGCTGAGTAGTTGTTTCCTTCAAATCCTATTTTATAAACAGTGAGTATAGCCCACTAAGGCTAGAGATCGCCGCTCTTGGTACTTACAAAAAAGCAAGTCGCTATACGCCAGTGACATTTGTCCGACGTATAGTAGCATCTGACCATATGAGAGTTTACCTCTCACCGTCACTTCATTTGATTCAGTTTGTATAAGACTAGCAAGTTGACCATTATCATTTGTCTGTTCCATGACCTATGGCATACTGAGAAGAACATAATAAGTTCGAAACCGGTCTGTGTCTGGTTCCGGTTCCTATTTCTACCACAAGGCACCCAGTTCCCGATAGCCTGCTACGGCTAATTTCTTGTGCCTACAAGAGGGACTGCGGTGCCCGGTGCGAGTGCAGGAACTCTGGTCTGAACTGCAGCATCATGTGCCGAATCTGCAGAGAATCCAAATGCACAAACAGCCAGTCGTGGCTATAGATATTGATCCGGACGACCCTACTTCCCAGTAGATCAATAATGTCAATTGTCTAGCCGAATAAAGTCATTTTCTGAGTCTGACAGGTTAAATTTCATTCAATAAAACTTATAAAACACCGAGGGGTCAACCGCGAAGGAAATCTGGTGTACACCTAGAAGGAAGTCCCAAGGAAGTCCGGGGAAGTCCGAGGAAGTCCCAAGGAAGTTCGGGGAAGTCCGAGGAAATCCGAGGAAGTTCGAGGAAGTCCGAGGAAGTCCGAGGAAGTCCGAGGAAGTCCGGGGAAGTCCGAGGAAATCCCAAGAAATCTTAGGAAATCTGAAGGAAATCCGAGGAAGTCCGAGGAAATCTCAGGAAATCTTGCTTTCAGTGATTTTTTGTTCTCTCCAAAACTATGGGCTTTATACATGTTATATAAGGTTTCTTTGTTTGTCTAGTTGTTCCCCAGTTGCTTTTAGTATTTATGTTAAGTTTCTTTAAATTTTTAATATTTATATACAGTGTGGCCCATTTCAAGTGGAAACACCTTCGTAACTCAGTTATTGGCCAATTTCAACTAAATTTGGATCGGTATCAAAGATCTTTAATATTTCTTTTTCAGTAAAACAGAACTTATTTCAGCCAGTGGCGTGTATTTTTATTAAGAAAAAAAGGGTCGATTTTTCGAGAAATCATATTAGGCATTTTTTCTTTGTTGAAAAACTAATGCAATATTATTGATCAGCATAATTATTATGATAATAATTATTATTATAGATGCATAATTAAATTTTGGCAAAAAAGTACATTCTATTCCTGTATAGAATAATAATAATATAATAATTTTTTTTATGTAATTTTTCATAAAAATGCATAATTTTGGCTCATAAAAGTAGAGACAAAATTTACAAAAAATTTTATGCTCTACAACTTTACTCTCTTGATATTTTTCACCAAAATCTCGACCAAAATGCACAGTTTTTCCTCAAAATAGATAAAAAGGCGAAAAAACGCTAAAATTCATATATATGTATATACTTCTTTTTTAGAAGTGCGGGGGGGTGAAAATCATGTTCAGACAACCCAAATACTTCACTGTTTACAAGTCTCATAACTGTGGAAATATTTTCCATAAAACAGCGATTTTTTTACTAATTTGAAGGGATTAAATAAGTGGTAGGTAAAGTGGAGCAAGTGCACGCCAGTTTTTGGACAGTGGACACTATTTGTTGACAATTGTGGGATTTATGTTTTATCATATAGTTTTCAAATTTTGAGTATTTCTTTATTGGTACATTGGGCGAACAAATCTATAAATAAATAAACCCTAATCAACGGCTAACGCACTACAACCACACTTGATAAATGATAGGAGGGCGCACTTACCCCGAATTTAGGGGCAAGTGCGTATTTGACTGTTAAAGAATCATGAAATCTACTGAAATTGATAGGAGGCAAGATCGTTTTAATTACAATTTTTACTATTTTTTGCACTTTGCAGATTTGAAATTAATTGATTTGTTCAAAAGCTACAAACTATATTGTACGAGGAATCGAGAGAAAAGTTCAAAACATTAAAAAAATATTTCATTAAACATTCTCAATAAACTGAAAATATTATATTTATATTTCAAATAACAGAAACATAAAGTCCATAATATATTCTCATGTGATTAAGTAAAGTTAATGTTAAATTTATGGAAGTCAAAGTCGAAAGTCCAAGCATCTCCAGGAAGATCTAATTTTCGATCAGGCAAAATCTTAATAATATGTATGTTAGTTATATTATCTACATCTTCCAATTCTGGCCAAAAAAGTTTACCGTGATTAAGTTTTGTGAATTTTACGATCCAATCATCGTTATTAATTTTGTTGGTAACCTGAAAATGATAAAAGTCAGTAAGATATTGATACTTAAATAGTTAAATGAAGCAATACTTGTCCTACATAATGTCGTGTTGTTTTCTTGGTGCTATATTTGACAATTATCCATTTGTCTATGTATGTTCCTGGGCTTGATTGTTCTTGATTTTCATCTTCAATTTCATTAAGATCGCTTTCAGCGTCCATGTCATCGTCAGTGTCAACGTAAGAAAGTTCTTCTTCATCATTTGATGAACTAGCCGGTGGCGTCATGGGTTTCTTAGTCTGTCTTGGTTTTTTGAAGTTCTCTTCTTCTTTGAATCTCTCTTCATCTTATTCAAAGCTTTTTCCTTCTTCTTTGAAGCTTTCTCTTTCTCTATTCTTTTTCTATTCTTCTATACATTCTGACCACAGCTTCCGGTGACGTAATGACTTCAGCACCAGAAGGTTCGAATTTATCTTTTGGAAATACTTCATCATTGAAAGGTACCATACCTGCTTTCTTAAAGCCACTAACAATTGCATTAATCTTCAAATCTCTGCAAGTTTCTGCCACCATAGTAGAAAACTGCACCTTTGGAGCTTTATACCTCGCATTCTTACGTTGTCAGGATACCAATTTAGCATCCCACATATCCTTTAGAGGCTTAAATACTGCCAAGTCAAGTGGCTGTAACAAATGGCTTGTATGCGGGGGCAGTTTTAAGATGGTAATTTGTTCCCTGATTGCAAGTTCTATGATATTGGTAGTCACATGAGTGCTATGGCCATCATAGATTATTAGAACTGGACGACTGTCACCAAGAGAAGAAATCAAACTTTTTTCAAAGTAGTTACGGAATATGTCTGACTCCATCCAGCCATTGGGGCATAGACTTTCTTGGAAATATTTCTGTTTTAGGAAGCCATTCATTTCAGATATTTTTGGCTTTAAATATTATCAGTGGTGGACAGTGGCGGCTGGTAAAATTTTAATAATTTTTTTCTCGTCTGTGGCGCATGGGACCCATATGAAATATGTGAACTAACATCTAGAGAGGCACTTCTCTAACGACCTCTAAAAAACTTTGAAAAAGTATTTGCGAATTTTTTTTTTTGCCATATACATTTTACTTTTCATAAAAATACAACAATAGGTTTTGGAGTTTATGAAAATATTTTCATTATTAACTGAAATACAATGAACTGAAATTTTGTAATTCACAATTTATCAAATTATAAAATTTCAATTCGTTGTATCTACTATATATCAATAAAAATTATTTTGAAAGTGATTTTTTATTTTTAAATAAATTTAATATAACAGAAAAACAAATAGCACAGATTTGAAATGGATATCGATGAAAAAACTCTATACTTTATTGAACACTATGAGCCACATCTTCCCAGTTGAAAAAAAAAGTTTTCGATAACAAAGTGATTTGTTCAATTTTGGAGGCTTCGTAAATAGTTATTAATGAAATTAAAGGATATATTATATTTTTTCCTTGGATTTTACCTGCCGTAGAACAACATTTGGTATTCCAAAGCACTCTAGAAGAATGTCTTAACACGCTTAAAAAAAACTGAACATCGACTTAAAAATTCGCGAAAATCTCATGGTATACTCAGAATGTTGTCTTGAATACAAATATGTAAATATTAGTGATGCAACGATTACGATTGAGATTAACCGTAATCGCCGATTATTAGCATTTTACGATTAATCGTAATCGCCGATTATTGCAAACGATTATTTACGATTTGTGGTTATTAATTTCTACGCTGCGTCGTCTAATATGGAAGATACCATTCGACACTGGAAAGAAAAATATAACCTTTCTTTGCTTAAAATCCATCGCACATAAATATTTTGCACTGAAGGCTTCCAGTGTTCCATCAGAGAAGTTGTTTTCCACTGCTTGTTGTCATACAAACAACTAGGAGACAGTGGCGGTCTGGGTGTCTAGGGATTAGTCGGCATTTTACAATAAACATTCAAACTCAGTTCGTCAGCGATCATTCAAACTCAGTTCGTCAGCGATCATTCAAACTCAGTTCGTCAGCGATCATTTAAACTCAGTTCGTCAGCGATTTGAATATTTTTGCTTCGCATGTATCTAAACGTCGTCCCAAATTTTTTTTGATGAGCGGGGGGAAGAAATCCGAAAAAAAATTTTTTCGTCCCAAAATTTTTCTAATGAGCAGGGGGGGGGGGGGAGAAATCCGAAAAAAAATTTTTTCGTCCCAAAATTTTTCTGATGAGCGGGGGGCGGGCAGAAATCCGAAAAATGTTTTGTTTTTTCGTCCCAAAATTTTTTTGATGACCGGGGGAGAGAAATCCGGAAAAAAATTTTTTAACGTGCAGAGAAGGAGAAATCTAAAAAAAATTTTTCCCGTACCAAATTTTTTTTGATAAGCATGGCCCCTCATTAGACGCGACCCTAGGGCCCAGTCGGCATTTGCCGACTAGCCGACCTGACCAGACCGCCACTGCTAGGAGAAATAGGTTGGGTCGAACAATCCTACAATTAATTATTGATTTTTGTTTGATATGGTTACATGCTTGCCCAGGGTTGGCACAAAAATGGGTGGTTTTGTGGGTTTTTGATTTTAGAAAAACCAATCTGGGTTTTTGTTTGATTTTCGTTTTTTTTTGCAGGAAAAAAAAAGCAATTATATAAGAAATTATATTTTTGCCTCACAAATACTTGAACAAAACGATAATAAAAATGTAACGTGTCAGTATATTAGTAAACAATAAAACAAGTAAATAATAAACTTGAGACAAATAAAAACATGAAACAAATAACAAAAACTTTAAAAAAATTCCTCAAACTGGAATGTGAAAAGCAAAAGATAAATATCTTTTGAAAAGATATTTATGTTTTATTTAAATGTCTGAATCTTAACTAGTTTTGACGACTTTTCATTCCAAGCTTATTCCTTAGTTTGCTCCAAATATGGCCGAATGTAGGAAAAATTATTTCTACTGCGGCACTAGAAGTGGGACAACTATGCAACTATGCAATTAAAAAAAAAAACGCACATATTTATAGGTTTTCATAACTGAGAATGTGAGAATATATCCAACACAGTCCAGATGTTGTCACACGCTATATTGTCAAAGCAACGCCGAATGAAAGGTGGGAAATTAGACGGGAAATTTGTTTTTATAAAAACCCAGTATAAACCACAATTACCCAGAAAAACCCACCAAAAACCCACCTAAGTACCCAGTGGGTCGTCTTTTTCTAAAGAAGGTGGGTTTTTGCACAATCTTGGCTTGAGTGGTAATAATTTCCAATTCAGTTTTATTTTATCTACCAAGATTTTTAAGTGGGGCATCTTAATTTACATTATTTAACTTAATCCCTTAATTTGAGAACATCAATAGTAAACTGACTTTATATAACAAGTGGTTGCTTTTAGTAATTAATAATAACATAGTTTTAATAAAAACAATTGCTTTTTATTGTTATACTATAAAATGTAATAAAGTTTTCTAGTTAATCGTAATCGTATTCGTAATCGGCGATTAACACTAATGATAATCGTAATCGAAATCGTAATCGTAAAAGTAAGAATCGTTGCATCACTAGTAAATATATACAGGTTGTTCCATTTAAAAATCGAAAGTTACGGTAATTTCCGGGTAAACCGGAAATGGTCTCATACCATTTTTTGTGTCCAAAAATCCATTTTTACAGGTGGTTAAAAAATAAAAGAAATATAGAGGAGGGGGGGGGGAGCCACTCGCCTGTGGCACCCGGTATAATGCGTTGAAATATGATTCTCGAAAGGTACATATTACAGACATTCCATTTTTGAAGTAATGTGTGATGATACAGTGTCTGAAATTTTGCCTTACAATAAAGATCGTGTGTTCGAATCCCAGACAGGTTGGATGTTTTTTCTTCAGTTTTTTTTTTATATATATTTTCTTTCACAACCGAGTTCACAACAAAGTTTAGGAAAAACTGACATTATTTACCTACAAGAAAACTGCGGAGAGTATCCTATAGAATATGTAACAATGATATAAAAAGCTCAATATATCGGCGAAGAGTATAATGCTTCCACTAGTTTACATTTGAGGTGTCTATTAGTTTTTTTAGTTGCATTAAAACACTCAACCAAAACACACCTAAAATATTAATAATGGAAAAAAAATTAATAATATTAATTAATTTCTCTGACAACGGTGAATAAACCAAAACATTGGGACACAGTAATTTTGTAATTTGCATTTAAAAAGTTCGAAAATCTCAGGATCGTATAAAGTTAATTTGATATCAACGGCCAAGAACATAAAAACATCTATATTGGCTTATAACGACCTATTCTGTCTTACACGTTCCATATTCACTATAACAACGTTTCGAGCAACATTTCCTGACAAACCGACTCGATAGTAATAAATAAACCAGAGAAAATCGGTTCCGAGATCGGTTCGATTAGTGGTAATAATAATAATCGAGATAACAATCAAATTTATTGAATTGATAATCATTAAGTTAAAAATGAGGTTAAAAATATAATTATGTTAATAATATATTTTTTTATATTTTATAAATTAGTTTTAATTAATTTAAAGGTAAATTTTATAAATATTCAATTATAAGATATATTTATGAAATTTTTAAACCTAATAAAATTAATTATGTCATTAAGAAAATTGATTATAAAAAACCGCTGACCAAGGAATCACTAATTCCACATCCAGATTTTCTATCCAAGTCTCTCACAACGAAAAAATTTTGTATATGGAAATATTTGTTTATGGAACTTTAATAATATAATATTTTAAATCCTCCACCCGAAAAACCCATAAAACGATACCCCACATCGGTAGTGGGGTGGGGGTGGTGATAGGGGGTAGTGGGGGGTGGATGACGTAAAAAATATTTTGAGGTTTTAGGTTCTTGTACACAGTACACACACTAAATCACAATCTTTTCTCATCCCCTTTAATAATGTGGTGGGGGTGGTAATGGGGGTGGCTAATGCCAAAAATTTTTTGAGACCTTAGCTTCTCTTGTATATACTAAATACCAATTTTATGGACTCTTACCTGCTTCATTTGCCTATTTATCCCCATTTACCCCAATTTACCCCCCAACCCTTCCACGGAACAAGATGAAAATATAATCTAGTTTCAGATCTCGTTAAAATACATATGTGTAGTAAATTTCAAGTCAATATCTTAAACGGTTCCAGAGTAAACGTGTGCACAAAAAATGTTACAGAAGACCGACAGAATTTTTTTTCACTCAAACTTAAAATCTCGACGTTTCATGACATTCTAAGCCTATTTGAACAATAAAAATTTTTAAAAATTTTTTTGTCGTTACTATACTTCCACTGGACGTGGAAGTAAATCGAAAAAACGAACTTCGGAAGAAATCTGGGAATATCAAGGAAATCTAAGGAAATTCCAGGAAATCCGAGGAAATCTGGAGGAAATCCGAGGAAGTCCCAGGAAGTCCCAGGAAGTCCGAGGAAGTCCCAGGAAGTCCGGGGAAGTCCCAGGAAATCTTAGGAAATCTGAAGGAAGTCCGAGGAAGTCCCAGGAAATCCGAGGAAATCCCAGGAAGTCTGGAGGAAGTCCGAGGAAATCTGTGTAATCTTCGTCAAAGAGGAAATCTGGTGTACAAAATTTTGGGCGCGGTTGGCCCCTCGTAAAACACCAATAATATATAAACAGGAATTCGCAACTGGTCTCATCAGCGCAGCCAGGGCAGTTCCACCGGGCACATGGCGGGCGCGGCCGCCGCGAGCTGACTCTCAAAGTTGCGTAGCTCCGTAACTGATGACGCTACAGAGAAGGTAGACATACCAATGGAAATCCCAAAGTATGAAGAGAAATGTTTATTCGGGTACGTTTTCCCCTCCGAGTCATAATTTATCCGCAATGGAGCCATTTCGAATTTTTTTAAATTTTTGAAGTTTTGGCAGCATTAGAACAGAAAATTACGAACGAAATATGCGTGGAACATGTGAAATACGAATGGATATGCTTCTCCGAAGCTTTTATGATCATTTCGACCCAAATCGGACCAGTAGCAACCTTTTTGCTGCACTTTATAGCCAGCTCTGCAATTTCTGCGTTTTAGGCCCTCGTTGCTCCGCAAAAACAGGGAAGTCGACAGGGGAGAGTAGGGGACTTTTTGGTACGTGTTGTCCTGGACCAAAACTACAATCCTGCAAATTTTCAGCTTTACAATAATTAATTCCAGGTCAAAAACTAAAATTCCTGTGCTACATGGCCTAACTAAAATCACTCAAGTTTGCCGCACCAATGAACCAATGCATACACTTAGAGAACTGTCAAAGTTAAAAAACTATGGGTATAGCTCGTCTTGCGCCTTCTTGATCATTTAGACTAGACGTGATAGATTTTTAAATTTTTGAAATGTTGACAGAATTAGAATGGAAAATTATGAACAAAAATATGCATGGAACATCTGAAATATGAACGGATATGCTTCTCCTAATCTTTTATGATCATTTCGGCCTATATCGGATCAGTAACAATCTTCCTGTTGCACTTTATAGTCAGCTCTGCAATTTTTACGACTTAGGCCTTTGTTGCTCTGAAAAAACAGGGAAGCCGACGTGGGAGAGTAGGGGACTTTCTGCTAAGTGTTGTCCTGGACCAAAACTACAATCCTGGAAATTTTCAGCTTTACAATCATTAATTCCGGGTAAAAAATTCCTGGGCTAATACGAGAGTTTACCTCTCACCGTCACTTCATTTGATTCAGTTTGTATAAGACTAGCAAGTTGACCAGTATCATTTGTTTGTTCCATGACCTATGGCATACTGAGGAGAACATAATAAGTTCGAAACTGGTCTATGTCTGGTTAGGAACAGACAGATGATAGTTGGTTACTGATCACGATTTGAAGATGTAATTCAATGCAGGTCGGGGTATTTGTCCGCTGAGTAGTTGTTTCCTTCAAATCCTATTTCATAAACAGTGAGTATAGCCCACTAAGGCTAGAGGTCGCCGCTCTTGATACTTGTAAAAAAAAGCAAGTCGCTATACGCCAGTGACATTTGTCCGACGTATAGTAGCATCTGACCATATGAGAGTTTACCTCTCACTGTCACTTTATATACAGGGTGTCTCACCGGGAAATGAATCGATCGGTATAGAGAAAAGT
Source organism: Rutpela maculata (assembly GCA_936432065.2). NCBI lineage: Eukaryota > Metazoa > Arthropoda > Insecta > Coleoptera > Cerambycidae > Rutpela > Rutpela maculata. Next base: position 202,707,392 of record OW386285.2, on the reverse strand, counting down.
ACGCATCAGAAATTTTTGAAAATTTCGGGAGTTGCTAAAGTCAGTGTGGCCAATCCAACTAAAATAATTACAAGCAGCTGGCACTTCCGCTTATACCGGAAGTCGACACCAACTTGCTCATTTTAAATTGAACGCCCTATATATTTCAGGGTTTTCGAAAAGAGCGTAAAATTCTGAGTCAAAAATACGTAGAGTACCCTATGCCTAAATCCATCCGTTTCAGAGATATTTGACATTTTATAGAGAATTTGACAGGTGCAACGGTTTGCAAGAACCGTTATAACTTTCTTCCTGTAAAAGATCCTCATTTGCTTCTTGGCACTTAAAAAGAACACAAGGAGAACTACGTTCCACAACTGAAATAAATTCAATAATATCATACCAAGTGTTATGTTTTTCGCGTTACATTTTGTCAACTTCAAACCGCGAAAACTTGTTTAGGCCAAATGGAACACCCTGTATTTTTTTATGTCAAGTTGTGTAAAATTGAATTCCCTTTTTTCTGATATTAGCATTGTGGGGTTAAAGTTTTCAACTTTTTGAAATATTTGCGATTTTATTAGAAATTCATGAATTGTTGTAATCATTTCATCAAAATAGCCATGATTAGAAACAATCAGTCATTATCTTATGTCAAAAAATGCCAGCACGTTTAAATTACACCCACGAAGACTTTTTAAATTTGTTTATTATTTATGGAGAATGTGATAAGGTAATATCAAGAACTTGCAGCACATTTGCTAATCAATATCCAGAAAAACGGAAAATAACACTAACACTGTAACATGCGTATTAATCGAATTGAAGATACAGCATGAACTAAAATAGCAGAGATAAGATCAATTTAAAACATGATTCCATTTTAATTTAATAATTGCTCAAAATTCCGCCCTCGAGCCTCGACACATTTTTCGCACCTTCGGATTAGTTCCTCATGGGTAGCTCTTCTAATTGAATCCTGTGATATGTTTTGAAATGCATTTCTTACTCTGTGCATACAATCTTCAATGGTTGTTAATGGGCTCTCATAAACTTTATTTTTAATAGTTACCCAAATAAAATAATCCAGAACTGATAAGTCGGGCGAGCGAGGAGGCCATAAGAAAGGTCCATTATTGGCAATCCATTGATCATAAAAAGTTTCTTGTAAATAATTATTAATTAAATATGCGTTATGTGGGGGGGGGGGCACCGTCGTGCTGATAAAAAATGTTTCTATGTTCGGCAAGAGGTAAATTTTCTAAATAGTGATTATTCAAATTTTGTAAGATATTCAGATATCTTTCACCTAAAAAAGAACAAAAATTTACTTATACATATTAGTAGAAGAGTAAATTTAATTTACCGTTTAAATTTTCCTGATAAAATTGTAATGCCACCACTCTATCATTACTTATGGCACAGTAAGCATTGAACTGCCAACTCAAGGGTGGATCCAGGGGTAATTGCCCCCCCCGAGAAGAATAGGATGTAATATTATTTATTATTGAATAATGAAAATGTCGATATAATTATTGATTGTTTGGTGGTAGACGGCCGCAGTCAGTGGTGGTTTGGCCAGGTTGGCTAGTTGGTAAATGCCGACTGGGCCTTAGGGTTGCGTCTAATGAGGGGTCATGTTTATAAAAAAAAAATTGGTACGGGAAAATTTTTTTTTAGATTTCTCTGTACGTAGAAAAAATTTTTTCCGGATTTCTGTTTTCTGCTTAACAAAAAAATTTTGGGACGAAAAAAAAATATTTTCGGATTTCTCCCCCCCGCTCATCAAAAAATTGGGACGACGTTTAAATACATGCGAAGCAAAAATATTCAAATCGCTGACGAACTGAGTTTGAATATTTATTGTAAAATGCCGACTAAGCCCTAGACACCCAGACCGCCTCTGGCCGCAGTGCCCCCCCCCCCCCCAGTAACCTTTCTGGATCCGCCCTTGACAAATTCATTCTGGATTTTCAAGGAGTTACTTTGGTGACTTAAGAAGTGGTTAAGAAAACATTTTTTTTAAACTGTTGAATGAAGATGGCGCGAATATTTAAATTTTCAAAAAGTATAAAATTAAAAATCAGTATAAATGCTCTTTACATTTGTTGCTTACAAATTTTTCGTAAAAACCGATAAATATCGAGATATTCGAGTAAATGGAGAAAATTTCACGTTTTCCTAGAAAATGCATGTAAATCTTAAAGAAATAATTTTTTCAGAAACCTTTGTTTTGAAGGGCAGAGATTAATGAAGCATCTAAGTAATACATAATATTAAGTGGACATCGTATATGAGATCGATTTTAATTAATTACCGATTAATTACGGTGATAAAATGACGAAATTTTACCGAAAAAAAAAAAAAATCCCAATTACTGCCCCCTTTAATTCCCTAATTTTTGTCAGAATCCAAAAAATAAAAAAAGTTTTAGCAAATTTAATTCTATTTAAATTAGCTAGAGTAGTCTTTTGGCGTAGGAGTCAAGATTAAGAAGTTGTCAATCAACAAAAATTAGAAAAATATGCGATTTTGACACGTACGATGTCGCGATGTAAAGAAGAAGACTTCCAGTTAAACCTCATCGTAAATTGCATATTGAAATTGAAAAATTCGGCTCGGCACAAACGAAATGTGGCCAGATTAAATGTACCAGATTAGTATATGACAGTTATGACAATCGTATTTAAAACGTGTTTCCAAATCCTTTTACTCTATCCGTTGAGTGAAAAGTTTACCAAGAGGCGCAACCGTGTACTTGAAATCGTAGCCCAAGCAGCAGTTGCACAAACATCAGTTAGGTTGATGGCATGCACTCGTATGGTTCGCGTCGCGTAAATCGTCGTTTTTGATAACAAGGAGATTTGTCTCTGCGCCAGAGACGACTCTCATATAGACATAATATTTAAATGCAATGCAACATCTGAAATATTCAGAAAAACGACGAAATGGTGAAATATTCATCATTGCCAGCTACATTGTATTTTTAAATTTAACCTAAAAACGGTAATGATTCTTACAAAAACATGTAAAGCATACCTAGCAAATAAAAAACAATTTTGAATCAAACACATACCTTCCTGTTCTGTTTAGTGTGTGGCGTGTTTATTATGTTTATTTTCATAACAATTAAATATAAAAACCCAATGAGCTGCTGGCAACATAAAACATTTTTTTCCCAGTAAAATAAACCATTTTGATATAATATTAAATAATACATAACAAAGAAAATTAAGTAAAAGTTCCATGTACCATGTGCATCACAAATGCGCACAACGTGATAAAGTGAATTTTATTACTTTCACATTAATCACATCCAGTGGAAGTATAGTAACGGCAAAAAAATTTAAAAAAACTGTCATTGTTCAAATAAGCTTAGAATGTCATGAGACGTCGAGATTTTAAATTTGAGCAAAAAAAATGTCTGTTTGCCCGTAACTTTTTTGTGCGCATGTTTACTCTGGAACCGTTAAAGATATTGACTTGAAATTTGATACACGTATGTATTTTAACGAGAACTGGAACTAGATTATATTTTCATTTTATTCCGTTGGAGGTTAAATTGAGATAAAGGGGGGGTAAATAAGTAAATCAAGCGTGTAAGAGTCCATAAAATTGGTATTTAGTATATATAAGAAAAGGTAAGGGCTCAAAAAATTATTCCCATTACCACCCCCACCTCACTATTAAAGGGGGGGTGGAAAAGCGTCAACATATTTTTTACTTCATTTGCCCCCTCTACCACCCCCTTCCACCACCCCCCACTACCGATGTGACATATCGTTTTATAGGTTTTTGGAGTAGGCGATTTCAAATATTATGTTATTAATAAAGTTTCATAAATAATTTTCACATAGTGGAGTGCAATTTTTTTCTTCTTTGTGAGAGACTTGGATAGAAAACGTGGATGTGGAATTTTAAGGTTTATAAACATGTTGCTAAATTGATACCAATGGTTCAAGGATAGATGAGGATATAGCAACGCGTCCTTGCGTGTGTATCTAGCTTCTACGATTTTCAATTAAAACACCATGCAACCTGTTCGGTGTTTCTATTATTTTCTTTATTCTTTAATAAGTGGGTTATCTCGAGTAGTATATCGATGCGCAGTGGATTTCCTCGAGTACTATGGATGCGCGGTGGCTTTCCTCGAGTACTATAGATGCGCAGTACGTTACTCCAAGTAATATGGATGCGCAGTAGATTTCCTCGAATAAAATGGATGCGCAATGGGTTACCTTGAGTAGTATGGATGCGCAGTGGGTTTTCACGTGTAAAATAGATGCGCAGTAGGTTACCTTAAGTAGTATGGATGCGCAGTGGGTTTCCTCGAGTAACATTGATGCGCAGTGGGTTACCTCGAGTAGTTTGGATGCGAAGTTGGTTATCTCGGGTGGTATGGATGCGTAGTAGGTTTCCTCGAGTATAATAGATGCGCAGTGGCTTTCCTTGAGTAGGTACTGTTGATGCGCAGTAGGTTACCTATACGGATACGCAGTGGGCTTCCTCGAGTAAAATGGATGCGCAGTGGGTTACCTCGAGCAGTATAGATGCGTTTCCTCAAAGAAAGTGCTTGAAGTAGATTACTTTCACCGTGTAGTCCACGGCACATTATGATTGTTTATATTTTTGTCATGCCATTTTCTACGTATTGCTCCCACTTCCAGTATAAGTGTAGTAATTTTGAAAACATTCATTTAAATAGGCTTAGAATGATATGACATGTCGAGATTTTATGTTGAAGCAAAAAATAATTTCTATCGCGTCGGTCTCTGACGTTTTGGGTGTACGATTACTCTGGAACCGTTTAAGATATTGACTTGAAAATTGGTACACATATGTATTTTAACGAGATCTGGAATTAGGTTATATTTTTATCTTATTCTGTTAAAGGGTTGAGTGGTAAATTGGGATAATATAATAATAATAATAATAGTGTTTATTTTCAAAATATTTACAATCTGGTTAATTACAAAGTTGTACAATAATTCATATAATAATTCATATATACACACATACATACATACGTACATATACACGTGTATATTTTTAGAAAAGTAAATAATTTAATATGTGTTAATTAAAAACATTTGAAAAATAAACAACGAAAATTCACAAAAATAGGCACAGTGCCTACTTGTTTGTGATACACACGCACGCACACACAAGAGCATGTGAGCGCACGTACACACACACACACACACACATAAAGACATATACTACTAACTCACGTTTAAATTTTTATTTGTATTTTTTTTTTAATTTTGATTAATAAGAATATGTATGGTTTGTCTTGGTGTAGCGAGCAACCATTTCTTTATTTCCTGTTTATAAACATTTATTTTCTGAATATTTTTGAGATTCGCTGGTAAGATGTTGTGAATACATGGTGCAAGGTAAGTAAAATGTCTTTTACCTATCGTTTTTAAGCATCTTGGTTTCTGATATGTGCTATTAGTTTTGTTCCTTGTTTGATATTTATGACCAGTTAAATTATAATGTATTTTACTTTTAAAATTGTGTATTAAAATGTTGAAACAAAATAGTTGTCGGATATCCAAAATATTGCTTATTTTATATAGTTCGTCACTTGAATACATATATGGTTTGTTATATATAATCTTTAGTATCCACTTCTGGATAGTGTTTAGGTTCTTAAGGTGACAGTCATTTACTCCTCCCCAACTGATTATTCCATATGACAATTGACTTTGAACTAAAGCGTAATATATAGTTTGTAATTGCTTAATATCTAGGTAAGTTTTTAAATATTTAAAACGTGGTAGTAATCCTCTTAGCTTTTTTATAATATGATTTACTTGTATATCCCATCGCAGGTGTCTATCTATAACTATACCTAAATATTTAATTGACTGTGCTTCTGGAATTTCTGTATCAGCATCAATTTGCAATGGACCAAAGTCAGGAAGGTTGTTTGCGTAAGATGTAAAAGGTAGATATTTTGTTTTATTTAAGTTTACTGTAAGAAGGTTGAAATCAAACCACTTTTTTATTAGCTGAAAATCATTTTCTGCTGTATTTTTTAAATTCGTCCAAGTATCTTCTTTGTATGAGATGGCCGTATCATCTGCGAAACTAACTGTTGATCCCTTTGTGTCTAGAGAAAAAAGACTGTTTATATAAAGTGTGAATAAAACCGGGCCAAGAACAGTTCCCTGTGGCACTCCGTATTTTATAATTCTGGGTAAACTGAATGTATCACCAATTTTTACAAACTGTTGTCTTTCCGAAAGGCAGCTTTGCAATAGACGAAGAACATGTCCCCTGATTCCATAGTTATGCAATTTTATTAACAATTTTTCATGGGACACAGTATCAAACGCTTTCGCGAGATCTACAAAAATAATTTAATAAATTTTGTAATTCTACTTTTTAACACTTTTTCATATATTTTAGCTAAGTTGGAAATTAGCGACACTGGTCTATAATTCGATATTTTCGATAAATGGGGGTAAATAGGTAAATTAAGCAAGTAAGAGTCCATAAAATTTGGTATTTAGTTTATTATTATATAAAAGAAGTTAAAGTCTTAGAAAAATTTTTGGCATTAACTACCCCCATTATCACCCCCATTATCACCCCCACGCGATTATTAAAGGGGGTGAAAAAACATTTGTGATTTAGTGTGTACAGGAACCAAAGGCCTCAAAAAATTTTCCACTTCATCCACCCGCGTATCACCTCCTACCACCACCCCAACCCCCACTATCGATGTGGCATATCGTTTTTTGGTTTTCATTTAGAAAATTTCATAAACAATTATTTCCACATGGTGGAGTGCAAATATAGTGTTTTCGTTTTGAGAGGCTTGGATAGGAAATCTGGATGTGGAAATAGTGATTCCTTGGGCTGCGGTTTTCATTTTAAAATGTTAAAACCGCTGCCCAAGGAATCACTACTTCCACATCCTGATGTTCTATCCAAGTCGCTCAAAACGAAAAATATTTTGATACTATATTTGCACTCTACTATGTGGAAATAATTGTTTATAGAACTTTAATTATATAATATTTGAAATCGCCTACCCCAAAAACTCATAAAGCGATATACCACATCGGTAGTGGGGGTGGGGGTGGATGAAGTAAAAAAAATCAGCAGCTACTGGAAGTGGCTGGAACCTCCCCACCCGGTGAATCTTTGAAGCCGAAAAGAGCACTAAACAATATGAACGATCTCCTTTAATTATATTTATTAAGTTAAAATATTTTTTTCGTATTAAATCAGAAAAAAAGTCTTGCGTTCGGTGGGATTTGGACCTAAGAACTTGAGTGTTAAATTTATAGTCTGCACAACATTAATATTTTATTCAATGTTTTTAATACAAATATATGCTTCATCGGATCCTAGCCCAGGGCCAGCCAGACAACCACGGTGAACACCGCCGTGGCGAATGTGAAGCTGGACGGAGTAGGTCCGGTTTGGCTTGGAGAAAAATAGAAAAGTAGCTCCTGTCTTCTGTAGGCAGGATTAAAGACTAGGTTAAAATTATAATGTGTCCACATGGACCTAAAATTAATATAAAAATAAACACAATTCTATAAAAACGTTCATAGGCAAGAGCACTTAATAATTTTGATTATTAATACGGGAAACAACCTCGGAACAACTAAACGAAAAAACCTGTTCGTTGGTAATGGGATGGATGGCAGGGATGGCCATCTTTGGAAAAAACCATATAACTCTTGGTGGACAGCTTCCCTGCCAGATGTAGCCAGGGTAGTGTTCATGGTGGATCGTTTAAGTTTGAGTTGGTATATTTTGTTTTATCTTTTGGCCTCGACCAATTTTTCACGAAATCAGTCGGGGAAGTGATAACTGTCAAATTTTTGGTTCCAATGTTTCTCTGGGGAATTTGGTTTTTGAAAAATGTTTAGGTTGGTACCAATGTCTTAAATTGTTTATAGGTTATGTAGTACTATTTTTAGGTTATGTTGCCGGAAGAATTTCCGGCGGGATGCCGGAAGTAGCGGAAATAGTTTTTAAAATATAATGTCACTGTCACTTTTAAAGTTTTATTGGAAAAAACTCACCGAAAGCGTTCCGGTGGGGTTGCTTACATTTGTAGGGCTTGTAAGCGGTTCAGGATGGCCTCTCTCACCATCCATGGGCTTTATAAACGTCGAAAAAACTTGTAATCTCTCGATGCACCTGACACGTCAAAAATACTTAGCATACAGTCTGCACGCTTTAACACACTAGCAGAGAACTTACACCACAAATGGACCCGTAGTATTTTTTGGGAATTTTCCTTTGAGTCCTTTTAATAAAATTTGACATTTTTCTGAAAAGTGATATTTTTCCGAAAATTTGACATTTTTTGAAGTGACATTTCTCTGAAACTTTGACATTTTTTCGAAAATTTGACATTTTTCTGAAGTGACATTTCTCCGAAAATTTGACAATTTTCAAACATTTGACATTTTTCTGAAAGGTGACATTTTTCTGAAGGATGACATTTCCTCGAAAATTTGACGTTTTTTCGAAAATTTGACATTTTCCTGAATTTTTTACATTTTCCTGAATTTTTGGTATTTTCCTAAATTTTTGACATTTTTCTGAAAAGTGACATTTCTCTGAAAATTTGACATTTTTTCGAAAATTTGACTTTTTTCTGAAGTGACATTACTCCGAAAATTTGACAATTTTCAAACATTTGGCATTTTTCTGAAAGGTGACATTTCTTCGAAAATTTGACGTTTTTTCGAAAATTTGACATTTTTCTGAAAAGTGACATTTTTCTGAAAATTTGACATTTTTCTGAAAAGTGACATTTCCCTGAAAATTTAACATTTTTTCGAAAATTTGACATTTTTCTGATAAGTGACATTTCTCCAAAAATTTGATATTTCTTGGAAATTAAAAAAAAATTTTCGTGACTCGTCTTGTAGAAATATTTTTTTGATATCATCATCAGTTCGCCCGTTATAAGAATTTTATGCTTTTACGACTTCATCAGAACGTAGGTGTATTTTTAATTCACTCGTATTCCATCCATCTACAATATTTCCATCTACGTTTCAAACTTTAATTGGATGTTTCCAATAGTTAAGTCGATATCTGCACCAGTTTCTAAGAATTTTTCTTATTTGTGACATCATGTGACGTAGGTGTATTATTAATTCACTCGTAATCCGTCCGTCTACAATATTTATACTTACGTTTCAAATTTCAGTTCGATATCTTCCACCGTTCCCGAGTTATCAGCCGAAATCACTGAACACCTCTGTCATTATTAGAATATCACCCTGTACATTGCACTGCTTTGAGGACAAAACAAGTGAAATTTTTGTTTTTTAATTTTTTTCACGGAAACCAAATCGAAAAAGTGCAAGTGTGATATATCGTTGAAATCGGAATTTTTAGTGCTTTTCAATGGTTCAATTACAAATTGTAAGTAATCATAAAATAAACAACTTGTTGTGACAAAACGGCACTAAACGTAATCCGATCTCAACCAACACCTTTTCAGATCTTCTGGAGCACTAAAGAAACACTAATGCAAAGTTTCATCCAAATCCGTTTAGTAGCTTCGCCGCTATCGTGCTAACATACATACACACACACACACATACACACACACACACACAGACATTTTTCAAAAACAACTTTTTTGAGTTTTGAGTTCCTGGGACCTCAAAACGTAAAGATTTGATGTTATCTCAATTTTCGATTTTGGACTAATTGTAGTAACCTCCCACAATTTTATTGTGGGGAGGTTAAAAAATGTTTGAAGCCTTTGGTTCTTGTACACACACTAACTCACAATTTTATTGACCCCCCCCCCCCTCCCCCCTTTAATAATGAGAGTGATAATGGTTAAATTTTTTGAGACCTTGACTTCTCTTGTATTTACTAAATGCCAATTTTCGTCGTTGTTGTACTTCCACTGGATGTGGAAGTAAAAGGCATATTGACATTTTATGATGAAACTGTTATTTTTAAGATATCACAAAATTATACATTTTGCACCTTTCTTAACCGTCTTCACCCTAGTAAATTTTGAATATGTTTTAGATGACATTTTCCATTACTACTGCCGCAAAAAATTACATGTTGCAATATTTTTCGGGTTTACACCATTCCTTTCTTTAATTCTGTTGAACTGTAATAACCAATTTGTACAAAAATATTTTTTATCCTCTCCCAAATATACTGCTACTGCAGTGATGGGTTCATTAAAAGTTATTTATTTGTTTATAGGTTTTTCTCTGTAATTGCTTTTTTTAATAATTAAAACGAAAAAGCGATTTTATTGGGAAAAAGAGTAATAATTAGTAAACATAATAAAAAAACCGCTGCCCAAGGAATCACTACTTCCACATCCAGATTCTCTATCCAAGTCACTCACAACGAAAAAACTTTGTATGTGAAAATAATTGTTTGTGGAACTTTAATAATATAATATTTGAAATCCTCTACCCCAAAAACCCCTAAAACGATACCCCACATCGGTAGTGGGGTGGGGGGTGGTGATAGGGGGGTGATAGTGGGGGGGTGGATGAAGTAAAAAAATATTTTGAGGTTTCTGGTTCCTGTACAAACACTAAATCACAATTTTTTTTCATCCCCTTTAATAAGGGGGTTAGGGTGGTAATGGGGGTGGCTAATGCCAAACATTTTTTTGAGACCTTAGCTTCTCTTGTATATACTAAATACCAATTTTATGGACTCTTACCTGCTTGATTGACCTATTTACCCCAAATTTACCCCAATTTACCCCCAACCCTTCGACAGAACTAGATGAAAATATAATCTAGTTCCAGATCTCGTTAAAGTACATACGTGTACCAAATTTCAAGTCAATATCTCAAACGGTTCCAGAGTAAACGTGCGCACAAAAAAAAGTTACAGACCGGCAGACCGACAGACAGAAATTTTTTTTCGCTCAAACTTAAAATCTCGACGTTTCACGACATTCTAAGCCTATTTGAACAAAAAAAATTTGTTGAAATTTTTTTTGTCGTTACTATACTTCCACTGGATGTGGAAGTAATTAACTTAATTTGAATATCTGCGGAAAGACTGGTTAATTACTTCCACGTCCAGTGGAAGTATAGTAACGACAAAAAAATTTAAAAAAATTTTTATTGTCCAAATAGGCTTAAAATGTCATGACACGTCGAGATTTTAAGTTTCAGCGAAAAAACATTTTCTGTCTGTCTGTCGGTCTGTCGGTCTGTCGGTCTGTCTGTAACTTTTTTTGTGCGCACGTTTACTCTGGAACCGTTTAAGATATTGACTTGAAATTTGGTACACATATGTACTTTAACGAGATCTAGAACTAGATTATATTTTCATCTAGTTCCGTCGAAGGGTTGGGGGTAAATTGAGGTAAATTTGGGGTAAATAGGTCAATCAAGCAGGTAAGAGTCCATAAAATTGGTATTTAGTATATACAAGAGAAGCTAAGGTCTCAAAAAAATTTTTGGCATTAGCCACCCCCATTACCACCCCCACCCCCTTATTAAAGGGGATGAAAAAAAATTGTGATTTAGTGTTTGTACAGGAACCAGAAACCTCAAAATATTTTTTTACTTAATCCACCCCCCCTATCACCCCCTACCGATGTGGGGTATCGTTTTATGGGTTTTTGGGGTAGAGGATTTCAAATATTATATTATTAAAGTTCCATAAACAATTATTTTCACATACAAAGTTTTTTCGTTGTGAGTGACTTGGATAGAGAATCTGGATGTGGAAGTAGTGATTCCTTGGGCAGCGGTTTTTTTTTTATTACAAGTAGGTATTACTTTTTCGAGAGCATAGTTTTCAAGGCGATAAAGTATCGCACAAATGGTACACTTCTGAAATCGCTTGCATTTTTCTTCTGGTACTAGCAAAAAAAATATTTTAGTGCGATTTCATTGAGTTCGATGGTAACAGTATTTGTGAATATTTCAAGACCTCCCAATTTGCTTACACGATTATAAAAAAGTATATTGAAATTTCGAAGAAGGTATTTTTTGACTTACACAGCAAGAACGGTAATGCACTTTTTATAAAGCATCGAATTTTGTACAAAAAAGTCCCTGAGAGCATATTTTTATATATTATAGCTCACATGCCAAAGGCGCCCGCGCGCAAACCTCAAAGTAACTGTTTCTCGCGCTGTTCTCCAAGCAGCCCGTTAAAGCAGTTAAATATTATTTGTCCAATGAGAATTTGTGGTCGATTTTTTTATTTATGAATTTCTGATCGCTCTGCATGGCGTCCTTCATTTTTCTTAAATATGCATTAAAAAAATCGTACATTTGAACTTTTCCACCTTGTAGGAAGTAATTTTCTTTCTTAAAAAAATGTATATATTATTGACATATCATTTTGTTTTTATTTATCACATATAAACAATTATTAGGACCGAAAAGTGTAATTTTTCATTTTCATCGATTTTTATATAACTGGAACTTGCCGCATATTTTTATTAATTAGTGTTTTTTTCTGTACAATTGTACATACATTTCAATAACAAAGAATATTTAACTATTTTTTTATTTTATTTCAACATTTTTTTAATACTTGTAACTCCATTATTAATATTATGCATCGTATAAAAAACAGTTTTAAACAGAAGTTACTCATTATGTTTTGTGTAATTTAAATTTGACTATTAGCATCGCCGTTTTCTTAATTTTTTGTTTGTTAATTAAGTCGCCAGTGCCACTTGCAGAGTAGCGTAAAAAACAGTCATTTTTATGCTTACACGTGAGCACCTGTAGCTCGAAAACTATAGTAGATAAGAATATGCCATCGCGGACTTGTTTGTAGAAAATTCCATGTTGTACAAAAAAAAGTGCGGTGCATTTTCGTATTTATTACCGTTCTCGCTACGCAAGCGCTGAAAGATCAAAAACACCATCCTCGACATTTGCATATTCTTTTTTCTAATTATTTTAAAAAATTGGGAGGTCTTAAACGTACTCATAAATACTATTCCATGAAGCTGAACCGAATAGCAAAATAAAATATTTTTAATTTATCACATTTTTATAAATTTCAGAAATTCAAAATTGAACAAAAATCTCAAAAAAACCATTTTTTGAACCCCAAATGGGTCTCGAGGACAAGGAACAATTGCAATTTCGAACAAAACACGATTGTTACAGCGCACAACGTGGCGACTTAAAAGATGAAATGTGACAATAATTGATAGTTAAAGGTTTCTCTTGTTTTTGAATTTTAAGTGAAACTAGTGAAAGAATTATTTATCTGAGATTTTTGTTTGTAAGTTTTTATTAATTTTGTCCTAACAGTAGTAACTTGTAAATGTTTTTTATCAGGGCGGCAGGCAACTGTTTGCTACAGGTGCCAAATGCCCTGACGCCGGCACTGATTGCGCCGGTCTACAACCTGCGTGGAGAATTATAACTTAAGAGTGTGCAATGCCTATGCCTTTACATGGGAAACTTTGTGATTTTTTTCAAAGCTCCCTGTCCCACAAAAAAATAATTTAAAAAGGAATAAACATTTAGAAGTAAGTGATGCACAAAATATGATTTTTGTTGTTTTAAATAAATCATGCATTTACCTAAAAACTACGGAAAACGAAATATGTTAGATTTACTCAAGAGTTTCATAGATGGCGATACCATGACAATTCAGATCTGAGGAACGGGTTACAAGTGTTGATTTAATTTAGACCCCGCAAGCAAATATATCAAATATCTAACTTCGTAACGAAAAGCACAATATTTTTTTACATCATAAAATATGTTTTCTGTATTTTTTATGCAACGCATTTAGTAATAAAAGGGATAAAACGAAATATATGAATAACTCTCTAGCCACGCCTACTTCCTTACCGTTTGCGATTCGGCCAGCATATACTGGCCAACATTTTCAAGGGTCGCTTTATGTTTAGAAATGCAGCTGTTTAGAGAATATCATATAGCGGAGCGGATCTGGTTTTGAAATAAAACCAACTCTTAAAATTTTTTTTTTTTATGACAATTCGGTTACACGGATTCTCATTTATCATGTTATCAAGTTAGTTCAGCTTAATCACACAGGGTGGCGGAGGAATTCGCGTTTAAAATTCGCAAAAACACGTGTTTCCACGATAATTTTGTTATTATTGACTTGACGAAAAAAAAGTTAAATCAAAATTTGAAGATCTCGCGGAAGCCCCTTAATGACTTGAAATTTGGTACACGTATGTATCTGGAACTAGATTATATTTTGATCTTACTTCGTTGAAGGGTTGAGGGATAAATTGGAGTAAATGGGGGTAAGCAGGTAAATCTGTAAAATTGGTATTTACTATATATAAACGAAGTTAAGGTCTCCCCATTATTAAAGCGGGTGAAAAAAATAAAAATGTAATTTAGCGTGTATACAAGAACCTAAGGCCTCAAATTTTTGTTTACTTCATCCACCCCCTCTACCACCATCCCCACATTCACTACCAATATGGCATATCGTTTTATTGGTTTTTGGGGTAGAGGATTTCAAATATTATGTTATTAAAGTTCCATAAACAATAATTGTGAAGTGCAAATATAGTATCAAATTTTTTTTCGTTGTGAGAGACTTGGATAGAAAATCTAGGTGTGCAATTTTAAGATTTATAAACACCCTACAAGTTGCATTGTAATTCGAGTCCTATGAACAAACGAACATCAGCGTGCCTGCCTTTCAAGATTATTTTAGCATGTTGCTAAATTGACACCAATGTTTCAAGGATGCATGAGGAAATAGCGTCAGAGACGCGTCATCGCGTGTGTGTCTAGCTTCTACGATTACAAATTAGGATACCATACAACCTGTACGGTTTTTATAGATCTTCTATTATTTTCTTGATTCTAGTAGTATGGATGCGCAGTAGATTTCCCCCAGTATTATGGATGCACAGTGGCACCATTGATGCGCAGTAGATTACCTCGAGTAGTATGGATGCGCAGTGGCTTTTCTCGAATACTATAGATGCGCAGTAGGTTACCTCAAGTTGTATGGATGCGCAGTGGGTTTCCTCGAGTCAAATGGATGCGCAGTGGCTTTTCTCGAGTACTATAGATGCGCAGTAGGATACCTCAAGTTGTATAGATGCGCAGTGGCTTTTCTCGAGTAAATTGGATGCACAGTGGGTTACTTCGAGTAGTATGGATGCGTAGTAGGTTTCTTCGAAGAAAATGCTTGAAGTGGTGGAGTGCAAATATAGTATTTTCGTTGTAAGAGACTTGGATAGGAAGTCTGAATGTGGAAACAGTGATTTCTTAGACAGAGGGTTTTTCAAACCTGGCGGTATCTTTTCGTGAATTTGTTTTTTAAATACTTACGCGTTTTTTTTTGCGGTAACACTAATATAAAAAAAAGCACTTCCTTAATTTTTTCGCATAAAAAAGGAGTTAGAGAGCTGAGATTATTTTGAGGGGGGGAGGTATGGAAAAGAAAATCATTAGACCTATAACTACTGCATACCTATAACTTTTTTCCCTGTTGTGCTATTTTGAAAAACCAAAATGGAGTTTTTTCGTCATTATTTCTAGTATTTGAGTGATTTTTTTTTATTTTTTTCAAATAAACAAACTTGTGGAGGGGAAAAACCTTTTGCATTTTTTTAAAATTCGTTTTCGAGTACGAAGGAAAGGGTTCAGAAGAGAATTTTTTATACATGTGAGGATTTTTTTTATTTTTAATTTTAAGGAATATATCGCAATCCAGGCAATAGGAGGGAAGGGAAGGGGCATAATGCGTTTGTGGGAATAAAGGGTTAAGGAAAAGGGATGGGGATCTTGGACTTTGATATTCGGCAATATAGATCTTTTTTCCATCTTAATATTTTATCAATCTACCTTTATCAAATATTAAACTTATAAATAATTATTTAACACCATAACGGCACAATGGATTACTCTCAAATTTTCATCATGCTGTCACTATATATTTGTTAACAAAATATGTTAATATGTAGGTCAAATTTTAATAAGTGTAGAAAGCATTATTTTTTTCTAAGGCTATGTCGAAAATTTGCATTCTCAAATATAACATGCTGGAAACTTTTTTATCTTTCGAAATAGATACCAAGTGTATCGAGAAGAAACTAAGATAAAAGATGGATGTAACTTTTTTATTTGAAACTTTTCTTTCTAAGATTAGCAGTTTTCGAGAAAATTACAAATAAGTGATTGTTGGCCAGGTGCTGCAATTAATTGCTATTAGATTTCTACGTTCTTTATGATCTCTTTATTATTGAATAAGTTTTGCATATATTCCCTCTTCAGTCTCTAAAAGTGTCATTTTTTTACGGTTGGTGGCTATTAGTGAAACGATCTTGTAATTTGGTATACTGATTTCTGTCATTAAAACGATTATTTTTCCGAGCAGCGCCAAATCGGAAAGCCACTTTGGCTTCCGGTTTCAAGATGGCGGCCGATTTGGAAAATTTAAAAGAACGAGTTTTCTATCTAAACTATTGATGTTACAAAAAAAAGTTGTTAAGAAAAATTGTTCCAAATTAAAATCTGAATAAAAGAGTTTAATACATTTTTTTACTTAAAGCTAAAAATAAAGGCGGTACATAAAAAATATAAAAAAGTTACTTTTTATTTATAATTTAAAAGTTTACAAGTTTTTCGACTAAATAATTACTGTTACAAAAAAGTGTTAAGAAATATATTCTACATTAAAATTTTAATAAAAAAACTTTTTACAATATGTTTACCTAACACTAAAAATAAAGCCGCTACACGGAGAAATACTAGAAAATGATTTTATGTATATTTTACAATCTAAAGCAATAATTATAATGTTCTTGTTGAGTATTCCTTTACGAGAAACTGAAGGCACATTATTTTTCAACCTAAAAATAATTTAATAAAAATAGATAAAGATTTTTTTAGTTAGACTTACATACTTCTTTTAAGTTAGTTGCATTCTCCTTTACAGCCTTTACAATTTGTGTAAAAGAACGTGCATTGCAAGCCAGCTTTTTCACAACCACATTTGGTTTCAATGCATCCTTTTTTGCAACTACAATGAATTAATTGTCTAAGGGCTTTAGATACCTCCGGAAGTGTTAACCATTTTGGCACCGAAACATTTTCGGACAGGACCATCCCCATTTTTCAAGATTATTCAAAATCAAATTTGATGTCAGAGACTGTCCCCAAATGTGCTCACTTTGGAAGCTAGCCCGTAGAATGTGTTTCTTTAAAGCATCCATAATTTTTACTTTTAGAAGAAAACTTATAAAAACTTTCTTATTCAAAATTTCATGACGAACAATTTTTTTTAATAACTTTTTTTATCTTTTTAAAACAGCCGCCATCTTGAAACCGGACGCCATTTTGATTTGGCGCAGCTCGGAAAAATAGTCGTTTTAATGACAGAACTCATCAGTATACCAAGTTACAAAATTGTTTCACTAATAGCCGTTTTCTAAAGGTTTTTACTGTTTGCCACCTTGCTAAAATGCTACTTTACTCTCATGTAATCTTTTCGGTAGATAGTAAAAAAAAATTGCAAACACTCTTGATGTTAAGTATAGAAAATTGGCACTATTTTAAAATTCATTAGTTCCAAGAAGCAGCATAGTAACTATATTTATTCATTTATATTCCAGTAAAAAATACTTATGTTTTATAAGATTTCGCAAACGGCAGAAAGAACAATGTATGAAAAAACTAAATACAATCTATCTAAGAAAATATTAATTTCAATTTTCAATTCTTTGCATTCTTTTGATAACCTACTTCTGGCTACGCTAGAAATTAAGAAGACCTAAAATTTATTCATTTACAAAATAACTATCTATTCAATCAATAATGAAAATCTAATCAAAATATCAATTTTGAATCTTTGTAATTCTCTACAACAACAACCTACATATTTTTATGCTAGAGACAAAGACAAAGATCTATCTTAAAGTTTTTAATACAAGAGGACTTCAATATATATATATATATATATATATATATATTGAACTCATGTTTGAAATATCTTGAGTGGCTTTATGTCTTTCTAATGAGAATCAAAACAAGGGAGAAAAATGGATTTTAAAGGCTATGTTGCGAAGAAGAATTTTAGAATAATAGTTTAATTTTTCCAGACAAGTCCTGTTGTATTAAAAACTAGAAGTAGATTATCAAAAGAATGTAAGGAATTGAATTTTTTTTTATCTATTTATTTAACGTCGGCCTATTTCCGCTACCAGGGCCCACCACCGACGCCAGGAGACGAGCTACCCCCAACCTGGAAATTTTGCCGAACCTCTTCCCTTAAGAAGAGTAGGGATCTTTTACTTGCCTAACATTTAATAGACAAGGGATCGCCTGCTTTACATCCCCTCCGAAGGATGGTATATTCACTACGTACGTAATCCTCGTCTGAAATTACGTAGCTTCCGCATATACACTGATATTCAAGCCGCTAGAAGGTGGGACGAGAACTCTGTATTTCCCAAGATGGGTCACCCATCCAAGTATTAACCGCGCTCGACGTTGCTTCAACGGAATATCGACTGACATTCACATTGAAGTCGCCTCTACGCTCGCCCCTGAATTGAAAATTGAAATTAATATTTTCTTAGATAGATTGTATTTAGTATTTTCTGCTGTTTGCGAATTCCCATAAAAAATATTTTTTACTGCAGCTATAAGCAAATAAAATTATTTACTTTAATACTCACATATATTTTGTACTTTTTACTGCCTTAAAAAAATTAGTTTGTTTTATTTTTAATTTTACAGTTTCTATTTAAATCTAATTTTTCTTTTTTACCAAGTGCTTCAGAATGCCCTCACACAATTGATTACACAATTCTAATTCAGTTATTCGTTATTTAAATATATCGTTCGTAACATATAAATATTTATAAATAGTTATATTTGTTAAAACAAAGCAACTATGAATGATTAAGAAAATAGAAATATAAAGTAACGTCTCATATCATGCTATCATGGCGAGCAGTGTATTATGCAGTTCCTTGGCTAATAATTCGTTTCATGGTCTACAAATATCTCGAGACAGTCTGAAAGGCCACGCCCATCATCCGTATCTCCCTTCGCCCTACTTCCACACAGGTGAAACTATATTACTGGTATTTCCCGCTCTTAATAAATATATTATGTACCCTCGTTCGCTGTATATCAACGTCCAGTATTTCTATTCGCGGTTCGCGCAAAATAACACCGAACGGTGGCACCACAAGTCAAGGAACAATATGTGGATAGGGACGTGTGGGGGAAGCGTGATGAGCGAGATGAACATATAGGAACGGTTTTGGCCGTATAGTTGCATATCTTATAGACTCTTCAATCAACGCTCTATCTCTCTCGCGCTTTAATTTATTAAATCCACCGATAGATTCGCTCTTATCAATATACAAGTACCTTAAGGAGAAATGGGTAGATTTTTCGAAAAGGCATTTTTTTACTAAAAAATTAATACAATATTATTAATATTGATATTATGCTCTAGAACCCTTATGTCCAAAATTTAACGACATTTTGCTTTGTGGTTTTCGAATTATGGCCCCTTTAAAATTACATTTTCCAAATATTAAATAATTAATAACGTGGAAGCGAATTGTATTTCGAAAAAAGTCATTTTTTACGTTTTATTTAAATTCACTTTTTTTACCACTCAGTGTCATCTATACTTTCAAATTTTATAGGCCAAAAATTTTCATTATTTCACTCATTATAATGCTGTAGCCAATGAGAGCCCGTTTTTTCACAACATTGCACCAATCAAACGTCATTATTAGTGGTAATCTAACCTAGATCGGCTTTTGACTGTACCAACGTGCAAAATTTATCGCTTTAATTTTTTGTGTCGCTGCAGCGGCAAATATTGCGATAATTTTTTGACGTTTTGTTTCGTGAAATGTTTTCGGCAAATAAGTCAACTCGAGCTTTTAAATTTTATCTATAAATATCTTCTCTAGCTTATTACTAATTTTTAACGTAAATTGTAGTATTGTATTATATACGTAGTAATAGAATAATATAAAAATAATCTAAAAACACCACATACGTAAGTTTACAATTCCCAATTTCAAAGCGAAGATTGAACCTTTATACCTAGGTTCGGGACAAGTTATACACAGCTTTTAGTGGCTTATAATACCTAACGTAATTACAAAACAATTTTCAAAACTAAAATTAAATACAAATGCCTACGAAGCAAGCAAATCAATTATTTCATGTTAAATACACAAATGTACTTACGTATAATAATTCATCACAAAACAGCTTAACACATTATTCGGAAAATCAAAACGCTGGAATAAGTAGCACTATATCCCGTATAATCACGCTGTACGGTTTATATAGAGAATCTATAGTCGTATCTTTACTTCGATATAGGTTATCTTTACGCTATGGATACAGAACTATGCGGTATACGTACCGATCTAATACAGTATGCTAACGCCTGGATAACGAAAGAATACCGATTCAATAAAATTTACTTATCGATAAAAGCACTTTTGCGTTTCGTTGGAATACAGTTCATGTAAAGGTTTATTCTATGATTCTGTAAATAACGAGTATAGACCCGTTAAAAAATAAATCTTTATTTCTAATTTAAAAAAAAAATTACGAAAATAAACACTTTTTTAATCACCCAACCACCGCGCCGCGTTTCAAATCCAAGTATCATGCTCCAATTAATATTAGTATTCCGTAAATTCATTATTATAGTGATAATTTTTTACTAAATGTATTAACCAATCAAAATTTTACATTTCATGTCATATGTCAAAATTCATCCAATCAGTAAAAGATTACAGAGATAACACCACTACATACGGTGTTATCAGACAAGGCATACATGATATGTTCAAATGTCAGATTAAAATTCAACAAATGTCGAATTGAAAATCAATTTATAAAAACGTCACAAAGGTTTGGTAAACGATTCAATTAATCAAATTGTATTAGAAAATACACCCAAAACACCATTAAAAGTAAAAAGGATACGTGGAAAATGTTTTTAGAAGTTTGTTCGATCAAAAAATACGAATTGAATGAAGAGTAAAAAATTATCTTACCGAATACACCTCGAGCATTGATAAATACTCAAAATTTTGTCATAGAGAATACTTCAAGCGTGTTGCTTAACCCTGTCAAAAAATCCTTATAAAAACTTATTAAAAAAATTGTATAAGTTTTTATAATTTTTGATGTGTGTATTTGAAATGTGTTTTAATTGTAAATTCTCATATGGTATCTACCAATATTGATGAGTTTTTATAGTATATGTAATTGAAAGTTTTTATAGGTTCTTACAGTGTTTTGAATGTAAATTCCCATATGATATCTATTAGTATTGATGAGTTTTTATAGTACATGTAATTAAAAGTTTCTATAGGTTTTTATAGGTTTGTATAGTGTTCTGTAAATTTTCCATAGAAATTCTATTAGTATTGATACGTTTTTTTACAGATGGTTGTGTATTTGAAATATATTTTTAATGCCAAATCCTATAAACTTACATAGGTAAGTAAATATTATTTACCTACGATCACTACTGTAAATAGTAAAAAACACACTACCTGCCATCTATGTAAGTTGAATTTTACATATTGTAAACAAAACGCACTGTAAACAAATCGCACGGTAAACAAAACGCACGGGACACGCAATTATAGGTGGCTTATATCGCTGACGCGGGGTTTAAAACAACAAATGCACCTACTTAATTTTCAAACGCTGTCAAAACTGACATAATATTTACTGAATAATATTGTTGACTAGTAAACTAAATCCAGATTTTACTAAATAACTAAATAAATATGATCGTAGGTAGAGCATAGTACATAATTCGAGTAAGGCAATTACGCACTCATGGAAATAACTTTTCCATTCGTGCGTAATATGCTTCTTACATCACTCATTACGTAATATACTATTACTTACTATTAATATTTCAAATATCAATAGTAATATAGTGGTAAACACTAAATACTGCAAAAGTCCTTTGTTTCCTCTAGCGTTCTAGCCTAAACGCAGTTAATAAGTTAGCAGTAAAAAAGACTGCTTTACTTTCAATTTAACAAGCCCACGCTAGTTTCTTAGGTCACATTAGATTAGATATGAATTAGCGACATGTATAACAGCTCCCCAAGCGCGGATTTATGGGGGGGTAATGGGGTAATTACCCCCCCCCCCAAGATTCTGTAAACCATCAATTTTCGTTTGTATTTATAATTTTTTTTTCTATACTAGAAATTTTTTTTTGTGATTTTCTCCCCCCGCTCGTAAATTTTAATTTTCGAGGCAGCGTGTTACCCCCCCCCAAGCCCAAGGCCCAGATCCGCCCTTGCAGCTCCCTCTACTGAAGGCTGGAGTATGTAACACTAAACTTTCATAAGTTTTAATTATGTGTGTGTGTTTTAAATGTACATTCCTTGCTGCGTACAATGGGTTTTTAATGTAAATTACCTATATGGAGTCTATCAGTAGTAATATGTCCCTAAGGGATCTTTTCACTTATGTCATCCAGTTTGACAGTTCAATAATTTAAAATTTATTTTTTGACAACGTCGATTTGGAACTGCAAGTAACGATTTAATGAATATAATAATAGAGGAAAACACACGAAATAATACATAATACATAATCTACATTTAATTTTGTAAATTGCTTCTTTAATAATTGTTTTTAATAAATAGTTATGAACAAATAAATCAAATAAATTGCAAAAAATTTTCTATGCGAATATCCCTCGAACGTCAATAAATAACTCATAATTTTATCACAACTTCCTCAAGCACGTTGCTTTTAGGTAATATCCCTCCGCCTACGGCGTCGGGATATTACCAAGCAAGTGCTTTCGGAAACTGTGATAAAATTATTTCATATTATTAACATCCTTGGGATATTATAGCTGGTAATTAAACAATTTTACTTACCTTGTTTAGGTCTCGAACCCACGTCTAACTATGTACGTATCTCATTTATCCTAGCCTTAACTAACTGCGCCATCAAGGTGTCCAGCAAATTTAATGAGAAAAGTTATAGTAATGGATGTTGGGATTTTATATTAAATGATATCGGTACCTAATATTTAAATTTATTATAGGAAATTGAGATAGACACATATTAGATGAATATTTATGGTAGTATAAATTTTAAGAAACAATATTAGGTATAAAAGTGCATTTTATCTTACGTAAAAGATCCTGCAATTTCCAAATTTATTAGTGAAGTAGAATCTTTAAAATACCTGTAGTTATTGTTATTATATGTTTTTAAAATTCTATTAATTTTTCTTTGCATATTGGTTAAATTTCTATCTAAACAAACAAGTTTGACTCATCGCATCTATATATTCTTTCATTGTTGACCGGTGTGACATTATATAACCGTTAAACAAAACTCTGATAAATAAAAAAACCGCTGTCCAAGGAATCACTACTTCCACATCCAGATTGTCTATCCAAGTTTCTCACAACGAAAAAAATTTTGGTACTATATTTGCACTCCACTATGTGGAAATAATTGTTTAGGGAACTTTAGTAATCTAATATCTGGCATCGTCGGCCCCAACAACCCATAAAACGATATGTCACATCGGTAGTGGGGGTTGGGGTGGAGGGTGGTAGGGGGGAGGGTGAGAAGTAAAAAAATTGTTGAGGCCTTTGGTTCTTGTACACACACTAAATAACAATTTTATTTTTTTCACCCCCTTTGACAATGGGGTGCGGGTGGTAAGGAGGCGTCTAATACAATTTTTGGAGACGTTAGCTTCTCTTATTTCTACTCAATATCTTAAATGGTTCCAGAATTATCGTGTGCACAAAAAAAAAGGAGGGTAGTGGGTGACGGATATGTTGGGAAATATTGTCACCATCGTGTTCTTCGCCCTCAAAAACGGGAGCATACCGCTTTCAAGCTGATTTTGGTTGTTTTCGTGGCATTTCGTTGTTGAGGGTGGGGGTAGTTTAAACCCCTGGGGTGGGTTAGGTCACCTGTGGTCAATATTTACCTATTTTATTCAAATTGACAAAAATCCGATCTGACAGGCCCTGGGGTAGTGGGTGAAGAGTAGGTCGGGAAATATTATCACCATCGTATTCCTCGCCCTCGAAAATGGGGGTATACCGGTTTTCAGTTGATTTTCGTTATTTTCGTGGCATTTTGGTATTGGTGGGGGTAGTTTCAACACCTGGGGATGACCAAGAAAAACCCAATCTGATAAGCCCTTGCAAGCCTAGCGCCGAAAAATCGGAAAAAGAGGCGGTTTTTTTGATTTAGAGGTAGTGGTTGGGCGGTAAGTCGGAAAATATTATCACCATCGTGTTCCCCGCCCTCGCAAACGGGGGGGGTTAATATGTCTTGCGGCCCGGTCACAGAACTTTTGGGTTTTTTGCCTTTTCCTGGTTAATCTCAAGGGACTATAACTCCCTATTTGTCGCCTTATGCGGCTCCACTACGTAGGAAAAACTGTTTTCCAGAAAATCTAGCGTGAATTATAAATTTAGTTGCGAGTTGATACATACCCAGACTTCAGCAGCCTCGAACTCGAAATCAATTAAATCTATCGAAAATATGATAACGACCTTTTTTCTATAAAATTTCATCTACCATTTTTTCTTATAGGACACCGTTTTGCTAAAAAAAAAATAATAAATAACACAGAAATGCACTTTTTGGGGGAGGGGGGGGGAGCTTTAGGGGAACTTTTTAATTTTAATTTTTTTTATCTACATTCTGAGCATTTCACCAAAATTTGAAAACCTTATTTATTTTTTCTTCTATTCCTACTTTTCAGTCTAATTTAAATATACTAAAAGGTGTTATAAATATTTCACTTTATTTAAAATATCGCGTAACTAATCCAATTTTCGAAATATATTGTATTAAACATTTTAATTTCTCTTTAAAGTGCAAAGTATGTTTTGATGTGCAAACAAGCTCACAAGCTCAAGCTCAAAGGGTTACCAAGTTTCAATAATTCGCTCTTCGAGGGGGTGCAGGGGAGATGAACGTCGCGTATTTGGGGTGGCCAAGAAGTCTTATATTAGACTCCCTGTCGCTTACTTTCATCATTCCAATATCACGAAAAGCCGAAAAATAGAGGAATAAATCGTACCTTAGAAGATTGTGATTGCTACATTGCTAGATCATATTACAATAACTGAATTTTTTAGTTCAAACAGCAAAATGTTTCTAGAATGTTCATGAATCCATAACTATTACGTTACTTGTAGGTAAATAAATAATCTGAAACTGAATATCTTATTATATATCTATCAACAAAAAATCAGTATAAATACAAAAATAATCGAATAATTAAATTATCTAAACTATCTATTTAAAAAATATATTATTACGATGATTACTTACATTCCTTATCTTTTTCTTGTAACATTTTGGAAACCAAATCTGATCCATTCATGAACTAAAAAATAGAAAATCAAAAAAACTATAAACAACTATTTTTCATAACTGTACAAAATTATGAAATATAATATATTATCATTGGGTTATTGCAAAAACATGATTATTTTTATTATATATGAATTTTTCTTCTGCACTGCTCAACAAAAGAAAGATCATTATTTAGGTAAATTATGTAAGCTTTGGCAGCAACTTATCCATACAACAAATAGGAAGCAAATGTGAACTCAGTATCATGTTATATTGTAATTAAAATGAGATTTTATGTGTAGTGTTAAATGTTTTTAGGACAAGCCTCCAGGTTGGTTAAGAAAATAATTTGTGCAGAATTTGATTTCATTCAATTAACGCGAAAAATTACCAAAATATTTTAAAATTTAAAAAACCGCTGCCCAAGGAATCGCTACTTCCACATCCAGATTTTCTGTCCAAGTCACTCACAAAGAAAAAATTTTGTATGTGGAAATAATTGTTTATGGAACTTTAATAATATAATATTTGAAATCCTCTACCCCAAAAACCCATAAAACGATACCCCACATCGGTAGTGGGGTGGGGGTGGTGTTAGGGGGTGGCAGTGGGGGTGGATGAAGTAAAAAAAATATTTTGAGATTTCTGGTTCTTGTACACACATTAAATCATAATTTTTTTTCATCCCATTTAATAATGGGGTGGGGGTGGTAATGGGGGTGACTAATGCCAAAATTTTTTTTAAGACCTTAGCTTCTCTTGTATATACTAAATACCAATTTTATGGACTCTTACCTGCTTGATTTACCTATTTACCCCAAATTTACCCCCATTTACCCCCCAGCCCTTCGACGGAACAAGATGAAAATATAATCTAGTTCTAGATCTCGTTAAGGTACATATGTGTACCAAATTTCAAGTCAATATCTCAAACGGTTCCAGAGTAAACGTGCGCACAAAAAAAGTTACAGACCGACAGACAGACAGAAAATTTTTTTTTTTGCTCAAATTTAAAATCTTGACGTTTCATGACATTCTAAGCCTATTTGAATAATAAAATTTTTTAAAATTTTTTTTGTTGTTACTATACTTCCACCGGATGTGGAAGTAATAACAAATAACATAACCTTTAAAAATGCCACAGTTTCAAGGAAAACGCTATCGCAAAAGCGTTCAAAAGATGCGATAATAGAGAAAAACAGATGTTACAAAAGAGAAAATGGTAGATTAACTTAGAATACCAAGTGTTGCACAAGCTACAATTCTTCATAAACGTCAAATGTTACCGGTACCGGCAAAGCATCATCCGCAACGCGTTGCTGTAGAGAATGTGTAGAGATGCCTGAATTAAAAAATCTTTTAATATGTAAAGATAGACCTTGTAATCGGTAAATAATTCTTTCGCCGGATCTATATCGATGTTCTGTACAGTAATATCTGTCACGATGCTGATAGATACTGCGTGTAGAAACTATGTAGGGAGGATAAATCGTTAAGTGAAGAGTGACTACAAGAGACGCAATCGTGTAAAGTCGGGCTCAGCGTTTATGGCGTGTGTACGGCTCGAGCTACGCGTTCCTTTAAGATTTGTTCTCACTCATACACATATCAAGCGGTAATTGTAAACCTACCTACGACTTACCCACTCTATAAAACATTTACAATTACACGTTCATCTCTTTCATTCTTTCATGCAGTTAATATTGATAATGGGGCAACGTTTGTGCGCACTCAGTTATTTTCGACATAGCCGTGCGACAACATTTCGGATTTTAAATAAGTAATAGGTAACTAAATAATAAACTCTTGAATAACGGATTATTTTTTATTATTCAAGCTATATGTGTATTAAATATTGTTGTATTAAATTAAATGAAGTGTGAGTGTAATTAAATGTTTTTAATATACCTATTCAAAATGTTTTAATTAACTTGATGTAGGTGTATCCTGGGATTATCGGTTTTTATAATAAAAATTAATCTTTTCTTACATATTTCAATTTATTAAATTAAATATAAAATATAATATTATTATATAACTTAAATATGTTTACATCTTTCCACCAAGTTTACTAAATATAGTATTTTTAAACCATAAAATTTCACACCACCATTTAACAAAAACTTCAAATCTAATACACATCAATTAAGTCTTATCTACGATAACATATTTAAACAAATATAACACACCTAAAATGTAAATAGTTGTAGTGTGCAATTTAATAATATTAACTAATGTAAGTAATTTATATCCATGTGTATAAAAAATGGCATTTAGAAAAAATTGTTTTCACTTAATTATAGTTCTCTGACGATGGTTGAATAAACCGGAACGTAAGAAAATATTAATTTTATTATAAAGACAGATAATCCCAGGATATATAGGATATACATCAAGTTAATTTGATATCAACGGTCAAGAAAATAAAGATAACAAAATGTTTTAAAAACATTTTACAAAATATTTTCGAAATTGTTTTAATAGAACTAAATATTTTGAAAATGTCCATTCGTTTACCCACAAAATACTTTGATAATATTGTGAAGACTTTTAATCATATTTAATTAAATATTGTAAAATACTAAAATGTTTTCAGAGGAAGACTGAATGTTGTTCTTTTTTATTTCAATAATAAATATTTACAACTATTTATTAATCTTAATTCTTTAGTTTTTTTATCTTTTTCTTTATTTACTTTAATTTTTCAAAGGAGAATTATTTTGTTTAATTTTGAATATATTTTATTTAATTTTAAATTTTAGTTGAGACATTGATTTTATTTATTTTATTCATTTCAACCTTAGTGTAAAATGGTTGATCCGACACTGTTCGTCCCTCGCTTCAAATAATCTTAAACTGTACGCTTCTCGTGACGCACACGCCATAAACGCTGATACAGACTCTACTGAAAATCGTAACCAGCGCGAGGTCTAATATGTAGTACGGCGCCATCGGCATTGGGATCCAGGGCCGTGGAGAGCCGGGGCGGGCCTCGGTATTTGGAAATGCCTCGCCCCCCCCCACTTCAAAAAAAATATCAAAAGTTCTTGAAATTATATTTTTTATTATAGGGAACAAAACCTCCTTTTAAAAGTCAAGTTAAATTTAAACTAAAAATAAACTTCAAACATATAACATAAACAAAAAGCCACAAAGTTCAGAAACAAATAACACAATATGATATGAAGTAAACAAATATAAACTAATAGTCTAGCAAATAGCGTGCAAATTCGACGACGAATGGTTACCGTCTGCCAGTCGGTAATCGAAGAGACCATATAAGTACAACATTTTTTTCTCTCTGAAATAGAAACTAAAAATTTTTTTTCTATTTGAGGTCAACGCGCGCACCGATCGGAAGTTTCGTCTGACAGCGTAATTGGGGTATGTGAAGTACATATACTAACTACCTATGCAGACAGATATCGATAATCATTCGATTTAAAAATAAATGCCCCCCCTTTCTATCCCCCCACCATACCAAAAAGTTCCAGAGAGAAAAAAAATTGTACTTATATGGTCTCTTCGATTACCGACTGGCAGACGGTAACCATGCGTCGTCGAATTTGCACGCTATTTCCTAGACTATAATAGGTAGTAAAGTAACAACCATCAACCAGATAATCGGTATGTTAGAATTGCTTATTTACAGAATTTTCAGAACTTTGATGCGGGCAAATCTATCTATGATTTCTTCAAAATCAGTTTCCCCTGCTTACTTAGACTCTATAGCTAAGGTTCCTAAACTTTGTAACCGATCTTGGTACATAGTAGATCTAAGGACATTTTCTATCCGGTGCTCAAGGTGCTAAATGACCTTTCTCCTTGTGCAACTGTCATAGGAATGGTGCAAAACATCCTTAGAGCCACTATGACATTTGAAAAAAGTGATTCCAGTTTTAACTCGAATATTTTATTTAATAAATCGAGAGGCTTAATGTCAATAATTGAAAATAAATTTGAATTATGAATGGCTCTTAGGTGTAGCAATTCTTCTCCAAGTTCAAGAGCTAAATCATTAGGATATTTTTCAACTAAGATCATTGCTCGGTTTTTTATTTCTTCATCCGGCAATTGTTTATTAGAATATTGCCATAATACACTGAACAATGTCTGAAGAGAGATGGGCTGCATGTTACAAGAACCAAGCCCGGCCCCTACGGGGCCCGGGCCCTGGTAATTTGTACCGGCCGCACGCCCCTCTCGGCGGCCCTGTTGGGATCTGATATTTCAGTCAGTTGCAAGATTTGTAGAGTATGAGGTTCCTTAATATACAGCTTTTAGGCGAGACGATGAGTGCTGAGATGAAACGTCAGACTGTCCTTTTTCTTCGAACGTGCAGTAGCTGCGCAGTTATCTCACTCTAGAAGAACTGTCCGTACTGGCCCGAAATGTGGTCTCAAATGTACTGTGCTCTGTAGTGTTACATTCTACAACTTATCCTGATTACCACCATGCAGAAAGAACAGTGACTCAAAATTCGGAATAATTACCCCCGACCTCAAAAGCGAGTAATTGTGAGCCCGTTCCAGTTACGAGTTCTTTGCTTAATTAACAGTACACAAATTCTTACAATATTTTGAATAAGGCCCTGCATCTGGTGTGATTTCACACCAGCTGCTCATTGGCGCATTTTTTGGTGGGGATCGTGAGTTATCGGTCATCTCAGACTCTACCAATCTTGAGTCAGTTGCACATGATGGGCAATTCGACTCTTTTTAAGGATTCGTACCAAGTGAATCCGTATCAGAAAAAGATTCGTATCGAGAGATTCGTACCACTTCGTATCACTGATTCCATGATACTAAACAGTATCATGTACTGATTCGTACCATTCGTACTATTCATATGTTTCGTACCACTGATTCCATGATACTATGTCGACGCGAGCGGCGTTTGGTACCTGAAAAAAAATATACACAACTACGGCAGTGCCACCTGTGGTGACCCGCCAACTGATCCGCGATCACAAATTTATAATCAAGGGCGCCAGTGACCGCGGTTACCTATACCTTTGCTTTTACCTATACCTTTACCTCGCCGCTGGTCGATCTCTCAGGGATGCGTCCAAGTGAGTTTGGAGTAATCGAGCCCGTGAAGGCGGAGGACTGATCCCCTTGCCGCCGTACACGGCGGTTACCTAAGCGGCCGCCACAAAAAGAGAAGTGCGAAGTATACGCTCTTTACGCGACGAACACGGCACGATCATATACACGTGCGTCCCAGTAAAGGAAGCCGTGTCCGTGTCTCCGCTACGAGTACACTAATGCCCAAAGGCAGCCCAATGATTTCGGTCCGATACTTCGTACTATTCCTTCTCGGTGGCGGATGCGCTCGTGTAACCGGACGGAAGCGAGGCTCCACTGACCGTCACTCGTCGAGATCGCTTACACGCTGGTGATGGCGAACTGTTCGGGGAGAGCAATGGAGTAACTCACTGTTGGGAAGTTCCTGGTGGGCGTGACCCGACGTAAAGTAGCGTGGTACACGTACCAGCAGGTAACCGCCAATCCTAACACGTGTATAGCGGTGAGTGCTAAGAAACCCCACATATGACACACACTCACATTATGAAATGTGAATGTGCAAAGCAAAAAAAAAAAGTTGTATTAAAACAGTGCGAGCTCCGATTAAACTTATATCTAGATACATAATGACTACCTTTTCTTCATACCGTGTGTGTAGTCGCGGGCTAGGCATGGGGAGAAGAATTACAACATCGCGCGTGCCAGCTTGCTGAAATGAAATAACAGAGCTGGAATGCTCCATCGACGGACGAATTTACGGCTGACGGTGTTGTCAAATCTCTCGCGCTACGTGAATGTACATGCCTAATGGGAAATTACACGCACGGTATACCTCATTTGCTCCTAACATAGTCACATTATATGTCCATTAAAATGGACATCACATCCCATAGGCAACAGAGGCGGGTATGTGTATAAGGGAAAATGTAAAATATTGTACCTATTTTATGTGATAATTATTGGTTAACTCCTAGGAATATTAACGCAGATTTAAAAAATATAATAGGTAAAGATGTTTTATTCAAGGGAAATATGCATTGGAAGGATATTATTAAAACTGTAAACTGAACCTCATCATGTTACGACTATGACCTACTTACTTATGAAACGATCGATTTCTGTAAACGGCACAGCACTGTTGCATGTTGCACTAAATTGTCACTAAACTGTCTAAATATGAACAGAGAATATTATTTAGGTATTAGGCAAATCCCAACTTAAAATAAAAAGACTTTTACACCACATTTTGATCGAAAAACACGAAAAACACTTATTAACATTAATGTCAAAACTGTCAAACTGAGATTATGATAATCGAACTGAAGCCGATCGTGTACGAGCGGCCGCGAATACGCCGATGGGCCAATCAGCAACTTATGAGAAGAAGTGCCTTAGATTGTGAGTCTTTCAGCAACAAATAAATCAATGCCATTATGTATCTAGATATAAGTTCTTTAATCGGAGAGTGCGAGTAATTTATTTAAGGACGGTCAAGCTGTTACATGTCAAAAGTAAGCTTGCATATTTAATTCTGGATTTAAGCTATTGTCACTACAAAGAGTAGGCATAAAGTATTACACGTTGGTGTAAAGAGGGTTGCAGCTCCTATGGTCAAATTTTAACGCGTCGCCGCGCAAGCGCATTCGAAGGCATTCTAGAAAATCAGTTCTTACTCAAATGGTTGACCAAGCAAGTTGGTAAAATTTCTCTCGTGAATTTTTCTATTTAATTGCCTTTTATAGGCTTTCCATTTAATTTAAATATGGGATCTTAAAAGTTCACTAATTTGTGTGTGCATTTTTGGTTATTTTCAACGCCGCACAATGTTCGTTATGACAGATTTTTAAGAAATTAAAGCCATTTTGTCGTAATCATATCCAAATGGTTTGATATTTTGGATCACCGATTCAACGTATTTTCCTCGTATTGTAGAAAGCCATTTTATCGTAATTGTATCCAAATGGTTTGATATTTTGAATCACCGATTCGAGCCGCTCTCCATCTTTCAGGCAATTTTAATTGCAGTTTTCTCTTTCAATTTAAATTTCAAATTTTACCTTTTCACGTTTATATGTTCAACTTTATTTAATTTCCATTTCATTAATACTTCGTTTTATTTGATTTTACGTCGTCTATCCCAACTATATTAGTTGAGAGTTCCATTACCTTGGGTATGGACTTTCGCCAGGTTTTGTTTGGCTCCAACCATTTACGTGCAGGGAAACTCTGGGTTTCAGTGCTTCTGTGCACCACTTGTGGTCACCGGATTGATTTTAACGACGACGACTTTATGCATCATCTTGGATTGTGAATTGGATTTCTTTGGTAAACCGGAACGACGTGGAAATTTCTTTACGAGAGACAAGGATCTCTCCAGAAAGCAGTTTGGCCATACAGGTTTTTATGTAACCTATAAGTGCTTATGGACGATCGATTCAATGGTCAATGTTTAGATATTATATATATATTCTGTTTTA
The DNA here is from genome assembly GCA_936432065.2 of Rutpela maculata. Classification (NCBI taxonomy): domain Eukaryota; kingdom Metazoa; phylum Arthropoda; class Insecta; order Coleoptera; family Cerambycidae; genus Rutpela; species Rutpela maculata. Next base: position 202,674,575 of record OW386285.2, on the reverse strand, counting down.
TTTTCGTTTGGTTATTCAAAACTCAAAAAAATCATTTTAATACCTTTATTGCTAAAGAAATTTAAAGTTTAATGTATCGTCCATAATTTATATTGTAAATAAGATTATTATTATGGGGGTGGGTGTTATTGATAATATCCATTAATAATAGTGGAACGGATAGAACGTCGTAGCTCATAAAAATATTTTCGGAGTAGAAAGATATGGGATAAAAACCATATTGTTCAGAAATGTTTAATGCATCAGAATCTCTTTTTACGAAAATTTTGGGAGGTACTGAAAAGAAATATGAGCGATTGAATCTTGAAAATGTCTATTTTCGTACGGGCCTCCTCCGCAAACTGATGGTTTTTTTTCTCCATAGCCAAGTAACGTAAATTACTAATTTTTGTTTCACTGATGTACTATTGGGTATGGAACGAGTATATAATTTTTAATGTAGAAAGCACCTTCAATTTTAGTTGTAGTTATTTTTTTTTCCAAGCGGAACACGGCAGAATTGAGAAAGTTCCGACTTCAGTAGTGCTTAACTTTTTTTTTTCACGATATGGATTTCAATTTTTTTACCATGTTTGGCCGAATTGAAGCAATACGAATATATGCCTTTGCGTAACGTATGGTCGCGTTTCAAAAATAAAGTTTTTAGAGCCATTTTTATAACGTCGTGTCTGGCGAGCTGTTCTCCTCACTGGGAGTGCGAGAGAGAGAGAGCGAAATATCGACTATGGACGCACATTGGAAAAGGAGTGCATTATAAATATAAATATTGTGGAACTCATCGCCGGGTTATTTTTAAAAATGAAATGTTTTTGGGGTAGAAATGTAATTATTGCACAGGAGGTTCCCAACCTCCTGTGCAATAATTACACAGGCCCACAAAAAAGAAAAATTGTCTGCGCCGGGGTATTGACCATACCTATCCCTTGTATTTTGACCCGCTAAACACGAATCTGACCTTAATTTTTTCCCTATACATCAGTTTTTTTTTTAAAGCAAAAAAGTCTAATATTTATATATTTATTTGTTGTTAAAAGAAAAACCTGAAGTGCTGGGGAAAAACTAAGGTCAGATTGGTGTTCAGCGGCTCAAAATACAAGAGTCAGTACCCCCGCACAGATAGCTTTTTTGTGTGGGATTGTGTCACACTGAGTGTGGCACAGTGGCAACGAAAAAAAGTGGTCTGCGCGGGGGTATTGACCACACCTATCCTTTGTATTTTGAGCCGCTGAATACAAATCTGACCTTAGTTTTTCCCCAACACGTCAGGTTTTTTTAACAGCAAAAAAAGTCTGTTGAATCGTAATATTTATATATTTATTTGCTGTTAAAAAAAAAAACCTGACGTCCTGGGGAAAAACTAAAGTCAGATTCGTGTTCAGCGGCTCAAAATACAAGGGATAGGTATGGTCAGTACCTCGGCGCAGACAATTTTTTTTTTTGTGGGCCTGTATTATTAGAACCGCAAATGTACACTAAACGTACTCAATAACGTTTGCGGTTTCTGTGAAAACCCAACCACACCACCATAACTTTTACAGTCCCTATTAATACTTTGTTCCAGAGCCATATCCGAGGCAATACAATTGAATTTTTTCTCTTCGGTTTTCTTCACAACATTTCTGGATGGTTTTCCTTTAAACTTCGCATGTCTGAGTATCTCTTGCTGATAGATATACTGGAACACATTTAGCATCCCACTAAACAAAATATATATCCGTAATATTACGCAATATTAAACTGAAGTAACATATTTAATGTTTTCTTGCAATATGATATTTATATTAAAATAACCTAACTTTGGTATAGCTAAGAAATGTTAAATTGCAAAATATTAAAGAAACATTTAGTTAATATTAGCTCGAAAATATTTCCGTAATATAAAAAATTATATTTAACAAATGTATGTCACATATTATAAGCAATGTATCTTTAATATTGCCATTAAAATAAGCATATTATATTACAAGAATGTAACTTGTAATATTACACGAAAATATTTTACATATATAACTGAAAATGTGTTACGAATGAATCTCATACGTTATGAATAATATGCATTTGATCATACATTAACATTATTTGCAACGTTTATTCTATGTAACCACCATGAACTTCTATGAAAACTCGACTATTCACAGAACACGTTATTTCTCGCCTAAAATAGTATGAACATAACCACACAAGAAGAAACAATCAGAATACAATCTCTCATTGGCGGGAAAAGTTCGCGCATCTACATCGCGCACTGACAATCTCGGACAGAAATGTAGAAAATTGCGCCAGGCCCGGATCACGGATTTCTTCTGTAACCGGATCGTCTGCGACAAATGGCCTGTGGCGTGATCTCGCCTCGTGATACAGTTTGTATCATGATGCCGCCTAACTAGGTAAGAAATATTGAAAATCTAAAACAAATATTATTTGTCTTCATCTAATGTTTCACAGGTTTTCTGACTCTCTACCGAGCCTTTCCTAAAAGGGGTCAAAAATATTGAGTACTGTCCTGAACTCGTCCAACAAAAGTATGGCGGAAATTTACAACACGAGATCAAAGGATTTTTGCCGACATTATATTCTGATTGTTTCTTCTTCTGTGACATAACCTTAAAACCTTCGATATCTTATGAGTAAGTGTGTTGCACCTTAATGCCCTTAATTTCAGAAATGGGTGATAAAAGCGAGAATAAGGTAAGTAGATAATTACAGTAATGTAGAAATTCGTGGAAACTTTTAGCAACAAAATAAAAATAAACTTTAAATTTTATTTAGTACCTTAAATTTGCGGTATTTTTACACCTGTGTTATTTGTCGAAGCACACTAATTGCATTTTATTGATAAACATATAACATTAAAATATTATTCTTGTTTCAACCTGCTTATTTTAGGTCAGTTATTTATTGCTTTACTTATCGGAGGCTAGGGATTTATCCCCAGATCCGTTGCATATGTGGTCCTAATCACAGGGATAAAAAAAAATAAAAATTTGATATTAGCCACCGATAAGTAAATCAATTGTCCCTGTTTTAAGTTGGCTGCTCGACCAACGTAATAGCTAGGGAGCTGGTGGCAGAATTTTTTATATGATTTTATCGTGTGACTGAAGTCGAAAAGTATAAAGTTCTCATAATAACAAACCGGAAAAACCATTTCAGTCATTACGGCGTTGCTGATATTTTAATTAACAGTTATTTAAAAGTGCAAAAAACAAACGCTCCTATATGATTTTATTGTATCAGCCAGTTGTTTTAAACGTTGCCTGTCAATATGACATTGATATAAATGCAGTTGGCTGAAATCTATGCGTCTGCGTTTTTTTTTGTAATTTAATTTTTTAAATTAATTTATGATAAGTATATTAAAAATTAAGTGATTTTATTGTCGCTGTACCATATATCAAAAGTTTCGCAAAGCGGTAAGAAACAATAAAACAAACTTCAGTCACCTCTGTACTGCTGCACTTAAAGGAGGTGAATTTTCAAAAATGCGAAAAAAAAACGCTTCTATATTAAATATTTTATTGTTTCAACCACTTTGCAGGAAGCTTTGTTTGTTTGTAAAGCACATAAAAAAAACAGTGGCTGAAATTTACAATGCTGATTTCTCATTGGCTGACGCTTCTTATTAATAATTAAGAAGTGAAAAAAAAATATGTTTTTTCGAAATAATTTAGCAATGCTCGATCCTACGAGAAGAATGTTCAAGACAAAGTTGCCCAGTAAACAAGATATTATAACTTTAATGTAACTTCAACGTTGCTAGAAAGTATTTTGTCTTGCTATTAAATGTTATTTAATGTAACCAATGTTACTTAAATGTTTGTTTAATATTTCGAAATTTAACATTTCTCAGTTACGTTGTGTTAATATAAATATCATATTGCAAGATAATATTAAACATGTTACTTCCACTTAACATTGCATAATATTAGGCTACATTCTTTGTTTGCTGGGTGAAGAGGACAAAATTGCGTACATTTTTTGTATATACATTTTTATTGTAAGTCTAATACGTAACGAGATACAGCCGTGAGAAAATGAAGTTTAACGATTTTTTTTTTTTCAAAAAATGCTCAAACTTCATTGTTGCGCGAACGGTCCTACCTTTAATACGTACAGGCTTAGAGAGCAGTTTTTTTGATTTGATAATAATTACTTACATTTTACTTCCACGTCCAGTGGAAGTATAGTAACGACAAAAAAATTTTTAAAAATTTTTATTGTTCAAATAGGCTTAGAATGTCACGAAACGTCGAGATTTTAAGTTTGAGCAAAAAAAAATTTTCTGTCTGTCGGTCTGTAACTTTTTTTGTGCGCACGTTTACTCTGGAACCGTTTGAGATATTGAAATTTGGTACACATATGTACTTTAACGAGATCTAGAACTAGATTATATTTTCAACTTGTTCCGTCGAAGGGTTGGGGGGTAAATTGGGGTAAATTTTGGGAAAATAGGTAAATCAAGCAGGTAAGAGTCCATAAAATTGGTATTTGGTATATACAAGAGAAGCTGAGGTCTCAAAAAAAATTTTGGCATTAGCCACCCCCATTACCACCCCCACTTCATTATTAAAGGGGATGAAAAAAAAATGTGATTTAGTGTGTGTACAAGAACCAGAAACCTCAAAATGTTTTTTTACTTCATCCACCCCCACTACCACCCCCTATCACCACCCCCACCCCGCTACCGATGTGGGGTATCGTTTTATGGGTTTTTGGGGTAGAGGATTTTAAATATTATATTATTAAAGTTTCATAAACAATTATTTCCACATACAAAATTTTTTCGTTGTGAGTGACTTGGACAGAAAATCTGGATGTGGAAGTAGTGATTCCTTGGGCAGCGGTTTTTTTTTATTACACCGAATCTTTCAAAACACTGCTTCATTCTCAGATTCTAGCAGCTCTGCGTGTTTTTGAATATGATTGTTAATATTGTTATTGTTATTAGAGGTGGGTAGTAGACTAGTATTACTATGAGAAGATGACAGGGCGGAGCCAAAATGCGCGGATATTTTTACCAGTGGCATAGCTTTATCTGGGGTATAGGGATGTGTAATTGCAATAAAAGTTTCGCGGTCAAGGAACTGTGAAAATGGAGTAGATCTATTTACTGTCTAATGACGATGAAAAAAATATTAATGTAATAGAAGGTGCTCGAAGTCCTAAATTTAAACTGTTCGGTTAATATAACATTGTAATACTCTGGCCCTAACTAACACCACATATAATATTCTATAATCTATGCTGAACACTGTGGAGTGGGAGTGTGGGTACGAATAGTATGAATGGTACGAATCAGTACATGATACTGTTTAGTATCATGGAATCAGTGATACGAAGTGGTACGAATCGTACGAATCTCTCGATACGAATCTTTTCTTGATACGGATTCATTTGGTACGAATCCTTAAAAAGAGTCGAATAGCCCATTGTTATTTTTTTTTTTTAGCTATTTAACGTCGGCCTATTTCCGCTGCCAGGGCCTATCACCGACGCCAGGAGACGAGCTACCCCCAACCTGGAAATTTTGCCGAACCTCTTCCCTTAAGAAGAGTAGGGATCTTTCACTTGCCTAACATTTAATATCTAATTGTTATTATTATGAACTATGGTTATGCAGATAACCGATGTCGATTGTCAGAAATTGCTCGTCTATGATTGGTGAATAAGTTTGTCAACGCTGCGGTTTATTCCCTAATATTTTGTTCCCTTCTTTCTGTTCAAGAATACAGTTTAATACTTGCAATAGAATGGCAGTAGGACAAATCCGGGGAACGTTCTATTCTATCACGGTCAAGAATAGAGGCCCTGGTAGAATAGAACAATCGAGAGAAAGTGGGCGTGTCTCTATTAAAATTCACAAAACGGTATTCTTGAACTTATTTCTATCGTCGCTTATATCAAAAACTGATGAACATTACTCCCTGATGCTTCTCTTGGTTATTTTCAGGGAACAGTCGGGGAATGCCGCCATTTTCTGTTTTTCTAACCTAGAAAAGTAAATGTTGTCAAAAAATGAATGTTTTATTTCACTTTTGATTAATATTTTTGTGATTTTGGACTTAATATATAAAGATGAATCTGCCTGAAGTAATATATTGGGACGAAATAATCAACAACGTGAACGATTCTCAAGAACTCTTAAAGGTTGAGAGAGAAATTCTTCCCCAGAGATCAGTTTTCATTATCAAATGAAAAATTTGTGACTTTGTTCTGTCTGACTAAGCCCGTTTGCCAGGATTTAATAGAGATCTTAGAGATGTAAAGCAGCCCGTCTCCTGGCATCGGTGTAGCGGAAATAGGCCGACGTTAAATAAATAGAAATCTTCCCTGTCTGTAGTTGTAGAAACTATGTACAAAATATATTTTAAGTAATAATAGGTAGCATTATTTTTTTTGTTTATTTAAAAATACCAGATCAACAAATTAATGTTGTACATCGTGTAGTGTGTAGTAAGACAGTACATAACAATTGAAAATAAAATAAAGAACAGAAACAAAATATTTGGTTTAACATAACAATAGAAGAATATTGATATTAATATCAATCGGAATCGCTACTGGAAGTAAGATATCGTGTGGTAGTCTTTTTCTTAACCTATTATTACGAGTCTTTTCATTTAGGTTTAAATTTCTGGCACTTGCACAGTTGTTTATAGTTTTGAAAAATGTCTTTGCACATGATTTCATAAAGTCTTCAATTTGTGGCATGTCAAGCTCTCGATGGACTTGACTGTTTCTTATAAGCCAATGGGCATTTATAGCAGATTTCAACACTTTATTTTGAAATGTTTGCACCTTTTTAATATTAGTTTTGCTAGCAGTTACCCTTATCATACAGCCGTAAGTTACCAATGGTCTTAAGATCGATTTATATATTAATGTCGCGCACTTAACTCTGAGCTTCGATTTTCTATTAATAATGGGATATAGCATTGATAACCTTGCGTAGACTAGTATTACTATGAGAAGATGCCAGGGCGGAGCCAAAATGCGCGAATATTTTTACCAGTGGCATAGCTTTATCTGGGGTATAGGAATGTGTAATTGCAATAAAAGTTTCGCGGTCAAGGAACTGTGAAAATGGAGTAGATTAAAACTTGCCAACTGTTACGAGTAACCTTTGTTCAGGAGAAGTGTAAGAATAGTAAGTTCTACTAAACTTTGCCTAATAAAGTTGTTTTATTATTATTATTACCGTCGCCGCCGCTCTACTGCAGGGCACCGCCGCCACTGGTGTTGAAATTGAATGCCACGTAATTCTTTCTCATTGGTTTAGAATGATGGAGCGCACAAACTCGTTTCTGCGCATATTTTTTGCTGGCATCTTCTCATAGTAATACTACTTTAACCATCATTAAGTTTTTTATTGATGTGGTAACTCCATGTTAGTCGTTTATCTAAGTATAGGTACTCCTAGATATTTAATTACACTGTCTGCAGGATTCCATATTATTTCCTCGTCGTTGATGATAATATTATTGGGGTTTTGGTGTTGTGGTCTTCTTAGGGTAAGCATTATTTTTCAAATAATAATACCTACTTTGGGCTCAACTCTGTTCTTAAGAATACATATTGGTACCCCGGAACATAATAGGTCCTTTCCTTTGTTTTTGAGTGTAGTGTGTTTTACACTACACTTAAAGTCAGCTGAAAATTCAGTGTATATGAGTTTGATAAAAGCAAAGGATTGGACACGTGTAATTGAAATTGAAGTTTTTCTAATTTATTTTTTTCGAAAGCTTTCTGGAAGAATTTCTCAGTGAATTGATCAGCTAAGAAAAAGTGTTAGATTAGGTAAATAATACATTCCTCGCGGGTGTATTTTTTATAGTTACCATTTCTTAGAAGATTAATTATTGTGGGTCATCTTCCAACCTGCAATTTTGAACTGAATTTCTTCAATTTTTCCACACCAATACATAAAATACAGTTCACCTAAAAGTCTAGAAACTATCCTATTAATGCTATTAATTCAAATAATTCTATTGCGCAGTGCATTTCACACCTGCCTTCGACCAGGTGGAGATAAGCTACACCAGTGCTGACCAGTGGACCTTTACACGGGACAAAGGAATGGTAAAGTGTAGTGTACGTAACACTGCAAAGAAACGACTTTGGGTAATTCAGTGTAATTCAGTGCTACACTTCGCATGCAAAGGAAAGGACCTATTATGACAACATTCTCATCTCTTTTCAAAATATAATAATTATATTGCCGCCTATTTTTAATTACTTATCTTTCAAAACATTGCTTCATTTCAGGTTCTAGCAGCTCTCGGTGTAATAAAAAATATAGTCGAGTAAACTCTAAGCTGGCGCATCCAAAGGTCGCTTCATCATATAAACTAAGAGAATAAGACATACGCAACTAGTTCATCTCTATGTCACTGCGATAGCTTTATGCGCATCACATATCAAATCGTACGCCATGCTACCAACTCATACATACGCCACCTTAGAGTTTACCGGACTATAAGTGGCAATATAATTATTATATTTTGAAATGAAATGAGAATATTGTCATATTATGTGCCGGAATACCCCAATACTTATTCTTAAGAACAGAGTTGAGCCCAACGTAGGTATTATTATTTGAAAAATGATGCTATTATTACTTAAAATATATTTTGCAGAGACAGGGCAGATCTTGTGCCTACTACAATAGAGATTATTATATTGTTATATTAAATCCTGGCAAACGGGCTTAGTTACATAAATTTTTCATTTGATAATAAAAACTGATTATGAGTAAGAATCTCTGTCTCAACCTTTATGAGTTCTTGAGAATCGTTCACGTTGCGGATTATTTCGTCCCAATATATTACTTCAGGCACATTCATCTTTAAAGTCCAAAGTCACAAAAATATTAATCAAAAGTGAAATAAAACATTCAGTTCTTGACAACATTCACTTTTCTAGGTTAGAAAAACAGAAAATGGCGGCATTCCCCGACTGTTCCTCTGAAAATAACCAAGAGAAGCATTAGGAAGTAATGTTCATCAGTTTTTGATAGAAGCGACGATAGAAATAAGTTCAAGAATACCGTTTTGTGAATTTCAATAGAGACACGCCCACTTTCTCTCGATTGTTCTATTCTATTGCCGTCAAGAATAGAGACCCTGAAGTCTTTAAAATTTTTCTGACGTTCTCTTAATTTCTTTTTGTTAATTAAGTCGGTCCGCGCCCGTGCCGCTTACAGAGTAGCGTAAAAGTCATTTTTATACTTACACGTGAGCACCTGTAGCTCGAAGACTATATATGCCCTCGCGGACATGTTTGTAGAAAATCCGATGTACAAAATAAGCGCAGTGCCAAATAATAATGAATCTGTTACCAATTTTCTGAAAATAGGTAGTGCCATATCGTATAGTTTACCTATTTGAAAAAATTGGAAAAAAGGGAGTCAACTTTATCCACAGAAGGATCGACAAAAAACCTCATTTTCAATTGCATTTTTGACCCTACATTTTCGTAAAAAAACAGAAAATATTTTTACTGCATTATCAATTACTGCACGAAGAATATTATTAAGCATATTGTATACTAAACACATTTGTTTTCTTTTAATGCACTTGTATATAAATTGATAAGTTGAATTCTAATCTTGCAACCAGTTCTTTCTTCTTGCTTCCAGTCACTTTACGGCCAGGATACTTGAGCTAGCGCCTTAATTGAGCACAAGTGTGTTCTTCCACAATGTTGTGTGCTAATTTTGCACCGTCAATCACACTTTCGTCTAAATTAATATGGAAAAATGATACCGATCCAGCCATTTTGACAACCAAGTGTCCGAACATTTCATAGTTCCCGTAAACAAACATAGCGGCAGCACATGCGCGCGCTTATGATGAAAAGGTCTATTGCCATCCAGATTCGGTTGGTTCATATAAAATATAAATCGGTCCAGTAGCATTTTGCCATATTGTATTTATAAATATGGTGCGCAAATTTTTTTGCAATAAGATTTTCCACGATGGAGGAATATTACTGGAATTGAAATTTATTAGGTACGTGAACTACCCAGTAAACACACCTACGTTTATTAAATGTCGATATAACGTTGTAAGCGTTGATATAACGTTAGTCGTTGAAAAAGTCAACGTTGATTATTGGTCATAAATAGACGTTTGTTTTTCGACGTTAATATGACGTTAATGTAATGAATATTGTAACTATTAGTTTAATTACAACATTTCTTCAACGAAGTTATGACACGTTGAATTCTCTTATAAAAGCGACGTTGATCCTCACGTATCTTCGACCCGTTTTGCAACTCTCCGTCGTTACATATTATTTAATAAACCTTTATTAAACGTAACATTATGACGTAAAAAATGCATACTCTTTGACGATGAAGAAACATTGATATAATAGAGAAAATCAACTGTATATTGATTACAGGTGGTTTATTTTATATCCGATAAACGTAGTATTATAACGATGAAAAAGAGCAACAAAACTACATTGACACAACATTGATGTACTAAGGAAATTTTACCGTTTAAATTCGACGTCAATTAAACGTTGATATAAGAAAATATATTAACTATTAGGTTTAATTCAATGTATTTTTAAAACGTTTATATTTCAGGTCAATATGACGTTGAACAATATGTGCCTGTTTTATAACCACATATTAACATGTAGTAATTATTAACGTAGTTATGACACGTTAAACTTACTTATAATAGCGACGTTGATCCTCACATGTCCTAGATCCGTTTTACAACTATTCGTTATTAGATATTATTTAATAAACATTTATTGAACATAATATTATAACGTAAAAAAGGGACAATATTTGACGTTGAAGCAACATTGATATAATAAAGAAAATCAACCATATATCGATTATAGGCGGTTTATTTTATATCCGATAAACGTAGTATTCTGACGATGAAACAGACCAACAAAATAACGTTGACACAACATTGATGTACCAAGGAAATTTTATCGTTTAAATTCGACGTCAATTAATTGATGAAAGAAAATATATTAACTATTAATTTTAGTCGTAAATTTAATTCAAAGTATTTCTAAACCTTTTATATTTCAGAGCAATGATCAATATGTATTTGTGTGCCTGTTCTATAACCACGTATTAACATAGTAATTATTAAGGTAGTTAACCGTTTTACAACTATTGTTATTAGATATTATTTAATAAATATTTATTAAACATAATATTATAACGTAAAAAAGGGACAATATTTGACGTTGAAGAAACATTGATATAATAAAGAAAATCAACCATATATTGATTATAGGTGGTTTATTTTATATTATGACGAATAATAAAAGCGTGAAAATAACTTAATTAACTAAAGTTGATTAGTGGTCCATTTAATACCCAATGGGCACACGTATGTTTAATAAACGTTTTTAAAACATCGTAGTCGTAGATTAAACGTTTTACGTTGAAATTTTCAACGTCACATTTGGTTGAAAATTTCGACGCGTAAATAAGACGATTAAAATACGTTGCTACTACACGCAATTTTAACCATTAGTAGAAGAAAATACTGGAATGAAACATTTCAGTAAGTTCGTTTTTTTTTTCACAAATATGTAATAAGGTATAAAACACGTTTATAATGCAAGGAGTTTTAACGACTCGCTAAAAGTAACGTTTGCGAAACGAACAAGTTTAACGTTTTTTATTACATATATTTAACACGGCGATTCAAACGTTATATTTAAAGAAAAGTAAAACGTATTTTTTACAACGTTAAAATAACTGTTGTTTCCAACTTACTAATTCAAGGGAATTTTAAATCCATCCCACATAGCACAAGGACATCCTATGTATGTACCGATGATATACACACATGGATAATGGACATCGTAGGGACGTACATAAATAGCATTGTGTACGTCGTATGTACATACATAGTATATCTGTTTGTCCCACTCTGACAGGTCCCACACATATCCGTGGGACGTACATATGTATATGTATGAACTACCTATGTATATACGCTTGTAGCCTGCATGAAGTACACGTGTACATTATATGTATATTCATAATTGGTTCATTTGATGTCTATAATACGTTCTGATGCACATGTTTATGTATTTACTATAGATGTGTTATGTACATTATTTTCATATACATATGTGGTTCCTATGAATTGCATTTATCACTTTATAGCGACATTAGGCGTCGCGACGCGCGACACCTTTTATATTTTTACCCATGCATACCCATTCCTTATAGCATATTATGAATGACCGCCTTAAGAATAACAACTTTTCTTAACATCATAAGATGGTTAATGTGTTTTCTAATTATGTAACTAGGTTAATGTAATTTAGTTATATTCTGTGGCCTAAAATAAACTGAAATTGTTGAAAAATGTTATTAAACCTTCTACTTACTAAGTTCCTTGGCGACATAGATAAAAAAATTGTTAAAACGAAAAAAATTAATTTGAAATTCATTTATTTTTTATTTCTGCAACTTTTTGTCAAAGAACTTAGTAATTTGAATAACTTTCTTTAATAATGCCTATATCCAGCATTTTCAAGTTATAACTCGAGAATAAATTAATAAAATTAAAAGTAACTTGTTATTCTTAAAGAGTAGCCTTTCTTAAATATGCTTCAAAAAATGGATATCTGTGAAAGAAATAGTTATATACCTAAAAAGTCCCGAGAGTTGTATTTTACTGGACAAGTAAGCAAATTCTAGGACGAGCCGCCAAGCGAGTCCTGGGGCTCAATTCTGGTCTTATAGCTAGGGAGCTGGTGTTGTAACTAACAATAATATGGAATGAAGGTATTGATATAACAGATCGATTAGAGTATCTACCGAGCTTGGTTGCTGCCGATTTTGTAAATAAATGAATTTCAAATTTGCAAAAAAATAAATACAAAAATGGTCGGCTGAAGTCCATGTCTCTGATTTTTTAATAAAACTAATTTTTAATTTGCAAAAAAAGTGACATTAAGTCTTTTCATTGTACTTCGCATTGGTTTTAATTTACTAGTTTTTATATCCATAAGTAGAGAAAAACATTGGCTGACGTGTACATACTGTACATTGCTGATTTTCAAAAATATTTCCAATTTACTCCAAAAAATGTCAAAGTAAGAAAAATGAATTATCGTATTGAAATTTGTCAAACAAGTTGTTAATTATTTTTTATTATTAAGAAAAAACCTACCCAGCAAACATTTATCTGCGGGTTTTTGTTGGCCCTATGTCGTACACCCGGCATATGAATTGCTGGCCTGTTACTGGCATACTTCATTGGGCCGGTATATATAGGTCACTACGGCCGGCAGCCGGGCACAGATGATTTGCCATCACTTTCCGTCTTTGGGCCGGCATTGTGCCATCACATGGAAATTACAATGTCGACACTTCTACTATGGGCCGTTAAATTAAATTTGACTTTACTTCAGTGGCCCAGCATATGGTCTATACAAGGTGTCCAGTATTATTATGTTCAAACTTTGGGAGCGTAAAGTAGACTTAACTGCAAGACTAAAAAACACAAAAGAGGTAGCTCAATTTTTATGTTTGGAAGTTACAGGACTATAACATTTTTAACCAGTAAATAAAAGAAGCATCAGTCATCCGTGGGAATAAATAAGAAAAAAAAAAAATGGTTCGTTTTTTGTCATTTATTCCCACACGATTAAGTTTTTTTTTATTTACTGTTCATAAATTTAACAGGCCTGTAAATTCGAAACAAATAAAAATCACACTACCACTTTTGTGTTGTTTAGTCTTACAATTAAGTCTACTTTATGCTCCCAAAATTTGAACATAACAATATGGGACACCTTCTATATACCTGCAACTTAATTATTGGCCATAAGTAATGACCAATTACCTTTAAGAGAAAATTTTCCATTTAAAATTTATTTTTGCTAGTTTGAAAATTAAATTACCACCATATGCATATTTATATTCAAAACTTCTTTTACATATTACCCATGTACGTCAATAACCACGTGCACTACGTAACACAGTATGTGTATGATGAGCGTGGCATGATTATAATTATAATTGTCAACTGACATATTTGGAAACGTCTAAATGAAAGTTTGATTAAATAAATATACCCATATCGTTGTTTTTAGATTTGCCCCTTCTAAAAAAATGAAAACCGGTACATTTCTAAGAAGTCTTGACACAATATTTCTTAAGAACTGAGTCCAAGTTACTAAGAGAAAATTAAAATTTATTCAATATGTTAACATTAAAAATCATCAAAACGCAGTTCTGTGAACATAATAAAATACATTTCATATTCCAACATATATATCTTTTCCTGGTCCTATCCCATTTCCCATTTGATTTCCTCATATTACAGCTGAAACAAGTTTTCATTATAAACAAAGTTGAAATGGTTCAGTTTTACATAATATTTCCTGATTTTTATTTTTTGGCCTGATAGTATGAAATATTAAGAAAACAAATCACATTTTTATTCTCGAGGATTTAAATTTAAGCAAACGTGAACATGTCCACTTAAAACTAATAGGTAGTCTATATTACAGGTTCAAAGCAGTACGATTCAGAACATTTGTTTTAATGTTATGCAACAAAATTGCAGACAAGGGAGAAAGAATTGTTTAATATGCATATCACATATTGCGATTTTAATGTACAATATGCAACAAGTGCAGATCCAGCCCTTGTAAAATCCAAAGTAAAAAAAAATCTTGAAAACAACACTTGGAGGGTCTAAATTAAGTACATTTGTATATTCGTGCAAATTATACCCTCATTTTTGGAATCCGATATCTCGTTATGGTCATTAATTTTCAATGGCATCAGGGGTTGTTTTTGATATTGTTAAAAGAGTAATGTTTGACAATTTTTCATGTGTTTTGTAAACATAACAAAAATTATTAATCAAATGAAATGTGAGAAAGCTACAGCAAGTAAACTCACTTGCCCATAATAAAAGTAGATGTGTGTGTGTTTTCGTTTTAATTTGGAAAACTGTCTCGTAGAGTCCTCGTCTGTCCGCTGAAAATTCCAATAAATCAGTCACCACTATCAACGTATAGATATAACCTATCAAACCAAGAAATATAGTATAATCAAAGCCATTTGTAGATATATACATTCCTGATGGATGTTTTTGGGCTTCGACATATACTAAACACAATTTGAAAATTGACTAGGTACAGCACTTAATAGAAAGAAAATTAACTAACAAGAAGTTAAGTATATACAAACCTTCTATCAGATGGGGGTGACGTAATGGAGCTGTGAGTTTTTCCTCTTCCAGTGTACTCGCTTGTCTCAATTTAAATTTTATCCTACCGAAAATGTAATTAACAGACCTTAAAATAAAAATACATAGAAAATTATACCTAATTTCTTTTTGAAAATAAAACATAAAATTACTCTACTAACTTATTTTGTATTTTTGGTTGGTTTCTGTCGAAGATTCTCATCTTTCGGAAAAGGGAAAGTCGAGGCTTTGGGTACGTTGTCATCATGTTTGTCATTGCCATTGTCATACACTGCCACGACACTTTGGAACACAACATTTGTAAGGCTTGATCTAAAAACAGAATGAATGAAAAACACTTATTAATTAATCGAAAAACTGTAAACATAACCTTCAAGCAAATTATGGCACAATTATAAATTAGCCATAAACTAAACATAACATATATTTTATAAAGCCATCAATTACTTACCTCTTCACAACAATAAAGACTATTTAATAAATAAACAAGTAAAACTCGAAAAAATAACCTCTGTCATATTATATAACCTTGTCCTTGTGTTGATTGTTGATGACTCATCAATGGTGAATTTGCTACTTGTCGGACTTGTCAATAGGTGGTGTTGGTATAATTCATATTTTTTTTACAAAAAAAAATGTAATACTTAGCCACATGAAGTCTATTTTATGATTAAATAAGACATAATAGCTATATTACATGGCAACAGATTCATTTTGAAATAATCAACGGTCAACTGCCATTGTATCGTTATTGGGCCATCAAAGCATATTTATCATCGCCCTATAGTTACTTATAAGACACAGGGCCAGCATCATTATGCGACAAGTGACAGTTGCCCGGCAATAAATGTATTGGCCCGGCGTTTTGCCGGACCTACTATGTTTGCTGGGTATTTTTTATTTTACAGTTTTTTTGAATGTAAGTTTTATTACCGATTGCGTATGCTTTGCTGATTTCCCAAAATATTTGTTTATTAAAATGCCCAAAAATAACCGAGAAAATAAATATTGAAAATTGCAAACATGGGCTCATTTAATTAATTTTATTTAGTAGTTGTTACTTCTTGTGTATAAAGTATTATTTAAAATTAGGCAATGTTGAAAATTTCAGATGAATCCGATATGTAGTTCTCGAAATATACGACTTCTAAAACTAAAGAGGGAATTGGAAGCGCGGTGCGACCAACATTGTGACGTCAGAGGATAGGCAACGAAACAGTCGCGCAACATATCAAAGCTCGTGCATTCCGCTTAAGATCGTAGAATCTTTGTCTGTGCGACTAGCGGGTTGCTATCAAGTGACGTTACAGCCGAGATTCGACAAGGCGGGCGCGGTCCATGTTTATAATTTTTTTTAGATGATTTACAGGTCTCACAAAATTCTAATTTTTTGCACAGTGTCTTAGAATTGTAAGATCTTTCCGATAATCAAATTTAAAAAAGTGCTAAATGAGCCCATTATCACGTATGTCAATGAAACGGGCAATCATGTTTTATGAGACTTTGTCCTTGCGCTTCGAAGTTCGTCTCAGCTGTGCAACATTTCATTTAAGCGAGGCGTCGAGCTAGGAGGGATAAGGTGGATCAAAGTTTATATTTTGTTTGTTGAAATTTTTAAATTTAAAAAGTGACATTGGTTTTCGCTTTACATAAGAACACGCTGATTAAAATATATGCATGTATATTTAAAACACACTGTATATTTTCAACACCACTCCCATTATTAAGGCACTTGATAATTTTAAATTAAAAAATTCCAATTAAATCGAAAGTAATAATATAGAGTAAAAAAATAAATATAATGAAATAAACCCATGAGAACATAATATAATGAAACTGTAAATTCATTTTTGTTATTTAAATAAACAAATATGATTAACTATATTAGGTAACTCATATTTTTAATTTACTCACAAAGCAAGGAAAAGTAATATGAAAAACAATTATTTCTCATTCATTGTTTTTTTTATTATATTTTTTTTATATATATATTTAAAATAATTGTTTATGCATTAGGTATATATGCACATTAATACTACTAGACCTACAAGCGAAGGAAAAAGAAAATAATTGCAAAAAACATTAGAATATGTCTTGGGACTACCTGGATAGCGATAACCCAAACAGCACGTCCGATTGTAATTACGTCTCTACAAGATATACACATGAGAAACAAAATATGTTAAGGTGGATCTAATTGTTAAACTAGTACTGACGTACACATATGAGATACACTTATGTTTATATTGACAGAATTATGTGATACAATGTTTAATAATTGTATACCGTATGCACTCAAGATTCTAAACATTTTTATATAACGTAAAGAAGGATCATTAGAATGTTGAAATTTGACGTCCGTAGAAGATGCCTACAAGGTTTAAGTCATATGTATGTGTGATGCTTTATGCTTTACTTGTGCCTACTGCATACACCACATAAAAGTGCGATATATACACATGATAGAAATAACTATATATACACTTTTTAGTTGTGTCTTGTCGTGTCTACATTCGACTATTCGAGCATGGAACAGTGTGCGCGCGCAAAGCGTCAGCGTGAGCATACCGGCCATGTGTATCTCATGTGTCCTCTTTCCTCTATAAGAGTGGTCATAGCCACACATATAGCAGGCATTTTTATTTTTTAACAATATCCAAAATAATTTATATTCGAAAGAGTTTGCAAAGATTCGGCAGTTTTAAAGATATCGAGTTCTTTTAATAATAAAATAAAATTAAAATGCATTAAAAAGCAAAATCTAGCCGTGGCGTGTTCTACTGTAAAGTCTTTAAGCAAGTATTCAAACAGAAGTCAGTGGTTGAGTGAGTTAAGCATTAAGCGGTGAGTCAAGAGGTCCGCGGTTCGATCCGTGCTCACTCTGTCTCTTTTTTTTTTTGTTAAAATAATTGCGAAAAAACTTTTAGTTGTAATAATTGCTTATAAAACCGATGTACGAATATACTTCTTTTCAATTTTAGGTCTGTTTTAGACCATTAAATATTCTATTTATGTTGTAGATGATATAATATACCTGACCGTTTTTTCTCCAACACGTTTCCCAGGTTTGTATAAGTACCTACTTCAACTTAAAACTTAAATTCTTAAAATAGTTGACTCCTGACTTCCCCCCACCGCTCATCAAATTTGAGATGAGGAATTTTTTTTTTCGGATTTCTCCCTCTCTGCTCTTCAATTTCGAGATCTGGGCAAAACATTTTTTTTAACGAACTGCCACTGAATTAATGTAATAATTACGTTGTTCAACAACTACTCGTACTTCTCAGGTGACACTGGTGACAGTTTAATTAAATGAAATAAGTTCTTCTTAATAATTATAAATAAATAAAAATATTAGTAACTCGAAAAATTTAGGTTTGGGAACACGTAAAAAAATAGAAAAAAAAAAAAGAGAACCTGAAAGATTTTCATATATTTTAAATAAAGCTAGAAATTCAATTTCGCATAATAAAGATTTTTTTTTTAACTATTTAACGTCGGCCTATTTCCGCTGCCAGGGCCTATCACCGACGCCAGGAGACGAGCTACCCCCCAACCTGGAAATTTTGCCGAACCTCTTCCCTTAAGAAGAGTAGGGATCTTTTACTTGCCTAACATTTAATAGACAAGGGACCGCCTGTTTTACATCCCCTCCGAAGGATGGTATATCCACTACGTATTCCTCGTCTGATATTACGTAACTTCCGCGTATACACTGATATACAAGCCGCTAGAAGGTGAGACGAGAACGCTGTATTTCCCAAGATGTGTCACCCATCCAAGTACTAACCGCGCTCGACGTTGCTTCAACGGAATATCGACTGACATTCACATTGAAGTCGCCTCTACGCTCGCCCCTAAATAAAGACTTCATACACATCACCATAAATACTGCTTTTAGCATCCGAAATAACGGTCACTAAGATAGCTCAGTTGGTAGAAGCGTCAGTACTGTAATACGGAAAGCTTTGCGTTCACTTACGAGTCAATAGTCATTTATTAACGTCCGTGATAAAGTTGAATAAAGTTGAGTAAAAAAAGTGTTTCAAACCTCTCAAAAGGCACAAGAGGTCTTTTGGGACGGCCACAAGTCCGTGCAAGCAGAAAAGAAACCAGGGGAACCATCGGTGAGCCTTTCTAGAGAAAATTTCAAAATTGTGACAGTGACATTTATAAATTATTTAAATTAGACATTCCGAAAAACTTCCGTCAAACAAATTTTTCCTACATTTAACCTGCAAATTTTTCGTTTCAAAGACCATTTCCCCGACTGGTTTTTTGGTTGAAACCGGTCGAGGCCCAACAAATTTCCAAAAAGCCATCATTTAAAGTGAAATGGATGAAGACCAAGTAACTGACACAGACGTATCGCAACGCGAGCTGATCGGTTGGCCAAAAGGCAACTGGCCGCTCCTTCCAACCAAACCGACCTCCGGAAATGACTCAGACGCATCTGTTGTCAGTTTAGACCGGAGGCCGGCCATAAAGAAACCACTAAAGAGGTTAATAGAACGACCAGTATAGCAATGCCAGCAGACAACAGATCGGAGGGATCCCAGGACAGCATAAAGGCAGCGCCGGCACGCGTGACGCCCATAACAACTATCTCCGGCAACACCCCGGTCCGGAAAAAATCCCCCAAGCAGAGATGGTCGCACTTTTTCAAATGCGGTCACCCAAAAAGAGAAAACTGGCCGTTCCGGAGGTGGGCAATCCAAATTTCACCTATCCGGGGTCATCTAAAAAGAATATGCCGCCACTACCGACGCCGCCCACAAAAACTGAAAACCGCCATGAAGGCCAAGTGAGAATGGACGAGGACATGGATGTGGTGCCGCCACAGCCAGTCGCCGAACCAGAGTCAGAAGTGGAAGACCATAAGAAAATAAACACATTCTTGAAGAGCAGGCTGCGAGGGGATTATAACTGGAAGCATTCGGCCAATTCTACAATGCTCCAGTTGACTAACAAGAACGACTGGACAATTATGAACCAATACTTTAACGAGGGGCAGGTGGAATACCACACCTACACCCCGAGGAATGAGAAGTCCCACGCCTTTGTCCTTCGGGGAGTATACCACGAAGTGGAAACAAAAGATCTGAAGGAGGAACTAGAACAAGTGCATAAAATTGTCGTCTGCGACATTTATACAATGAGAGGAACGCGCAACCCCCTGTACATGATAATTATGTCAAATGAGGTCACGCTAAAGGAATTGCAGAGCCGGGTCCGTTGCCTGGACCATACCTCCGTCACATGGGAACGTCAGGTTAACTCGAAAGTTATTATTCAATGTCATCGGTGCCAGCAGTGGAGACACGCTACTTAAAACTGTCACGCGGCTCCCCGTTGCGTTAAATGCACCGGGGCCCATTTGACGAAGGTATGCGTCAAGTCAAAGAACGAACCGGCGAAATGCTGCAATTGCGGCGAAGCCCACACCGCCAATAGCGTGGCCTGTATCGTGTACAGAAGGCGCATAGGACAAATTGAACAGCGGACGGCTAGGGTTCCACCGCCCCCTCAGATGAAATATGTAGCGGCACCACTGCCTAAGACGAACGCATGGACGCAAAAAGCTCAGCAGAGCCAGCAGCAGCCAAGACCGACGGCGGCGAGAAACCCAGAGTGGACACCTCCTCCATCATTAACGAACCGGCAGAACCAGCCGTCCAACTCAATGGAATTGGGAATGGACTAATTCCGCCGGCTACAACAACAGAAAAAGAGGTTAGCTTCTCTGGTAAATTTGGATATGATACTGGCACGGATGACTGAACTTAGTGATGAGCTCGAGAAGTGTACTTCCTCCCTGGGTAAATTCCAGATCGTGGTATCCTTCTTCCAGAGTCTTCCTGCAGATGCTTTCTAGGCTAAAACTTTCTTCATGGAACGCCAATGGTATAGGTAACAAAATTCCCTTTCTTATAAATTATTTAACGAGGCACAAAATCGACATTATGCTTCTGAATGAGACGAAACTTAACCGACGGGACAAGCTACATGCCCGAGGGTATACGACTATACGAAAAGATAGGGCTGACATTAACAGAGGAGGCGGCGTGGCTGTGCTCATAAAGACAGATATAGCGACTATAGCGACTCACTCACTGGAAATCGAGAAGTTCCAAAAGCGAGAAGTTTCCATGGAGTCGCTAAGAAACAAAAAGGAAAACTCGATCCATAATGGAGAAGTTTCCATGGAGTCGCTAGGAAAAATAAAAAACATTCGATATAAAAAATATAATATCAATATACTTAAAAAATACTCAAATCACATAAAATATGAACATGTATTAAAAACAAATATACGTATATTAACTTCGATTTTAATTTTATTTATAGCGATAACGCTATAAATTTGGTGACCCCGACGTGATCATTTTATGTCCAACGTGATAAATATATGCCAGAAGTGAAAATTTTATGTCCAACGTGATAAATATATACCAGAAGTGATCGATATATATGTCCGAAGTTATCCTATAACTTACATGATGAGATCTATGTTATTTAATTAATTTGAAGGAGAGATAAAATCATTTCCACTTCAAAAGACAGAAGAATATCTCAGATATAATTACCGAAGTATAACACTTTCCTGTTTTGGAACAATTATTATCAATAATTTCAAGAAGAGATTCAATATATCAACTACCGTTATAAATTGACCATTTTATGAAGAGAAGAATTTTCCCGATGAAATTTGAATAGATGTTCCTATAATTTATGGTAATTTCCTTATTCAATCAACTGAAGTTGTACATTACAAGTACTGTCATCTGTCGGTGAGTGAGTTAAAGTACATTCCCTTTTTTATCTAAGAGAGTAATCAATCAATCAATCAATCACAATCGATTAGTTATGCAAAGACAACCTTCAGACGAGGATTTTCCTCAAACCCATTATGTCACGTCTGTCAAATTACCCCCATTCTGGAAATCAAAACCAGAAATTTGGTTTACCCAGATTGAATCACAGTTTTCTGTTGCAAAAATTGTCAATGACAAGAAAAAGTATGATCAGGTTATAGCTAATTTGCCATTAGATGTGATAGATAATATTTACGATATAATATCTAATCCCCCGGAAACGGATCTCTACATAAATTTAAAGAAAGTTTTAATTTCACGTTTATCATCGAGTGAGGAAAAACGTCTGAATGATCTTTTATCAGGTTCCCAAATGGGCGATCTGAAACCTTCAGATTTCTATAGATCCATGCTGAATATGGTTGGAGGATTCAGCATGGTTAGTCAAGATTTATAGATAAAGCTATGGAAAAGACGTTTGCCTCAAACAGTATATATTGCCATTACAGCTTCAGGGAAAACAGACACAAAAGAGATTCTAGATATTGCGGATCGGATCTGGGAGTCCTGTCAAAATTTCAATGGTTGCATCGTACTCCAAAAATCCTCTTGACTCTGAGTCAACCCCGTTATCAGATTTAACTACCACTATCAAAAATTTTTCAATCACTTTCCATGATTCAATTAATCAAGTATTACAAAAACAAGAAATTTTTAATTCCCGATTAAACTCTTTAGAATCCAGACTTTCCAATCAATCCTTCGAGCCTCAACCTTCTACTTCATGCTGCAACAATTGCAAAAGTAGAAGCAATTCACAAACTCGTACCACTAATCGCAATCGTTCACCCAGCCGTAATAATGTTTCCAATAAATTTGATCGTACAGGCAATACTATTTGTTACTACCATCAACTTTATGGTGCCAATGCCTATCGTTGTGGAGGTGAATGGTGCAAATTCAGTAAGAATTGTAAAAAATCTGATAATTCTCAAAGATGACTGAAGTTTGATAATTTCATGACGTCTGATTTTGACATTTCTAACAGCAAACGTCGTCGACTTTTTATTTACGATAGATCTAACAACCTGAACTTCCTAATTGACACTGGTGCCGATTTATCTGTGGTGCCACGCAATGCTTTCACAGATTTAAAAAAAAATTTTGATACGATATTAACCGCGGCTAACGGTTCAACCATTTTTACATACGGTAAGAAATTGTTAAAAGTCAATCTAAACTTACGTAGATTATTTCCTTTCGTTTTCAATATAGCAGACGTTGACATACCGATAGTCGGAGCAGATTTCTTGTCTCATTTTGGTTTAGTTGTTGATCTTAAAGGAGCTCGAATAATTGATAACAAGACTAATTTGTCAGTTAATTGTTTTATTAAAAATAGTCCTTTAGACAATCATAGATTAGATACACTTAAATTATTTCCTTTGTCAGATAAATATAACAAATTACTTTTACAATTTCCTAATTTAATTAGTTCCCCAGATTACAATTTACCTATTAAACATTCTATTGTACATCATATAGTTACTGAAGGTCATTTACCTTTTTCACGACCTCGTAGATTAGACAATCTTAAATTTAAAATAGCTCAAACAGAATTTAATAACATGGTAGAATTAGGTATCTGCAAACCATCATCTTCTCAAGTTTCCTCTCCACTCCATCTAGTGGCGAAAAAAGAGAAGAATGACTGGAGACCTTGTGGAGATTATCGACAACTAAATACGATTACCATTCCAGACAGATATCCATTACCTCATATCCACGACTTTAGTCTCAGTTGCACGGCTGCACTATTTTCTCCAAGGTTGATTTAGTGCGAGCGTACCATCAGATACCTGTCGCCGAAAATGACGTTTATAAGACAGCTATAACAACTCCATTCGGACTGTTTGAATTTTCCCGCATGCCTTTTGGTCTACGCAATGCCGGTCAAACTTTCCAACGTTTTATGAATGAAGTACTTGTCAATTTACCTTTCGTTTTCGTCTATTTGGATGATATGTTAATCGCAAGTCAATCAGATGTACAACATTTGGAACATTTGGAAAAGGTTTTCAAGAGATTAGACACATACGGAATTAACATTAAACCATCTAAATGTATCTTAGGAGTTGACAATTTAACCTTTTTAGGTCATCACATCTCTTCATCAGGTATTTTACCATCAACTGAGAGAGTCGAAGTCATTAATAATTTCCCTTTACCGACAACTCTCAAACAACTACAACGTTTCATAGGTATGGTGAATTTTTATCATCGTTTCATACCTCATTTTGCTGAAATATTACTTCCCCTATATTCTCTTTGTAACAGTTTATCTCATGATAAAATTACAAAGATAAATAGTTGGCCTGATCAATGTTTAGACGGATTTTCGAAAGCCAAAGACGCAATAAGTAATGCAGTAGTTTTAGCTCATCCTTGCAATAATGACGATACTATCTTATCTCTCTCAGTCGATTGTTCTAACCTTGCCATGGGTGCAGTTTTAGAGCAAAAAGATAATAAGGGATTTCTTGCTCCTTTCGGTGTTCCCTTGTCAGTAACGACTGATCAAGGAGTACAATTCGAGTCAAGATTATTTAATGAATTTGCAAAGTTTTTGCGTTTTCATAGAATACGTACAACTGCATATCACCCCCAGAGCAACTCTTTAATTGAAAGATTTCATCGCTCACTTAAAACTTCCTTGTTAGCTAGAGCCAATACATCACATTGGACAGATGAATTACCCATCATTTTATTAGCATTTAGGACAACTCCCAAGGAAGATCTGCAATGTTCA
Source organism: Rutpela maculata (assembly GCA_936432065.2). NCBI lineage: Eukaryota > Metazoa > Arthropoda > Insecta > Coleoptera > Cerambycidae > Rutpela > Rutpela maculata. Next base: position 202,649,730 of record OW386285.2, on the reverse strand, counting down.
CCCGCTGAACTCATATATGGTCAAACCCTTCGTTTACCTGGCGAATTTTTCGTTGAATCGTATAATTCCCCAGATATTCCTTATTTCATTGACAAATTACGCATTTATTTTAATAATTTAAAATTTGTTCCTCCAACTTCGCATGGCAATTACAAAACTTTTGTTTGTTCAGATCTTGCCTCTTGCGATTTTATTTTCGTTCGCATTGAACGTTTAAAACGTTCATTTACTCCTTTATATGAAGGACCGTTTAAAGTTTTATCTCGTTCAGATAAGTTATTTACCTTTAAGAAAGGAGCCAAAGTCATAACTCTCAATATTGATAGGGTTAAACCGGCTTTTGTATTAGTTGACAGATGTGACACTTTGCCTACCCCGATTAAAAAAGTACGTTTTGCAATCGACACGTTGATTGATTGACTATTTTCTTTTTTAACGAGGGGGTGTATATAGCGACTATAGCGACTCACTCACTGGAAATCGAGAAGTTCCAAAAGCGAGAAGTTTCCATGGAGTCGCTAAGAAACAAAAAGGAAAACTCGATCCATAATGGAGAAGTTTCCATGGAGTCGCTAGGAAAAATAAAAAACATTCGATATAAAAAATATAATATCAATATACTTAAAAAATACTCAAATCACATAAAATATGAACATGTATTAAAGACGAATATACGTATATTAACTTCGATTTTAATTTTATTTATAGCGATAACGCTATAACAGACATTGCACACACGCACCGTACTCTGCGGAACACGTCCGTGGAGAACGTGTGTGTGACGCTGGACGGCGGCATGACATCGTTGCCCCGTATAACCCGCCCTTGAACGGCTTCACGGCGGGTTGTCTTGAGAATTTGCTGAACGCAAGCCCGCGATGCTTGCTCATAGGCGACCTTAACGCACTACATCGCGCATGGAACCGCCATCGCAACAACGCGAACGGCAACACTGTACGATTACGTCAGTAATCGTAACGTCGTGCTGCAGTATCCGGACGATCATACGCATTTTCCAGATAACGGTGGCGCTGGAGGAGCTCACATCCGACCACAATCCAATCTTCCTAGAGTTGGAAAATATGTCGAGGGAAGATATTACACGCAAAGTCACGTCTTATAGAGACGCCGACTGGTGTCTCTATAAGACACACATTAATACACATTTAACACTTACAAACAACATCACTACAGTCGCCGAGCTGGAAAATGCTGTGGGTGAGTTCACAAGGGTACTGCAGGACGTTAAACAGGGTGTTGCAACAACCATAACTATAAATCCATTCAAAGACCGACTCGACGCAGCGGTCATACAAGACATCCATGAAAAGAACCGACTAAGACGGCTTTGGCAGAGAAATCGTGATGTCGGCGCCAAGGCCGAGATGGCTAGACTGCAAAGGCGGATCAGGACCGTTATCATCACCGCAAAAAACCGGAAATGGCGGGATAGGCTGGAAGCGCTGAATCCTCAGGACAACTCGCTGAGGAAACTGTCGAAGGCAATGAAAAATAAGCGGGAAGCCATACCCGCCCTGACAAAACCAAACGGACAGACTGCTATGACGGACTCGCAGAAGGCGAATGACTTAGCTGACCATTTTCAGGACATACACAACGTACTGATACCGAACAATGTTGAACACGACCGCATTGAAAATGACATTAACGAACTAATTGGCCATGATGTCCAATTGACACGAACAGAATTTCTAAAAATCATGGCCAAGCCCTCGGAAGTAGCCAAGATCCTACGGATCCTACCTAACAACAAAGCCCCGGGTTCAGACGGCATCGAACTCCGATTAAAGAACTTATATCTAGATACATAATGGCATTGATTTATTTGTCGCTGAAAGACTCACAATCTAAGGCACTTCTTCCCATAAGTTGCTGATTGGCCCATCGGCATATTCGCGGCCGCTCGTGCACGATCGGCTTCAGTTCGATTATCATAATCTCAGTTGACAGTTCGGCCATTAATGTCAATAAATGTTTTTCGTGTTCTCCGACCAAAAACTGGTGAAAAAGTAATTTTATTTTAAGTTGTGATTTGCTTAATACCTAAATAATATTCTCTATTCATATTTACACAGTTTAGTGACAATATATTTTGTGCAAATAAATAGTGAAGTGCTGTGCCGTTTGCAGAAAGCAGTTTAGAAAAGAAGAAAATCGATCGTTCCATAGTCGTAACATGATGAAGTTCAGTTTACAGTTATAAAGTAAATAGCAATTAAATTTTAATATCCTTTCAATACATATTTATCTTACTGTTTTATCTTACTGTAATATCGTATGCCTACATCACGTTATATAAAGAGCCGGTTATGCAGGAATTGCAATAATTCATTTTGATGAAAATATTTACCATTCTACACATTTTCTACACACACAACGCCACTGTTGCCTATGGGATGTGATGTTCATATATCCATTTTAATGGACATATAATGTGACTATGTTAGGAGCAAACAAGGTATATAGTGAAAAGATAGCCTGTTATGTATCTAGATATAAGTTCTTTAATCGGAGGCATCGAATATAAGTTACTTAAATATCTCCCGAGGAAAGGTATTGTACAAAATTGGACAAAACGTATTTATGCATTAATTACTTTATTTTTATCAAGTAGACTTACTAACTAGTATGTAGTTTTATATGTTCCTATTACTAAAAACCTGTGGGGGGATTACCAAATATAACCTGAAAAAGACGTCAAATTAACGTCTAGCATAAGACGTCATTCGTCTGAGACATTAGGAAGTCAATCACTGTGCACCCGATAACACACTGTGGATCAAATTATTTGTGTATATGTAAATGGTATACTGTGGCTACATTGTGAGGCGGACGTTTAACCTTTGTGCATACGTGTGTGCTTACAATGTGTAAACGTAGCACATTTACATCGTAGAATTGTGTAACCTTGTGTCTGCATCTAGATACATCGTCACAATGCGAACACATCGTAATCGTTATTTGGTGTGCTGTATGGGAAAAGCTTTATAAAAATAATTACCTACTAAGAAACGTCAGCCAATGAAAAATCAGAATAGAAGATTTCAGTCACTATTTTCTTGTAATGTTTTTTGCAAATAAACAAAGCTCCCTGCAAAGTGGGTGACACGATAAAATAATATAGAAGCGTTTTTTATCCCATTTTTTAAAATTCACCCCCTTTAAACGTAGCAGTATGCATGTGACTGAAGTTTGTTTTATTAGTGAGGGCGAGTAGTAGCTGAAAAAAACTTCACATCTGGCAACCAATGCGCCTCTTTGGATTCAGATAGTACATGGGTAGACGAGTCTAAAATGCCCGGGACACAAATTTTCCTGGCCCTCTAACGGTGTTGATGACGTAATCAATATGGCCGCCAAAGTTTTGTGACACACTTCTACATTTCCTTATATAACTCGGGTTTGTATTTTAATATCAACCTATATTATTAGTGATTATTAATCAGGAGAAAACTCGCTTTCCAACGTTATATTTGAAATTGTTTAAGTTCATAATACCAGAAATATTTGTAACTTTATTAAAATTTTTGTTTCTATTTTGATTTTTTCGATACATTTTGCTAGATAACTTGGAATCCATTACATGTCGCTGAAAACGTGTTCCATACTTTTTTGTTCGTCAAAAAATTACTGTTTGTGAGAAAATAGAAGTCATATATACCGTTCGAAAGGTAATTTCTTGACGAACAAAAAAGTATAGGACACGTTTTCAGCTACATGTAATGGATTTTAAGTTATTTAGCAAAATGTTTCGAAAAAATCAAAACAAGCACACCTCTTTTTAGTGGTAGCCTTAATAAAGGAGTCATAGCGCATCTGCTCGAGAAACACTGATAAGTCTTCGACACGGCTCAATTTTTTTAACTGTATCTCCTTAGCAGCTCCGTACAGTAATATTGCGCAGTAGCTACCGGCTTCTAAAATTTCTTATACATATATAGATACAGGCATATGTGTTTACACGTATTTATAAATGCTCCAAAATTGTCGAGAATAAAACAATTTACATGCTCCGAAAATTTCACCGAAAACGGGCGATTAGTTTTTCAACGATAACTTCCTTCATTTTTAAGCTATTCAATCGCTCCAAAAATCATTTTGCAGAGAATTTTAAGGGCTACAAGGCATATAAAGTTGAACTTTCTTAAACCCTTCGTATTTGAGATTTTTAAGTTTAAAGGGCTCGATGAAGGTGGTCCTCGTACTCAAATGCAAACTTATAACGGTGTTATATCAAGCACTCTAGCATTTTTTACGTATCTTCTTCAGTTTTGGAGTTATTGTGAAAGAATGAAAATTTGTTAAGAAATTTCAAAAATCAGTTCAAAGTTTAATCAAACATTTTTTCAAATCTAGGCATCCCAAACCGGTCGAACTTCTAGAACATATTGTTAGTACTTAAATAAATTAAATTGTAAATGGATTACGTTCAATTTCAATTCTTGTGGTGCAGCCATTGGTTTTATTGCTGATTTTTTCTCCGGAAAACGAGACAATCATTTTATTTTCACCATAACTGCGTTAGTTTTTATGCTAACTACTTTTACCAAAGCTCATTTTAAATGTCTCCTCACGTACTTTTAAAAATATCTTACATGTTTTCCTCCAAAAATTATCCGTTTTTCCGTTATTTAACGTTGAAAAGTTCGAATTCAATTTTCAGTGAACAAAAAGTCACCTTCAATAAGCCATAAATCGGTTCGTATTACGTCTACAGAATTAAGAAAAAAAGCCAATCGATTTATTAATTTATAAGCTTCATTTTTGCTTATAATAATTTTTTTGATAAAACGTAAGGTATTCGAGTTATTCGCGGAAAATCGTTCTAAAACATGAATTTTTTATATGAAAAATCAACATTTTCAATCACGAATAACTCAAAAAGTATTAACTCATCGAAAAAACTTTATGGGACATTTTTTGCTTAGAATTTATTCTACTATCGATTTCTGCGGTTATTTTGAATGCAATAATTTCCACCCCCCCGAGAAGGGGTGTGGCATCCACCCCCAGTGTAGAAGCACACATCGACACTATATAACTTTTGTTCCTTGTGCTATTTCCTAATTACTGTCTAAATTCTACGTCAATCGGTTTTGTACGAAAGAATTCTGAGCGAAAAACCGTCAAACACTGGACTACCAATATTTCTGGTATTATGAACCTAAACATTGATGTCAAATATACCGTTGGAAAGCGCGTTTTCTCCTGATTAATAGTAATACTAGTGATAAGGTTAATATCAAAATACAAACCCGAGTTATATAGGGAAATGTAGAAGCGTGTCACAAAACTTTGGCGGGCATATTGATTACGTCATCAACACCGCTAGAGGGCCAGGAAAATTTGTGTCCCGGGCTTTTTACAGTCGTTTACCCATGTACTATCTGAATCCAAAGGGGCGCATTGGTTGCCAGATGTGAAATATTTTGGTATAATTTTCAGCTACCCGACCCCACTATATTGTTTCTTATTATTTTGCCGAAACTTTTAATATAAGGTACAGACAATAAGTTCACCTAATTTTTAGCATATATCATAAATTAATAAAAAAATCAAACTGCAAGAAAACGCAGACACAGATTTCACCTGACTGCATTTATATCAATGTCACATTGACAAGCAACATTTAAAACAAGTGACTGACAATAAAATTATATAGGAGCGTTTTTTTTATTGCATTTTTAATTACTTATAACTGTTTGCGGTAATGACTGAAATGGTTTTTCCGGCATTTTATTATGACGTGTTTACACTTTTCAACTTCAGCCACACAATACATACAAAAGATCATATAAAAATTTCTGCCACCAGCTCCCTAGCTATTAGAGTAGACTTAGTAAGAGAAAGAAAAGACAATGAGATAGGAAAAGTAATAAAATTAAAAAAAAAAGATAAAATAGGTACCAATTTCCCATTGGAATAATTTCGAGAATTCAGCTCCTGGAAGCTTGCGAGTCCAGTGAAAACACTTTCGACACGTGATACGTACACTATTTTTTCTGCAATCGCCTCTGTAGTGTGATTAATGTAAATATACTGAAATATAAGTTTTTATTTATTGACATAATAAACACAGAACACTCAGAAACAAAATAAAGCAAACTTGAGCAACCGCAATAAAAACGTACAAAACCTCCAACGCTGATACGCTATAACCTTAAAAGTTAAAACTGTCATAACGATTAGTGCTGGGCGATGTTCATCGATGTTTCTTATACCCCCCCCCCCCCCCCCCCCCCGCCGAAATACGCTACAGCTCATTAATTTTATTTCTAACATCGCCCAGCACTAATAACGATTACAAACGTTTAGGACGACAATAGTGGAAAATGGGGCGTGCGCATAACTCACCAACACAGAACATGATTGTCTGTCTATGTTTAGCTAAAATTAAATGACGGCATTTTTTTTTAGCTGTGCCTGTGTGCCACAGATCAGTTATGTTTATAATTCAATTCAACAGATTTCGTTATTTCGTAGAGTAAGTAATCAAATCACAAGCGGTTCAATTATTTGCAGACCCAATTCCATAATTTATTAAAATTATAATACTTCATGATTTAAATAATTTTTTCTACACCTATTTAATTATATGACAATTGTTAGCATTTTTTTGGTGAAAAATCGTACCTATAATTCACTGTAGTGAATGGGGTGTTTTCGCACTATAGGAAGCGCTAGATGGCAGCAGGGGCTAACCAGGTTTTAGTTCCAGATTTCGGTTGGTATTACATCGATTTCAATTAATTTAGTGTTGGCTGCTTGACGTTGCCTTGACGCTGTGACTTGACCTTACGTGAAAATTGTTGAAAATTTGTATCTGAAGTGTTCCTGTTAGTTCTATGAAAAACTACCTAGAAACTTTGTGATGGATTATGGAATGCATAGCAGAGCAACGTAATATTGTATGTATTATAAATGTTTGTACCGAAGTGTAAATAAATTAATAAAGTTAATAGACTGCTTTTGCAATAATAATATAATAAAACCTGAAACCTCACCTAAAATCCGCAAAAAAAATCACAGTGACATGACAGTGAGTTGACAGATGATAGAATGAAACAAAACAAATAATTCAAATAATACCGCCAAAATAAACCTGGCTAGGCCCTACTGCCGTCTATTAGAATTTCGGTAACTACAAAGAAAACAGGCCATTATCGATTCATAATTCACTACATCCGGCCAATCACAAATACAAATTCAAAAATTGCTGTTTCGGTGATTCAATGATATTTTAAATCGACCGCGATCAACTCTAGCTGCTGCGGCTTATAATCAACTCGCGTGACAGTGACAAGTGTACCGCCATATTGTTTGTTTACATTTTCGACTTCTTACGAATAGGTACCGATTAATGTTATCAAATTTCAGTCTAATTTATTTGTTTAATAGGTGTAGAACAAGCATAGTATTACATTAGCGATTATGACCATTATTCACTCAGATTATTTGAGCCACTCACTTACGGCTCGTGGACTCAAACATCATCTTCGTGAATAATGGCTATCATAATCGCTCATATAATAATATACTATATAATTATAAGAATTGAAAGACTATATAATTTAAAAATATAGCATATATTAAAATAATATACTATGGGTTAATTAATGACAAATATGATTATATACTTACCTAACTAAGGAAGTCTTAAAACCTCCTGTTTTTCCATTTTTTTCTACGATATTTGCTAGCTATATCATTAATATAAAATATATAGTGTGTACTAGTATGTACAATTGTGTATGTGGTAGGTACGTCAATGCAAGGATATTCCTGTGACATGCGTCAAAAGATATCGTAAGAATATATGTCGTTGGAATGTCCATTACATGTATGTCGCTGGTATATGTTGACCATGGACATCCATACGTGTATATACCTAGTATCTTCAAGATATACAAAAGACATACTTTTGAATATTATGTAGGTACATTTTTCGCATATACACAGGACGTCCCGTGCTATGTGGGATAGGTGAAATAAATGGTATGTTACGTTTTTTAAACGTTTTTCTACGAATCTATATCAACGCATAAAATTTGGTTGTAAAATATTATATTTAAATAAAATATATAAACTAAAACGTTTTGATCAGAACGTTTATTTTACTTATATATTAACGTATAATACACGTTCATGTAATGAGAACATCTAACAACCCGCTAAAAGTAACGTTTGTGAAAAGAAAAAAATTTAACGTGTTTTATTGCATTAATATAATATAGTAATTTTATTTAAAGGAAAAAAAAAACATTTTTATACAACGTTAATATAATCGATGCTTTCAACTTATTAAAATGTAGACATTCTAAATCTACTTGTGAAATAAATGGTAGATGACGTTTTTTTAACGTTTTTCTACTCATCTACATTAATGCATAAAATTTGCTTGCTTACCCCGTAGTTTGTTGCAGAAACTATTTCGAGATGGCGCCACATACAAACCACTAACAAAAACCGCTGCCCAAGGAATCAATACTTCCACATCCAGATTGCCTATCCAAGTTTCTCACAACGAAAAAAATTTTGGTACTATATTTGCACTCCACTAGGTGGAAATAATTGTTTAGGGAACTTTCGTAATCCAATATTTGACATCGTCGGCCCCAACAACCCATAAAACGATATGTCACATTGGTAGTGGGGGTTGGGGTGGAGGGTGGCTGGGGGGAACACACACACTAAATCACAATTTTATTTTTTTCAGCCCCTTTGACAGTGGGGTGCGGGTGGTAAGGAAGCGTCTAATACAATTTTTGGAGACGTTAGCTTTTCTTATTTCTACTCAATATCTTAAATGGTTCCAGAGTTATCGTGTGCACAAAAAAAAGGAGGGTAGTGGGTGACGGATATGTTGGGAAATATTGTCACCATCGTGTTCTTCGCCCTCAAAAACGGGAGCATACCGCTTTCAAGCTGATTTTCGTTGTTTTCGTGGCATTTCGTTGTTGAGGGTGGGGGTAGTTTAAACCCCTGGGGTGGGTTAGGTCACCTGTGGTCAATATTTACCCATTTTATTCAAATTGACAAAAAAATCCGATCTGACAGGCCCTGGGGTAGTGGGTGAAGAGTAGGTCGGGAAATATTATCACCATCGTATTCCTCGCTCTCGAAAACGGGGATATACCGGTTTTCAGCTGATGTTCGTTGTTTCCGTGGCACTTCGTTATTGGGGTTGTGGGCAGTTTTAACCCCTGGGGGGTTATGTCACCTGTGGTCAATATTTACCTATTTTATTCGAATTTACCAAAAAAAAACCCGATCCGAAAAGCCCTCGCAAGCCTAGCACCGAAAAATCGAAAAGGGGGTAGTTTTCAGGTTTAGGGGTAGTGGGTGAAGAGTAGGTCGGGAAATATTATCACCATCGCATTCCTCGCCCTCGAAAATGGGGGTATACCGGTTTTCAGTTGATTTTCGTTATTTTCGTGGCATTTTGGTATTGGTGGGGGTAGTTTCAACACCTGGGGGTGACCAAGAAAAACTCAATCTGATAAGCCCTTGCAAACCTAGCGCCGAAAAATCGGAAAAAGAGACGGTTTTTTCGATTTAGAGGTAGTGGTTGGGCGGTAAGTCGGAAAATATTGTCACCATCGTTTACCCTGCCCTCGGAAACGGGGGGGTTAATATGTCTTGTGGCCCGGTCGCAGAACTTTTGGGTTTTTTTCCTTTTCCTGGTTAATCTCAAGGGACTATAACTCCCTATTTGTCGCCTTATGCGGCTCCACTACGTAGACCAAGTGCCAGACCTATCAGTCATTATAATTTAGGGGGACTGAATGAAACAAAAGTTTCATTCATGGTAAAAACCACGGGTTTCTGCGGTCATATTGAGCAAAAAATTCGGGGGGGTCCATCATGGGGAGGTAGTTTTCAAATATGGCGGCCGTTCAAAATGGTAGCCTGATTTTGAATATTTAAATTCAATTATCTCGAGATCGGATGGAGCAATCTGGAATTTCTTTTTTTCTAAATGTAGGTGAATAAACGGACTACAGTTTTGTTCCTAATATTTATGGCCGAAAAAACAGTATTTATCGGTCAAAACTCGAAAAACGAAAAATAAGGTTCTTTTAAATTTGCGTTTTACTGTTTATTGGACTTACAGTTGGGTATATTGAGAACATGTTCTGATTAAGAGTTTTAGAGAAACATCTCACCTTTAAAATGAAAAAAAGAAATTGAAGATCGGATCAATAGAACCAGACATTTCGAGATTCAAAATGAACGGGGCGGGGTTGAGTATTAATACTGTTTTAAAATAATAGGATGTATCTATCTGTCCGTATAGTTTTATTGTTTTTTGCATTTTATTTTATATTATTTATTTCATATTTCAGATAATAGTGTGACTCCTCCAAAGAAAACATGGAGCCTACTCCAAAAAAGTTGAAAATTGACCGTAGCTGCATCATTTGTGAAAATTCTACACCGGTTAATCTGCACCACTCCAAAGACTTGGACTCATGGAATGCTTTGTACAATGCCGCGATACTAAGAAAATTTGAACCAATAATAAAACTGCACGAGGGAACCAACCAACCAACCAACCTGACCAACAAAGACGTAGGAAAGGTCTAACTCATTTATATCTACCCATTCCAAAAACCCAGAGTACAGAACTCTCATGCAGGCTCCATACACGAGTTTGTGTAAGCGAACTGCGCGGTTGTAGTGCTTACCAGCAAGAACTTTATCAATGGAGCATATAGTATATCTTAAGCTATAGACAATATTGACTTTATTCATACTATTACTGAGGAGCTTGGTTAAGAAATTAAGAAGTATCTCCGGCCCTTGAAAGTCATCAATGGACAAATGGTTGATATTCGGTGGCCAAATTTGTTCTACGAAATTCTTTGTTGAACTCTTCAGAATATCAGCTGCTACTTCAATCTGTTCACTGACATTGAGATCACTCTCAAATGCGTGCAACTTATTCTTTGTTTTAATATAGTCACTAGCTAGTCACTGGCTAGGCTTCAAAGGTGTAATTGGAAGGAGCTATATAAACCTTGTTATTAACGTTAACAGATCACCAAATTTTTTGTCCAATTTATCTTCTTTGGAGTAAGGAACTGAAGAAGTCTGCTGTACCTTCTGTGGTCGTTTCCTGGTGTATGAATTATAGCAGAAATGATGATAGTGAGTCTCACCAGCGACAATATCTCGTGAAGTAATTGCCATGATTTTACTATATATTCGCTCTACGGCTACAGCTCGAAGTGTCTTGTCCGCTCTGAGATCAACGAACTTGACACACTTCTCCCTTGTCCTCGAACTTTGGTAGTATTTTCCTGGCTTGTCACAAAAGATGCAGATCTCCGGATAAACACGCCCTGTAGTATTGGCATTTTTCCTATCGGGCAATGATATTCTCGTAGATGACGGAGTTCCGTTGATGTTTCTATTATCTTCATCAGGTCAAGGACCTTTATGTGTGGCGCGGGCGATTCTTTCAAGATTTTTTTTGTGGACGAAAGTTTTGCGACATTCTCTATGGTAGTAAACGTAAGGTATTTGTTGGTCAGATAACCTCTCGTGCAGTTTTATTATTGGTTCAAATTTTCTTAGTATCGCGGCATTGTACAAAGCATTCCATGAGTCCAAGTCTTTGGAGTGGTGTAGAATTTTCACAAATGATGCAGCTACGGTCAATTTTCAACTTTTTTGGACAAGAATCGCTGTTTTCTTTGAATGAGTCACACCGTTACTTGAAATATGAAATAAATAATATAAAATAAAATGCAAAAGGCAATAAAATTATACGGACAGATAGATAAACCCTATTATTTTAAAATACAGTATTAATTCTCAACCCCGCCCCGTCCACTTTGAATCTCGAGATGTCGGGTTCTATTAATCCGATCTTCAATTTCTTTTTTGCGTTTTAAAGGTGAGATGTTGCTCTAAAACTCTTATTCAGAACACGTTCTCGATATACCCAACCATTAGTCCAATAGGCAGCAAAACGTAAATTTCAAAAAATCCAATTTTTGGTTTTTTCAAATTTTGACCGATAAATACTGTTTTTTTGGCCACAAACATTAGAAACAAAAATATATTCAATTCATTAACCTACATTTAGAAAAAAAGAAATTGAAGATTGCTCCACCCGATCTCGAGGTAATTGAATTTAAAAATTCGCAGTCGGGCCGCCATTTTGAACGGCCGCCATATTTGAAAGCTACCTCCCCATGATGGACCCCCCGACTTTTTTGCTCCACATGAGCCTAGAAACAGCTGGTAAAAGTTTCATTCAGTCCCCCCAAATTATAATGACTTCAGGAGTTCTGGCACATGGTCTAACGTAGGAAAAACTGTTTTCCAGAAAATCTAGCGTGAATTATAAATTTTAGTTGCGAGTTGATACATCCCCAGACTTCAGCAGCCTCTAACTCTAAATCAATTAAATCTATCGAAAATATGATAACGGCCTTTTTTCTGCAAAATTTCATCTACCATTTTTTCGTATAGGACACCGTTTTGCTAAAAAAAATAATAATAATAATAAAAAACACAGAAATGCACTTTTTGGGGAGGTAGGGGGGGTGAAGCTCACCCTTTAGGGGAACTTTTTAATTTAATTTTTTTTTTATCTACATTCTGAGCATTTCACCAAAATTTGAAAACCTTATTCATTTTTTCTTCTATTCCTATTTTTCAGTCTAATTTAAATATACTAAAAGGTGTTATAAATATTTCACTTCATTTAAAATTTCGAAATATATCGTATTAAACATTTTAATTTCTCTTTAAAGTGCAAAGTATGTTTTGATGTGCAAACAAGCTCACAAGCTCAAGCTCAAAGGGTTACCAAGTTTCAATAATTCGCTCTTCGAGGGGGTGCAGGGGAGATGAACGACGCATATTTGGGGTGGCCAAGAAGTCTTATATTAGATTCCAAGACCACGAAAAGCCGAAAAATAGAGGAATAAATCGTACCTTAGAAGATTGTGATTGCTACATTGCTAGATCTTATTACAATAACTGAATTTTTTAGTTCAAACAGCAAAATGTTTCTAGAATGTTCACGGATCCATAACTATTACGTTATTTGTAGGTAAATAAATAATCTGAAACTGAATATCTTATTATATATCTATCAACAAAAAATCAGTATAAATACAAAAATAATCGAATAATTAAATTATCTAAACTATCTATTTAAAAAATATATTATTACGATGATTACTTACATTCCTTATCTTTTTCTTGTAACATTTTAGAAACCAAATCTGATCCATTTATGAACTAAAAAATAGAAAATCAAAAAAACTATAAACAATTATTTTTCATAAGTGTACAAAATTATGAAATATAATATATTATCATTGGGTTATTGCAAAAACATGATTATATTTATTATATATGAATTTTTCTCCTGCACAGCTCAACAAAAGAAAGATCATTATTTAGGCAAATTATGTAAGCTTTGGCAGCAACTTATCCATACAACAAAAAGGAAGCAAAGGTGAACTCAGTATCATGTTATATTGTAATTAAAATGAGATTTTATGTGTAGTGTTAAATGTTTTTAGGACAAGCCTCCAGTTTGGTTAAGAAAATAATTTGTGCAAAATTTGATTTCATTCAATTAACGCGAAAAATTACCAAAATATTTTAAAATTTAAAAAACCGCTGCCCAAGGAATCACTACTTCCACATCCAGATTTTCTGTCCAAGTCACTCACAACGAAAAAATTTTGTATGTGGAAATAATTGTTTATGGAACTTTAATAATATAATATTTGAAATCTTCTACCCCAAAAACCCAGAAAACGATACTCCACATCGGTAGTGGGGTGGGGGTGGTGATAGTGGGTGGCAGTGGGGGTGGATGAAGTAAAAAAAATATTTTGGGGTTTCTGGTTCTTGTACACACATTAAATCACAATTCTTTTTCATCCCCTTTAATAATGAGGTGGGGGTGGTAATGGGGGTGGCTAATGCCAAAATTTTTTTTGAGACATTAGCTTCTCTTGTATATACTAAATACCAATTTTATGGACTCTTACCTGCTTGATTTACCTATTTAGCCCAAATTTACAGCCATTTACCCCCCAGCCCTTCGACGGAACAAGATGAAAATATAATCTAGTTCTAGATCTTGTTAAAGTACATATGTGTACCAAATTTCAAGTCAATATCTCAAACGGTTCCAGAGTAAACGTGCGCACAAAAAAAAAGTTACAGACCGACAGACAGACAGACCGACAGGCCGACAGACAGACAGAATTTTTTTTTCGCTCAAACTTAAAATCTCGACATTTCATGACATTCTAAGCCTATTTGAACAATAAAAATTTTTTTAAATTTTTTTGTCGTTACTATACTTCCACCGGATGTGGAAGTAAAAATAGGTTGCGGCCTCAAAATGTCACATTTTGCCAAAAGTAATTTATAGACAAGATAGTTGGGAATCGGAGTAGCAAAAAAAAAATTCTGTCTGTCGGTCTGTCTGTCTGTAACTTTTTTTGTGCGCACGTTTACTCTGAAACCTTTTAAGATATTGACTTGAAATTTGGTACACATATGTACTTTAACGAGATCTAGAACTAGATTATATTTTCATCTTGTTCCGTCGAACGGTTTGGGGGTAAATTGGGGTAAATTTGGGGTAAATGGGTAAATCAAGCAGGTAAGAGTCCATTAAATTGGTATTTAGTATATACAAGAGAAGCTAAGGTCTCAAAAAAATTTTTGGCATTAGCCACCCCCATTACCACCCCCACCGCCTTATTAAAAGGGATGAAAAAAAATGTGATTTAGTGTATGAACAGGAACCAGAAACCTCAAAATATTTTTTTACTTCATCCACCCCCCACTACCACCCCCCGATCATCACCCCCACCCCACTACCGATGTGGGGTATCGTTTTATGGGTTTTTGGGGTAGAGGATTTCAAATATTATATTATTAAAGTTCCATGAACAATTATTTTCACATACAAAGTTTTTTCGTTGTGGGTGACTTGGATAGAGAATCTGGATGTGGAAGTAGTGATTCCTTGGGCAGCGGTTTTTTATGTTCCAACCCCATTTACAGGCTAGTTTTCTAACATTTCTTAATGATTTTCAAACCAATGGAAAGCTTATTCTTTCTGGATTCAGATGCTGCCTAATTAGTCTCGAAATTGTTGTTAATAAATGCTACAGAAATTGTTTAAACAAAGCTTATCAAAATAGTGCAAAAACTATTGCAGATAGATGCGTACCTACTTCTTTGATATAAAATCTGCAGAAAAGAATAGAGCAATTTTTAATGAAAGAATTATTTGCATTGATTGTTGTAAAAGATATGATTATTTTTGTACAGCGCCCGCTATCGTTTTGAGTTTATAATTGTACGTCTCGCGAGTCTGGTTCTCCAGTAACTTGCACTACAATATACTCTGATTGCAAAAAATTAACAAAACACGCTTAGTCCACTCAAATTAGGAAAAAAAGAAAAAGAAAAAACCACTGCCCAAGGAATCACTACTTCCACATCCAGATTCTCTATCCAAGTCACTCACAACAAAAAAAACTTTGTATGTGAAAATAATTGTTTATGAAACTTTAATAATATAATATTTGAAATCCTCTACCCCAAAAACTATAAAACGATACCCCACATCGGTAGTGGGGTGGGGGGGTGGTGATAGGGGGGTGGTAGTGGGGGTGGATGAAGTAAACAAATATTTTGAGGTTTCTGGTTTCTGTACATAGGTACACTAAATCACAATTTTTTTTCATCCCCTTTAATAAGGGAGTGGGGGGTGGTAATGGGGGTGGCTAATGCCAAACATTTTTTTGAGACCTTAGCTTCTCTTGTATATACTAAATACCAATTTTATGGACTCTTACCTGCTTGATTGACCTATTTACCCCAAATTGACCCCAATTTACCCCCCAACCCTTCGACGGAACAAGATGAAAATATAATATAGTTCTAGATCTCGTTAAAGTACATATGTGTAACAAATTTCAAGTCAATATCTTAAACGGTTCCAGAGTAAACGTGCGCACAAAAAAAAGTTACAGACAGACCGACAGACAGACAGACAGAATTTTTTTTTTTCGCTCAAACTTAAAATATTTTCATGACATTTTAAGCCTATTTGAACAATAAAAATTTTTCAAAATTTTTTTGTCATTATACTTCCACTGGACGTGGAAGTAAAATCAGTCATGCTTTATCTTATACTCTTATGGATTTATAGAAAATAAATAACATAGATTGCAATGTTCAAATTCTTTCAAGGAACATCGATTTATTTGGATGGATCTTATAACAATCAGGTTAAAGATCATTATTCTGTGCAGCGTTGCCACATTTTTTTCGTGACAATCTACTAATTTTCTGGTTTAAATCTACTAAAATCTACTAAAAAACATTTTTTTAGTAGATTTTTAGTAGATTCAAATAAGAAAACTAGTAAATTGGCTTTTTTGAAGAACGGGGGGGAGAAATCCGAAGAAAACATTTTTTTGATGAACGGGGGTTGAATCCCAAAACATTTTTCGTCCAAAATAATGTATCAGAAATCTACCAGAAATATACTAGCAAATTTTACCTACCAAACTTTACAAAAAATCCTTAAAATTCTACTAAAAAAGTAGAAATCTACCAAATGTGGCAACGCTGATTCTGTGGCTGGGCCGAGATAGCATAAACATTTTATGGTATCTGTTTATAAGGTTTTAATCACCCACTGGTTTTATTATAGAACCAGTGGGTGTTTAACCTATTAATTGTCTAGTTTCTTCGCGCGACATTTTTTCGTTGAATCAACTCGTTTCTAAAAACCCTATAATAACGTGTGGTTTTCAGTCCTATTTTAACGTTTTTTAAACGTATGTGTGCCCACTGGGTAGTGGAAAACTCCGTGGATCTCGGCGACATTTTTACGTTTATTCGACGATTATTATTCACGTTTATATAAAGTGATTTTAAAATGTTTCTACAACGTATATTGGCTTACTATAAAACAGGTAAATGATATTACGTGTTTTTACCAGTAATGAAAACGTTAAAACAGCTTAACTAACGTTGATTAGTGGTCTATTTAATAGTGGAAAACTCCGTGGATCTCGGCGACATTTTTGCGTTTATTCAACGAATATTATTCACGTTTATATAAAGTGATTTTAAAATGTCTTTCTGACGTATGTTGGTTTACTATAAAACAAGTAAATAATATTACGTGTTTTCCACCAATAAAAAGAACGTTAAAATACCTTAATTAACTAGCGTTGATTAGTAGTCTATTTAATAGTAGAAAACTCCGTGGATCTCGGCGACATTTTTGCGTTTATTCAACGAATATTAGTTACGTTTATGTAACGTTCGGTTATCGTCATTTTCAAACGTTTTTTTAACGTGTGTGTGTTTACTGGGTAGACAAACAACTGGAACGGCCCGCCCTACATGCAAGCAATAGGCGCGTGTAAGCTAGAGGGACTGATATCGAATGTATCTCTACACTATTTCAGCGCATTGCAGTTAATGGATGAGAACGTTGCCAGACATTTTTTGTCAATTTGGCTGTACTTTGCATCTGTGGGTAGTAAGTTCAATTGGCTTCCCTTTTCTGATCTAGCCTCACTTATTTGCTATTTCGCGTCCCTTCTAGTTATTTGTCTAGTTCAATACATTCGACACTTATAGAGACAGCAGACTTGAGGGACAGGCTTCAACATTCAAAAATGCCCTAGGACAACTTCACCTTAACCAGAGGAGAGAGATGTATATATACATATCTCTTCTCTGCCTTAACGTATTGTGTATGTCCTATAGCAGATGCAGATACATTTCAATTATATAGGAGATAGAAAGAGAAAAACCTTTGTAGGGTTTCAACCTGAACCAAAAATCTCTCACTTACTATTTTAGGGACTATGGAATCTGTTGTAGCTCTTGAAACTCACCTCTAAGGCAGTATTCTATACTAAAATGGATTATGTATATTAAAAAATATAAACCAAAGTAATTTTACAAGAAACAGGATTATTATTGATGTAATATACGAGATTATAATAATTATAAAACAAGAGTAGTTTCCAAAACACATGTATTTAACGCATTACTTTTTGTAATAGATGTGAATCGAGACCATGCAATAAAGCTGGTATGCCGGATATTTCCGACAGTTTTTGGGCCCGCATACCAAGATATTTTTAAAAATCACATCGAAACGAACAAAAAAAAGTTTGCACGTGATAATGGAGAAATTTTAGCCCCTTTCATATACTTCAATTAGGTATGCCAGACCTGTCCGCAGGGACCGTAACCGAACCGAAACCGTAACCGAAAACCGAAATGAGATATCCTGGAAAACCGAAACCGTAGCCGAAAACCGGATTGGCGCTGCTTTGAAAACTGAAACCGAAACTGAAAACCAAATTAACGCTGCTCTGAAAACCGAAACCCTAACCAAAAACCGCACCGTAATTACGAATTTCTCCTAATCGTAACCGAAACCGAAAACCGGAATGTGAGATTCTGGAAAACCGAAGCCGTAACCGAAAACCGAATTGATGCTGCTTTGAAAACCGAAACCGTAACCGAAAACCGAAAATGGTGTACGTCAGTTAACCGTAACTGAAACCGAACCGAAATAAATTCCGGTTTCGGTCCCTGCCTGTCCGCCCAAACGAAGTGGTTTGCGGAATATTTTTCTGAAAGAGTACGAAATCTTCTATCGAATACACTCCAAATAATCAAAATCCGCAATGACAGTAAAACATTATTGCATTTTTATAATAATTAAGTTTTTTAAACATTTTTTCGGCTTTTTAAATCTACGCATACCAAACATCCTATTTTGTTCGTATAATTTTTAACTGTCAATTCACATAAAAAGTTTTCGATTTCGGAGCTTTCAGTATCACCGGCTCCGGGACTATTAGAACGTAAAACCGAGAGATTGGTAAAATGCAATATTGTCTTGCTTTACTCGTAGTGTGATTGGTCGAATCGTGCTAGAAGACTCTTTGTTGGGAATACCAGTCTATAAGTTACAATACCTATTGTCTTAATTGTCATTGCCATTACTTTATTTATACCTACTTTGTTTTTTATTAGATGATGCCTTTTTATGTGACGTAACTGATGAAATTGAAAATAAAGGTCAGTAAACTCAAAAAACTGACAAGAAAACGTCTGAAGGCAATTAATTACAAAGCATAATATTGAAGATATACTTAATGAATTATTTATTCGTGAAATATTCTCCCCAAATACCACTGTGCTTTTAAATTTTATTTATAAATTTTTTATCAAGCTAAGTTGCCAAAAGTTAATATAACTCGTGCAAATTGGCAGTTTATTGTCAAAGATTAAATCTCTCCCGCTAAAGCGGTCGGGATTTAATCAGATAATAAACTGCCAATTTGCACTCTTTATATTACCGGGCAACAACGCTTTCGAAAAAATTTTCGATAAAATTGTAAGCACTAGTGATATTACATACGAAAAATTACCAATAATTTTGAACCAGTAGCCCTGTAAATCTTTAAGAATTTCCTAATTTGAAAATATCGATGACAGTGGGTGGTAGAAAAGTGATTAAATAGAAAATAGGGTTGACTTTTTTTCTTAAAACAATTCGTTTACAAATTATTAATTATTTAATATTCGAAAAATGTAATTTTAGGGGGGCGTAATTAGAAAACCATAAACCAAAATGTCGTAAAATTTTGAATATATGGATTCTAATCTTAATCTATGGATTAATAATATTGCATTCGTTTTTCAATTAAAAAATGACTAATATGACGTCTCGAAAAATGGACCTTATTTTTCTTAATAATAATGCACACCAATGACTGAAATAAGTTTTGTTTTACTCAAAAAAGATATACTGATTTAAATTTGGTTGAAATTAGATGAGTAATAACTGAAGCTAGAAAGGTGTTACCGTGAGAGTGAGACACACTGTATATTAATTAATGGTTAAATAGGCAATGTTTCCAACTAATTTTAATTTCGTCTAGAAGCATCCGATCGATGCACAGTGGGTCGATAGAAAGGGACAAAAGTCGAATTTTATGAATTTATTTATTTTTAAGTTATAATAACTGTATACATTTCAAAAAATGTTCGCGGTCGAGGAGCTGTATAATGCAGTAGATTAAAACTGCCAATTCTGGTATTTACAGACATAGATTACATACAGCTCCCTGACGGCGAAAGAATGTGATGATATTTCGCACTCAATATAGGTTTATATCACTTAAATTAATCGCCGCTGGCGAAAACAACTCCCTGCAAATAGGGATGGCAAAAAAAATTATATATCGATATATCTATTGAAATGATATATCGCAAGCATGTATCGATACAATTGATATATCGAAATAAATATATCGATATGTTAAAATAAAATTGATGAGCGGGTTTTTTTTTCTGGATATAAATTATTTTTAGAACCGTGCACCACATGAGAGGTAACAAACCTATAAAATGAGCCCCGAACATTAAGATAGCTTCATTAGATCAGAAGTAAATTCAAAAAAACCGTAATTTTAAAAATTTTTCTTAATTTTAGTAACATTTTTAAAATTGTTCTAAAGTACGTGATTTATAGGGGGGAATATCTGGTAAAAGTTTCAGATTGATATCTGCATTATTCTTCGATAGATTCAACTTTTTGGAAAAAATCGGCAGCTACTGGAAGCGGCTGGAACCTCCCCACCCGGTGAATCTTTGAAGCCGAAAAGAGCACTAAACAATATGAACGATCTCATTTAATTATATTTATTAAGTTGAAATATTTTTTTCGTATTAAATCAGAAAAAAAGTCTTGCGTGCGGTGGGATTTGGACCTAAGAACTTGAGTGTTAAATTTATAGTCTGCACAACATTAATATTTTATTCAATGTTTTGAATACAAATATATGCTTCATCGGATCCTAGCCCGGGGCCAGCCAGACAACCACGGTGACCACCGCCATGGCGAGTGTGAGGCTGGACGGGGTAGGTCCGGTTTGGCTTGGAGAAAAATAGAAAAGTAGCTCCTGTCTTCTGTAGGCAGGCTTAAAGACTAGGTTAAAATTATAATGTGTCCACATGGACCTAAAATTAATATAAAAATAAACACAATTCTATAAAAACGTTCGTAGGCAAGAGCACTTAATAATTTTGATTATTGATACGGGAAACAACTAAATGAAAAAACCTGTTCGTTGGTAATGGGATGGATGGCAGGGATGGCCATCTTTGGAAAAAACCATATAACTCTTGGTGGACAGCTTCCCTGCCAGATGTAGCCAGGGTAGTGTTGTTCATGGTGGATCGTTTAAGTTTGAGTTGGTATATTTTGTTTTATCTTTTGGCCTCGACCAATTTTTCACTAAATCGGTCGGGGAAGTGATAGCTGTCAAATTTTTGGTTCCAATGTTTCTCTAGGGAATTTGGTTTTTGAAAAATGTTTAGGTTGGTACCAATGTCTTAAATTGTTTTTAGGTTATGTAGTACTATTTTTAGGTTGTTGCCGGAAGAATTTCGGGCGGGATGCCGGAAGTAGCGGAAATAGTTTTTAAAATATAATGTCACTGTCACTTTTAAAGTTTTATTGGATAAACTCACCGAAAGCGTTCCGGTGGGGTTGCTTACACTTGTAGGGCTTGTAAGCGGTTCAGGATGGCCTCTCGCACCATCCGTGGGCTTTATAAACGTCGAAAAAACTTGTAATCTCTCGATGCACCTGACACGTCAAAAATACTCAGCATACAGTCTGCACGCTTTAACACACTAGCACCACAAATGGACCCGTAGTATTTTTTGGGAATTTTCCTTTGAATCCATTTAATAAAATTTGACATTTTTCTGAAAAGTGATATTTTTCCGAAAATTTGACATTTTTTTAAGTGATATTTCTCCGAAACTTTGACATTTTTTCGAAAATTTGTTATTTTTCTGAAGTGACATTACTCCGAAAATTTGACAATTTTCAAACATTTGACATTTTTCTGAAAGGTGACATTTTTCTGAAAGCTGTCATTTCTTCGAAAATTTGACGTTTTTTCGAAAATTTGACATTTTCGTGAATTTTTGACATTTTTCTGAAAAGAGACGTTTCTCTGAAAATTTGACATTTTTTTCGAAAATTTGACATTTTTCTGAAGTGACATTACTCCGAAAATTTGACAATTTTCAAACATTTGGCATTTTTTCGAAAATTTGACATATTTCTGAAAAGTGACATTTCCCTGAAAATTTAACGTTTTTTCGAAAATTTGACATTTTTCTGAAAAGTGACATTTCTCCGAAAATTTGACGTTTTCCTGAACATTTGACATTTTTCTGAAAAGTGACATTTCTCCGAAAATTTGATACTTCTTGGAAATTAAAAAAAAAAAAAATTCGTGACTCGTCTTGTAGAAATATTTTTTTGATATCATCATCAGTTCGCCTGTTATAAGAATTTTAATTCTTTTACGACGTCATCAGAACGTAGGTGTATTTTTAATTCACTCGTATTCCATCCATCTACAATATTTCCATTTACGTTTCAAACTTTAATTGGATGTTTCCAATAGTTAAGTCGATATCTGCACCAGTTTCTAAGAATTTTTCTTATTTGTGACGTCATGTGACGTAGGTGTATTATTAATTCACTCGTAATCCGTCCGTCTACAATATTTATACCTACGTTTCCAATTTCAGTTCGATATCTTCAACCGTTCCCGAGTTATCACCCAAAATCACTGAACACCTCTGTCATTATTAGAATATCACCCTGTATATTGCACTGCTTTGAGGGCAAAACAAGTGAAATTTTTGTTTTTTAATATTTTTCACGGAAACCAAATCGAAAAAGTGCAAGTGTGATATATCGTTGAAATCGGAATTTTTACTGCTTTTCAATGGTTCAATTACAAATTGTAAGTAATCATAAAATAAACAACTTGTTGTGCCAAAACGGCACTAAACGTAATCCGATCTCAACCAAAACTGTTTCAGATCTTCTGGAGTACTAAAGAAACCCTCATGCAAAGTTTCATCCAAATCCGTTTAGTAGCTTCACCGCTATCGTGCTAAAATACATACACACACACACACACACACATACACACACACAGACATTTTTCAAAAGCAACTTTTTTGGGTTCCTGGGACCTCAAAACGTAAAGATTTGATGTTATCTCAATTTTCGATTTTGGACTAATTGTAGTAACCTCCCACAATTTTATTGTGGGGAGGTTAAAATGGCTATAAGTACTTGACTTTCTATCAAATTTTGCTATGAAAGAAAAAATTCTATTCTTCGAGATTTGTTGAACAATTACAAATGTTTTCTATATGGCCATTATTCAGAAAAAATGGTGAAAATTGAATTTGAAAAAATAGTATATTGTGTATTTAGGTGTGAAAGCAATACATTCCCGGATGACGCATCGAAGTCCGGGAATGTGCTTTCACACCGAAGTACACATACTATTTTTTCTGAAATCACAATCAATAGAATTATAAATTAAGGAATTGTATTAATGCATAACATTTCTTCATTACAATCTAACTGCTTACTAATAAATGCAATTTTAATGTGAGTTGGTTTGTCTGCGTGTATTTATTTACTCTCTAAAATATACATAAATAACCCGGCCTAGGCCGGGAAAGTAACATTCCCGTACGGTTTTGTTGATCGTTGCCTGGCAACGGATCTTTTCCGGTCTGTTTTCTGATAGTTTCTTAGCAACGGACTAAAATACTGGAATTGTGCATTTTTCGATCTGAAATCGCGCCGAAAATGTAGACATGCCGATCTATTGCATAAAAAATTCCAATTAAAGTGAAATATATTTTGAATGGGATGCAGTGTCGTAAATCATGTGTACCATTTTGAAGTGCTATTTTTTTAGTTCGATTAAAAAAAACATTACTCTATGATAATTGGTTTTCAAAAAATATGAAAAAGCAGTGTGCGCGAGCGTAACGGTGCGCGTTCAGGCATAATAATTGAAACAAAATATAAGCTACTTAGTTTCTATGTTTTATATTGTTAAAATGTGAAGGCAGTTGTAATTATATACACAATTATTTAAGAATAATTATTTTTATTTCATATAGATTTTTTTAAAATTATATTAATTTCATACACTCGTCACATAAATCGCATACATGTATCGCATACACAAGCTTAACTTACGAATCGTTTTCATCCAACCTCATTCTTTTATTACTTTCTAAATCTAAATCTTCGTTTTCATCTGGTTCATCTGGATTTACCTCACCGTCTGTATCAATATTTACATCGTCATCGTCATCGTCGTCAGATAGCTCAATGTTTTTAAGTCCAACCTTAGAACAAGTTTCGCCGCGACAAGCTACACAAATACTTGTTCATTTCAAACCATGTTTTTTATAGATGCAAGTCACTTTTACATGCGCAACTAACTATTTTAATAACTTTTCTGGAATTAACTTTTCTTCAGTATAAACTGGATTTAGACCATTTGGAGAAACTGTCTAACCATATTGAGCAGGGCTTTTTTCCTGTCCTAACCAAAATTGTAATTGTAAATATATTCTCAATACATGTTGTTTTACGGCACCTTCAGTTGGTGGTAATAATTCTAATTTAAAAGATTTCTTTCAAGTTAATTTTTGAAAGAACGAGAAAGAGCGATGCTCATTGAGGGTCATGTTTCGTGTTATATGCCGTATAAATGGCAAGTAATTTTGTTAGCCGAATTGAAAATTTGTTCTGGCATTGTATTTGAATCATAAAAAACATTAGCAGCTGTTTGTAAACTATAATTATTGGTAACTATTTTCAGGAGTTTATTTTTCCCCGTCCGTAAAAGCAAGACGCTGTATCACATCCGGTAAAAGCATGACAAAAACCAACTAACTTTTGTATTGATTCATGTAGAAAACTGGACTATTGTAATATCTATCAGCAACTTTTCCTTTTCCTGGCTTAATTAGAAAAATGTTATTCTTTGAATGTCCTAATTGGTTTAATGTCACAAGTAAATCTATATCTTCTCTAATTATTATTACATTTTCATTTACATCAGCTAATTGAATTGCAGTGTTTACAATTAAATTCGTTTGACTAAACCTATTTTTCGAAGAAAATGTTTTTGTAACTCGAATTTCTAACTTTTCATTTTAAAGCGGTTGACCTAATACAAAATTTTCGCCTGCGACGCATTTTTTCCCCTTGGGTCTCGGCCCACGAAAAAAAAGATCCTGTCCTGGCCCACCCAAATTTGAGATTCTAGTTCCGTCCTAATTGGGACGTTTGCCTAAAATTGTCAATAGATGTGTTTATTTCCACGAATCCATTTGGTACACCCAAAGGGATTTAAACCTTTCAGTTTTAAAAATTCCAAGAAAATAAAGGTTTCTAAATCCTTGTACTCCAAGAATAATGTGGGATTCAACGAAATCATTACAATTAAATAATAATACAATAGTAATGCGATGTATAATGTTGGGGAGTCGCACAGTGGTCCCAAACTGAGTTTTTTTACTCAAAAATGGCTAGAGAGCGCAAATCTGAAATGAACAATTTTTTTTTAAATTACGGCTTACCGAAATTCCAACAAATCCTCGGAGCCTGAATTTTGAAAACAACATTTTCCTTTTGTATTATATTAAGTTAAAGGCAAAAAAAAATGTTTTGGCCTATAATTTTTTAATAAAACCTTGTCTCCTATTTTTACCTTAACTGAATTAATGTTACGATCACAGTATTCTGCGTTCGCGACTTTAACTCATTGTAATAATCATCATAGTTTTATAAAATTTCAAGATTTTTGGTAAGGGATGTAAGAAGAATAGCATTACGACCATAAAGAAGTTCGAAAGGAGAAAACTTAGTAGTTGCATGAGGAGTAGTATTATAGTAGTCCAACATCCCAGAGCTGCCAGACCTACGTCATTTTAGCAAAGCTCATATTTTGACAACAAACAGTGTAATATCTAGTTAAGAACGTATGCGTATTTGCTAGTTTGAAAGCGGGGCCCTTTTGCAGAAAACAGGTACAAAAGGTACATAAAAATTTTACTCAGTACGTTAAAGTTTTTGGTTTATTTTCCATGTGACACACTAACGACGTGGTGTAAACGTCAATCTCCGAATCTTAACGTCCGAGGTTCAATCCTGAGCGTTCTCAGCTTTTTTTTTCAACAAATATTAACTTATGATGGCGATTACCAAGAAAGAGACAATCGATAGGGAAATATTTATTATTTTTGGCCATAACTTTTTTCTTAGTAGGTACGTATATTTGAAAAAAAAACTGAGAATGCTCAGGAATCGAACCTCTGCCCTTAAGATTCGGAGGTTGACGCTTACACCATGTAGTTAGCGTGTTACTTGTAAAATAATCCAGCTATCATACTTTAACGTGTGGAGTAAAATTTTTATGTACCTTTTGTACCTGTTTTCTGCAAAAGGGCCCCACTTTCAAACTAGCAAATACGCATACGCTCTTAATTAGATATTACACTATTTGTTGTCAAAATATTAGCTTTGCTAAAATGACGTAGGTCTGGCAGCTCTGCAATCTCACACTATAGGTAAACGTAGCATATGGGATGAACTCGCCCCAGTTATTCATGTCACGGTTAATAACATTCCTTAAATATTCTACCAAGGTACGGTGTGACTTTTCTAATTGCCCGTTTGGCTGAGGATGAAAACTTGTAGTGGGTATATGCTTAATTTTCAACAATTTTCATGTCTCTTTAATAGAACAAGATCCGGCATAAGAAGTTAATACCCTCATCTGTTATTCATATAAGAAATAGTTTTTATGAAAGATATCATGTAGGCTAATAGATCGCGACTAGGTTGCCTAGCCATATCTTGACCCCATGACATTTAATTTGAAAAAAAATTAATTAATTTTTGTTTTTTTTTGTCAATCGAAATCGAAATTTTGTCTTTAAACGTATAAAGCAGCGAAACCATTAATCCTACAGGAATTTTTCAACAAACCAAATTCATCATCATTTTATAATCTACCAGTTTTTTTCCTAGAACCATCATTTATCTATATATTCGCAAGAGATGAGAAAAAAACACGTTTCCTTGGAAAATGTAAATTTCCAGTTGTCCAAGCGTCCTTATTTTTTGTCGTAGGGCAAAAAATAAAAAAGAGACTTGTGGCTTATGAAATTCTCTACAAATCCGTTGGGTCAAAGTTTTTTGCCGTAGGAGCCACCGTTTAGGAGTTATGGACGTTTTACGCAAAAAAGTGCAAGACACCATCTTAAAAGGCCCGCCGGGCCCAAACCAAGAGTCAAACTGGCTGTACTTTCAAAATGGCGGCCATATGTTAAAAAAACTGTTGCCAATGTTGTTTTTGTCATTTAACACAAAAACTAAAAAAGATGGACAAACAACGTGCATAAAATTTTCTACAATTCTGTTCCTTTACAGTATTTTGATAGGAGTTACCATTTTCCAGATAAATGAGTCCAAAATTAAGAAAACATGGAAATTCATATATCGGTAAATCACTTAAAGGAAATAACTGTGACAATTATTGTAAGGCGTATAATATAAATTTACATTATTAACATAACAAAAAATAAAATAAACTGAAAAAAATTAATAATAATAATAATATAATTTGAAGACATTTATCTCGAAAACGGTAACAATGGTATCTGGAAAATGGTAACTCCTATCCAAATATTGTATAGGAACAAAACTGTAGAAAATTTTATGCACTTCGTTTTTTGTGCAGAAAGTTTTTCTCCATCTTTTTTAGTTTTTGTGTTAAATGGCAAAAACAATATTTGCAATTTTTTTTTTTGGGGACATATCTAAAATTGTTCCTTAGGCTTTAATCTTTATGAAAAACAGGACCGGGGGGGGGGTAGGGTGCACGGACGCTTAGGGTGGACTCCCGTAGTATTTGGGAGTTTTTATTTTTGAGCTATCTCTCACGGATTCCGAATTACGGGGGAAAAACGTTTTCAGAGATGGGCCATTCGAAGGTAAATTTTCGTCGAAAACCCGACATCTAAATATACTCATATTTTCAAAAATACGATACCGCGACGCCCGTGCCATGTCGATATGGAAAGAGGAAGGCTTGTAGTTAATCCGCATCGTAAATCGCATGCCAAAATTCGAAAATTCGGCCCAACGCGAACGAATCAAAATTGACATTTTTGGCATTTTTCGTTTGATTTCGTTTGACGTTTCTCGATCGCGATTTTGTGTTAGAAGAGTGTCTATCGCCCATCTCTTTCCATCGCAAAAGAAGATAGTCGACCTTCCCCTGTTAATAACTGATCAACCATAAATAATACAACAACGAATAGCCCAGACGACAGAGAACATTTTATAGTGAAACCCACAAAAATTTGCAAACTTTGCAAATTTGCAATTTTTTTTAACGAGTTCGTAAAAGTGTATTGTAAGATTTGACAGTTAGAAACCATGGAAACCATATATTGTTGCGAGGATTGAGAATATTAATGTTATGTAGATTTTGACGTTAAAAGTTATAAAGTCAATGTTTTGAATTAAGGTGTTTAATTAATAGACTTCAGATGTTAATTATCTTACAGTATAGAATAATATCCTGAAAAGTTTACATTTCGCTCGGGTGCAGAACATAAAAAAAAAGTGAAAAAAAATTTTTATCCATTTTTTCAAAATTTTGAAAAATTTTGAAATTAAGTCAGGGTAGGAAAAAATAAAAAATAGAGATGGATAGACCACGTGTTCCTGAACAAAAAATATTAATTAAATTTATCGCAAAAGCCACGTATTCCACGGTATTCCTAGAAAAAAATAGTGAAGTAACATTGTCACTCTGCGTGGGCAGCGCACGGTTAAATGCATACTATGGAACCTCTAAAAATTTTTAGCTGTTCTATCGAATAAAATAAAGCTTTTTTCTCTTTCTGATTACACATTTTTAACATTTTTCTTAGTGAATAGGAGGATAAATAGTGAGTATGGAGGGAAAATATATAATAACGAGTGAAATGTAGTTTAAGGTCTGAATTAATTTTTGATAAACATAAAATCTTTGTTTACAATAGTTTGTTTGGTGGCCATAAAAGAGTAATAAGCTTGAGCGTTGTTCGCGCTGCATTAAATTCTGCACCGGACAACGTAGAGAACATGAAATGACACGGTACGGCATTCGTTTCGAGATGTATTCATAAAGTAATATTGATAATATTATACTGGGTAATATAATTCTGCAGTAGCATACAATAAATACATTTTTATTCGATGTAAAAAAAATGTATAACGAATTCGAAGTAATTTTAGAAGCACATTCTTTAGTAATTTCTGTTATCAACTGCAGATTTACATAATTGAATATCTGCTTTTAAGATTTTAGCAAGATGGTAGATGTCAGACTGTAAGTGATATGAAGAATTGGTCTCTCCGGCAACATCCTCCGTATCTGATAACTGAGATGTGATCTCTTGTGGCACGTACAACAATTTTGTTATTTTTGCCGTTGAACAAACAAAACTAGACAACTTTGAACCCCTTGCAACTATTAGTCATTTATCTTCGAAATGTTCTTTTAATTTCTTGGAAATCTCATCTGAACTTGGATATAATTCAGTCGTTGATTCAGATGTTGTACTTAGTGGCTTCACTATGAAGAAGGTGACTAATTTCAGCATTTACCAATAATTTTTTTTTAATTTTAATAAGGTATGGTAGATATTCCATAAATAAAATTTTGTTATATATAAATATATATATTCGAGGAGGAAATGGTTTAAATTAACATTTTATAAAAATACATGTTATTATGTTGATATATAAAATTGTTATTATTTTTGTTTTTTCTTTCTTTCCCTGGTTACTTGAGACTTGGTGAAACTTATATTTACTCAGCAAGTGAACTGATCGCCACACTACTTCCTCGCTAAGAAAAAGATCAGTCAGTCATTCAATTCGTCAATAGCAAAGCGAACTTTCTTAATCAACGGTGGAGTGACATCGCATTTGTCAGTTAATAAATATGCTGGTTTAATCCTGTCAATATTTACCGTGACGGCTTTAGTTCCTTTAACAAAAGTAACCAACTTATCTGTACGGGACAACACTTTAAAAGGCCCTTCGTACAGTGGAGTAAAAGATTTCTTAAAACGTTCTTTCCGAACGAAAACAAAATTACAAGTCAGTATGTCTGAACTGACGAATGATTTGTAATTAACATGGTGAAAAGGTTAAATGAACGTTAAAATATCAAAAGAAGTACGTAATTTAGTAATAAAACAAGGAATATC
This sequence comes from Rutpela maculata, assembly GCA_936432065.2. Taxonomy (NCBI): domain Eukaryota; kingdom Metazoa; phylum Arthropoda; class Insecta; order Coleoptera; family Cerambycidae; genus Rutpela; species Rutpela maculata. The sequence goes on along the minus strand of OW386285.2, from coordinate 202,619,481 downwards.
CGTACAAGTATATGATTTTATGAAAAATTCACCTGGTAAACGTATAGTTTGACCAAAAACGAGTTCTGCGGAGGAACATTGCAAATCGTCTTTAGGGATGGTCCTAAGAGCTAATAGTATGATAGGAAGTTCATCTACCCAATGTGGTGTAGAAGCTTTAGCTCTCAGAGCAGTTTTAAGACTTCTGTTAAATCTTTCTATCATTCCGTTGCTACTGGGATGATATGATGTGGTTCGTATTCTATGAAATCCCAAAAATTTTGAAAATTCATTAAACGCCTTGATCCGTTGTCACTGTGACAGGGACACCGAATCGGCAAACATAATTCTGAAATAACGTACGCGTTACAGTTTCTGCAGTAATATCCTGAAGTGGATAAGCTTCAGGCCATCTAGTAAAACGTTCGATCACAGTAAGAATATAAGAACAACCTTTAGAAGGAGGTAATGGTCCTATTAAATCTATATCAATGTGGTCGAAGCGTCCCTTAGGGATATCAAAGTTAGCAATCGGGCTCCTTGTATGTCTTGTCACTTTATTATAAAGTTAATGTTTTGAATTAAGGTGTTTAATTAATAGACTTCAGATGTTAATTATCTTACAGTATAGAATAATATCCTGAAAAGTTTACATTTCGCTCGGGTGCAGAACATAAAAAAAAGTGAAAAAAAATTTTTATCCATTTTTTCAAAATTATGGCCGCCACGGCCGCCAGGAGGCAGTTGGCCGATGGCTCCACATCCAAAATTGTTCATATTACATCGGTCTACCTCTGTGCCAAATTTGGTGCTTTTATCAAAAAGTGCACAATATGTTGAAATATCCTAGCTAAACTGCCGCACTACATGTTTACAGTAAAAATTTCTCACCCGATCTCTTCATGTTATACCAATACGATGAATAATAAAACACTTGAAAATATTGAGAGTAATTATGTATTTTTTTAAATACAATGTTTACAATAATGTATTCTAAAAAAAGTAACAGCAATGAACTATAATACTCCTTACTCACAAAGGACGTATTAAAATGAAAACTCTGTTACCCGATACGGTAAGGGATTGCGAGCCAGAGCGCCTCGCGTATGATTCATATTGCACGGTCTTCTTCTGACTTAATATACATTTTATGAAAAAACGCTCCAAATAAAAAAACTTCCTCATTCCATTAGCTACTCGCTTACAGTATGCCGTTATTTTAAAAAATAAAAAGTTACCTCGATCCACACTTTATTACTGTAAAGTATACAAAACTAAAGTAATACTTAGTTATTTTTCAGTCATATCAAAACATATATTGTTTTTGCATACACGGCTGTAAAACGAAAGGTTTGAGTATTGCAGTACTAAAATATCAAATTTTTATTACAACGAATAACAGATATAGAGGAATGGGAACATTAAAAATGCGAAAAAGTGTTTTTTGTAAAGAGTATGAAAAAGTGCAATGTTTTCCAATTTCGCAATTCCAAAGCAAAGCGCGACCTCAAAAATATGTTTTGTAAGGTGTTTTTATGTAAGAATCAACTGCCTGTTTTTTTTATGTTTCAGAGATGCATAGCATGTGTCGAATTCAGCGGTCTTGCTCTCCGGCTATAGTGAAAAGATTCCTCAGGGATCTTATCAGTGTAGTTTTGTTCTGATTGGTTGTTTCAGCATACGTGATTAGAAATGGGCGAATTTAATGGGATTGCTATTTGAGCTAAATATTTTCTTTAGAATTATTTTCGTGATTATCTACTTTGTTCTGCACATAGGGGATTCTACTAAGTGCATCAGCGCTGGTATTTAATCTACTAGGTTTATAGATATCTCATAATCGAATTCTTCTAATTTTAATCTGAGACGCATTAAACGATATGAGGGATTTGAAAGCGAGAATAGAAATATGTTAATGGGCGATGATCGGTGATTATTTTGAACCTTCTGCCATAGAGATATGACCCGAAATGCTGACAACTCCAAGAGATGACCGTCACGTCCCTTTCAACAACGCTGTAATTCTTTTCTGCTTCATTAAGAGTTCATGATACGTATGCCAGAGGAAGGTGTTTGCGATAAAACTGACCCTACACTGTGTGCGCTAGCGTTGGTTGTTAAGTTAAATTCCTGCGTAAAATTAGGATATTGCAAAATGGGGGGATTGACAAGTGTCCCCTAGAGTTTAGCAAATGATTCCGCACATAAAGCGTTCCATTCAAATGGTATGCCCTTCTTTAAAAGATTGTTAAAGGCTGTGCTATTTTAGCAAAGTTAGTAATTAACCTCCGGTAATAATAAGAAAAAGTTTAGTTTTTTGGAATAGAAAAATTCTGAAAGGCAGTAATTTTATTGGGATCGGGTTTTACTCCATCTTCAGAGATCACGTGTCCAAGATACGTAAGCTCCTTTCGCAAAAACTCACATTTACTGGGTTGCAATTTTAAATTATGTTGTCGCAATCGACGAAAAACATCCGTTAATTTTGAATTGTGGTCCTTAAGTGAACTTCCATATATGCATATGTCGTCCAAATATACGAAACATTTTAAACCAATAAGTTGTTAAGGTCTATTTTTACCTTTAGTAATTGCCAGAATATATACTTCGTATTTTCCATAGACTTAGCAGAAATAGACTCCAAGACAATTCATTTCCTTGGGGCCAGAATAGTTATGACGTTCTGCTCTCTCTCCTTCTCCTTTCATACTGTAGCAGTTATATAAAGCCATCTCTCTTTGGGATTATGAGCAACTGTCTCTTTCTATTTCGTTCTCACTTCAATTAAACTGTCTTTAGGCATTTTTTCTCGAGTTTACCACAACTAATTGTGGTAAGGTGTAAAAGAGATGGCTATATATAATTAAGATGTGGATTGGTTATGTATATAAAGCCATCTCTTTTTCACCTTACTATAGTTAGTTGTGGTGAGCTCGCGAAAAAATGCTTTATGTTTAGCACTGGCATTAGACATGATCAAATGACTGATGTTTGTTGTTGCCAAAGCTTTTTTTGTTCTAACCTCTAAACATTTGGACACCGACTTCGTTAAAGGAAGATATAATTTTAGAGAAAATAAAAAGAGAAATGTAATGTTCCTACACGATTGGAGAAAGACACAAATTCACCGATGTATTTTAGTCAAGCCAGGGAAAGGTCAGGCTTGCAGCCAGAGGGTGCTTAACACTTTCTAGGAAAAATTTGTGCATCCTCGCCACCGACAGCGGAAAAGAAAAAGTTAGTACCTAATACTGTTCCAAGAAATATATAAACGACGGATGGCCTATCTGAGAATACATAACCTCTTGGCTACAGTCATAACTACAATTTCTTTCCATTTACAGGCCTAGGAAAGGTTCACCCATTCCAATGTGCGAAAAATAATAATCCTTATTAGCATACATGTAAACTCAATCTACTATTAATGTTATTAACGTTGTAAAGTATTTGATAGATAAATGGATTTTTATTGGCCATATATATATATATATATATATATATATATATATATATATATATATATATATATATATATATATATATATATATATATATATATAACAAACTCACTTAGAATGAAACACCTTTAATTATTATTATATTCCTTCTCCAAGAGCCAACGTTGGCTCCATTTAAGTAAATAAAAGTTTTTAAAAAGTCATTCATGTAAACCGTGATCTAACATTGGCGCAGTCGGTAGGATCCGTAAACATCATCAGAACAACAAGCCTAACTGGTAGTGAAGCGTAAGAGAACAAGGGGAACATCTGCAGAAGGTGCCTAACTATGCGTGTACATCTACTTGAACAAGGAGACCTTCCTCACTGGTGGTGACGGATCCCAATCCATTGACGGACGAAGAACCTACCCATGGAGATGAAATTAACGTAAGTCATTTTAAGAATCATCTCGTACCATTTTACTATTTTATTATTTTTCGCAACTTATTTTATCAAAAGTGTATTATACTGCTAATACACTCGGCGTACAAAGCCAGTTCTTGTGTCAAAGTGAAATCCATTCCTTTACAAACCCAACAAAACAAGTTCATTTAATTTTAAGTTTATTTATTTCGTATTATACTGTTAATACGACAAAATTGTGTATTATACAGTTAATACACAATCTACGTACGCAACGTAACAAATTATTTTAATTTAATTTTCGTATCATACTGTTGATACGCAACCAATTTTTAATTCAAGTAATCTCTAAATACAAAAGCAACAATGCCAGATAGAGATACAGCTCAACCAGTAGCACCCCAACCAATAGTACCGGCACCAGCCGAACAACAACAACAACAACAAATACAACAACAACCAGAGCAAATTGAGCCTTACAAGCTCTCTGAAATAATTTCTCTAATACCTGAATTTGATGGCAATGCCATTAATTTAGAAACATTCATAAACTCCTGTCATTGTGCCAAAAGCATGGCAATTGGAGATCAAAAAATTCTTTTGACCGTCCACATAAAAAATAAATTGAAAGGCAAAGCTGCCAAATTAATAAATTCGCATAACCCTGGCACCTGGCCAGAAATCAAAGCACTATTGGAAATCCACTTTGGGGATTCCAGAGATCTAACGGCCCTAATTCAGGACCTACAACGAATTCACCAATTACCCGGTGAATCCGCTCTAACATTTGTTTCGCGTTTACAAACGCACAATGCGAAAATGCACGCCGCAGTGCAAAAACAAACTCTCACGACAACGCAAAGAGCTGCACAATCAGATCTCATCGAAACGATGACCTTAAACAATTTATTAACAGGCTTAGAACCGAATTTAGGCCGCATTATACGAGCTAGCAATCCTCCTAGCATACTAAAAGCTGTTAGTAGAATTCGTAGAGAGCTACAACTCTCTTATTTCGAGCAACAAAAATTCCCGAAAAATAGTCCGGTCAAAAATCCCGCTTTACAACAAAAACGACCAACTTCAAATTTCCAACAAAAATTCTGTTCATTTTGCAAGCGCAATGGACATGTAATAAGTGAATGCCGCACGAGGCAACAATCGCAAACGATGCCAACAACGTCACAAAATTTTCAAAGAACGAATTACCAAGGAAATCCGAATTTCCAAAATTTCTCTCAAAATAATCAGTTTGGCCAGAGGACATTCCCTCAAAACAATCAGCCAAATCAATCACAGCAAAACAGGCCCTCAGCCATAAGGCCGAACCTGAATTTCAGTCGACAAAGACCCTCTGCTATTCAACCAAACCCAAATTTCAACCGTTTTAATCAACGAAAAACGCATCATTTAAATTACGAACCTTACGAAAACCAATGCGATTTTAATCAGTACAGTGACTATTCTTCTGATTACCAAACTGCAGAGGATACTTATGAAAATTATAACTTTGAAACTAACCAAAATTTCCAAGAGAATTATACAGCTAATTCTCAATACGAACAGTACGAGGATTATACTGCTAATCCTCAGGATTTTCGATTAGATCCGGAGTACCCCACGGATACTCCAACACAACAAACAGAACAATTCGAACCAATTACGGAATAGAAACTCAATACAAACTATGAACCTCAACGACAGTTTCGACCCGTCCCTAAACTTCCCAGAACAGAAGTACTTTTAAATACACCCCCGCATACCTTACTAACCGTAAACTCAAAAAATCTCTACTATATGAAAGACGCAACTGGTAAATTTAAAATCTTAATTGACACAGGTGCAGGTATATCAATTTTTAAACCTAAAACAGCTGAAAATTATAGACGTAGATCTCCTGAAAATGTAATTATACAGGGTATTACTGATCAAAAAATTTATATCAACGAATCTGTTCTCATCCCCTTTTCAGATGAGTCACATAAGGTTTATATCTATAATCTAGATATAGATTTTGATGGACTATTAGGCGCAGATTTCCTAGAACATTACGAATGCCAAGTAGACTTTAAAAATAAACAACTAGTCACAAATTTTAAAACCGTACCACTATTTTAAAGTCATAGAAGAAACTACTATTAAAAAACTAAACTACTACTAGTAAATTTACCTGTACAACCAACTAGTAACTCTAACATCAAAAACCAAAATTCAAATTTAGGCAACATCAAAATTTCTATCGAACCTCGCATGGAGAAAATCTGTAACCTAAAATGTAACCTGCGAAATACCGAGGCTATACTGTTAGCCCAGGAAAACGAGAAAGTACGCTTACCAAATGCCATTGTCAAAATCGATCACAATGGAGAATTTTTAACTTCAATAATAAACGCAAACGCCATCCCAAAAACCATAAACTTCTTAAATCTTGACCTGGAACCAGTACAAAAATTCAAATCAATTTTTAATGTAAATACTCAAAATTCTGACCAACACTTACAGACAGACAGATCCTTTGAAATCAGGAACGAATTGCGCTTGGATCATCTAAACGAAGAAGAGGCCAAAATAATAACGCAGCTTTGTTTAGATCTTCAAGATATATTCTATTTAGAAGGAGACAATTTGACCTTTACCAATGAAATCAAACACCCTATTGACACCGAAAATTCCCGACCGATATTCACGAAATCGTATCGATATCCTCAGGTTCATAAAGAAGAAGTTAAGTCCCAAATATCGAAAATGTTAAGTCAAGGTATTATTCAACCTTCAATCTCACCTTGGTCCTCTCCTGTCTGGGTAGTTCCCAAAAAACTGGACGCTTCTGGTAAACAGAAATGGCGCGTTGTAGTCGACTACCGCAAACTCAACTAGGTTACAATCGGTGACAAATATCCCCTGCCCAACATTTCCGATCTTTTAGACCAACTTGGCAAATGCCAATATTTCACAACCTTAGACTTGGCTTCTGGTTTTCACCAAATTGAAATTAATCCCGCAGACATTCAAAAGACTGCTTTCACAATTGAGAACGGTCATTATGAATTCGTGGGAATGCCATTTGGACTTAAAAATGCTCCATCAACTTTTCAAAGAGTTATGGATAACATCCTGCTAGGTATTCAAAATGAACGATGTCTCGCCTACATGGACTATATTATTATTTACTCTCCTACAATTCAATACAACAGATTTCCCGCCTAACTGAAGTCTTTAAAGGCCTTCAAAAAGCCAACCTCAAAATTCAACCAGACAAATGCGAGTTTCTCCGCGAGGAAGTCGCTTATTTAGGACATCTCATTACAAAAGACGGCGTAAAACTGAACCCTTCGAAAGTTGACGCTATCTTAACCGAAAAATCCAAAAGAAATTAAATCATTTCTAGGCTTAGCCGGATATTATAGGCGCTTTATCCCTAATTTCTCCAAGATAACCAAGCCCCTAATAAAACTACTACAAAAAGACATACCATTTCTCTTCGACAATGATTGTGTAAATTCTTTTCAAAATTTGAAACAAACATTAACAACAACTCCGATATTAATTTACCCTAATTTTGATGAACCTTTCGTTCTAACCACTGATGCGAGCGCATTTGCTGTCGGCTCAGGGGCCTATTGGCAAAGATTTAGCCATTGCCTATGCTTCTAGAACCTTGTGCAGTGCTGAAACTAAATATTCAACGATTGAACGCAAGCTTTTATCTATAGTATGGAGTGTAAAGCACTTTAGACCCTATCTGTACGGTAGAAAGTTCAAGCTTGTAACCGACCACAGACCACTCACCTGGCTATTCTCTATAAAAGATCCAGGAAGTAGACTTGCCCGTTGGCGACTCAAATTAGAAGAGTACGATTACGAAATAATTTATAAACCCGTCGAAATCAATAAGAACGCGGACGCACTTTCCAGAATCAAAATTAATCATTTTTTCGAATGTTCCAAATTCTATTCAAAGGTTCTAGCCGCGAATGACGAAGAGTCAGACAATAACAACGAAATCACTAACGAACAAATTTCCCGAGAATTTGAAACTTTCACCAATTTATATAAAACAACATCTTTAATAGACTATTCCAAAATCAAAGCCTCAAACAAACAACTCTTATACCGAGAACATAAAGATATTATAACTTTTTTCCAACAAAACAACTTACAGGACCTACATCACAAAATTATCGAAGACATATTCGAAGAAAACCCCGAATTTCATAACGATAAAATCAATATTGTATCGAGCAAAACAGTGAGACAGGAGATATTTTATCATCCATCTACCTTTTGATATTGAATCTGTAATTGAACATCTATTTTTGGTATTATTTAAAAATCAAGATGTTTTGGATCTTTCTAAGACATACTTTGTCGAAAATAATTTAGACCATACTTGAAATCTTATCATTCATTTTTGCGGAAAAAGACTTAAAAGTAGTAATTTCTCAAGATATCGTCAGAACTGCCGACGAAGATGAAATTCCAATTATATTGGAGCAAAATCATTTTGGTAAAAATAACATACATCGCGGAATAAATGAAACGATTCGAAGAATTAGAGAAAAATACACTTGGCAAGGTCTAACCAAAGACGTTGAAAATTTTATAAAAAATTGCGAAACTTGCCAAAAGACTAAAGTATGCCGGAAAAACCTTAATAACCCTCTAGTAGTCACAGAAACCCCAAGAACACCATTCGAAAGAATTAATATCGATTTGTTTGAATTCCCAACTCGAAATTACGCGTTAACTATTCGCGATGAGTTAACTAAATTCACACAAGCCTATGCAGTCCCGGACAAATCCGCAAAATCCGTCGTAAATACCTTGTTGTTATACTTTCAACATTACGGTACCCCGCTAAGAATCCATTGCGATTACGGTGGCGAATTTAACAACCGCTTGCTCAAAGATCTCTGCACCCTCTACGACATAAAATTAACTTATTCAAGCGTAGGACATCCCCAATCGAACGGATCCATAGAAAGATTTCATGCTACTCTAGCTGAAATGATAAGAATTCATAAAACTGAAAACCCGAACGAACATCCGTTCACGATTTTACCATATGCAGTAATATGCTATAACAATTCAGTAAATAAAACACACGGTTTCACCCCATACGAAATTGTATTTGGGCATACGTCTAACAGACCACCTGAAACTTCATATAACCAAAAAGAGTTAATAACCAAATACGTTAGAGATTTAAACAACAGAATATCCCACTACTACAAAATAGCCCGTAGTCGAACGCAAGCTCAAAAGGAGAAAGCGAAAGTTCGTATTGATAGAAATGTTCCCCAAAAACAACCTGAATATAAAACAGGTGACTTAGTTTACGTAAAAGAATCGCAAATCAAAAACAAATTGCAAAACAAATTTAACGGACCTTCTAAAATAAAAGAAATTTTCCAAAATTCTGCTACCCTATTAAATCTCGAAACAAAACAAGAAACTAAAGTAAATTTTGATAGAATGAAACCATATACTGAAAATTAAATTTATTTTCAGGTTTATCCTGCTGTTCGGATCAGCACTCTGTCAATATAAAATTACCCCGATCAATAATACTGTTGGTGTATACTACCACCAAGACACGGACATCGTGGTGACAAATGACAAATGGACTCTGCTAGTGCATAAAAATATTTCATCCCTCAAACTAGCATTTGACAAAAATCAAAATATCTTAGACAAAATCTTGTTTGTACACTCTCAATAATGGTGATCATAAGTCAATTATTTTTACGAGTGAAATTAAAACAGACTTTAACCTTTTAACACAAATATCCAACTCTATAAAAATGAAATTTGACGAAATCTTTTCAGATACAAAAAGATATAAACGAGGAATACTTAACGGTATCGGTACAATATTCAAATCCATAACTGGAAACCTAGATGCTGAAGATGGCCAGTACTATACTAATTGTATAAATAAACTAAATAACGACGAACATCAATTAGAAAACTTAATCAAAAATCAAATTTCAGTTACAACTTCTGTTATTAAAAACTTCAACTCGACTATACAAAAATTACAAATTGACGAGGAAACCTTTAACAAAGATCTCGAAGAACTCGAACACACAATTCAAACAATGACTCAAGCTATTGAGGCTGCTCACATAAAACTAAAATTTTTATACATTTCCGAACAATTAATGGCAAGCTATTTGTATATCGAAGATAATTTGAACGACATTCTGAATTCAATAACATTTGCCAGATTAGGAATCATTCACACGTCAATCATAAATCACTTAGTGACAGCACTACAAGAAGTTTCACAGAGCTTACGAAAGAACAATTTGCCTCTCCCCATTAAATTATCGGCAGTTGCTAAGTATTTGGATATTATTGAATTGCAAGCATTTCAAATGGATTCTAACTTAGTATTTGTTTTAACAATACCACTTGTTGAACCCCAAAATTATAACACCTATCACCTATACCCTATCCCGATACTTGATAACAGAACTGGTCTACATCACATTTTATCTATCTCACAAAAGTTTATCGCGAGAGACGATGATTCTTTAATGTACATACCTATACAAAATTTGAAAGAATGCAAACCTCTTTATTTTGGAACCAAACTATGTTCGAACCTGTTTGCATATTCTATCGACCAAAATGCCATATGTGAAGCCAGAATACTAAAACCATTGCCAAAACTTCCAGAGAACTGTCAAACTTCCTTCATTATTAGTCAGGGATACAACGTCCAAGCACTTGAAGACAACACATGGCTAGTAATTAATTCCGAACCACTTCACATCACTATCAACTGTCCAAAGAGAGAATCCACGACAGAGTTAATCAACAAAAATTCCATCATCAAACTACAACCAGGATGTTACGCCTATGCAGGCATTACTAGAATACAAGCCAGTGCCAAAGACTTTTCCGAAATATAAGGACAATTCACATCCTATCCAAATTCCTTTTGAATGCTGTAATCACATGCCCGACAAAATCGAAATTCCAAAATTAAAACCTCTCAAATTAAACAGTCTCGACGTAGAAGACCTAGATATTGCTAAAAACAAATTGGACCAATATTCCAAAGACCTGGATGACCTCATAAACGAACCTTTTGTGACCAAACACATATCTTGGTTCACATATTTCATAATCACTCTCATCATTCTATTAGTTTTACATAACCTGTAAATGCAGAAGAAGAAGATGTGGAGCATTGCGAATCCAACCCTCAACGGAAAACCCTCCTTCACCTCCTTCAGAGCGAAGCGGAATTTTTACCAAATTTCCTAGACTGATCCCTCCAAGAAAGCGACTCAAGAAGAAGAGGACATCGAGTTAACATAGACTTTCATATGTAGAGTTTTACCGTTGTCTATTAATTTAGACCATTGTATTTTATTCTTATCACATTTATGTATGTAATGTACTACTCGCTTATTATTATTATCATTTACCAATTTTAACTTTTATGTATTTTATCATTTTGCTTTGTATTCATTCAACATTGTTTCAATTTATTTTGCATTATATTCATTTAACGTTTATAACAATTTTCAAAAGTTGCTGCATAACATCAACTTTTTTATTAAGGGGAAGTTTTTTTTTTTTTTTTGGCATCTGGCCACTAGCCGTACAGCCAACCGCAATTAACCTATGTCGACAATGAAAAAATAAATATTGAAGATCAACAAAGGAGAAAAAACAGGGACACACGCTTCTCGTCCTGGGGTCTATCAGGACTTTTTTTTTAAACACAAACAAAATTAGAGGACCACTATAAATTAAGGGATGTAACAGAGGAAAAACAACAGAGGATACGAAGCTAACCTACTTAAACATTCACTCACAAAATTCATAATAAAATATTCGTTTCTTCCAAAAAATCGATGATACAATCAAAAATTTGCTTATTATGGAGGCTGAGGAGAGAAAGTATATTAAAAGGAGTCTGAATATTATAATTAATAAGATTGTTATGTAGTCTGTCACTTGCTGCTTTATATTTAGAACACTGGAAGAAAATATGATCCAGGTCACCTTTAATATTACAAATATCACAATTCTCTGAAGGCAGAACATTTATTTTATGTAAATGTGCTGGATAACAGGCATGTCCAAATTTGAGGCGTATTATTGTTGTGATATATTTTCTTGGATATTCATAATTTTCGTGCCAAAACTTAGATGGGAGGTCAGGATGAATATGCGTATATCTAGTAGGACTGGAATGACAGAACTCCCGCCACAGCTCTAACCATCTATTTCTAAATTTAGCTTTTAAAATGTTAAAGGAGTCAGATAGACAGATTTTTTGTTCTAATGGGAATCCTGAGACGATGCTTTCCTTGGCCAAAGAGTCGACAATTTCATTATTTTTTATGCCAATGTGCGCTTTTACCCATACAAAATGAACCTCTTTTCCCATACCTAAAACATTGTGTAGAAGTTTATTTATTTTTAGAATATACGGGTTTGTTTTGATGTTGAAAGAAAAGCTGTTTTCTAACGAAGATAAAACCGAAAGAGAATCTGATAAAATTATGGAAGTGTAGGAATTAGAAGAATAAATAAATTTGAGAGCCTCGTATATAGCAATTGCTTCAGCTGTAAAAATGGAGCATTGAGACGACAATTTGATTTTTATACAGTTATTGGTCGAAGGTATGTAGCATGCACAACCAGTACCCAAGAGAGACTTAGAAGCGTCTGAGTATATCAACAATGGATTATCCTATCCCACTTATCCAAAATTGTATTTAAAATGTTCATACTAATATTTGGATGATCACTGTATTGTGGTGTAATTAATGACACTTTCGAAAAAAGATTAGAGTATCCAAAGTTTGAAGTGTAATCATATGGATTGTCTAATAGGGGAAGAATATCGCTTGCATCTCGAAAAGCTATACAAAGAGGCGGAGAATTTTTATGTATCCAGAATTTATTTGTTAAATCAGATGTATTAAGGACAGAAATATTATGTAAAAGCGGTTGATTGTTAAAATTTATTCTATGTAGGAACTTTTCAGTCAGGTAATGTCGTCTAAGCGAAAGAGGCGGAACCAAAGCTTCGGCATATAAGGCATCAATTGGTGTTGATCTCATAGCTCCTAAACATATCCGTAGTGCTGTATTTTGTAAGACATCCAAGCGTTTTAAAAGAGTATTACATGCAGATCCATAAAGAGTACATCCATAGTCCAAAATTGATCTAATGTATGCTTTGTAAAAAAGAAGAGCGGTTTGAACGTCTGCACCCCACCAGGTTTTAGTAGACATTTTTAGAAAATTAATGCTTTTGTTGCAGCGGTTTATTATATTCTCAATATAGAGGTTCCATTTGAGTTTTTTATCCAGAATCACTCCCAAATATTTCACATGTGTTTGAAAAGGAAATAAATAATCCCCAAGATTAATATCGTTAATATTAGGACAGTTGTGTCGCGAAAATACAACCACTGTGGACTTATTTGGTGCGATATTAAAACCATTAAGTGAAAACCATTTTCCCAATCTAATTATAGATGTTGTTAGAAGGTCAATAGCTATGTTGTATTTTTTATGTTCTGTGTATACACAAAAATCATCGGCATATTGCACAATGCTAAACTGGGCATCACTAATATTGTGTATATCCGCTGTATATAAATTAAAGAGAATCGGGCTCAAGACGGAACCCTGTGGAAGGTCTGTGCTGTTATTCCGGGGACCAATTAATTGGTTGTTAAAATCACGGATAAAAACAGATCTATTGGTAAAGAGATTGACTACAAGTTTTACAAGATTTATAGGAAATTAAAATTATCTATTAGTTTACCTTCTAAGATATCCAGATCAATAGAATCGTATGCACCCTGTATATCTACAAACAAAGCAGCTAAATAATTATTACGAGAGAAGTTATTCTGAATATCCACCACCAGAGAAGATAAAGCATCGACAGTCCCGAACCCTTTTTTAAAACCATATTGGTTATTTGGAAGTAATTTGTAGATTTGTAACCACCACTCTAATCTACCCTTTATCATACGTTCGAAAGTTTTTAAAACACACGAAAGAAGAGAGATTGGTCGGTAAGAATCAGCATGATTAGGATCCTTGCCTGGTTTTATAATGGGGACTACAATGACTCTCTTAAATAAGTCTATACTTTTGCCGGTGCTTAACATTTCATTGAAAATATCCAGCAAGAACTGCTTGGCGATATCGGGTAAATGGACAAGCATAGGGTATTTTATGTTATCGTGGCCAGGGGAGGTATTCAGGTTGTTTTTAAGAGCAAATTCTAACTCCAAAAAACTAAATGGTTGTGACAAAAAATGGTTGGAGTCAGATTGCCAATGGTGTGTCTTGGGAGCATTTTCAACGTAGGGGGGAGATACTTTATTAAAGAATTCTTGTACCCAATCGTTATTAATTGCTTTATTGGTATTTTCTGGAATTCTTTGCATTTTTTTTGCTTGCTTCCATAAAGAAGATGATGGAGTATTTTTGTTTAAATTTGACACCCAGTTTATCCAACTCTGTTTAGCTTTATCTTTTAAAAAATTTTTTGTGCGAGCACTAATTCGTTTACAACTTAAAAAATTCTCCAGAGTAGGAGATTGTTTATAGTTATTAAGTGCAGTTTTTCTTTCTTGAACTGCATTATCACATTCAAAATCCCACCAGGGGGCCGGGGGCCGGTTTTTTATTTTAAAGGGTTTTAACTTGGGGATTGACAGCTCGGCTGACCGATTAATACAATCTAATAGATAATCCCATTTTTCATTTAAATTGAAAAAAATAGGAGTGGTAATGAACGAGTTATATATATGAGATGAGTACAGAGACCAATTAGCCTTTTTAACATTCCATTTGCTTTTTGGGAAAATTGTGTCGGTTATTTGATGACAAGAATCGAATTCCAAGAGAATTGGAAAATGATCTGAACCAAGAGTGTCGGAAGTTACACTCCACTTTAATTTATTTGAGATATCTAGAGATGAAAAAGAAATATCAACTACAGACTTCTGTAAACCAGGTCTCTCCGTCCGGGTAGATTGACCATCGTTCAGACATAATAAGTTAAGGTCATCCGCAGCATTTATTATTTGAACACCAGTTCTATCATTTTTAGATGAACCCCATAAATTGTTGTGTGCATTAAAATCGCCCCCTATAATAAGAGGTGCCGACACTTGCTCAAAAATATGATACCAGTCATTGTTGTTAGTGCTTATATTAGGTGGTCTATAAATCGATAAACATGATAATTTAAGATTATTAATGAACACTGTTACTCCACATACCAAAATGTTATCATCAAAGTTATTCAAAATTTTTATTTCCCTAAAAGGAAAATGTTTTTTTATTAAAATTGCTACACCTGCTTTTCCATCCTGTCTGTCCTTGCTTATTAAATTGAAACCATTGAAATGTATAGTCGAGTCAGGTTTAAACCATGTCTCGCTTATCAAGGCTATATCTATATTGTTACTTGATAAAAAATTTACCAGACTATTTTTGTTTGAAACAGCGGAACGTGCATTCCACTGCATAATGTTAATTTTATCAAAAACTCGGGTGAATGCTATGAATTATGTAAGTTATCCTTCACTACAAGTTCAATATCTTTTCTAACTAAATGACTATCCACCCTTTTAATATCTTCTAGAGAGTTAATTTTACCCAGCATACTTATGAAGTAGTTAGAAAGAGATTCCGCTAGTTTATTTTTATTTATTATTAAGTTTGAATTATCAGGTTTACTAGGATTAGAAGGTAGAGGGGACGAAGGGCCAAAACGAAAAAGAAACATTGGGGATGAGGAGGGTGAATGGGAAAGCGGAGAGGAGGCTTTTCTCTTCTTATTATTTAAATTCAGACCAGAAGGGCCTGATTTCGCTCTATGCGGTTGCGAGGTGAAAATATCAGAATTTCGAGTAGAACTCATACTTCTGGTGTTAGGCTGAGAAAATGTGAAAACAGCACTATTTTGACTTTTAGGTAAGCTAGGAAAGTTAGATTCATATTCCATATTATTTGATAGAAATTGAAATCTGTTTTCAGTTAAAACATTGGCATATGATGTATCAGACATTTTTTTTGCTTCAACATAAGGTACATTATTTTCTACCATAATTTTCTTAATTGTTTTTTGTTTAGAATAATATGGGCATTTTTTATTAATAGAAGTGTGATCATTTGTTTTACAGTAAACACAAAATTTTTGTTTTTCTTCACACTCATGACCGTCAATCTTAATATCACTGCATAAAACACACAAGGTGTTAGTCCCTCGGCATTGCTTTGCAACGTGACCGTACCTAAGACATTTGTAGCATTGAGTGACTCTCCCTAAAAAAGGCTCAACTGGGCAAATTACACTATTAATGTATACATTGTTCGGTAGAATATTACCTTCGAATGTAATTATGATTGTTTGTTTAGGAATATATTCAGTTTTACCATCTTTTTCAATTTTTCTGTGAGTTCT
Source organism: Rutpela maculata (assembly GCA_936432065.2). Taxonomy (NCBI): domain Eukaryota; kingdom Metazoa; phylum Arthropoda; class Insecta; order Coleoptera; family Cerambycidae; genus Rutpela; species Rutpela maculata. The sequence continues at coordinate 202,603,173 of OW386285.2, read as the reverse complement.
CTTAATGTCACTAATGGGAGTCGAACATACAATATTTTCTTTTAGATAAGCGATATCAAAGTAAGTATCAACACCCTTAATAACACCTTTTTTAAGCTATTGCATAGCTTCTATCGCGGGCCTTGAGCGCGGGGACCGAATCCAGAAATTCCGTAACGAAAAAACCTCACGCTCCCCACTCCGACGGGCAAGGAGGTGTGGCTTGAAGGCCGTGCATCGTCTAACGTCGTTTCAGTTCGGCAGTCTTCGACACGGCGTTGTGTGCGTGCGATTAGACGTATTGTACGACTCTACGAAACTCGCACGAATCGAGACGAGCTGCTCCGAAATCGGACGAATACATAAGCAGCTGTTTATGAGAAAGTATATAGGTGTATAGGTATTTATGTACAACAGTGAATAGCTGTACTTGTAAAATTTGTGTATAAAGTGTTTTGAATATGAATGAACAAAGTGCATTTATTATTAATGAAGAAAGTCATTATTTAATAATAGAAAAATTTGTTTTCTTATCGGTCACCACGCTCAAAAAGTGTAACTTGAATTAATATCAAAGAAAAAGCAATACTGCATGAATAAAATAAATAAATAAAATTATAATTGCATAAGTTGATACAAAATGCTATGCAATAGCTTTACCGCGGCAGTCCCCGAGTGCCACACGTCTTTTTTTCAAGCAGATGGTTGGGGATGTAAGCTCTCAGGTTTTCCGAACATAATAGATTATTGTTTATTAAATTATTAGCATCAAGAGTAGTTTTTACTTGAACCTTAATTCTATTTTTGCCAATGCTTTTAATATCAGTAATATTTTTGACTTGAAGTTTTTTGTGAAGAATATGTCCCACATACATGGGATGCAGTCGGCCAATGTTTTGGTCATTTGTTTTTTCTATATAAACATAAATATTATTGGAATTGTATTTATCCGGATTTAAATTAAAATATTTAATCTTATCTGTTTTTTGTGTATGTAAAGAAGTATCAGGCTGATTCACTGGAGAACCACTGCTCGGGATCGTAGTAGGCGTATTGCCTATATCCATTTTCAGCGACTCCTGAGAACGTGTATTAGAAATGTCGAACTCGTCGGATGAATCCAAAGATATCACATCACCGTTATGCGTCTCTATCGCAGTGCCCTCCCCTTCTCGGGGGGGTGGCATGGTAATAGTCACTAACACTAAGTTATAATTATTGTATTTATTCACAAACACAAAAATAAACCGTATAACCACTCCGATTGGGAAAATATTCTCACGCACGTGTGAACTCTCGTAGTACCGTACGCAAACTGTAAGGGGAAGTTGTTATATAAAATTATACGCTTATTACCAAGACTTAGTCATAACAAACCTTCACAGGTATATCATATTACATGATAACGACTTCTCTTATTAATCGCTTATCTTAGAGATATTATGTTTCACCTTTGTTTCTCACATTTTATGCTGACTGTCGAATTGCATTTCCTTTGTTCTATATTTTGCTTATTCAGGTTCTGTATGTTATAAATACGACTAGACATGCTTTGTAAAATCAGTTATTAAACTCACTTAGAATGAAACACTTCTAATTATTATTATATTCCTTCTCCAAGAGCCAACGTTGGCTCCATTTAAGTAAATAAAAGTTTTTAAAAAGTCATTCATGTAAACCGTGATCTAACATATATATATATATATATATATATATATATATATTTAAAACTGAACGTTCAGGCACCAAATTCACATATATATGGACGGAGTGGCACCTATATATACGTTCTGGCACCAGATCAAGGTGCCAGAACGTTTTATCGCATATTTGAACGTCTAAACATCATAACATCCTTCCCACAAAATTTCAAGATGGAGCTACTTGGTCGATTTTTCTATAAAAACTGGATTTTGGTTCAACCGTATAATCTGCAGAGGGCGCGCCAACCACTGACGTCTAACCGTACTTAGTGGCACCATGCATTTGCGCTCGATTCCCGATATTTAAAATGACTTTCTGGCACCTCAGGATTTCTACAGCTAGTGAATTTTAAATCATATTATAGATGGAACAAAATCCGATAAATTTTTCGGGTACCTAAGTAGTTTAAATTAAATCTAATTTGAAAGAAATTAAGAAAACATTCAATTACTTACGGAACTACATCTCGACGTCGTTCTAAGCATTTGATGTCCAGGACAGGAGATATAGTATAAAAATTACGTTTTCGTTACAACTTTACATTTTTTTTTTAAACAATAAAACTATCATTAAAATCGGACAAACGGTTTAGAAATAAATTAACTTCAAATCATGACAAATTTTGAATGATGCGATCATTTTGTCCGTGGGTATATTATTGAAGACATTACACAGAATATTAAAAATTATAAAGAAATCACAGTACATTACATTTATGGTACATGCGACAATGCCCCCTAATCATCGTTTTCTTAATGCCTTTGTCGACAAAGTAACCGTAGTTTACATTATTTCTCGCTTTGAAATCTACAAACCCCTTTATCGTATTATAACTCTGTGAACTGCCTATTGAGGTCAAATTCCTAGGCAGGTAAAAAATATGTGATGACTTACCTTAATTTATATCTAATATTTGCTGATTTATTTACTTATTGTTTTTAATATAATTAAAAATATTTAGCTCTACTTTCTTCATATTCTATACAGGGTGTGAAAATATCGGTAAGAAACTTCTGGTACAGATTATGTCCGCAAAAATTTGAAAAAAAGTGCCGTAATGTCCGCAAATGGTTCCTAATTGAGCTACAGCACTAATTAGAAATATTAAAAAAGGTCCTCTTTCATTTTAATCGAAAAACTAACCGTTTGTGAGAAAAATCGTGTAAATGAGAAAACACGATGTGCTTCAAGTTTTTACGTAACAATTAAGTCAAGTAGAATAACAATAAGCTCATTATTAATTAATTTTCATTGCCATTATTTAATTGAAAAAAAAAATGAAAATAGCAGAATACCAGTTTTTGGCTTCAATCTTCAAAGGGCTGTAGGTCCATAAGAAAGCATTAGCTGACATATTTATGTAAATTTTCTTTCATATTTTTGCATGTAGAATCGGCACCAGATCGATATTACCGGACACCCTGTATAGCCGAACAACGAGACCACTGAATTCGACACGTGCTATGTAACTCTCAAACACACAAAAACAGACAGTTAATTCTTATTAACACACACACACACACACACACCATATTACATATTTTTGAAGTCGTGCTTTGAATGGGATTTGGCAAATTTTCGCATTTTTTATGTTGAAACTCCTCTATATCTTTTATTCAAATAATAAAAACTTGACATTTTAGTATTACTATTCAATATTATTTTAGGATTACCTTTCTTTTTCCCATGGTGTATGCAAAAAGTATATTTGTCTTGAAGATATGACTGAATAATAAATTAATATTAATGGGAGCGTTATCACTTTGTGTAGTTTACAACGCAAAATGTGATCGAATTAACTTTTTTATTTTTCAAAATAACTGCATACTGTAACCGAGTATCTATAATGGAATGAGTAAATATTTTATTTGTAGTGTTTTTATATATACTGTGTATAAAATTGTGTTTTTTTGGCAGTTTTTAAGCATCTCTAGTTATATAGAATAATAACTAAAATAAATAAAAACTAGAATGTTCGTTATGAAATTGCGAAGAAAACTCGACGAGCCCGAACTTTTTTGTCAATATGTTAAGTTGAAAAAAATTTAAACAAGATAATTTTTTAACAATTGATGATAACTTACGTAATAATGCATATATTTTTACTCTCTCCTACTCCATTACATTTCTAACCTAAATAAATCATCCTGTCAAAATTTAAGTCCAAAAAATAACACCGGCACACACAAAAAAAGTCGAGTGCGAGAAGGCAGGCCCTATGTATTCCCATGAATTTTGACCTGCTGAACACGAATTCGGTGTCCGTTTTGCCCGATTGGCTCTTGTATTTTTCCTAACCTCAAAAAAAACTTAAAAATGCCCGAAAAACCTCTAACAAGTAAATAAAAGGCTTAAATGAGCTGACCACCAGTTTCGTGCGTATTTTGGGGCACTGAGACCGAATCTGAGATCGGAATTGGCCGATCAGTTAGAAATTTTAACATAATCTCAAAAAAAACACCTAAAAAATGCCCGAAAAATTCCAAACAAGTAAATAAAAAGCTTACATGAACTGATCCCTATATCTATACGTAATTTGGGGCACTGAAACCGAATCCAAGGTCAGAATTTATGCGCGACGATCGAATATCTTGTAAAATCCTTATTCAGGATGAAAACGTACCCAAAAATGACTGAATCATAGCCCGAAATTGACTTTGCTCTACATAATATCTGAACATATAATTTCCGGCGTATTTTCGCGTGCTGAACACAATACAGTAGTCAGAATTAAAGCGCAATCTGCAAACTTAATAGAGAAATATAATTTCAGCATATACTCTCATCAACCCTAGTAAGCGGAGATGGGTAACTTTTAAATTTTCAAGTATCCTAAGGAAAATATTACTGAACAGTGAAATTTTTCAAAGTTTGCTCTGTTGAGAGAAAAATATCGTTTGGACTTAAACATTTACCTACCTTGATGATTTTTTACTTTTTTTCTTAGAGCTGTTTAGAATTGTATAGTTTTCTTTATTCTGTTTGATTGTCATATGCCATTTGTTTCTTTTTCTATTTTTGCGACTAGAACACCTCCACGTGGTGACGGCGGGCAACGATTTATTTCGGCTAAGTTCCTAGGTAAAAAAAAATGCCGTCATGGCAAAAGTAGAGACAGAGTTTACGATGCAGGGGAGGGAAACCCCAGTATCGGCGGCAGGTCAGGTTGGGAAAGCGGGACTGCGGGCGTAATCATGCAACCGCAGCTCTAGTGAAGTAAGAAACTTGCCTTTCTATGAGTATGGGGCTACCAGAAATTTGTGAATTCCTTCTGTTTTGTTTGTAGTAAAATAGAGGGCCCGAAAAATCGAAAAAAGATCAGCGATAAAATAAAAAATATTTCTCAAATCTATATATGATAGGTTTAAGTATATTCATCAAGTATTCTTTTCCTTGTGTAAAATATTTTCTAAAGTCTTTTTCTCTTTTTCTGTATGAGCTAGAACGAACATCACTTGATACTAAATTGTCTTTTTCCGTAATCGCCGCTAATATTCTTCCCTACCATTAGATAGACCCAGATTTCTAACAACATTATTAAGTTTATCATTTCACCAAATATTGGAAGTTTTAGTTCTTATCGAACACTCATATTCACTGTCATTTTCTTGACTTTCGGAACAATCAGTTTCCATTAACCCTTTTTTAGCATTAATTCCGGAAACATTTGTATTGCTAAAAAATAACACTCTTCACGGATTCCAGGTCGATATCATTGGATTTTTATATTTTACTTTTTAACGTTCTCTCCATTTATCCAACATCTTATAACATATGATGCAAGGTATCATGGAAAACCTTTATCCACTATTTCCATACTATAACATTTTAGATAATTATTTTTTATTTTATCGTTGATTTTTTTTCGAACTCGAATTTACTAAAAACAAGGCAAGAATTTTACACAAAGAACTCTGAACTAAGAACTCTAAACCTTAATAGGTTTAAGTTTTTTGTTTAAAGTTCTTGTGTCAGGTTATGTTGGGTTAAAAATTCTTAGTTTAAAGTTCTTGGTTTAAAGCTCCTAGCTCTTGCCTTATATATAATAATAATAATATTTATTTATTAACAAAAGCTAAAAATACAAACAAACAATGACAATATTCATATATCTATACACGATACACAATATAGCAAAAAATTATCCATACATAAATTCGGAAATCTAAAATATATACACATTATATTATATCTCTACATTATTTTTTACATATTCCCTACATTTACATTCTACATTCCCTACATTTACATTCTACATTCCCTACATTCTTAAATGCCCACAAATTTGGACTATGCTTTATCTCATCTGTCAGACCATTATATTCTTTTAAACCCTTAAGAAACAGGTTGTTTTGACCATATGATGTGATGACAGTGGTAATATAAAAATTATTTTGGTTTCTTGTGTAATGGTCATGTATATCTCTAACAAACAAGCAATTTTCTATTAGATGTCGAGGAAGTAATTGATGTAACATCTTATATATAAATACTAAAGTGTTAAAAATAATAGTTTGCCTGACGCTAAATATTTTTAAATTATCCAACATATATTTTACACTAGTATATCTATCACATTTAAGTATCACTCGAAGCGCTTGATTTTGTTTTTTTTTTGTAACATGGAAACTTGTGTAACATTAAGTAGGAACAGAACTGTTGAACAGTAGTTAAAATGTGGATGTATAATAGTCTTATAAATTGTTGTTTTAGTCCACTCACTGAGGTCATTACCTAGCCTACCCAAAAGGTTTACTTTTCTTGCAATTTTTTTACTCACATACACTGCATGATTTGAAAAGCTCAATTCTTCATCAATTATTACACCTAGATATTTAAATTCATTGACTTGTTCAATAGTTTCACCACCAATTATCACTCCTCCATTGTTATTTGTATTTATTACATTATATTTGTTTTTTATGATCATATACTTGGTTTTGTCTACATTTAACTTTAAATTGTTGTCGTTCAGCCATTTATTTAAATTTTCAATATCTCTGTTTAGTATTTCTAATATTTCATCTACATTGTTGCCTACTGTATATATTAAGGTATCATCTGCAAAAAGCTGTATGTTGCAATAAGTAATAGATTTTACAATGTCATTTATATAAAGTATAAATAAATTTGGACCGAGGACGGTTCCCTGCGGCACACCGAATTCTGTAAATTTTTCTGAAGAAGTGATATCTCCATATTTAGTCTTTTGATGTCTATTATTAAGATAATCTTCTATCCATTTTAGTAGGTACTATATCAGTGAATCCCATATTTTTTAGTTTTAACAGCAACAATTCTTTATTTATTGTTTCAAAAGCCCTACGCAGTACAACACATATTATAAATTTGTCATTAAAGGCACTTTTCCACTGAGTTAGAATTGTTTGCAGTGCACTCTCGCAAGAATTATTTTTCCGAAAACCAGCTTGATTCTTCACTAATGTATTATTAGATTCTACGTACTCTACTATTTGTTCATTAGCTGCTAGCTCTAATACTTTTTCATAAGCGGGAACGATATTAACAGGCCGAAATTCTTCACATTTATCAGTATTGATTTTCTTTTCTATCGGTACTATAGTTGATGTTTTCCATTGGTTGGGAAAAGTTCCTGACTCCAAAGAGTTGTTTATAACTTGAAGAAATTTATCACCAATTGTTTCAAAAGATAATTTTATAATTTTTGTATTTATTACAACTGTGCTACTTTTTTTATTCTTCATTTTATTAATAATTTTTCTTAACTCGCTTAACTCTAATAACTTAAATTTTTCTAGGGTAAAATTTTGCTTTATTTTGTTTAAGATGTCATCATAATTTTTACTTACATTCAGGCCTCTAGTAATTTTTTTCAATACTATCAATGAAAAATGTATTAAATTCCTCTGCAATTTGTATATCACCTCTAACCAATCTGTTGTTAAATATTAAACTATCTTTCTTATTTTTTGTATCTCCCTTTCTCTTTAGAGTTTTCTACATGTCCGTTGGGTCATTCTTAACCTCATCAATTTTATCTGTGTAATATTCTTGTTTTCTGATTCTAATTAAGGATACTACATGATTTCTTTGATGTTTAAACATTATCCAATCCTGGCCCTCATCCGTTAAGACTGCCCTTTTATACAATCTATCCCTTTCTTCCATTTCTTGTTTAATATCATTTGTCCACCATTTATTGTTACCCCATTTACTATTTACCATAATTTGTTTTTCTGGCACATGTTTGTTTAAAGTTTCTGTTAGTGCACTAACAAAACTGTTTGCCAATACTTCTGTATTGGTGGAATCTGCTGGCCATTCCATGTCCATTAAATCTAACTGGAACTGTAGTTCGTTAAAATTATCGTAATCTCTCTTTAGAATTTTTGTATCAGGAATTTTGAAATTATCTTGTATCTCAACTGTTATTATTGAATGATCTGTTATCTTTGGTGTTGCATGGACTTCAAATTTTATATCTTTATCATTCGTAGTAAGTAAATCAATGATTGTTTTACTGTCTTTGGTTACTCGTGTATAGCTATCAATCTTTTGATATAAACTATTATTTTTTATAAAATTATCAATTTTCTTGCTGTAAAAAGTATTTAGGTCAACATTAATATTAAAGTCCCCTAGAAGTATTAGTATACCATTTTTTAATGTCCATTCTGATATTACTTCTTCTAATTTATTCAAGAAATCAGAGTCACTAGAGCTTGGCGAATGATAGCAATAAAAAATAAAATATTTTTGTTTCTTTATTAAGATTTCTATTCCTATTAACCACATGTTCATGTTAAGAATTTCATTTTCGATTTCTTTGTATTTAAATTCTTCTTTAATGTAGATTATGGTACCACCTGTATGTCGACTTTGGGAATACATACAAATATAGTTATAACCTTTAATTTTGATTTCATTATATTCTATATCTTCTGTTATATGTGTTTCAGACAAGCAAATGATAAGTAGTTTCCACTGATTCACTAACCATTCTAACTGAGCTTTGTGGGGAATAAAACTTTGTATATTTATATATAATATTTTATTGGATAATTGTTACTAAGAGTTTTCATTAAAATTTTGTAAATAATCTACTTTTAATTTCAGTTGATCATATATTCTTTTGAAAGCTACACATTTTTTGTCATAAGCAGGATGATTGATCTGAATATTTGGAATTTTCAATACTTCGGTTGCATATTTACAATTCACACATGTTTTTATTTCTGATTCACAAGAACGGTGTTCACCTGCACATTCAGCACATACCTGCTTTTCATTTTTACAATATTTGTACATATGCCCAAACTTCCAACATTTAAAACACTGCACAACATTTACATAGTCTTCATATTTACACGCTCTCCATCCAATACAGAGAAAATTGCTTTTGCTAATAATATAGTTATAAGTTTCAGTATCTAGTTCTAATATCACAGTAATTTTATTTGGGTTATTATATCTCTTTGGTGTGTATTTGTGAACAATTCTTATTTTTCTTTTCGCCGTATCTGTTTTTATTGTATTCTGTAATACTAATTTTTCAATAAATACTTCTTCGTCGTCTACATCTTTTTTCCAAACATTTGTTACCTTGGGGTTTATCTTGGGGTTTTTCTTTTCAATTTTTTGCACTTGATACTCTTCACCCACTTTTTCTTCTATTTCTTTACAAACATTTTCTATATTCTTCTCACTATTATAACTAATTGCTACACCTCCATTTCTAACATATTTTAATTTCGAGACATTAACTCCCAAAGAGATGGGATCAATTTTTTCTTGCACTCTTTGGCTAGTTGGGGTACTTTTTTGTGCTTCATTTTTTGGTTTGATCACTACGACTTCTTCCTGCCTTCTTTTCGTTACTTCACTGAATAATGGTTCCCTAATTTCCTTTATAACCAGTTTTTCTTTCAGTTCTTTAATATCATGTTCTAGCAGTTCTATTATTTTATTTTTTGATTCAATTACATTGCACTTTTCTTATATTATAGCTTGATATAAAGAAAATGTTTCGTAAGTTAAACATTGTTTACAGTAAAATTTAAGAATTCTTTCTTTTAACTGAAGACACTTTATCTCTGAAGCTGTTAGATTTCCACATATTTTGCATATAACCTTTTTACATCCTTCACAGTTAAACAATTCTTTATCTTGCTTACACGTATCACAATGCATTTTCCAAAATATTTTTGTCACCCCTCATACAAAAACTTTGTCCACAATAACTATGATTGAATGCCACATATACGAGTTTATTATAACTTATTTCTTGTGTATTTCTTTTTATTTTCAATGTATAATCAGTTTTAAAGCTCTTAGAAAAATCAACCATGTGCTCGCACATAACCTCAAAAACTATATGATATAGGTTATGTTAGTTTTAAAGTTCTTGGTTTAAGCTTTTAATTTATTTGTTTTGGATTTTTAGGCATTTTTTTTTGAGGTTATGTTAAAATTCCCAACTGATCTGCTAATTCCGACCTCATATTCAGTTTCAGCGCCCCAAATTACGTATAGTGATCAGCTCATTTAAGCTTTTTATTTACTTGTTTTGGGCATTTTTAAGGTGTTTTTTGAGGTCAGCAAAAATGCAAGAGCCAATCGGGCAAAACGGACATCAGATTCGTGTTCAGCGGGTCAAAATGCATGGGAATACATAGGTCTTCTCGCATTCGACTTTTTTTGTGTGTGCCTGTGTAGTGTGTAATGTAACAAAAGAATAACAAAGTAGTAAATTAAATCGTCAATTGTTCAAGTAGTCCATGTTTGACGCTCGAAATGCCCCCCCCCCCCCCATCGGGACTACTTTTATTTCATGTTTTTTGGGTCTCTGATCACGAAAATCGGGGTCCCGCGGCTCTAAAAATAGTGCGTCACCCCTAAAAAATGCCAAAAACCACCCCTTTTGGGAATAATACTGTAAAATAATGTTATGAATGTGCTAATTGTAGTGACACTTTGCCAGTTCAGTATGTTCATCTAAAGTAAGGATAAATTTTATGCTGAGGGCTAACCAGAGGGGGTGAAAATACCCCTAAATTGACGAAAAATGGAAAAATGATTGAATTTTTTTTTATTCACTTCTTGATTTAAATTTAGATAAATGGGGATTGTATAATGAAGAAAATTTTTTTCCAACACTTTAGGGGTGAAAACTGGAAAAATGATTGAATTTTTTTTATTCACTTTTTGATTTAAATTCAGGTGAATGGGGATTGTATAATGAAGAAAATTTTTTCCAACCCAACAGGGGTGAAAACTACCCCTGTATCGTCTTTAAATTGAACTAACGCTTAGAAATTAAGTAGAGATGTATACTTTTTGGTTTGCTTGTAATTTCTGATAAACTTCCGTCGAAGAAAATACCACAACATTTTTTCACCCCTAAGCGTTGGTTCAATTTAAAGGCGATACAGGGGTAGTTTTCACCCCTGATGGGTTGGAAAAAATTTTCTTCATTATACAATCCCCATTCACCTGAATTTAAATCAAAAAGTGAATAAAAAAAAATTCAATAATTTTTCCAGTTTTCACCCCTGAAGGGTTGGAAAAAATTTCTCTTCATTATAATGTCCCCATTCATCCAAATTTATATCAAAAAGTGAATAAAAAAAAATTCAATCATTTTTCCATTTTACGTCAATTTAGGGGAAGTTTCACCCCCTCTATAAAATTTGTCCTTAATTTAGATGAACGTACTGAACTGGCAAAATATAATTACAATTAGCACATTCATAACATCATTTTACAGTATTATTCCCAAAAGGGGGTGGTTTTTGGCATTTTTAGGGGTGAGGCACTATTTTTAGGGCCGCGGGACTCCGATTTTCGTGATCAGCGACCCAAAAAATATGGGATAAAAGTAGTCCCGATGAGGGGGGCATTCCGAGCGTCAAACTCCGCGTTTTACAAGGACTAAAGTGGACGAGTCGTAGAAAAACAACATATATTTCTTTCAGAATGTAGGTTTTTTCATGTAATTTTCAGTGGTATTGAAAAAACTATATTTTAAACAAATGCATATTTTCGCACAAACAAAATCTTTTATCTCTGTTCCCAATGGACACAGAAAAAGAATCAGATTTTTTAAATTGTTTCTTTTTTGTATATTTTTGATGCATAATAATAACTTTAATTTTCGAATAGAGTTTTGATTTGTTTAAAAAAGATAATTTAAATAAAAGCAAGAAATGACTTTAAATATTTCAAAAAACAATGTAAGATTAAGCCTAATAAAAAGTACATGAAAAAACCTTCATTGTAACAAAAAAGATGTACGACGTGATGCATTTACAATCGACTATTCAATTTTCGACAGCTATTTTTTTTAGGCGTTCGCCTTAGTATTATGCCATGATGATTTAGCTCAACTAGAACCGTTATTTCCTAAAATTTCGTTGAAATGTATGCATTATTACTTAAGTCACCGTCAATTGTTTAAAGGCTATCGATTTTAATTGTCTTAATTTTTTCGCCATATCGACGAGAAGGGTTCGGCACATCTAGTTTTCGTCGCAATTTCATAATAAACATTCTAGTTTGTTGTTTATTGTGATATGACCTATACAACCAGAGGTAGCTAAGAAAAAAGACGAAATACTCTACTTTAAACATTGTTTTGTTTACTCAAATACCGTCCGGAACTTAGATTGAATCCAAAACTTTTTGTTACACCAAATAAAATCCATAGGTTTTTATGTATATAAAAGGCGCTTAAATAAAATTAGGTTGTATGGCATCGTTATTGACCTTAATTTAACCTTTTATTACACTGTAATAATTAACTAAGTTTTTGAATGTATTTTAATTTGTATGCATCATTTCACATTCATCTAATAGTCTCTTTTTTGTATTGTTTTGAGGAAATGCTTGCCCCGTATGACTAATATCCTCTAATTTCTTACAAATGTTCGAAATTTGAAATAAAAAATTTTCAGTCTAACTACAGTCATCATGTTTAATATGTATTAGCATTCGGTAGCACACGAATGCAACTTTCATTATTAAAAACACCTCAATAGCATTTTGAAGTTAAATTGATAGATTCTTCAATCTACGTAAAAGTACTTTCGAACCTTATAGACACACTATATTATATAGTTTTGATACCCTATATATCTTCATATTTTTGTATAGTAATATTTTGCTCTAAAATTATAATAAACAGAGTTTTTATAAAACCTGATCATTTGTACGCCTGTGGCTACCGCCCTGTATGGCGGATATGGCCCAATTTCAACAGGGAGTATTTTACCACACTATTTTACATACGCGCCAAAGAAATAATTATTTTAAGTCTAATAGAAGTTATCGTGTTTACAAGAAACGATCTACACACACACACACACACACACACACACACACACACACATACATTCGATAATAGAGTTCAACCTATTATGAAACGGATTTCTGTACGATTTTTTTTCTACTATGATTATTATAATTTTTTTTGGTTAAAATATACCTATCTGATTAAATCAAATAGGTATAATAAGAAAGTAATGTGAATAGGGATTTAATAGCAAAATTCATTTCATAAACGAATTCATAAGATGAGAATTTTAGGGCCAATAAAGCCATAAATTCATTTTCTACGCCATGCTTTAAGCTGTTCAATTGTCAACAGAAAAGGTTAGCAAAGATAATATTTTACAATTACAACAGTATCTAAGTAGAGGGATGCTCTTAAAAATAAAGTTAACCATGAACATCTGTTGCTAGTAAAATCTACCAGAAATTCAAATATTTCTCTCTCGATCCTAGTATAGTAATTGCAACTCAAAAATAAAAATACCAAATTGTTCACAATAAAATTTGAAATAAATAAAACTTCTAAATAAACTTTCTGATAATTTGTTAATTTACAAAAAATATATATTTTTTAAAACTGTCTTTTTTGAATAATATAAAGAATAAAATGTAATAATAATACACAAATCATAATAAGAGTATTCCGTTTTATCGAGCTAAACATTGATGTCTAATTTTAATGCAAAATATTTATTTAAACAGCTGAAAATAAAAAAGACTTCGAAATTTCAGTTGATTAATGTTTAAATGCACCCAGTCATAAAAGCGCATTTTTTAAATATAAGTCGTTTTAATGTATTTTGCAGCACAATTAAGAATATGTTTTTTTAATTTAAACATTTTTTTTGGAATTTGTTTATAATTTTCACAGTTGTAATTATAAACAAATGTTAATAAGTCTGGATTTTTATAAAATCAAAAACAGTCAAGAATTATGAATGTAGATGAATAAACCAACATCTGAAAAACATTGTGATTTACTTGAATTTGGGGCCGAGATACGTTAATTTTTGTGTTTTGGTGTCTTATAAATAAAAAAATTGATATTTCTTCTTCTCTAAAGTTAGTCCTCAATGTTTTGGTCTCACTTTCTAAAATTGTAAACTAATTCCAAAAAAAATCGTTTAAATGAAGAAAAAAAGTGTTTTTCTTTTACCATCATCAAATATTTGTAAAATTATATATATAAAAAAAATTATTGCCTTCTTACGAGTCTACGCACTTAAATAATAAATGATTGATATTTCAAAATCTTTTTAGATCTTTAGTCTTTTAGTACACCACCATAATTTCCGTGGTACGATAGAACATTGGGAGCATGTGACTAGAGCCATTTTAAACGATTCAGAAGTTTCATTTCAACGCATGTCGTGCTATTAGTTTTAAAGGCCATTTAACCCCGAATTTAGGGATAAAATGTCAATTTGCTAAAAATTGAGCAGTGAAACATATTTTTGACGTGATATTTGGAATCAGCGGCCCAAAAAACATGAGGACAGATGTCTTTCACCTTTGGAAAATATTTGTTTTTTTTGTGTGGCTGTGTTATATTTTTATTTATTTCCTTTTATCATAAATAGAAGATAATATTTAGGTATTATGCAAATAACAACTTACACACTTTTTTATTACTATAAAATTACCTACCTACTTTGTGTATATTGGTGCCTCAATCTGGTCATGCTAATATACACTAGTTAGGTAAACACTTTAAAACACTCATTATTGAAGAACTAATCAAAACAACTACTTTTCTAGCTAATACTGACGAAGTATTGAATTATACGATAGGATTCCTAGCATTCTAAAGCAAAAAATATATTGAAAATTTTTATAACATTTATTTAAATTTAGCCATTCACACTATTTTATTTTATATGAATTATCTACTTTTTTTATATTGGTACTTTAATCTGGTCATGCTAATATAGTACTTAAGTAAACACTTTAAAACACTCATTATTGGAGAACCAATCAAAACAACTACTCTTCTAGCTAATACTTACAAACTGTTGAATTACATGATAGGATTCCTAGCATTTTAAAGCAAGAAAATGTTTATATTTATTGAAATTCAGTCATTCACAGCAACTATTGAACCTTACATTCTATTTCAACTCTAGAAAAGTACAAGTTTTTTCGAATTCAGAATTCATCAATAGGGTATAGAAACATTCATTCACTATTTACAAGCCTATTCTTGATTTATTTTTACAATTAATTATATTTTTATTTAGTTTATTTTATCATGATTAGAAAATATTATTTAGGTATTATGCAAATCACAACTTACACACTTTTTATTTAATATAATATTACCTACTTTCTGGATATTGGTGCCTCAATCCGGTCACGCTAATATATATTAGTATTACATGTACTAAGTATTAAGTATATCAATTTATTACTTTTATATTTACATTTATTTAATAGTTAAATAATAAAATAGCTAATAACCCTCGAATGATCTTAATAACTGGATTGTGGCCAAAACTTCGCATCAAACCATATACCTACTTAAAAAAAAAATGGTAGGTACTAATTCAAATTAACTATTAATATTAACATGAATAGGAATGTAAAAACAAAATTCATTTCATATACAAGTGGACAGTAAATAGACAAATAAAAAGGCAAAGTTTACAGTACCTCTCAACTTTTGGAAGTAATACAAAAATTCGTCATGCGGAGGGTACATTTGAGCGGGAATACAGATTCCCGCTCCACTATTATCGTTAAGTGGAGTCAAATTAACCATCCAAATAAGGTAAAGAAGTAATTGTCTTGCTGCAGCGATTTTATGATTTTAATTTGCTTTAGATGTGACAACAAGTGTAATGAGAAGTTTTAAATTAAATCTGCCCATCCTATAAAATTTAAACAATGTATGTGCCAAAGCTAAAATTTTCTGCTATTTTCCTTTTTATCTTTGGTCCTAGTAACCGCATCGCAAAAATAAAAATACCAAAATATTCGTAAAAATTTTTTGAATAAAACTAGATCTACAAATAAACTGTCTGATATTTATTAAATTGTAAAAGAATAAAAAACGTAAAATTTTTTTCCTTAATTTAAGAAATGAAACGAAAGAAAATTTCTCTTATTTCTTATATTCCCTAATCTCTAGCCACATAAATAGTTATTTTTGTATCTAGGGTGCAAATTACTACTTTGCTGATCGAGAACGAAAGTTTCGAAAAATCGTTCGAGATGACCAAAGAATTTTGCACTCGAGATGCAAACAATATTTTTTTCTACAACTTTCGTTTGATTAAACTAAAACCATTAGTTAAAAAAATCATACTGTTTTTAAAATAAAATAACGTAAAAAATTCTACTTTCAGTTGATTTATTTGATAAAACAATAAATATTTTTGAACTAGATGTTTGTTTAATTCTCGTGTATACATTAAAAATTATAAAAAGTAGGCAATAATCGTATGTGATGTGCAAAATATTTTGCACCCTAATTAGCAAAATATTTTGCGCACGGTGTCATGGTGACGCAAAAAAAATAATGTCAATGAAAAAATGTCTCATTTAGACACTGACATTAATGCGCAAACATAGCCTTTTTTGACAGTTGTAGAAAAAATAATATAGCGAATTAATATTAGTCATAATAATTTATTTCGTATGCAATCTTTATACTACAGTGAAGGGAAATCAAGATGAAATAATATTTGCTGTGATTTAAAGTGGTGACAAATAATATCCCCTAAAAAAATCGCTAATAGTTAGCCATGGAATCACAAGTGTCTTGGAATATGTCATAAAACGGATCTGTGCTTTATTTGCTGAGGAGAGAAGATGCACAAGTGGAATTTTTAAAGCATTTGGAATTAGTTAATGATGTAAGGAATCATAGTAAGCCAGAATTGTACTAATTTAATTCAAAATAAATATAAAGATATTTTTCATAATATAATTGCCATTGTCTAATCATTGCTGGCAAACCAGGGAAATTTCCACTTATTAATCACATAGGTAGGTGCTCATGGGTAAGTAAAATTTCCAAAAAATTTGATGGTTGTCATAGCAACAATGACAAAATAAACGTGTCCGATTGACTAATAATGATTGGTATAAAATTTTTCAACAATAATACCTCTGCATTTTATTTATTAGTATGCCAATTTTAAATTTTTATAAAAAATTCTAAATCTTAAAAAAACCATTGAAAAGAAGTGTCTTAAAAATATATTTTCTAAATGAAGAGTTCGCAAAAAAATTTGGAAAATGATATCACTGCATTTTCTTTAAATTAATATGTAAATTTTAAACATTAAAACACAAAATTAAATTATAAATAATTTTTGTATTTGTGAATCAACTGTTTGAAAATTACACGCTTGTCGAAACTGCAGTAACGTTTGGTTATAATAAATTAATGATAAAAAACAAAGAAAGGTGTTTTCATCTGTTTCATTATGATTAATTATCACAATGTAATGGCTTCCACTATTTAATTTGTTTAATAATTGTTTGAATGGGGGAAGGCTCCATATTTTTCTATTACTTGAATCTCCGAATATCTACCTTTTTGCAGAAAATATAAACTTAGGTTTTACTAAAAGGAAACTTTGAGAAAGTAATAAAGTTGTAAACATGCACAATGCAATTTAGAGGAAATTTTAATAACCGGTAAATCGGTAAATAAAAATAAACATAACCGGTTAACCGGTATTTAAATATGTACCGAAATATGTAAAAAAAATTATGTAATGAATGGCAGGTTAGAGGCAACTTTTTGATGTGCTATAAAATGTTTTTACCGTAATGTGCTTGAATTAGAAATTTTATTTCTACCGTGTGGTCCACGGTACACAATGATTCTTTTATCCCATAATTCCCGCCAACTAATTAGTTTAAAATGTGTCATATATTCCTTAAAATGTGCAGTGATCCATTTACTTTAAAATTCAGTCAAAGTAAGTTCTAGTATCTTCTTTTGTGTCTTATTATTAACACGTGTTTGTTACCTCTTTGGCCCTTTTCAACATTACATTGAACCTTTCTGAAATCTTATTCATTTTAAACATTTATGTTGCAGGCACTTTTTCTAAGAAACTATTCAGCTTTCATTAATTTTATATAATTCTCTGTTATTTAAATAAAATTAAATAGAAAACACATATTACAAACAAATAATAGAAAAGAAAATGGGACTTCTATTAAAAAAAATGTTTAAAAAGAATTTTTGAAAATTTTAATTTTTATACAAGTTTAAAATTGACATGTTTTTGTACACTCCATGGTAAGTTTGTTAAAATTTTGCAGCTTATATATTTTTTCCATGGCATTCTGTCTACTGAGATGTTAAATTCTATTTTTACTCAGCCATTCTTAAATTCGAAAAAAGGAGTATAAAGAAAATTGAACTTCGGATTACGAAAGAAAGTTACCATTAAAAATAAAAAAGTTGCAAACTTCGGCTAAATTGGAAGTAACCCAAAAAAAAATATGTGCCGATGACCACACAGTAGAAGTAAGATCTCTACTTCAAGCAACCAAAAACATTTTATAGTACTTTACTTCCTACTGAAAAATGCCTAACGGGCCTATAGAAGTTTTACGGTAAAAACTTGCCTCCATCCTTTATCTAGAAAGATAAAAGTTTCTCGCTGTATTAATGAATGCAATTTTTCACTATCGACATGGCAATAAAAATCCACATTTTCCACACTTATTAAAATTTGACCTTCATATTAACAGTTATTGTTAACAAATATGTAAATATGCTAATATACTAGTTGGTAAATGCTTCAAACACTCATTATTGGAGAACCAATCAAAACAACTATCTTCTAGCTAATACTGACGAAGTATTGAATTACTAGTATATTAGCGTGCCCAGATTAGGGCAACAATATACAGAAAGTAGGTATTTTCATAATAAATAAGAAAGTGTGTAAGTTGTGATTTGCATAATACCTAAATAATATTCTCTAATCACAATAAAAGCAAATAAATAAAAATAATCAATTGTAAATATGTAAATATGTAAAATATGTAAAAAGGTAAAAACTTGAGGCCAATTGATTGACCATTTTTGAAAAATAGTTAACGTAATCTAACCGTTGCCTATACTTTCGTAACTACTTTCGTTAAAATAACCTGTTTGTTATGAATCGCTCCCTACTGAGAAGTGCCTAATCTTTGTTAATTACATTTTTTTCAGAGTTTTTCAACTGTAAGGTATTAACATTCCCGTGATATATACAATGAGTGTCAACGTCACATATAATTATTTAGCTTACTTTTTCAGAATTTTACTTGACTATTTCCTGTATTCCTACAATTAGTTACTCTACCTATATTGCCGCATTGCCATACGTATATTATAATGACAATGCATAGTCATTGTTCATCCCTGAACTAGCTTCATCTGATAATGTAATAAAATTGTAGTATCTGTCTGTATTATGTTCTTTCAGGCAGATTGTTGTTTACGTTATTTCTCACTTTAAACTATACTTTATAATCAGGGCCCCAACAAGTGGGGGGGGGGGGGGGTAGGTCCAGTAGGTACCATGGTACCAGAGCCCGACCACTTGAGGTCCGAATAGACTAGGAAACGCAATGCAATAATATTAAACTAATTAACAGTTGGGTACAGGTAGTGTACTTATAAAAAAGGGGGTGGGCCAGGGCCCATGATTTGGTGTGAGTGCCTGTTAATAATATAAGTCTATGAACTGAAAATTGACAAAACTTTGATGCACCGACCATTTAAACCGTAACTAGTTTAAGATAATATATAAACATTTATTTATTACGGCACTTGTCCCTTTTATAGACAAGAGAATGGGATAACTCTGAAAACAACATATTTAACAGCGTTAACAAATTTAAGAGCTAAAGCTCCATATACTTTATAACTTTCACCCAAACTAAATCTAAGAGCATATTATATATGTATCATTTTCTGAAAAGGCATAAATAAAATCAAGTAGAGTATCGAAATCAACTGTAGTTTAATCTCTTATCTTAATTAAGGTAAGCGGTGCCGCGAACGTAATTCGACAATTTCTCCTACATTCCTAAACCGATTAAAATAATTTTTTGATAGGCTTTTATAGGCAACTTTATAGAATGGTACTAGCCTATTGAAAAGTAAAGAAAGAAAAACATTTTTTTCTTGTGTGAAAAACAAAAAAATATATTTTTTTTGTTGACTTCAATATCTCAGTATCATTCTATCAAGAATTTTCTAAAAGTCTGTCAAAATATTTTCTCAATCGGTTCATAGGAGAACTTGTCGAATTACGAAATTATTTTTTTAAAGCCAGATCGCCACACTTAAAGCAATTGTACAAATTCAACAAAACATATTAACGTTGAGATCCAACAGTTCATACAAAATAAGGTAATAAATTATATTTTTAAATCATACTACCTATTACACTATTTCATAATATAATATTTAGAATCAAAAGATTGTAAATAAATTGACATTTTTATTATATGAAATTAATATTTTACTCGCTTATTGTTTTGTAATATACATTTTTGTGATTTTAAGAATTTTTGAGGGAAACGATTATTATATTATTTTTGTACGACATGCTTTGAAATTAGCCGAACTGTCAATAATAAATGTCAGTTACTTTTGGTGTGTCATATACACGAATACACACTGTATTTTACAATAACTAAAATTGATATTCTAAATGTTTTCATAAGTGATTCATCACCACTGAATAATAAATAATTAATTTGTTTTTAATCAACCTCATCTACTTGTCTTTTTTTGTTCAAATAATTTTTTAGACCTCAATTGAAACTAAATATAGAATATGATGAGTCAACATCAATAACAATTTTTAGTTCAATCTTTGAGAATTATTTCTCATCTTATTTCCTCTATTTCTGCAATTACACCACGGATATCGCACGTATGTGGTACGTTTCAAAAAGACAAGCAACACAATGGCCTATTTTTACAGAGCGCATTAGTAATCCTAAATATATTAACATCACAGTGAGTATCTAAAGAAAAAGTGTCTTCTCCATATATACGGTGCCAGAACGTATATACATATCGGGAATATATAGGGAGCCACTTGCTCACATTAAATGCGGAAAATATTGGGTGCGAGAACGTCAACTTAGGTTTCGGTGCCACTTAGTGATTTTACGCGTATATATATATATATATATATATATATATATATATATATATATATATATATATATATATATATATATATATATATATATATATATAAAATAAAATAACGTAAAAAATTCTACTTTCAGTTGATTTATTTGATAAAACAATAAATATTTTTGAACTAGATGTTTGTTTAATTCTCGTGTATACATTAAAAATTATAAAAAGTAGGCAATAATCGTATGTGATGTGCAAAATATTTTGCACACTAATTCGCAAAATATTTTGCGCACGGTGTCATGGTGACGCAAAAAAAATAATGTCAATGAAAAAATGTCTCATTTAGACACTGACATTAATGCGCAAACATAGCCTTTTTTGACAGTTGTAGAAAAAATAATATAGCGAATTAATATTAGTCATAATAATTTATTTCGTATGCAATCTTTATACTACAGTGAAGGGAAATCAAGATGAAATAATATTTGCTGTGATTTAATGATTTAAAGTGGTGACAAATAATATCCCCTAAAAAAATCGCTAATAGTTAGCCATGGAATCACAAGTGTCTTGGAATATGTCATAAAACGGATCTGTGCTTTATTTTCTGAGGAGAGAAGATGCACAAGTAGAATTTTTAAAGCATTTGGGATTAGTTAATGATGTAAGGAATCATAGTAAGCCAGAATTGTACTAATTTAATTCAAAATAAATATAAAGATATTTTTCATAATATAATCGCCATTGTCTAATCATTGCTGGCAAACCAGGGAAATTTCCACTTATTAATCACATAGGTAGGTGCTCATGGGTAAGTAAAATTTCCAAAAAATTTGATGGTTGTCATAGCAACAATGACAAAATAAACGTGTCCGATTGACTAATAATGATTGGTATAAAATTTTTCAACAATAATACCTCTGCATTTTATTTATTAGTATGCCAATTTTAAATTTTTATAAAAAATTCTAAATCTTAAAAAAACCATTGAAAAGAAGTGTCTTAAAAATATATTTTCTAAATGAAGAGTTCGCAAAAAAATTTGGAAAATGATATCACTGCATTTTCTTTAAATTAATATGTAAATTTTAAACATTAAAACACAAAATTAAATTATAAATAATTTTTGTATATGTGAATCAACTGTTTGAAAATTACACGCTTGTCGAAACTGCAGTAACGTTTGGTTATAATAAATTAATGATAAAAAACAAAGAAAGGTGTTTTCATCTGTTTCATTATGATTAATTATCACAATGTAATGGCTTCCACTATTTCATTTGTTTAATAATTGTTTGAATGGGGGAAGGCTCCATATTTTTCTATTACTTGAATCTCCGAATATCTACCTTTTTGCCGAAAATATAAACTTAGGTTTTACTAAAAGGAAACTTTGAGAAAGTAATAAAGTTGTAAACATGCACAATGCAATTTAGAGGAAATTTTAATAACCGGTAAATCGGTAAATAAAAATAAACATAACCGGTTAACCGGTATTTAAATATGTACCGAAATATGTAAAAAAAATTATGTAATGAATGGCAGGTTAGAGGCAACTTTTTGATGTGCTATAAAATGTTTTTACCGTAATGTGCTTGAATTAGAAATTTTATTTCTACCGTGTGGTCCACGGTACACAATGATTCTTTTATCCCATAATTCCCGCCAACTAATTAGTTTAAAATGTGTCATATATTCCTTAAAATGTGCAGTGATCCATTTACTTTAAAATTCAGTCAAAGTAAGTTCTAGTATCTTCTTTTGTGTCTTATTATTAACACGTGTTTGTTACCTCTTTGGCCCTTTTCAACATTACATTGAACCTTTCTGAAATCTTATTCATTTTAAACATTTATGTTGCAGGCACTTTTTCTAAGAAACTATTCAGCTTTCATTAATTTTATATAATTCTCTGTTATTTAAATAAAATTAAATAGAAAACACATATTACAAACAAATAATAGAAAAGAAAATGGGACTTCTATTAAAAAAAATGTTTAAAAAGAATTTTTGAAAATTTTAATTTTTATACAAGTTTAAAATTGACATGTTTTTGTACACTCCATGGTAAGTTTGTTAAAATTTTGCAGCTTATATATTTTTTCCATGGCATTCTGTCTACTGAGATGTTAAATTCTATTTTTACTCAGCCATTCTTAAATTCGAAAAAAGGAGTATAAAGAAAATTGAACTTCGGATTACGAAAGAAAGTTACCATTAAAAATAAAAAAGTTGCAAACTTCGGCTAAATTGGAAGTAACCCAAAAAAAAATATGTGCCGATGACCACACAGTAGAAGTAAGATCTCTACTTCAAGCAACCAAAAACATTTTATAGTACTTTACTTCCTACTGAAAAATGCCTAACGGGCCTATAGAAGTTTTACGGTAAAAACTTGCCTCCATCCTTTATCTAGAAAGATAAAAGTTTCTCGCTGTATTAATGAATGCAATTTTTCACTATCGACATGGCAATAAAAATCCACATTTTCCACACTTATTAAAATTTGACCTTCATATTAACAGTTATTGTTAACAAATATGTAAATATGCTAATATACTAGTTGGTAAATGCTTCAAACACTCATTATTGGAGAACCAATCAAAACAACTATCTTCTAGCTAATACTGACGAAGTATTGAATTACTAGTATATTAGCGTGCCCAGATTAGGGCAACAATATACAGAAAGTAGGTATTTTCATAATAAATAAGAAAGTGTGTAAGTTGTGATTTGCATAATACCTAAATAATATTCTCTAATCACAATAAAAGCAAATAAATAAAAATAATCAATTGTAAATATGTAAATATGTAAAATATGTAAAAAGGTAAAAACTTGAGGCCAATTGATTGACCATTTTTGAAAAATAGTTAACGTAATCTAACCGTTGCCTATACTTTCGTAACTACTTTCGTTAAAATAACCTGTTTGTTATGAATCGCTCCCTACTGAGAAGTGCCTAATCTTTGTTAATTACATTTTTTTCAGAGTTTTTCAACTGTAAGGTATTAACATTCCCGTGATATATACAATGAGTGTCAACGTCACATATAATTATTTAGCTTACTTTTTCAGAATTTTACTTGACTATTTCCTGTATTCCTACAATTAGTTACTCTACCTATATTGCCGCATTGCCATACGTATATTATAATGACAATGCATAGTCATTGTTCATCCCTGAACTAGCTTCATCTGATAATGTAATAAAATTGTAGTATCTGTCTGTATTATGTTCTTTCAGGCAGATTGTTGTTTACGTTATTTCTCACTTTAAACTATACTTTATAATCAGGGCCCCAACAAGTGGGGGGGGGGGGGGTAGGTCCAGTAGGTACCATGGTACCAGAGCCCGACCACTTGAGGTCCGAATAGACTAGGAAACGCAATGCAATAATATTAAACTAATTAACAGTTGGGTACAGGTAGTGTACTTATAAAAAAGGGGGTGGGCCAGGGCCCATGATTTGGTGTGAGTGCCTGTTAATAATATAAGTCTATGAACTGAAAATTGACAAAACTTTGATGCACCGACCATTTAAACCGTAACTAGTTTAAGATAATATATAAACATTTATTTATTACGGCACTTGTCCCTTTTATAGACAAGAGAATGGGATAACTCTGAAAACAACATATTTAACAGCGTTAACAAATTTAAGAGCTAAAGCTCCATATACTTTATAACTTTCACCCAAACTAAATCTAAGAGCATATTATATATGTATCATTTTCTGAAAAGGCATAAATAAAATCAAGTAGAGTATCGAAATCAACTGTAGTTTAATCTCTTATCTTAATTAAGGTAAGCGGTGCCGCGAACGTAATTCGACAATTTCTCCTACATTCCTAAACCGATTAAAATAATTTTTTGATAGGCTTTTATAGGCAACTTTATAGAATGGTACTAGCCTATTGAAAAGTAAAGAAAGAAAAACATTTTTTTCTTGTGTGAAAAACAAAAAAATATATTTTTTTTGTTGACTTCAATATCTCAGTATCATTCTATCAAGAATTTTCTAAAAGTCTGTCAAAATATTTTCTCAATCGGTTCATAGGAGAACTTGTCGAATTACGAAATTATTTTTTTAAAGCCAGATCGCCACACTTAAAGCAATTGTACAAATTCAACAAAACATATTAACGTTGAGATCCAACAGTTCATACAAAATAAGGTAATAAATTATATTTTTAAATCATACTACCTATTACACTATTTCATAATATAATATTTAGAATCAAAAGATTGTAAATAAATTGACATTTTTATTATATGAAATTAATATTTTACTCGCTTATTGTTTTGTAATATACATTTTTGTGATTTTAAGAATTTTTGAGGGAAACGATTATTATATTATTTTTGTACGACATGCTTTGAAATTAGCCGAACTGTCAATAATAAATGTCAGTTACTTTTGGTGTGTCATATACACGAATACACACTGTATTTTACAATAACTAAAATTGATATTCTAAATGTTTTCATAAGTGATTCATCACCACTGAATAATAAATAATTAATTTGTTTTTAATCAACCTCATCTACTTGTCTTTTTTTGTTCAAATAATTTTTTAGACCTCAATTGAAACTAAATATAGAATATGATGAGTCAACATCAATAACAATTTTTAGTTCAATCTTTGAGAATTATTTCTCATCTTATTTCCTCTATTTCTGCAATTACACCACGGATATCGCACGTATGTGGTACGTTTCAAAAAGACAAGCAACACAATGGCCTATTTTTACAGAGCGCATTAGTAATCCTAAATATATTAACATCACAGTGAGTATCTAAAGAAAAAGTGTCTTCTCCATATATACGGTGCCAGAACGTATATACATATCGGGAATATATAGGGAGCCACTTGCTCACATTAAATGCGGAAAATATTGGGTGCGAGAACGTCAACTTAGGTTTCGGTGCCACTTAGTGATTTTACGCGTATATATATATATATATATATATATATATATATATATATATATATATATATATATATATATATATATATATATATATATATATATATATATATATATATATATATATATATATATATATATATATATATAAAATAAAATAACGTAAAAAATTCTACTTTCAGTTGATTTATTTGATAAAACAATAAATATTTTTGAACTAGATGTTTGTTTAATTCTCGTGTATACATTAAAAATTATAAAAAGTAGGCAATAATCGTATGTGATGTGCAAAATATTTTGCACACTAATTCGCAAAATATTTTGCGCACGGTGTCATGGTGACGCAAAAAAAATAATGTCAATGAAAAAATGTCTCATTTAGACACTGACATTAATGCGCAAACATAGCCTTTTTTGACAGTTGTAGAAAAAATAATATAGCGAATTAATATTAGTCATAATAATTTATTTCGTATGCAATCTTTATACTACAGTGAAGGGAAATCAAGATGAAATAATATTTGCTGTGATTTAATGATTTAAAGTGGTGACAAATAATATCCCCTAAAAAAATCGCTAATAGTTAGCCATGGAATCACAAGTGTCTTGGAATATGTCATAAAACGGATCTGTGCTTTATTTTCTGAGGAGAGAAGATGCACAAGTAGAATTTTTAAAGCATTTGGGATTAGTTAATGATGTAAGGAATCATAGTAAGCCAGAATTGTACTAATTTAATTCAAAATAAATATAAAGATATTTTTCATAATATAATCGCCATTGTCTAATCATTGCTGGCAAACCAGGGAAATTTCCACTTATTAATCACATAGGTAGGTGCTCATGGGTAAGTAAAATTTCCAAAAAATTTGATGGTTGTCATAGCAACAATGACAAAATAAACGTGTCCGATTGACTAATAATGATTGGTATAAAATTTTTCAACAATAATACCTCTGCATTTTATTTATTAGTATGCCAATTTTAAATTTTTATAAAAAATTCTAAATCTTAAAAAAACCATTGAAAAGAAGTGTCTTAAAAATATATTTTCTAAATGAAGAGTTCGCAAAAAAATTTGGAAAATGATATCACTGCATTTTCTTTAAATTAATATGTAAATTTTAAACATTAAAACACAAAATTAAATTATAAATAATTTTTGTATATGTGAATCAACTGTTTGAAAATTACACGCTTGTCGAAACTGCAGTAACGTTTGGTTATAATAAATTAATGATAAAAAACAAAGAAAGGTGTTTTCATCTGTTTCATTATGATTAATTATCACAATGTAATGGCTTCCACTATTTCATTTGTTTAATAATTGTTTGAATGGGGGAAGGCTCCATATTTTTCTATTACTTGAATCTCCGAATATCTACCTTTTTGCCGAAAATATAAACTTAGGTTTTACTAAAAGGAAACTTTGAGAAAGTAATAAAGTTGTAAACATGCACAATGCAATTTAGAGGAAATTTTAATAACCGGTAAATCGGTAAATAAAAATAAACATAACCGGTTAACCGGTATTTAAATATGTACCGAAATATGTAAAAAAAATTATGTAATGAAGGGCAGGTTAGAGGCAACTTTTTGATGTGCTATAAAATGTTTTTACCGTAATGTGCTTGAATTAGAAATTTTATTTCTACCGTGTGGTCCACGGTACACAATGATTCTTTTATCCCATAATTCCCGCCAACTAATTAGTTTAAAATGTGTCATATATTCCTTAAAATGTGCAGTGGTCCATTTACTTTAAAATTCAGTCAAAGTAAGTTCTAGTATCTTCTTTTGTGTCTTATTATTAACACGTGTTTGTTACCTCTTTGGCCCTTTTCAACATTACATTGAACCTTTCTGAAATCTTATTCATTTTAAACATTTATGTTGCAGGCACTTTTTCTAAGAAACTATTCAGCTTTCATTAATTTTATATAATTCTCTGTTATTTAAATAAAATTAAATAGAAAACACATATTACAAACAAATAATAGAAAAGAAAATGGGACTTCTATTAAAAAAAATGTTTAAAAAGAATTTTTGAAAATTTTAATTTTTATACAAGTTTAAAATTGACATGTTTTTGTACACTCCATGGTAAGCTTGTTAAAATTTTGCAGCTTATATATTTTTTCCATGGCATTCTGTCTACTGAGATGTTAAATTCTATTTTTACTCAGCCATTCTTAAATTCGAAAAAAGGAGTATAAAGAAAATTGAACTTCGGATTACGCAAGAAAGTTACCATTAAAAATAAAAAAGTTGCAAACTTCGGCTAAATTGGAAGTAACCCAAAAAAAAATATGTGCCGATGACCACACAGTAGAAGTAAGATCTCTACTTCAAGCAACCAAAAACATTTTATAGTACTTTACTTCCTACTGAAAAATGCCTAACGGGCCTATAGAAGTTTTACGGTAAAAACTTGCCTCCATCCTTTATCTAGAAAGATAAAAGTTTCTCGCTGTATTAATGAATGCAATTTTTCACTATCGACATGGCAATAAAAATCCACATTTTCCACACTTATTAAAATTTGACCTTCATATTAACAGTTATTGTTAACAAATATGTAAATATGCTAATATACTAGTTGGTAAATGCTTCAAACACTCATTATTGGAGAACCAATCAAAACAACTATCTTCTAGCTAATACTGACGAAGTATTGAATTACTAGTATATTAGCGTGCCCAGATTAGGGCAACAATATACAGAAAGTAGGTATTTTCATAATAAATAAGAAAGTGTGTAAGTTGTGATTTGCATAATACCTAAATAATATTCTCTAATCACAATAAAAGCAAATAAATAAAAATAATCAATTGTAAATATGTAAATATGTAAAATATGTAAAAAGGTAAAAACTTGAGGCCAATTGATTGACCATTTTTGAAAAATAGTTAACGTAATCTAACCGTTGCCTATACTTTCGTAACTACTTTCGTTAAAATAACCTGTTTGTTATGAATCGCTCCCTACTGAGAAGTGCCTAATCTTTGTTAATTACATTTTTTTCAGAGTTTTTCAACTGTAAGGTATTAACATTCCCGTGATATATACAATGAGTGTCAACGTCACATATAATTATTTAGCTTACTTTTTCAGAATTTTACTTGACTATTTCCTGTATTCCTACAATTAGTTACTCTACCTATATTGCCGCATTGCCATACGTATATTATAATGACAATGCATAGTCATTGTTCATCCCTGAACTAGCTTCATCTGATAATGTAATAAAATTGTAGTATCTGTCTGTATTATGTTCTTTCAGGCAGATTGTTGTTTACGTTATTTCTCACTTTAAACTATACTTTATAATCAGGGCCCCAACAAGTGGGGGGGGGGGGGTAGGTCCAGTAGGTACCATGGTACCAGAGCCCGACCACTTGAGGTCCGAATAGACTAGGAAACGCAATGCAATAATATTAAACTAATTAACAGTTGGGTACAGGTAGTGTACTTATAAAAAAGGGGGTGGGCCAGGGCCCATGATTTGGTGTGAGTGCCTGTTAATAATATAAGTCTATGAACTGAAAATTGACAAAACTTTGATGCACCGACCATTTAAACCGTAACTAGTTTAAGATAATATATAAACATTTATTTATTACGGCACTTGTCCCTTTTATAGACAAGAGAATGGGATAACTCTGAAAACAACATATTTAACAGCGTTAACAAATTTAAGAGCTAAAGCTCCATATACTTTATAACTTTCACCCAAACTAAATCTAAGAGCATATTATATATGTATCATTTTCTGAAAAGGCATAAATAAAATCAAGTAGAGTATCGAAATCAACTGTAGTTTAATCTCTTATCTTAATTAAGGTAAGCGGTGCCGCGAACGTAATTCGACAATTTCTCCTACATTCCTAAACCGATTAAAATAATTTTTTGATAGGCTTTTATAGGCAACTTTATAGAATGGTACTAGCCTATTGAAAAGTAAAGAAAGAAAAACATTTTTTTCTTGTGTGAAAAACAAAAAAATATATTTTTTTTGTTGACTTCAATATCTCAGTATCATTCTATCAAGAATTTTCTAAAAGTCTGTCAAAATATTTTCTCAATCGGTTCATAGGAGAACTTGTCGAATTACGAAATTATTTTTTTAAAGCCAGATCGCCACACTTAAAGCAATTGTACAAATTCAACAAAACATATTAACGTTGAGATCCAACAGTTCATACAAAATAAGGTAATAAATTATATTTTTAAATCATACTACCTATTACACTATTTCATAATATAATATTTAGAATCAAAAGATTGTAAATAAATTGACATTTTTATTATATGAAATTAATATTTTACTCGCTTATTGTTTTGTAATATACATTTTTGTGATTTTAAGAATTTTTGAGGGAAACGATTATTATATTATTTTTGTACGACATGCTTTGAAATTAGCCGAACTGTCAATAATAAATGTCAGTTACTTTTGGTGTGTCATATACACGAATACACACTGTATTTTACAATAACTAAAATTGATATTCTAAATGTTTTCATAAGTGATTCATCACCACTGAATAATAAATAATTAATTTGTTTTTAATCAACCTCATCTACTTGTCTTTTTTTGTTCAAATAATTTTTTAGACCTCAATTGAAACTAAATATAGAATATGATGAGTCAACATCAATAACAATTTTTAGTTCAATCTTTGAGAATTATTTCTCATCTTATTTCCTCTATTTCTGCAATTACACCACGGATATCGCACGTATGTGGTACGTTTCAAAAAGACAAGCAACACAATGGCCTATTTTTACAGAGCGCATTAGTAATCCTAAATATATTAACATCACAGTGAGTATCTAAAGAAAAAGTGTCTTCTCCATATATACGGTGCCAGAACGTATATACATATCGGGAATATATAGGGAGCCACTTGCTCACATTAAATGCGGAAAATATTGGGTGCGAGAACGTCAACTTAGGTTTCGGTGCCACTTAGTGATTTTACGCGTATATATATATATATATATATATATATATATATATATATATATATATATATATATATATATATATATATATATATATATATATATATATATATATATATATATATATATATATATATATATATATATATATATATATATATATATTAAATGCGGAAAATATTGGGTGCGAGAACGTCAACTTAGGTTTCGGTGCCACTTAGTGATTTTACGCGTATATATATATATATATATATATATATATATATATATTATATATATATATATATATATATATATATATATATATATATATATATATATATATATATATATATATATATATATATATATATATATATATATATATATATATATATATATATATATATATATATATATATATATATATATATATATATATATATATATATGAGAAATACTAGGTTCACGGGTTGAACCGCGTCTGAGATTATTGGAGTCTCGACGTTTCGGCTCCCACTTTGGAGCCATTTTCAAGAGAAAAAGAAAGATAATGGGAAGTCTAGGAAGGGTAAGGAATGGTTCGAGTCCGGGGCCTCAATCTGCCTACTCCCCAGGTCGAACCTTGGTTCGTCTCTAAGATCTCAATCTCAGTTCTTAGAGAGAACTGACGGGTTGTGGGTTGAGGTGAGGTATTTATAGTAGGATTGGTGGGTGTGGTGAGCACTGGTGCGGAACGGTTGCGCGTGGTAGGAGGGTCGCTGTGTGGTGTTAGTGAGGGTTGTATACTTAGTGGAGATATTAGTGATTTCCAAGCAGTTGGAAGTCGAAGACTGTCGTCCCTTTTGTTTAAACAATTAGGACGCTTCTCGATTTCAATTGCTTCGCGGATCGTTCGTGTTTTTCGGGAATATACAGGTGCTATTGTTTTTGTGTTGTCAAAGTCTATGTTATGTCCAGTCTGGAGACGGTGTTGTGCTAGGGATGAGGTAAGGTCAGTATTTCTGACTGCTAGGCGATGTTCGTATACCCTATTGTTAATGCGTCTGTTTGTTTGTCCAATGTAAGTTTGGGGACAGTCGGAGCAAGGTATTTCGTAAACGCCATGAGAGTCATTAGGGACTTGGTCTTTTGGGGACTTGATAAGGTTGGAAATAGTCTGTTGTGTTGTGAATATTGTTTTTATGTTGTTTGTTTTTAGGACTTTGGAGATTCGGTCTGTGACACCTTTGATGTAAGGTAGGAAGGCTTTGTGTTGTTCAGGTGGGGATGTATCCGGATGTTGTGTTTGGTGTGGGTACTGTGCTTTATTTATGGTCCGTCTTATATGGTTTCTGTCATAACCGTTTTGTACGAGTGCGTGTTCTAATGTGTGCAATTCCGTTTGTCTGTTATGGCTGTCAGTTAGTCTGAGGGATCTTGTTATAAGAGTGTTGACGACCGAATTTATTTGTGAGGGATGGTGATGGGAGTTTGCATTTAGGTAACGGTTTGTGTGGGTTGGTTTTCGGTAAACAGAGTAAGAGAATTGGTGTGTGTTATTTTTAGTGATGAGGACATCTAGGAAAGGTAGGGACGAATTATTCTCCATGGTGAACTGTATTTTGGGATGGATGTTGTTTAAGTGGGACAAGAAAGTATTTAGGGAATCCCTACCGTGCGGCCAGATAACGAAGGTGTCATCAACGTATCTTAACCAACACGTAGGTTTCAGGTCGGAAGTGTTGAGGGCTTCAGTTTCGAAGTTGTCCATGAAGATATCGGCTATGATGGGGGATAGAGGTGATCCCATAGGGGCTCCACTTATTTGTTTATAGAATTTATTTTGGAAAAGAAAATAGGTGTTTGACAAACAATGTTTTAGGAGGGATATGGTACTGGGAGAAATGTTGTGTTTGGTTTTGAGGATATTTATTATATTATTTCAGAGAGTGGGATATTCGTAAATAGTGATACAATGTCGAAACTGACTAATATATCATTTTGCGAAATAGGATATTGTTGCAGGAGGTCGATAAAATGAGCGGAGTTTTTGACATAGGATGACGCCTTTTCGGCGATAGGTTGAAGGGTGCTGGCTAAGTGTCCAGCCAGTTTGTGGGTTGGGGACCGAAAGGCACTAACAATAGGTCTTAAAGGAATGTTGGGTTTGTGAATTTTAGGAAGCCCGTAGATTCTAGGAATTCGAGAAGACTTTTCTCGGGGAATTAGAGGTTTGCCGATATCTGGATGGAGGTTAGAGTTATTGATGATTGTTTTGGTTTTCTTTTCTAAATAGGTGGTGGGGTCGCGTTGAATTTGTTTGTAATCAGTACTTGTTACTAGGTCGTTCATTTTTCGTAGGTAGTCAGAGGTATTGAGGATGACAGTGGCGTTACCTTTATCTGCTGGTAGGATAATAAGTTCGTCATTGTTATGTAAGTCTTTTAGGGCTCGTCTTTCTCGTAAGAGTAGGTTTGATTTGGGAGGTTTGGCTGTTCGGAGTATTCTGGAAATGTCATGTCTGGTTTCTTCAGCTTGGTTGTCTGGAAGGTGGGATATATAGTTTTCGATTTGGGAAATAATAGCCTCAGTTGGGATGGTGTTAGGAGAAATGGCAAAGTTAAAACCTTTAGCTAAAGCTTGAAGAGCTGAGTCACTGATGGGAAAGTCGGAAAAGTTATGGACTACGTTGTTAGGATCTATTGGAGTGGAGTGTAGTTTCTGGTTAGTGATGAGTTGTGAAAGTTTTTGTTTTTGTGTGATAGTCTTTTGTTCTGCAATGTGTTGTGCTGTATCGTTAGATAGTCGGTCAAATGTATCCCAAAGTAGTGGATGAATGAAAGAAGTGTGGATCTGAGAGTAGGTTTTATATATCAACGTGTTGGTGGTGTTGAGGTTATGTCTTGTGTTATGTATGGAATTTCTAAGTAGAGCAGAGTTTGCTTTACCTAGAATTCTGGAAATGGAGCGGGATTTAGTGTGATGTTTAAGTTGTAAAGATTTTGGAATGACCTGATGTTGACGACAGGCTTTTAGGAAAGTAAGATCACAAAGAAGTTTGGATTTGCGGATAAGAAGTTTACTATAGGTTTTGGTGAGAGAGTAAATTTCCTCCCCGTAGAGGCGAATGAAATGCTCGGATAGGTTTCCGCGGTTGTCTGTATGAGAAATACTAGGTTCACGGGTTGAACCGCGTCTGAGACTATTGGAGTCTCGACGTTTCGGCTCCCACTTTGGAGCCATTTTCAAGAGAAAAAGAAAGATAATAGGAAGGAAAGATAATAGGAAGTCTAGGAAGGGTAAAGTCCTAGACTTCCTATTATCTTTCTTTTTCTCTTGAAAATGGCTCCAAAGTGGGAGCCGAAACGTCGAGACTCCAATAATCTCAGACGCGGTTCAACCCGTGAACCTAGTATTTCTCATACAGACAACCGCGGAAACCTATCCGAGCATTTCATATGTATATATATGTATATATATATATATATATATATATATATATATATATATATATATATATATATATATATATATATATATATATATATATATATATATGTGTATATATATATATACGGTTTGCTATCATTACTGCGCCCATCCATTTACCATTTACATTTATTATTACGTCCATCGTGTTATTGCGTCCATATATCGGACGCAGCAAATCCACACGTTGTTTTTCGTATTTCCCGCGAACTATTAAAGCTGATGTTATGACAGTTATGCGTAACTCTAAGAACCATCCTGGTTCCCGTCGAAACTCCACGCCATCTACACGGATTCCGAAGATATATCCAGATCTTTAAAATTTAAGTGGACGCAGTAATATTACCACCATATACAAAAATGTATAATTTTAGTTCAAAGGAATTCCTGTAGAGGCGTACCAAACATATACGAATCCGTATGTTATCTGTATATTTCACAAATATTATTGCGACCGGCTATTGGCAACGTCGCAAGTGAGCGTTATCGTTGATTTATTTTTAGAAATGCTGATTTGATTATATTGTAAATATTGAATAAAATAATTATAGAGATATTACTACGTGCTGGTGAATTGTTGCGTCCGAATAGTGTTTTTTTATGTTTAACTAACTCTCTATTGCAAATTGGGAATTTATTTAAATTATTTTTTATGCATTCTTCCGTAACGTTTTAGAAAATTGTGTCTGTATATAAGTTCCATTTAGGAATACTATGTAAAGTTTCGCAATATAAATGGCACATTGCACATGGCACGAAAATTTTAAGTTAATAGTTTTCTTCTTTCACAAACGCACGTTTCACCTACCATCATCTGGAGAAGATTAAAATTGAACTTCGTCTCGAAATGATGCCAACTTGGTTGGCGAAATGTGTGCATCGAGTGTTTCTATAGTGTTTATGGAAATACGCATTATGAGATTACTTCCACATTCAGTGAAAGTATAGTAATGCAAAAAAATAGAAAATTTTTATTGTTCAAATAGGCTTAGAATATCATGAAACGTTTAGATTTTAAGTTTGAGCAAAAAAAATTTTCTGTCTGTCGGGCTGTCTGTCTGTAATTTTACTTTCACATCCAGTGGAAGTATAGTAACGACAAAAATTTTTTTAAAAATGTTTATTGCTCATATGGGCTTAGAATGTCATGAAACGTCGAGATTT
Organism: Rutpela maculata; assembly: GCA_936432065.2. NCBI lineage: Eukaryota > Metazoa > Arthropoda > Insecta > Coleoptera > Cerambycidae > Rutpela > Rutpela maculata. The sequence continues at coordinate 202,567,549 of OW386285.2, read as the reverse complement.
TAAGTTTGAGCAAAAAAAAATTCTGTCTGTCTGTCTGTCGTCTGTCGGTCTGTCAGTAACTTTTTATGTGCGCACGATTACTCTGGAACCATTTAAGATATTGACTTGAAAGGTACACGTATTTATTTTAACGAGATCTGGAACTAGATTATATTTTCATCTTATTGCGTTGAAGGGTTGGGGGTAAATAGGTAAATCAAACAGGTAAGAGTCCATAAAATTGGTATTTAGTAGGTATATATAAAAGAAGTTAAGGCCTCAAAAATTTTTTTGGCATTAGCCACTCCCATTACTACCCCCACCCATTTGTTAAAGGAGGTGAAAAAAATAAAATTGTAATTTCTCGTGTATACAAGAACCTAAGGCCTCAATTTTTTTTTACTTCAGTCACCCACACTACCAACCCTCTACCACCACCCCACCCCCACTACCGATGTGGCATATCGTTTTATAGGTTTTTGGGGTAGACGATTTCAAATATTATGTTGTTAAAGTTACTTCGAATAGTATGGATGCGCAGTGGCTTTGCTCGATTAGTATGGATGTGCAGTACTTTTCCCCGAGTATTATGGATGCGCAGTGGCTTTCCTCGAGTATTTTGGATGCGCAGTGACTTTTCTCGAGTATTATAGATCGCAGTAGGTTACCTAAAGTAGTACGAATACGCAGCGGGTTACTTTAAGTAGTATGAATGCGCAGTGGCTTTCCTCGAGTACAATGGATGCGCAGTGAGTTACCACGAGTAGTATGGATGCGCAGTGGCTTTTCTCGAGTACTATAGATGCGCAGTAGGTTACCTCAAGTGGTATGGATGCGCAGTGGGTTTCCTCGAGTAAAATGGATGCGCAGTGGGTTACTTCAAGAAGTATGAATGCGCAGTGGCTCTCCTCGAGTAAATTGGATGCACAGTGGGTTACCTTGAGTAGTGTGGGTGCGTAGTAGGTTTCCTTGGAGAAAATGCTTGAAGTAGAGGCTTTACGTCTATCGTGTAGTTTACGGCACAAAACGATTTTTTATATCTTTGTCATGTCATTTGTCATCCCTATTACCAATGTGGCAAATAATTTTATGGGGTTTTGGGGTACATGATTTCAAATATTATACTATTAAAGTTCCATAAACAATTATTTCTACATAGTGGAGTGTAAATATAGTATTTTCGTTGTAAAAGACTTGGATGTGGAAGTAGTGATTCCTTGTTTAACATTGTTTTTACTTCCACATCCAGTGGAAGTATAGTAACGACAATAAAAGTTTAAAAATTTTTTATTATTCAAATGGATTTAAAATGTCATGAAACCTCGAGATTTTAAGTTTGAGCGAAAAAGAAATCTGTTTGTCTGTCGGTCTGTCTGTAACTTTTTTTGTGCGCACGTTTACTCTGGAACCGTTTAAGATATTGACTTGAAATTTGGTACACATAAGTACTTTAACGAGATCTGGAACTAGATTATATTTTCATCTTGTTCTGTCAAATGGTTTGGGGGTAAATTGGGGTAAATTCGGGGTAAATGGGTAAATCAAGCAGGTAACAGTCCATAAAATTAATATTTAGTATATACAAGAGAAGCTAAGGTCTCAAAAAAATTTTTGGCATTAGCCACCCCCATTACCACTCCCACCCCATTATTAAAAGGAATGAAAAAAATTGTGATTTAGTGTATGAACAAGAACCAGAAACCTCAAAATATTTTTTTACTTCATCCATCCCCACCACCTCTATCCCACTACTGATGTGGGGTATCGTTTTATGGGTTTTTGGAGCAGAAGATTTCAAATATATTATTAAAGTTCCATAAACAATTATTTCCAAGTTTTTTCGTTGTGAGTGACTTGGATAGAGAATCTGGTTGTGGAAGTAGTAATTCCTTGGTCAGCGGTTTTTCTTGTGCGCACGATTACTCTGGAACCGTTTAAGACATTGACTTGAAATTTGGTGCACATATGTATTTTAACGAGATTTGGAACTAGATTATATTTTGATCTTATTCCGTTGAAGGGTTGAGGGTAAATTGGGGCACATGGGAGTAAATAGGTAAATCAAGCAAGTAAAAGTCCACAGAATTGGTATTTAGTATATATTATAAGAGAAGCTAATTCTCAAAAAAATTTTTTGGCATTAGCCACCCCCATCTCGTTATTAAAGAGGTGTGAAAAGAATAAAATTGTGATTTAGTGTATGTGTACAAGAACCAAAGGCCTCAAACATAGTTTTTACTTCATCCATCCCCACTACCACCTCCTTCCACCATCCCCACCTTCACTACCGATGTGGCATATCGTTTTATGGGCTTTTGGGGTAGACAATTTCAAATATTATACTATTAAAGTTTCGTAAGCAATTATTTCCATATTCAATTTTCTTTTGCTGTTGATGTGGAAGTAGTGATTCCTTGGGCAGCGGTTTTTTTTATTGTAAGTAGGTCGTATCTTGAGATCAGGTTTTAACACTCAAAATTTGGCACCTGAGCGCTACGGGTGATAAGTTTTGATATTTCAAATGTCCCCGTGTCTAAGCCTACATTGTCTCTACTATCTACAGCTCTAGTGGTCTGGATATTCAAGACCTCTTATCACATAACCCGATGCTCCCATTATAGATCTTATCATTACTGAAAACATAACTTCAAAACAACAAACAGCAAATGAGGACTATATATTTTTAAAGAATTTTTAAAATCTATTCGTTTATTACTTTTAAGGACGTATTATTGCAGATATTTATTGTTTTGGAAATTTTAGTTATAAACAAATTCAAGTAACTCTCTAGTTTTTTTATTAAATCAAAAACGGTAAACGTTTAGGTCACTTATATATAAACAAATCGACATTCCTTCTTGAAATTTGGGCTGGTTATTCTTCAATGCTTATTATTTTGTTTCTGCTATTTTAAGATAATCCAAAGCTACAATTGGGTTGTTGACGAATTTTCAAAAATGGTGAAATATGGTAGTAGAGGCGTTAATTTAGTTATATATTTAATTTGAAAGACAAATTCTAAGCGCAACATATTTAAAAAAATTATTAAAGTTCGACTATTTGAATGTATCAGGAAAACGAAAGTGACATCATAACGGTAGTTAGATGTGAAGTTATATGCAGAATAGAAGAAGAGGAACAAGTTGGCATTGTTGGCAATAATGAAAATAACCTCAAAATTGAATTTGACATTTAATTAGAAGTTTTTAGCGTTTGGTATTTATTTTCTTTCAAAATGGCTGAGGCAGGATTTAAAAAAGCCAATTCTGATATTTTACCTTCTTTAGATATATTTATGGTCAGCGAATTTTTAAAAACAGATGATCGTTTTAGCATTGCAAAGGTTAGAAGTGCAAAAGTCGCGAGGTACTTTACAGCTATAGTTTTGATTATAAATATTAGAAAAACAGTTAACCATTCATTTTTACGTTCACCATTCGTTACTGGAACACTGAAGAAACATTTTTTCGGTGAATTGGTGGTATTATTTACACAGTACGGCACAAAACACCACTTAAACTTAGATTTATTCATAACTTTATGCCGCTAAAATAAACCGGAATGTAATCTAGAAACGTCAATTGAATTTGACATTAGATTTCTTCACACAGTCTGAACTACTGCACCAGTGTAGATAATAGTTGGACAGCGTGTGAGAGAGCGTTTCAGTTTTTTATAACTTTTAATTTGTTACGAAAATGGTAAACCAACCTAACTTGAACATCTTGTATACAGCTTTGTAAAACTTAATATCACTGAACCAATAAAAAAAATATTTCGTGAGCAGGATTTGAACCCGAGACGTCCGCATCCTGAATAAAAAGCGCTAGTAAGCAAGCAAGCAATAAAAAGTTTATTAATATTAAGGGTACAGATATGTACCTCCCCGCAATATGTATTTATATATAAAAACCGCTAGTTGCCTTACCCACTTGGCTATCTAGCGACTAAAGTCGGGTGTGTGAAAACATAATATAACATTTAGATACATTTGGTGATTTTCGGATCTCTAACAAAATCGATAAAGACCCCACTTTCGAGTCTCTATACAGTAACTTTTAACAATTATAGATTTGGATTATTTTCAAGTAGCAGAAGCAAAATAATAGACAGAGAATTAACAGTCCAAATTTTAATAAGAAATATCGATTTGTTCATTTATAAGTGACCTAAATGTAAAAACTAACATATCTCACCTCCAAATGCAAGAAGTAGAGCATTAATCTCTTTTTTAAAGTTGGCTTTTTTAATCTACTTTCATTATCCCTTTACCGTTTTTGATTTCATAAAAAACCAGAGAGTTATTTCAATTTGTTTATAACTACAGTTTGGAAAATTGTAAACAACTGCAATAAAAGGGGTTAAAATTTTGAAAAAAAAATGTCTTCGTGATCTATAAAAAGTTACAATTTGAGCCATCTTCACATTTCTTGGTTTTGATGGCAGGATTTCACAAGGGTACAAAGTTTTAGCAACAAATTATATATTTGAGCCGTTTTAATGATCATTTTGATTTGAAATATTAAGTGGTGATTGTACTTAATAAGGTCCAAAATTTCATTGATTATCCATTATTTTTGAAAGAACAATGATTTGTTTAGAAACGCATAATTTTGTAGTATTCAATTTTTTTTAAATAATAATAACAATTGGTATGAATTATAGTTTATGTATTTTTATTGTACAGCTCATAATGAACATTTTTCTTCTTTTTGTTGTTTTCCATAGCACTTATAGATTTCGAGATATTCAAAGAAAGCCGATGGAAACACGGTCTAAAAAATTAAATTGTTTAAATAAACAATACGCCGGCGCTGACCTCGCAGAAACTGCAAAACTGAACTGTGAACTTCAGTTGATCCCCTGAACACGTTAAAACAAAAAAGCCGCCCTGACCAGACAATTTACTTTGCGAATTTTTTAGTCCTACTTTGAGTAGGAGTATAATTTAAACCTTTTTTTGATTATGTGCAAACTGTTCCCACTTAGGAGTGATGAAAAGTCATAATTATTAAGTACATGGTGTGGTTTCTACAGATCTTGTTTCAGGAAAAATCGATTCAGTAGTTGATTGCAGGGTTTGTAACTCTCGCATTTTGAAAGATATTTAGTCTGAATAGTAATTATTACGTAGTCTCATTAATAATTATTGAATGGGTGTTTCCACTGTTTGGATTTCAATTTGGCAACAACGCACAGACGCAATAATGTACAGTATACGGCCAAGTTGAGTTGACATGGTACCGAACGTGAACGGAGTTGGTAATGTGCACGAAATTAACAAACAACAAATATAAAAAGTTGGATTCCTGTAAATTTGAGTGAGCGCACTGACACGAAAACTACCTTATTAACCAACATTCTCATCACTGCAAAGGTCATCACTACGTTTTCTAGTGGACGCAACAGCGTTGGATTGTGAAAGGATTCAATAATGTTAGCAGGACGTATATGTATATATATATAACAAACAACAAATATAAAAAGTTGGATTCCTGTAAATTTGAGTGAGCGTACTGACACGAAAACTACCTTATTAACCAACATTCTCATCACTGCAAAGGTTATCACTACGTTTTCTAGTGGACGCAACAGCGTTAAATTGTGAAAGGATTCAATAATGTTAGCAGGACGTATATGTATATATATATATATATATATATATATATATATATATATATATATATATATATATATATATATATACGTCCTGCTAATATTATTGAATCCTTTCACAATCCAACGCTGTTGCGTCCACTAGAAAACGTAGTGATAACCTTTGCAGTGATGAGAATGTTGGTTGATAAGGTAGTTTTCGTGTCAGTGCGCTCACTCAAATTTACAGGAATTCAACTTTTTGTATTCGTTGTTTGTTCATTTCGTGCACATTACCAACTCCGTTCACGTTCGGTACCATGTCAACTCAACTTGGCCGTATATTGTACATTATTGCGTCTGTACGTTGTTGCCAAATTGAAATCCAAAGAGTGGAAACACCCATTCAATAATTATTAATGAGACTACGTAATAATTACTATTCAGATTAAATATCTTTTAAAATGCGAGAGTTACAAACCTTGCAATCAACTACTGAATCGATTTTTCCTGAAACAAGATCTGTAAAAACCACACCTTGTACTTAATAATGATGACTTTTCATCACTCCTAAGTGGGAACAGTTTGCACATAATCAGAAAAAGGTTTAAATTATACTGGAGTCAAAGTAGGACTAAAAAATTCGCAATGTAAATTGTCTGGTCAGGGCAGTTTTTTTGTTTTAACGTGTTCAGGGGATCAACTTAAGTTCACAGTTCAATTTTGCAGTTTCTGCGAGGTCAGCGCCGGCGTATTGTTTATTTAAACAATTTAATTTTTTAGACTGTGTTTCCATCGGTTTTCTTTGAATATCTCGAAATCTATAAGTGCTATGGAGAACAACAAAAAGAAGGAAAATGTTCGTTATGAGCTGTACAATAAAAATACATAAACTATAATTCATACCAATTGTTATTATTATTAAAAAAAAAAATGAATACTACAAAATTATGCGTTTCTAAACAAATCACTGTTCTTTCAAAAATAATGGATAACCAATGAAATTTTGGACCTTATTAAGTACAATCACCACTTAATATTTCAAATCAAAATGATCATTAAAACGGCTCAAGTATATAATGGTTGCTAAAACTTTGCATCCTTGTGAAATCCTGCCATCAAAACCAAGAAATTTGTAGAAGGCTCAAATTGTAACTTTTTATAGATCACGAAGACATTTTTTCAAAATTTTAACCCCTTTTATTGCAGTTGTTTATAATTTTCGAAATTGTAGTTATAAACAAATTGAAATAACTCTCTGGTTTTTTTATGAAATCAAAAACGGTAAAGGGGTAATGAAAGTAGATTAAAAAGCCAACTTTAAAAAAAAGATTAATGCTCTACTTCTTGCATTTGGATATATGTTAGTTTTTACGTTTAGGTCACTTATAAATGAACAAATCGATATTTCTTATTAAAATTTGGACTGTTAATTCTCTGTCTATTATTTTGTTTCTGCTACTTGAAAATAATCCAAAGCTACAATTATTAAAAGTTACTGTATAGAGGCCCGAAAGTGGGGTCTTTATCGATTTTGTTAGAGATCCGAAAATCACCAAATGTATCTAAATGTTATATTATGTTTTTACAAACCTGACTTTAGTCGCTAGATAGCCAAGTGGGTAAGGCAACTAGCGATTTTTATACATATAAATACATATTCCGGGGAGGTACATATCTGTACCATTAATATTAATAAACTTGTTATTGCTTGCTTGCTTACTACCGCTTTTTATACAGGATGCGGACGTCTCGGGTTCAAATCCTGCTCTCGAAATATATTTTTTTATTGTTTCAGTGATATTAAAAGTTTTACAAAGCTGTATACGAAATGTTCAAGTTAGGTTGGTTTACCATTTTCGTGACACAAATTAAAAGTTATAAAAAATTGAAAATGTGCATTATGTTCTCAAAGCCGCTTTATTCGATGTTATTTAACAATTGGGTTGTTGCACTAAGTTAAAATTTTAATCGAATCTGTGTTTAACAATAACATTTCTTCATGAAAAATCATTGGAAACATGTAAAAGTTGAAAATAAAGTCTGATAATATTACAATATCAATTTGAAAAATACATGCATTTAAAACGGAGGTGACAACTTAATGGCAGTCTGCAGAGAAGTTAGTTATTAAACGATGAAAAAAAGGATACGAGGTTATAAACTATTGATAGCGACAGAGAAAAAAGAGAATAACGTCGATTGAGTTTGACACTATATTTAATAAGTTTGTTCAAAAACCTCCCCACTAAACATACTCTGCCACATCCACATTATAGCCACTCACATTTTAGTGGTTTTTGTAAATGGCAAAGCATCACATCACCGTGATGACACTCTTTGGACCGTTTTAGAACGTTCACATTATAACCACTCCCATGTCAGTGGAGATTGGGATGTCCACAATCACCACATCATTTTAGTGATACATTTTAAAACGTGGATGTAACTAACTGAGCCACCACTTACTTTGGTATCACCATCTCTTACAAAATAGCGACCACCGCCGGCAGCGCCACTAGTCTAGTACTACTACTGTCATCTCCAGTTTACACTTGTCTGTGTTCTATTAATGACGTTGACGTCAATAAACTTTAGTTTTAATGTTTTTGGTTTTTGTTTGGTAAATATCAACACATTTTTACGAAAAGGTAAGTACCTACTTGTATTAGCTACATTGTTACTATGAAATGTATTCTTATTTTATACCTTGCCTGTAATTTTCATGTTTGGTGACATATCGAATGACATCATTAAAATTCAAGGGAAAAAAGCTAATTTATCATTTAACATAATATATTTTGGTTAACACTGGTTATTTATTTTTCAATTACAGAATATAGTCCAATCAATGAATGCCCAAAAAGGGATTGTAGAGAACATTTTGGCGGGGAGAATTTTTCTCTTCAGGGATGTGTTGGGGGTAGTCAGGAGGTAAACACACTAAAAGTCCCCGCCCCTAGCCCCGCCGCTTCAAGGGGGAGGGGGGTGGAAAGGTTCCTTTTTTCGATTCTTCGCTTATAACTCGGAAACGATGCGTCGTATGGGAAAAGGTAATCTGTGCAAAATTAATCGTAATTAAATTTCCCACAAGAATGTTTATATTCATTTTCTTCCCATGTGTTATATTTTACGAGATATTCGCCAGCGAAAATCGATAATTAATAAAAAAAAAATCAATTGTGTACCTTGAATATTTCTATCAAAGCGGTTTACCGTGGTCTGCTAATAAATCACAGTCACAAAACAATATTTATTTTACAACACTCGACGTATTTACCAACGTAATATTTTGCCGAAGTCTAGACATTTCCTTAAATATACAGTGTGACTCACTTAAAATGAAGATACACTTATAACTTTTTCATTTTGTTTCCGATTTGAATCAAATTTTACTTAAGTATAGAACAAATTAGGATCTACTTATGACCAGAAAATCATTCACCTGCTATAAAGGCAAAGCCACCTGCGGTACCAAAATATGCTGAAAAAAATAAAACATTTTGAATGTTAGAAATTCTAAAAAATGCATCCAATCGGCGCCACAAACGTACATACACCAAAATTTGATTTGATTATTGATGGAGGATATGTCATACATAAGCTCATCTGGCAAAGGGGGTTCTCAGCTTCCGCAATTTGTGGTGGCTACGTAAAATTCATCGTTCGTAAGATTAAAAATCGATATGATTTTTAATCTTTTTCCTCATATTTTGGTACCTCAGGTAGCTTTGTCTTTATAGCAGGTGAATGATTTTCTGGTCATAAGTAGATCCTAATTTGTTCTATACTTGAGTAGGGTTTGATTCAAATCGGAAACAAAATGAATAAGTTATAAGGGTATCTTCATTTTAAGTGAGTCACACTGTATATTTAAGGAAATGTCTAGACTTCGACAAAATATTACGTTAGTAAATACGTCGAGTGTTGTAAAATAAAGATTGTTTTGTGACTGTGATTTATTAGCAGACCACGGTAAACCGCTTTGATAGAAATATTCAAGGTACACAATTGATTTTTTTTTTATTAACTATCAATTTTCGCTGGCGAATATCTCGTAAAATATAACACATAGGAAGAAAATGAATATAAACATTCTTGTGGGAAATTTAATTACGTTTAATTTTTCATAGATACCCTTTTTTCGTACGACGCATCGTTTCCGAGTTATAAGCGAAGAATCGAAAAAAGGAACCTTCCCACCCCCCTCTCCTACTGAAGCGGCGGGGCTAGGGGCGGGGACTTCTAGTATGTTTACCTCCTGACTACCCCCAACACATTCCTGAAGAGAAAAATTCTCCCCTCCAAAATGTTCTCTACAACTCTTTCATTGACTGGACTAATACTTTCGAATTCATAATTTAGTTTTTGTACCACATTAGGTATACCAATAGGTACAGAGTTGTCTCCATGTCATCCATGCGGCATGCCCCATTTGATATTCGACGAGATTATTAGGTACCTTGTGTGTGCTATCAATTAATTGGTAAAATATAGGTACACTTTTATATTTAAATTTCATTATATTTATAAAAACAGTATAAAAAAGAGATAAATAAAATATAAATATATAGAGAGCATATTTAGGTTATTTTTGATTTAAATACCTACTGATAATTGTTTTCTTACCAATTGACGACAAAATGCAGTCATATTGTATGTTATTTGCTTTATTACCCCTCATTTTATTTTGCTCTAGTATATTAGGTGTTTTCTTTCTACCAACAATCTTAGCTAAGCTAAGTAGTTTTAATGTCACACGCAAACTGTGGTACATACACGAATATTTCACTCATCAGGCGTGACTGAAAAACTACTTGGCTTAGCTAAGATTGTTGGTAGAAAGAAAACACCATTTTAGTACCCTAATCCGAGGATTGTCTAATTATATCTATAGTATAAATACCCTAGTCAAATTAGAACAAATTTCGACGTTTGACGAAAAAAACTGATAAAGTGTTTAAATTTGGCAAATATGTTCATTTAGGCTTACCTACTATTAAACATACTAAAAGTCCCCAGCCCAAACTGTTGCACTTGAGCCACCATCTTGGAGAAATGGCGGTCCGATTCAGTTTACTGCTTATATCTTTCTAACCATTAACGATATCGAAATTATGTTTATATACAAAATAAAGCTTATGAAATTCTGTGTAAAAAGTGTTATATGCATTTCATCGACACGTTTCAACAATTGTGAATATCACTCGTATATAATAAAAATATTATCATTGTATTGTCATAAAATACGGGACAACTTTCAAAATGTCTTTTCTGTCAGTCCGTCTGCCTCTCCGTCTGTCATGTCTCTTGTAAGCTAAATAACTTAAAAAAGAAAAGTCTGGTTTTATTGAAATTTAGACAATAAATTAGTGTTAGCTATAAGAAGCCCCAGCAATTTAAAAAAAAATCGATCAGTAAGTACGTTATGATTGTAGGTTTAAGTGACATACTTGCAATTTTAATGATCTCCCGATGATACCATCTTGATTGTCGAAACGTTGGTCAGTATACTGTGCAGTATCTCTGTATTTTTAGCATCTTATCAAAGGTGTTACAACACTCTTCACATGCCTTTTTTTCATAAAATGTTTTATAACCTTTATATTTACTAATCGATTTTTTTCAAAATCAATAGAGTTCTTCCTTTAGTTAACACTAACTTACTGTTCAAATTTCAATAAAATTGGACTCTTCTCTTTTAAATTATCAGACTCACAAAAAGTGTCGTGGGCGAGCGTAGAGACGACTTCAATGTGAATATCAGTCGATATTCCATTTAAGCAACGTCGAGCGTGGTTAGTACTTGGATGGGGGGTCCCATCTTGGGAAATACAGTGTTCTCGTCCCACCTTCTAGCGGCTTGTATATCAGTGTATACGCAGAAGTTACGTAATTTCAGACGAGGATTACGTAGTGGATATACCATCCTTCGGAGGGGATGTAAAGCAGGCGGTCCCTTGTCTATTAAATGTTAGGCAAGTAAAAGATCCCTACTCTTCTTAAGGGAAGAGGTTCGGCAAAATTTCCAGGTTGGGGGTAGCTCGTCTCCTGGCGTAGGTGATAGGCCCTGGTAGCGGGCCGACGTTAAATAGTTAAAAAAAAAGTGTCGTACAGAAAGACAGATGGACAAACTGACAGACTGACAAACAGATATTCGACGAATATTTTAAAGTTATTGGTAATTCTAGAATTAACATAATGATATTAATTTTTTTTTACGAGTGATTTCCGGTTTAGAAATGTGTTGATCAAATGTAATTTCCTATTTTAGAAGATGATAATAATAGATACGGAAAAATATTTTATTACATTTTTTATAGAGAATTTTATAAGCTTTACTTTTTATTGGAGACTTAATTTCGATATCTCTAATGGTTAGCGAGATATAGGAAAAAAAAACTTAATCTGAGCACCATTTTTTCAAGATGGCGGCGCGAGCGTAAGAGATAGAGAGAGAGAGATAGTTCCAGATCTCGTTAAAATACTTATGTGTACCAAATTTCAAGTCAATATCTTAAACAGTTTCAGAGTAAACGTGCGCACAAAAAAAGTTACAGACAGACCGACAGACAAACATTTCTTTTTCGCTCAAACTTAAAATCTCGACGTTTCATGACATTTTTAAGCCCATTTGAACAATAAAAATTTTTTAAACTTTTATTGTCGTTACTATACTTCCACTGGATGTGGAAGTAAAAACGATGTTAAACAAGGAATCACTACTTCCACATCCAAGTCTCTTACAACGAAAATACTATATTTACACTCCACAATGTAGATGTAATTGTTTATGGAACTTTAATATATGTATATAATAGTATAATATTTGAAATCATGTACCCCAAAAACCCATAAAATTATTTGCCACATTGGTAATAGGGATGACAAATGGCATGACAAAGATATAAAAAATCGTTGGTGCCGTAAACTACTCGATAGAAGTAAAGCCTCTACTTCAAGCATTCTCTCCAAGGAAACCTACTACGCATCCACACTACTCAAGGTAACACACTGTGCATCCGATTTACTCGAGGAAACCCACTGCGCATCCATACCACTTGAGATAACCTACTGCGCATCTATAGTACTCGAGAAAAGCCACTGCGCATCCATACTACTCGTCGTAGCTCACTGCGCATCCATTGTACTCGACGAAAGCCACTGCGCATCCATACTACTTAAAGTAACCCGCTGCGCATTCGTACTACTTGAGGTAACCTACTGTGATCTATAATACTCGAAAAAAGTCACTGCGCATTCAAAATATTCGAGGAAAGCCACTGCGCATCCATAATACTCGGGGAAACCTACTGCACATCCATACTAATCGAGCAAAGCCACTGCGCATCCATACTATTCGAAGTAACTTTAACAACATAATATTTGAAATCGTCTACCCCAAAAACCTATGAAACGATATGCCACATCGGTAGTGGGGGTGGTGGTAGAGGGTTGGTAGTGGGGGTGACTGAAGTAAAAAAAAATTGAGGCCTTGGGTTCTTGTATACACGCTAAATTACAATTTAATTTTTTTCACCCCCTTTAACAAAGTGGTGGGGGTAGTAATGGGAGTGGCTAATGCCAAAAAAATTTTTGAGGCCTTAACTTCTTTTATATATACCTACTAAATATCAATTTTATGGACTCTTACCTGCTTGATTTACCTATTTACCCCCAACTCTTTAACGTAATAAGATAAAAATATAATCTAGTTCCAGATCTCGTTAAAATACATACGTGTACCAAATTTCAAGTCAATATCTTAAACGATTCCAGAGTAATCGTGCGCACAAAAAAAGTTACAGACAGACCGACCGACAGACGACCGACAGACAGACAGACAGAACATTTTTTTGCTCAAACTTAAAATCTCGACGTTTCATGACATTCTAAGCCTATATGAGCAATAAAAATTTTTAAAAATTTTTTTGTCGTTACTGCCACTGGATGTGGAAGTAATCTCATAATGCGTATTTCCATAAACACTATAGAAACACTCGGTGCACACATTTCGCCAACCAAGTTGGCATCACTTCGAGACGAAGTTCAATTTTAATCTTCTCCAGATGATGCCAACTTGATAGGTGAAACGTGCGTTTGTGGAAGAAGAAAACTATCAATTTAAAATTTTCGTGCCATGTGCAATGTGCCATTTCTATTGCGAAACTATACATAGTATTCCTAAATGGAACTTATGTACAGACACAATTTTCTAAAACGTTACGGAAGAATGCATAATAAATAATTTAAATAAATTCCCAATTTGCAATAGAGAGTTAAATATAAAAAAAACTATTCGGGCGCAACAATTCACCAGCACGGAGTAATATCTCTATAATTATTTGAATTCAATATTTACAATATAATCAAATCAGCATTTCTAAAAATATATCAACGATAACGCTCACTTGCGACGTTGCCAATAGCCGGTCGCAATAATATTTGTGAAATATACAGATGACATACGGATTCGTATATGTTTGGTACGCCTCTACAGGAATTCCTTTGAACTAAAATTATACATTTTTGTATATTGTGGTAATAATACTGCGTCCACTTAAATTTTAAAGATCTGGATATATCTTAGGAATCCGTGTAGATGGCGTGGAGTTTCGACGGGAACCAGGATGGGTTTTAGAGTTACGCATAACTGTCATAATATCAGCTTTAATAGTTCGCGAGAAATACGAAAAACAATGTGTGGATTTGCTGCGTCCGATATATGGACGCAATAACACGATGGACGTAATAATAAATGTAAATGGTAAATGGACGCAGTAATGATAGCGAACCGAAATATATATATATATATATATATATATATATATATGTATATATATATATATATATATGTATATATATATATATATATATATATATATATGTATATATATATATATATATATATATATATATATATATATATATATATATATATATATATATATATATATATATATATATATATAGAGATATTTGAACACGGTCGTGCCGCATTAGTCAAGTAGTTCATTGCGAGTGGGATAAAGATGATAAAGATCGATAGATAAGTGAACTAGCGCGTCGAAAAAGGAGGGACTGACATAAATCAATAATACTGATGGAGTATTATTATTATGGTGTCAAACTAATTGTAAAAGAAATAAACTAAGGTTTTTTAGACTTAGAATAATATCCCCAAAAGTCTAGAAAAATCTAAGTTGGGAAAGCCGCCTTATTGGCCGACATCTTGGATTTACTCTCGAAATCTATAAAATGCATATATTGCTCCGATTAACTTCAAATATATATCAAATAGAAAGTTTTTTGAACCAGGAACGTTATTTAAAGCAATTTCAAAACATTTTTACCAGTAATAAGCTTGAGAAAGGCATTTGATATGTTTGTTGATGACCTCACAAGTGATGCGCGCTGCGCGTAGTCCGATTCGTCTCTTTGGTGGGTGCTCGGGCTTTTTCGGAGCTCGCCGTGACTCTTCGTTTTCGGTCTTCGTGCGCACCAAATAACATGACAATTGGCGTGTAGAGAGGGGAGAAACAGTTGCACGCATCCTATTCTAAGCAACATAATATTCTATTCATTGGATAATACGCCCGGGCACAGTGAAACACCTTACAAGATACTGCTTATACGCCAAGAAAATCTTGACATTTCTATTGGATCAAAGCCCATTCACCATTGATGAACCTTTGCGCACTTTGACATCAGCAGTGGTTGGTCATGGTAATGTCAATGTTGACAAAGCAAAAGAAGCTGGCGATCTAATTCTCCAGTCCATGCAAACGAAATTTACAGGGTGTTACAATGGGATCGAAGGATATTAAAATAGGTCAAGATGTCGTCAATATTGACCCAACATTGCTATTCCAAAGACTTGCTTTTGTTTCTGAACAACATGGCATAGATAAGAGGGACATATTCAAGTATGAACTTTATAGCTATCCAGCATCTTTGTTTGCCGATTCAGTCCTCCTAAGAAAAGCAAATAAATCGGCTCTGGCCAATACAATGTGGGCCAAGGTGGAGAAATGTCAGATAGCTGCAGCAGAAACACCACTTTCTGATCCACTCTATGTACTCGATAGAGGTGCTTTACTGCATCGATTATCATGGTCGGGTGGTATGCTGTTCTCAGACATCTGTAATAGCTATACAAACTACGTTCTTACAAGGTATGGTAAATCGATTGCGAAACAACCAGTGCATTTTTCAAAATTGGCAAAAAAAGCTGCATTCAAGGTTGACTGGAAGATAAAGGAAGATATTAGGAACTTTTCAAATTTCCATCAATCAGATCTAGAAGATGTTCTGCGAATGTTTAGAACTTTTGTTGCGAAAGTGTATAAACAAGACAATGTTGAGGTCTGGATGATCTCAGAAAACTGATAACGTTACAGTCGTTAAAATGGCCAATAGAACTTCCTCCAACAGAAGATGCTTTCAAGCAGTATGTGCTCAGGTTGGTTCAATTTTATTTATTTTTTTTATATTAAATGAATATTTCGATTTTCAGGTATTTATTACATAGAGCAAACTTAATGTTGAGGAGTTTGATATTTTTTAGCTTGGATGGGAATCACACGAAGAAGGTATCCGACCAGTTCTCTCCACAAAAGCATCAATACCTGCCGAAATGAGAAATATGTTAAATATTTCCTGTAGAGATAAAAATTGTATTTCGGTAAAATGTTCATGTATGTCGTCGAAAAAATCTAAAATGTGAATCAGCCTGCAGGTGCAGAGAATGCCGTAATATTACCATTCAAATTGAACCAATTAATGAAGAATTTGATTTTCGAACATTTTTATTAGATTTTTTTAACATCAAAAATCAAATCAAATGCTTCATTTCATTTTTTGCCTTAATAACGGATGAGGTTCGTCATATACAGGTGGAAAACCACCAAGTGGAGCACTTGATTAACTGATTAATGCACTAAAACTATAAAACTTAATATATTAAAAGGGTAAATATATAAAAAGTGTAAGTCACATAAAAAACATCAAATGAGGTAAAAATTTTTGGACGTAAACAGGACAAAAATATAAAAACGATTAAATATTTTAAAATAATTCAGTCATTATTTTTTCTTAAATGTGTTTTATTTCACAACAGCAGATTGGCACCATAATAATAATACTCCATCTGTATTATTGTATTATGTCAGTCTCTCCTTTTTCGACGAGCTAGTTCACGTATCTATCGGTCTTTATCTCACTCGCAATGCGCTACTTGACTAATTCGACACGGCCGTGTTCAAATATCTCTATAGCCTTTATTTGTGAAACGCGACAATATATTATATAACAGAATATGTTCCTTAACCATCAGGAAAGAGGTTGATATAAAAAAAATTGAAATCGATATCGATATCGTCAAACAAAAAGTTATGCCTGTGTGAAAGCAATTCATTAGCATTTTTATCAATTATTGCAAAACATATTGTTTTTTTCAAAATGTTAAGTCGAATTACGACACTTTTCTAATATAGATGTATTGTATGGAATAAATTTTTTCAATCAAAACTAGAATAATTCACCTAAGTACAGTCGTTTCCGAGTAATATGTTTTTTTTACTTGCAGGCGCGGGGTATAAGAAAAATTGTGATTTTGTCTCGACCAAGGGAAAACGTCGTCAACCGGGGATATAATACGTTATTTATTTCTCTATCAGATGGTCTAGGTCCCATACCTTTCTACTCCGAAAAAAAATTCTCCTTAAATAAGCGTGCTACGCTCGAAATTCTGCTCCACTAAAAGTAAAAAATCAATTCAACAAAATGTTGGAAGATGCCGTAATGGAGCATAGTAATTCTAGTCTAGGTGCCCGCGGACATAAATAAAATTTATACATATCTTCGTATAACTTCTTGTATGGCATAATTGTGCCTAGTCTATCATTTTTTTCCTCTGCGAAAATTTTTGTAAACGCGGCGTTCCTCCTCGGCATGAAAAAGACGATTTCCACACGTCGGACTGGAAAATCGGCAAATATATTTTGTCTGACAATTCGAAAATTGGATTCTACACCTAGACTATTCACCTTATAACTCACCTATTTTAATCGTTTCTAAAAAACCGGACGCTAATGGCAATAAACGTTTTAGAATTGCAGTAGGTTAAATGAGGTCACAGAGAGTGACGCATATTCTCTACAAAATATAACGAAAATTCTAGATCAACTTGTCAAGTCAAAATATTTCAGTTGTATTGACCTAGCTAACGAATTTCATCAAGATTTATTAAGCGAAGAATCCAGACCATTAACTGCCTTTTCATTTTTCGCGCATTATCAATATAGAGACCATCAGCGGGATTAAAATCTAGCTCGCCAACATTTATGCGTTTACTTATAATAATGTGTTAACCGGACTTTGTTACAGGGTCTGGGCCCACCTGTGAAGAGGAGCCCCAAAGGCAGCTAAGCCTCGAACGCAGGGTAGGGTAGTCACCCTGTGCCCTGAACAAAATTTTAATATTTAACGTGCAGTATCCCCTCTGCAATACACTGGTGAGGAAGAGGTCTCACAAGGCCGACTAGTCAGGTTCTTGGAGGTGGTTTCGATAATTTGGAGTGGTGAATGATAGTTCGGTACGTAGTATAATATATCACCCAATTAATCTAAAAAGTGTACTAATAAGTGGGGCTCACACGCTTAACCTAATATACACAAAATCTATTACAAACTAATAAACTCTTGATAAATATACGAAAAGGTCATATACAAGAAGCGTGACAAAAAATAACTACATGTGACCCAAGGTACGGTAAACATAAATGGCGTAAAATGATTGAAATCTATTTGTAAAATAAGGCAAAACTATTCAGTCAGTGGAGTAACGATACACAAAATATGCCAAATGTTACTGAAATCTACTGAGATCGTTATGAGCAAAATATTACAAATATTACTTGAAATTTATTGAGGTAGTATGTGCAAAATATGACTAAAAATATTACTGAAATTTATTGAAACTCATATGCAAGTTATGACGAACGGTCCTGTCCGTTCTGTCTCGGGTAACAATCCCTAATTATTTCACTGTACGGTGAACGTTGTGTTGATGTATCTGATCCCTCTTAAGAGAATATGATTCCGCTTACCTTTGGTAGTGTATGAATATCTTTTCCCGTCCTACCGTCCTAATTTGATGTGATAGCAGCCACAGGTTGTAGACAATCTACGTGGAGTCTAATGTAACGTGAGGAGGTTCCCAGTACTATACAAGCTCAAGATAATAATCCAAGAGCTAGACACCAAAATCTGGACTAGAAGTCGAAACCAGAGTCTGAAGTTCCTCGTAAAATGTAGAAGGTGACATAAAAGTTCAAGTAGAGTGTAAAATAGCAGTTCCAAGTAAAACGTAGAATAACAGATCCAAGTAAATCATAAAGTAACAAATCCAAATAACCATAAACTAACAAACAGATCTCAATACTCGTAACTTAACAAACAGCCCTGCAATAAAATCAATAGCCTAAATTACCAATCTATTTCAACCTTAAGTGGGATTCAGAGACACAATTGAGATGTGATGTGATCTGAAAGAGGTCCTTTGCTGCTGAATGGCACTCCGAAATCTTGCATTCGAAAGACGCTACGTGCTTCAGAAAATTGATTTAATCCGGAAATCCGTAGTCCCCTAAAAACGATACTCAAAGACCAAAATGGAAATACGACTAATTTTGTCGTGATGAATACTAAATCCCATAAA
This sequence comes from Rutpela maculata, assembly GCA_936432065.2. NCBI lineage: Eukaryota > Metazoa > Arthropoda > Insecta > Coleoptera > Cerambycidae > Rutpela > Rutpela maculata. Next base: position 202,548,255 of record OW386285.2, on the reverse strand, counting down.
TGGAGCAAAATTTACAATATTGCTAAAAGGTACTCGCAGGACTCAATTTTCAAGCCACTCAAAAAGGAAATGACCAAAAAGATGTCCCCTTATTAAATTGTCAAATTCTTGACTTCCGTCGGTACATTCAGAATTTCCACTTCACGGCGTATCCCACAACTCTCAATAGATTTTCCTAACTTCGTTTACATCCACAAATAATATCGTAATATACTCCGACGTCCGAAGGCCGTCCTTTCATAAGTCTGTACACCAAAAGAAAGTTTAATTAACATTACCGGATATTGTGGAAGCTTTACCAAGGCGTTTTGCAACGTGCTTTCTTAAAGAATATTCGAACGCACCTTGTTTGGCATGGAATGGTCCGAGATAACGCCTCAGTATTAGGCAACCAGGTTTACTCGCCATTAAATATCTATTTGGCAAGAGATGCCCAAATGTACAATAAAATTTGTGAAAATACCATAAGAATAAATAGACCCCAAGATCTTTTATACGTTTTCTTAAATACCTGTCTCCAAAGTTTACACATGCGTTATTAGCTCTGTCGCCTTCTATACACTATAAACCATATCTTCTATCTCTCTTTGAGATTATCTTCAGCTGGAATGTGTTCCGACTTACTCGCTGATGTATCCGCCAATAGGAATAGGCGTTTGTCAAGTTTGGGCGTCTGGTCAGAGAACTGGCTAGTCGCTGTCAAAAGTACAGACAACGAACAATTATTTAGTTTAGCTGTGGCGTGTTTGCTTTGAATTTAGTTAATGTTGTATATATTGTTAAAAAATTTTGAGATGGTTAAGTGTTGTGTTTGCGGTGCAAACAAAAATAGTTCTAACTTATCATTCCATAAGTAAGTATTCGAGTTATATGGCATGTGTAAACATAACCTATAATTTCAGGGTGTTTAAAAAAATATGATTTTATCGAGACTCTTGTTTTTGATCTATTATTGCAGGCGCAATTAGTGCTATGGATTAAATTACAAACGGCTTGGGTTACTAAAAGAAGTGTTGCATAAATCGTAAAAAATAAGTTCCCATCACTTCATTTTTATAATGCAATCAGCTTTTATTCCAAATTGTGATTGGTACATGGGTACATTTTGAATTCAAGAAAATATCGTATTATATTGTATTATAAAAAATATTTTAAATATTTTATCGTGTATTTCTCATGGCATGTGTTTAAATTTACCTTTATGCATTTTGTCTTTTTAGTTGATTATGCTGCTACCGATGAAGTTGTGCGTGAGGAGAGTTTGCAACAGGAACTTGTGCGCCATAAGGAGCGTCCCTCATTTGATGCCAGATTTATTGGAGAGAAACTAATGATAATAATTGTTTTGTTTGTTATTCTATGTACCATAACTGTTATGTGCTCGATATGCTATTTATTTATATTTATTGACATTTTTTATTTAAGACAACCAATATTTTATTTATTTTTTACTATATCTTGTATCCTTTTGACGTGTCAAAGCATAATTTCTGTATATATATATATATATATATATATATATATATATATATATATATATATATATATATATATATATATACAGAAATTATGCTTTGACACGTCAAAAGGATACAAGATATAGTAAAAAATAAATAAAATATTGGTTGTCTTAAATAAAAAATGTCAATAAATATAAATAAATAGCATATCGAGCACATAACAGTTATGGTACATAGAATAACAAACAAAACAATTATTATCATTAGTTTCTCTCCAATAAATCTGGCATCAAATGAGGGACGCTCCTTATGGCGCACAAGTTCCTGTTGCAAACTCTCCTCACGCACAACTTCATCGGTAGCAGCATAATCAACTAAAAAGACAAAATGCATAAAGGTAAATTTAAACACATGCCATGAGAAATACACGATAAAATATTTAAAATATTTTTTATAATACAATATAATACGATATTTTCTTGAATTCAAAATGTACCCATGTACCAATCACAATTTGGAATAAAAGCTGATTGCATTATAAAAATGAAGTGATGGGAACTTATTTTTTACGATTTATGCAACACTTTTTTTAGTAACCCAAGCCGTTTGTAATTTAATCCATAGCACTAATTGCGCCTGCAATAATAGATCAAAAACAAGAGTCTCGATAAAATCATATTTTTTTAAACACCCTGAAATTATAGGTTATGTTTACACATGCCATATAACTCGAATACTTACTTATGGAATGATAAGTTAGAACTATTTTTGTTTGCACCGCAAACACAACACTTAACCATCTCAAAATTTTTTAACAATATATACAACATTAACTAAATTCAAAGCAAACACGCCACAGCTAAACTAAATAATTGTTCGTTGTCTGTACTTTTGACAGCGACTAGCCAGTTCTCTGACCAGACGCCCAAACTTGACAAACGCCTATTCCTATTGGCGGATACATCAGCGAGTAAGTCGGAACACATTCCAGCTGAAGATAATCTCAAAGAGAGATAGAAGATATGGTTTATAGTGTATAGAAGGCGACAGAGCTAATAACGCATGTGTAAACTTTGGAGACAGGTATTTAAGAAAACGTATAAAAGATCTTGGGGTCTATTTATTCTTATGGTATTTTCACAAATTTTATTGTACATTTGGGCATCTCTTGCCAAATAGATATTTAATGGCGAGTAAACCTGGTTGCCTAATACTGAGGCGTTATCTCGGACCATTCCATGCCAAACAAGGTGCGTTCGAATATTCTTTAAGAAAGCACGTTGCAAAACGCCTTGGTAAAGCTTCCACAATATCCGGTAATGTTAATTAAACTTTCTTTTGGTGTACAGACTTATGAAAGGACGGCCTTCGGACGTCGGAGTATATTACGATATTATTTGTGGATGTAAACGAAGTTAGGAAAATCTATTGAGAGTTGTGGGATACGCCGTGAAGTGGAAATTCTGAATGTACCGACGGAAGTCAAGAATTTGACAATTTAATAAGGGGACATCTTTTTGGTCATTTCCTTTTTGAGTGGCTTGAAAATTGAGTCCTGCGAGTACCTTTTAGCAATATTGTAAATTTTGCTCCATTTATGGGATTTAGTATTCATCACGACAAAATTAGTCGTATTTCCATTTTGGTCTTTGAGTATCGTTTTTAGGGGACTACGGATTTCCGGATTAAATCAATTTTCTGAAGCACGTAGCGTCTTTCGAATGCAAGATTTCGGAGTGCCATTCAGCAGCAAAGGACCTCTTTCAGATCACATCACATCTCAATTGTGTCTCTGAATCCCACTTAAGGTTGAAATAGATTGGTAATTTAGGCTATTGATTTTATTGCAGGGCTGTTTGTTAAGTTACGAGTATTGAGATCTGTTTGTTAGTTTATGGTTATTTGGATTTGTTACTTTATGATTTACTTGGATCTGTTATTCTACGTTTTACTTGGAACTGCTATTTTACACTCTACTTGAACTTTTATGTCACCTTCTACATTTTACGAGGAACTTCAGACTCTGGTTTCGACTTCTAGTCCAGATTTTGGTGTCTAGCTCTTGGATTATTATCTTGAGCTTGTATAGTACTGGGAACCTCCTCACGTTACATTAGACTCCACGTAGATTGTCTACAACCTGTGGCTGCTATCACATCAAATTAGGACGGTAGGACGGGAAAAGATATTCATACACTACCAAAGGTAAGCGGAATCATATTCTCTTAAGAGGGATCAGATACATCAACACAACGTTCACCGTACAGTGAAATAATTAGGGATTGTTACCCGAGACAGAACGGACAGGACCGTTCGTCATAACTTGCATATGAGTTTCAATAAATTTCAGTAATATTTTTAGTCATATTTTGCACATACTACCTCAATAAATTTCAAGTAATATTTGTAATATTTTGCTCATAACGATCTCAGTAGATTTCAGTAACATTTGGCATATTTTGTGTATCGTTACTCCACTGACTGAATAGTTTTGCCTTATTTTACAAATAGATTTCAATCATTTTACGCCATTTATGTTTACCGTACCTTGGGTCACATGTAGTTATTTTTTGTCACGCTTCTTGTATATGACCTTTTCGTATATTTATCAAGAGTTTATTAGTTTGTAATAGATTTTGTGTATATTAGGTTAAGCGTGTGAGCCCCACTTATTAGTACACTTTTTAGATTAATTGGGTGATATATTATACTACGTACCGAACTATCATTCACCACTCCAAATTATCGAAACCACCTCCAAGAACCTGACTAGTCGGCCTTGTGAGACCTCTTCCTCACCAGTGTATTGCAGAGGGGATACTGCACGTTAAATATTAAAATTTTGTTCAGGGCACAGGGTGACTACCCTACCCTGCGTTCGAGGCTTAGCTGCCTTTGGGGCTCCTCTTCACAGGTGGGCCCAGACCCTGTAACAAAGTCCGGTTAACACATTATTATAAGTAAACGCATAAATGTTGGCGAGCTAGATTTTAATCCCGCTGATGGTCTCTATATTGATAATGCGCGAAAAATGAAAAGGCAGTTAATGGTCTGGATTCTTCGCTTAATAAATCTTGATGAAATTCGTTAGCTAGGTCAATACAACTGAAATATTTTGACTTGACAAGTTGATCTAGAATTTTCGTTATATTTTGTAGAGAATATGCGTCACTCTCTGTGACCTCATTTAACCTACTGCAATTCTAAAACGTTTATTGCCATTAGCGTCCGGTTTTTTAGAAACGATTAAAATAGGTGAGTTATAAGGTGAATAGTCTAGGTGTAGAATCCAATTTTCGAATTGTCAGACAAAATATATTTGCCGATTTTCCAGTCCGACGTGTGGAAATCGTCTTTTTCATGCCGAGGAGGAACGCCGCGTTTACAAAAATTTTCGCAGAGGAAAAAAATGATAGACTAGGCACAATTATGCCATACAAGAAGTTATACGAAGATATGTATAAATTTTATTTATGTCCGCGGGCACCTAGACTAGAATTACTATGCTCCATTACGGCATCTTCCAACATTTTGTTGAATTGATTTTTTACTTTTAGTGGAGTAGAATTTCGAGCGTAGCACGCTTATTTAAGGAGAATTTTTGTTCGGAGTAGAAAGGTATGGGACCTAGACCATCTGATAGAGAAATAAATAACGTATTATATCCCCGGTTGACGACGTTTTCCCTTGGTCGAGACAAAATCACAATTTTTCTTATACCCCGCGCCTGCAAGTAAAAAAAACATATTACTCGGAAACGACTGTACTTAGGTGAATTATTCTAGTTTTGATTGAAAAAATTTATTCCATACAATACATCTATATTAGAAAAGTGTCGTAATTCGACTTAACATTTTGAAAAAAACAATATGTTTTGCAATAATTGATAAAAATGCTAATGAATTGCTTTCACACAGGCATAACTTTTTGTTTGACGATATCGATATCGATTTCAATTTTTTTTATATCAACCTCTTTCCTGATGGTTAAGGAACATATTCTGTTATATAATATATTGTCGCGTTTCACAAATAAAGGCTATAGAGATATTTGAACACGGCCGTGTCGAATTAGTCAAGTAGCGCATTGCGAGTGAGATAAAGACCGATAGATACGTGAACTAGCTCGTCGAAAAAGGAGAGACTGACATAATACAATAATACAGATGGAGTATTATTATTATGGTGCCAATCTGCTGTTGTGAAATAAAACACATTTAAGAAAAAATAATGACTGAATTATTTTAAAATATTTAATCGTTTTTATATTTTTGTCCTGTTTACGTCCAAAAATTTTTACCTCATTTGATGTTTTTTATGTGACTTACACTTTTTATATATTTACCCTTTTAATATATTAAGTTTTATAGTTTTAGTGCATTAATCAGTTAATCAAGTGCTCCACTTGGTGGTTTTCCACCTGTATATGACGAACCTCATCCGTTATTAAGGCAAAAAATGAAATGAAGCATTTGATTTGATTTTTGATGTTAAAAAAATCTAATAAAAATGTTCGAAAATCAAATTCTTCATTAATTGGTTCAATTTGAATGGTAATATTACGGCATTCTCTGCACCTGCAGGCTGATTCACATTTTAGATTTTTTCGACGACATACATGAACATTTTACCGAAATACAATTTTTATCTCTACAGGAAATATTTAACATATTTCTCATTTCGGCAGGTATTGATGCTTTTGTGGAGAGAACTGGTCGGATACCTTCTTCGTGTGATTCCCATCCAAGCTAAAAAATATCAAACTCCTCAACATTAAGTTTGCTCTATGTAATAAATACCTGAAAATCGAAATATTCATTTAATATAAAAAAAATAAATAAAATTGAACCAACCTGAGCACATACTGCTTGAAAGCATCTTCTGTTGGAGGAAGTTCTATTGGCCATTTTAACGACTGTAACGTTATCAGTTTTCTGAGATCATCCAGACCTCAACATTGTCTTGTTTATACACTTTCGCAACAAAAGTTCTAAACATTCGCAGAACATCTTCTAGATCTGATTGATGGAAATTTGAAAAGTTCCTAATATCTTCCTTTATCTTCCAGTCAACCTTGAATGCAGCTTTTTTTGCCAATTTTGAAAAATGCACTGGTTGTTTCGCAATCGATTTACCATACCTTGTAAGAACGTAGTTTGTATAGCTATTACAGATGTCTGAGAACAGCATACCACCCGACCATGATAATCGATGCAGTAAAGCACCTCTATCGAGTACATAGAGTGGATCAGAAAGTGGTGTTTCTGCTGCAGCTATCTGACATTTCTCCACCTTGGCCCACATTGTATTGGCCAGAGCCGATTTATTTGCTTTTCTTAGGAGGACTGAATCGGCAAACAAAGATGCTGGATAGCTATAAAGTTCATACTTGAATATGTCCCTCTTATCTATGCCATGTTGTTCAGAAACAAAAGCAAGTCTTTGGAATAGCAATGTTGGGTCAATATTGACGACATCTTGACCTATTTTAATATCCTTCGATCCCATTGTAACACCCTGTAAATTTCGTTTGCATGGACTGGAGAATTAGATCGCCAGCTTCTTTTGCTTTGTCAACATTGACATTACCATGACCAACCACTGCTGATGTCAAAGTGCGCAAAGGTTCATCAATGGTGAATGGGCTTTGATCCAATAGAAATGTCAAGATTTTCTTGGCGTATAAGCAGTATCTTGTAAGGTGTTTCACTGTGCCCGGGCGTATTATCCAATGAATAGAATATTATGTTGCTTAGAATAGGATGCGTGCAACTGTTTCTCCCCTCTCTACACGCCAATTGTCATGTTATTTGGTGCGCACGAAGACCGAAAACGAAGAGTCACGGCGAGCTCCGAAAAAGCCCGAGCACCCACCAAAGAGACGAATCGGACTACGCGCAGCGCGCATCACTTGTGAGGTCATCAACAAACATATCAAATGCCTTTCTCAAGCTTATTACTGGTAAAAATGTTTTGAAATTGCTTTAAATAACGTTCCTGGTTCAAAAAACTTTCTATTTGATATATATTTGAAGTTAATCGGAGCAATATATGCATTTTATAGATTTCGAGAGTAAATCCAAGATGTCGGCCAATAAGGCGGCTTTCCCAACTTAGATTTTTCTAGACTTTTGGGGATATTATTCTAAGTCTAAAAAACCTTAGTTCATTTCTTTTACAATTAGTTTGACAACATAATAATAATACTCCATCAGTATTATTGATTTATGTCAGTCCCTCCTTTTTCGACGCGCTAGTTCACTTATCTATCGATCTTTATCATCTTTATCCCACTCGCAATGAACTACTTGACTAATGCGGCACGACCGTGTTCAAATATCTCTATATATATATATATATATATATATATATATATATATATATATATATATATATATATATATATATATATATATATATATATATATATATATATATATATATATATATATATATATATATATATATATATATATATATATATATATATATATATATATATATATATATATATATATATATATATATATATATATATATATATATATATATATATATATATATATATATATGCTAATGCGGCACGGCCGTGTTCAAATATCTCTATAGCTTTATTTGTGAAACGCGACAATATGTTGTAGAACAGAAAATGTTCCTTAGACATTAGGGAAAAAATTTGAAATCGATATCGTGAAATAAAAAGTTATGCCTGTGTGAAAGCAATACATTAGCATTTTTATCAATTATTGCAAAACATATATTGTTTTTTCAAAATGTAATAAATCGAATTACGACACTTTTCTAATATAGAATTATTATATGGAATAAACTCTTTCAATCAAAACTAGAATCATTCACCTAAGTGCAGTAGTTTCCGTGTAATATGTTCTTATACTTGCAGGAGCGCGGTATGAGAAAAATTGTGATTTCTGAAATTAAATGCTCACAAATTTTATCTCGACCAAGGGAAAAGGTCGTCAACCGGGAATATAATACGTTATTTATTTCTCTATCAGATGGTCTAGGTCCCATATCTTTCTACTCCGAAAAATTTTTTTGAACGATTTCAATCCAAATTCCGCTCCACTGTTTCTCTATTTGATGACAGGGGTAAGCGATATGGTTTTACAAAACGGGTTTTTTTTATCCAATAAAGTATGTTGAATTATGTCCGTATGCGTAAGTTTGTCATCTAAGTAAAAAATATCATTAAATTCGCGGCATATGTTTAAAACTGAATCATGTTCTACAGAGTTCATATGGTCTAGATGAAGTTCCGATTCTAGTAATTGTAAGCGTTGGCAATCAGGTGAAGTAGTGAAATTGAGTACGTAATAATTTTCAAGCTCATCGAAATCAAGTTCATTTTGGTTTATAGATATAAGCTCTCCTGTTGAGTTTATTAAACTTATGTTACAATTTTCTCTGTCGACTATGCAATTTGCGGCATATAGTCCTGGTTGAATTTCTTTTTGGAAACATACCTTAGGAGAGTCGGAGTTAATTTGTATTTCTACGATTTTTTCGGTTCTAGGAGGTATATTTATATTGCGAGTTGAAGTTGTTTTAAATGTAAAATTTTCATTTTGAATTGGTAAGGAGGTTGTATGGGAGTTGTAGTCAATAAGAGCTTTGTATTTTGATAGGAAATCTTTACCTAGAATACCATCTTGCGAAATTGGAAAATCCTTGGGCACGATATAGAATGGAAGACAGAGTGATATTTCCTTAGAGTGGAATTTCTCCAAAACTTACACTTAGAGAATAAACATAATTTTCTGTGATACCTTTCAACTGAATTTTATTATTTGTATAGACTACTGTATTAAATTGGCTTTAAAAATAGTTACATCACCGTGTCTAGTAATAAAATCGCATTTTTATTACTGGCTAATTGCAGTGGTAAAATTACACTCCCTGAACTATTTTGTGGATTTATAGAAAAGGTTTGAGAATTAATTTTCTGATATGGACTGACACAGGAGGATACAGCGGTATAGCGAATACAGCAGATGAATTGGAATAACTTTTATTTGATGCGGAAGGTGTGGAAATGGTATATACGTGTTTAGGCATTGTACATCTCGCGGCCTCTAGCGACACTGCCTGATGTCGACGGGCCATTGGCATTTCCCGGATTTTGCTGAGTTTGCTGGGATTGTGACGGTGCCGGTGGCCGTTGATATGAGTGGAAATTCCGGAAATTGGTATTTCCCGAATTCGGTGGTAAACTAGTATTTCTATTTTGCGCGTTTTGATACTTGTTCGAGTAATTATTTTGGGCATGAGGGGGATGATTTTGAACTCGGGAATTATTATATATCCTTTACGGCATTCATCTATAGTTTACAACGTGATCTACCATGACATGCGGAAAATTTAACAGTAGGTTGTCCCCACCGAAAGGAGTTAAAAAAATGAAAAATTAAAAAAAAACGACCAAAAAAATTACCTTATTTTTTTGTAGAATTGCGCCGCCAATGACTTTAACTAATCTAACGTAACGCGGTACAACTGTATCACTTTATCGGACTTGGGATTGACACTACTGACAGCAAAGTTGGATAAGATAGTGACTTTTTGGTTTTAATCAAATCACACTACAAAATTAGCGAAATAAATCGAAGACATTGGCCCCATGCTGAAACGACAAGCAGATATACGAGATATTTAGTTAAACCGGTCAACGACACGGCGGTGTCCCTATTGTTCGACAGAAAACAAAAAACGCGGCTTTCTTGGGGGTCTACAAACGATCCAGCGGCAGGGAGCAAGCCTTGTCGGCATGCTTTGAACTCATTTATAAAAGTGAACTGGTGCGCTGAAATTCCAATTATTTTCAAAGCGTACCGACAATGTTGGCTCCCTGCCGCTGGATCGTGTGTAGACCTCTTTTTTTGATCTCGCCGGCCGGCTTCACTTTTATGCCAATTAAGGAAATGTAAACAACTCGAATACGTTCTTTCACAAGTAAGTTCGTCGACCTATTCAGGAATGGGTCAGGACTTACTCAATATCAGTAGTGCATCTTCGCAAATTTACTAATAATTTAATATACTAAATTACCTCAGAATCCTCTAAAATTTTGCAGGGGCTTTCCCACATTGAAGACTAGTACACCATTTTATTTTCCGCATTTCTTGGTAGATCACGCTGTATATGACCCACATTATGACAATATTTGCAAGACTTACTTTTAGCTCAGGTTTAACCTTGAATGGCTTGGATAATTTGGAAAAAGCATGCGCGAATAGCATTTATCTGCGGTATAGTTCGGTTTTCCACATTTAAAGCATTTTCTTTTCTGGAATTTGGGTTGCTTCTGTTAGTATTATCTGAATGTTTTGTAAATTTCAAATTCCTTTCCTCCTTGCACGCTACCTCGACAGCGTCGAAGAGTTGTTCGAATCTACTAGCCTTAATAATTCGTTTGATGGGATTTTGTAATCCTTCAACGAATGCTTTAGGGCGGATTTCCTATTAAGGTGTTGAACTGCGGCAGCGGCTTGACCCTTACTGGCTATACCTGCATCGGTTAAATCGAGTGCGATTCTCTCAATTCTGTTCGCAAAATCATGCACTAATTCGTTGTGACTTTGGCGGCAATTTAGTAACTCGGTTTGTAATGTTGGCATTGTACAATTGTACATTGTCCGTCTTTCTAAATACTCTTCCTCTAATATTTGTTTTAAAGCTTCGTAAGTTGCGAATTCCCTATATTTAATCAAATTATATAGCGCAGGAGTTTTAGTCAATATATCGCTTCTACCCGGAATTAATTATTGTAAAGCTGAAAATTTCCAGGATTGTAGTTTTGGTCCAGGACAACACGTAGCAAAAAGTCCCCTACTCTCCCCCGGAGGGCTTCCGTATTTTTTCGGAACAACAAGGGCCTAAGTCGCAAAAATTGCAGAGCTGGCAATAAAGTGCAACAGGAAGGTTGTTACTGGTACGATTTGGGTCGAAATGATCATAAAACATTAGGGGAAGGATATCCGTTCATATTTCAGATCTTCCGTGCATATTTTTGTTCATAATTTTCCGTTCTAATTCTGTCAACATTTCAAAAATTTAAAAAAAAAATTAAAAACAGTTAAAAAATTCAGAAATGGCGCCAATCCGGATAAATGAAGACTCGGAGGGGAAAACGTACGTAATAAACATTTCTCTTCATATTTTGGGTTTTCCATTGGTATGTCTACCTTCTCTGTAGCGTCACCCGTTACGGAGTTACGCCACTCTGAGTGTCGCGGCGGCGACACTCGGATATTTAAATGCGTTCATTGTTGCGTCTATCACGTCTAGTCTAAACAATCAAGAAGGCGCAAGACGAGCTATACTCTTAGTTCTTTAACTTTGTCAGTTCTCTAAGTGTATGCATTGGTACATTGATGCGGCAAAATTGAGTGATCTTAGTTAAGCCATGTAGCACAGGAATTTTAGTTTTTGACCCAGAATTAATTATTGTAAAGCTGAAAATTTGCAGGATTGTAGTTTTGGTCCAGGACAACATGTACGAAAAAGTCCCCTACTCTCCCCCGTCGGCTTCCCTGCGGAGCAACAAGACCCTAATTCGCATAAATTGCAGAGCTGGCTATACAATGCAGCAAAAAGGTCGAAATGATCATAAAAGCTTCGGAGAAGCATATTCGTTCGTATTTCATATGTTCCATGCATATTTCGTTCATAATTTTTCGTTCTAGTGCTGTCAAAACTTCAAAAATTGAAATAATTTTGAAATGGCTCCATTGCGAATAAATGAAGACTCGAAGGGGAAAACGTACCCGAATAAACATTTCTCTTCATACTTTGGGCTTTTCATTGGTATGTCTGTCTTCTCTGTAGCGTCACCCGTTACGGAGCTACGCAACTTTAAGAGTCAGTGCGCTGCGGCCGCGCCCGCGCCCGTCATATGCCCCGTGGAACTACCCTGGCTGCGCTGATGAGACCAGTTGCGAATTCCTGTTTATATATTATTGGTATTTTATGAAATTTATTGAATGAAATTTAACTTGTCAGACTCAGAACATGACTTTATTCGGTTAGACAATTGACATTATTGATCTACTGGGAAGTAGGGTCGTCCGAATCATCATCCATATCCATGACTGGCTGATTGTGCAGCTGGATCCTCTACAGCTTCCGCACATGATGCTGCAGTTCAGACCAGAGTTCCTGCAGTCGCACCGGTCATTGCAGACCGTCTTGCAGCGCAAGAAATTAGCCGTAGCAGGCTATCGGGAGCTAGCTGCCTTGTGGTAAGAACAGGAATCGGAACCAGGTCCTGGAGTCCGGATTTACACCCCGAGTTGAGTGGACGTCTAGCTATTGCTGAGTCTGCAAAAAGTACACGCACATTAGTTGAGTGCTGCAAGCTTTTCAGAAGATTAAATCCTCACAATATTCTCCCTAACTCCTCTCCTCTCCTCACGTGGAGGACTGGGGGTGGAAATCAGGACTCCAGGGCCTGGTTCCGATTCCTGTTCCTACCACAAGGCAGCCAGCTTCCGATAGCCTGCTACCGCTAATTTCTTGTGCCTGCAAGACTGACAGAAACTCTGGTCTGAACTGCAGCATCATGTGCCGAAGCTTCACAAACAGCCAGTCGTGGATATGGATGATGATCCGGACGACCCTACTTTTCAGTAGATCAATAATGTCAATTGTCTAGCCGAATAAAGTCATTTTCTGAGTCTGACAAGTTAAATTTCATTCAATAAATCTTTTAAAACCCCAATAGTATATAAACAGGAATTGGCAACTGATCTCATCAGCGCAGCCAGGGCAATTCCACCGGGCACATAACGGGCGCGGCTACCGCGCGCTGACTCTCAAAGTTGCATAGCTCCGTAATGAGTAACGCTACAGAGAAGGTAGACATACTAATGGAAAGCCCAAAGTATGAAGAGAAATGTTGATTCGGGTACGTTTTCCCCTCCAAGTCTTCATTTATCCGCAAAGGAGCCATTTCGAAATTATTTCAAGTTTTGACAGCAGTAGAACGAAAAATTATGAACGAAATATGCATGGAACATGTGAAATACGAACGAATATACTTCTCAGAAGCTTTTATGATCATTATTGACCAGTAACAACCTTTTTGCTGCACTTTATAGCCAGCTCTGCAATTTCTGCGCCTTAGGCCTTTGTTGTTCCGCAAAAACAGGGAAGCCGACGAGGGAGAGTGGGAGAATTTTTGGTACGTATTGTCCTGGACCAAAGCTACAGTCCTGCAAATTTTCAGCTTCACAATAATTAATTTCGGGTCAAAAACTAAAATTCCTGTGCTACATGGTTTAACTAAGATCACTCAATTTTGCCGCACCGATGAACCAATGCATACAATTAGAGAACTGTCAAAGTTAATGAACTAAGGGTATAGCTCGTCTTGCGCCTTCTTGATTGTTTAGACTAGACGTGATAGACGCAACAATGAACGCACTTTAATGTCCGAGTGTTACCGCTGCGACATTCAGAGTGGCGTAACTCCGTAACGGGTGACGCTACAGAGAAGGTAGACATACCAATGGAAAGCCCAAAGCATGAAGAGAATTGTTTATTAGGGTACGTTTTCCCCTCTGAGTCTGCATTTATCCGTAATGGCGCCATTTCGGAATTTTTCTAATTAAAAAAAAATAATAATAATTTTTAAAATTTTGACAGAACTAGAACGGAAAATTACGAAAAAAAATATGCATGGAACGTCTGAAATATAAACGGATATGCTTCTCCCAATCTTTTATGATCATTTCGACTCAAATCGGATCAGTAACAACCTTCCTGTTGCCCTTTATAGCCAGCTCTGCAATTTTTGCGACTTAGGCCCTTGTTGCTCTGCAAAAACCGAACCAGAAGCCGACGGGGGAGAGTAGGGGACTTTTTGCTACGTGTTGTCCTGGACTAAAACTACAATCCTGGAAATTTTCAGCTTTATAATAATTAATTCCGGGTCAAAGACTAAAATTCCTGGGCTAATAGGCTGAGCCCGACAGTTTCGTCTTAATAATATTTAAAAGCGTTTCCTTTTCTGCGCATGTTGTGGCCATCGGAGAGACAATATCGCAATCCAGAGAATTCTAGGATAATTTTTAAGAAAAGTTCTGCTGAAAATACCATGTTTGCGATTACTTGCTCTTCGACGCCACTTTCGGAATCAGAGAGAGGACATGAAATGGTAAAAGAAAACAAGGTGGATATTTATATATATATATATATATATATATATATATATATATATATATATATATATATATATATATATATATATATATATATATATATATATATATATATATATATATATATATATATATATATATATATATATATATATATATATATATATGAAGTGACGGTGGGAGGTAAACTCTCATATGGTCAGATGCTACTATACGTCGAACAAATGTCACTGGCGTATAGCGACTTGCTTTTTTGCAAGTACCAAGAGCGGCGACCTCTAGCCTTAGTGGGCTATACTCACTATTTATGAAATAGAATTTGAAGGAAACAACTACTCAGCGGGCAAATACCCCGACCTGCATTGAATTACACCTTCAATGCATGAATATAGTTTCTACACGCAATATCTATACAGCATCGTGACAGATTACTGTACAGAACATCAATATAGATCCGGCGAAAGAATTATTTACCGATTATAAGGTCTTTCTTTACATATTAAAAGATTTTGTAATTCATGCATCTCTACATATTCTTTACAGCAACGTGCTCCGGACGATGCGTTGCCGGTACCGGTAACATTTGATGCTTATGAAGAATTGTCGCTTGTGAAACACTGTTGTATATATGATATTGTACGTTAATCTCTCTGGACAACGGTGATATTATACCATTAATGGATGTAGTAGCAGTAGCTACACTGATGAATGTATGCTGGTTTATCTTGGTAGTATTCTTTCGTCTTTTGTGACGTCTGTTTTTCTATATTATCACATCTTGATCATTGTTTTGCGATAGTGTTTTCTTTGACGCTGTGGCATTTTTGAAGGTTATGTTATGTTATGTGTCACACCAGTCAAGAATGTAAGAATATAGATAGGATGAGTCAAACTTGTTTGTATAGAAATTTAACCAATATGCAAAGAACAATTAATTAAAGTTTAAAAACAACAATAACTACAGGTATTTTAAGGTTCTGCTTCACTAATAAATTTGGAAATTGTAGGATCTTTTACGTAAGATAAAATGCACCTGTATACCTAATATTATTTCTTAAAAACTATGCTACCATAAATATTCATCTAATATGTGTCTATCTCAATTTCCTATAATAAACTCAATTATTAGGTACCATCATTTAATAATATAAAATCCCGATATCCATTACTATAACTTTTATCATTAAATTTGCTGGACAACCTGGTGGCGCAGTCAGTTAAGGCGCTAGGATAACGAGATACGTACATAGCAGACGTGGGTTCGAGATGTAAACAAGTAAAATTGTTTAATTATCACTATAAATAATGAATTTACGGAATACTAATATTAATTGGAGCATGATAGCGAAGGAATTGAAACGCGGCGTGGTGGTTGGGTGATTAAAAAAGTGCTTATTTTCATCTATTTTTTTTAATTAAAAATAAAGATTTATTCTTTACCGGGCCTATGCAGTATTGGTACTCGTTATTTACAAAATCATAGAATAAACCTTTACATGAAATTTATTCCAACGAAACGCAAACGTGCCTTTATCGATAACCAAACTTTATTGAATCGGTATCCAGGTATTAGCGTACTGTAGGGTTCTTGCTACACATATAGGAATATCAATCACTATGGATATATAAAAAATAACAAAAATAATATGTTTAATGTTTAATCAGATTTTATATATTTCTTAAATACACAACTTTACAATCTATTATTCTAATGGCTTATGATGCCATATTGGTGACCCCGACGTGATATTCCTGTTGTGTGCCTCCGAGTCGATGAGTATTGGAGGAATTTGTCGAAAATTGGTGATGAAGTCTGAAGTTTATTAATTATTGACAGTATTACTGAATAATGTTGTATGTGAGCAAATGGTTATGCCAAATAATTCTCCCATGATTAGTCTTCAAACTTTGTCAGTCGCTTCGAGATTGAGTGAGCGAACGCAACTACTCGTGCTGCTGACAGCTTTAACGACCTATGGGGACGACGTCCAGAACGAGGACAGCCAACTAAAGGCCGGCTGTTCCATAGATGTTTTCACAAGAAACAAGTCAGACTGGATCTTCAAAATTTCCAGAAGACTTATAATTACATTTTCAATTATGTACATATGTGGGTAGGTACCCTATTTTATTCCCTACATTTTTTAAACCAACTTATCAAAAGTATCATTTTCTTCTATGCACTCTAGTGGAGTATTTAATGATTTAAGTAATTGTCTCTTATTGAATAAGTATAGTATATTATTAGGGATTAATTATTTCATTTTTCTTAGTCATTTATTAAATCATTATTATATGAATTGGTTATTATTGACACTAAGGATTATGTTATTGCAGAAATAAGTTTTCCTTGTGTTATATTATTTTGTCAGTTAAATCTGACTTTTCTTTTAAATGTCATTTTAAATATTACTACTTTGATAAGTTGGTTTCTTCTTTGTAGGAGAGAAGTGTGTAGGGTACTTGCTACACATATAGGAATATCAATCACTATGGATATATAAAAAATAACAAAAATAATATTTTTAATGTTTAATCAGATTTTATGTATTTCTTAAATACACAACTTTACAATCTATTAATATTTATTTATTCTAATGGCTTATGATGCCATACGTACTGTATTAGATCGGTACGTATACCGTATCGTTGCTGTATCCATAGGGTAAAGATAACCTATATCGAAGTAAACATACGACTATAGATTCTCTATATAAGGGTTGGATGGTTGGTTGGTTATACGGCATGTCTGGTTAGGAATAGACAAATGATATTTGGCTACCGATCACGATTTGAAGGTATAATTCAATGCAGGTCGGGGCATTTGCCCGCTAAGTAGTTGTTTCCTTCAAATCCTATTTCATTAACAGTGAGTATAGCCCATTATGGCTAAAGGTTGCCGCTCTTGGCAGCTTTCTGTGCAAGTCGCTATACGCCAGAGACATGTCCGATGGATAATAGCATCTGACCACATGAGAGTTTACCTATCACCATCACTTCATATATATATATATATATATATATATATATATATATATATATATATATATATATATATGTTGTTTCTTAGGTTTTCGCGGGTGTTAAATGAAAGGTTGTTGTGCTTCCGGGTGTCGTAGTTGACAGGCTCCTGCTGGGGCCACAGTTGTCTAAACGACATTTCGGCAGAATCCCATCTGCCATCTTCAGGTTCTCGCTGAAAGCTGCCTACTGCTGCTCCTCGTTGCTCGAACTGAACTGACGTTCTCCGCGCTGTGCGGTTCCTTATATATGCTGGGGCCTAGAGCGCGCATGCGTAACTGGCTACGCGTTGTTGGCCCTCTACTATGTGTGGGAGGCGTAGCGGGCGCCTGAGATAATCCGGCAAGTGGCCTCGCTGTGACGTCACGTCTCACGTGACTTCCCGTTGGTGGTCGTGGATCCTCGTGTCTAATCGTCTTCGTAGGTGGTCGTGTTTCTGTTTGATTGCGCGACTGGCTACGTGTTATTGGCCCTCTACTGTATGTGGGAGGCGTAGCGCTAGAGCTATAAAAGTTATAGCTCTAATAGTATAAGTAAAAATTCCGTTGAGGAGAATTCTTTTTGTACAACCTGTACACTTTGAAAATTTAATTTATGGGAAAACACACTTATTTAACACGCGTCACACAATCAGAAAGGAAAAAAAGTTAATTTTTAATTGTTATAGTGAGCACATTTTATAAAATGTTTTATATGGTATTTGACTAGAACAAAAAAATTTTAGTAACATACAGAGAAGGTACATCGAATAAATTTTATTTAGAATATTTCATTATCTACCTGATAATCGTGAAATGAAACGAAACGGTGAAACTATTTTACTTGGCATATAGGAATATTTAAAGGAAATTTTTAAGAAACGTTGAAAAGTGGCCAGGGTACAAAATTTGTGCAAATGGGAGACATTCTTGGGTAATTATATTTGTTGGAAATATCATTTTATTGAGATAGCTCATTAAAATAAATAGACAAAAAATTTACTTGATAAGTAATAGATTAAATTCTTAAACTTGTAAACTGTTACTGATAATTTTTTTAGTGATTAACTAGATTACACAGAGTATCACAATGTCGTCCTTTAAAATAAATCCTATTCATCTAACTGAAAGTGAATTAGATTACGAGCTTCGCATTCGCAAAGCCAGAGCTCATAAAAAAACCTTTAGATATGAGACGAAGTATCCTAAAATCACAGTTAGAAAAACATAAAGATTTATCAACTTTAGCAAATCCAGATTTTAATTTAAAAACTGAAAAAAAATTAATAAATAATACTATTTCAGACTTAGAAACTTTAATTAATCAATTTAAAGGAACCACGGATGATATTTTGTACAAAATAATCGCTACTCGATTAACCTCTCTCACAGGTAGAGTAGATCGATTTATTTTACCTGAGGAGATCGATAAAGATTACGAGGATTATTCAGATTTCCTAATTGAAGCTCAAGCATTCTGCGAGGAGCTCAAAGACAAACTCGAGCAAAATTTAATAAAAAGTAACAAGTGCACTGCAATAAAAGATAGTAGTTTGCATAAAACAGTACCAGTTTACAAGTGGGGTATTAAATTCGATGGCACAAGTAGTGTCAAAGCTTTTTTAGAGAGGGTTGTCGAACTTGTGGTTGCACGAATTATTTAACTCTGCAATAGACTTATTTTCTGATCAAGCATTAATATGGTTTAGGTCAAGCAGGTACAAAGTTTCAAATTGGCAAGAGCTAACAACTCTACTGATAAACACATTTTTGCCAGAAGATTACGACGATATTTTATTAGACGAGATAAAATCTCGAAAACAGGGGAAGTCAGATAATATCAGTATTTTTATTGCTGTAATGCAAAATTTATTTCATCGTCTATCGACACCTTTGGACGATAAAAACAAATTAAAAATTATTAGACGTAATATGTTTAGCAAATATATTGAACACTTGGCATTATATAATATAGAAAGTATTCCACAACTGGAAACATACTGCAAAAAATTGACGAGGCATCTAAAATTAAATCAATGTTTACTAGCAACAAACCGTTAAATTCTCTAGAAACAGATTTGGTTTACGTAGAAAACCCAGGCCCGTCTACGTCAAATAATTATAATATTGTTAAACAAAAAAATTTCAGAGAAAAAAAATTCAAACCTAGTAATTCTAATAAAAATAATTCATACCAAGTTACAGAAAGCAACAATCAACAAGGCAAAAATGTTTATCACAGTAGAAAGAACACAGACTATAAAAAATAGTTACATGTTTCAACTGCAGAAAACAAGGTCATGTTTTCAACGTTTGTAGACAACCAAAGAAAAAATTCTGTTATAAATGCGGTAACCAAAATTTAGTTTTCAAAAATTGCCCTAAATATAGGCCGGTTTCAAAAAACTAATTTCCAGGTCTGACGTAATAGGCCAACGTCACACCAGAAATTTTAAAGGTACTTTCGTCAATAGTAATTATACTTGCTCCGAGAACGCTTTTAATTCACAAAATATTGTTAAGAAAACCAAAAATCAGAAATTTAATTTGTTAGAGTGGGAAAAATGGAAATTTACTGTTAAAAATTTCATGAAAAGTGAAAGTGTTGCACAAACCTTACCGGTTTTTATTGAAAAACCATTTGATAATCGACCATATATTACAGTCACATTGTTCGGCGAGGAAATCATTGCACTAGTAGACAGTGGTGCAAACATAACATGTCTAGGTTCAGTAGGTACACACCTATTAAATAAATATAAAATTAAAACAAAAAAAAGCTTTAAGAAAATGGTAACTACAGCTGACGGCAAACCACAGCAAATTCAGGGAACTTGTGAAATTCCATTAGGCATAAATAACATCAATAAGCTGATAAACGTAAGCATAGTACCATCCCTTAAATGTGGTTTAATTTTAGGGAGTGATTTTTGTAAAATTTTTGGCTTAACGTTAAATTTTATTAATAACTCTTAGTACAATAAACCAATCTAATATTTGTCCCGTGACTGAGCCGCCGAAAAATGTTGATAATAACGAGGGTTTGTTAGTTAACTTATCAGAATTTCAACGACAGGAATTGAAAAAGGCAGTCGATTCTTTTAAAACTTTGTCCCCAGAGGATAAAATTGGCAGAACTGACTTAATTAAAGCTAATATTGACACAGGAGATGCCAAACCTTTTAAGAACTAGATAATATGCTTGAACTCGACGTAATAGAACCATCATTTAGCCCATGGAACTCTCCAGTTCTTTTAGTAAAAAAAAGCAGCGGCGAGTGGCGTTTTTGTTTCGATGGTCGCGCCTTAAATGAAGTTACAAAAAAGGATGCATACCCGTTACCCAGGGTCGACGATATATTAAAAATGTTAGCAGACGCCAAATTTATTTCCTCAATAGATTTAAAAAGTGCTTTTTGACAAATTGGGCTCGATGAAGAGAGTAAGGAAAAAACTGCATTCTAAATTCCTGGTCGTGGTTTATTCCAATTAGTCTTACCCTTTGGTTTAGCAAACTCAGCACAGGTTACACAACGCCCGATGGATACAGCTTTAACGCCTAAATTGCAGCCAAAAGTATTTGTCTACTTAGATGACATAATCATTACGTCATCAACTTTTTCAGAACACATATCACTTTTAAAAGAAGTACAAAACTTATTGAGTAAAGCCAATTTAACAGTAAATTTTCAAAAATGTAAGTTTGTCAGACAATCTCTCAAATACCTAGGTTATGTAGTAGATTCACAGAGTTTACGTACCTCTAGTGATAAAGTCAAAGCAATGGTCGACTGCCCTAGACCTACCAACACAACTCAAGTTCGATCTTTTCTTGGGATGTGCGGGTGGTACAGGAGATTTGTTCCACATTTTAGTACATTGATAGCTCCGTTAAATGAGTTACTTAAAGGTCGAAAATCAAAGAAAAGTCCTATTTCGTGGAACGAAAATGCAGAAACAGCTTTTCAAGAAATTAAACAGGCTTTAATTTCGGCACCAATTTTAACTGCACCAGACTTTTCACAAGAATTTTACATTCAATGCGACGCTAGCGCATTTGGGGTAGGAAGCATGTTGACACAATACCAGGAAGGGGTTGAAAAAGTCATAGCTTACGCGAGTAGAAGTCTTTCGCGCACAGAGCGAAATTATTCTACTTGCGAAAGAGAAATACTGGCTTTATTACATGCAACCGAAATTTTCGCTGGGTATATACAGGGCATACACTTTAAAGTAATCACTGATCATTCAAGCTTACGTTTCCTAACTAAATTGTCCAACCCCACAGGCCGTTTAGCAAGATAGACAATGAGGCTTTCAATGTTCGATTTCGAAATAATTCATAAAAAGGGCAGTTTACACGTAGTGCCTGACGCATTATCTCGTTCAGTCCCAGTAGAGGACATAAATAAAATGAACATTACTTTGACTGATCTAGAACCCTGGTATATTAAAATGAGAGATAAAATTTTGAACAAACCAGAAAATTATCCGCACTGGATGGTAAAAGATAATTTTATTTTTAAACACACCAAAAATAAGTTGATTTTAAAAACCAATATTTCTGAGTGGAAATTAGTGGTACCAAGTTCCCAACGACAACAAATATTTTCTGATAATCACTGTGATGTAAATAGTGCACATTTCGGGTATTACAAAACATGCCGAAAATTATTATTGGCCAAGAATGAGAAAAGATGTCCTAAAATTTGTTAGACAATGTGAGACGTGTGGTAGGGAAAAATCCCCCAACACACAAAGATTTGGTCTAATGGGCGCTAAGAAAAAGGCAACTTTTCCTTTTCAACTAATTTCTTACGACACAATGGGTCCTTTACCTCGTAGCTAGAAAGGCAACAAATATTTGTTAGTAGCTTATGACTATTTTTCCAAATATGTGGTTATGAAACCAGCCAGACAAGCAAATGCACAAACAATCGTTTCTTTCCTGGAAAGCGTGATTTTAAAACACGGTTGTCCACAAGTGCTGCTGCTAGATAACGCAAGTACGCACACGGGCAAGGTTTTCGATAACTTTGTAAAAAAATATAAGATATCAAAAATATGGTACACCTGTTATTATAACCCACAAACGAACGCAACGGAACGAATGAACCGCACAATTGGCACTGCAATAAGATGCTTTCTAAAAGAATCTCATAAAAAATGGGACGAAAATATCCCTAACATAGAAGCAGCCTTCAATACAGCAGTTCATGAGGTCACAGGGTACACCCCTGCATCCCTAAATTACGGGCGAAAGCTACCGCTAAGTGGTGACTATTATGACGATATCACAAATTTAGACATTACAGACTTATCGGAAAACCGGAAATCGTATGCCGCGGAGTTAGACAAACTGCCCGAATTACACAAAAAAGTTCAGGAAAGACTCGATAAAGCGTACACACGCAGCACTAAATATTATAATTTAAGAAAAAGAGACCAAGTATTTAAATTAGGTGATGAAGTTTGGAAAAAGAATTTTGTATTAAGCGATGCAGCAGATGATTTCTGTGCAAAATTAGCAAATCGTTATGTACTATGTAAAATTAGTAAAGTTTTATCTAAAGTAGCTTACGAATTGTCCCATATGGACGGCACCCCAGCTGGAAAATTTCATGTCTCGAAATTGAAGCCTTACCTAGGTTCAACTTCCAGTCTGGATCAAGTGTAAATAAGTCACTTTTAGAAAACTAAGTAGAAGATTTTTTTTCTGACTTACTTTAGTAAATGATAGATTCCGCTAATTACAATTTTTGTAACTTTATAATAGTTAATAAGTCCTAAAACCTACGAGCTAAAGACACCCTGAGTTGTAAAGTTTTATTTTCCAGTAAAATGGGAACAGAAAGTTCACCATATTCCTGTGGACTGAATATTGCAATAAATTTGCAATTAATTTTAAACATATGGCAAACACTTTTTGCATATGTATTATTTTTGAGATTCATGAATCCATTAATTTATTGCTCAACAAAATTCCTGTTGCAATAATTTTTTGTGTACTAAATAGTGAAAATAGACACAAATATTTTCAAAATTTTGAATAAATTCGCATGAAGCGATATATAAATAAAGTCGAAAGCTTTTCTTTACCTAATTAATTCTATGGTTAAGTTCCTAACAAAGCTCCAGAAATCTGGCAAGGAACATTTCAACAACCATAATAAATGTAGGATTTTGTAATTATTTTGTAAATAAATCATGATTTAGATACTAATTAGTTAGTTTTTTTTTTTCGAGTAGGTTAAAACAAAAAAAATACAAATTTTTTTTTCAGAAAAATATAATATATCTTAGAAATATTTTATCATAATAGGCTTAAGTTTAATTAATTTTAGGGTGCATCCATAGTTTAAGCTAGAGTTAGTAAAACAGTGAAATCCATTAGAGTTAGTAATTTTCTGACACTTAGAAAATTTTTGTACAATGAAACACAGAGACACTTATCCGTTAGAGGTATAAGATGTCTTCTGTGGGCGGTTGGGAGGTGGCCTAGGGCCTAACAAAATCGGTACTTAACATCTAAACTGATAGTTTTTGAGATAAATCAAAAACACTCTATTTTATTTTTACATTTAATAGGTAAAAATAAAATTTTTAGATAAGTGAGCAATTTATATAGGTTTTTTTACATAAAATAATTATTTATTTTATTTTTTTTTTATCCTCACAATTCATTTTTGAACACATAACTCATTAAATTACATAATCTTAATAAATTTTAAATTTAATTCTTTATTTTACTTCCAAAAATTCATTTTGAAAGTATACAAATTACTCTTCACGATAAAATTTTAAAAAATGTACCATTTTTTTTCCCGAGGGGAGAGGTATTGGTAACATACCTGTTACAATTTTTGCCGTAGTCAAAAGTCCTATTTTATTTCCGACCATATTTTGAGTATCACTCAGTAAGTTACAAAATTTTACCGTTCATTTAATAATAAGTACTATTGTAAAACACATCACAAAAACTTCTCATTTTGTATACTTAAATATTTCTACAATACAGCACCCTCTTTTTAAATATTTATTGTACTAATTAAGAAACGAGGTTACCATATATTTCTTTATGGATCTACATTTACTACATTAGTTTCCATTACTAATCTATTACTTTAAATATTAATAATACTACCAAAATCCAGATGGCGTAAAGCGCTTGACAGAACTGTTGTTTTTTAAACCATATTAGCTTTCCTTGTAATTGAAACTTAATTGGTATTCATTTTACTATTCTGAACTGTCAATGAAAGTTGTGCGACTCAATTGCGATATCTCCAAGACTTTGTCTAATTCTGATGTATCGTCGATTACCTAGTGCATCAATAGATTTTGAGGTAAATTAGTTTTATTATTATTCTTTTATAACATATAGGCACCTTCTGTGCTATATATTTTTTTGTTCAATTGACCATGTGAGTATTTGTAAAATCTAATTTTGGTTTCCTTCTTTCCTATGATGGCGTTATAGTTCTGGCAGCTTAAGTAAAAATAATTAAGTAAAACTATTAAGTAAAATTATTAATTAAAATTACTAAATTAAAATAATTAGTAAAATAAAATAAGTACTAAAATAAAATTAGTACTAAAATTTTTGATGAAGTTACATTTATGAAATTAAAAACTTCTGGAGGGTTTAATTTGCCGAAACAAATTAAACAATGTTTATTTGGAATTCAGTCCATAAAGAGAATTTAGTTTTTCTATCAATCAAATTGTGAAGATTCAATAAAAAGAAATTCTTGGATTCATTTGGTATATTCTTCCACACGTGTCAGGAGGGAAACATTTCCTATTCTAAAGAACCCAATTAAACTTCATTTCCTAGAGATTCATTTTCGTTAAGTCAAATTTATTCAACTAAGCCGAACTATTTCGACAATCAAGTACAGGTTGAAATTTCTTGCCAACGTCTCCACGCTGTAAGCATCGAGACGACGACGTGGTCCACCAGGTCTAACGAGACAACTTAGGACACGGTGAGAATTTTGTGTAGTGTTAAATTTTATTGGTGAATTATTAACATCCGCCTGGTGTTACATATATTTTTATGCGGGCCATGAGGTCCTTGATCAGCATAAATTTCGTTCTTGTTTTATTGCTGTACATCTCTATATAATTAAGATTATCATTTCATCTCTTTTTGAAATTCGGAACATTTTATTAGTTATAACTATTTTTGATCGTAACTTTGTTGAACATTTGAAATTGCTATTATTTCTTTTTTTACATTTATGATTATGTAATTTGCTCACGTAAATTTTAATATCGACCTGAATATTTTATAATAAATTTTATCTCATCTCTCTCAACTATTTTTTTCAATCTTTATTTTTTTTTCTTGAACAAAAGTGTATCCTTTCTAAATTTACCTGTAGGAGTTTTCGTCCTGGTAAAAGGAGGTCAGTAATCTCTATTAACGCTGCAGGTGGCGCCCCAGATTAAATTCATTTTTAAGCCCTCCTTTTACCAGACACGAATTGTGTGACAGGTGTCAAATAAAAGTGTGTAGTGTACTTCCCCTAAATAAAATAAGAGCCACAAGGTCGACCTAAAGGTAAGGAAACTCACGTTTATCTCTAAACAAGTAGCTAGCCGAGAGCCGGGGTTTTTCTGGTTGTCACGTCGTTCTTGGGACTGGTCCCGGGGATAACGAGGGAACCTGAAGGCTCCAAACAGGCGTTCACTCCACCCAACAACATCGGGAGGAGCGAAAACGTAACAATATATATATATATATATATATATTCCATCCACCCCCACTACTATTTAAATAACGCTTATTTTTTGAAAAGAAATGTTAAATTTACTAATATTATCAGCGTTCACTTGTTACCATATAAAATAATTGTGTAACACTATTTAGCTTTTGAGGAAAAAAATAAAATTTAATTAACATTATTAAGGCCGAATTAAGCATTTTTTTTCTCTTGTATGTTAAGAATGAATAACAATGTTTTGAAAAGCAATGCTGAATTATTATATCATATTGTTTTATACTGTAATATTAAGTACCTATATTATATTATTATATTTGATATTCCGTCACCGTTCCGTTTTCTTATTATGCATTGTGACCACTGATCCTTTACTTAAAAATAAACACATCATCATTTAAACGGATCCCATCAAACATAGTTGCCAGAACTACTTGCTTCAAGTTAGTACGTAATATCATCAAATATATACTAGCGTACACAAAGTAGAATAAACAGCACCACCCTAGCTTAAGGACAATTCTTGCATTAAAACGACGGACCTGAAGCAGTATACATCATGTTGTGTCTAGAATGTGATACACTGCTTTGCAGTAAAAATCAGCACCAAACAAAAATGGACCCTGACCCATACCGATAAAGAAACAAGATCAACTATCTCTCATTCGTACATCAAAATATCAAGGCATGACTATCCTGAAGCAAATATACGCTTCAGGTTCGTTACACTGCTTCAGGATGATGCGTACAAGTACCTAATTCTGCTTCAGGTTAGTGTGCTTTACATAATATATATATATATATATATATATATATATATATATATATATATATATATATATATATATATATATATATATATATATATATATATATATATATATATATATATATATATATATATATACAGTGTGTCCCCCTTTTCATAAATCCACCCTAATATCTCAGTTATTAACACGTTAGCTGCGATACATATCCCCCATGATATGTATTGAATTATTTTGATATGCGCGCCACAAATCTGACATAACCTTCCAGCATGCGAAACCAGACTTAACTACTTATACTTAGAATTTTACCACTTCAAATATAGCTTTAGAATCGTCGGAAGTTACTGAATTCATATCAGAAACAATACAATACATATCGCGAGGGTTATGTAATGCATATGAATAGAAAAACATAGTTCACTTGCGGCACATATCCTCGAGGATATGTACAGGTTTTAGTAAGTCGGTACGTGAATCTGCACTTATGTATCTATCAGCTACCGAAAAAACAGACATCAATACAGCGTTGCCAGTGTTAGTTCGTTAGTGCTACTTTCATTGTGTCAGTTAATTTTTTGTATGAAGTTTTACTGGCTTATTTTGTAACTTTAGACTCCTAATTTAAAGAATTTATTCGGGAAATGAAATAATTATTTTTTTTTCGGATTTGTCTCCCTGCTCATCAAATTTTTTTTTTTTTTGGGATTTCTACACTCCCACATTTGGGAGGAGGAGGAATTAAACCTTGATTTTAATAGTGGTATTCAAACCGAAACTAATTTTGATTCTGATGAGGATGAAACGGATATCTTAGAAACAACTTTTGGTAGTGAAGAGTGAGATATAATCGGTAGTCCTACAAATGTTCCTTTTGATTTGTATTATGAAAGGTCTTAAGATGTTTTTAAGCACTTTGTTAATAATGAATTGCTTGAATAAATTGTTACTCAAACAAACTCAACAAACGTCTATCAAATAAGGCTAGGATTAAATCATGGACTGACACCAATAAACTTGAAATCAGCAAATTTTTAGGAGTTACACTGGTAATGGGCTTGACAACAGTTCCTAAATATAATGGTCAAAAGATCCCCTATAAATATGGTATCTGATACAAAATTAGGTATAATTGAATTTCGGCACTTGCAACTTACTGAGAATATAGAAAATATTACACCTAATGCACGAAAAAGAACACATACTGCGTTGAAGTTATCCAGGAAAAAGGGGCCAACAATTTGTTCGTTTAATATGCCACACCATACGTTAACTTTTTCACTGTATTGGTTAATTAAAAAGTTGGGATTTTCGGCAGACCAATATCTACAATTTTGACTAGATACCACACCGTTTGTCGTAAATGTTGCCTGGTCACTAAACAGTATGTATGTAACCATAGGCAAAATTCAAACCGCCGTTCAAAATCACCTTCTAAGAGAGTATGCAAAAATTTTGGTTTAAATGCCCTAATCCTAGTGCGTTTCAAACACCTCCATATTTTATTTTTGGTTAAATTTAGTGTTCTCACAACTGCCCTTATACTATCATTTGGACTGTTCCGAAATTCTGTTAATTAAACTACAGAAGTAAGAGAAAAGTTATTAGCAAAAATATTTTAGATACGTGATAAACTACAAAATTATGTTAATGTAAAAGAATCTTATTTAGTCTAATTCACAAGTTCAAACACGTGTTAATTCTTGATAAAGCTTGTAAAAATATAAGTGAGGGCTCATTGGATTCGGAATGACGTCTAGAAAAATGTGCAAAAGTTATAAACAAATTAAGATTGAAAAAAATGACGAGTTTCGTTTTTTGCAAATAACTCGAAAACTATTAATAATTGAGAAATTAAAAAAAAGAGGTTCTTAAAGAGGAAGAAATTTCCAATAAAAAAGTCTGGACTTCTGGAACTCTATCTCTACTATTAATAACTTTAATTTAATGTTGAAAATGGTGCTTCGCAAAGGGGGACACACTGTATATATATATATATATATATATATATATATATATATATATATATATATATATATATATATATATATATATATATATATATATATATATATATATATATATATATATATATATATATATATATATATATACAGTGTGTCCCCCTTTTCATAAATCCACCCTAATATCTCAGTTATTAACACGTTAGCTGCGATACATATCCCCCATGATATGTATTGAATTATTTTGATATGCGCGCCACAAATCTGACATAACCTTCCAGCATGCGAAACCAGACTTAACTACTTATACTTAGAATTTTACCACTTCAAATATAGCTTTAGAATCGTCGGAAGTTACTGAATTCATATCAGAAACAATACAATACATATCGCGAGGGTTATGTAATGCATATGAATAGAAAAACATAGTTCACTTGTGGCACATATCCTCGAGGATATGTACAGGTTTTAGTAAGTCGGTACGTGAATCTGCACTTATGTATCTATCAGCTACCGAAAAAACAGACATCAGTACAGCGTTGCCAGTGTTAGTTCGTTAGTGCTACTTTCATTGTGTCAGTTAATTTTTTGTATGAAGTTTTACTGGCTTACTTTGTAACTTTAGACTCCTAATTTAAAGAATTTATTCGGGAAATGAAATAATTATTTTTTTTTCGGATTTGTCTCCCTGCTCATCAAATTTTTTTTTTTTTGGGATTTCTACACTCCCACATTTGGGAGGAGGAGGAATTAAACCTTGATTTTAATAGTGGTATTCAAACCGAAACTAATTTTGATTCTGATGAGGATGAAACGGATATCTTAGAAACAACTTTTGGTAGTGAAGAGTGAGATATAATCGGTAGTCCTACAAATGTTCCTTTTGATTTGTATTATGAAAGGTCTTAAGATGTTTTTAAGCACTTTGTTAATAATGAATTGCTTGAATAAATTGTTACTCAAACAAACTCAACAAACGTCTATCAAATAAGGCTAGGATTAAATCATGGACTGACACCAATAAACTTGAAATCAGCAAATTTTTAGGAGTTACACTGATAATGGGCTTCACAACAGTTCCTAAATATAATGGTCAAAAGATCCCCTATAAATATGGTATCTGATACAAAATTAGGTATAATTGAATTTCGGCACTTGCAACTTACTGAGAATATAGAAAATATTACACCTAATGCACGAAAAAGAACACATACTTTTATCAAATCTGAGGGACCTGGTAAAAAGAAAAGGAAACCCTGCAGAGGGTGCTATAATAAGCTGAGGGCAACGTTATCCAGTCGGGAAGCGGACAAGAAAGTTCGGCGTGCAATCATCTTTTGTGACAATTGTCCGAAGAAACCGGGCTGTTAATAAACCTTAAAACTGTAGTTGTTAATTTCTTCATTCATATGCGGTTCTAGTCCTCAGAGATATGTACGGCCGCAGTACCATATTAATTGACTATCGAACTAACAGATTTCAGCGTTAAAAGTTTTTATAATTTAGCCTACTCTAGTCTAGAGGGCAGTAATCTCGAAATAGTTTACATATCCTCGGAGATATGTATCGCATGTTAGTACAGTTTTCTTACATATCTTTGAGGACATGTATCGCAATATTGGAGAGGCATCAAATTTCTCTATCGCAGTTAACGCGTTAATAATGCGATTTTCTTCAAATTTGGGTGGTAATTATATGTAGGAAAAATGAATTATTTGGCATATTAAAAATTTTCATTCTTCATTGGCGTGTGGTTTTGGGGGGTAAAATAGGGTAGGTTTTTTGGCAAAAGGATATTAGGGCTTATTTTAGACAAATTTTTCTATCATATTTTGATTCAGCACGTCCAAAAACCTCTTAATCCTTATTCTCCATGATCTCAAAAAAGGATTATGGCAGAAATGAAATATTAATTGATTTCTTAAAAAACACTTTTTTAATTTTTTATATCTTTATTTAATTGCTATAACAAACCTAAAAACAACTTTTTTTAAATTCTGGTCTCTTCAACATAACCACCTTCCAATAAAATACACTTTTTAACAACCCTTCTTAACCGTTCGATCACTTTTCTTAAAGTTTGGGGATCATTTCTTGACACGCTTGCCTAATCCTACGGCAAAGCTCTTGTCTATTACGGGGCCGAGTAGCATACACTTTATTTTTCAAGTACCCCCATAGAAAAAAGTCACAAGGGGTAATATCAGGCGATCTAGGGGGCCACGGTTCTAAAGGGCTATTTCTATTTTTACAATTAATTATTTTTTGTTTATTTGCTTTTATCATGATTAGAGAATATTATTTAGGTATTATACAAATCACAACTTACACACTTTTTATTTATTATAAAAATACCTACTTTCTGTATATTGTTGCCCTAATCTGGGCACTACTCTTCTAGCTAATACTGACGAAGTATTGAATTACACCTATCCACTTAATAGAGAAATTTGCATTTAAAAAATTTCTAACTATCAGAGCGCCGGGGCACCATCTAACTGAAAGTATACATTTTCTCTCTGTGCTAAAGGCATTTCCATAAAAAATCATCTAAATCATTTTGTAAAAAATTTAGAAAATTTTCTGCGTTGAAGTTATCCAGGAAAAAGGGGCCAACAATTTGTTCGTTTAATATGCCACACCATACGTTAACTTTTTCACTGTATTGGTTAATTAAAAAGTTGGGATTTTCGGCAGACCAATATCTACAATTTTGACTAGATACCACACCGTTTGTCGTAAATGTTGCCTCGTCACTAAACAGTATGTATGTAACCATAGGCAAAATTCAAACCGCCGTTCAAAATCACCTTCTAAGAGAGTATGCAAAAATTTTGGTTTAAATGCCCTAATCCTAGTGCGTTTCAAACACCTCCATATTTTATTTTTGGTTAAATTTAGTGTTCTCACAACTGCCCTTATACTATCATTTGGACTGTTCCGAAATTCTGTTAATTAAACTACAGAAGTAAGAGAAAAGTTATTAGCAAAAATATTTTAGATACGTGATAAACTACAAAATTATGTTAATGTAAAAGAATCTTATTTAGTCTAATTCACAAGTTCAAACACGTGTTAATTCTTGATAAAGCTTGTAAAAATATAAGTGAGGGCTCATTGGATTCGGAATGACGTCTAGAAAAATGTGCAAAAGTTATAAACAAATTAAGATTGAAAAAAATGACGAGTTTCGTTTTTTGCAAATAACTCGAAAACTATTAATAATTGAGAAATTAAAAAAAGAGGTTCTTAAAGAGGAAGAAATTTCCAATAAAAAAGTCTGGACTTCTGGAACTCTATCTCTACTATTAATAACTTTAATTTAATGTTGAAAATGGTGCTTCGCACGGCGAACGCTAAACCGTTACGATACTCTGAAACCGATCGTAAGAAGCAAAACAATTTTTTTATATTGTCAAGTATTAATATAATTTTTTTTTAAATTGCGTTATTATTTAGACACTTAAAGGAACAATATCCCGTTGGAAAACATTTTTTTACCGATTTTTCATAAAATGAGCTCGTTGTTAATTAACAATTTTTTTTTTTTGAGTTTACGTCGGAAAATTGTTAAACAAAAGCCACTAAAATTATTTCGCTTCGTGAGGACCTTATGTCAACTATATTTTATGAGATTATGACATTGCGATGTTTTTAATTGTTACAGTCTATTAGTTATTAATTATTTAAGCTAACACGAAACTAAGAAATTAAACAGAGGTTGATAATTTTTTTTCATTAATTTTAAAATTATTATTATTACTGTTTTTATATTCAAAAATACTATAAAATTATATAA
Source organism: Rutpela maculata (assembly GCA_936432065.2). Taxonomy (NCBI): domain Eukaryota; kingdom Metazoa; phylum Arthropoda; class Insecta; order Coleoptera; family Cerambycidae; genus Rutpela; species Rutpela maculata. Next base: position 202,515,363 of record OW386285.2, on the reverse strand, counting down.
ACTTTAAATTTTTAGTGCTATTTGTTTAAACAAATTTTATAAAGAAATAGATAAATTAAGTATTTTTGAAAAAAAAATTTTTTCTTAAAACATTTTTTTAATTGTTTATAATTATTTTTTCCCGTTTTTCTTCATTTGAACAAATGATTAAGAAAAAAAATATTCTTAAAATTTTTTATTTGCAATTCTCTACAAGGTGTAATTTTTGTTATTAATTAATTTGTTTATTTAATAAACAATTTCTAATTAACAATCGCCGAATGTGTTTATATTTTTTTAGATAGAAAAAAATAACCAGAACAACCGTATACATAAATATGTCAAAAAACATTTTTAATATTTAAAATTTTAAATTCTATAATATTAACATTTTTTTTATGTGTTTATGTATACGGTTGTTTTTTTTAATTTTTTTTTCTATCTAAAAAAATATAAACACATTCGGAGGTTGTTAATAACAAATTATTTATTAAATAAACAAATAAATTAACAACAAAAAAAAATCCAACTTGTAGAGAATTGCAAATAATAGGTTTTAAGACTACTTACTTAATAACTTGTTTAAATAATGAAGAAAGGAAAAAAATGATTATAAACAATTAAAAAATGTTTTTAAGAAAAAATTTTTTTTTAATTCATAATATTTTATAACAAATAAAATGGCAAAAGATGTTTTTCAAAAATAAGTAATTTATCTATTTGTTTATAAAATTTGTTTAAACAAATAACACTAAAAATTTAAAGTTTATGTAATCTTATGTTATTTTTGAATATAAAACCAGTAATAATAATTAAAATTAATAAAAAAAATGTCAACCTTTTTTTTAAATTTTTCAGTTTTTTCTTATCTTAAATAATTAATAACTAATAGACTATAACAATTAAAAATATCGCAATGTCATAATCTCGTACAGTATAGTTGATATAAGGTCTAAAGGAAACGTAATAATTTTAGTGGCTTTTGCTTAACAATTATCCGACTTGAAATATAAACGTAAGCTCTAAAAAAAATTGTTAATTAACAATAGGCTCATTTTATGAAAAATCTGGATTTTTTTTCTTTAAATGTCTGAATAATTCCATAGTTTTTTAAAATTTTTAAATTAATATATAATACATAAAAAAATATTTTTACTTGTTACGGCCGGTTTTGTAACGGCTTAGCGTTTGCCGCACGAAGCTTTATTTTCAACATTAAATTAAAATTATTAATAATAGAGATAGAATACCGGGAGTTGTGACTTTTCTATTGGAAATTTCTTCCTCTTCAAGAATCTTTTTTTAAAATTTCTTAAATATTAATGGTTTTCGAGTTATTTTCAAAAAACGAAGCTCGTTATTTCTTCAATCTTAATTTGTTTATAACTTTTGCAATTGTTTATATGCGGGTTTGAAAGTTTTGCACATTTTTCTAGACGTCATTCCAAATCCAATGTGCCCTCACTCACATTTTTACAAGCTTTATCAAGAATTAACACGTCTTTGAACTTGTGAACTAGTGTATGTTGGAGATTATTTTAATTCGTTTTGTTTAAATTTTTGGATTTCTTATTGGATTCTATTTAAGAAAAGTATAGTAGGTGACCCAAGAACAACCTCTTGTAGAGAAATGCATGGTCGAAAGAGTTGTAGAGTTACTAAGAGACCGTTAAAGATAAAGCTGTCGAATTGAAACTAACAAGATGGAAAAAATTATACGATAAAGTTTGATAGCTTAAATTATAATATGTTTTTTACTTTACCACTGTGCTTCAAAATTAATCAGTTTGGAGCATCTACACCTCGTGATTTTAAATGTAAGTTCATAGATATCTGTAAAACTATAATTCATCTAAACTAACAAAGTTTTTTCCAAAGTATATATTTATATAAATAAAATTAAAATTTAATTGCAGTTTACTTTAAGTAAACATATTGTACATATTGCATGTAACAATTTTTACTTCTATTTCTCTCATGATATTAATTATTATAGGTCACTCAAACAACATGTTATAATTAGAATAATAAAGTTGATATAAAAGTCATACAATTTTGTTAATATCTCCGCGCAATTTGTATAGTTTGAATGTAACTGACCGTGATTTTTGATTCGTTGTATCTAGCAATTCGTTAAAAAATGGGTTTCTGGAAATATCTTGAAAATTACGAATTATGTCAAAAACTGTTATTTGTACGACTTGAAACATAAGAAATTAACTTTACCTTAAATTTCAGATTAGTCCCGTTCAAAGATTGTTCGAGATATTATTTTTTTAAGGTTTTGTGTTTTTTCGTCCCTTTCTAAATGTCAAATTTCAACACGTATTTTTCGTGAATAACTTAAAAACCGAAGGGTCTGAAATTGGTTATTACAACGTTGAAAGGTAATTCAATTTAATACATTCCGGTTCTTCTACAATAAAAATTGTCAAAGTTATGGCTATTTGTTAAAAGATTACTTTTTTTATGAAAATCGAAATTGGAGTATTACTCTCAATTGAGTTGTGATAAAATAAATCATTCAAAATTTGTTGTAGCTTTTGGAATAAAACCGCTCCCTAAGGAATCAATATTTCCACATCCAGATTTCCCATCCAAGTCTCTTTAAAGGAAAACATCTTGACCATATTTGCACTCTAGTATGTGGAAATAATTGGTCACAGAATTTTAATAAAAGAGCGTTGCCGAATGCTAGCCAAACCTCCAGAACTTCCGGACGCTGCCGAATACGAAGGCAAATTCCGGGCGTTTCCGTATCCATATTAAGATAGTGCCAAATCCATATCCGGGCGCGCATGAATACCAAGGTAATTTCTGGGCGCTGCCGAATCGATATTAGGATGCCGCTGAATCCATTTTTGGGCGCTGCCGAACTCCAAAGTAACTTCCGGGCGCCGCCAAATCCAAATTAGAACGCCGCCGAATCTATATTCGAGCGCTGCATAATCCATATTCGGGAACGGCTAAACACCAAGGTGACTTCCGGACCATGTCGGATACCAAGGCAATTTTCAGGCGCTGCCGAATCCATATTCGAATCTTTCCGGGCGCCGCCGAATCCACTATTAAACAATACCTCCAGGATCCATTTTGGTTGCACGATTTGACCCAAACATACTAACTACCGTACAAAGCTTTTAAAATGAAGTTAAATAGAAGATTTTAAAAATTAAGTTTCTGGACTGTTATTAGCTTGCTTTATTGTTTTTCCCTATTTACCCTATATAACTCACAACCCTTCACCGGAATTAGCGCAAGACATAATCTAGTACCAGATCTCGTCATGGAACATATGTGTGCCAAATTTGAAGACAGTATCTTAGGCGACCGTTGCGAAGAAAACGTGCGCACAAAAAAGTTACAGACCGACACACAGACAGAATTTTTTTCTCTCTTAAATTTAAAATCTCGACGTTTTATGACATTTATTATTTCAGCAAAAAACATTTTGAAATTTTTTTTAAGATTACTATACAGGGTGCGCCACTTAAAACTCCCCAGGCTTGCAACTTTCTTATTTTTTAAACTACGACCATGTTGGGCATATCAAATTGTAGATAATTTTAAGGCATTTAAACAGTACAGAGTGATTTAAAAAAAAATTAAAATAATTGTTAAGAAAGAAGAAAACTTAATTTCCTTGAATATTTGTTTACCTCATCCTGTACATGAACTGCGTCAATGTTTTCCTATAAAAGTTTTAATTAGCTTCAATTTATGTTATGTTTATTACGTCATATCCGAAATTCTTCTTGGTTTTAGAGAAAGAAATTAAAAACACTCCTTCCGACTCCTGATTTTTTTAAAATAACTGAAAAAATGTAAATAATAATTTTATGCTTTATTTGTAAAAGACATATCACAAAAAATCCTCAACGTAACAAAACAGCAACAAGAAACAAAAGAAATAAATATTTTTAAAAACAAACTCTATTAAAATGTACTAAATAATAGGAATTTTTATTCTTAAAACTTTTTTTTTAACATAAATTGAAGCTAATTAAAACCTTTATAAGAAAACATTAACACATTTCATGTACAAGTTGAGGTAAAAAAATATTCAAAGAAACTAAGTTTCCTTTCTTAACAATTTTTTCAAATTTTTTTTAAATCACTCTGTATGCGTGTTTAAGGCTTTAAAAATGTCTAAAATTTGATATGCCTAACAAGGTCATCGCTTTAAAAATAAAAAAGTTACAAGTACGGGCAGTTTTAAGTGGCGCACCCTGTACATCTTTCCACTCCACTACGTGGATGTGGAAGTAATAAATCAAATGGCATATATTTTCATTAAAAATAATGTATGTTTTTATCCGAATTTGTTATAAATAAGAAACAAGAAATGAAATGTTTCATATTTCTATTGTGAAATATAGTTCATTTAGTTATCCTTAAAATAAAATCATGGAAAAAAAGATTTTATATTTATTACAAAAAATGTTTTGTAAGACATACAAAGAAAAATGTTAGTGTAGTTTTGGTGAATAAGTATACCTACTAGAAGCCAAGGCCTCAGATTTTTTATAATATTTTACACTACTATAAAGAAAACTACCTGTTGTTAAACTTGAGGCATGTTCAATTTTATTAACATTTAACATTACAAATTGTGTTTTTATAATAAGAAATGTTTCTTTTTATTTAAAATACACTTTCAGATGTATCAATAAACCCTCATGTCATAATATTTTAGCTTCATTAAATCAGTATTTATAATTACTTAATAATTTTCGCACAATTTGTATCCCAATTTGGGACATTGGATGATTTGAGTCGTAAATTTTACTTCCACACCCAAATAGTGGATTGGAAGTATAGTAATCGTAAAAAAAACTTTAATTTTTTTTTTGTTGAAATTGGTTTAGAATGTCATGAAATATCGAGATTTTAAATTTGAGGGCAAAAAAAAATTGTATCTATCGGTCTGTCTGTATTTTTTGTACGCACGTTTCCTGTGGGACGGTTTAAGATATTAACTTAATAGTTGTTACATGTATGTATTATAAAAAGATCTGAAACACATTGCTATAAAACTACACAAAAAATAATCGTTTTAGAGATTCTAGCATTTTACTTAATCGCCAAAATGTATTACAATAACGGTGTAAAAGCCGCTCGAAAAGTGGCTTATATTTGGTAATTTTTTACAGTTTCGGAGTCTGTTATTCTAGTTTCGGTTAAACAGACAATAATGGGTTGTATCTGAAACTAATTGACTTGTTTTTTTGAAATGAAGGATTGCTATTTCTGAAAGACAGTTTTATTGCGTCTTATTGTGGGGTAAGACCTCTATTGTAAGAAACCCTTTCCGAAATATATTAATTTCAACAATATGTTTGGTTTTTTAAATTCATAAACATTTTCTCTACAGATATTTTAAAGGATGTGTATTGTGTAATTATCTATTGTTCAAAATAAGTAGACTTCATCGACTTACAGTCCAATTTACGTCTTTCTATTTGAAAGGGTAAAGGTGGTTTAATATTTGCTTACGAGACAGCAGTAGAAATTCTTTCGTTCTTTCTTTTCTTCACAAATTAGATATTTTTCTATTAAATATATATAAATTAATTACAATTTTAGAGATTACATGCATTTTGTGTCATGAAAAAATTTAGATACATTTTGATAGTGAAAAACTGTTGAAAACTCGGAAAATATGTACGTTACTAAAAAATTAGAAGAGAGCAAAATTTTAAAGAATATACTAACCTATACGTTTTAATTTTTCCAGATTTTTAAATTTCATAGTTTACGATATTTTCCGTTTTCCGATAAGGGCCTTTTTTTCGGTTTTTTCCAGGAAACTTGGACAGAGCGCACTTTAGGAAAAAGTCATAAAGGAAAAAAGTCTTGCAGTTTAATAATATATTCACTCGAATTTATTGATTTTTCTCGTCACTTTTTATTCCACCTTTTTGGAAAAATTCAACCGCTATATCTCGGAAAATATGCATTTTTCGAAAATTTTACGAGAGTAAAAAGTTGTTATTTTTCATAAAATTATCTAAAAAGACATTTTGTTTTTTTAATTTACCTCAATTTTACTAGTTAACAAATTAGCAACAAGATCATTGTTTATAACAATTGCGAGGCAATATTAGCGGCCATTTTTTTTTGGAGTTTGATCTAGACTTCAAAACGAACAGAATCCACAAAGTTTCGTGAAAATCCATTCATTCGATAAACTATTTAGTCAGAATGCTAATTTGCCTACACTATAATGTGTTAGAACTACAAAGTACACATAACATAATCCTGGGATTATATAGACAGAGAAAATAAATTTCCTTTTAAGAGTTGATGTTCGGTTTTTGTTTCATTTTACCATTATTGTATTATTTTGGTTTGAAATACGTTTACGCTTACATTTTCATAAATGCTAAATGTTTGTGTAAAAGCTTTTATTTAACTTGCAATGTGTTATGTGTTATGTTTGTTTGGTGAAATTTTGCAAGCTGAATTTCGACTAGTTCTTATTATACTAGAGCTTTGAAATTTGACACACGTGTATAAGTCTAGTGACAATGTAACATAGTATAGCCATTATCGGTCTAAATCCAATATGGCGGACGTCCCAAGATGGCGGATCGGCTTTTTAGTCACAACCCTATTGATATGGGTATCAAATGAAGGGGTTTTACGAGTAAAATACGCTAGACAATGTGACGTCATTCTAAATTCAATATGGCGGACGTCCCAAGCTGGCAGATCGCCTTTCTCTTCACAACCCCCTTGATATGGAATCAAATGAAAGGGTTTGACGAGTAAAATACGATAAACTATGTAGTGCCATTATAAATCCAATATGGCGGACGCCCTAGGATGGCAAATTATCTTTCTTCACGACTTCCTTGCCATTTGTATCAAATGAAAGGGTTTTGTCTGTCTGTCTGTAAAATAAGTAGACTAAAAAGTAAAAAATAAAATTATATAAAAAAAATATTTTTAAGAAAAAGCCTTCATTTGAAAGCTTTGGGGGCGGTCAATTGAGCAAAGTAACTATGCAATAGTGCTATATGACCGTCCGCAAAGTTTTGGTTTCCAGGTGTATGAATTTAAAAAAATTATTTTTACTTTTTAGTACAGTTTTTCAAATAAAAGCTTTTTCTTAAAAATATTTTTTTTATATAATTTTATTTTCAATAAAAACGTTTTCAAGTAAAGCTTGTCCTGTTACTTCCTTTTTAGATTTTAAAACTTAGTCATTTATATTTTTTTAAATTGGAATGTGGTTTAGGTTTTTGACTTATGGCTTTTTGGCGTATGAGTTTCGAATACATTTCGGACGCAGTTTATTTGTTGGAATCAGTTCTGGAGACACTACTGATTATGAGCATCCATGTTACCAGACGGTAACCCGGTCTTATATTGTTTAAAACAATTTTGTATACAACAAAAGGAAATATTACATTTTTTCAATGAAACAATGTTTTTAAATATTTTTTTATCGATTTCCAACAAGAAATGTTCGATAATTTTTTTCATAAAGTTGATATTTTCAATGTTATTATGTTTTAAAAATTAAAAAATCTCCAATTTCTCGTTTCAGTAAGAGCTTTACATTTTCTAAGAAAGCATATACAGTGTGCCAGGGAGCGACGCATGATTAAATGAGCAATTCATATGTCTTGGAAATTTACCAAAAAAAAAGTAATTTCTCTCATTTATAAAGTACTTTTTCTGAAATCGATCGGCAATGTCTACATTTTCGGCGCGATTTCAGATTGAAAAATGCACAATTCCAGTATTTTAGTCCGTTGCTAAGAAACTATCAGAAAACAGACTGGAAAAGATCCGTTGCCAAGCAACGATCAACAAAACCGTACGGGAATGTTACTTTCCCGGCATAGGCCGGGAAAGTAACATTCCCGTATGGTTTTTTATGTATATTTTTGGCAGTAAATAAATACACGCAGACAAACAATCAAACTTACATTTACACTTACACATACATCAAAATTACATTTATTAGTAAGCAGTTAGATTGTAATGAAGAAATGTTAGATTATAATGAAGAAATGTTTATTCATTAATGAAGAAATTTTATGCATTAATACAAATTCCTTAATTTATAATAATATTGATTGTGATTTCAGAAAAAATAGTATGCGTATTTCGGTGTGAAAGCACATTCCCGAACTTCGATGCATCGTCGTCCGGGAATGTACTGCTTTCACACCTAAATACACAATATACTATTTTCTGTAAGAGATAGGACAAAATCTTAGAAAGAATTATTCAGAATGAGTATTGTTTATTTGAGATTTTTTTATAGAAATAGTTTTGAATTAGTCAGATTTCAGTTTGTCTTAATATTTTAAAGTTTTTTAAATTGTTTAAACAATTTTAATTTACTTAAATAATTATAATTTATTTAAGCAATTACGTTTTGTTACAGATTTGTAGCATTTCCATCTTTTTTTAGTTTCACAATTTTATTTATTATGAGTTTGCTAATGAAACCTGCAAATTATTTAAGCAACTTATTCCTGTTTATTGCCAACTTTCTTCAGAATAGAGCTAGAGTTGTGCAGGTTTTAAGAAATTTTGAACTTTTCATCGACTTTCTGCTCATATTTAAAATAAAGAACATTTTTGAGACTAATTAAAAATAATTTCTGCAAAAAGAGTCGCAAATAAATAACAATAAATGCTAGAAATACATGATACTCTACTTTTGTACTTATGGGGTCATTTTGAGGCCCAATAGTTCTCATGGGGGGTGTAATTGAAAAAATAATTATTAATTCGTATTCTTTGAACTATTGTGAAATTTAAAAAAAGTTGGAAATGTTACAAATTTATAGCAAAATATAATTTTTTGAATAAATTATAATTGTCTAATACATTTGAAAAGCATTAAAATATTAACACAATCTAGAAGGTGATTAATTAATAATAATTTGTGTAAAAGAGAACTCAAATAAATAATAATAAACGTTAAAATTACGTGATACTCGTGATACTCCTTTACCCTTATAGGGTCACTTTGCAAGTGAGCAAAATTTTAACAAATTCAGTTTTATTTTTCTGAATACTATTTCTTTACAGCACCCTGTCCTACCTCGTACAGAAAATTTGATAAATTGACAAATAGCAGAAAAAAACTATCTGTGAGAACTAAAAAGAAAAACTATCTACAAAATTAATTTCCAATCTTTGCAGATAGATTTTCTTTTTAGTTCATACAGATTGTTTTTTCTACTGTTTGCCAAATCCCATAAAGAATATGTTTTATAACAATTATAAGCAAATAAAAAGTAATTCACTTTTACGCGAACTTCATGTTTCGAAACTTAAATTGTGACATAAATTAGTATTCTCACAGGATGAGATTTCCTTATTTACTTATACGTCGACAGACTGCAGATTGTAATAATATTCTTCTAGGCAAATACGATAAAGCATCATAGCATACATCTGACAACGCCGCCGGAAGTCAGTTAAACCTGTAATTTTTATATTCGGGTGTCATTTTACGCATCGATTAAAATATTCATAAGGACACCAATTAAACCGTAAAATAGGTAGGATGCTAACTTAGCCTTTAAATAAATTTTGTGTATATCAGCGTGTATATTAGTGGATGCCAAGTGAGAACGTTATTACGTAGGATGCCAACGGATACCTTATATATATATATATATATATATATATATATATATATATATATATATATATAAGTTTGATCACGGTTTACATGAGTGACTTTTTAAAAAGATATTTACTTAAATGGAGCTAACGTTGGCTCTTGGAGAAGGAATATTACAATAATTAGAAGTGTTTCATTCTAAGTGAGTTTAATAACTGATTCTACAAAGTGTGTTTAGTCATATTTATAACATACAGAACCTGAGTAAGCAAAATATAGAACAAAGGAAATGCAATTCGACAATCAGCATAAAATGTGAGAAACAAAGGTGAAACATAATATCTCTAAGATAAGCGATTAATAAGAGAAGTCGTTATCATGTAATATGATATACCTGTGAAGGTTTGTTATGACTAAGTCTTAGTAATAAGCGTATAAATTTATATAACAACTTCCCCTTAATAAAAAAGTTGATGTTATGCAGCAACTTTTGAAAGTTGTTAGAAACGTTAAATGAATATAATGCAAAATAAATTGAAACAATGAATGAATACAAAGCAAAATAATAAAATACATAAAAGTTAAAATTGGTAAATGATAATAATAATAAGCGAGTAGTACATTACATAAATGTGATAATAATAAAATACAATGGTCTAAATTAATAGACAAGGGTAAAACTCCACATATGAAAGTCTATGTTAACTCGTTGTCCTCTTCTTCTTGAGGGTCGCTTTCTTGGAGGGATCAGTCTAGGAAATTTGGTAAAAACTCTGCTTCGCTCTGAAGGAGGTGAAGGAGGGTTGTCCGTTGAGGGTTGGATTCGCAATGCTCCACATCTTCTTCTTCTGAATTTACAGGTTATGTAAAGTATAACTAATAGAATGATGAGAGTGATTATGAAATATGTGAACCAAGATACGTGTTTGGTCACAAAAGGTTCGTTTATGAGGTCATCCAGGTCTTTGGAATATTGGTCCAATTTGTTTTTAGCAATATCTAGGTCTTTTACGTCGAGACTGTTTAATTTGAGAGGTTTTAGTTTTGGAATTTCGATTTTGTCGGGCATGTGATTACAGCATTCAAAAGGAATTTGGATAGGATGTGAATTGTCCTTAATTTCGGAAAAGTCTTTGGCACTGGCTTGTATTCTAGTAATGCCTGCATAGGCGTAACATCCTGGTTGTAGTTTGATGATGGAATTTTTGTTGATTAACTCTGTTGTGGATTCTCTCTTTGGACAGTTGATAGTGATGTGAAGTGGTTCGGAATTAATTACTAGCCATGTGTTGTCTTCAAGTTCTTGGACGTTGTATTCCTGACTAATAATGAAGGAAGTTTGACGTTCTCTGGAAGTTTTGGCAATGGTTTTAGTATTCTGGCTTCGCATATGGCATTTTGGTCGATAGGATATGCAAACAGGTTCGAACATAGTTTGGTTCCAAAATAAAGAGGTTTGCATTCTTTCAAATTTTGTATAGGTATGTACATTAAAGAATCATCGTCTCTCGCGATAAACTTTTGTGAGATAGATAGAATGTGATGTAGACCAGTTCTGTTATCAAGTATCGGGATATGGTATAGGCGATAGGTGTTATAATTTTGGGGTTCAACAAGTGGTATTGTTTAAACAAATACTAAGTTAGAATCCATTTGAAACGCTTGTAATTCAATAATATCCAAATACTTAGCAACTGCCGATAATTTAATGGGGAGAGGCCAATTGTTCCTTCGTAAGCTCTGTGAAACTTCTTGTAGTGCTGTCACTAAGTGATTAGGGGTTATGATTGACGTGTGAATGATTCCTAATCTGGCAAATGTTATTGAATTTAGAATGTCGTTTAAATCATCTTCGATATACAAATTGCTTGCCATTAGTTGTTCGGAAATGTATAAGAATTTTAGTTTTATGTGAGCAGCCTCAATAGCTTGAGTCATAGTTTGAATTGTGTGTTCGATTTCTTCGAGATCTTTGTTAAACATTTCCTCGTCAATTTGTAATTTTTGTATAGTCGAGTTGAAGTTTTTAATAACAGAAGTTGTAACTGAAATTTGATTTTTGATTAAGTTTTCCAATTGACGTTCGTCGTTATTTAGTTTATTTTTACAATTAGTATAGTACTGGCCACCTTCAACATCTAGGTTTCCAGTTATGGATTTGAATATTGTACCGATACCGTTAAGTATTCCTCGTTTATATCTTTTTGTATCTGAAAAGATTTCGTCAAATTTCGTTTTTATAGAGTTGGATATTTGTGTTAAAAGGTTAAAGTCTGTTTTAATTTCACTCGTAAAAATAATTGACTTATGATCACCATTATTGAGAGTGTACAAGATTTTGTCTAAGATATTTTGATTTTTGTCAAAAGCTAGTTTGAGGGATGAAATGTTTTTATGCACTAGCAGAGTCCATTTGTCATTTGTCACCACGATGTCCGTGTCTTGGTGGTAGTATACACCAACAGTGTTATTGATCGGGGTAATTTTGTATTGACAGAGTGCTGATCCGAACAGCAGGAGAAACCTGAAAATAAATTTAGTTTTCAGTATATGGTTTCATTCTATCAAAATTTACTTTAGTTTCTTGTTTCGTTTCGAGATTTAATAAGGTAGCAGAATTTTGGAAAATTCCTTTTACTTTAAAGGGACCGTTAAATTTGTTTTGCAATTTGTTTTTGATTTGTGATTCTTTTACGTAAACTAAGTCACCTATTTTGTACTTAGATCGTTTTTGGGGAACATTTCTGTCGAAACGAACAATTGCTTTCTCTTTTTGAGATTGTGTTCGACTACGGGCTATTTTATAGTAGTGGGATATTCTGTTGTTTAAATCTCTAACGTATTTGGTTATTAACTCTTTTTGGTTATATAAAGTTTCAGGTGGTCTGTTAGACGTATGACCAAAGATAAGTTCATATGGGGTGAAACCGTGTGTTCTATTTACCGAATTGTTGTAGTATATTACTGCATATGATAAAATCGTGAAAGGATGTTCGCTTGGGTTTTCAGTTTTGTGGATTCTTATCATTTCGGCTAAATTAGCATGAAATCTTTCTATGGATCCGTTCGATTGGGGATGTCCTACGCTTGAATAAGTTAATTTTATGTCGTAGAGGGTGCAGAGATCTTTGAGCAAACGGTTGTCAAATTCGCCACCGTAATCGCAATGGATTCTTAGCGGGGTACCGTAATGTTGGAAGTATAACAACAAGGTATTTACGACGGATTTTGCGGATTTGTCCGGGACTGCATAGGCTTGTGTGAATTTAGTTAACTCATCGCGAATAGTTAACGCATAATTTCGAGTTGGGAATTTAAACAAATCGATATTAATTCTTCCGAATGGTGTTCTTGGGGTTTCTGTGACTACTAAGATTTTTCCGGCATACTTTAGTCTTTTGGCAACTTTCGCAATTTTTTATAAAATTTTCAACGTCTTCAGTTAGACCTTGCCAAGTATTTTTTTTTCTAGTTCTTCAAATCGTTTCATTTATTCCGCGGTAGTAGGTGTGTAATAAGAGAACCTCGGAGCTGGAGCCGGATCGGATCACTGAACACTTGTGTTCAGCCAATCAAAAGCTATGGGAAAGCATCTGGCGAACAGCTGGTTGTGTGGGAACCAATTAAAACTACTGTTCTCACGACATCCGGTGAACAGATGGTACACAATCTAAAAATAGATCGATGACTCACGACATCTGGTGAAAGGTGAATCACTTGTCTGGCTGGTGAAACCAAAGGTTAGATTCTCACGACAATCTAAAAATAGATCGATGACTTATGACATCTGGTGAACACGTGTTCGACATCTGCCAGTGATTCACAATCTAAAAATAGATCGATGACTCATGACATCTGGTGAAAGGTGAATGATGTGTTTATCTAAAAATAGATTGTGATGAAAGGTAAAACCAATCAAAACTATTGTCCTCACGACCAGATCATTATTTCGGTAATTAATTCAATATAATAATATGTGTACTTACAAATTTCTTACACACGGTATATACTTTCATAAATAAATGTGCTTTTCAATTGCCCCAAACAAAGTATTCTCTAAAGTGTTTACGCCATAAAATTCATCGAACACATGTAGACTATATTTAGCCAGTATATTTCTCACGGCTTAATTGCAGCTGTCTGATGACTGCATCAGTTAATAAGTTGTATTCTTTTTTAAAGATGCAAAACAGCACTCAGAAGCGTGGGGTCTCGGAGAGTAATTATTATCGTATAATTTATACAAGTAAAAATAGTGTCTAAACCAAAAAAATAGCAACATGTTAATTGTAGTTTCTCATAACAGGATATTGTCAATTTTTCACAAGATGTGCATTTCATCACAAAAATTATTTACGTTATCAACAATATGTATACAAAGTGCATAGTTTTTGACTTCTCGCTTTGCTAAAGAAAAATGTGTCGAAATCAGGGATTGAACCTAGGACTTCTGGAACTTCAGACTGAGCTATTTCAACTTACACAAATATTAATGAAAAAAAATCTTATAGACTAGGAATAAAACAATATATTTTGACTTAAAATTTACAATTTCATCTCAGATTCTACTAACATATATAACTTGAAATACCATCTATTAAACAGGTTTAAACTTGTCTAGACAAGTCTGGACTCGTCTAAGATGTATAGGAATGACATGGGTATGTGGTAATTAATTCAATATGCAAGCGCATGCGCAAAATTAACTTTCATTATCTCAATGCGCAGAAGCAAATTTATACTGATGCTATAAAGAGAAGAGTTGACTGATTTATTTGCAGTGCTAGTTTCCTACAGCAACGAATCAAAATGTTTATGTGTGGTTATTGTAGTACAAGTTTTATACGCAACGAAGACCTGCGACGTCATCAAAGAAACTCATGTAAGACGTTGCCCGATATTGGACTTGAGACTCCATCAACATCTATGCATATGTGTGGTTATTGTAGTATAAGTTTTATACGCAACGAAGACATGCGACGTCATCAAAGAAACTCATGTAAGACGTTACCTGGTGTTGAGACAAAACAGCCTGATTTGGATGTAACACGTAATTATTGCAATGTAACTACCACGATCATTGTGAAGAAAGAAGTCATTCATATACCTCATGAAGTACAGAAGATCTGGGATGAGAAAGTGTTTAAAAATAAGCAAAGGTTCTCTAGTAAATAAATTATACTTATTGTTTAATAAATTAAATTTATAAGAAAAGTACTTTCATTCTCCCCCCCCCCCCCCCCCCTCCTATATGTAATAGAATATAAATTCATGTTAATTTAATAGAACATTAGTATGTTTATAGATATTACGATGATAACCTCGCAATTTATAGTTTTACAAGCCATTTGGCATGGAATTCTCTACATACAACAATCTCACAATACTAAAGAGGTCTTTATTTGTTTCGATAGCAACGGCACAAGAAATGAAAGTTGGCCTTCAAAATGGAAACGAATGATACCTTCCACAATAATCAATGACTCAGTCCTTACATCTTCAATACCTAAAAATAGTACTGTGTACAAACTACGACTAAGGCAGAATGATAACTCTACTAAAGAAACAAAGTGGAACCAACTATTCGGTAAATGCTCCCCACCACTAAGTGTTGATAGTACAAAAACAGATTGTAAACTAGAATTAGGAACAGTTTCTTACCTGATCTACTACATTGTGCTGTGTTCCTCGTTGTTAGTTACTGAGTCGATTGTCAGACTTATACACACAATATGGATCCAGAACTGAGCTGTTTACACTGTCTAGCAAACGCATTAATAACAGAACACAGGCATGGTAAAAATTTATATGACTTTACTGAGGAAGAACTTCGGCATTTTCCATTAAATTATCTGATCGACAAAGCCGGTCCCATGGAACTTCTTTGCACGTGGGTCAAGTTACCAAATGAATATAAAAACAATTTCAGACTTATGATTCAATTACCTTGTTTCGTACACCACAATCGTCCTGAATGGAATAGTCACGTGGATGGCCCACCAGAGCCACAATCCAGATGTCAAGTGTGTAAATGGGGCCTTCAAAGATGCGGATTACATTAAATAATTTTACCATATATTTATGCTACATTTATTATAAACCATGGTGGAAAAAAATAAAAAACAATTAATAATGTATATGTGTTTTATTTATAAGTAAACAATAATATATATGTTTTTAATATAAATTACAAAGCTAACAAATTACAAACCTAATAAATTACAAATCTAATAAATCGAAATCAAAATTATCACATTCTGATTCAGACTCATCTAAATTAACACTATCCCATCCTGCTTCAGGTTCTTCTATGTCCAGGCGTCTAGCATACTTTAGCAAAATGTCCAAATTTTTATCACTACTATCAGGAATTAGATGATGCCCCCAAGCCAAGGTTCTTACATCACCAGGTATAACATACCTTTTATCATCAGCTGATGAAAGGGCTACTTTATTTTTAAGTTCAGTGTGAATGGTATGTAAAGTGGATTTAAATATAGACATTTTACGGAATATTAAACCACCGTTTTCAACAATCTGAACATAGTCTGAAAAATCTATTTGATGTTTAACAACACTTTTAGAAACGCCTTTCGCCTTTTTAGTTACATCATCGGCTTTAACACAGTACGCTTTCGCACCAGTACCATAAAAGCTATCTATTGGTCTTCCAGCGTATTCGTCCTTCATTTTTCCTACCACAGACTTTGTTTTGGGTATGTTATGGATGTTGTCTGCATTATAATTTGAAGTATCGAAAAAATGAATGTTTCTCTTGATGTCATCATACACATCATCTGTAAATATTTCTAAAATTAGGCTGTCGGTGTCTGTGTATAAAACGACTGCGTCATCTTCATACATCGATTTGATGTAACCATATAGAAATTCGCATATGATAGTCTTGGAAATATCCAAAATGGAAAAGCCTACGTAGAGTGGCTTGTCATACACAACTTTTAATTTTTCCAACTGAACAGCCACTAAATTTTCATCGAATACGGAACAGGATTTAAAATGTGGCAAGGCTATTAATGCTCTGGCACCTAATACACCTTTTTTATTTTCCCAGCAGGAGCATAGTTTAATGTTCTGTCTTTTATCAACGTTCTCCATGGTTTTGCCAAAAATTGAATTCACCATCAACTTGAATAGATCCTTCTCAAACTCGTTTTTAGCAGAATTTCGGAGATTTGTGTTTAAATCAATATAAGACTTCAACCAAGGTGATTGGGAAAATTCTATTATCCTATGTATTTTCTTTAATTTCATACCATATTTTAAACATTGTTTCAAATTTTGGTAGTGAATGGTATATTTATATTTGTTTCGTAAATTTGGAATTAATTTAGCAGTTTTACTTTTGGGAGGAATCATTCTCTCAGGACAGAATGGTAAGTCGTTATGGTCATCGTGCAAGTCTGATGGATATTCCAAGTCCACTTCTAAAACATAACCTTTTGGTGAATTTTCTCCAATTAGGGAACAATCAAAATTTTCGATTTCTTCTTCCCTCAACCACCTGAAATCACCTGTGGGCAGGTATCTTTCCATTGCGGATCCATATAAATTTGTGGCGTCTAGGTACATAATGTATGACGTTGGTTTAGTGGAATCATAGTTCGGTAAAAATTTATTATTTGCCACAGCCTTTCTTTTACTACATTGAGCCACGCCTCCTCGAATACCTTTTCTAAAGAAATGCACAGTGTCCACATCGGTTAAAAGTTCAAGTTCAATACCTGTTTGACGTAACATTGCGTCCCAGCTCAAAGAAGGCGCTGTCAAATAATGAGCTGGATCTAATTTGCACTGTTCCAAACACACTTTCCGAAAATTTTCAAACACATCGGTTAATAGTAAAATGTCTGATTTTAGATATAAGTCTGCATACTCTCCCAACGTTTTACATTTGAAGGTATTCCATACTTTGTTAGCTCGCTCGTAATCATCGTCGGAAATGGCTTCATTTGTTAATTCATTGTAAAACTTATCTTTTGAAGGTAATTGTGTTTCTTCCAATTTTTCAAACGAGTCTACATAATTGTAAGGAAAAACACCTTTCTGTCTGATTAAACTGAATTTCTCATCATCTTGAAAATATTTCCTAATTTCAGTACACTGATTAGATTCTAAACTCTGGCTCAGCTTGTCGAGGGATTTGGATAAAAATCGAAAAGAGTCCACAAATTTCAATCTCAGGTATGTATCTGGTTCTTGAGGATTTGGGGATTTTTCCACAAGGATTGATTTAGAGAATGATATATACTTCTCTTTGGTTTGTGCAATCACTGAAATACGCTCCTTCTTGCATGCCAACTTCTTAATAAATAAATGACTATCATAGTTCGTTAGATTGTGGAAGAAAACTGGTATGAATTTTGACACTTTATAGTTCAAATTACAGACAGAACGAGCCGCAGCTCTGAATTTGCCACTCACGTGGCAATGGTCGCGAACTCTGGTTTCACAAGTCTTGAATGGCTTCTTGCAAATGTGGCAACATGTGGCGTTTTCAAATTCAGCTTTCTCTTGGTCCGTCAGAGGTAACATCTTTTTAACATGTTTTAAGTGGGTATTATATAAGTCTAGAGCTGTTTCATCCAACTTCTCAGCGAATACTTCAGCAGCATCAAGTCCTCGATATGTCACAAATTTTGAGTATTTATCGTCGAAATTGCATTTCACATAAAAAGCAAAAGAATAAGGCTGGTGTTCAGATACTTTAACTGTGAATGATTTATCTTTACAAGGTTCATTATGGTCTATGGGTTTCAGCAAACTCTCGAAATCGGCATAAATTACGAATGGAACCGGTAATTGTTTCTCAAAGTTTATGAATTTAAGAATATTTTCAGGCACAGATTCACCATATTTATTTATTCTCAATTCTGTAGATGGCAGTTTCGTATATGTATGGTTACAGTCATTTTCTTGATGCATTCTTAGCTGGTTTATTTTTCTAAACGATTGTAGACATCCATCACAAATATGTAATTGACCATTATAGTTTGATTTTTGTTTTGAAACTAGTCTCGACAAATCTTGTATAAGGCAATAATGATTGTTACCTGTATCATCTGACAAAAGTAATAAATTAACGTGTGTGGCTTGTCGACATGATGTAAAATGTAATGGTCCAACGACTTCAGTAATAGTTTTCCCATCCTTGAATTCAGATTCGAGACCAAACACATTAACGGAGATATTGTTCATTTTTTCAAACTTGGTTATATCTTTTAGTTTCATAGGGAATTCTAAGCCTCTAAAATTCAGTAAAGTGTCATAATGTGGATATGAACTTGTTTTCGTTGGATCACCTTCTGCTGGAAATATGGCTGCATTGATCGACCACGCAAAGCAAGCATTATCATTGTTTTGTACATTTAAAACGGCTCTCTTTGATTCTATAAATTTTGGCAACTTAATATATGATGAAGCCGACATTGGTGTAAACTTATTTATGTTTACATCAAGAAACATTATACTCCTCAGTGTCCATCCTGACTCCTTCTCTTGGAATTCTGACGCTTGTACAGTCATTTCTTCTCTAAATTCTTCAAAGATCTGATGCAAGTCGGTTGATATAGTGATTATTTTATTCTTAGTATTAAATGACTTAATATCAGATAATTTCTTTTCAGGTATTTCATAAAGTCCAAATAATTCAAAATTAATCTTAAGGGCCTGGTACTTCTGCAAATATTCACTAATTTTATTCAAAACTTTCTGTTTAACTTCTTTCAGAAAATCAGAATAATCGATATGACTTCTATGGCTGCTAAAACGGTAACTACCGATCCTGCTTTTAAATGCGCAATGAAGTTTATCAACGCCATCTTCCAAATTACATACAAGAGGTCGATTAATTTTTTTTCTATCAATCATAAACATATCATTTAGGACAGGGCATCTATTATTATTAATATGCCGTTGTAAATTAAAAGCTGATAAAAAGTTACTTCCACAATATTGACAAGTTTTTGAACCACTCGAAGAATTCTGCTTTCTGTTGATACCACTCGTAGAAGGTATTCTATCAGGACGTAGTTTTCCAACATCATTCCCCAAACTGCTCACGATAGGACGATTTATTTTTTTTCTATCAGTTTCAAACAAATCGTTCAGGACAGGACATCTACTATTATTAATATGTCGTTGCAAGTTCGAAGATAATGAGAAGTTACTTCCACAATATTCACAAGTCTTTGGACCGCTCGAAGAATTCTGTTTTCTGCTAGGAATACTCTGCTTTCTATTAACACCACTTGTAGAAGGTATACTATCAAGCTTTTGTTTTTTATTCGACGGCTCACAGGTCACGCGTTTTCCATTATTTAGAACTGGACAATATTGGCGAATATGTCGAACTAAGCTGCTCTTGTTTGAAAGAACTTTCTTGCAGTGTTCACACTTCATTGTTGTACAATAAATTATACGGTACTGAAGAATGTGCTTTATCCCAGCATTATATATCGTAAAATCAGTCGTAGGGGAGGGGGACCGTTGCCATGACAACAACTGCTTACCACATGGTATCCTAGATCACATCTGGTGAACACGTGTTCGACATCTGGTGAACAGATGGTACACAATCTAAAAATAGATCGATGACTCATGACATCTGGATGGTAATTAACTTTAATTAATTCAACATATCAATTAAGGCGTGACGTCATACAACAGATGGTATGCAGGTGTTTGATGACTCATAGTAAATATCTACAGACATGTCTGGACATGTTTAAACTTGTTTGTAAAATAAAATACATGGAATATGTTTAATTTCTTTTATTTTTTATGACATTACAAAATTTTCATAAAGTTGAAATACATTTGACAGAGAATACATACATTTAGATTTTAAATGGTAGAAACATCGAGGTTCTGAAAAATTGAGTGGTGGATGTTCTTCTAACTCGTATACTAGTGCTAATGAATACTTTTCTATGTATGCAGCTTTTTCTTTTCCTTTTACATAAATTTCTTCATCATATTCGGTTAACTCTCGGATAATTTTCCCAAAATTGAAGTATGGAGTGTTTCCTTCATTCCAATGTATACCATGGTAATTATTTGTTAACCAATTAACTTGCTTTTCTAAATCAGGTGGTAGGCATTTTACAGAATATGGTGGCTTGAAAATATAGTGAGCTATTTTATGACCATCATATGCGGCTAGTTCCTTAACAATAAACTTATTTTTTTCTGCTTTGAACCCTTGTACATCCAAAATTAATGGCATATTTTTATATTTGCCAATTTTCTTGTCACAAAAACTTTTAAACTATATAGTTCCACCGCTTTCTTTAAATCTCTAATTTTTTTCTGATGCTCTCTCAGTGCGTTTCTGTACTTAGAGTTCATTGTAAACTAACTCGGCAACCTACATCAATGTTCCTTAAGTAGGCTAGACCTGTCTGACAATTTTTGTTAGTGGATTATACCGGAATAGACGATCATGCAAAATTAAACAGTATGCTGTGGTATCACTGGGAATATTTTCACTTGTTTCGAATTCAATGCGCATAACGACAGATCCCGATTGAATAGTTTCTTTTTGACGAGAACAGTCGATGTGAGTTATAGGCGAAATAGATTTGAATTCTTCAGGTGTGAATATAGGTTCATTTCCGGTTTCATAGTATGAATCTTGAAAATCCGAGAACATTTCATATAATGCCGCACATTTACCGTCTTTAAAGTCTAAATATAAATCATTGTAAGGATATCTTTCAGAATTTAAAAATACTCTTATATTTGTTAGATTACAGTTATCAAACGTACTCATATTAGAAGTTACTTTATTCTTTTTATTAGTTTGGAAGGCCACTACAACATATCGAGGTGTTTCTAACTTCGTGGTAGTTTTCACAGGCCAAGTATGTCTTGTAGTCTGAGAAAGTGAGGGATATTCTACAAGTTCCCGACTTCGAAATGAAAGTAATAATTCGCCATTTTTGTCTAAAATATTAGTTAAAGCCAGCTGCTGTGGTATTCCCACGGAAACATGTGGTACTCTCCAATAAATCTTATCAATATTAATTTTAGGTTGCTCTGTATCATCAACACTAGTTACTGCATCTAAATCATTACTACTTCGAATTAAGACCAGTTCTTGTTTCATATTTAATATAATTTGTTTGTAATCTTCGAAAAAGCCCATTAACATTTTAAGTGGAATGCAAACATTAAATTTATTACTATTCGGTAATATGGTGGCTTTAGGAAACCAACCAGCATTTTGAAGTTTAATACTTTCACCTGAATTAAAAGATAAAAAGCCCTTAAGAGTAGATGTTAGTCCCACATTCCGATTTGAATCTATGACAACGCCATTTAACTCGTATCGAATTTCTCTAAAGAGATAACTGAAGGCGTTATTTATCAATTTTAACTTGGTAGCTGGTGATCCATCGTCCTTTGTCAGACTTCCTTCTAAGTATAGATGACTTTTACATGGTAAAGTATAAGCATCCAATTCTTGGATTGGAATTCTAATTTCATCATTATAATCAAATTTTCCTGCTAGGAAAGGTTGATAGTTGTGGTACTCATAGTTAGAAACGGAATTATCTATGAGAGGTTGTTGTGTAACATTTAAAATATCCATTATATAAGTAATTCAAAACCGAGAGATTTTAAGAAAAGTTTATTCTCAGGTGTTACTAGACTAACGTTCTTCCTATTACTGGCTAAATGTTTGCTTTTAGATCGCCTTTTATAAGTGCGCTTGGCAACTACGCTTGGAAAGTGATATTTATTATAGCGGACCACCATTAGGATAACTTTTTTAAATGCAGTCTAACCGTGATGGTTTCTTTACGGAAATTGACAAGATTGCCGTCTTGATCGAGTATTTTAATAGTAATTGAGTTGATTGTCCTAACGCTTACAGGGAAGTATAGAATGTTTAGAGGCGATTCCACTATTTTATAGCCTGAAGCAACGGTTGGGAAAAACTGGTGTATTATGTGAACAGGTAATCCATTAGAATAAGAACCAGTGGCAATATTACAATCAATACACAGAGCATTCACCTTAATGATTTGTACTGGAAAGTCAGATTCGTTTAGTTCGTTAGCTTTAAGAATCCTTTTCTCAAATCCCAAGAGACGTCCTATAGAGTTTTCAGATGTAAAATCGATGTCAACATTTGTCTTTATTTTAACCGTCGAAGTAATACGATTTGGAACAATATTAATATAAGCAGGCTTGTGAATTATTTTTTGCAGATAATTGTTAATATCGCTAATTTCATAGGCTCCAACAGGAATGGTCGTGGTAATAGTCCCTTGAGTGAATTTGTTGTTTGTTTCGTCGATGTTTGGTATAACATTAAAAGTCTCAAAATTTGTTAAACCGATAACGTAATCGGAATTATCATCCAAATATATAGGTGGATTAAAATCAGCTGTTAAGATGGACGAATTTCCCGAGAGTGAAAAAGTTAGGGACATGTTGCACAATTCAATGGTATACACATAATAAAGACATTTCCTTTATTTACATTCATTATATAAAAATTTCAGACATAGTTGTCCACAATTAATTGAATTATATTTCTGAATTTGATCATAATTATAATTAACCTTATTCAAGCTACTATCGCTATAGAAATAACTTATTAATTTTTTCGGTGGTCTTAAGTTTCCATAACTATCGAAATAAATTATTGAGTTCTTTTTCTTCACATATGCTGTCCAGTGAGTGCCTGGTCCAGATGAATCATCTAAATTTATTATACCACATTCATTTTTTCTTATCTTCATTGGCAACGCATCTTTCATAAATACACCACGAAAGTTTGGAATATGTAAATCTTTAGCATATTTCATTAATTCTATATTGGTTAATGCTCTGCGAGGTAGCTTTATTGGAAGTTTTTTTTAAAAGGTGCTAGGTATAATCCCATGCCTTTCTTGTAAGGTCGTAAGTACAATCCTTTTCCTATTGCAGCCTGCTCCATAGCTATGTTGTGTCTTTTATCTTCCTCGAGTTCTTCTTTTGCGGCCTTTGCATCATTAACTGCTTTTGCAATTCCTGCAGCACCACCTCCTATACTTCCTAAAGCACCTAATGCTGCAAATATAGGTAAAAGGAAAGGTAGAAAACCACCTGTTTTTGGTATAGGAATAATCCGTTTCTTTGGTAAAGACAGTTTTGTTGTTCCTATTGATGTTAAAGCTTGTTTGGCGACTTTAATAAGATTATTAGAATTACTGCTTTGAATGCCACGTCGCGCTCGTTGTACTGCATTATTAAAACTTAACGTATTCTTACGCACTCCCCTACCATGTTTCCGATTGGGGCGTTTCTTTCTGCGTAAGCCCATTCCAAGTTTAGTTTTTGCTTTCATAGTGCCAGCCACACTTAATGCGGTAATTTTTTCACCAACTGAAGAATCACTTGCTTTAAATCGCTGATAAGCTTTTTCTGTCAACACTTTATCTGCTTGATGTCTGCTCGTTAAATCCTTAGAACGTGAATATGCGATATCATGCTCCTTACATGCCTCGTCTAATAGGTTGACGCCAGTATCACCTCTCGCAAGTCGTTTAGATAGTTTTGTTCCTGGGCCACAATAGTTGTAGCCTGGTATATGTAATTCGAAAGGTAGGTTATTAATAAGACTATTAACAAAGCCTGACCCTGTCTTTGCTCGTCTTCGTTTACGATTAACTGTTGGTGTGTTGTGTACAAGCATTATATAACCTATCGAAGGTTCTATATGTAACTGGTTTTTTCGACAATGTGCAATCTTATAAATAGTGTTGATGAATGATTGGTGGTACAGTTCTTTATATGCAGTTTTACGATGAAGATTGAAAAGCAAAGTGTTACGTTACCAATCATTAACCAGGACGTGTCTTCATTAGAAAATAATTATCAAAAGCATGGTAAACTATTTGGAGGCTTATCCAAGCGAGCATTGGTTGTGGGGAGTAGTGGCAGCGGAAAAACAAATTTATTGGTTACATTACTTTCACATCCCAATGGACTCCGATTTGAGAATGTTTACCTATATTCAAAGTCCTTGTACCAACCAAAATATGAATATTTGAGAAAATTATTGAAACCCATGAAAGAAATAGGTTATTTTGAGTTTAATGATGGGGAAGATGTTTTATCAGCTCAAGAGATCAAACCCAATTCGATTATTATTTTCGATGATGTAGCTTCTTGTAATCAAAATATTATGCGAGATTACTTTTGTTTTGGACGCCATAAGAATACTGATTGTCTTTATCTATGTCAGACCTATTCATCGATTGAGAAAAGATTAATAAGGGACAATGCTAATTTAATAGTTATTTTTCATCAGGATAATACAAACCTCAAGCATATTTATGATGATCACGTAAGTGTCGATATGTCATTTCAAAAATTCAAAGATCTTTGTTCTTTATGCTGGCAAGAACCATATGGATTTGTAGTGATAGATAAGGACTGTGCAATAAATAATGGGAGGTATAGAAAAGGATTTGATAACTACATTACACCATAAGATATATAATACATAAATGCGTTGAGTGAAAGACAGTGTTTGTTAATATTTCACAGTGCAAAGATGGATAAAAAATTAGCTAAAGAGCTAATAAAAGCTAGAAAATCAGTGAGACAAAAATATCTGTCTCTAAAATCTGATATCGCACAGTCACAAGCTCAGCTGGAAAAAGGTTATAAGCCCATTACCGAACCATTACAAAAATTTTTGCAAAACATAAAATCTGAGGTAGTACTTAAAAAAGAGCATGACGAAACTGAACAAACCAAAACTCCTAAACAAAGGTACAGCTCTACACCTAAAAAATCACCAGTTAATATTTTAAATAAATATATGCCTGCATTACCTATGACAGGATTTACTTTTTTGGAGGATACTTATCAATTTGATCCAACTAATGCACAGAATTCTACTGTTGTTGATGAGCAGAATAGTAGCGATTTAATTAATGAGGAGGTTGAAAGAAGTCGCATATACATGCAAGAATTGTCAAAAACCAAGGCTTACGAAGAATATCTTGATGCATACGATCCCTTACCTAGAACATATATTGATGAGTCCATACGAGGAGATGAAGCGGCAAATGATCGCATATATGGTGTAACACATGATCATGTAACTGAAAAATTTCAAATAGGTGATTCCGAATTAGAGATTGTTGGTAAAGACATAAAAGTGAAAAATATAGTATATCCTGGCACCGTTGGACTGTATGAATTACTGTTTAAGAAAAGTCCTAAGGCGTTTAATCAGACAGAATTAGATCATTATATGGATATATTAAAACGCACCAATACCTATCGCAGAAATTTCGATCCTAACGAGCAAATTCAGAGCAAGAATACTCAAAAATATAGAACTATAATTCGACCATATTTAGTAGATAAAGGTATACTGAAATCTATGACGAAGACTTTTCAAAGGACATCATCATTCTCCAAACCAGTACCTCCAAATACTAGATCTCAAAGTAATATTCGTCCTAGAACTCAATCATTTAAGCAGCCTACAAGAGGTGGAATGCTGGACTTGTCTAACAAAAAAATCGATTACGTATATTATGATGATCCCAATGAGTTAATAGATAGATTAAGGCTTCTAGTGGCTTCCCAGATGGCTGGAAATGATGGACATAAAATGGAACTCCTCTCAATAGTCTCAGAATTGCGTGAATTACATATTATTAAATAATGGTCACATATCATCATCTGTTCAGTATAAATCTAGCCAGTAAAGGTAACACAATGCCTATAGATAAATTTGGTAGACATATGTTTGCGTACAATATTAAACCTTATCCCACGTCATCGTTTTTAACTGCACATACAGATGCTAGTACTTTATCTAGCCTGTGTCTCATACAAATTCGAGGTGTGGCACAGAAAATACCAAAGAATCTTCGAACTTATACATTTTATGTATTAGATGATGGTACTGTAACATATACGATACCCATTTCAGGTATAATTGAAAGCATAAATTTACCTAATAGCGTTACAATGTTTTTAAACAATGACAATTATGATCCGGACAATAAAAACTTAAGTAAAGGAGATAATCTTTCATTTTCGCTTCCACAAGTAGATCCTGTAGAACCGCTTTTTGTAGAAATTGTACTTCGCTGTCCATTAGTGAAGAATGAGTAACATAAAGTTAGAAGTAGTTAATGAATTACATAAACCAGCCAGAAAAAAATTTCGAAGAAGACATGTGATTATTAAAGGACTAAATGACCTCATTCAAGCTGATCTGGTTGAAATGATTCCGTATGCTAAAAACAATAAAGGCAATCGATATATTCTTGTTGTTATAAATGTATTTAGTAAATTTGTATGGGCTCGGCCAGTTAAGAGAAAAAGCGGAAAAGATGTAACAGACGCGATGCAAACAATTTTATTAGAAATGAAAATCAAGCCGAAAAACCTTCAGACAGATATGGGTAGAGAGTTTTACAATAAACCATTTAGAGAATTAATGAATAAATTTAAAATTAACCACTACAGCACTTTCTCCAATTTAAAAGCTTGTATAGTAGAAAGAGCAAATCGTAGTTTAAAAAATTTAATGTGGCGGCAGTTTAGTTTTCAAGGAAACTACAAGTGGTTAAATCTTTTACCAGATATAGTTAAACAATACAATAACGCAATCCACCGCACTACGCAGAGAAAGCCGATAAACGTTACTGAAAAAGATGAAAAATATTTATTACAACATGCCTATGGATATTTAAAGACTGTAGATCCACGTAAAAAGAAATTCAGTAAAGGTGAACATGTAAGAATAAGTAAATACCGAGAAGCTTTCTCGAAGGGGTATACTCCCAATTGGTCAAATGAAGTTTTTAAGATATGGAAAGTACGCAATACAAATCCCACCACTTACATTTTGGAAGATCAAGAAGGAGAACAAATTGAAGGAGGCTTTTATGAACACGAACTCCAGAGCGTTAAATATCCAAATATTTATTTAGTTGAGAAAGTTTTAAGAAGAAAAGGAGATAAGCTATATATAAAATGGTTAGGCCTAGACAAGAAACACAATTCTTGGATAAACAAGAATGAATTAGTATAAACATGTAAACATTTGTATGTGCAAAACTTAAATAAAACAAATTTCATTTATTATATGTTTTTTATTTCAAATCTTTCATCAAATATTTTACATCTATGATTTTTATCTAAAATAGGGGTTAAGTACATAGGAGGCTTCCTTGATTCTTCTGTGAAAGCGCAGTCTGTCCACCACCATAAATTCCCAATATATTTTTCTAGATGAATTGCATGCATAGCTCCATGTTATAAGATGGTGAACTTGATTATTTTTCTCGTTAAATGTTACTTTTTTCATTGTGATCGTGTACCACATTCCTTTTCAAAGACATCTGGGTACATATAAATTAATTCCAGAATCATGCAGACGTTTTCGCTGTTTGGATTGCCTTTAATTATATTTAAAGCATTTTCAAAAACATTACCACTCTGGTTTTGCAGTCCATCTTGTAGAATCTTAAAGTAATTTGCAAATTGTTGGTTTTTAATCATTTCCAGTCTATAGTTCACTAGCGGCTGTATTTCAAATAAACAACACATCGATTCATACCCCAAGTATATGTAATTATTTTCCTTTGAAATTTTTATTACTAGAGCATCTGAGAACTGTTCGAAATTTATGGAAAAGTTATCCTCATGTATTGCATCCTTTTTTCCATTGTAATACAGGTAATTCATTATTGTTCCTTGATGAGATAGAAACCTCTTCCAATCGGGTTCATCGAAAATCACTTGATCACCTTTATTTCCTGACAGCTTTACACAGGCGGTGAAAGAAGAGTTGTATGATAGTCCCACCAAAGCAAATTTACATGCTGATTTATTTAACTTAAATTGACGTATACCAATCACTACATTTTTTGGAATATTATCTTTGAATTCACTTGATGGTGTGTCAACTACACTTGCTGTATATTGTTCAGGTACATATTCGGTGAAACTGAAGGATGCAGACATTTTGAAGACTAATACTCTTAGATATGTGTCGTAAGTTATATATATTCCATTACCCCCACCACTAGTTACCATCTGGTGGTCATGCTCTGAAATAGTTCATCTTACCATATTTTACAAGTTTAAACATGTCTAGACTTGTTTGGACTTGTTTTCCCATCAACATCTGTTGCTATGGAGAGCATCCCCCACCTAAGATTATTATGCCTTTAAACGGTATATAACGCATATGCAATTTTGTGTCTTTCTGAGTATACAACAAAGTAAATATGATTGATACTCTTTCTGAAGAACTAGACAGTGAATCCATAATAGAGAAGAAGCATGAAGTTAATAGTTTACAGTTTGTGCAGAACTGGGCTTACCAATATGTATGTCTAATTCAAAATTATTTTAGTATTCATTTGGTTGAAAATGAAGCAAAGACATTGTGTATGAGTTGTTTTTTTGATGTGGTTGCGGACTACAACACAAACATCGAAAGTTCTCAGATATCCCAACACATAACAGACTATGCTGTGGAATTGGGAAATAAAGCCTTGGTTTGCTGCACGTGTGGAAATCCGCTTTTTACGTACTGTCTAACACGTTTTTGTATTTTCTGTAATACCATTTAAGTTTTTGTGAAAATTGATATTTTATTGTTAACACTCTGTACATTAATCAGTTTATCATCTTTTATGAATCAATGTCTTTTCAATGTACTTGTATAATTGTAAAATTTTTAATAAATATTTGTAAAACTATATGTGATTTATTTTGAGTTTAGTTTCATGGACTATCACTTAAAAATAAGTAATATTTATTTACTGGGCTAATTTTACATTTATTTTATGCCATCTCTATAAGACTTCATACGCTGTAATTTTTAACCAAGCAGATGGTCATGTTAATTAGTCAACTTCCGACCTTAATTCGAAAGCGTCGCTAAATACCTCGTAAATTGTTTAGGCTTACTAATGTTCAAACATTTATTTATTAAATACTTTATACACTTTGTATGACTGCGGGAGACCAAAAAACTATGCCCTCTGGACATATGTTCGGTTATCAGACGCTATATTTAACACTGCAAGATGTTTTTTATATTTTCCCTGTTCTCAAGCTGAGTAATGTTATCACATGTGATAACCCACGTAGACGGCTGCAATTGACGCATATTAAAATTAACTGCATATGGTAAAATATAACGTGTGACAGACCAATGCGAAATATACTGGCTAATTATAGTCTACATGTGTTCGATGAATTTTATGGCGTAAACACTTTAGAGAATACTTTGTTTGGGGTAATTGAAAAGCACATTTATTTATGAAAGTATATACCGTGTGTAAGAAATTTGTAGGTACACATATTATTATATTGAATTAATTACCGAAATAATGATCTGGTCGTGAGGACAATAGTTTTGATTGGTTTTACCTTTCATCATAATCTATTTTTAGATAAACACATCATTCATCTTTCACCAGATGTCATGAGTCATCGATCTATTTTTAGATTGTGAATCACTGGCAGATGTCGAACACGTGTTCACCAGATGTCATAAGTCATCGATCTATTATTAGATTGTCGTGAGAATCTAACCTTTGGTTTCACCAGCCAGACAAGTCATTCACCTTTCACCAGATGTCGTGAGTCATCGATCTATTTTTAGATTGTGTACCATCTGTTCACCGGATGTCGTGAGAACAGTAGTTTTAATTGGTTCCCACACAACCAGCTGTTCGCCAGATGCTTTCCCATAGCTTTTGATTGGCTGAACACAAGTGTTCAGTGATCCGATCCGGCTCCAGCTCCGAGGTTCTCTTATTACACACCTACTCGCGGTGTAGATTATTTTTACCAAAATGATTTTGCTCCAATATAATTGGAATTTCATCTTCGTCGGCAGTTCTGACGATATCTTGACAAATTACTACTTTTAAGTCTTTTTCTGCAAAAATGAATGATAAGATTTCAAGTATGGGGAGGTCTAAATTATTTTCGACAAAGTATGTCTTAGAGAGATCTAGGACATCTTGATTTTTAAATAATACCAAAAATAGATGTTCAATTTCAGATTCGATATCAAAAGGTAGAGGGATGATAAAATATCTCCTATGTCTGACTGTTTTGCTCGATACAATATTAATTTTATCGTTATGAAATTCGGGTTTTTTTTCGAATATGTCCTCGATAATTTTGTGATGTAGGTCTTGTAAGTTATTTTGTTGGAAGAAGGTTATAATATCTTTATGTTCTCGGTATAAGAGTTGTTTGTTTGAGGCTTTGATTTTTGAATAGTCTATTAAAGATGTTGTTTTATATAGGTTGGTGAAAGTTTCGAATTCTCGAGAAATTTGTTCGACAGTGATTTCACCGTTATTGTCAGGGTTTTCGTCATCGTCTGACTTTTCGTCATTCGCGGCTAGAACCTTTGAATAGAATTTGGAACATTCGTAAAAATGATTAATTTTGATTCTGGAAAGTGCGTCCGCGTTCTTATTGATTTTGCCGGGTTTATAAATTATTTCGTAATCGTACTCTTCTAATTTGAGTCGCCAACGGGCAAGTCTACTTCCTGGGTCTTTTATAGAGAATAGACAGGTGAGTGGTCTGTGGTCGGTTACAAGCTTGAACTTTCTACCGTACAGATATGGTCTAAAGTACTTTACACTCCATACTATGGATAAAAGCTCGCGTTCAATCGTTGAATACTTAGCTTCTGCACTGCACAAGGTTCTAGAAGCATAGGCAATGGGTAAATCTTTGCCAATAGGCCCCTGGCTCAGCACTGAGCCGACGGCAAATGCGCTCGCATCAGTGGTTAGAACGAAAGGTTCGTCAAAATTAAGGTAGATTAATATCGGAGTTGTCGTCAATGTTTGTTTCAAATTTTGAAAAGAATTTATACAATCATTGTCGAAGAGAAATGGTATGTCTTTTTGTAGTAGTTTTGTCAGGGGCTTGGTAATCTTGGAGAAATCAGGGATAAAGCGCCTATAATATCCCGCTAAGCCTAGAAATGATTTAATTTCTTTTGGATTTTTCGGTTGAGGAAAATTTAGAATAGCGTCAACTTTCGAAGGGTTTGGCTTTACGCCGTCTTTTGTAATGAGATGTCCTAAATAAGCGACTTCCTTACGGAGAAACTCGCATTTGTCTGGTTGAATTTTGAGGTTGGCTTTTTGAAGGCGTTTAAAGACTTCAGTTAGACGGAAAATGTGTTCGTGAATTGTAGAAGAGTAAATAATGATATCGTCCATGTAGACGAGACATCGTTCGTTTTGAATACCTAACAGGATGTTATCCATAACTCTTTGAAAAGTTGATGGAGCATTTTTGAGTCCAAATGGCATTCGCACGAATTCATAATGACCGTTCTCAACTGTGAAAGCAGTCTTTTGAATATCTGCGGGATTAATTTCGATTTGGTGAAAACCAGAAACCAAGTCTAAGGTTGTGAAATATTGGCATTTGCCAAGTTGGTCTAAAAGATCGGAAATGTTGGGCAGAGGATATTTGTCACCGATTGTAACCTCGTTGAGTTTGCGATAGTCGACTACAACGCGCCATTTCTGTTTACCAGAAGCGTCCAGTTTTTTGGGAACTACCCAGACAGGAGAGGACCAAGGTGAGATTGAGGGTTGAATAATACCTTGACTTAACATTTTCGATACTTGGGACTTAACTTCTTCTTTATGGACCTGAGGATAGCGATACGATTTCGTAAATATCGGTCGGGAATTGTCGGTGTCAATAAGGTGTTTGATTTCGTTGGTAAAGGTCAAATTGTCTCCTTCTAAATAGAATATATCTTGAAAATCTAAACAAAGCTGCGTTACTATTTCGGCCTCTTCTTCGTTTAGATGATCCAAGCGCAATTCGTTCCTGATTTCAAAGGATCTGTCCGTCGTTAGTTGTTGGTCAGAGTTTTGCGTGTTTAAGTTAAAAATTGACTTAAATTTTTGTAAAGGTTCTAAAGTCTTCGGGATGACATTAGCATTGATTATTATTGTTTAAAATTCTCCGTTTTCGTTTACTTTAACAAGAGCATTAGGTAAACGGACTTTTTCATTCTCTTGCGCTTGCAAAATAGCGTCAGTGTTTCTAAGGTTACATTTTAGTTTATAAATTTTTTCGGTACGGCCGTCAATTTGGATCTTATTTTGATTAGGGTTGTGGTTTGATTGGATTTTGTTGTATTCGGGTTTCGACGAATCGTCGGTTACTTTGAAAACTGAGACCGTTTTGAAATTGGTTATTAATCGTTTATTTCTTATATCGACGATACAATGATAGTGCTCTAGGAAATCAGCTCCTATCAGTCCATCAAAAGTGATATCTAGGTCGTAGAAGTAAACCTTATGTGAGTCGTTATCCGTAAAGGGTATAAGAACAGATTCACTAATAGTAATTTTCTGATCGGTTATACCTTGTATAATTACATTTTCTGAAAATCTCCGTTTGTAATTTTCCGCTGTTTTTGGTTTAAAGATAGAGATACCTGCACCAGTATCGATTAGAATTTTGAATTTGTTTGTGACGTCTTTAATGTAGTATAGATTTTTTGAATTTACGGTCAACAATGAGTGTGATAGCGTTTCTACATGAACCCTTGTTCCGGGAAGTTCAGCGACGGGTCGAAACTGTCGTTGACATTCATCGTTTGTATTTGATTTGTTATTTGGTCGAATTGGTCTGTTTGCTGTGTTGGAGTATCCATGGGGTACTCCGGGTCTAAACAAAAATCCTGAGGATTAGCAGTATAATCCTCCTGTGGCGTTTGAGAATTAGCAGTATAATTCTCGTACTGTTCATATTGGGAATTAGCTGTATAATTCTCTGAAAAGCTTTGAGCGTTTCCTAAATCGTAATTTTCATAACTGTCACTTACATTTTGATAATCGGGTGAAGAGTCATTGTATTGATTGTTATAATCACATTGATCATCATAAGGTTCATAGTTCAAATGATGCGTTTTTTGCTGATTAAAGCGATTAAAATTTGGGTTAGGTTGGATAGCTGATGGTCGTTGTTGCGTAAAGTTAGGGTTTGGCCTTATGGCTGAGGGCCTGTTTTGTTGCGACAGATTGGGTTGATTATTTTGAGGAAATGTCCTCTGACCAAATTGATTATTTTGAGAGAAATTTTGGAAATTCGGATTTCCTTGGTAATTCGTTCTTTGAAA
The DNA here is from genome assembly GCA_936432065.2 of Rutpela maculata. Lineage (NCBI taxonomy): Eukaryota > Metazoa > Arthropoda > Insecta > Coleoptera > Cerambycidae > Rutpela > Rutpela maculata. Next base: position 202,481,602 of record OW386285.2, on the reverse strand, counting down.
ATTTTGTGACGTTGTTGGCATCGTTTGCGATTGTTGCCTCGTGCGGCATTCGCTTATTACATGTCCATTGCGCTTGCAAAATGAACAGAATTTTTGTTGGAAATTTGAAGTTTTTGGTCGTTTTTGTAGTAAAGCGGGATTTTTGACCGGACTATTTTTCGGAAATTTTTGTTGTTCAAAATACGAAAGTTGTAGTTCTCTCCGAATTCTGCTTACAGCTTTCAATATACTTGGAGGGTTGCTGGCACGTATGATGCGGCCTAAGTTTGGTTCTAAGCCCGTTAGTAAATTATTTAAAGTCATCGTTTCGATGAGGTCGGATTGTGCGGTTCTTTGCGTTGATGTTAAATTTTGCTTTTGCAAGGCAGCGTGCATTTTCGCATTGTGCGTTTGTAAACGCGAAACAAATGTTAAGGCGGATTCACCGGGTAATTGGTGAATTCGTTGTAGGTTCTGAATTAGGGCCGTTAGATCTCTGGAATCCCCGAAATGAGTTTCCAAGAGTGCCTTGATTTCTGGCCAGGTGCTAGGGTTGCGCGAATTAATTAATTCGGCAGCTTTGCCTTTTATCTTATTTTTTATGTGGACGGTCAAAAGAATTTTTTGATCTCCAATTGCCATGCTTTGGGCGCAATGACAGGAGTTTAAGAATGTTTGTAAATTTATGGCATTGCCATCAAATTCAGGTATTAGAGAAAATATTTCAGAGAGCTTGTAAGGCTCAATTTGCTCTGGTTGTTGTTGTTGTAGTTGTAGTTGTTGTTGTAGTTGTAGTTGTTGTAGTTGTTGTTGTTGTTCGGCTGATGCCGATACTATTGGTTGGGGTGCTACTGGTTGAGCTGTATCTCTATCTGGAATTGTTGCTGTTGTATTTAGAGATTATTTGAATTAAAGATGGGTTGCGTATCAGCAGTATGATACGAACTTAAATTAAATTAGCTTGTTACGTTGCGTGCGTAAATGGATTGTATATTAGCTGTATAATACACAATGTTTCGTATTAGCAGTATAATACGAAAATAAATAACTTAAAATTAAATGAACTTGTTTCGTTGTGTTTGTAAAGGAATGGATTCACTTTGACAAGAGAACTGGCTTTGTGCGCCGAGTGTATTAGCAGTATAATACACTTTTAATAAAATAAGTTGCGAAAAATAATAAAATAGTAAAATGGCACGAGATGATTCTTAGAATGACTTACGTTAATTTCATCTCCATGGGTAGGTTCTTCATCCATCAAGGGATTGGGATCCGCCACCACCAGTGAGGAAGGTCTCTTTGTTCTCACAGATGTACACGCACTAGTTAGGCACCTTCTGCAGATGTTGTCCTTGTTCTTTTGCGCTTCATTACCAGTTAGGCTTCTTGTTCTGATGATGTTTACGGATCCTATTGACTGCGCCAATGTTAGGTCATGGTTTACATGAGTGACTTTTTAAAAAGATTTATTTACTTAAATGGAGGCAACGTTGACTCTTGGAGAAGGAATATTACAATAATTAGAAGTGTTTCATTCTAAGTGAGTTTAATAACTGATTCTACAAAGTGTGTCATATTTATAACATACAGAACCTGAGTAAGCAAAATATAGAACAAAGGAAATGCAATTCGACAATCAGCATAAAATGTGAGAAACAAAGGTGAAACATAATATCTCTAAGATAAGCGATTAATAAGAGAAGTCGTTATCATGTAATATTATATACCTGTGAAGGTTTGTTATGACTAAGTCTTGGTAATAAGCGTATAATTTTATATAACATATATATACATATATATATATATATATATATATATATATATATATATATATATTGTAATGATTTTACTATAAAGGATCAAAATTTTAATACTTACTATTTTCAACAATTAATTATTTTTTATTTATTTGCTTTTATCATGTTTAGAGAATATTATTTAGGTATTATGCAAATCACAACTTACACACTTTTTTATTTATTATGAAAATACCTACTTTCTGTATATTGTTGCCCTAATCTGGGCACGCTAATATACTAGTTAGGTAAATACTTTAAAACACTCATTATTGGAGAACCAATCAAAACAACTACTCTTCTAGCTAATACTGACGAAGTATTGAATTACATGATAGGATTCTTAGCATTTTAAAGAAAAAAATATATTGAAAATATTTCAATCATTTATTTACAATTAGTCATCACACTTTTTTATTTAATATGAAATTATTTACTTTCTGTATATTGGTACCTTAATCGGGTCACGCTAATATACTACTTAGGAAAACACTTTAAAACACTCATTATTGGAAAACCAATAAATAAAAAATAATTAATTGTAAAAAATAAATCAAGAATAGGCTTGTAAATAATGAATGAATGTTTCTATACTCTACTGATGAGAACTAACGAGTTCGAAAAAACTTGTACAACTTTTCTAGAGTTGAAATAGAATGTAAGGTTCAATAATTGTTGTGAATTACTGAATTTTAATAAATAATTTAAGTAGTTTAAATATTTTTTCTTTAAAATGCCAGGAATCCTATCATGTAATTCAATACTTCGTCAGTATTAGCTAGAAGAGTAGTTGTTTTGATTGGTTTTCCAATAATGAGTGTTTTAAAGTGTTTTCCTAAGTAGTATATTAGCGTGACCCGATTAAGGTACCAATATACAGAAAGTAAATAATTTCATATTAAATAAAAAAGTGTGATGACTAATTGTAAATAAATGATTGAAATATTTTCAATATATTTTTTTCTTTAAAATGCTAAGAATCCTATCATGTAATTCAATACTTCGTCAGTATTAGCTAGAAGAGTAGTTGTTTTGATTGGTTCTCCAATAATGAGTGTTTTAAAGTATTTACCTAACTAGTATATTAGCGTGCCCAGATTAGGGCAACAATATACAGAAAGTAGGTATTTTCATAATAAATAAAAAAGTGTGTAAGTTGTGATTTGCATAATACCTAAATAATATTCTCTTTACTATTTTCAGTTGTGCTTAATTTTGATTTTGAAGCCAGAAATTTATATTCGGCGCCACTGACTTCGCCCCTCTAGTAAAAATTACGACTCTGTTCAGTGCGAGTTCTTATTTTTGCTCAATTTTTAACCAGAGACCAATATGAATAACAAATTCAAATAGTAACAATTTTTATTGTAGGAAAAGGTAAATAAAATAATAATTTTAAATTACAACAGGTTCAGTTTTCAAATTTATGAACTTTGGCCTTGATTTATTTAAATTAATTACCAAATATCTGTTTCCTTATAGTTATGCAACTTTTATTACAAAATAAATTAAAACTAAGAAACTACCCTTTATTTAATAACTAACGACAGGTACCTGTTTTGCGGAAAATCGGTTGTGAGTCGTAGCACAAAGATGCAGCACTATTTACTCAGGTTGACAGCTGGTTGCATGACGATCCGTGATCAACACCTAACTGCTCCCGCTATGTGAAGTTTTCTTTCTTTTTTTAACAGGTAAGTCAATCTGACATTTCTTGAAACTTATAGGTTATAAGTATTTTCAGACCCAAAATCTCACAAAATTTTGTATGTCACTTTCTGGAATGCTTATTTAATGTTTCGTAAACTTCTCTTTCATATACTTACAATACTTATTTCTTCTTTAAATGGTAATTACATTTTTTTACATGTTTGTTTTTATATCAAAATAATGCACTCAATAAACTTTTCATGGAAACGGTCTTGCTTTTCTGAAAATTTGTAATTTTTTTATGAATTTTTCTAGAATTTGGATTGCTTGATGTGTCAACTTTAATAAATTTGATTTGGACATTTTACTTTATTTACTTTTCATGCCTTTTTTGCCTCCATTTATACTTGAAACAGATTCTCTGTTTAATACTGATTCTCCCAGTACCTTTCTCCTTTTATAATATTGTAGATTAGACTAGCACCAAACATTGTGTGATTTGTTTAACAATCATTTTAAATTGCTTTAAACTAATATTAAGATATGGATTTACCTTTCCTATGCTACAATTTACCTAACTTACTTATTTCTAATAACAAATTAATATTTTCAATATAATAAATACTAAATTTCTAACTTCTTATTTTCAGGTATCGTAGGCAATGTCTTTTCACTTTCTGCACTAGTGTCCCTTTGCCTATCGAACTGAAATCATCATGAAACGTTCTGTACAGTATTCCCTTGGAATTGACTGCAAAATTGCATGGAGCGCAAAGTTTCTTAGTGTTTATAATTGAAATAACCATTGACAGCATGCAATTTGGTGACTGATGTTGAATTCTGAAATTTTAATGAAGACTAAAGTATGTAATCCAGAGGTAGATGTCCCATGATTAACTTTAGGTAATTGTCTTTGATTTTTAATGTTCATATTTTCAATACGAGCACTGATTCTTTAGAAAGTTTTAATCTAAATCTGCTGGTGCTCTTATTTTCTTTAATAGTCTTTATGCACACATTGAGCTGTTTACATAGTTTTTATGTGATTTTCTTTCTTTCTTTCTCATTGTTTTTGAATTATTTTACTTAGTTCTTGAGATTTTCAGTGATATTTGTGAATTAAATTAGGATATTTTGTTTACAGATGTGGAAATCTGCTCTCCCTATTTAATGAAAGTTTTTCCATTTTGAGATGTCCCGGATCAACTTGTGACTGTTTATTGAACCGAAACAATGTAACGATGGATTACTTATGTTCATTTATTACCTTTGGTTTTTCATTTCAGAAGTCTAGCTTTCTAAGATAAAGTAAGATTTACACAATTTCTTAAATCTACTTATTTAAGTTTTAAGTTAACATACAGTGTTTATTGTTACTATTTAACCTTTGTTTAGACTAGTGAACGTTACACTGGCAGTGCAATTATTATTTTGTGATTAATACTAGTTTCAAGTTTATTTCTTTCTCTTATAATTGTTTTGTGTGTAATTTTTAATACAAGTTCTTTAAACAGTAGCTTCGATTGAGGCTTTTAACTACATTTGTCATTTTGTCCTTTATGTATAATCGTGATATAACGATTATACATATATTATATATATTATATATTTATATAAGGTATTAGTTGGCATCCCACAATGTAAAATTTTAGGTTCAGTTGGCATCCACGAGTCAGATGGCATCCGGTATTCGGATGCCATCTGACCTGCTAGAGATATTAACGCAGGGGCATCGTAGATGTCGTATTATGTCATTAAAACTTATTTTAAGTTGGAGGTCAAGTGACCCATTTTAACACCCTAGTGAATATTTTAGTTCAGCGGTTTGTTACTAGCTGCCGTGACTGTCGCTCGAAAAATATTCATTTTGAATACCTGTTGACCACAGAAGCGGTTTAGATGGCATCTAGTCAGCTGGCAACACCGTGGAAGTAGGTTATTATATACCGCATGTTGATCCAGATGTTTTAGTTTGCTCGAATATATTACTACTAGGAAAAGTAAACTTAGTGGAGACAATTCGTGTAACTGTTAAAATGAGGACGGAATTTGTACCTCTTGATTGTAAACAACTTTTGTTAAGGATGGTTCAGCAAGGCTATAAGTAAAATAGTGTTCTGTAGTTTAATTAATAAACTACAGAAGTAAGAGAAAAGTTATTAGTAAAAATATTTTAGATACGTGATAAACTACAAAATTATGTTAATGTAAAAGAATCTTATTTAGTCTAATTCACAAGTTCAAACACGTGTTAATTCTTGATAAAGCTTGTAAAAATATAAGTAAGGGGTCATTGGATTCGGAATGACGTCTAGAAAAATGTGCAAAAGTTATAAACAAATCAAAATTGAAAAAAATGACGTTTCGTTTTTTGCAAATAACTCGAAAACTATTAATAATTGAGAAATAAAAAAAGAGGTTCTTAAAGAGGAAGAAATTTCCAATAAAAAAGTCTGGACTTCTGGAACTCTATCTCTACTATTAATAACTTTAATTTAATGTTGAAAATGGGGCTTCGCACGGGGAACGCTAAACCGTTACGATACTCTGAAACCGATCGTAAGAAGCAAAACAATTTTTTTATATTGTCAAGTATTAATATAATTTTTTTTTAAATTGCGTTATTATTTAGACACTTAAAGGAACAATTTCCCGTTGGAAAAATTTTTTTTACCGATTTTTCATAAAATGAGATCGTTGTTAATTAACAATTTTTTTTTTGAGTTTACGTTTATGTTTCAAGTCGGAAAATTGTTAAACAAAAGCCACTAAAATTATTTCGATTCGTGAGGACCTTATGTTAACTATATTTTACGAGATTATGACATTGCGATGTTTTTAATTGTTACAGACTATTAGTTATTAATTATTTAAGCTAACAAGAAACTAAGAAATTAATTAGAGGTTGAAAATTTTTTCTTATTAATTTTAAAATTATTATTATTACTGTTTTTATATTCAAAAATACTATAAAATTATGTAAACTTTAAATTTTTAGTGCTATTTGTTTAAACAAATTTTATAAAGAAATAGATAAATTAAGTATTTTTGAAAAAAAAATTTTTCTTAAAACATTTTTTTAATTGTTTATAATTATTTTTTCCCGTTTTTCTTCATTTGAACAAATTATTAAGAAAAAAATTTGTCTTAAAATTTTTTATTTGCAATTCTCTACAAGGTGGAATTTTTGTTATTAATTAATTTGTTTATTTAATAAACAATTTCTAATTAACAATCGCCGAATGTGCTTATATTTTTTTAAATAGAAAAAAATAACCAGAACAACCGTATAGATAAATATGTCAAAAAACATTTTTAATATTTAAAATTTAAAATTCTATAAGAAATATTAACATTTTTTTTTATGTGTTTATGTATACGGTTGTTTTTTTTAATTTTTTTTCTATCTAAAAAAATATAAACACATTCGGAGATTGTTAATAACAAATTATTTATTAAATAAACAAATAAATTAACAACAACAAAAAATTTCACCTTGTAGAGAATTGCAAATAATAGGTTTTAAGGCTAAAATTTTTACTTAATAACTTGTTTAAATAATGAAGAAAGGAAAAAAATGATTATAAACAATTAAAAAATGTTTTTAAGGAATTTTTTTTTTTTAATTCATAATATTTTATAACAAATAAAATGGCAAAAAATGTTTTTCAAAGATAAGTAATTTATCTATTTGTTTATAAAATTTGTTTAAACAAATAACACTAAAAATTTAAAGTTTATGTAATCTTATGTTATTTTTGAATATAAAACCAGTAATAATAATTAAAATTAATTAAAAAAATGTCAACCTTTTTTTTTTAATTTTTTAGTTTTTTGTTATCTTAAATAATTAATAACTAATAGACTATAACAATTAAAAATATCGCAATGTCATAATCTTGTAGAGTATAGTTGATATAAGGTGGTCTAAAGGAAACGTAATAATTTTAGTGGCTTTTGCTTAACAATTATCCGACTTGAAATATAAACGTAAGCTCTAAAAAAAATTGTTAATTAACAATAGGCTCATTTTATGAAAAATCTGGATTTTTTTTTCTTTAAATGTCTGAATAATACCATAGTTTTTTTAAATTTTTAAATTAATATTTAATACATAAAAAAATATTTTTACTTATTACGGCCGGTTTCGTAACGGCTTAGCGGTTGCCGCACGAAGCCTTATTTTCAACATTAAATTAAAATTATTAATAATAGAGATAGAATACCGGGAGTTGTGACTTTTCTATTGGAAATTTCTTCCTCTTCAAGAATCTTTTTTTTAAATTTCTTAAATATTAATGGTTTTCGAGTTATTTTCAAAAAACGAAGCTCGTTATTTCTTCAATCTTAATTTGTTTATAACTTTTGCAATTGTTTATATGCGGGTTTGAAAGTTTTGCACATTTTTCTAGACGTCATTCCGAATCCAATGTGCCCTCACTCACATTTTTACAAGCTTTATCAAGAATTAACACGTCTTTGAACTTGTGAACTAGTGTATGTTGGAGATTATTTTAATTCGTTTTGTTTAAATTTTTGGATTTCTTATTGGATTCTATTTAAGAAAAGTATAGTAGATGACCCAAGAACAACCTCTTGTAGAGAAATGCATGGTTGAAAGAGTTGTAGAGTTACTAAGACACCGTTAAAGATAAAGCTGTCGAATTGAATCTAACAATATGGAAAAAATTATACGATAAAGTTTGATAGCTTAAATTATAATATATTTTTTACTTTACACTTGCCACTGTGCTTCAAAATTAATCAGTTTGGAGCATCTACACCTCGTGATTTTAAATGTAAGTTCATAGATATCTGTAAAACTATAATTCATCTAAACTAACAAAGTTCTTTACAAAGTATATATTTATATAAATAAAATTAGAATTTAATTGCAGTTTACTTTAAGTAAACATATTGTACATATTGCACGTAAAGTATATTTTAGTTTTAATTCGAGCTAGTTTTTTCGTTGATAGTGTTTAAGTAATTCAACAATTTTTACTTCTATTTCTCTCATGATATTAATTATTATAGGTCACTCAAACAACATGTTATAATTAGAATAATAAAGTTGATATAAAAGTCATACAATTTTGTTAATATCTCCGCGCAATTTGTATAGTTTGAATGTAAATGACCGTGATTTTTGATTCGTTGTATCTAGCAATTCGTTAAAAAATTGGGTTTCTGGAAATATCTTGAAAATTACGAATTATGGCAAAAACTGTTATTTGTACGACTTGAAACATAAGAAATTAACTTTACCTTAAATTTCAGATTAGTCCCGTTCGAAGATTGTTCGAGATATTATTTTTTTAAGGTTTTGTGTTTTTTCGTCCCTTTCTAAATGTCAAATGTCAACACGTATTTTCCGTGAATAACTTAAAAACCGAAGGGTCTGAAATTGGTTATTACAACGTTGAAAGGTAATTCAATTTAATACATTCCGGTTCTTCTACAATAAAAATTGTCAAAGTTATGGCTATTTGTTAAAAGATTAAGTACTTTTTTTATGAAAATCGAAATTGGAGTATTATTCTCAATTGAGTTGTGATAAAATAAATCATTCAAAATTTGTTGTAGCTTTTGGAATAAAACCACTGCCTAAGGAATCAATATTTCAACATCCAGATTTCCCATCCAAGTCTCTTTAAAGGAAAACATCTTGACCATATTTGCACTCTAGTATGTGGAAATAATTGGTCATAGAATTTTAATAAAAGGGCATTGCCGAATGCTAGCCAAACCTCCAGAACTTCCGAACGCTGCCGAATACGAAGGCAAATTCCGGGCGTTTCCGTATCCATATTAAGATAGTGCCAAATCCATATCCGGGCGCGCATGAATACCAAGGTAATTTCTGGGCGCTGCCGAATCGATATTAGGATGCCGCTGAATCAATTTTTGGGCGCTGCCGAATTCCAAAGTAACTTCCGGGCGCTGCCAAATCCAAATTAGAACGCCGCCGAATCTATATTCGAGCGTTGCATAATCCATATTCGGGAACGGCTAAACACCAAGGTGACTTCCGGACCATGTCGAATACCAAGGCAATTTTCAGGCGCTGCCGAATCCATATTCGAATCTTTCCGGGCGCCGCCGAATCCACTATTAAACAATACCTCCAGGATCCATTTTGGTTGCACGATTTGACCCAAACATACTAACTACCGTACAAAGCTTTTAAAATGAAGCTAAATAGAAGATTTTAAATTTTAAGTTTCTGGACTGTTATTAGCTTGCTTTATTGTTTTTCCCTATTTACCATATTTAACTCACAACCCTTCACCGGAATTAGCGCAAGACATAAACTAGTACCAGATCTCGTCATGGAACATATGTGTGCCAAATTTGAAGACAGTATCTTAGACGACCGTTGCGAAGAAAACGTGCGCACAAAAAAGTTACAGACCGACGCACAGACAGAATTTTTTTCTCTCTTAAATTTAAAATCTCGACGTTTTATGACATTCATTATTTCAGCAAAAAACGTTTTGAAATTTTTTTTAAGATTACTATACACGGTGCGCCACTTAAAAATCCCCAGGCTTGCAACTTTCTTATTTTTTAAACTACGACCATGTTGGGCATATCAAATTGTAGATAATTTTAAGGCATTTAAACATGTGTACAGAGTGATTTAAAAAAAATTAAAATAATTGTTAAGAAAGAAAACTTAATTTCCTTGAATATTTGTTTACCTCATCCTGTACATGAACTGCGTCAATGTTTTCTTATAAAAGTTTTAATTAGCTTCAATTTATGTTATGTTTATTACGTCATATCCGAAATTCTTTTTGGTTTTAGAGAAAGAAATTAAAAACACTCCTTCCGACTCCTGATTTTTTTAAAATAACTGAAAAAATGTAAATAATAATTTTATGCTTTATTTGTAAAACACATATCACAAAAAATCCTCAACGTAACAAAACAGCAACAAGAAACAAAAGAAATAAATATTTTTAAAAACAAACTCTATTAAAATGTACTAAATAATAGGAATTTTTATTCTTAAAACTTTTTTTTTAACATAAATTGAAGCTAATTAAAACCTTTATAAGAAAACATTAACACATTTCATGTACAAGTTGAGGTAAAAAAATATTCAAAGAAATTAAGTTTCCTTTCTTAACAATTTTTTCAAATTTTTTTTAAATCACTCTGTATGCGTGTTTAAGGCTTTAAAAATGTCTACAATTTGATATGCCTAACAAGGTCATCGCTTTAAAAATAAAAAAGTTACAAGTATGGGCAGTTTTAAGTGGCGCACCCTGTACATCTTTCCACTCCACTACGTGGATGTGGAAGTAATAAATCAAATGGCATATATTTTCATTAAAAATAATGTATGTTTTTATCCGAATTTGTTATAAATAAGAAGCAAGAAATGAAATGTTTCATATTTCTATTTCTATTGTGAAATATAGTTCATTTAGTTATCCTTAAAATAAAATCATGGAAAAAAACATTTTATATTTATTACAAAAAATGTTTTGTAAGACATACAAAGAAAAATGTTAGTGTAGTTTCGATGAATAAGTATACCTACTAGAAGCCAAGGCCTCAGATTTTTTATAATATTTTACACTACTATAAAGAAAACTACCTGTTGTTAAACTTGAGGCATGTTCAATTTTATTAACATTTAACATTACAAATTGTGTTTTTATAATAAGAAATGTTTCTTTTTATTTAAAATACACTTTCAGATGTATCAATGAATCCTCATGTCATAATATTTTAGCTTCATTAAATCAGTATTGATAATTACTTAATAATTTTTGCACAATTTGTATCCCAATTTGGGACATTGGATGATTTGAGTCGTAAATTTTACTTCCACATCCAAATAGTGGATTGGAAGTATAGTACTTAATCGTAAAAAAAACTTCAATTTTTTTTTTTGTTGAAATCGGTTTAGAATGTCATGAATTATCGAGATTTTAAATTTGAGGGCAAAAAAAAATTGTATCTATCGGTCTGTCTGTATTTTTTGTACGCACGTTTCCTGTGGGACGGTTTAAGATATTAACTTAATAGTTGTTATGTGTATGTATTATAAAAAGATCTGGAACACATTGCTATAAAATTGCACAAAAAATAATCGTTTTAGAGATTCTAGCATTTTACTTAATCGCCAGAATGTATTACAATAACGGTGTAAAAGCCGCTCGAAAAGTGGCTTATATTTGGTAATTTTTTACAGTTTCGGAGTCTGTTATTCTAGTTTCGGTTAAACAGACAATAATGGGTTGTATCTGAAACTAATTGACTTGTCTTTTTGAAATGAAGGATTGCTATTTCTGAAAGACAGTTTTATTGCGTCTTATTATGGACGCTTGTGGGGTAAGGCCTCTATTGTAAGAAACCCTTTCCGAAATATTTCAACAATATGTTTGGTTTTTTAAATTCATAAACATTTTCTCTACAGATATTTTAAAGGATGTGTATTGTGTAATTATCTATTGTTCAAAATAAGTAGACTTCATCGACTTACAGTCCAATTTACGTCTTTCTATTTGAAAGGGTAAAGGTGGTTTAATATTTGCTTACGAGACTGCAGTAGAAATTTTTTCGTTCTTTCTTTTCTTCAGAAATTAGATATTTTTCTATTAAATATATATAAATTAATTACAATTTTAGAGATTACATGCATTTTGTGTCATGAAAAAATTTAGATACATTTTGATAGTGAAAAATTGTTGAAAACTCGGAAAATATGTACGTTACAAAAAAATTAGAAGAGAGCAAAATTTTAAAGAATGTATTAACCTATACGTTTGAATTTTTCCAGATTTTTAAATTTCATAGTTTACGATATTTTCCGTTTTCCGATAAGGGCCTTTTTTTTCGGTTTTTCTAGGAAACTTGGACAGAGTCTTGTAGTTTAATAATATATTCACTCGAATTTATAGATTTTTCTCGTCACTTTTTATTCCACCTTCAACCCTTTTTGGAAAAATTCAACCGCTATATCTCGGAAAATATGCATTTTTCGAAAATTTTACGAGAGTAAAAAGTTGTTATTTTTCATAAAATTATCTAAAAAGACATTTTGTTTTTTTAATTTACCTCAATTTTACTAGTTAACAAATTAGCAACAAGATCATTGTTTATAACAATTGCGAGGCAATATTAGCGGCCATTTTTTCTTTGGAGTTTGATCTAGACTTCAAAACGAACAGAATCCACAAAGTTTCGTGAAAATCCATTCATTCGATAAACTATTTAGTCAGAATGCTAATTTGCCTACACTATAATGTGTTAGAACTACAAAGTACACATAACATAATCCTGGGATTATATAGACAGAGAAAATAAATTTCCTTTTAAGAGTTGATGTTCGATTTTGTTTCATTTTACCATTATTGTATTATTTTGGTTTGAAATACGTATGTTTACATTTTCATAAATGCTAAATATTTGTGTTGTATTCATTTTTTTAAAAGCTTTTATTTAACTTGCAATGTGTTATGCATGAATGTATGTTTGTTTGGTGAAATCTTGCAAGCTGAATTTCGACTAGTTCTTATTATACTAGAGCTTTGAAATTTGGCACACGTGTATAAGTCCGGTGACAATGTAACATAGTATAGCCATTATCGGTCTAAATCCAATATGGCGGACGTCACAAGATGGCGGATCGGCTTTTTATTCACAACCCTATTGATATGGGTATCAAATGAAGGGGTTTTACGAGTAAAATACGATAGACAATGTGACGTCATTCTAAATTCAATATGGCGGACGTCCCAAGCTGGCAGATCGCCTTTTTCTTCACAACCCCCTTGATATGGAATCAAATGAAAGGGTTTGACGAGTAAAATACGATAAACTATGTAACGCAATTATAAATCCAATATGGCGGACGCCCTAGGATGGTAAATTATCTTTCTTAACGACTCCCTTGCCATTTGTATCAAATGAAAGGGTTTTGTCTGTCTGTCTGTAAAATAAGTAGACTAAAAAGTAAAAAATAAAATTATATAAAAAAAATATTTTTAAGAAAAAGCCTTCATTTGAAAAAACTGTACTAAAGAGTTTAAATAATTTTTTAAAATTCATACACCTGGAAACCAAAAGCTTTGGGGGCGGTCAATTGAGCAAAGTAACTATGCAATAGTCTATATGACCGTCCGCAAAGTTTTTGGTTTCCAGGTGTATGAATTTAAAAAAATTATTTTTACTTTTTTGTACAGTTTTTTCAAATAAAAGCTTTTTCTTAAAAATATTTTTTTTTATATAATTTTATTTTCAATAAAAACGTTTTCAAATAAAGCTTGTCCTGTTACTTCCTTTTTAGATTTTAAAACTTAGTCATTTATATTTTTTTAAATTGGAATGTGGTTTAGGTTTTTGACTTTTTAAAAGTTTTTATGTAGAAATGAAACACCGTGGTCTCTTTGCCGATTTTCATTTTTTTTACGAAGTTGTTACTGGTCTATAAAATTGAGAGGTCTAGTTATATAGCAGGCAGTATGGGCGTATGAGTTTCGAATACATTTCGGACGCAGTTTATTTGTTGGAATCAGTTCTGGAGACACTACTGATTATGAGCATCCATGTTACCAGACGGTAAGCCGGTCTGATATTGTTTAAAACAATTTTGTTTACAACAAAAGGAAATATTACATTTTTTCAACGAAACAATGTTTTTAAATATTTTTTTATCGATTTCCAACAAGAAATGTTCGATAATTTTTTTCATAAAGTTGATATTTTCAATGTTATTATGTTTTAAAAATTAAAAAATCTCCTTTTTCTCGTTTCAGTAAGAGCCTTACATTTTCTAAGAAAGCATATACAGTGTGCCAGGGAGCGACACTTGATTAAATGAGCAATTCATATGTCTTGGAAATTTACCAAAAAAAAGTAATTTCTCTCATTTATAAAGTACTTTTTCTGAAATCGATCGGCAATGTCTACATTTTCGGCGCGATTTCAGATCGAAAAATGCACAATTCCAGTATTTTAGTCCGTTGCTAAGAAACTATCAGAAAACAGACCGGAAAAGATCCGTTGCCAAGCAACGATCAACAAAACCGTACGGGAATGTTACTTTTTCTGAAATCGATCGGCAATGTCTACATTTTAGGCGCGATTTCAGATCGAAAAATGCACAATTCCAGCATTTTAGTCCATTGCTAAGAAACAATTACAAAACAGACCGGAAAAGATCCGTTGCCAAGCAACGATCAACAAAATCGTACGGAAATGTTACTTTCCCGGCCTAGGCCGAGAAAATAACAATCCCGTACGGTTTTTTATGTATAATTTAGACTGTAAATAAATACACGCAGACAAACCAACTCACATTAAAATTGCATTTATTAGTAAGCAGTTAGATTGTAATAAAGAAATGTTATGCATTAATACAAATTCCTTAATTTTTAATAATATTGATTGTGATTTCAGAAAAAATAGTATGTGTACTTCGGTGTGAAAGCACATTCCCAGACTTCGATGCTTGTTGGCCTCGGTTAGCGCCTCGGCCAACAATTTGCATCGTCGTCCGGGAATGTATTGCTTTCACACCTAAATACACAATATACTATTCCCGGCATAGGCCGGGAAAGTAACATTCCCTTATGGTTTTTTATGTATATTTTTGACAGTAAATAAATACACACAGACAAACAATCAAACTTACATTTACACTTACACATACATCAAAATTACATTTATTAGTAAGCAGTTAGATTGTAATGAAGAAATGTAATGAAGAAATGTTACTCATTAATGAAGAAATTTTATGCATTAATACAAATTCCTTAATTTATAATAATATTGATTGTGACTTCAGAAAAAATAGTATGCGTATTTCGGTGTGAAAGCACATTCCCGAACTTCGATGCATCGTCGCATCGTCGTCCGGGAATGTACTGCTTTCACACCTAAATACACAATATACTATTTTCTGTAAGAGATAGGACAAAATCTTAGGAAGAATTATTCAGAATGAGTATTGTTTATTTGAGATTTTTTTATAGAAATAGTTCTGAATTAGTCAGATTTCAGTTTGTCTTAATATTTTAAGGTTTTTCAAATTGTTTAGACAATTTTAATTTACTTAAATAATTATAATTTATTTAAGCAATTACGTTTTGTTAAAAATTTGTAGCATTTCCATCTTTTTTTAGTTTCACAATTTTATTTATTAAGAGTTTGCTAATGAAACCTGCAAATTATTTAAGCAACTTATTCCTGTTTATTGCCAACTTTCTTCAGAATAGAGCTAGAGTTGTGTAGGTTTTAAGAAATTTTGAACTTTTCATCGACTTTTTGCTCATATTTAAAATAAAGAACATTTTTGAGACTAATTAAGAATAATTTCTGCAAAAAGAGTCGCAAATAAATAACAATAAATGCTAGAAATACATGATACTCTACTTTTGTCCTTAGTGGGTCATTTTGAGGCCCAATAGTTCTCATGGGGGCTGTAATTGAAAAAATTATTATTAATTCGTATTCTTTGAACTATTGTGAAATTTAAAAAAGTTGGAAATGTTACAAATTTATAGCAAAATATAATTTTTTGAATAAATTATAATTGTCTAATACATTCGAAAAGCATTAAAATATTAACACAATCTAGAAGGTGATTAATTAATAATAATTTGTGTAAAAGAGAATTCAAATAAATAATAATAAACGTTAAAAATACGTGATACTCCAACTTTACCCTTATAGAGTCACTTTGCAAGTGAGCAAAATTTTAACAAATTCAGTTTTATTTTTCTGAATATTTCTTTACTATTTCTGTCCTATCTCGTACAGAAAATTTGATAAATTGACAAATAGCAGAAAAAAACTATCTGTGAGAACTAAAAAGAAAAACTATCTACAAAATTAATTTCCAATCTTTGCAGATAGACTTTCTTTTTAGTTCATACAGATTGTTTTTTCTACTGTTTGCCAAATCCTATAAAGAATATGTTTTATAACAATAATTATAAGCAAATAAAAAGTAATTCACTTTTACGCGAACATAAATTAGTATTCTCACAGGATGAGATTTTCTTATCTACTTATACGTCGACAGACTGCAGATTGTAATAATATTCTTCTAGGCAAATACGATAAAGCAGCATAGCATACATCTGACAACGCCGCCGGAAGTCAGTTAAACCTGTAATTTTGATATTCGGGTGTCATTTTACGCATCGATTAAAATATTTATAAGGACACCAATTAAACCGTAAAATAGGTAGGATGCTAACTTAGCCTTTAAATAAATTTTGTGTATATCAGCGTGTATATTAGTGGATGCCAAGTGAGAACGTTATTAGGTAGGATGCCAACGGATACCTTATATAAATATATATATATATATATATATATATATATATATATATATATATATATATATATATATATATATATATATATATATATGTATATGTATATATATATATACATATATATATATACATCCCGCTATCAATGCTGCGTCCTTTCACAAACCAACCTTACTGCGTCTCTCAGAAATACAGTGTGACCCATTTAAAATGGAAACACCTGATTGATAACTTTTTTATTTTTTGTCCGACTTGAGCCTAATTTTACCAAAATATAGAACAAATTAGGATCTACTTATGGTCAAAAAAATATTCGCCTCCAACAAATGCAAAGCCACCTGCGGTATACCAAAATAAATGGAAAAAATCGAGAAATCATATTAGGCATTTTTTTATCGGAAAACTTTATTAAGAATTGTCCAAAAGCCACTGTGGTTCCAAGCTAAAAATGCGTATACAAACTTAAAAATGAGTATAAACTTGAAAAACTTAAACATGATGCAGATGCTCTATTGTATAGGTTATGTCCCTAAATATATTTCATAACCTAAAAATCAACATTCGTAAAGGTTACCAACCCAAATATTTTTGACAATGTCAAAACTTATTTTAGTTGGTTTTTTAAAGGTAATAATTGTTTATATCCGTGTTCGGATATTATTTTTTTTTTTTTTTTAATCGCCTTGTTTATATTAATGTCCTGGCGGAGTTTAGCCGTAGGCTATTCTACCACTCAACCAGGACGGACGCACACACATAGACAACATCACAACACCCATTCCCTGCGACATTGCCATCTGCCGCAGCTGAGACTCGAACTCAGGAGAGGAGAGCGACTAGACCGTGTTGTCTCTCACACAACCGCAGTCTAGTCCACTGCTACCATCTCGGCAACACGAGAAAAACGCCACTACACATCCATACCCTAGCCAGGATTCGAACCTGGGACCTCGTGGTCGCCATAAAAGGATAATTTTACAGGTTCTGTGCATACGTGCACACGGTGTTGCATACATTCCCGGCCTTTTGTTTTTGTTTAGTGAAACAAGATTCCACTGACATCTGACATTAAGTAGCTAAATTAAAACGTTGAATAAATATATGCAATAGTACATGCAGCATTGCACGTGTCGTCACAGCTAACCTCAAAAATTTATATTTCTTAAGATTTACAAGTATTACGTAGCTATTATTAAAATTTCTGCCTGGTTTCTGTACTTTCAACCAAAATCAAGTTCAACGTAATGTGTAATGAAGTTTTAAATAGTTTGTCACAATAAAATAAGACACTTTTTGCAGGTTAGGAATCTAACCTATAATTACCAGTCTATTTTTATTAATCAACAATGTTGAAAAACTATTTGCGTGAATTTTTAAATATTTGCTTGGAGCCAGTATGGCTACAAGCGAAAAATGCCTAAACAAACATTAAAAATGAGAATAAACGAAAAAACCTTAAAATTTGAGATTATGTTAGTTATACGATGCACATGCCCAGGTAATTGTAGGACCGTATAGCTCGCGCCATCTAGTAAAGTAAATACAAACCATGCACTTATGAAGCCATTATTATAATAGGAAAGTGCCGTACGTCGGACCACCTATTTGATACACCGTGCTGTTAATACCCTTATAATATGCGGCAATTGATTAACATGCAACATAAACAAACATGAGAGGTTATGTTTTAACAGATTGCTTGTAGTCCACTTCAGTTCGTTCGATATTTGTTCATGAAATAAATGGCTCCAAAGTCAAGTGTAATTTATCTGTTTGCTCAGTGCTCTGATTTCCGATGTAATATCCAAACATAGCTTATAAAGATCCACCATGTGGGGAGGTTCCAGCCGCTTCCAGTAGCTGCCGATTATTTTTTTTTAGTTTTGAATGCAAATATGTGAGAAACTACGCGTTTTTGAGGCTAAACGAACATAGGTAAACTTGTTCAGAATTCGATTTCCTACAAAAAAAAAGTTATGTGCATGTTTAGCCTTAAAATGCGTACTTTTCGAGATATATACGTCCAAATTGAAAAAAAAAAATAGGAAAAAACGTATATAACGTATATATCTCAAAATGTATGTCATTTTTTCATAAGTAGGTATAAGCAAAACTTTTTTCTAAAAGTTGAAAATACTTACTTTCTATGCAGAGAAACTGCTGTACAAAATGTTTCTTTTTTTTTCCTAATTTGAGTGGACTAAACGTGTTTTGTTAATTTTTTGCAATCAGAGTATATTGTAGTGCAAGTTACTGGTGAACCAGACTCGCGAGACGTACAATTATCAACTCAAAACGATAGCGGGCGTTGTACCAAAATAATCATATCTTTTACAACAATAAAGCAATGCAAATAATTCTTTCACTAAAAATTGCTCTATTCTTTTCTGCAGATTTTATATCAAAGAAGTAGGTACGCATCCATCTGCAATAGTTTTTAAAATGCCTCGATGCTGAAATTTACACTGTAGTATTTTGATACGCTTTGTTTAAACAATTTCTGTAGCATTTATTAACAACAATTTCGAGACTAATTAGGCAGCATCTGAATCTAGAAAGAATAAGCTTTCCATTGGTTTAAAAATCATTAAGAAATGTTGTAAATGGGGTTGGAACATAAAATTAAGCAATTTTCAGTAATACAAAAATTTTCAGAAAAAAATTTTATACGCCTTTTTGCAATCGTGGCCATACTGGCGATCTCCGGATTTAGATCCGTAAGGTCACTCCAGATAATGTACGATTTTTTTCAAAACTATATCTTCTTTTATATCGAATTTGTTACTCCGATTCCCAACTATCTTGTCTATAAATTATTTATTACTGTTTGCAAAATGTGACATTTTGAGGCCGCAACCTATTTTTTTAAATTTTAAAATATTTTGGTAATTTTTCGCGTTAATTGAATGAAATCAAATTTTGCACAAATTATTTTCTTAACCAAACTGGAGGCTTGTCCTAAAAACATTTAACACTGCACATAAAATCTCATTTTAATTACAATATAACATACCGAGTTCACATTTGCTTCCTTGTTGTATGGATAAGTTGCTGCCAAAGCTTACATAATTTGCCTAAATAATGATCTTTCTTGAGCTTGCAGGAGAAAAATTCAAATATAATAAAAATAATCATGTTTTTGCAATAACCCAATGATAATTAATTATATTTCATAATTTTGTACGCTTATGAAAAATAATTGTTTATAGTTTTTTTGATTTTCTATTTTTTAGTTCATGAATGGATCAGATTTGGTTTCCAAAATGTTACAAGAAAAAGATAAGGAATGTAAGTAATCATCGTAATAATATATTTTTTAAATAGATAGTTTAGATAATTTAATTATTCGATTATTTGTGTATTTATACTGATTTTTTGTTGATAGGTATATAATAAGATATTCAGTTTCAGATTATTTATTTACCTACAAATAACGTAATAGTTATGGATCCGTGAACATTCTAGAAACATTTTGCTGTTTGAACTAAAAAATTCAGTTATTGTAATAAGATCTAGCAATGTAGCAATCACAATCTTCTAAGGTACGATTTATTCCTCTATTTTTCGGCTTTTCGTGGTCTTGGAATGATGAAAGTAAGCGATCTATTTAATATGACAGGGAGTCTAATATAAGACTTCTTGGCCACCCCAAATATGCGTCGTTCATCTCCCCAGCACCCCCTCGAAGAGCGAATTATTGAAACTTGGTAACCCTTTGAGCTTGAGCTTGTGAGCTTGTTTGCACATCAAAACATACTTTGCACTTTAAAGAGAAATTAAAATGTTTAATACAATATATTTCGAAAATTGGATTAGTTACGCGATATTTTAAATTAGACTGAAAAATAGGAATAGAAGAAAAAATGAATAAGGTTTTCAAATTTTGGTGAAATGCTCAGAATGTAGATAAAAAAAAATAAAATTAAAAAGTTCCCCTAAAGGGTGAGCTTCACCCCCCCCCCCCCCCCCCCCTACCTCCCCAAAAAGTGCATTCCTGTGTTTTTTGTTATTATTATTTTTTTTAGCAAAACGGTGTCCTATACGAAAAAATGGTAGATGAAATTTTGCAGAAAAAAGGCCGTTATCATATTTTCGATAGATTTAATTGATTTAGATTTAGAGGCTGCTGAAGTATAATTCACGCTAGATTTTCTGGAAAACAGTTTTTCCTACGTAGTGGAGCCGCATAAGGCGACAAATAGGGAGTTATAGTCCCTTGAGATTAACCAGGAAAAGGAAAAAAAACCCAAAAGTTCTGCGACCGGGCCACAAGACATATTAACCCCCCCGTTTCCGAGGGCAGGGAAAACGATGGTGACAATATTTTCCGACTTACCGCCCAACCACTACCACCTCTAAATCGAAAAAACCGTCTCTCTTTCCGATTTTTCGGCGCTAGGTTTGCAAGGGCTTATCAGATTGGGTTTTTCTTGGTCACCCCCAGATGTTGAAACTACCCCCACCAATACCAAAATGCCATGAAAATAACGAATATCAACTGAAAACCGGTATACCCCCATTTTCGAGGGCGAGGAATGCGATGGTGATAATATTTCCCGACCTACTCTTCACCCACTACCCCTAAACCTGAAAACTACCCCCTATTTCGATTTTACGGTGCTAGGCTTGCGAGATCTTGTCGGGTCGGTATTTTTTTGGTCAATTTGAATAAAATAGGTAAATATTGACTACAGGTGACCTAACCCACCCCAGGGGTTTAAACTACCCCCACCCTCAACAACGAAATGCCACGAAAACAACGAAAATCAGCTTGAAAGCGGTATGCTCCCGTTTTTGAGGGCGAAGAACACAATATTTCCCAACATATCCGTCACCCACTACCCTCCTTTTTTCTTGTGCACACGATAACTCTGGAACCATTTAAGATATTGAGTAGAAATAAGAGAAGCTAACGTCTCCAAAAATTGTATTAGACGCCTCCTTACCACCACCACCCCATTGTCAAAGGGGGTGAAAAAAATAAAATTGTGATTTAGTGTGTGTACAAGAACCAAAGGCCTCAACAATTTTTTTTTACTTCTCACCCTCCACCCCAACCCCCACTACCGATGTGACATATCGTTTTGGGGCCGACGATGTCAAATATTAGATTACTAAAGTTCCCTAAACAATTATTTCCACATAGTGGAGTGCAAATATAGTACCAAAATTTTTTTCGTTGTGAGAAACTTGGATAGACAATCTGGATGTGGAAGTAGTGATTCCTTGGGCAGCGGTTTTTAATAAAATATAAGAGCATATTATTGCTGTTGTGGTATTTCGTTTTTTCGTATTTTCGGGGTGGGGGTAGTTTCAACCCCAGGGGTGGATTAGGTCACCTGTGGTCAATCTTTACTTATTTTATTCGAATTGATAAAAAAAAAGCGATCCGACAAGCCCTTGCAAGCCTAGCACCGGAAAATCGGATTCAGGTTTAGAGGTAGTGAGTGAAGGATATGTCGAGAAATATTCTCTGCATCGTATTCTCCGCTCTCGAGAACGGGAGTATACCGCTTTACAGCTGATTTCCATTGGTTACGTGGCATTTCGTTGTTGGAGGTGGGGGGGTAGTTTCAACCCCCCGGTGTGGGTTAGGTCACCTGTGGTCAATATTTTCCTATTTTATTCAAATTGACCAAAAAAATACCGACACGACAAGATCTCGCAAGCCTAGCACCGGGAAATTGGAAAAGGAGTTAGTTCTCAGGCTTAGGGTGAAAGGTAGGTCGGGAAATATTATCACCATCGTATTCCTCGCCCTCGAAAATAGGGGTATACCGCTTTTCAGCTGATTTTCGTTGTTTCCGTGGCACCTCGTTATTGGGGGTGGGGGTAGTTTCAACCCCTAGGGTGGGTTAGGTCACCTGTAGTCAATATTTACCTATTTCATTCGAATTGACAAAAAAAAAATCCGATACGCAAGCAATCGAATCGATTCGATACGCAATCCTCGCAAG
Source organism: Rutpela maculata (assembly GCA_936432065.2). NCBI lineage: Eukaryota > Metazoa > Arthropoda > Insecta > Coleoptera > Cerambycidae > Rutpela > Rutpela maculata. The sequence goes on along the minus strand of OW386285.2, from coordinate 202,458,919 downwards.
CCTAGCGCCGGAAAATTGGAAAAGGGGGTATTTTTCATGTTTAGGGGGTAGTGAGTGAAGGGTAGGTCGTGAAACATTATGACCACCGTATTCCTCGCCCTCAAAAACGGGGGTATACCGGTTTTCAGTTGATTTTCGTTATTTTCGTGGCATTTTGGTATTGGGGGTAGGGGTAGTTTCAACCCCTGGGCGTGAGTTAGGTCACCTGTGGTCAATATTTACTTATTTTATTCAAATTGACCGAGAAAAACTCAATCAGACAAGCCCTTGCAAGCCTAGCGTCGAAAAATCGGAGAGGTGGTTTTTTCGATTTGGGGGGTAGTGGTTGGACGCAGGTCGGAAAATATTGTCACCATCATGTTCCCCGCTCTCGCAAATGGGGGGGGGTTAATGTCTTGCGGTCCGGTCGCAGAATTTTTGGGGTAAAAACTTTATCTCAAGGGACTATTAGTGGGAAATTAATGATTAAAGCGTGGCACCCATATTATACCGTGCGCGTAGCCCCGCGCTAGGCATAGTGTCCACGAGGGCTGGGCCCGGCAAGACCCAGAACGTCCCCGGCGCCGGCGACGTCGTGGAGCGACGTCGGAGGCTGGGGCACGTCCTGGCCTTGGGGCCTGCCCAAGCGTACTATGCCCGCTGGTGGCACTGTCCCTGGACCTGAGTGAGGCTCAGGTCTAGGGGAAAATGGGTTGTTGACATGGTTAAGTACCAAAGGGTTGGTTCCATTTGGCGCCATAAATTCAGTACTTGTCTGTAGAGGTGTAGATAGTAGTTCCTCCCACGGATGTGGGGAGAGGGGAGTCGTTGAGTATTCCATTGAGCGGTCCATGGAGCGTCGTTGAGATACCTGAGATGAGTTGTTGCTTGTGGTGACACAGTCGGGCCTAGAAACAGCTGTGCCGACAAAATGGAAGAAACTAGGTCCTGTCACGGACGCCCTGCGGCTGAAGGTCGCGTGCGATGGTACGTCCGGCTGTCGATCCCTAACTGACTGAATTTGATCTTTCCCTACTGTCTGACTCTACTTCGTCTGTCGCGCAATACCCGGTCTTAGTGAACTCGGGTGAGGACCCCAATGGCTTACAAGCCAGTCTCAAAGGTTCTCGCCCTTGTTCACCGCATTTACACCCGACGTGGTACGCTTCCCACCAGGACACTGATAACCAGGACGTGGTTATCGGTGAGCCCCAGAAGGAATCACCGTATGTGCACCCCTTGAGAGGGTGAGGCTTGGACCTGAGGAGAGAGAGGTTTGGATTAATTGGGTGACCTCGGAAGCGGACACTACTGGGACTGGAACTGGTAATTGACGTTGGGATGGCGGTGTTCGGAGTCGACCTTAGGAAGGCGTTGGAGGTGTCTAGGTCAAGGTTCAGGAACTGGATTGACGAGGAACACTGGGCACTTGGGTTTGGATTGGACGGTTGGGTATGAGCATACGATTCCTCTTTGATGTCCTCTTCGTTCCCCACAATATCCTCTGCTTCGCCCGTAGGCACCTGGGCCAACCTTGGAAAAGGCTATAGCCGTGTCAGTCAACGATTTCTTTATTGAAATGATTTGGTGTGTGCTTTTGTGACACACCAAATCTCGAGAGTACCTTACTTCCCTAGTTTTATAAAATAAATAATTTATTTTAAGTGCAAATAGTCTAAACTTGAAAAAAGGCAGCGATGAATAATAAAGTTTTAATGCAAAAGCAAAATGTATCAAGTACGTCCACACACGAGCGCTGCCTGGATACGACTGAGACTGAGTGACGTTCAGTCGTTGACTTTATGCATTACTGTCATACCAATCACAAAGTCAGCCGCTTGCATTTGAAAAGGGGCGGAGCCTAAGCGGGCTGCGCAGTTTCATACAAATATGACATGCAGCGCGCCGGTCTCGGCATTTGCTTGACAGTAGTCGTACTGTCAACGTCGTGGAGCTCTTATGACATGAATGTTTGTTTACGTGTGCCCTCAGGCAAGGATATCCTATTATTATTTGGCTGATGGTCGGTTAATAAGAAGATGAAAGATATATTTTAATTTACGACTAGATATATTGTTGGCTAGGTTATTAGGAAGTTGAAACCATATAAATTATCGATACGCGATAATTTATATTAATAAAATTTTAAGTTTCTTTTTTTTTGCCCTATGACAATAGGGAATAAAAATTACAACATCGCGTGTGCCAGCTGGCTGAAATGAAATAACTGAGAGCTGGGATGCTCCGCCCGGCAGACGAATTTACGACTGTGTTGTCAAATCTCTCGCGCTACGTGAATGTACATGCCTAATGGGCAATTACACGCACGGTATGATAGTATATACAATTGTCAACAAGACATTTCTTTCCACCCCCAATTACGCGACCCTCACCCCCCTTAAGGGGTAAAATGGTTAATGAATTATATCTCTTAAACCGTTAAATATAGAATGTTCGATTTTTTTGCTAGATTGTCCTGTTTTTACTAAGGAACAGAAAAGGTTATTAGCACTTTTGTCCATTTTTTCCTAACAAAGTTATTTTAAAAAATGGTTTTTGTAAATACAATGGCATTTTAAATCGCCTTTTTCTAATAGAACCCACACTCGATTAAAAAAACACTTCAAATAAAGTTTGTTCGCTAAAGATCTATCTTTCTAACGTTATAATTATTTTTACCATAACGATACTCGCCTACCTTGAATTTCACTCACTATATTGGTCGAAAGTCGTCCGCGCGAAATTAATCGCAACGATCGGTGGTACAGAGGGTAGCGAAATAATAGGAAACGTATAGCAGTAATCATGTCCATAGCATAAAACTAAATTTATAGAGCAGTTTTTTTTTATAAAATTGTTGTACTCATTATTTTGCGTGCTTATCTTATTAATTGCTAGTGCGCTGCGCGAATTAATTCTATAATTTCATAAAATTAACCATTTTTAAAATATTAGTGACTACAAAATAAGTAAAATTTAAAAATTAAATAATTTCATCTCAATGGAGCGAGCGAGGCACACTGAAGTCAAAAATGGGGATCTTGGCATTTCCCTCTAGAACCCCTTCATTGACAGGTCTATTTAGATATACTTGCTATTGCCAGGGGCGGCTCAAGGTAAATTTTCCACCCGGACGAGATCGCTTTTTGCCGTAAGTAATCACGGGAATTTCACGGACGTACAACCTACTAAAGTGCAATAAGGATATTCCTTCGGACACTGCGGTCAATATTTTTTAACTTAACACATGGAGTAAGAGAAACTTGCATATAATAAACTCTTTTTCTAAATAGCCTGCATTTTTACTGTTGATTAGTCAAAGCTAAAGCTCATTACAAGCGGTTTATACTACTCCTGATTGTATTTAAAATATAGCGAAGCAGCTGTGGATGTTAATTTAACAAATAGCACGATTAAATAATTAGTTAACCGTGTATTATTTGGTCTATGTCTATAACTGATCAACTAAGCACTTACTACAAAATTTATATTATAAGAACATCAGTTATTAGTTTGTGAAAAGTGTACTTTGCGGGCCTTCTTTTCTGCATAGTCCTTAATGTTCAACTCCGTATCAATCTCTTGAAGGACGTCATATTCGATGGACATCATTGCAAGTCCTACTAAATCGTCCTCTGTGACATTGCCAATTTCAACTAGGCTTATATAGTTGTCTTCAGGCTTCCGAGGCACTCACAAAATGTCGGCGCTTTTGACCATCAAACACGCCGCATCGCACCGCCAAAGACATTTTTTATTACATATTTGCGTCAACGATACTAAGTTTTAGTTTTGAGAAGCTTCTTTCTCCCACACAGCAAGGGCGAGTAGTATTCGGAGCTCCACTGTTACGTTTGAAATGTTTTCACTGAGGCTGTTGAGTGATATATGTACTTTAATACATCTAATGGGTCATTGTCGAGAAATAAAGAAAGTAGCACTAAAGGTTCTTGATGTAGTTGCACGCCATCAATGTCACAATGGCTTCCGTCATTTAGTACTGACAGACAGTTTAAACATTTTTGTAAGAGTTCATCCTTTTCCGGACTTTTAATATTGTACATAAAACCAAACATAATCAAATGTATGTGGTTGGACAAATCGTTCATCCAATGACATGATGCCACACAGGCATAGTCTAATACGTTGCATCCAAAATTTATTCTGAATGACTTTTTAAGATCCACAGCAGGTTCGCCATGTGAAATATAAAGCTTCAATTTGACTATGTGTCAAATTGAAGCTTTATATTTCGATGGCGCATTTATGTTAAATTAAAAAGGGCACAATAAAGAAAATTAAAACAATTTTTCGCCTGAGTTTTGCGCCCTCCAGAGGCGGTGCCCCGGGCGGCCGCCCGGGTTGCCCGGCCCTTAAGCCGCCCCTGGCTATTGTTTTAACGAATAAAACTATATATATTTTTTATTGTAAGTTTCTGTTGTACTTGAATATATATATATATATATATATATATATATATATATATATATATATATATATATATATATATATATATATATATATATATATATATATATATATATATATAATATATAATATATATATATATAATATATAATATATATATATATATATATATATATATATATATATATTGATAAAACATACTAAGTAGATACTGACACTACGTTGTCACCTCATATATAACATAGTGACCTTCGTTTTCAGAGGTGACAACGTTTTTCTTTGTTTTGCACTGTATAGCATCATAGATGGCATAAGAAGCCTAAATTAAAATTTTCGTCTGGAGGTGACAAGTGACCCCCATACTCACCCAATTTAATTTATAGTTCAGCTATAGATCGGTGGCGCTAGTGTCTTCCTCACTCGTACAACTGACAATACGTTGTTACCTTCGCTTTTATATTACTTTTTGTAATATAAACTCTACGCTGTAACCTCCAAATATTGGCAACGTCGCGTTATAATCTTAGACATTCTTTCCGTTTATAATAATAATAATAATAAACGTCTTTATTATATCCCACAAATATTATACAGAGAAAAAAAATAAACCACTTTTACAACATATATTTATGTGGTATATAAAAGGCGAAGTTTAATGTGTCACAACATTTGGTACACAAACAATCATGATCATCAGTCTTACACTTAACCTTAATAAAACTGTTTGCCTAGTAGTGGAGTCGATTTAGTCAAGAAAATAGCGAGGTTGGGAAATTTTTTAAGATGGATTCAGACCCAGCGGAAATTGTTTGTCATGACGAGTATAATAAAACCGTAAAATCTTGATTTCCAGAAAGGGGTGGAACCGTGTTTTTTTGGCCGAAAAGGGATTTTTTGAACAATTTAAGAGTCAAATTTGCAGTTTTAATTTTATTTTAACCACTTAAACAATTATTTAAGGAACGAAAATGGTATCCTTTTATTCTCAATATTAAAAGAACCTACCAGTTTAAATTTGGTGAAGATCAGACCACCCCCCCTCCTGATATGGATATATATACGAAAATAATTGAAAAAAATTAAATTTCGGATATCTTGATCAGATCTCAACCGATTTGGCTGAAACTTGAAATGGAAGTCTTTATCGCAAAAAAACTTTTTACCAGATTTCAGCCAAAAATATTGAATAGTTTGGCTGAAATTTCAGTTTCAGTCAAATTTTCTGAAATTTTCAAATTGAAATATCTCCGGACCTAAAAGTCGGATCAAATTTTGCTTTGTGGCAAAAGGTAGGTTATTTTACGTTCTTTTACATGATATAAGTCAAGATTCACTTTTTTTGCATTCGGTCGTTTTTTAGTCATTTGCACTAGATATACCCCGGGTGCCACAGGCTAGTGACCCCCCCCCCTATATTTCCTTTATTTTTTAATTTATCAATTTGAAATTTGGGGTGCATAAACTACCCGGAAATGACAGCAACTTTCGATTTTTAAACAGAACATATTTGGATTCAAGACAACATTCTGAGTATATCATGAGATTTTTCCGAATTTTTGAGTCGATGTTCATGTCTGATCTTCACCAAATTTAAACTAGAGGTTCCTTTAATATTGAGAATAATAGGATACCATTTTCGTTCCTTAACTAATTGTATAAGTGATCAAAATAAAATTAAAACTGCACATTTGACCCTTAAAATGTCCAAAAATCACTTTTCGGCCAAAAAACACGGTTCCACCCTCTCTGGAAATCAAGATTTTAGGGTTTTGTTATACCCGTCATGAAAAACAATTTCCGCAGGGTCTGCATCCATCTTAAAAAATTTCCCAACCCTTTCCTAAACCGACTCCACTATAGATTCAAACATGAACTTAAAATAAGTCTACCGAGGGAGAGCCAAAATGTACAAAATTAAGCAAACAGTAATTATTACAATTGCTTTTTGATAATGCATTTATAACAAAGACGACGACGTAAAAAATACTTAAAAATTACTTTAGGCTAAATTCTGGAGGCTATAAATTAGAACATTGACGTTCAAAGAGGACAGATTTATATGAATCTCTAAAATTATACATTCTTTTGCTTTTATGTTGATCATCAATATCGTTGTAAATTTTGCAGATTTGGTAACTAAATGATCTTGTGAACAACTGCGAACGGTGTATTGGAGGAGTTAAAAAACCTAACATTCAAGTTATGTACATCTTCTGAATTTAATTTTCCTATACAGATATGTCGGGGATTTGTTCAATATTAATGCATGGAACAAACATGCAGCATGATGAATCCTTCTATTTTGCATATTAAGCCCTTTTACTTCGCGTAATTTGTGTGATATTCTTTGGTTTCTACGAATTCCATATATTAACCTAAGACACGAATTTTGCAATTTTTGTATTTTACGTGTGTAAAGTGCATTAAGGCAAGGATAATATAAAGAATCTGCATAATTAAGAAGAGATAAAACTAGAATTTCACAAAGCATGATCTTAGTTTTCTGAGGAAGAGAGTGCCTATTTCCATATATTAATTTTAGAGACAAATAACCTTTTTGAAGCAATTTATCAACATGACTATCAAATCTCAAATCACTGCCAATAATAACACCAAGACTTTCGACTTTATCTTTTTTTTCCAGCACGTTATTCTCTACAACAATATTTAAATTTGATTTAACATAATTTCTTTGTTTCTTGGGTCCAAAAATTATTATTTCTGATTTGTTTGGATTTATTATTAAACAGTGACTTTGAGCTGCCATTATGAATTTTTTAATATCTTCATTTATATGGAAACAGGCTCTCTCCACTTCCAGGGGAGGAAAAGAGTAATAGAGTTGTGTATCATCTGCATATAAGTGAATTTTACAATAATTCAAGTTATTGACAATGTTACTTGTATAAATTGTAAAGAGCAGCGGGCCAAGGACGGACCTTTGAGGTACACCGGATTTCAAAGTTAAATAATTAGAGCTAATGTTATTTAATTGCATACTTTGCTCGCGGTTTTTTATATAATTATCAAATAATAGTACTAAATCTTCCGAGATACCTATATAATGAAGTATAGCTGCAAGCATATCATAATTTATAGTGTCGATGGCTCTACTGAAGTCCAGCAGAACTAAACATGTGCACATTCCTCGATCCGCTGCTCCTATAATGTCATCAACTATATGAAGCAAAGCTGTGGCGCAACTGTGAGCAGGCCTAAATCCAGACTGAGTAATAGGAATCAAATTATTTTGCACAAGATGTTCTCTTAGTTGTATTTCCATTATTATACTCTTCGCAAAAACGAAGAGTATATTGTATTTGATCGGCACTTTTCTAAAATCGTAAATATCGCTCGTAGAGAAAAAAATTTTCATATAATTGTGTTAGTGAACGAATTCTAAACAACTTTTAAAATGTCCGTCTGTCCGTCCGTCTGTCCGTCCGTCTGTCCGTCCGTCTGTCCGTCCGTCTGTCCGCCCGTCTGTCCGTCAGTCCGTCCGTCCATCCGTCCGTCACGTTTCTTGTAAGCACGATAACTCAAAAAAGGAAAGTCCGATTGTACTGAAATTTGGACAGTAAGTTAGTGTTAGCTAGGGGAAGAACCCTATTGTTTTTGAACAAAATCGATCAGTAAATAAAAATTTTATTAATGATTTAAATTTGAAATTTTTTTTTTTGATTTTTATGTTTTTGTAAAAATTTACATTTTTTTACGTGTTAGGTAGTTCTTACGCTTTTGACTCGGAATCCAAGGGTTCCAGGTTCGAAACCCACATGTAGTATGGTATAGTTTTTTTTTTTTATTTTTACTTTATTTCACCAACTAAGTTCGTACTATAAAATTAAAAATGTCTAAACTAACATTATTTACAAAAAACTGCGAAGAGTATCCTATAGAATGTGTAACAGTTATATAAAAAGTTTAGTAAACCGGCGAAGAGTACGTTTTTAGCTTGTTTTTTTCAATGATTTTGAATAACGTTGGTAAAATGCTTATTGCTCTAAGATCTTTAAATTCATCAGGATTAGACTTTTTAGGTAGCACAGTTACCACAGCTTTCTTCCATACAGAAGGAAAGACATTTTGAACAAAACAGAAGTTTATCAAGTGTGTTATGTAAGGTATTTTATGAGGACAACATAATTTTATTAACCTTGCATTGAGTCCATCGCACCCAGCGGCATTCGTGGAAATATTATTTAATACTTTTAAAACTGTAGATTCATTAGTGATTTGAAGTTTGAAATTGCTATTATTTAAGGTGTTGCTTTTATAAAAGTTTAAATAGCATTTACAAAAAAGTCGTTAATTTCATTTACATTACTTAGGTTGTCAGGAATTTCGTTGTTTTTGTTACAAGGTAATACATTATTATTGTTTAAAAATTTCCAACAATCTTTTGGCGCAGAACTATTTATTTTGTGTTCAATATAGGTTTTTTTTCTCTCTTTTAATTGCCGCTCTAGTGTAGTTAGATTAGATTAAATTGAAGGGAGGAGCTGGCCGCTTAGCCTTGGCCACCGCGACCTTGTGGCGCTCCTAATCTAATTCATTTAGAGTTCCTCATCCAGCTTTGTCTTTTGTACCAGACTCCATAGCCTTGATAGGGGCTCCTTAGTATGGCTATCCGCTCTTGGTTTTTCCTCACCAAGTATTTGGAATCTCAGTCTGGCTAGGCCTTCACAATGGCACAGCACATGTACTGAGGTTTCCTCTTCCTCTTGACAGAATCTACATGTTGCATCATCTACCAGGCCCATTAGACTCATATGCCTATTGAGCCTACAATGTCCAGTTAGAAGACCCACTATTATCCTAACGGCCTTTCTACTTTGGCCTAGTAGATCTTCCGTGAATTTGGCCGACCGTTCTTTAATGAACTCTTTGGCCTGTCTCTGTCGCAGGAAACTCTTCCACCATTCTAGAGATTTGTCCTGTACCCATTTATTAATGGATTCTCGTTTGCATGGCTTAGCCACGCCACAAAAGGGTTCGGGGCCTACCAGGGCATTAGATGCGCCTTCCCGAGCCAGCTCATCAGCCTTTTAATTTCCCCTGTGTCCCTCATGTCCTGGTACCCATGCCACGGTTACTTTGTTCTGACTTCCTAGGTCCATAAGGGCGTTAATACAATCCCATACTAGTCTTGAGTCGACCTGCATGGAATCGATTGCCTTTAGCGCCGCTTGGCTGTCGGAAAAAATGGCAATTGACTGGTTGACAGTTCCTTGCCTCATTATTTCCCTTGCACACCACTGTATAGCGGCCACCTCTGCCTGAAATACTGTGGCATGTATTCCTAGACTTATCGGGATTTCCGTTTTCGACCTTATCCCGTAAATCCCAGCTCCTACTCCATGTTCTGTCTTGGAGCCGTCCGTGTACCAGACTATTTGTGCTGATATCGGAGGGCCATTCTTCCAGTCCCCTCTGTCTGGTATCTTGATTTGAAAGTTTTTATAGAAGTTATACTTTGGGATCGTACTGTCCGTGGGCATTCCCAGAATGGGGTCTGCCTTCAGCTCTGAGTATAACTTTTGGTGCTCTGTACCGTGTTGCTGCCTTATAGGCGTTGTGCCTTGCATTAGCCTGTGCAACACCGAACGAGCTTCCCCCTGGATAAAAATGTGTAGTGGTGGCAAATCTAGAAGGACCTCCAAAGCCGCCGTGGGAGCAGATTTTATGGCCCCCGTGGCGCACAGGCAAGCAAGCCTTTGTGTGCCACTTAATAGCCTTACTGCTCCCAGCTGCAATGTCTTGGTCCACCATACCACCGATCCATAGGTTATCATGTACCTGTACAGTAGTCTTTCCAATGTTTTAATTAGGAAAGAGGACAGGCTTATGGGTCTGTATGACTTGGGCGTTTGGTCTGATATCCTGCCTACTTTTGGTAGGTAGGTGACCTTCACCTTCCGCCACATGTGTGGTATGTATTTCCAGGCCAGGAAGGCTCTGAATATTTTGCACAGATGTGGTACTATTATATCCTGCCCTTTTTGGAGCAGAATCGGGTAAATTCCATCCACACCAGGATATTTGTATGGTTGGAACTTGTTAATTGCCCATCTGATTTTGTTGGGTTTCGCTACCTCGTTGGCTAGCCTCCAATCCTCAGGTCTGGGCCGTTCAGGCCTTTGATCTGCACGGCCTCCGATCCCTTCACTACCAGTGAGCCCGGAAAGTGTGCCTCCATGAGCAATTCAATACTTTCCGTCAGTGTTTCCGTGTAGGTTCCGTCCTCCTTTTTAAGGAGGCCTACTTCATTTGCAGTGCAACCATCCTTGGCCAAGACCCTGTGGATTCTAGAGGCTGCAGGGCCATCATCGACCTCTTCACAGAACCTCCTCCATGAGTCTCTTCTGGCCTTACGGATTTCTTTGTTGTACTGCGTGAGTTTGACTTTGTAGGTATCCCAGTCTTGTTTGGATTTGGCCTTATTGAACAGTTTTCTCACTTCTGTTCTGAGGCCTTCCAGATGTTTGTTCCACCAGACTGTTTTATCCCTGTTTTTCCTTGTTTTCTCTGGACAGTTTTCCTGGTAAGCAGCCATTATGGCCTCGCTTACCTGTTCCACTGCTACCTCAAGGTTCCCTACATCCCTTCCAGATGCTGTCCCTCCCTGCAGGTGCCTTCTGAGGGACTCTAAGTAGCCTTCCCAGTTGGTTTCTCGGGGATTTCTGAACTTTGTCTCTGTCAGGGATGGGGTCGTAATGTCAAATCTTATGTGCATGTGATCGGAACCTGATGGCTCTTCTGACACATGCCAATTTATAATGTTAGCGCTTGTATTACTCGTACATAACATATATCTAAAACTTCTTTACGTACCGAAGTAACAAAAGTAGGTTTTTTGCCTGTATTGGCTATTAGTAACCCTTCACCTAGAATGAACTGTAATAAAGACTCACCCCTTGTGTTGACGTTGGTGCTTCCCCATACCATATGGTGTGCGTTGGCATCACATCCCGTTATCATTGGAAGGTTCTTTCCTCCGCAATAGGCAACTATGTCGCTCAGTAGTTGCGGAGGGCAGAACCTTTCCTCGCCTGGGAAATAGGCGGAGCATATAATCCAGCTCTTCATCCCCTCCTCCGTAGACGCTGTTAAGGTAGCTGTAACAAAGTCATCGGTGCAAAGCACCGGAATTAATGTGCAACTTACTCTACTGCTATATACGATACATGCTCTAGGTCTAGTTGAGGATGCATTGTACAGTAACTTACCTTGCAATGGTTTTAGGCCTCCAGGCCTTCCTTTGACAAGCCAGGGTTCCTGCAGTAGGGCAACATCTATGCCTTCTTCCTCGAATCTCCTACATAAAATGGCCGAAGCGGCCTTGGCATGATGGAGATTCGCCTGCAGGACCCTGATTTCTTCTCTTTTTTTGGTGAAGATCCTAGGTCCTAGTGTAGTTACTCATTTCCTTGTAAAACTGCCCAGTCAACCAAATCTAGTAACTATTATATAATCATTAGATAACATACGTTCCCCAGTAAGTAACAGTTATGTCCAAAGTAGAGTCCTCGTAGAGTACCAGCTCTGACCAATGTCAGCACTAAAAACTATTAGTGTCATATAATATTTTTGTAAGTTTGTTACATTACTATTACTAAATATTTATAAAACAAGTGCTTAACTGTTATAAATTTATTATATATCTTTTATAAATTAGTTTAATAACGTATATGTAAATACCGAGTAAGTTTGGGTTCTTTAATAAGTAACAGTTATGTCTCAGGTATGGTAATTATAAGATACCGGTACTCATTTATGGAACTCCTTCATTCCAGTGACTCATTATTTATGATAAATAGAGATACCAACGACCTGTATGCTTCAGAATTGTTATCGCCCGTTTACATAATGTATGGGAAGCAATTTACTTACTGTACTGCATCGGTGGCCAATGAAATTTAGGTTATCCCATATCTCTGTATTGAAACATGGGGCACATCATACTTTAAGAGCATGACTACCAAGACTAATTGAAGACGTCTTATGAAAAAAAAAAAAAAATTCAATTGAAATTCCCGAAAAAAATTTCTTCACCTCGACTGTACCTATATATGGTTATTTTATGAAAATATTTGACACTCATCAAAAACTTTCGATTTTTCATTTACATTTTAGACTATAGAATTAAAAGCCATCAAAAGGTGTCGTTTTGTAAAAAATCGAAATTTTCTTAATGAAATTTGATATCTACGTTGACCAATTCTCTTCATTACTGAGGAAAATAATTTGAAAATATACCTTTTTCAAAAATATTAGCAGGTCAAGGAGAAACATTTTTCACGAATTTCTATTGCAATTTTTTTTATATACAAAAACTTCTTCAATTAGTCTTTTGGCATCAATCATGCCTAAAAGTGCAACTTGGTCCCACGCATTAAATACAATATATATATATATATATATATATATATATATATATATATATATATATATATATATATATATATATATATATATATATATATATAAATTTCACAAGCCTAATGCACAGATTATCCAAATTAAAATAGTATATCTTTGTACAAATCAGAAATAGACATTATGGAAGTTGGTACAAACATTTTTCTAGAATTTACTTAATATTATACGTTCATAATACATTTTCCCCAATTTACAATAATTTGTCAGTCTAAAAAGTAATATTTTTGCCAGTTTTTGTAGCTTTTTGAATATGGTAATGGTAGAAAAATAAAATGAGCAATTTTTATTTTTTCTGAGTATACTTGCGATTCATTTTTTTACACCTTAAAAGCAAGCAATAATTACCATGATGGAAAAAGTGTAGTGTATTGTATGTTATTAGCACTTCTTAAAATTTCGTCTTTTTACAGTAACATTTTAATTTGAGAAATAATCTGTAGATTTCACAAATTATTTTATATAAATGCAAACACACAAAATAAAAATTAATTAACACAACATATCGTTTTTCGAACTTTATCTCTGTCCCTATCAGATTTAAAAATAAACAAAATAACCTTGTGATCATATATTCTTTATTTAAAATGTTAAATTAAAATTCATCTGCAGGTGTTGGAACATAAACAAAATGTATTCAAACATAAAACGTATTCAAACATAAAAGGTAACTATATAAATATAGTATCTATCTATTTATTTAGCCAGCTTCTTGACATCTCTTGCGACATCGTTGTTTTCCTTGCCTGAACCATTCAACACAGATTTCTTCAAAGTCTTTGTCAAATATGGAGGCAGCCACACCTAAATACATATCTAGTATACATATTGAGCCTTTAATATTATGATTGTATATACAGTGTGTTCCCGGAGTTGAGGAAAAACATCTCTATTATTGATTTTACGTCTTGTATTCGTGATTTTAGTATTTCTTGATCATGCGGCAGGTCATCTGCATACATTTTTAGTTTTAAAACACCCCACAGAAAAAAAATCCATTGGTGTAAGGTGATCTTGCAGAAAAAATAATTGGAGCATATCTTCCCATCCATCTGGCCCCGAAGTGACCTGTCGTAACAAAAACTGAGGAATGAGCTGGGCAACCATCTTGCTGCCAAAAAATGTTACGCCTTACTTCCGGTTGCAGAGTGTTTATATATGGCAATACAAAGTTTTCCAAAAGGTCCAAATAAACATGCTGATTTAAATTTTCTTCTAAGAAATATGGACCAATGATTCGATCATAAAAAAATCCCACACCATTACATTCACTTTTTTATAATGTTGACTTCGTTTGTGAATAACATTGTTTGGATTTTCAAAAGCCCAATAACGACTGTTTTGTGATGAATCGTGGCCATTGGTACAAAATGTTGCTTCGTCAGTAAAAAAAAAATTCTGCGAAAACTTCTATCCACGAGATAATTCTCACCGACCCATAAACAAAAATCCAATCGCTTCTCTTCATCTCCAATTTCAAGTGTGGCTTAAACGGTCGAACTTTGTTTTCCATATAAATTCTCTGTAAATGACTTTTACTTACTTCTAGTTTTTGTGAGAGTTTCCGTAAAAATAAATTCGGGTTTTCTATTACTGAATTTATTGCCAAAAGTGTTGCCACATCGTCTTCATTGTACTTTTTCTTGGGTTTTTTGACATCCAATACAGATCAAGTTTCATTAAATTTTTTTACAAGTTTGCGCAATGATTGGCGCGATACCGCTGTGTTAGGGAACTTTTGGTGGAAAAGGTTAATTGCATATCGATAAGAAACGTCTCCAATCCCATAATATTTGATTAAATAAATTCTTTCTTGTTTGGTAAACATTTTTTAAATAATCAACAGAACACTAATAAATGCAGATGTAAGATAGTAATATTCTACACAATGACGTTTGTCAGTTCAATATTATCGACAGCACACTCTATTTCTTAATTTGAATTCTTATTCATATTAATAAATTCAACGTAAAAAGATTAACACAATAAAAACATAAAACTCAAAATACAGACTTCATAATTTGTTTAGGTTTTATTTTGGATTATAAACAACTTTGTTTTATAAACATGTTGTCCAAAATAATAAATGAAGGTACTTCTCTCTTGAGGCATTTTGATGTTTTCTTAATTTATTAACACCCGGTACATCTGATCTAAGATTTTTATATGGTAAATTAATTTTTTCGACAAGCTGAATTTTTTATGAAGAATGACTTTTCGTCGTAAAATTGTTACGCTCTGAGTTCAACGTACAAAAGAGAAGAGAATAAAAGAAAATTAATAACGATTTTACGGCAGCTTGGCGTGCGTGTGCGTAACAAAGTTGCCGACGGCTAGCTCAGTTTTATCGTGGTCGACAGTACTCTGTATCATAAAAGAAAAAGAAAAATATATATAGGTTCACAAGAATAATAATAAAAAAAAAAACTTACCGAACCTGCTCCGGAGGCGCCACTAACAAGAAAAAAATATAACGCCGCCCTGCTGGTAGGTTCCCACCTAGTCTGGGACTCCAAAAATGCTGCTTATAAATTAAGATGATAGAGGAAAAGTTAATAAAAGAAAAATACATATGTATTGCTCTTAATCGCGCTTACAAATATTTCTCAAATAAACAACAACAAAAATTATTAAATGATCAATGAAGCATTTATGAGTAAATATTCTCTGCCTTTAGGAACAGAGCAGGGGTATAATGAATAATATGTTAGGTTTACAAAGTCCAGTTACCGTTAAATATATATATATATATTGCTGTGTCATTTACAGTGGTAAGAGTATAAAACTCATTATAGCCAGATGGTTTGTAGCATTGATCTTACAGACGCGAGATAAAACGTTCATTCTTAAAATTTGGTTACAACACAGAACAGTAGTTTCACCTCCGAAAGGTTTAAAATTCCAATTTGTTATTTATTGTTATTCGGTACTTTTATGTGGTACCATTTTTTTTAACGGACCCTAATCATGTGTTTGTGCGAGGGGAAGATCTGAAATGTTGATGTTTGTTAATAACATTTTAAAACTGTTGTTAAATTATAAAATACGGTTAAATTAAATATCAAGGTTCAATGTAGGTTCTGAATAGATTTTATCAAGTTGTGTTTAGTATTAAGACCCATAATGTACAAAACAAGAATATTTATTGTAACTTCAAATGCATTTAAAATACCAGACTGGTTTCAAATTGTTTAGTAAGGTGAAAGAAAGATTATTCTAAATTCAAAATGATTACTTATTAATTAAAAGATTCAAAACTTATATTTTGAAAATTAACATTAAATAAAAAAATCGAGTAGTAAAAAAATGAGAGGAGAAAAATGGATGTCAGGTAGAAAATTTCTGATAGAACGTCAGAAAAAAAATTAATACTGAGAAGAATAATATCTAAATATATAAAGAAAGAAGTTAATTCAATAGAGGATATAAATATTCTACGTTATAGAGGGAAATTTTGTAATTGAAAGGTAGAAATTTTGATCGATTTAAGTATTTTGTCAGTAGATACTTTGGATTCCATTTCGCTACTGTATTATAGAAAAGGTATTTACCCATTACTTATTAATAGTACCAAGTGCTTCGAAAGTGCATTATAAATGATGTCTTTTCCAAAAGTTTTCACGAAGATTATCAGAACGAGATATTAACTGCAACAATTGTCAGCTGTCACTTAACCGGCGAAATTTAATGAAAACCGAACGTAGGACCTGAGCGACCATAGACGTAGCATCGATTTAGTGCGCGACGATCAAGACAGGGACGTAGGTAAAAACTTTTCAAATCTTAATATATCATAAAGGTACCAAAACAAATAAACTATATTTCTATTCATACAGGTTGCAACCACATACTATTTAAATAATAAAAGGCCACATCTGATAGTCCGTAATTTTAGTTTAATTTTCTTTGTAAACTATAAAATTTTAAAATATCGATTAACCATTCAGAACATTAAACAACCAAACATTTAAATTCTATTGCCATTTTTATGTTTGCTAGTTAAAATTTATCTTTACAGGAACCGACTACTGAGATAGGGTCGTTTGCACTCTTGTGAACTTTCTCATGCTCTGGGCTTTAAACAGTGACGAGTGCTCTCGCCTGTTAGATTTGATGGTGTAATCCATCTGGCGTCCAACAAAATTAATAAGGGTGTTTTGTATTC
Source organism: Rutpela maculata (assembly GCA_936432065.2). Lineage (NCBI taxonomy): Eukaryota > Metazoa > Arthropoda > Insecta > Coleoptera > Cerambycidae > Rutpela > Rutpela maculata. Next base: position 202,441,908 of record OW386285.2, on the reverse strand, counting down.
GTGCTTCTGTCTTTGCTATATTGACTTTTTCAGTTATTATCATTTTCAGCAATATAGCAGAGTGTGCGAAACAGAACAATTTGGCGCCCAACGTGGGGCAATTTAAGATATGTTTTTAAGAGTGTGTCATAGCATTTTAGTAAACCTTTGCAACAATAAATCATAAACTTCTTTAGAAAACTTTTAATAAAATATAATAAAATAATTTAGTTTGATAATAATTTGTCATATTTGATGGTATGTTTTATAAAACAGGCTTATTTAAAAGTACATGAGATTGAGATCAGGTAAGATGACAGACATGAACCCAACTGAACAAGCACCTGGCACATCCACACCACATGACACACAAGAACTCGATCAAAACACAACGGAACAATCAGGAGACACCTTACTTACACAATCACACCCTGACACGAACATAATGCAGCAACTAATGGATATGATGACAGGTTTGACTGCAAAATTAGATGAAACAAAGCAAGAAAGTAATCACAACATTAATACTAAATTAGACAAAACCAAGGACGAAATTGAAAGGAAAATTAATGAAAACGTCAATACTAAATTAGATGAAACCAAGCGGGAATTAAATAACAAAATGGAGGAAACTATAAAGGAAATTGTTGAAAATAATAAAAAATTGGAAGAATGTGTAGAGGGAATCAAAACGAGGGTGGAAAACTTAGAGAAGCCGATTTACGTAGTTGTAAGATACCCGAAGAGTTGTTGATAGTTTGTCCTGACAAATATGATAAACTGATGCATGAACTTTTACAAAAATATGTGTCGTTGATTAATTTTGAAGCAAGAGTAGCAACAGGCTATGTACATAAATTACAGGTAGATGAAAGCAAAGATATTAAATGCAAAACGTATCCTATTCCTTACAAACATAGAAATTTAGTACAGATTGAACTTCAGAACATGATAAAGTCTGGTATAATAGAATCGGCAAAAACAAACTATATCAACTCATTAGTAGTGGTAAAAAAGAAAAATAATTCTATTAGGCTATGTCTAGGTGCTAGAAATTTAAATTCAATAACTAAAGCACAGTTTGATGCCCCCCAAACAATAGACACAATGTTATCAAGAGTAGGTAAAAATACAATTTTTTCTAAATTAGACTTAAAGAATTCATTTTGGCTCATTCCATTGCATACCGAATCTCGAAAATTTACAGGTTTCAGTGTGGATGGATATATTTTTCAATTTAGGGTGGTTCCATTTGGCTTACAAAGCGCATCTTCGGCTCTAGTTCGGGCGATGCAATCTATCCTCGATAAATATGATACCTTTTGTCTTCATTATATAGATGACATCTTGGTATTCTCCGAATCGGAAAATGAACATCATAATCATTTGGATATCATTCTCAATGCATTAGATGAAGCTGGTTTGAAATTAAATATAGAAAAATGTGAGTTTTATAGGACATTTGTTAAATATTTAGGTTATAAAATCAAACAGGAGGGAATAAGTATCGGCGAGGAAAGAGTTAAAGAAATTAAGGAATACCCACGTCCTACAAATTTAAAAATGTTGAGGGGATTCTTGGTCGTGTTAAACTATTATAAAAAATTCATACCGCGGCTCTCAAAATTGGAGGCCCCTTTGATTGAACTGTTAAGAAAAAACGTTAAGTGGAAATGGGATGAGAGAAGAGGGAATGCATTTAATGAAGTAAAAAAGAACTTTCATGACAATCTACTATTATATAGCCCAGATTTTTCAATACCTTTCACGTTACGTACAGATGCTTCAGATAATATCATTGCTGCAGAGCTAACGCAAGTCCAAGGGGGCGTTGAGATTCCAATTTGTTTTGTATCTCGTATATTAAGACCATACGAATTAAGATATTCAGTGTCCGAAAAAGAGATGTTGTCTGTGGTATATTCAATCTCCAAGCTTACGTTTTTCCTGACTTCAAATCATTTCTTTCTTGAAACCGATCACTCTGCATGGTGTTTTCTAATGAAGAATCGTTTCGCAAATAATAGAATCTACCGTTGGTCATTATTAATCCAAGAATATTCTTTTACAATAAAACACAGACCGGGTAGAGACAATATAACTGCAGATGCACTCACACGCAACCGCCATGTTAACACTGACCACAATAACACATTTACCGTTGCTCTAAACTCATTTGAACACGAAGATCAGTTATATTCAAACATGCAAATTCTACATAGTCAATCACTTCTACGCGAGTTACGGAATAAAATACAACATCAACCACACAAAGGTTTCTCATTAAAAGAAAATTACATAATCAAAACCATTGCATTGGAGGAAAAATATGTTATCGATATACAGTTCGCGACTAAAATCATATTAGATCTACATGACCGATATGGTCACATTGGTGTTAGAAAAACATGGTTGATATTTCGGGAAACCTTTTATGCAGAGAAAGACTTAAGCTTGGCCAAAGAATTGATAGCAAGATGTCATCAATGTTGTTTGGGAAAGACAAAAAATCATGTTAACCGAAACACTGTAAACAGTATCGTTACAAAATCACCATTAGAACTAATTGCGTTAGATTATGTAAGCAATTTAATTGCAAGTGAACATGGTTATAGGCATATTTTAATTATAGTTGATATCTTCACTAAGTTTGTTAAATTATACCCTACTAAGAGGTGCAACACGGGAACTACGCAAGAAAAGTTGAAACACTATTTTAGAATGATAGGAAAACCATTTAAACTACTAGCAGATAACGCCACATATTTTAACAATAATAGATTTATTAACTATATGGAAAAACGGGATATCAAGGTTATCTTTACAACAATTAGACATCCTCAAGCAAATCATTGTGAACGATATGTACAGGAGGTCATTAAATTCTTGAGATTAATCATACAAAATAACCGTACTGAGTGGCCTTTAGCCCTCAGTGATGTTGAATATTACATTAACAATGTTCCAAATACAGTTACTCTCATTTCTCCCATTACATCTATGTTTGGACTACCACCGACAAGACCATGGACAGACAATAATACTATAAATTTGCAAAATATACATTAGTTAGTACGAATACGTCAGGAAAGAAGTACCAGGAAATATTTGGCACAGGCTAACAAAAAAATTAAAAAGAAAATTAAATTCAAAGAAGGAGATCATGTAGTGATTAAGCGTTTGAAGGTATCGGATCCTGAACGAAACATTTGTGGAAAGTTACTTCCACCTTTTGAAGGTCCATTTATTATTAGAACTTAATGACAATACTTATGAATTGAAGAATATTAACAATGAGTATATCCGTGGTAAATTTCATATTGAGATGATATACCCGTACAATCCAGATTGAAACATGTACTTTTAAAAATAACTTTACTATGTGAATGCCACATCACATTCTTAAAATATCGAAATTTTCTTTTAAGAACAAAATTTTTACATTTCTAGGGGGAAATGCTGTCATTTACAGTGGTAAGAGTATAAAACTCATTATAGCCAGATGGTTTGTAGCATTGATCTTACAGACGCGAGATAAAACGTTCATTCTTAAAATTTGGTTACAACACAGAACGGTAGTTTCACCTCCGAAAGGTTTAAAATTCCAATTTGTTATTTATTGTTATTCGGTACTTTTATGTGGTACCATTTTTTTTAACGGACCCTAATCATGTGTTTGTGCGAGGGGAAGACCTGAAATGTTGATGTTTGTTAATAACATTTTAAAACTGTTGTTAAATTATAAAATACGGTTAAATTAAATATCAAGGTTCAATGTAGGTTCTGAATGGATTTTATCAAGTTGTGTTTAGTATTAAGACCATAATGTACAAAACAAGAATATTTATTGTAACTTCAAATGCATTTAAAATACCAGACTGGTTTCAAATTGTTTAGTAAGGTGAAAGAAAGATTATTCTAAATTCAAAATGATTACTTATTAATTAAAAGATTCAAAATTTATATTTCGAAAATTAACATTAAATAAAAAAAATCGAGTAGTAAAAAAATGAGAGGAGAAAAATGGATGTCAGATAGAAAATTTCTGATAGAACGTCAGAAAAAAAATTAATACTTAGAAGAATAATATCTAAATATATAAAGAAAGAAGTTAATTCAATAGAGGATATAAATATTCTACGTTATAGAGGGAAATTTTGTAATTGAAAGGTAGAAATTTTGATCGATTTAAGTATTTTGTCAGTAGATACTTTGGATTCCATTTCGCTACTGTATTATAGAAAAGGTATTTACCCATTACTTATTAATAGTACCAAGTGCTTCGAAAGTGCATTATAAATGATGTGTTTTCCAAAAGTTTTCACGAAGATTATCAGAACGAGATATTAACTGCAACAATTGTCAGCTGTCACTTAACCGGCGAAATTTAATGAAAACCGAACGTAGGACCTGAGCGACCATAGACGTAGCATCGATTTAGTGCGCGACGATCAAGACAGGGACGTAGGTAAAAACTTTTCAAATCTTAATATATCATAAAGGTACCAAAACAAATAAACTATATTTCTATTCATACAGGTTGCAACCACATACTATTTAAATAATAAAAGGCCACATCTGATAGTCCGTAATTTTAGTTTAATTTTCTTTGTAAACTATAAAATTTTAAAATATCGATTAACCATTCAGAACATTAAACAACCAAACATTTAAATTCTATTGCCATTTTTATGTTTGCTAGTTAAAATTTATCTTTACAGGAACCGACTACTGAGATAGGGTCGTTTGCACTCCTGTGAACTTTCTCATGCTCTGGGTTTTAAACAGTGACGAGTGCTCTCGCCTGTTAGATTTGATGGTGTAATCCATCTGGCGTCCAACAAAATTAATAAGGGTGTTTTGTATTCGTGCTTCTGTCTTTGCTATATTGACTTTTTCAGTTATTATCATTTTCAGCAATATAGCAGAGTGTGCGAAACAGAACAATATATATATATATATATATATATATATATATATATATATATATATATATATATATATATATATATATATATGAAATCGGATTTGAAGGAAACAACTATTCAGCGGGCAAATACCCCGACCTGCATTGAATTACACCTTCAAATCGTGATCAGTAACCAACTATCATTTGTCTGTTCCTAACCAGACATAGACCGGTTTCGAACTTATTATGTTCTCATCAGTATGCCATAGGTCATGGAACAGACAAATGATAGTGGTCAACTTGCTAGTCTTATACAAACTGAATCAAATGAAGTGACGGTGAGAGGTAAACTCTCATATGGTCAGATGCTACTGTACGTCGGACAAATGTCACTGACGTATAGCGACTTGCTTTTTGCAAGTACCAAGAGTGGCGACCTCTAGCCTTAGTGGGCTATATATCACTGTTTATGAAATCGGACTTGAAGGAAACAACTACTCAGCGGGCAAATACCCCGACCTGCATTGAATTACACCTTCAAATCGTGATCAGTAACCAACTATCATTTGTCTGTTCCTAACCAGACATAGACCGGTTTCGAACTTATTATGTTCTCATCAGTATGCCATAGGTCATGGAACAAACAAATGATAGTGGTCAACTTGCTAGTCTTATACAAACTGAATCAAATGAAGTGACGGAGAGAGGTAAACTCTCTTATGGTCAGATGCTACTGTACGTCGGACAAATGTCACTGACGTATAGCGACTTGCTTTTTGCAAGTACCAAGAGCGGCGACCTCTAGTCTTAGTGGGCTATATATCACTGTTTATGAAATCGGATTTGAAGGAAACAACTACTCAGCGGGCAATTCTAATGCAAAATAGCTAACAGATATAAGGTATTCATTCCATTATTGACGTTTGACTAAAATAGGTTTTTTTGTACGAACATGAAGCCTTAAAATAAAGCCCAAAATAGCATATTCCTCGCTTACTTGAAGCCCACACCCTGCCTATGCTTGTTACTACATTTTGAAAAAAAAATGTAGTATAGGTTTTGCATTTTTCCGGTGGACCATCGAAACCCGAAAAAAACGGCGGATCGAAATGAAAGTCATATCTATCGACTCGAGAGCGAATTTAGAAAATTCCGTCCGTCGGTCAGTCGTCGGTCTGTCACGCTCAGCCCCCCTACCACCCTTTTCGGATTTCGATGAAACTTGGTTGATAGGAGGCCTTCAGAAGACCTTAACGCTGGAAGCTCGGCCCAATTCGGAAACCGGAAGTACCCGATATAGACGTTTCAAGTTTTTCGGGAAAAATTGAATAACTCTGTAACGGGCAGTCAGATCGAGATATTTCAAAATGGTGCCGCTGGCAACGGTCTACAGATAAGTATACCGGAGACTATATCGAAAAATAAATGGAAATTGATTTTTTTTGCAAAAACTGGTTTTCTCGAAATCGGGCTAGGAAGCACGATAACTGTCCAGGATATTGATTGATTTCGATGAGACTTGGTGGGATCGAAGGTACACAACCACAAATGAAGCCTATTGCTTGAGGCTCGAATCCGTTGACCGTAAGTATTTTTTCCAAGGCCAAGTATGATTTTCCAAAGAAATTAATAACTCCCGAACCGAAGGTCCGATTTTGATTTTCAAAAATGGCGATTGTAGGGCTCGATTAAGTCTATTAGGTGACGTTTGTGAGATATTTGACAAAACAAAAGCGAATCTACAAATCCTGAAAAACTTTATTTTTTTGATAAATTCTACAAATACCGAACAGTTTCCTAATAAAAATCGAAAATTAAATATTCCGTCGATCAATCTCTATAACCAGTATAAGGCATGGATCTTTTTGGACAAAAAATCTGAAATGGAGTTTTTTCGAAAAATTAAAAATAAACGAGTTATTTACAAAGCCCGGTATATCAGAGTGGCAGTCCGCCCGAAAATAAAATTGTAAGTCTGAAATCACTCCCTTCTCGAAAAAGTCTCTATTTTGATAATACACGAAATTATCTATAGGTATCCAAACCAAAAAAAAATGAAGATCATAACGGGGAAAATTCTATCTTTATAAATATTTATTTGACCGATTTTCATTTACTAAATAACAATATAAACGATGCTCTTTCTGTATTTCAAAATGTAGTTAGCCTTTACTTTAGTCAATACAAAAAGAAAAAAAAAAGAAAAATGAAACATGTCAAAATGTACTGAGTCATCCTACGACCCTCTGCTTAAAAGGTACTGAATCATCCCAACAGGGATAAAAGCATATCAAAATGTAGTTTTTAGCTTGTTTATAAACATTTTTCATTTTATGAGGATTATTAAATTAATTATTTTATGTGCTTGTTCTTTTAGACAAGTTCACACGTTCAAACACATGTTAATTCTTGATAAAGCTCTTAAAAATATGAGTGAGGTCTCATTGGATTTAGAATGACGTCTAGAAAAATGTGCAAAAGTTTCAAACCCGCACATAAACCATTGCAAAATTTATAAACAAATTCAAATTGAAAAAATAGTTTTGTTTTTTGCAAATAACTCGAATACTATTAATATATAAGAAATAAAAAAAGGATTCTTAAAGAGGAAGAAATTTCCAATAAAGAACTCCTGACTCCCGGAACTCTGTCTCTATTATTAATAATTTTAATTTGATGTTGAAAATAGGGCTCCGCGCGGAGAACGCAAAGCCGTTGTGATGCTCTGAAACCGACCTTGGCAAGTAAAAACATTTTTTTATGTTATTAAATATTAATTTAAAAATTTATTTTTAAAATTATGGTATTATTTAGATACTTAAAGGAACAATATCTCGTTGGATCCCCGTTTTTCATAAAATGAGCCTATTGTGAATTAACAAATTTTTTTAGAGTTTGCGTTTATATTTCAAGTCGGATAATTGTTAAACAAAAGCCACTGAATTTATTATTATTTCGCTTCGTGGACACCTTATGTCAACTATACTTTATGAGATTATGACATTGCGATATTTTTAATTGTTATAGTCTATTAGTTATTAATTATTCCAGCCAACAAAAAACTATAAAATATATAAATAAAGTAAAAAAATATTTTGAGGTTTCTGGTTCTTGTACACACACTAAATCACATTTTTTTTCATCCCCTTTAATAATCGGGTGGGGGTGGTAATGGGGGTGGTAATGGGGGTGGTAATGGGGGTGGCTAATGCCAAAATTTTTTTTGGGGTATCGTTTTATGGGTTTTTAGGGTAGAGGATTTCAAATATTATATTATTAATGTTCCATAAACAATTATTTCCACATACAAAATTTTTTCGTTGTGAGATACTTGGATGGAAAATCTGAATGTGGAAGTAGTGATTCCTTAGGCAGCGGTTTTTATCTATTTGTCTATAAAATTTGTTTAAGCAAATAGCACTAAAAATTTAAAGTTTATGTAATCTTATAGTATTTTTGAATTTATTAACAGTAATAATAATCAAAATTAATAAAAACTCCTCCCTTTTTCATTTTTCAGTTTTTTGTTACCTTAAATAATTAATAACTAACAGACCATAACAATTAAAATCATCGCAATGTCATAATCTCATAAAGTATAGTTGACATAAGGTCTCCACGAAGCGAAACAGTTTTAGTGGCTTTTGTTTAACAATTATCCGACTTGAAATATAAACGCAAACTCTAAAATAAATTTATTAATTAACAATAAGCTCATTTTATGAAAAATCGGCGAAACATTTTTTTCCAACGAGATATTGTTCCTTTAAGTGTCTAAATAATACCATAATTTTTTTTAATTTCTAAATTAATACTTAATAATATAAAAAAATGTTTCTACTTGCTACGGTCGGTTTCAGAGCATTGGAGCCCTATTTTCAACATTAAATTAAAATTATTAATAATAATAGAGATAGAGTTCCGGGTGTCAGGAATTTTTTATTGGAAATTTCTTCCTCTTTAAGAATCATTTGTTTTTAATTTCTTAAATATTAATTGTTTTCGAGTTATTTGCAAAAAACGAATCTCGTTATTATTTCAATCTTAATTTGTTTAAAACTTTTGCAATTGTTTATGTGCGGATTTGAAACTTTTGCACATTTTTCTAGACGTCATTCCGAATTCAATGAACCCTCACTCATATTTTTACGAGCTTTATCAAGAATTAACACGGGTTTTAACTTGTGGACCAGACTGTTTGAGAAGTTTGAAAATAGAACAATGTTATATAAAACGTTGAAGAATTAATGTAACTTTTCTTTTTTCTATTGGAACTACCCACATGATAAAAGTCAAAGTCAATAGAAAGCAAAAATAAATAACTGAATGTAAATATTGTTCGCCAGTTTACTGAAGTTTTTATATAACTGTTAAACATTATATATGACCTTTTGCAGTTTGTTGAAAATAAGTCGATTTTTCTAGATATAATTGCTATATTTGTAATTCTAATCGTCTCCTGATGATGCCAGCTTGGTTGGCAAAGAGCTTCTAGCTAAATTCTGCAGAATTTTTGTTATTGTCAAATCTTATCAAGAGTTACAACAGTTTATATTTGCATTTTTTGCTTAAGATGTCTTAACTGTTGTATTTGCAGATTGAAATTTTTTTAATAACAACGTGTTCATCAACTTCCACGTGGCGCTGAGCTAATGATTTATTAATAAATCAAAGCCAATATTGCGAATACTACTACTACTAATAACAACGTGGCTCTTCCTCTAGTTAATTTTAACTTATTAAATACGATCGGACTCTTGGTCCTTCAGTTATCGTGCTTACAAAGCACATGGTGTTTTCATAAATAGTCCAGTAAATGTCAAAAGAACTGTTGGCAATGGTAAGGCAGTACTTAGTCATATTATTATGACGAAAAAAATGTATAAATAGATCAGAAAAATTATTTTATAATTCGTTAAAATTAATAACCAAAACATTAGAGAAATACATAATTCTGCGTATTACAACAAATTACCTGATCAGTTGGAAACTTAAAATAACATGAAAGTCATTGTTTATAAGAATGTTTTAGAGCAGAAAAAGTAATTCTCAATTACGTAAAAATACATACTTTACGAAAAAAATTGTTTGTAGATGATACAATTATCTTCAATTTTTATTTTCTTTATTATTTGAATAGACGCACGATGTTTTTAACTTTATTATTTTATCAAAAAAAAGTAAGTAAACATAACTTGAAAAATAAATCAATAAATGGCATAATTTTACCCCAATTATACAAAGAGGGCAATTTTTAATGTCTATTTTTATTCAAAATTAGTTTTTTTATTATTTGCGATATGAAGACTAAGACCATAATAAGAAATATAGCAGAAATTTAATATTGCTACATAAATTGTTTAGATTTTTATGAAGTAACCAAAACTGCAGTCTTGTGTTGATGACTCATCGATTTTGTGCGTCGGCCTTGTCTATAGGTGGTGTTGACAGAAGACGCTGTAATTAGGGTAAATGAAATCGGTTGGTCCCAATTGAAAGGTAATTGAATAAACTTTATTTTCCAACAAAAATTTCTAATATTTTGTTTCATTATAAATGGATAAAATGTTTTTTTACAATAAGGTTGGATTTTTTAGGTTATAAATTATTTTTAAGGAAAATAATGTAGGCATCTATACTATTTAGTTAATCATTTAAAAAGCTAAAAAAAAAAAACTTTAAATGAACTTTTTTATTAGAACGCAAATTAAAGGAAAACCGACAGGAAAACATTTTCGCAAAATTCGATTTTCATGTAACCAAATTTTTGGACAAAGAAGCGATATAACTTGTAGAAATTGTAGAGAATTAAAATATCTTTCAACATTGTGGTCAACGTTCTTCTCCTCAAGCGTTAATTACTTCCACATAAGTATAGTAACGATAAAAAAAAATTGAAAATTTTTATTGTTCAAAATAGGCTTAGAATGTCATGAAACGTCGAGATTTTAAGTTTGAGCGAAAAAAACTTCTGTCTGTCGGTCCCGTCTGTAACTTTTTTTGTGCGCACGATTACTCTGGAACTGTTTAAGATATTGACTTAGAATTTGGTACACGTATGTATTTTAACGAGATCTGGAAATAAATTATATTTTTATCCTCTTCCGTCGAAGGGTTGGGTGGTAAATTGGGGTAAATGGAGGATAAATGGGTAAATCGAACAGGTAAGAGTCCATAAAATTTGTATTTAGTATATATAAGAGAAGCTAAGGTCTCTAAAAGCTTTTTGGCATTAGTCACCCCCATTACCACCCCCACCCCATTATTAAAGAGGACAAAAAATTTGTGATTTAGTGTGTGTACAAGGACCAAAAATCTCAAAATATTTTTTACTTCATCCTCCTCTATTATCATTCCCCTATCACCACCCCCATCCCACTACCGATGTGGGATATCGTTTTATGGGTTTTATGGGTTGATTTCAAATATTATATCATTAAAGTTCCATAAACAATTATTCCCACATACGAAATTTTTTCGTTGGGAGAGACTTGGTTAGTAAATCTGGATGTGGAAGTATTGACTCCTTGGGCAACGGTTTTTTTGAGTTAATCGCGAAAAACGAGCGTCGAATTTTGACTTTTGGAGGGCAGGAAAAAAACACTAAACCTTAAAAAAAATCACTTTTCGGTCAAATTTTTACCATATTGGAACGGACTAAAATTTTCTTCCCCCTTTGATTGACATCCTTTATTTATGAATTATTTTTTCTGTTGGATGACGACCCTGCATATTTTTCTTATAAAAACTATATCAGATTTTTTCCTGGCAATAGCGACTGACAACTACATTTCAAATATCATTTTACTGTGTCGTTTCTTATTTTTTAAACTGGCCACCCTGTAAATTTTTCATATTTTTCTTCTTTGACAGTTATGTTACCTACATGCGAAATCTCCGCCACATCTTCTTTCATTATTTTTTTAGGTGACAACCCTGTATATTTTCATATTTTTCTTACCTGGCAGTTGTGTTGTGATATCTGCATGCGAAATAATATCGTCCTTCATCTCATTTTTTATTACTATTTTTGGGGCGACCACCCTATATATTTTTTCATATTTTTCTTTGACAGTTGTGTTAACTATATGAGAAACATTATTGTCCGCAATCCATTTTTTCATTATTTTCTTAGAGTGAACAACCCTGTACATTTTTCATATTTTTCCCCTGACAGTTGTGTTAACTACACGCAAAATATGTCTGTCTGTCGTTACATTTTTTCCTCATTATTTTTTCAGGTGTCCACTGTTCTTCTTTGACAGTAGCGTCAACTAACGACCAAATATTTTTGCGTCGAACGGTTTTGTAATATTTTCCCCACAATATATATCTTATAAACTACAATAATTGTTATGTGTACACATGTATTATTGTTAGAAATAGATACATACTTCTGGCTCTTGTAGATATAGCTGTAGATATAGCATAGCGCCAACAGACAGACACCAGACCGACAGACAGAGAGATTGATGGAATTAAATGGCTTTAATTTTCGTAATCTGCATAGTCTGAAGCGCGAAAATCCGAAGAAATCTCGGAGGGTAATTTTTTTACGATTACAATACCCTACTTCCCTTCGGTTAGCAAGGGAAGTAAAAAACGAAATTTAATCCATATGACAATATTTCTAAATGCTTTAATAGTGGATTTTAACATTCCGTAAACAAGTGGCACTGACCATTTACAGGTACCTAAAACAAATTTAGCGGGAATTTGATAAAAAGTGTCGACCTACCCCAACATCTGATCGGTCACACTACAATGGGCTGTTATAGTAGTAATTTTAAATATGTGACTAATACTTTCTCAATTTGCTGTAATGTACAGTATTATAAATTTTTCACGTTCTGACTTTTTAGTTATTTAATTTAGTTTTTAAATATGTTAACATTTTAAATCACATAAAGTGAAGTCAAATTAAGTAAGAAAATAGGTGAATATGGAATTCTCTGGCTGCAGCAATTTTATTATTTTAATTTGTCGTAGATATAATAAGTGCCATCGAGAAGTTTTTAATTAAATCGGTCCAGCATAAACAAATTTTAACAATTTATTTTTCAACGCTGAAATTTTCTGCTCTTTTCCTATTATCTTCGGTCCTAATAATCGTATTGCAAAAATAAAAACCACCAAAAATTGTCTTTTTTGACAATTTAAGAAATATAACGTAATAATGCATCCATTTTAACGAAAGTTGGAGGAACTGTGCACTTTATTGAACTAAACCTTCGTGCCAAATTTTAGCATAAAATATTTATTCAAACGGCTAAAAATAAAAAAAGATTTCGAAATTTTAATCGCTTATTGTTTAAGTGCATCGATTCGTAGAACATTTTTTTTTTCAAAATGTAGGTTTTTTTACATGTATTTTACAATGAAATTATCTTCATTTAAACCATTTTTTAAATCTGTTTATAATTTTCAAAATTATAGGTACGAACATATTCAGATAACAGGATTTTTTTTCAAACCAAGAACAGGTAACGAATTATGAAAATAGATGAAATATTTCTTAAAAAAATAATGATCTATTTGCATTTGGGGCCGAGATACGTCAGAGTTTGCGCCTCAGTCGCTTACAAATAACCAAATTGATATATGTTCTTAAAATGTGGACTGGTTATTCTTCAGTAATATTAGTCTCACCTAGTTGAGAACAATCCAGAAGCACAATTGTTAAAAAATATAGAGGCCTGATAGTCGGGCTTTTAGCGATTATGTTACAGATCTAAAAATCGCCAAATAGCTCTAAATGTGATATTATGGTTTTACAGATCATACTTCACTCGTAAGATAATTAATTCAGTGTGTAAGACGACCAGCACTTTTTTTCCAGGATGCAACGTCTCTGGTTCAAATCCTAACTGCGATTTTTTTTATTGTATCAGTAACATTAAAAGTTACAAAGCTGTGTACATAGATATAAGAATAACTGTTCAGGTTAGGTTTGTTTTCCCTTCCGCGACAAAAATGAATAAGAAAGTAAAAAAAAATTGACTATGTGTGTTATAATCTCAAAGCCGCTTTATTCGATGTAATTTTAAAAATTGTAGTTTTGACTCATTTTCAAACAGCGGAGACAAAAACATAAGCATCGAAAAACAATCAGTCCAAATTTCTAGAAAAAATATCGACTTGTTTATTTATAAGTGACCTAAACACAAAAACTGACGTTTCACGGCCCCAAATGCAAGTAGATCATTAATTTCTTTAGAAAAATGTTAGATATTTCATCTATTTTCATAATTCGTTTCCCGCTTTTGGTTTCATAAAAACCCAGAGTTATTTGAATTTGTTTACAACTGTAACTTTGAAAATAATAAATAAATTTCAAGCAAAAAGTTCAAGTGAGTATTCTTTTTTCTTAACACTGTTGGAAAATACATGTAAAAACCTACATTTTCAACAAAAATTTACCGCACACGAGTCACTGCACTTAAACACTTAAACAACAAGCGATAAAAATTTCGAAATTATTATTGGTTTTTAGCCGTTTGAGTTTTGTTCAAAAATATTTATTTTGCGCTAAAATTTAGCACAGGTTTAGTTCAATAAAAGGCTTAGTTCCACGGACTTTCGTTAAAATTGATGCATTATTATGTTATATTATTTATTAAATTATTATCAAAAAAGGCAATTTTTGGTGGTTTTTATTTTTTTTACTAATTAACAAACTATCTTCATCTTTTGCATAGGCCTAGTCTTATTCAAGATTTTATTGCGAATAATTCACTATTTTTATTTTTACGATACGATTACTAGGACCGGAGATGCTAATGAAAATAACAGCAAATTTCAGTGTTTAAAAATAGGTAAATTGTTAAAATATTACAAGAAGCAATGGACCGATTTAATCCAAAACTGCTCATAGCACTTGTTATTATACATAAAACAAAAATTACTGCAGCCAAACAGTTTCATTCAAAATTTATTTTCACTCCACTAATAGTGTGGGGTGCTCTTAGACGAAAAAAGTAAGTTATTAGAAAATCGATTGGATTTGAATGAATTTCCCTGAAAACATTTTTAATGGCTTTCTATAATCAAATATGAAGTTTTCTACCACTTTTCCTTGTACGCAATAAATATAAAATAAATATTGTCAATTTCCTTTCAAATAAAATTAATTAAAAATTTAAAAATAAAATAAGTACATGTTCTATTTTGCTATTTGTTCTCACCTCACTCCACCATATATCTAGAGACAATACACACCTATAAGATAATAGTTATTTAACAAACAAGTATGTTAATGAGAGCGATTAATAAATTGAGACATTTTAACGTGCGAGCGTTAGCGAGCGCATTATTTGTCGAGATTATTAATCGCCGATTACCACACGAGTAAGTTACAAAAATTTTCCGTTGATTGTATATAGGAAATAAAACCGCTGCCCAAGGAATCACTACTTCCACATCCAGATTTTCTATCAAAGTCACTCACAACGAAAAAATTTTGTATGTGGAAATAATTATTTATGGAACTTTAATAATATAATATTTGAAATCCTCTACCCCAAAAACCCATAAAACGATACCCCACATCGGTGGTGGGGCGGAGGTGGGGATAGGGGGTGGTAGTGGGGGGTGGATGAAGTAAAAAAATATTTTGAGGTTTCTGGTTCTTGTACACACACTGAATCACAATTTTTTTTCAACCCCTTTAATAATGGGGTGGGGGTGGTAATGGGGGTGGCTAATGTCAAAATTTTTTTTTGAGACCTTAGCTTCTCTTGTATATACTAAATACCAATTTTATGGACTCTTGCCTGCTTGATTTACCTATTTACCCCAAATTTACCCCAATTTACCAACAAGATGAAAAGATAATCTAGTTCTAGATCTCGTTAAAGTACATATGTGTACCAAATTTCAAGTCAATATCTCAAACGGTCCCTGAGTAAACGTGCGCACAAAAAAAAGTTACAGACAGACAGACAGACAGACCGACAGACAGAAGCACAGACAAACAGACCGACAGACAGACAGAATTTTTTTTTTTCGCTCAAACTTAAAATCTCGACGTTTCTTGACATTCTAAGCCTATTTGAACAATAAAAATTTTTTAAAATTGTTTTTGTCGTTACTATACTTCCAATGGATGTGGAAGTAATAGGAAAAAAATCTAATTTTATTTTATGACACAAAATTGAATTCTAAGTATTACTTTATTTATTTAATTATGGTAACACATATGGAATTTAAAAAATATCAAAAATACAATTACAAATTCATTAGGCCTCTTTTTGTAACATAGAAATATGCCAATAGCACCGATTCCGAATAGCGCGATACCTGCTTCTCTTTTATTAATTATAAAAGTTTCATACTCGTTTTATACGTTTGACAATTAGAGTTTTGACATTAATTGTCATATTAATTGTTTTCAATTATGTCCTTAATTACCTAAACTAAAATCGTATATTAATAGAAAATCATTTATTAATAGGGGTTATTAATGAACGATTTTTTATATATTTATCAAAGCTACAAATACACGATGAACGGAAAAGTAATAAATAAAATAGGTAGGTATAATTTATTAATTATTTGGAAACACGCGATAATAATTGTTTATGTAACTAAGCACTAAAGTTAAACATTTTATCACGATGTAGAATTTAGTTAAATAAACCACATAAATGATAAATTTGGACAATAAAAATTTTTAAAAATTTTTTTGTCGTTACTATACTTCCACTGGACGTGGAAGTAAAAGAAACTTTAGTGCCAAGTGTATAACTAAGTTTTTCTTGAAATTGTGAAATTAAGGTTAATCAACTCTATTTAATGAATAATTTTAAGTGACATTAAGAAATGTCAATTATTTAAATTTCAAATCTCAATAATTTTTTGTAATGTAATTATGTCACAAGCAATGGACAATTTATGTTGACGTTTACCTGTCACCTCCTCCAACTACAAGAAATCGTACAATGTTTGATTACTTTAGTGACTATCTCTAACTCTCCAATGACAATTTTGAGGTTTTTTCCGATTTCCAAAAAATCTATTTTTTGTACGATCGAGCTTATTTGTTTATTTACAATATCTGTTGCCAAGACGTCAGATTATATTTACTGATTGCTAAGTCGGTAAGTAATTTGCTTACCGGTAAGTAAAATTAATATAATATATATTACCGATATTTCACAAAAATAAGTAGAAAAAATAAGGTCATTTCTATGTATTTTAAAAAAAATAACATTATTTTCTGCACGACTGTTTTTAATTACACTTCAATTAAAATAATTTCATTTCTAGTAAATAAACGAAGTGTCAAAATACAAATATCTTATTTGACAAGTTGTACTTGCCACGAAATATAAATGTGACTTTTGACTTTTCGTTTATTTAGTAGAAACTAAATTATTTTAATTGAAGTGCAATTTAATACGATTGTACAAAAACAGTATAAGCATCGCGAACCTTATAGTCTCCGACGGTAAACGTCCGTTACCGTTCTGATGATACTTAATATACTATTATTTCCACACAACGGAATAATATATATCTACCATATATTAGGTAAGTAACTAGATTACTTGACAAAAATAAAGTCGGATCTTTCATATGAAGTTCTTTAAAATTAGCTTTTCCTGGATAACTACGCCCTTCTGTAAAGCGTGCATTAAAATAATGTTTGAAATTATTTTTTTCAGACTCATTATAGTGCAAGCTTTAACAACTATTGATAAGTTTTTACTCAATATATTTATGCAAAAGTCTTCATCCTCCGTGTCATCCCTTAAATATATCAAATAAACCACCCTTTATGACTTTTCAACAGTACTTAACGGTTGAAACTTACCTTATAACTTCATCAGAAAATTTTAAAACTTTTTGCTTCTTGCTTAAAAAAAAATAAAATACCCTGACATGCATAAAAATAAAAAAATAAGCCGTTTTCTTCCATATGTATTTAATAGGTACCCTCTCTCAAAATTATTCAGATTAAAAGTAATGTAAACTAAATGAACGGAAATAACAAAGAAGGTGGGAAATATTTAACAAATATAGAGTAGAGTAGATTTGGACTCACCTTGGCCTTTAAAAGGGGGTAGCTTTCCAGGGAGGGCTAATTTTGGAAAAATTAATACTAGAAACTTAATTTTTGCCAAGGAATCTACTTAGAAATATCCTCAACATTTTAGTTAATACCCTGTATAGGTGTACTTAAAATCACAAATTAATTATATTTATAATTACGATTTTTGCTGCTGAACGCACGGAAAAGAAAGACAGTCTGTATAATCTTAGTGAAGTAAAAAAGTAAAATGTATCAATAGATTTTTTGTTAAATAACAACAGTTTTTTTGTCATCTTATAGGAGATATAAATATTATTTAGTTACGAGTCCCGTTCTAAGCCAGTCATTAGAACACAATTAACATAAAATATTTAATTATCATAGCCAAAAATTATCATTGCCACAGCAAAAATATTACAGATACAAACATATTAGTTGGCTGCATAATATTTACCAAGCAGATGTACAGTGTTGCCAAGACTCAGGGATTCGTATAATGCATCGAATAAAAGAGGGCATTGCAAAATGCGTCAAATATATTCACTGTATATATCGATTATACACCGACAACTGTAGCGCCATCTGAACATCAATTCGTTGAACTACATCGCGTATGTTTTGAGAGAAAGGAGGTGCAATTTGATGCCCGGGCGAAATTTTGCCAATTGGCGGGATTTGTTGAGAATAACATAGTCTAGGTTTTATACACGCATATTTTTACGAAGCCCGAAGGCGGGCTTCGTATGTGTGTTGTGGGCTTCGAGTAAGCGGCAGAATATACTGTTTTGGGCTTCGTATTGAGGCTTCATATATATATATATATATATATATATATATATATATATATATATATATATATATATATATATATACACATATATATATATATATATACGCGTAAAATCACCAAGTGGCACCGAAAACTAAATTGACGTTCTCGCACCCAATATTTTCCGCATTTAATGTGAGCAAGTGGCTCCCTATATATTCCCGATATGTATATGCGTTCTGGCACCGTATATATGGAGAAGACACTTTTTCTTTAGATACTCACTGTGTTGTTAATACATTTAGGATTGCTAACGCACTCTGTAAAAATAGGCCATTGTGTTGCTTGTCTTTTTGAAACGTATCACATACGTGCGATATCCGTGGTGTAATTGCAGAAATAGAGGAAATAAGATGAGAAATAATTCTCTAAAAATTGTTATTGATGTTGACTCATCATATTCTATATTTAGTTTCAATTGAGGTCTAGAAAATTATTTGAAAAAAAAAAGACAAGTAGATGAGGTTGATTAAAAAAGAAACAAATTAATTATTTATTATTCATTGGTGATAAATCACTTATGAAAACATGTAATTAGAATATCAATTTTAGTTATTGTAAATTACAGTGTGAATTTGTGTATATGACATACCAATAGTAACTGACATTTATTATTGACAGTTCGGCTAATTTCAAAGCATGTCGTACAAAATAGTATATTACGTAATGAGTGTTGTAAGAAGCATATTACGCACGAATGGAAAAGTTATTTTCATGAGTGCGTAATTGCTTTACAACTCGAATTATGTACTATACTTTACCTACGATCACTACTGTAAATAGTAAAAAACACACTACCTGCCATTCATGTAAGTTGAATTTTACGTATTGTAAACAAAACGCACTGTAAACAAATCGCACGGTAATCAAAACGCACGGGACACCCAATTATAGGTGGCTTATATCGCTGACGCGGGGTTTAAAAAAAACAAATGGGCCTACGTAATTTTCAAACGCTGTCAAAACTGACATAATATTTGTTGAATGACATTGTTGACTAGTAAACTAAATCCAGATTTTACTAAATAAATAAATAAATATGATCGTAGGTAAAGTATAGTACATAATTCGAGTTGTAAAGCAATTACGCACTCATGGAAATACGCACTCGTCGCTACGCGGCATCGTGCGTAACTTTTCCATTCGTGCGTAATATGCTTCTTACAATTCTCATTACGTAATATACTATTACCTACGATCATATTCATTTATTTATTTAGTAAAATCCTGATTTAGTTGTCAACAATATTATTCAACAAATATTATGTCAGTTTTGACAGCGTTTGAAAATTACGTAGGCGCATTTGTTTTTTTAAACCCCGCGTCAGCGATATAAGCCACCGATAATTGCGTGTCCCGTGCGTTTTGTTTACCGTGCGGCTTGTTTACAGTGCGATTTGTTTACAATATGTAAAGTTCAACTTACATAGATGTCAGGTAGTGTGTTTTTGACTAGTTACAGTAGTGATCGTAGGTAAATAATATAATAATCGTTTCCCTCAAAAATTCTTAAAATCACAAAATAGTATATTACGTAATGAGAATTGTAAGGAGCATATTACGCACGAATGGAAAAGTTACGCACGATGCCGCGTAGCGGCGAGTGCGTATTTCCATGAGTGCGTAATTGCTTTACAACTCGAATTATGTACTATACTTTACCTACGATCATATTTGTTTATTTATTTAGTAAAATCTGGATTTAGTTTACTTGTCAACAATGTCATTCAACAAATATTATGTCAGTTTTGACAGCGTTTGAAAATTGCGTAGGTGCATTTGTTTTTTTAAACCCCGCGTCAGCGATAAAAGCCACCTATAATTAGGTGTCCCGTGCGTTTTGTTTACCGTGCGATTTGTTTACAATACGTAAAGTTCAACTTACATGAATGGTAGGTAGTGTGTTTTTTACTATTTACAGTAGTGATCGTGGGTAAATGTATATTACAAAACAATAAGCGAGTAAAATATTAATTTCATCTAATAAAAATGTCAATTTATTTACAATCTTTTGATTCTAAATATTATATTATGAAATAGTGTAATAGGTAGTATGATTTAAAAATATAATTTATTACCTTATTTTGTATGAACTGTTACATACGGTAACGTTGGATCTCAACGTTAATATATTTTGTTGAATTTGTACAATTGCTTTAAGGGTGGCGGTGTGGCTTAAAAAAATGATTTCGTAATTCGACAAGTTCTCCTATGAACCGATTGAGAAAATACTTTGACAGGCTTTTAGAAAATACTTGATAGAATGATACTGGAATATTGAAGTCAACAAAAAATATTTTTTTTTTTGTTTTTCACACAAGAAAAAAATGTTTTTCTTTCTTTAGTTTTCAATAGGCTAGTACCATTCTATAAAGTTGCCTATAAAAGCCTATCAAAAAATTATTTTAATCGGTTTAGGAATGTAGGAGAAATTGTCGAATTACGTTCGCGGCTTAATTGCAATAAAAGATTAAACTGCGGTTGATTTCGATACTCTTGATTTTATTTATGCCTTTTCAGAAAATTATACATATATAATATGCTCTTAGATTTAGTTTGGGTGAAAGTTATAAAGTATATGGAGCTTTAGCTCTTAAATTTGTTAACGCTGCTAAATAGGTTGTTTTCAGAGTTATCCCATTCTCTTGTCTATAAAAGGGACAAGTGCCGTAATAAATAAATGTTTATATATGTTTATATATTATCTTAGTTACGGTTCAAATGGTCGGTGCATCAAAGTTTTGTCAATTGTCAGTTCATAGACTTATTTTATTAACAGGCACTCACATCAAATCATGGGCCCCGGCCCCTTTCATTATAACTACACTACCTGTACCCAAATTTTAATTAGTTTAATATTTTTGCATTGCATTTCCTAGTTTATTCGGACCTCTAAGTGGTCGGGCCCTGGTACCACGGTACCTACTGGACCTATCCCCCCTCCCCTGTTGGGGCCCTGATTATAAAGTATAGTTTAAAGTGAGAAATAATGTAAACAACAATTTGTAGATAGGCCAGACTCCTCCTGCCTGAAAGAACATAATACAGACAGATACTACAATTTTATTACATTATCAGATGAAGCTAGTTCAGGGATGAACAATGACTATGCATTGTCATTATAATATACGTATGCCAATGCGGCAATATAGGTAGAGTAATTGTAGGAATACAGGAAATAGTCAAGTAAAATTCTGAAAAAGTAAGCTAAATAATTGTATGTGATATTGACACTCATTGTATATATCACGTATCAGTTGAAAAACTCTGAAAAAAAATGTAATTAACAAAGATTAGGTAGGCACTTCTCAGTAGGGAGCTATTCATAACAAACAGGTTATGTTAACGAAAGTAGTTACGAAAGTATAGGCAACGTTTAGATTACGTTAATTATTTTTCAGAAATGATCAATCAATTGGCCTCAAGTTTTCACCTTTTTTTTATATTTTACATATTTACAATCGATTATTTTTATTTATTTGCTTTTATCATGATTAGAGAATATTATTTAGGTATTATGCAAATCACAACTTACACACTTTCTTATTTATTATGAAAATACCTACTTTCTGTATATTGTTGCCCTAATCTGGGCACGCTAATATACTAGTAATTCAATACTTCGTCAGTATTAGCTAGAAGATAGTTGTTTTGATTGGTTCTCCAATAATGAGTGTTTTAAAGTATTTACCTTAGTATATTAGCATATTTACATATTTGTTAACAATAACTGTTAATATGAAGGTCAAATTTTAATAAGTGTAGAAAATATGGATTTTTATTACCATGTCGATAGTGAAAAATTGCATTCATTAATACAGCGAGAAACTTCTATCTTTCTAGATAAAGGATGGGGACAAGTTTTTACCGTGAAACTTCTATGGACGCGTTAGGCATTTTTCAGTAGGAAGTAAAGTACTATAAAATGTTTTTGGTTACTTGAAGTCACCGGCACACAATTTTTTTTGGGTTACTTCCAATTTAGCCGAAGTTTGCAACTTTTTTATTTTTAATATTAACTTTCTTTCGTAATCCGAAGTTCAATTTTCTTTATACTCCTTTTTTCGAATTTAAGAATGGCTGAGTAAAAATAAAATTTAACATCTCAGTAGAAAGAATGCCATGGAAAAATTATATAAGCTGCAAAATTTTAACAAGCTTACCATGGAGTGTACAAAAAACATAAAACCACCTTCCTTAATTCAATATGTCAATTTTAAACTTGTATAAGAATTAAAATTTTCAAAAATTATTGAAAATAAATCTTTTTAAACATTTTTTTTTAATAGTCCCATTTTCTTTTCTATTATTTGTTTGTAATATGTGTTTTCCATTTAATTTTATTTAAGTAACAGAGAATTATATAAAATTAATGAAAACTGAATAGTTTCTTAGAAAAAGTGCATGTAACATAAATGTTTAAAATGAATAAGATTCCAGAAAGGTTCAATGTAATGTTGAAAAGGGACAGAGAGGTAACAAACACGTGTTAATAATAAGACACAAAAGAAGATACTAGAACTTACTTTGACTGAATTTTAAAGTAAATGGACCACTGCTCATTTTAAGGAATATATGACACATTTTAAACTAATTAGTTGGCGGGAATTATGGAGAAAAGAATCATTGTGTACCGTGGACCACACGGTAGAAATAAAATTTCTAATTCAAGCACATTACGTAAAAACATTTTGTAGCACATCAAAAAGTTGCCTCTAACCTACCCTTCATTACATAATTTTTTTACATATTTCGGTACATACTTAAATACCGGTTAACCGGTTATGTTCATTTTACTTCCACGTCCAGTGGAAGTATAGTAATAAAAAAATTTAAAAAAATTTTTATTGTCCAAATAGGCTTAAAATGTCATGAAACGTCGAGATTTTAAGTTTGAGCGAAAAAAAAAATTTCTGTCTGTCTAACTTTTTTTTGTGCGCACGTTTACTCTGGAACCGTTTAAGATATTGACTTGAAATTTGGTACACATATGTACTTTAACGAGATCTAGGACTGAATTATATTTTCATCTTGTTCCGTCGAAGGGTTGGGGTGAAAATTGGGGTAAATTTGGGGTAAATGGATAAATCGAGCAGGTAAGAGTCCACGAAATTGGTATTTAGTATATACAAGGTCTCAAAAAAAATTCGGCATTAGCCACCCCCATTACCACCCCCACCCCCTATTAAAGGGGATGAAAAAAAATGTGATTTAGTGTACAGGAACCAGAAACCTCAAAATATTTTTTTACTTCATCCACCCCCCCCCCCATTACCAACCCCCTATCACCACCCCCACCCCACTACCGATGTGGGGTATCGTTTTATGGGTTTTTGGGGTAGAGGATTTCAAATATTATATTATTAAAGTTTCATAAACAATTATTTTAACATACAAAGTTTTTTGTTGTGAGTGACTTGGATAGAGTGTCTGGATGTAGAAGTCGTGATTCCTTGGGCAGCGGTTTTTATTTACCGATTTACCGGTTATTAAAATTTTCTGTAAATTGCATTGTGCATGTTTACAACTTTATTACTTTCTCAAAGTTTTCTTTTAGTAAAACCTAAGTTTATATTTTCTGCAAAAAGGTAGATATTCGAAGATTCAAATAATAGAAAAATATGGAGACTTCCCCCATTCAAAAAATGTTTTAAAATGATTTATTTTCAACAATTATTAAACAAATTAAATAGTGGAAGCCATTACATTGTGATAATTAATCATAATGAAACAGATGAAAACACCTTTCTTTGTTTTTTATCATTAATTTATTATAACCAAACGTTACCGCAGTTTCGACAAGCGTGTAATTTTCAAACAGTTGATTCACAAATACAAAAATTATTTATAATTTAATTTTGTGTTTTAATGTTTAAAATTTACATATTAATTTAAAGAAAATGCAGTGATATCATTTTCCAATTTTTTTTGCGCACTCTTCATTTAGAAAATATATTTTTAAGACACTTCTTTTCAATGGTTTTTTTAAGATTTAGAATTTTTTATAAAAATTTAAAATTGGCATACTAATAAATAAAATGCAGAGGTGTTGAAAATTTTCTATGCGCTGTTCTACGAAGACTCCGTGGCCAGCTGAATTTTATTGCTTGACAATTTTTCCTATGACTTTCTTTCTGCTGAAATAAAAATGGTTTTCACTTAAAAATGTAAAAAATTGCAACTTCCGGCTTTACTCTAGAACCTTGTGAGTCGCTTCTTATTTCACCCCAATTCGATATATACATCCTCTAGATTTTGAGATGTGTTGACATAGACTTTTATAGACATATGACTTCAAATAATCCCACAAAAAATAATTAAAAGGTGTAATAGTAGAGGTACAGAATTCGAAAAAGTCGTCTAGAAACGTGTCCCGTGGAACATTGAGACAAGTAAATATGTACTGATTGCGCTATTATTATGTAGTGTAATTTTAGAAATGAAGAAAATAAGATGAGAAATAATTCTCAAAGAGTGAGCTAAATAAATTGTTATTGAGTTTAGTTTCAATTGAGGTCTAAAAAAATTATTGGAAAAAAAAATCAAGATGATGCAGATTGATTAAAAAAATAACAAATTCATTATTTATTATTCAGTGGTGATGAATCATTTACGAAAACATTTTATTAAAATATCAATTTTAGTTATTGTAAAATACACTGTGCATTTGTGTATATGACATACCGAGTGATATAAAGGGTTTGTAACATTTATAATAACCCATAAGTTTTGTGTTTTTAAAAATAAAAATATACAGGGTAGTCACTCTAAACAAATTTGAAAAAATATGGTGTGGTTACCAAAAAAAATTAAAAAATGTGACGCAGGACGATAATATTTCGCATGCAGCTAACATAACTGTCAAAGAAACATTTGAAAAAACATACAAGGTGGTCACCCTAAACACAAAGAAAATATATGACGGTGAACGATAATATTTGGCATGTAGTTAACACAACTGCCGTGGAGAAAAATATGAAAAATATGCAAAAAAAAAAATGCGATGGAGAAAAATTACACAAATCTTAGGAAAATAACCATAGTTTTTAGTTAATAATAATATACGGTACATCTAACAGAGAAAGTAATTAATGACTAAAGTATGCAAACTGTGCATTTTGATAAGGCTGTGTGCTAGAGAGAAAAGTTAAGGGGAAATAAATTTGGGTTGGACTTAGCGCTTCGAAAACTTCACCTGCTTGGTCTGTTTTGTCCTGTTTAGTGACATCAGTCAATTCAATAAACTGAATATCTCCAACTCTCTTCCTGTTATGCAGGAGAAGTAACATTAATGTTACCTTAACAAGAATGCTTTATTGCAATATATTTGTTTCTTTTTTAAAATTTCTACAGTATTTACAGCTTTTTCTATACAAAATGTTCTTAGTGTCATAACGTCTTCGGTAAACGAAAGTAGTTCTTTTGAATGGTTTATCGATTTGTTTCTATTCAGCTCTTTGAGAGCAAGACTACCAACTAAACTTCCCAATTTCATTCATTTTTCGCAAAAGTTTTAATTCCTCCACTATATTTTTAAAGTTATCTAATGACTCGTCCTTTTTGCATATTAGATATGTAACAATATTAATTAAATCTTTAAATGTCTTTCCCTGGGCAAAGCGTACGATGCCACCCCATATGGTCCTTCATTTTCATAATAGTTGCTATGCGTTATTTACGACCTGAACAAGATAATCGATATTGATAGCGTATTTTTTAGTGCAAAGGATATAATGAATGTATAAACAAAGAATTAATAGATACGTTATGGTTGCATTAATCCTTTTTCTGCATATCCCACTTTTACCCCCCCATCTTGTTATAGAGTCCAATCATAGATACTTTTTCCTTGAAACAACAGTGTTAGGTACGTTATTTTATTTTCTTTAATTATTCGAGGGTACCTCCTGAGTATTTTGAAAAGTTGGCAGGGGCGGCGGGGGTGTGCGTTAGCCGCAATATTTGAGCTGTAGCTCTTAAATTGTTAGTTCTACGAAAATAAGCATGTAAATCAATTTGTAGTGAGTTCTTACCATTTTTGTCATAGCAGCAACGGTTCGCGAGATATATACGTTGAACTTTGAAGAGATATAGCAGCTAACTCACACCCCCGCCACCCCCACCACTTGATAGAATACTCAGGATGTACCTATTGATTGGACCATATATTATCAGATTTTAACTATTTGGGTGGATATAGTAACATTGATATTAAAAGAGTAATAAAAATTATGTGTTGCAATGATTTATGGTTTTATTAGGAAGCAGACAGATTATTCAGAGTAACCTTTAGCTCAGACGACAGACAACATTTTATAGTGAAACCCACAAAAATTTGCAAACTGAATAATTTTTTTTTAATGAGTTCGTGAAAGTGTATAGAATAATATCCTGAAAAGTTTACATTTCGCTCGGATGCAGAACATAAAAAAAAAGTGAAAAAAAAATTTTTTATCCATTTTTTCAACATTTTGAAATTAAGTCAGGGTAGGAAAAAATATAGGTGGATAGACCAAGTGTTTCTGAACAAAAAATGTCCTAATAAAATTTATCGCTAAAGCCACGGTATTCCTGAAAAAAAAAATAGTGAAATAATTTTGTCACTCTGCGCGGCCAGTGCACGGTTAAATGTACACTATGGAACTTCTAAAAATTCTTAGCTGTTCTATCGAGTAAAATAAAGCTTTTTTCTCTTTCTGATTACACGTTTTAGACATTTTTATTATTGAATGGGAGGATAAATAGTGAGTATAGAGTGAAAATATATAATTATGGACGCATATACAGACACCACACATAGCCGCTGAATCGCTCACAAGAATTTTCACGTGCCTTTACTGTATTGTATTTATTACAGGTACACTTATCCACATTTCAGCTATATCCAATGGATTCCTTATACATTTGTTAATGTATTGGAAAAGTTCCAGAATTTATATTCTAAACAATCAAAGATATTTTCATAGTTATAAGGATAAGATCGTGAAAATCGCAATTTGTTATCATGATCTGATTTGTATGCATTTTCGAAAAAATGAGCCAACACTCATATAGATTGAACAAATTCTGATTTAGTGACATGTAATTCAGTGCGTCGGTGTCACAGTCATGCGTATTCAAGCGCGTGCACGCATGGATATCGCTCCGAGTTATAACGTTACACTTGACTATTTTTTCCGGGAAAACCGTGGCTTTAACGATAAGTTTTGTTAGGACATGTTCATAAATATGTGATCTATCCGTCTGTATTTTTTATTTTTTTCTAGCTTGATTTTACTTAATTACTACTGAAAATGCAGAGGAAAGATATATGTAGTACGACTTTTTCGGTTTTTAAATGGATCAACCAAACATTACATACTTTTTAATTCCAGATTTAATTGAGAAGCTTGACCATTTTTTTAAGGTGTCGAAACCAAGATTGAGTTGTTTTTGGGATGCTAGTATTTTAAATATTGTGTATAAATCGAAAGGTATCTAATCGGTTTCTTAGAAATATTTTATTTTTCTGTTCCTTATCCAAAACTGCTAAAATTTATGGGGAGACATTTTAAAAAATGTGAATTGTAATTATAAAAGAAATAAAAAAATTTGCAGGTGAATTACACCTTCTTACCAAATAGCGCAAAATATTTATTTAAACGACTAAAGATCTAAAAAGATTTTGAAATATCAGTCATTTATTATTTAAGTGCGTAGACTCGTAAGAAGGCAATTATTTTTTTTATATATACAATTTTACAAATATTTGATGATGGTAATAAGAAAAACTCTTTTCATCTTCATTTAAACGATTTTTTTGGAATTAGTTTAGAATTTTAGAAAGTGAGACCAAAACATTGAGGACTAACTTTAGAGAAGAAGAAATATGAATTTTTTTATTTATAAGACACCAAAACACAAAAATTAACGTATCTCGGGCCCAAATTCAAGTAAATCAATCCCAAATTTTCAGATTTTGGTTTATTCATCTACATTCATAATTCTTGACTGTTTTTGATTTCATAAAAATCCAGACTTATTAAAATTTGTTTATAATTACAACTGTGAAAATTATAAGCAAATTCCAAAAAAAATGTTTAAATTAAAAAAAAACATGTTCTTAATTGTGCTGCAAAATACATTAAAACAACTTATATTTAAAAAAATGCGCTTCTATGAGTCGGTGCATTTAAACATTAATAACTGAAATTTCGAAGTCTTTTTTATTTTCAGCTGTTTAAATAAATATTTTGCATTAAAATTAGACATCAATGTTTAGCTCGATAAAAGGGAATACTCCTATTAATGATTTGTGTATTATTATTACATCATATTCTTTATATTATTCAAAAAAGTAAATTTTAAAAAATATATATTTTTTGTAAATTAACAAATTATTAGAAAGTTTATTTAGAAGTTTTATTTATTTCAAATTTTATTGGGAACAATTTGGTATTTTTATTTTTGAGATGCAATTACTAGGATCGAGAGAGAAATATTTGAATTTCTGGTAGATTTTACTAGCAACACATGTTCATGGTTAACTTTATTTTTAAGAGCATCCCTCTACTTGGATACTGTTGTAATTGTAAAATATTATCTTTGCTAACCTTTTCTGTTGACAATTGAACAGCTTAAAGCATGGCGTAGAAAATGAATTTATGGCTTTATTGGCCCTAAAATTCTCATCTTATGAACTCGTTTATGAAATGAATTTTGCTATTAAATATCTATTCACATTACTTTATTAATATACCTATTTGATTTAATCAGATAGGTATATTTTAACCAAAAAAAAATTATAATAATCATAGTAGAAAAAAAAATCGTACAGAAATCCGTTTCATATCGAATGTATGTGTGTGTAGATCGTTTCTTGTAAATACGATAACTTCTATTAGACTTAAAATAATTATTTCTTTGGCGCGTATGTAAAATAGTGTGGTAAAATACTCCCTGTTGAAATTGGGCCATATCCGCCATACAGGGCGATAGCCAGAGGCGTACAAATGATCAGGTTTTACATAAACTGTGTTTATTATAATTGTAGAGCAAAATATTACTATACAAAAATATCAAGATATATAGGATATCAAAACTATATAATATAGTGTGTCTATAAGGTTCGAAAGTACTTTTACGTAGATTGAAGGATCTATCAATTTAACTTCAAAATGCTATTGAGGTGTTTTTAATAATGAAAGTTGCATTCGTGTGCTACCGAATGCTAATACATATTAAACATGATGACTGTAGTTAGACTGAAAATTTTTATTTCAAATTTCGAACATTTGTAAGAAATTAGAGCATATCAGTCATACAGGGCAAGCATTTCCTCAAAACAATACAAAAAAGAGACTATTATACGAATGTGAAATTATGCATACAAATTAAAATACATTCAAATAACTTTAAAAACTTAGTTAATTATTACAGTGTAATAAAAGGTTAAATTAAGGTCGATAACGATGCCATACAACCTAATTTTATTTAAGCGCCTTTTATCTACATAAAAACCTATGGATTTTATTTGGTGCAACAAAAAGTTTTTGATTCAATCTAAGTTCCGGACGGTATTTGAGTAAACAAAACAATGTTTAAAGTAGAGTATTTCGTCTTTTTTCTTAGCTACCTCTGGTTGTATAGGTCATATCACAATAAACAACAAACGAGAGTGTTTATTATGAAATTGCGATGAAAACCAGATGTGCCGAACCCTTCTCGTCGATTTGTCGAAAAAATTAAGACAATTAAAATCGATAGCCTTTAAACAATTGACGGTGACTTAAGTAATAATACATACATTTCAACGAAATTTTAGGAAATAACGCTTCTAGTTGAGCAAATCATCATGGAATAATATTAAGGCGAACGCCTAAAAAAAATATCTGTCGAAAATTGAATAGTCGATTGTAAATGCATCAAGTCGTACATCTTTTTTTTACAATAAAGGTTTTTTCATGTACTTTTTATTAGGTTTAATAACCTACATTGTTTTTTGAAATATTTAAAGTCATTTCTTGCTTTTCTTTAAATTATCTTTTTTGAACAAATCAAAACTCTATTCGAAAATTAAATTTATTATTATGCATCAAAAATATACAAAAAAGAAACAATTTAAAAAATCTGTTTTTTTTTTCTATGCCCATTGGGAACAGAGATAAAAGATTTTGTTTGCGCGAAAATATGCATTTGTTTAAAATACAGTTTTTCCAATACCACTGAAAATTACATGAAAAAAATCTACATTCTGAAAGAAATATATGTTGTTTTTCTACGACTCGTCCACTTTAGTCTATGTAAAACGCGGAGTTTGACGCTCGGAATGTCCCCCTCATCGGGACTACTTTTACCCCATGTTTTTTGGGTCGCTGATCACGAAAATCGGGGTCCCGCGGCTCTAAAAATAGTGCGTCACCTCTAAAAATGCCAAAAACCACCCCTTTTGGGAATAATACTGTAAAATAATGTTATGAATGTGCTAATTGTAATGATATTTTGCCAGTCCAGTATGTTCATCTAAATTAAGGACAAATTTTATAGAGGGGGTGAAACTTCCCCTAAATTGACGTAAAATGGAAAAATGATTGAATTTTTTTTTTATTCACTTTTTGATTTAAATTTAGATGAATGGGGATTTTATAATGAAGAAAATTTTTTTCCAACCCGTCAGGGGTGAAAACTACCCCTGTATCGCCTTTAAATTGAACTAACGCTTAGGGGTGAAAAAGTTTTGTGATATTTTTTTCGACGGAAGTTTATCAGAAATTACAAGCAAACTGAAAAGTATACATATCTACTTAATGTCTAAGCGTTAGTTCAATTTAAAGGCGATACAGGGGTAGTTTTCACCCCTGATGGGTTGGAAAAAATTTTCTTCATTATACAATCCCCATTCACCTAAATTTAAATCAAAAAGTGAATAAAAAGAATTCAATCATTTATCCAGTTTTCACCCCTGAAGGGTTGAAAAAAAATTTTCTTCATTATACAATCCCCATTTATCTAAATTTAAATAAAAAAGTGAATAAAAAAAATTCAATCATTTTTCTATTTTACGTCCCTCTGGTTAGCCCTCAGCATAAAATTTATCCTTACTTTAGATGAACTTACTGAACTGGCAAAATGTCATTACAGTTAGCACATTCATAACATTATTTTACAGTATTATTCCCAAAAGGGGTGGTTTTTGGCATTTTTAGGGGTAATGCACTATTTTTAGAGCCGCGGGACTGATTTTCGTGATCAGAGACCCAAAAAACATGAAATAAAAGTAGTCCCGATGATGGGGTCATTCCGAGCGTCAAACCCCGCGTTTTACATGGACTACTTGAACAATTGACGATTTAATTTACTACTTTATTATTCTTTTGTTCATTACACAGGCACACACAGAAAAAGTCGAATGCGAGAAAGCCTATGTATTCCCATGCATTTTGACCCGCTGAATACGAATCTGATGTCCGTTTTGCCCGATTGGCTCTTGCATTTTTGCTGACCTCAAAAAACACCTTAAAAATGCCCAAAACGAGTAAATAAAAAGCTTAAATGAGCTGATCACTATATCTATACGTAATTTGGGGCGCTGAAACTGAATATGAGGTCGGAATTAGCAGATCAGTTGGGAATTTTAACATAACCTCAAAAAATGCCTGAAAATCCAAAACAAATAAATTAAAAGCTTAAACCAACAACTTTAAAACTAACATAACCTAAAGCAAGAGCTAAGAGCTTTAAACCAAGAACTTTAAACTAAGAATTGTTAACCCAACATAACCTGAGACAAGAACTTTAAACCAAAAACTTAAACCTAGTATAAATTAAGACAAGACTGTTAAGTTCCTAAGGCAAGAACTATTAAGATTTAGAGTTCTTGGTTCAGAGTTCTTTGTGTAAAGTTCCTGTCTCAGAATATGTTACATCTAGAGTTCTCGGTTTAAAGTTCTTTGTGTAAAATTCTTGCCTTGTTTTTAGCAAATTCGACGATAAAATAAAAAATATTTATCTAAAATGTTATAGTATGGAAATAGTGGATACAGGTTTTCCATGATACCTTGCATCATATGTTATAAGATGTTGGACAAATGGAAAGAACGTTAAAAAGTAAAATATAAAAATCCAATGATATCGAAGGAGCCTGGAATCCGTGATGAGTGTTATTTTTTAGAAATACAAATGTTTCCGGAATTAATGCTAAAAAAGGGTTAATGGAAACTGACTGTTCCGAAAGTCAAGAAGATGACAGTGAATATGAGTGTTCGATAAGAATTAAAACTCCCAATATTTGGTGAAATGATAAACTTAATAATGTTGTTAGAAATCTTGGTCTATCTAATGGTAGGGAAGAATATTTTGCGGCGATTATGAAAAAAGACAATTTAGTATCAAGTGATGTTCGTTCTAGCTCATACAGAAAAAGAGAAAAAGACTTTGGAAAATATTTTACACAAGGAAAAGAACACTTGATGAATATACTTAAACCTATCATATATAGATTTTAGATAAATATTTTTTTATTTTATCGCTGATTTTTTTTCGATTTTTCGGACCCTCGATTTTACTACAAACAAAACAGAAGGAATTCACATTATTTACACAGTTGTGCAAAATTTTTTGTAGCCCTATACTCATAGGAAGGCAAGTTTCTTACTTCACTAGAGCTGCGGTTGCATGATGACGCCCGCAGTCCCGCTTTCTCAACCTGACCTGCCGCCGATACTGGGGTTTCCCTCCCCTACATCGTAAACTGTGTCTCTACTTCTGCCATGAAGGCATTTTTTTACCTAGGAACTTAGTCGAAATAAATCTTTGCCCGCCGTCACCACGTGGAGGTGTCCTAGTCGCAAGAATAGAAAAAGAAACAAATGGCATATGACAAACAAACAGAATAAAGAAAACTATACATATGTTTAGAACAGCTCTAAGAAAAAAAAAGTAAAAAATCATCAAGGGAGGGTGTAGGTAAATGTTAAGTCCAAACGATATTCCTCTCTCAATAGAGCAAACTTTGAAAAATTTCATTGTTTAGTAATATTTTCCTTAGGATCCTTGAAAATTTAAAAGTTACCCATCTCCGCTCACTAGGGTTGATGAGAGTTTATGCTGAAGTGATATTTCTCTATGAAGTTTGCAGATTGCGCTTTAATTCTGACTTCTGTATTGTGTTCAGCACGTTGCAAATACGTCGAAAATTATATGTTCAGATATTATGTAGAGCAAAGTCAATTTCGGGCTATGATTCAGTCATTTTTGGATACGTTTTCATCCTAAATAAGGATTTTACAAGATATTCGATCGTCGCGCATAAATTCTGACCGATTCGGTTTCAGTGCCCCAAATTACGTATAGATATAGTGATCAGTTCATGTAAGCTTTTTATTTACTTGTTTGGAATTTTTCGGGCATTTTTTAGGTGTTTTTTTGAGATTATGTTAAAATTTCTAACTGATCGGCCAACTCTGACCTCAGATTCGCTCTCAGTGCCCCATAATATGCACGGAAATGGTGGTCAGCTCATTTAAGCCTTTTATTTACTTGTTTGAGGTTTTTAGGGCATTTTTAAGGTTTTTTTGAGGTTAGGAAAATACAAGAGTAAATCGGGCAAAACGGACATCGAATTGATGTTCAGCAGGTTAAAATTAATGGGAATACATATTACATAGGGCCTGCCTTCTCGCACTCGACTTTTTTTGTGTGTGCCGGTGTTATTTTTTGGACTTAAATTTTGACAGGATGATTTATTTAGGTTAGAAATATATTGGAGTAGGAGAGAGTAAAAATATATGCATTATTACGTAAGTTATAATCAATTGTTAAAGAATTATCTTGTTTAAATTTTTTGCAACTTAACATATTGACAAAAAGTTCGGGCTCATCGAGTTTTCTTCGCAATTTCATAACGGACATTCTAGTTTTTATTTATTTTAGTTTATTATTCTATATAACTAGAGATGTTTAAAAACTGCGAAAAAACACGAATTTTATATACAGTATATATAAAAACACTACAAATAAAATATTTACTCATTCCATTATAGATA
The DNA here is from genome assembly GCA_936432065.2 of Rutpela maculata. Lineage (NCBI taxonomy): Eukaryota > Metazoa > Arthropoda > Insecta > Coleoptera > Cerambycidae > Rutpela > Rutpela maculata. The sequence continues at coordinate 202,407,136 of OW386285.2, read as the reverse complement.
CTCGGTTACAGTATGCAGTTATTTTGAAAAATAAAAAAGTTAATTCGATCACATTTTCCGCTGTAAACTACACAAAGTGATCGCTTCCATTAATATTAATTAATTATTCAGTCATATTTTCAAGACAAATATACTGTTTGCATACACCATGGGAAAAAGAAAGGTAATCCTAAAATAATATTAAATATTAATACTAAAATATCAAGTTTTTACTATTATGAATGAAAGATATAGAGGAGTTTCAACATAAAAAATGCGAAAATTTGCCAATTCCCAATCAAAGCACGACCTCAATAATATGTAATGTGGTGTGTGTGTGTGTGTGTGTGTGTGTGTGTTAATAAGAGTTAACTGTCTGTTTTTGTGTGTTTGAGAGTTACATAGCATGTGTCGAATTCAGTGGTCTCGTTGTTCGGCTATACAGGGTGTCCGGTCTGGTGCCGATTCTACATGCAAAAATATGAAAGAAAATTTATATAAATATGTCAGCTAATGCTTCCTTATGGACTCAAAGCCCTTTGAAGATTGAAGCCAAAAACTGGTATTCTGCTATTTTCATTTTTTTTTAAATTAAATAATGGCAATGAAAATTAATTAACAATTAGCTTATTGTTACTCTACTTGACTTAATTGTTACGTGAAAACTTGAAGCACTTCGTGTTTTCTCATTTACACGATTTTTCTTATAAGCGGTTAGTTTTTCTATTAAAATGAAAGATGACCTTTTTAATATTTTTAATTAGTGCTGTAGCTCAATTAGGAAGCATTTGCGGGCATTGCGGAATTTTTTTTCAAATTTTTTCGGATATAATTTGTACCAGAAGTTTGTTACCGATATTTTCTGACACTCTGTATAGAATATGAAGAAAGTACAGCTAAAGATTTTTAATTATATTAAAAACAATAAGTAAATAAATCAGCTAATATTAGATATAAATTAAGAGAAGTCATCACATATTTTTTACCTGCCCAGGAATTTGACCTCAATAGGCAGTTCACAGAGTTATAATAAGATAAAGGGGTTTGTAGATTTCAAAACGAGAAATAATGTAAACTACGGTTATTTTGTCGACAAAGGCATTAAGAAAACGATGATTAGAGGGCATTGTCGCATGTACCATAAATGTAATGTACTGTGATTTCTTTACAATTTTTAATATTCTGTGTAATGTCTTATATAATATACCCACGGACAAAATGATCGCATCATTCAAAATTTGTCATGTTTTGAAGTTAATTTATTTCTTAACCGTTTTTAATGATAGTTTTATTGTTTAAAAAAAAGTTGCAAAGTTGTAACGAAAACGTAACTTTTTTATACTATATCTCCTGTCCTGGACATCAAATGCTTAGAACGACGTCGAGATATAGTTCTGTAAGTAATTGAATGTTTTCTTAATTTCTTTCAAATTAGATTTAATTTAAACTACTTAGGTACCCGAAAAATTTATCGGATTTTCTTCCATCTATAATATGATTTAAAATTCACTAGCCGTAGAAACCCTGAGGTGCCAGAAAGTCATTTTAAATATCGGGAATCAAGCGCAAATGCATGGTGCCACTAAGTACGGTTAGACATCAGTGGTTGGCGCGCCCTCTGCAGATTATACGGTTGAACCAAAATCCAGTTTTTATAGAAAAATCGACCAAGTAGCTCCATCTTGAAATTTTATGGGAAGGATGTTATGATGTTTAGACGTTCAAATATGCGATAAAACGTTCTGGCACCTCGATCTGGTGCCAGAACGTATATATATCCGTCCATATATATGTGAATTTGGTGCCTGAACGTTCAGTTTTAAATATATATATATATATATATATATATATGTGTGTATATATATATATATATACACATATATATACACACATATATATATATATATATATATATATATATATATATATATATATATATATATATATATACAGCGTGTCGCACTTTTCATGGAGCCACCCTCATATCTCGCTCATATCTTTGGTATTTTACACACACTAAATCGCAATTTTATTTTCTTCACCTCTGTTAATATTGGTGTGAGAGTGGGGGTGGTAATGGGGTGGCTAATGCCAATCAATTTTTTCATTTACCCCAATTCACCCCCCCAACCACTCAACGGAATAAGATAAAAAGATAAAAATATAATCAATATCGTAAACAATTCCAGAGTAATTGTGTGTGGAGAAAAAGTTACACACAGAACGATTAGACTAACAGTTTTTTTTAATTTAATGTTTTATTTATATTAATTTATATTTATATTTTATTTTGTTCAAACTTAAAATCTCGACGATTCCTGACATTCAAAGTCTATTTGAACAATACAGATTTTCAATTTTTTTTTTGTGTTGCTAAACTTCCACTGGATGTGGAAGTAATTAAGTATAATATTATTAAATCCTGAATGCAAAAATCACAAACCTAATTAAGGGACATAGAAATATCAATTTATTACGACAAATAAACAAAGCATTTATTTTATATTTTCCTGTTATTCTAAATTCTCTCTCTTACGATATAAATGCTACACTTATATTTTTAAGCCCTCTATTTGAAATTCTGTATAAAAATTCAAAACACATTTTAAGATGTTTAAGATACTTACAACTATTTTTCTTTCATAGCACTATGCAACTTAAATTATAATTCTTAGAAGGTATAAATTTTTGAATTTAGATAAATTGTTCAAATATGATACAATACCTGTAAGGTTTCGGACTAAAAATTAATTCGAATAAAGAGCTTTCATTCATCGATTGTGACTTCATGAAGAAAGTATTTAAGAGGAAATAAGAATCGAACGTTATCGAGCCATTGCAACGCTGCCAAATATCGGGCTATATAACGAACGATGAATATCAGCTGTATAAGAGGCTTGGATATACAGGAACAGCGCCGCCTGACTCAGTAGTGCTGAACTAAAAGTGTATCTCGGAACATGAAAATATGACTTTTTGAAGCCCACCCCAAAATTTTGTAGGAAGGAAGCTAACATGATTTGTGGCCATTTAGTGATGATATACATGGGGGTACGTTGATGAGCCCGACCCTGGGCTTCACAGCGTCAAATCGGGCTGCACTGCAACCGCTCAGTGTATGAAACGGGCCTGTATATGACCATGCATATATATATATATATATATATATATATATATATATATATATATATATATATATATATATATATATATATATATATATATATATATATATATATATATATATATATATATATATATATATATATATATATATATAAAATTATGAACAATCGCATCTTTCTACATTCAACTTAAATATATTTTTACAGTTTCGGTAACATAATGCTTTCTTGAATACAATACAACAGTTCAATAAATCAATTAAAGCGTCTCAAATGTCAAAACAATTGTTGGGGTTATATAGTGCCCTAATGGCCATCAAAATAAGTGAATAAAGGATTCTCTGGCTGCGGCAGTTTTATTGTTTGAATTTGTTGTAAGTATAATAAAAAACAAGTGCTATGAGAAATTTTGCTTCTTGTAAAACTATAACGATTTATTTTTCAAAAGAGAAAATTTTTGCTATTTTCCTTATTATCATCGGTCCTAACAATTGTATCGCAATAATAAAAAGAGCAAATTGTTCACAATAAAATTTTTTAAAAAATGCATTTTTTGGTTGTTTAAGAAATATAACGTAATAATGAATCAATTTTAACGCAAGTTGGTGGAACTATGCCCATTATCGAAGTAATCCTTCGTGCCAAATTTTAGCCCAAAATATTTATTCAAACGGTTAGAAACCAATAATAATTTCGAAATTCCATCGCGTTTAATTGCATCAGCTCGTAGGAGGACAATTTATTTTTCAAAATATATGTTTTTAAATGTATTTTACAATGGTATTAAGAAAACAAATCTTCATTTAAACCTTTTTTTTTTAAATTTGTTTACAATTTTCAAAATTATAATTGTAAACAAATTCAAATAATTCTGTGGATTTTTTTATAGAACCAAAAATGCAAACGAATTATGAAAATAAATGAAATATCTAACATTTTTCTAAAAAAATAATGATCTACTTGCATTTGGGGCCGTCAGTTTTTGCTTTTCAGTCACTTATAAATAGAGAAATTGATATTTCTTCTTAAAATTTCGACCTGTTATTCTTCAATACCTATATTTTTGTGTCACCTAGTTGAAAACAATCCAGAAGCACAATAAGCGATGGGAAATTATTATTGATTTTTAGCCGCTGAAGAAATATTTTGGGTTAAAATTTGGGACGAAAGTTAGTTCAATAAAGAACATAGTTTCACCAACTTTCGGTAAAATTGATTCATCAATAAGTTATGTTTCTTAAATAGCCAAAAAAGCAATTTTTGGTGGTTTTTGTTTTTTTTTAAATTAACAAATTATCAGAAAGATGCCTAGTCCTATTCAAAACTCTATTGCCAACAATTCGCTATTTTTATTTTTGCGATACGATTACTAGGACCGGAGATAATAAGCAAAATAGCAGAAAATTTCAGTGTTGAAAAATAAATTGTTAAAATTTTACAAGAAGCAATGGACCGATTTAATGAGAAACTGCGTATAGCACTTATTATACATAAAACAAATTAAAACAATAAAATCACTGCAGCCAAACAATTCAATTTAAAATTTATTTTGACTCCACTATGAAGGTCAAATATTAAGGACTAATATTTGGCAAAATTGTAAGCGGCACTGATGGCATCAAAATTAAAAAAAAATAAACAATTATTATACTGGATTACTGACAATAATACTTAATGGTAAAATGCAAAAGTGGAGTAAGACAAAGGAAACTATACCATAACATAACCATAACCATAGACCATTACAATAGAAATATATTGACAAATACAGAGATTAGGATTTTAAGAAAAAACAATATTAGTTAAAACTGATAGTTGAGGTCTTAAAGTATTACGAAATTTACATAAAGTAAAATGTTTCATGTTGCTGTCTATATTACCAGTATTTAAGATTATAACTTTTTAAGAAACGCTGTCTAAGTAATCACTACTTCCACGTCCAGATTTCTTATAAAAGTCTTACAATGAAAAAAAAAAATGATACTATATTTGTTCACCACTATGTGGAAAAAAAATTGAGACCTTTTTATGATTTCTAACTCGCTTGCTTTATCTGTTTACCCCATTTACTCTCCAACATTTCAACGAGATAAGATCAAAATACAATTTAGTTCCATATCTCGCTATAATACATAGGTGTACTAAAGTTCAAGTCAACATCTCAAACTGTTCCTGATTAATCGTACGCGCAAAAAAAGGGACAGACAGACAGAAATTTTTTAGGCTCAAACTTCTTAACCTCATGACATTCTAAAGCTATTTGAAAAAAAAAAAATGTTTTCATTTTTTTACGATTA